>CM062806.1:961675394-963011760 GCA_031772625.1 Pinus tabuliformis | reverse complement strand
ACGGTCAAAGTATAGCATGTTGGCGACAAAAGCAACAACAGCATAAGGTTCTAAATCGATGTAGTTTTATTCCTTTTTGAAATTGGTTCAGAATAGAAACAACTTAAAAACTATGCCATAGCAAAAGCGGCAACAGCCGCATCATGAATGTACATTCATTTCGAAATGTAAACGTTGTAAAAACATATGTAAACACAGTTCTGTGTTGGCAGTTAGTATCATCATTGTATCGTTTTGAAAACAGAGTTTTGAACTTAATACAAAAGACACAGTTGTAGTCACGGTTTCATCGTTGCGTTGATTCTTTAGTTGCTTGAGCACAGTCCAGTATACCTTTGAAACGTGGGCGGGCCCTGCGTGGAACGGGTATACTGTTATTTTATTTCATTTGCAACTTCTGAATATTCAATAGTATGCACAGTGATTAGAGTTCAGTTATGCTTTCGTTGATTCAATTAGAAATTTGTATGAGTAATGTTTATGAGGGTAGCTTGAAAGATTAATTGCTGAGATCGTTGAATTGTATCCTGTAAGGGATCTGATCTTTCATTATTTTTAGGAGCATCTTCATGAACCCTGTTTCTCATATATTTGGATTTTAAGTGTGCTTATGATTTTAATACATTTCAATCTTTCATGAATGATAAACATGGAATGCTGAGTGTTTACTGAACAGGGGTTTTATGCACAGTATCCTCGTAAGGGGATTGAAATATTGGTTTAACTAATACACAGTGTTTTTAGAATAGGTAGATGAATTGAGTGACCTGAGTGTCCAGGTGATAGGGAGCATACCTCAACCTTCCGTAAAGAAGTTCTGTAACCTATCATCACAAACACCTAGTTAGGAATCCTTTATGTCTATAGATTGTAGACGCATGCCTCGAACTTTACTGACCATGGTCGATAATAAATATAGCCTAATCTAGCACCCTAGATAGGACACTACAATCATCATGTATAAATATATCACATCAGGTTAGCTCAAAACAAAACCATCATAGATCAACATCATAAATCACATGTAACCATCATAAACCAGAATCATAGATCGCATGCATAATAAAACTGGAATAAAATACTGATACTTATCCTTTAATCAATCCTTAGCTTCTACCTTTGTCTTTATCCCGTACGCACTCTGGATCGGTTTCCACACCTGACAAACACCTAGTGCCTTCTCCTCAACCATGTGCACATACACACGGTGCACATCACAGACATACAACTACACACATCATATAACACCATGCAATACATGCATCTACACCAATACCATATGTACCACATGTACACAATACCACCTATACACTAAAACCACCCGCACAACATCACATGTACACGACACCACCTACACAACGTGTACACAACGCCACATGTACACTGCACCACTGTACAATGTGTACACAATACCACACGCACGACATGTACGCAATACCATATGTACACAACGCCACATGCACGACATGTACACAACACCACCTGCACACAATGCCACTTGTACAACATGTACACAACACCACATGCACACAACACCACTTGTACAATCATGCACACAACACCATATGTACATAACGCCACATGTACAACATGCACGTAACACCACCTGTACATAGAACTGCATATCCAACATGTACATAGCATCATCTGTACACAACACCGCATATGCAATATCCACACAACACTACATGCACATAACATCACCTATGCAACATGTGCACAACAATAGTACCACACATCCAAAACCACATTGTCTTTACCAAGCAACCTTGCTTCTAGTGTCTTATCCATGCTTGTCCCAGCATGTTGCAAACCACACTGCTTTCACTTCGTTGTTGTATCCCTCGGTATAACCTATCCATAACATAGACATAATATAATCACAAAATATCAACAAATAACCATATGATACTGACCTTGTATATTTGCCATGATTACTCTTATCCATTGACTCCTCGTAAGACCAGGAACCTCTTCATGCCATTCGCCTGCATAAGCAATCATTCCTCCACAAGGACAATTCCTGATGACCCTGTCAGACAATGACATAAATACATACATACATACATATATAATCATTAGCATAAAACAATCATCATTCTGTTAGACAACAACATACATACATACATGTATACATATATAAACATCAACATAATCATGATCATAACATAATTACCAAATAACATAAGGTCTAGGTTAAGAGAACTTCCTTTATTCATGCACAACATGAACAACATTGAGAACAATCGTTCCCAACATAGCCAAGGCATATGACACCTCATATACATTTACTTTACCTTTTCTAGTTACTTTTCACATGTTTGTACTGCCACCATCTGTTTACCACTATGGACCAACCAATCCAACCGACTGTCATAGTCTTACCTTCTGCTGTGCTTACTCATGCACAAAGCTTCATCTGAGTCTTACATTACCTGTTGGGTACCACACAACTCTCCCCAAGCTCCATTAACTTTCCTCTTTCCCAAACAATTCCCAAGACTCAAAACATAAAAGGAAATACCAAGAAACAACCAAGAAGAAAACCATGAAAACCAATAACAACACGACACCACAATAAAGTGGCATAGCTATGCACCAAACACACACAAAATCGCAAATCAAGCATGACAATCACAAAAGACCAAAAGCACAATACTAACCACAAACACCATGACTCAATCCCCATGGTTCCCAAGGGAAGGTCAACCAGATATTTCTTTAAAATTTCATGGCAAATTCTTTGCCATCCAATCCCCTACATCATACTGCCATAAACACATAACTGTTAATGCATAAATAGATATAACAATAAACCAGATACCTTATCTTGTTGTGCCAAGCATGTCATCTTGTAGCTGAACTTGTCCATGCCATCTCTCAAGGGACTCCAATTCTGTTGACAAGTCCACCTGTAACTAGAGACTAGCTAATATACTTGTCAATTACATGTGCATGAATATAACACATATCCACATAATTCAGACAAATCAAGGTTTAGAAGACTTCCATTGTGCAAATTACTCATTCATTTGGAATTATGGTTTCCAAACATAGCCAAAGGCATTCTTCCCAATTGCTTTCCTTTACATTTTACCTTGCTGCAATCAAGGCTTGCTATGTACTGTCACATCACTCAATTGTTAGTTATATAAACACATCAACTATTACCTTGTCACGCTAATACCAAGCATGTTTCCTGCAACTGCTCAGACATGTCAACTACATGTTCCAAATATCAAGACAATCATATCTATCAATTTGAAATCAACTTTTACAAACAATCATGTCATAACCCATAGTCAACTCATAGTCATTAGACATAATGCTACAACTGTCAACTACATTCAAGTACATATCAATTGTCTCAACACATATGTGTTAATACAATCATCTTAAAACAAGATCATTGGAACACATACTCATATTATGAAATTCACAAAACATTCAACCAACTTGAAAACATAGAATGTTAAATAAATCAACTAGACACCAGACACTCAAACACCAAATAGATGTCATAATCAAACAATCAAGCACAAGATAGATGACAAACAAGTTCATACCTTAATGTATCAATCTAGTTAGCATGATATAACTTCATGATATATTAACTCAAACATAAATAAGATCATGATACCCTCGCTAGCTAACATGTTTACATCATAACTCATGCACAATTATCATTTATGCATAGAAATCAAATATGTACGATCTTTATAGATTAGTACCACACAATGCAACATGATATGTTGACTCATACTTGAATGTCGTAACCCTAACCATCTGCATAGGCCAATCCAATTTAGCATGATACATATAACATCAAGATCTTAACATAATAACCCTAATCATCAAGCTAACTATCGTTTAAAATCAACAGGTTAACCGATAAGATACTTCATCAACAACGTATAACATAATCATTAAGTTATCTAATATAAAACAACAATAGAAATGTATACAACTACATGTTACTATCTATGGTGAAGTAAAATTATAAGTGCGGACACGAATGAATTCCTCTAGCCCGATAATGGGTCTAGCCACAACAGATAAATTCTATGGAAGATTTCCTTAGGTTAGAATCAATCAAGAGGGCCTACCTCTTGGTCGCTTATCCTACTTGATGATGTCCTCGCTTGCTCACTCCAGCTATCTCTCACTTCCTTCTTCAAGCTCCTGAAACAAGTAAACAACAACAACACACAAACATAATAATAGACAAATTGCAATTCAACCCACTTAACAAGTCAATAAACATTAAGACATGAATATGTAATATTACAAAACATGTAAGAAATCAATCTATAGTTGCATATATTAATATCAAAGAGAGATTACAACCATTCATCTTGACGTTGCAGTCCTCCTCTGACAAGACCAGGTTCCCACACACTTCTACTAGCATTCCATGATGGCTTCAAACAACAATAGTTTTAAATCTCTTCCCTTTAGGTTTCACTCCAAACCAAAACATAATTCTCCTTCACGCAACTAGATAGCTACAACTACTAATAGCTTTCTTGTCTACTCCAAACCAAAATAGCATCAACACTCAACCAAAACTCTGCCACTATAACACTAGGACTAGTTTGTGCTTGGGAAGAAGGGAGGTTTATATAGAAAATATGGATGGGAGATGGATCCTCTTCTCATGGGAGAAGGACTTATCCCTTGAGGTAGTTCCATCATTATAGGGGAAAGGAGCCCAAATTGTCATCCTCGACCCCATCTGGCCAAACCATTTACCAGACTTCCATTACGGAGCTTCTAGAGCTGGAAGCTTCGGCTCTAATTTAAAAAACTTTCCATAACAGGACCGACACGACTGGAACACAACTCAGTTGCTCTGGTCGGTGCAAGGAGTAATGCTAATCTCTGCACATCAGCGTGACGAAGAGAAAGGCCATTAGCGTCGGTCTTGTAAATTGGGCAAAACAGAAGTTTCAGGGGAAATGGTGCAAAAGGGAAATGATCTGCTCATGAAGAGGGACACAATGGGAGTTTCTTCATGAAGGAAAAGTATGCGGGGTTCACTGTAGAGGTCCTCCAGGATCAAGGAACGGGGAGTAAAAGGACAGTGACAAAATGCTATGTAACAGATGCCCCCTAAAGCGTGAAGGCCGAACTGGAGTGAGGGATGAAATGCTTTATAAATCAATGTGGGGGAACCAGTCTGTTGTCGTAAAACTTGTAAGCAAGTATAGATACATATACATAAACTGAGATCTTTGTCAAATGATACATGAATCGTGGCATGGATGCAGAAATCCAAAGAATGATCATGTAAATGGATCTATGTATGGGCACAAGCATCCATCAAAGAGGATCACAACAAAACCAAGGTATGGTCGCAGCCAGCCATCTGAAGAGACATGCATATCATCATAACCATGTCACATCACTTCGCAGCTGGACTTTTGTGATCTGAGTCCAGGGTCTTGCGCTCCAACACGACTCGATCAAAGTATAGATCCTAGCATGCGAATAGATGTGTTGACGTCGAACATGCTAGAAAGTCGCTTGATTACCAGTCAATGATGTAAACTGTTAACAAGCGCGAGAGAAACCACCAATAATGACAATGGTCCTCAAGGTAATATTAGCACAATTCACGGAATGCGAATAGAAGAATTGAAGTCGAACACCCGTGAAATCACTCGATCGAAAGTCAATGATGTGAACTTGTTGTCGAGTGCGAAGAACTTGCCATTAGGGCATGCAAGCTCTAAGGTATTGGAAGGGAGTATCTTGGTCAACTTCCTGGACAATGAGTTGAAGTTGACAGAAAGCGACCGTGTCAAAGGAGGGCCATATTGAATCGCACATCATCGATGTGAGACGAGAGGATGCAAAATGATTTTGGATGATACAGAGAATCAGAGGTAAGTGTAACTGTAGAAGGACAACTCTTGAACATATTAGCGACACAATTGGAAGTTTGGTAGCTTTTGGATCCATAGGATTTGTGGTCATAATGACGTAGAAGATATTAGATGGAAGGCAAAAATAAATAGCCCAAACCCAGGAAAGTCAACGATGAAAAGGAGGATGTCCCAACCCGACACGAAGAAAAGAGTGTCATGTTCAAGAGTAAGCTACCGACACAACTGATAGATTTCCAAATTTCCCCCCACCATTTCTAGAAGGTACCCTAGTTATTTTTTAATCGCAAGCTTGCATTGTAAATTCATCCTTCGGATGAATCCAACCTAGTGATTTTAACGAGGCCTAGGAAGGAGAAGCTCATGTTCGTCATGGTGACGAATCTGATGTCGTTTAATAGTTTAACGAGTCCGACAAAGGTGTAACTCGGTATCTTTTTCATGTTTAAAGAGTTTGAAAAAGACACATAAAAGAAAACTCCACATGATCCCTTTTTGTACATTTGTGTCCCTCAAGCCCGAAAAGGTAGAAAACAATACTTGAGAGAATTGCTTGACCATTTTAGTCAAGGAGTACCTTTTTCATAAATAGTGTCTCCCAGCCTGAAAAAGGGGTAAACTTATACGATGTTTCACATCCATTAACAAGTTCGAAAAGACAAGGGTTCAACTATATTTTTGTTTTTAAAGGGTTGGAAAAGAGCTGAAAGTGGACACCCCTTTTTTATTCTCTTTAACGAGTCAAAAATGGAAAAAATACTCGGCAATATTTTCATATGAGTTTAATGAGTCAAGAAAAGCGCTGAAGCATGACTCATCATCATCATCGAATATCCATCACCTATCGCTGCATAAGTAAGGTAAAGTATATTATCGAGTCCTTGAGGCAAAATAGGTCAAAATATTTACAAAACCTGATATTTTCATGAAAAAATGAATAAAAAGGGGAAAAGTAAATATGTTTTTACCATTTACCATTTTACCTTTGCTATGAAGACTTTTTACCCATTTTTTCCCTAGTTGTTCCGGAGTAGATTGCGGGAGATCTAGGAGGTCAATCAACGAGCCGCCAGTTCTAGGTAACAACCAAAGCCTTGAGCTCCATTTTCATGCTATTTATTTATGCTCTTAGCTATTTTTTTGGATTATTAGGGAGGTTTTTGAAAATATTTTTCGCCCTCGGTTGGCGCGATTTTCGGGCATGGAATCACGTCGGCCGAGGGTGATTAACAAAGCCATCCGCGCCGATCGACACAACTATTTTTAAACAGGCGCATCGGTGCCATGGATAGGGCAAAACCCTATGTTCCAAAAAACTTACTGTTTAATCTTGAATTTAATGTGCCAATGATGATTATTGACTCAAATTAATGGCTTCTACAGCAGAGAATCGTTGAAAATGGTGGATTCGAAGGAATGGGAACATGAAGATGTTGACACACAGGTAATGAATGACCCAAATTGCCTGGAGGATTTGAGGGCTTGTGGGCTCCTCAAATTCTTCCTTACACCAGGGATGCAGGCCCAGCCTGAGTTGCTTCCCTTTGGGACATTACTCGGGAGATTTTTGTCATTTTCGACAAGGAGCTAGAGTCAACAACTTCAAATACTTACTTCATCACTGGACTACCTCACAGAGGTGAGGCAGTGAACTTGTATGGGTCACGTCCGATCGGGGCAAGCATATCTTCCCTGCTTGCTGAACATTGCCCTGAGGCCTTGAAATCTAAGAGTGGGAAGATAAAGATTTCCAGTGTGCGAGATTTGACACTAGGGTGTTTCTGTTGACTATCAACAGAGTGGCAGGGTCCCAGGCAGAACATGAGACTAACAAGTCGAAGTTCCTTTATGCTATTGACTGCACAACTCCTACAATCTTCAACTGGGTAGAGGCCATGAAGATGAACATCAAGTGCCAATTGTCCAAAACCAAGACGGGAAATCTGAAGCAATTTGGCTTCAAATCTGTACTTGTGAACTTCTTCCTGGAATGAGTACCACTATTCTAGTATCAACTGACTGAGGTAGATCCTCCTATGCCACACAATCCCTGGATGGCCCGCTGTAGTTGCTTGATACCTAGGATCATTGGGGGTCAGCATATGTCATACCGAACTGCATTCTTTTCATGGTTATGATGACAGAAGATTGTCATGGAGGACTGTCCATACAACAGCACTGATTTCCGTGGAGATCTAGGTATGCCCTTACCAGATGGAGAGGACTTTGATGACAAAGGTAAAAAATCAAATTTTTAATTTTGAGAATTTTTAATTGTTTTTGGTATATATGTGCTTATAACATTTCTCTTGTTTATGCAAATGTTGGACCAGAGCAGCCAGCCGGGATGTCCCTGATAGCCAGGCACATCCCCCGCCCTATCAATGTTGTTGCCCCTTATCAGGAAGGGAGTGACAACGAGGAGGAGATCACGAGGAACCTTGAGGGGTTAACTCATGGTATCTCGGAGTATGCTCGGATAGGAGACATGCCCCGTCAGTACCAGAGACACACGGTGGGAGTCTTAGATCAGATCCATCGATTGCTGAGTCGTGTTGCATGAGCTGTCTCATGCTACCATGACCACCATGCTGATTAGTTCCTAGGTCCAACACTTACATATTTTTTGAGGCCTGCATGCCACAGATGTATGAGGCCTATGAGCCGCCGATGTTATTTTAGACACACATATTATTTTTGGGGTTCTGATGTATCAAAAATTCTCACCATATATATATATGTGTGTGTGTGTGTTGTATTTTCCTGTCTATTATGGTACAAATGGTTTGTCTTATCTTTTACATGTTTTGTAAATGTCTATCCAACACGTAATTAGCTAATGCATATGTCAATGTACTCATGCGTCTAGGAATATGATGATACGTAATATAATCAAAATGCCTTTCCAATAGACGGATATGGAGATACATTCTCAATATTTGAGGGTTCCTGACGAAATATTGCCTGTTGAGTTGAAGGACGACAAGCTGTGAATCCAGGTTGACAACCAATTCTCTGATGCCCAGAGCGATGGCTTCTGACAATAGTTCGATGACTGCACTGTATTCAACAATGTTGTTGGTTGTACGACCTAGGCAGATACCTTGAAGGTCAATCAACTCATCGTTGGGGTCATAGATAGACCATTCCGCAGATGATAGGTTTCGGGTACTACGACAAGCACCATCAGCGAAACCAACTTGAGGAGTCGTAAACATCTGCAAAGCAAGAAAAACATAGTAAACAGGAAAGCTGTTTGAAAACTATCACACAAAACCATGTTGTACAAAAATGAATCACACACTAATGTACATAAGTAACCATGCAAGATGACCTAGGCATAGTACTTTTTGAGAGAGTCCATGCTGGGACTCAGGTAATCAATCAACGCAGATGAACACCAGAATTTTACTATTGCCATGACGAGTAAGCATCGACTCGGCCAAATAATAGAGTAGAACTCATATAAGGCTTTTCCCCCATGTCCCCTAGGCGAGGGAGGGCTACGAGTTAGAGGACAATTGGGGAAAACTAGGCGAGGGTAAAAAACCCTGAATCCATGAAGGAATAAAGGTTCCCTCAGTTGAAAGATCTTGACTATGTCAGGATAAACTGACACATCACTAAGCAGTGAAGAAGAAAAATCTTCGAAAATGGTAGACATGACCACCAGGTGAGGCAGGAATGAGGAGCGATGATGAGTATCGATCGATGGTGGTTGCTCAAGAGACATGATTTCCATGATACCTTCATCAACAAGGAAGGTCTTGGCTAAGGGATTAGGCGATTCCAAAGTGCCAAGCCAAGGGGATTGAGAGTACGTATTGAGAGAGGTCTTCAACATATGAGAATCAGAGGATGCAGAGTTCAAAGCTGAAACAATTTCCATGTAATTGACTTCGGCGGGACTAAGTGACATAACCTCGCCCTAAGTATCAACAAGATTTGGTGTAGGTATGACCTAGGGATTAGATTTGACCGAGATCATGTTGACAGAGGCAACATGAGGAGGTGGGAGTGGAAAAATTCCCATTAAGGCAGAATCTTTGAAGAGACCTGCCCCCACACTCTCATAGGGAGCACCTGAGTGCTTGACCTATGGAACATTGCCATTCGAGGAGGAAGAGGCAAAGAAAGATAGTTGATCGACGGTGATAATTTCCCCTTGATGGGGAAAACGAATCACATGAAACAAAGAGGAGGTCACGACATGCATGGCATAAGTCCAACTTTGGCCTAGTAGAAGATTATAATTGAGATTGGCGTCAACAATTTCTACTTCTACTTGCACTGTCTTGCCTTTTAGGGTGATAGAAAGGTTAGGTAAGACAATGAAGGGTCGCGAATCGCGCCCATCGAAAGCTTCCAAAGTGTTCAGAGACTGGTTCGGTGCAAGGGAATCAATAGCCTTCCAACACGCAATTGACATGATGCAGGTGGAAGCACCTTCACCGATGACAATGCAATGGATGGTCTTCTCATTGATGATTGCCTAAATAAGAAAGGAAATTTGATGAGGGAGCCGTGGAACATGGTTCTCTAGATCAAAACATATCAAATTGGAATCGGTGGGATCGATGCCCCCGATAGCTGACAGCAAAGATTTCCGCTGTGATGGGCAGCTTTGGAGTACCTCGAGAGTGGACATGGCTGATGACGCCTTAGCTAAATCCTCAACAACATTGTAGTGTTGAGTGGCTCGGGCGTTGGGATTATATGAGGATTTCCGCAGCACACCTCAAGAGGGTGGCCACGTAGCAGAATCAGGGTTAGGGCGCTTAATTTGCAGAGGGCCAGAACTCGGGGTAGAAGAAGAAGGTGCAGCTTCTTTCTCTTTCCCAGCTGTCAGAGCTAGAGTTTGATAGTCTTTCGATCAGGTAGCCACATTAATGGGCGTGCTCATCATGAACACTTGAGATCCGGAGGAAGTAGATCGAGGTTGGTCTACCATTTGGGTCTGCTAAGATGGAAATGGCTCTTTGAGGATAGCAGGGGTCCCTTTGAGCAGGCGACTAACTTCGGATCGTCGAGGACAATCCTTAGTGTAGTGATCCTCCTCGCAAATGAGGTAGGGATACTTAGGTTTCCATTGCGAAGATTTGCCAGCAGACGATTTGGGAGGACCCTGTTTCGGGGCATCGGCTTTAGCTTTGCCTTTGCCTTTCTTTTTTCCTTTTGAGGATTTGTCCACTGCGGTAGACTGGACAGTGTGGACCTCTGAGGTTTTACCAGGGCTAGGTGGATTCTAAGATGAACTATTAGGAGCAACATTCGAGACCGACTTCTGTTTGGAAGAAGTTTTAGCAGGGGTCTGGGATACTGAACCAATAACTCCATCAACGGGAGGAACAACTGGTGACTTTGATGCTATGGGATTGGATGATGGCCGCGGAGCATTGGGTAATAACTTGTATAAAGTGATAGGCTGAGAGTAAACTAGATCCAAGTACTGGGCATGAGTGATGACCTGCTCTTCAATAACACATCCACCCATAGCTATATCGAATTGACAACTGAAAATGCATGAGGAAAGCCATGGCTAAAGAGTTAAAGTCATGGTAAGTACTTCGAGGTATCTCGATGTACCATTTCGCTACAACACCCATGAGGGTTCATTGGAAAAGATGAAGACGAATGGAATCATCCATGTACGAGTTCGACAAGCACCAGAGGTGATATGTCATCACATGGGCCTGAGGATCTTCTTTAGCTTTTCCATCAAACTTTAGGCAATCACTTGGTATCTTGGACAACACCGGAGGCCAGCAACGTGAATGAACAATCGGATCATTCGTAAGGCATGATACATCTAGCAATTCAAGTGTGGCCAAGAAAGGTAATTGAGTGTTAAAAGGCATGGGAGATTGATAAGTGGGCCCATAGGGATGAGCCCATCCCTGTTGGTAAGGATTTTGGCCCCACAGTGGGGGATTTTAGCCATATGGCATCTAAGGCTACCCCCATTGTAGATTACCTTGACCATAGGGAGGATTTTGACCTTGAATACCTTGAAACTGTCCAGGCATAGGTTGCTGATAAGCAACGTACAGGTTAAAAGGCTGTTGAGCCTGTTGACCTTGGACATATGGATATGGGACCTGTTGTCCTTGAACATACGGCTGATGAACTTGTTGTCCCTGAACAAGAGGATTCTGGACCTGCAGTCCTTGGGCATAAGGTTGATACACTTGTTTCCCTTGGACGTAGGGATTTTGTACCTGGTGCCCTTGGCTGGCAGGATTCTGAACCTATTGACCTAGGACATGAGGGTTTTGGGCTTGCTGCTACAGGACTTGACCTTGACCTTGCCCCTGCAAGGGTTGACCTTGTTGGTATGTATACAAGGGTTGCTGCTGCCCTGGTTGGTTTTGCTGCTGCAAGGGTTGATCTTGTGGTTGCAAAATTTGTCCCTAGGGTTGCAAAGGTTGGCCTTGCGAGGGTATGGGTTGAGAGGTGTGCAGAGCATATTGCATCTGTTGCTGCACGACTTGCTGTAACTATTGTAAGGATTGACCTTGCGGTTGTTGTAGGTGACCTTGCTGCAAGATAATTTGCCCTTGCTGTTGCATGGAAAGCCTTTGTTGCAACAAAGGTTGCCCGTGTAGTAACAAAGGCTGCCCTTGTTGTTATGGAGGTTGTCCTTGCTATTGCAAGGGTACTTGAGTAGTGCCCGGGAAATTACTGACCTAAATCTGGCCGTAGCCAGGCTGGATGTACTGCCCAGATTGGAGGGTGTAAGGTTGATTAACCAATCCTTGAGAACCATATGGAACGTAAGGATTTTGGTATTGAACTTGAGCCCCGTAGGGCTGCTAATACTGAATATTGCTCAGTGCAGACGGACCAACGATATTCTAAACCTGTTGGTACTGGACATTGCTTGATCCAGTAGGATCGACAGGGTTATAAATAGTACCAGAAGAATGATGGTTTATAACAAGCATGTGAGCTTGTGAGCCACTCACATTAGAGGCACCTAACACCATAGAAACATTCAAGTTCTGCCCCCTAGGCGGTGGCACAATCTGGCCACTGACTAACAGGATGGAGGAACTGACAAAGACAATCTTTGAAACTACTGGTTGTGTCTGACGGGTAACTGGGATCGATGATAAAAGCGTATTTGGAATGGTGGGTTGCACCGGGACTGAAGTAATAGCCTGTTGGGAAGTCATGTTTGTAATGAACGGACCTGACGTAAGCCTGATGCCTGACGCCCATACAGGATTATGGTAAGGTGATGAGGCACTAGGTGTACCTAAAACCAAGTGCCCCAAAGACACATAGTTGGGTGGAAAACTAGCGGGAATACCTTCTAAAAAAGGGAAACCCTGAGGAGGAAACTGCAATTGCAATTATTCCCCTCAATAGTGTGTGGAGTAGAAACTTCAGACTAATCCAGAGATGTGTCTGGGGCATCACCTTCGGGTTCCATGTTTGAAAACTAATGATGATGAATGGTTGAACATGTACTGGGGGATAATTCCAAAGGAACACCCGGCTGATTGTATGGGCTGTAAGGACGTTGTGGTGATATCTCAACAACATCAAATAGAGGGTTCAAAGGATAGATAACCAGTCCAAGCTGATCGTCAATGGTTGGCGAGTTCTCTGGAATTCGAATGGGATTGTCCGGAGATTCCAGGCCAAGATCAGCAGATGACCCAGTATCGAAAGTAGGTGGAGGACGAGATGACGATTGTTGAACACTCAAAACAATTGCAAGTTCAACATTTTGGTCCTCAAGTGACTCTGGTAACTCAGGAAACGGCTCCTCAGGAAATCTTTCAGAGAGAGGAGAGGAAGAGGAATTGGGTGAACCAGATGGTTCAGCTATGGTGACCTTGTCTTAGTCGACGTAACAAATAACTTCAAGGCTTTAAAATGTTCTTTTAATGAAAAACACTATTTGGTAAAAAAGACTAACAGGGTATTTTGGATCGTGGGTAATCAATTATTAAGACACATAAAATGCTGATGCTCTTTCATTTTTTAAGAATCGAGAAAGAAACAAAGATGACTCTATCGCTTTCAATTGGAAATGAGCTTGAAAGGACAAGTGCTCGGATGATCTTTTAAATTTAATGAGTCAAAAAGATCAAATGACTGCTTTGGATGATGTAGGTAAACAAGATTACCAGGCAACTGTGAACTGCAGAATACCTCCCGACGAACCAAGAAGTATGAGTAGGCAATCTCCTCGAATGTTGTGTTCGGTGTATCACATTTGAAGGCAGCCGACTAGGCTTCCTAAGGATGAAAAGATTGCAGCCTAGTGGGGTCTCTCGTTATATACTCGACGGTAAGGGGAGCACAAATCCGTACTAGCATTGTCTAATGTTGAATCTAATGAAAACTGCTAGGTTTAAAGACATTGGAACACGTCTCTAGCCTAGACCTTCTAGATATGATCGTTAATGTCAAATGCGCCTTAGGTTAACTGAATTCATTTTAAAGTTGATCTTGAGTTAAGTTTCAGTTTTCAGGTCTTAGCGATGCTTCTCGAAAAACCTCAAATGCAACTAAATGAGACAATACCCATTCAATTCGATGAAATTCCTACATTAGAGAGGGTAGTAACTACTCAATCAAATGTAAACAATCAAGCAACTGAAAATGAAATGATCTTTCACTACCTTACTTTTTCAAAAAATAAACTAATGAAAAATACATTCCAATTCCTAATTTCCTGACAAGCACTTATCTATTAGTCCTTTCGAAAACAAAAAATTCTCTTCCTTTTTCAAATGCTGATGCAATTCTAGTCTTTTAAGAAATGCAAATTATTGTAACATAATGATGCAACAAGCTAGAATTTCATACTTGTTCATGAAACAATGAAACAAACTTTTCGCATACAATCTTTCAGTGAAAAGTTCTCGAGACAATAAGTTCTTCAAGCAGATGAGAAAACATGAAAAGAGAAGTTCATTCAGATCAAAGAAACACTGACTTTACCAAACACAAGACCAACAATGTAATCTATGCCAGAAAAGAAATGTTTAGGCAAGTAAACGAAACCTTTTCAAACTTATGGAAAAAGAGTTCAAAGTCGTAAAAAGGACCAAAAACAAAATGCAAAGAGTAAACACACCTACAACCCAACTTAGTAAGTTCACAAACTGCTAAATGGGTGTAGTGGCCAATCTAGGGTACTAGATTAGACTAGATTTATTATCAACCAGGGTCAGCAAACTTCGAGGCATGTGTCTACAGTCTATAGACATAAAGGATTCCTAACTAAGTGTTTATTGTGATAGGTTGCAGTACTTCTTTACAGAAGGTTAAGATATGTTTCCTCTCACCTTAACACTCAGATCACCTAACTTATCTAACTGTCCTAAAGATACAGCGTATGCTAGACTAAGATTTTAATCCTCTTACAAGGATGCTATGCACAAAAGCTCTGTCTAGTTAACACTTGAGCATTCATGAAAAATCAAAAGCACACTAAAGTTTAAATGTATGAAAAACAGAGTCTATGGAGATGCTTCAAAATATAACGATGGATCAGATCTCTTACAACATATGGTTCAATGATCTAACGATAAAGTCTTCAAGCTATCACCATAAATACCATTTGTGAGAATTTCTAATAAAATCGACAAAGTCATAAGCATGGAAATAACACTAAACACTATGCGTTCTATTCAAATTCAAAAACTGCTAAGGAAATGAAATTAACAGTATACCAATCCACATAGGGTCCGTCCACGTTTCAATGGTACACTGAAGTAAACTCAAGCAACGAGAGTATTAATGCATAAACACTGTTGGAGTAAAACCGTGACTATATTTAAGTGCTGAAGATTGCAATCACATACAAGAGTTCTGTTCTCAAACGATGTACAGAGATAATAATCGTAACTGTCCTTGAAAACAAAATAATACGCAGTCTTTATCTGCCTGTCCCTATCTGAATCGAATGTACATTCATTAAGCAGATGTTTCTGCTTTTACAATGGAATGATTTTTGGTCATTTCTAATCTAAACCGATTTCCAAAAAGAAAACAAAACGAAACCGGTTTGGGAAACCATGGCTTTTACTGCCTTTGTAACCAAAAGGCTGGGGTTTGACCAGCGTGGACCGCATAACCAGGAGCTTTTGATTTGCTGTAGAATCAATTTTTCACCATGCTTGTACATTCCAGGTTTCGTTCCTATCCATTGCTTTGGCTTGCCTGTCATGCCACGTGTCAGATGATAAACCATTTACAGGATGTTATGACTTCCTGTAGTCTTTTTATTGAAAATTCCTAATTTCTAACATAAAAATTCATAAATTAACTTTAATGCAAACTAACAACTATAATGCTATTAATTAATCAATTTCGAGGGATATAAGGGATCTATGGAGGAAAAAGGTAGACAAATGATGGTGTTTCTAGAAGAAAAAGATGGTAATGGAATGGTACCAACATCTCCCCCAAGCTCAATGAATTAGCATGTCCTCATGCTAATCCTGATATGCTGCCTCTAAACTCTGTTCCTGCCTGTACCTCTGCTGCTTTTAACAATGCATATATGTTCTTCTTAGCTTGGGCATCTTTCTGAATGTGGAGCTCATGTTTCAAACTCTTGTATTTCTCCTTGAGGGCTTTCTTTTGGGTATACCATTTGGTTGCCCACTTGCAAATGTCAGTTTGTTCAACCTCGAGTTCTTTGATTTGCTCCTTCAACTTCTCATTTTTCTGTTGAGTCTCCTTACTCTGTGCTCTCAGCATTTCATTCTCTTTCTTGATGACTTTCTCCAGCATGTTGGCCTCCATCAGTTCTTCTTTTAACTTTTCAATTTGCTTTTCCAGCCTCCTTTGTTTCTTAATTGCAGGTGGTGACTCTTTTCCTTGCCTATTGTTGCTCTTAACCTCCATTTCAGCTTTTGGTCCAGGTTGTGAGTGAGCACTGCTCTCGATGTCCATCGGTGCATGTGCATTTGATTCTGGTTGATCTTCTTGTGGCTGGGTCTTTTGTGCTCTCCTGGATCTTCTTGTATATGTAGTGAAAATTTTATCTTGCTCCATTTTCTGGGCAGCCTCTTGTCTCATTTTTCTCGTCCTCACACTACTACCGGGTGGAGGGACATTGCTTGATTTGCGCACAGGAATATCTTCATCAATGTCAAGCATAAATCCTAAGTGCTCTTGCTGTTCTTGCTCATCCTCTTCATCTTTGATTTGATTGGCAGCCAGAAATTCCTTCCATGTTTTTCCCCTTCTTTGTAATTCAAATTCAATTAGAATTTTAATTAATCCATAATGACATAAACTTTTATCTTCATTACCCTTTTTCTTTTGGATAGTTTTTGACATCTTGGTCAAGCTCTGTATGGTAAACTAATGGTGCACTGCCCTTTTAAATGTAACAGGAATTTGATGTGGTATAAAAAGACTATGCTGTAACAACCCTCACACGTAACAAATTTTTGAATGATATACACCATTTCGTCCCATGGATGCATCAGCCAGCTCCTAGGGACACCCTTCTTCCAGTTAACAAATGAAACCCTCGACTTGGACATGAATTGGGTCCATGATTTTTCTTTGAATTGTTTTGTTTTGGAGTATTTTTCTCCTTCTGGGCTGATCCCCAAGGATTGTGCTATGGTGTCTTCTGAGATCCTAAATGAGAAATTGCCTATCAATGCTTTCTCCCCATTAAATGTAAAGGCAAACTGTTTAGTTACTTCCTCATTGCTCCCATTAAACTTCTCCAAGAAGGGTAGCCATTGTTTTTCTCTTAAAATTGCAATGCAGTCATTGTGGTACTGAGAACTATCAAATGTGTTTGGCTCTACTCTATTAGTCATTTTGACAGAGAAACTCCTACTCTAACCCTCTTCGTTTATGCTTACTAATTTAACAAGGGTATTTTGGTTTGTTACCTCTGCTTTTCGCTCCACACAACTGACCTGGTGGCGCCCTCTGTTCTTCGAGATCAGCTCCTTCAATGGCTTAAGCAGTGACCGGATGACTGTCCTTGAATTATGGCGGAGGTGGAAACTTGTGAGCCCGATTACTGTGCTTTCCTTTCGTAGCACTTGCTGTTCTCGGCCTTTGTTTTTTAAATCACAACACTTGAATTGCTAGTATGGAACGCCCTTTTTACAACTGAAAATGAAATGAAATTTTAACAACCGACTTGACCCAATTCACTATAATAATAACAGAGCGTATTCATATTTCAATGACAGAGGAGTAACTGTACTGGGTTGTATGAATATCATCATGAGAACGTCGTAAGCATGTATGGAGTACTGGAGTATAATAACGGATAGTTGTTTGCATGAGTCGACTTGGTCGAATGATCATGTTATAACTTAGCCAATTCAAAAACAATGAATGAAACCGTGTAACATTTGGCTTTCCAATAGTTCACCACCTGTCCCTTGCTCATTGGTACTTGGCCGAATAGGGAGATGTTGAACCGATAGTAAAGTTTGATGGCCGATAAGGAGTTAATAACAAGGTTGGGAGGGTGGTATAATAGAGGATTTAAAAATCATAGGAGGAGTATGGGGATAGGCTAGAGTGTTGGGAAATGATAGGAATTAGGAATATGACGAGGGTGATGGATATGTGGGTGTTTTTGAAATTGATCATAAGCAGTCATAGTCATCACATTTAACACTAAAGTAATCTAAGAATTTAAATGTTAAAAATAAAAATTACAATAATACATTACACTTTTATTGGTTGATCAAGAGTTGAGTTGGCATGCATAGGTAGGACTGGTCTTTCCTGTTCAGATATGACTAATCTTTGCTATCCATAACAGGTCCCTCTGAGATGAATTTGGATACAACAGGTCCCTCTGAGATCTGGAGAATGTTTGTGTAGCTTCTTTGAAATCTGGAAAAGAACTATATGTGTGCAGCTTCCTTGATCTTTGGTGTTTGATGGAGCCTCGGTGACGAGAAACCTTTGAATCTCTGTTGAAACTTTGTTGAAGCTTTGCTGAAGTAACTTGAGATAGCAGTCTCTAACAGGTCCCTTTTATGTTTGTTGAACAGGTCCCTCTAATGTTGGTGCTGGTGACATGGTCTTCTGAATAGAATAGGTCCCACTGCATAGTGCTTTAAACAGGTCCCTCTGATTAGAACAAAGACAAAAACAACTTCTTTATTGAAATACTGAAGTGTTGAAACAAATTCTTTGAGAATTTACAATGAGGAGATGAGATAAAAACAAAAATGCTGATGCTTCTCCCCCACTAAAGCTTTGACTTGTCCTCAAGTCATTATTCAATCGATGAATCAAACAGGAAACAAAAAGAAAAGGAATCCTTACCAGCCAAAGAATTGGTTTTCAAGTAAGAATTCTGGGTTAGAGTGTGCCGGAGTCTGGTTTTCACATCTAAACCATTATTATTATTATTATTTTTTTATTTTTTTTTTAATTAATTTTTTTTTTTTGTTTTTTTTTTTTAAATTTCTAAATTGAAATGAAATGAACTAAGGTAGAGATACTATAGCTGGAGGCTGCAATATCTCAACCTCCCTTTGTTGAGATACAGTTTGAAGAAAATTTTTCTCGCTGATGGGCCTATGGTAAAGTTTTAAGCGATGGCCATTGACAATAAAGGGGTGGCCTTCTCCATCAATGGTAATAAGCTTGACTGATCCATTGTCATAAACTTGAACTATTTCGTATGGGCCCATCCAATGTGTGGTAAATTTGGCTTTATGATCTCTAAAGTTAGATTCAAAGAGTAAAGCCCAGTCTCCTTCCTTGAACTGTTTCTTCTTGATATGTGCATCATGCCACTGCTTCCTTTGCTTTTGCATGAGGAGTGTTGTCTCCTCTGCTTGCTGCCTCATTTCATCTAGCTGGTTCAACTGCTGAATTCTTTCTTGTTGTGCTTGATTAAGATCAATTCGCAAATCTGCAGCCATCTTAAAAGTATGTATTTGAAACTCAATAGGAAGCATTACCTCTTTGCCATACACCAACTGATATGGTGTAAATCCTGTAGTATCCTTCCACGTGATTCTATAAGCCCAGAGTGCATCTTTGAGCTTCTCCTCCCAATTCTTTTTGTTCATTGCTACGGTCTTAGTGATAATTCCTTCCAAAGTTTTATTTGTGGATTCCACCTGGCCATTGGCCTGTGGATGGTAAGGTGTACTTTTTCTGTGATGTCCTTAACTAACTTTGAAGTAAACTAAGTACCTTGATCAATCACTATCTCCCTTGGTACTCCATACCTTACAAAAATCTCTTCAAAAAGGAAGTTTACCACTGTTTGTTCAGTTGCCCGGACTAGTGCTTTGGCTTCAGCCCATTTTGTTACGTAATCAGTACATACTAGGATGTACTTCTTACCATTGGAAGTTGGATTAATGGGTCCTATGAAATCTAGAGCCCATTTTTCAAATGGCTCTAGGTGTACTTGAGGCTGAAGTGGCATCTCATCTGTAGCTGTTGGCCTACCCATTCTTTGACAACTATCACAACTCTTCACATACTTCTTGGAATCCTTAAAAATAGATGACTAGTAGTATCCAAGACTAAGAATCTTGAATGCTGTTTGTTTAGCTACAAAATGCCCACCACACGATTCATCATGGCAAGATTTTAAAATATCAATTATCTCATCTTTTCTTACACATCGTCTAATAATCGTATCATAACCAGTGTAAAATAAATCACCATTAACCCATGAGTATCGAGCACTTTGTTTGACTAGCCTCTTCTTTTCCTTTGGAGTAAAGTATGGAGGTGTCCTTCCTGTGGACAAATAATTGGCCAAGTCAGCATACCAAGGATTCACTATTGAAATTGCAAATAAATTTTCATCTGGAAAAGAATCTTCAACCGGAACAACCTCCCCTTGATTTTGCAGTCTAGAAAGAAAATCTGCCACCTGATTCTCCTTACCTGGTCTATCTAACACTGTGATGTTAAATTACTGTAATAATAACAACCATCTGGTAACTCTGCCACTAGTTACTGGTTTATTCATTAAATTCTTAATGGCAGAATGGTCAGTATGTACAAAAACCTCATAACCAGTTATATAATGTTGGAATTTATTCACAGCATGTATGATGGCTAACATTTCTTTTTCTGTGACTGTGTAGTTTAATTTTGCAGGTGTTAGATTTTTGCTAATGAAATAGATGGCATAATGACAAGACTCCTCTTTTTGGCCTAATGAGGCACCTACTGCAGTATCAGATGCATCTGTAAAGATGTGAAATGGTAGGTTCCAGTTAGGTCCTTTTAAGATTGGTGTGGTTGATAACTTTTCTTTGAGTGTTTCAAATGCTTGCCGACAATTCTCATTCCAGTTGAAAGGTGTATCTTTTGCTAGAAGTTTAAACATAGGTGAATCTATTTTACTAAAATGTTCAATAAACCTTCTATAATAGCTTGCATACCCAAGGAAACTTCTTACCTCTTTTTGAGTCTTCGGAATTGGCAAATTGACAATGATCTGGATTTTTGATGGATCAACTTTAATGTCTTGAAAAGAAATATAGTGGCCTAATGCTATCCCCTCATTTAACATCATAAAACACTTTTCATTGCTCAGGGACAGATTAGCTTCAATACATCTCTTCAAAACTTTTTCAAGATTCGTTAATGCATGCTCAAATGAATCACCATACACTGAAAAATCATCCATGTAAACTTCAACACAATCATGAACTAAATCAGCAAAAATAGCTAATACAACTCTCTAAAATGTAGCTGGAGCATTGCAAAGTCCAAATGGCAAAACATTATAAGCATAAGTGCCCCAGGGACAAGTAAAAGTGGTTTTGTCCTGGTCCTCTAAGGCTATCCTGATCTGGTTGTAGCCACTGAAACCATCAAGAAAAGAGAATGATGATTTCCCAGCTAATGTGTCTAGCACTTGGTCAATAAATGGTAGTGGGAAATAATATTTGAGCGTTGCTTTGTTCAATTGTCAGTAATCAACACAAATCCGCCACTTACCATTTTTTTTGGGCACTACTACCAATGGGGATACCCACTGACTGTCAGAGATAGAATAGATAAAATTGACTTTCAACAATTTTTGTAATTCATCTCTAACAATATCCTGAAGCATGGGGTTCATTCGTCTCTGCGGTTGCCTCACTGGTTTGATATTACTATCGGTATAAATATGGTGAGTGCATGTTTCAGGGTGAATCCTGTGCATATCGGTGTAGTCCCAAGCAAATGCTTTCTGGTATTTTCTCAATAATTGAATCAATTTTTCCTCCTGAGATGAGTCTAGGTGAGTGCCAATATTCAAAGTTTTTCCTGGACTAATCTCTATGGTCTTGCTCTGTGTGTTTGTGATAGATTGAATGGGAAAAATGTTCTGAAATGTTGTTTGCAAAGATTGAATGGTGCATGTTTCCTGAAAATTTTGTGCCAAAAGTTCATCTGCAGCATGGTATTGGTCATTTCTCAAATCTTCGTAAACATCAGGTTGAGAAAGGAACAACTCTACCAAATCATCATTATTCTGTTCTTGAAAATCATAGATTTGGTTGATGCTGAAAACAGATTGAACTTCTTCTTTGTCATTGTATTTATCATCAAGCCATAAATTGTGTGCTACTGCTGGTGATTGTGCTGATGGGTAAAGAGTGAGTTGTTTTCTTTCAGTTCCTCATGAGATGATCATATTACCCGATCGACATCCTATGAATGCATCGGCAGTTGCTAACCATGGTCTACCAAGGATGATAGGGTGTCCTCCTAAATTGGATTTTGGCTGAAGAACTAAAAAGTCCACTGGATACTCCCAAGAGTCTAGTGAAACAATTATGTCCTCCAAAATCCCTTCAGGAATCACTTTAGACCTATCAGCGAGTTCAAGAAAAATTGTTGTGTGCTGCAAATTTGTGAGCTGGAGTGTTTTCATGGTTTCAAGAGTCATCACATTTATTGCGGCCCCAAGATCAATTAAGGTGTTTGGAATATGTATGTTGTTAATGATTGTAGTGACTCTGGGAATACCAGGATCAACATACTTTTCCATTGAGATGGTGTTTGTCATAAGGCCAACTAAATGTCCAATAACATGAATGGTTTGTGGATCAACTCTTTTCCTAGTAGGCTTTTTAAGGCACATTTCTTTGATGGCTTTAGTATATATGGGAATGTCTTTTATGGCTTGTAGTAGTGGAATTTTTATATAGACATTCTTTAGCTCATCTAAAACATCAAACTGTGGTATAGACATGGGAAGTTTTGTTTGGACCAATCGGTCTGGAAAAGGTGGTGGATGCAACGGTTGCATTTGTTTATTTTTGATGTCATCATTTTGTTTCCTTTGAATTGGAGTTTCATTTTCATTTTCTTCGTTTTCTTCTTGTTTATCAGCTGTTGGAGATTCTTTGTGAAGTACCTTACCAGAACTCAAATTGATATTTTGCACGGGTAATGTGGGATATGAGGTTCCCTCATCTACATTGTAGGCTGGTCTCTCTGCTCTGTTATTTGGATTTGGTACAGGTTGAGCAGGGATTTGAGTAGGTCTAGGAGGTTGTGGGTTAGATGGAAGTTGTAATTGTGGTGGATTTATTGGTGGAGGAGCAGGCAATGCTTGTTGAGTGGGTTGAGGTTGATGTGGGTAAACAACTTGCTGCTGAGGATATTGCTGATATGGTTGAGGATATGGCAAATATGGCTGATGATATTGTTGATATGGTTGCGAATATGGTTGGTATGGTTGAGGATATGAGTGATATTGTTGAGAGTATTGCTGAGATGGTCTCCATAGTTGTTGTGGGTAATTTTGGTGCTGCCATGGCATGGTACATTCCACGAATTCTGAGCATACATCTGATCATGTATAGGAAATTGCAAATTCTGGTTTGGGAACATACCTTGAGGTGCTAGTTTTGGCTGCCATGGTCTCTTTGCGCCCATGTGATACACATTTTCCATATCTGTGTTAGATGCCACATTACAATTCTACAAAACCTTGACTTTAGAGCAATGGAATATATCATGATTTTCAGTACAAAAGGCACAAACTTGAATGTTTTCTAATGGGCAGTCTTTTAAGGCATGCTTCTTCCGACATTTTGGGCAAAAGATAGCCATCATTTGATCTTCCTCTTCTTGTCTCTTCTTAGCTTTTAGAGTGTCAATTTGAGTTCCTAAGGTACTTAATAGATCTGTTTTGAATTCTTCTAACAGGTTCCCTATTTCAGCCCTTGTGACACTTGCTGAAGCAGATTTTGTGGCTTTGGATGATATGGTTCTCTTTCCAATTTTGGCTTTGCTCCTAGAATAATTTTCACATAACTTAGCAATTTCTTCAAAAGGTAAAGTGGAAATATCACCTTTGCCCATCAAATTAAGATCATCTAAGTATTCCTCTCGAATGCCTTTCAAAAATATTGTTCGAATCAGATCAAGAGGCATGGTTCTGTGTTTTGATTTTTGTAAATTGTAAACAAACCGCTCTAAGTACTCCTCTAAATTTTCATCCTCTTGTTGGTTCATCCTAAAGATATCATCTTTGGAATCTTTCGATCTACAATAAGGTTGGTATTTCTTTAGGAATATTCTTCTCATGCCATCCCAATCAGTTATCGCATGTTCACCAAGCCCCATGAACCATCTTAATGCTGATGCTTTTAATGTTGCTGGGAAGAGTCTAAGCCTATGGGCATCATCTGTGTAACCATATGTTCGACATACAATGTCAAACTCAAACAAGAATGAATTTGGGTCTTCTGAAGCCATGCCATAAAAGTTTGGTAGCACAGATGGGGGTATGTTTTTCATTTTTATTTTGTCATCCTCTTCTGGTTCTTGGATAGGAAATTTAAAGGTTGACTCTTCCTCTTGACCTTGATTTGGTGGTCCTCTCTCTGATCCATGTCCTTCTTCAGCCATTTTGATAGGTTCCTCTGTTGATTTAATTTGTTGTTCAGTGTCACTTGTTTCAAAGAGAAGTTCAAGGAAAGATTGTTGAGTTACTGTGCTACTTTCTCCTTTTATAGATGATTCAGGGAAATGTTTCTTCTGTGATTTGTGTGCTAATAGAATTTGCCTCTCGATGAGTGTGAGTCTTTGCCCTGATTTCTGTTTATCCTCTAATGTTTGTATGGTGACTTCCTTAGTTGATGTTGTGTGTTCAACGTTTCCTAAAGGGTCTGCTCCTGATGGTAGGTTAGTTTTTGGATGGGGGGTTTTTATGAATCTACCTTTATTATCTCTAGATGTAGGCATAAGCAAACATGACTTTTAAAATGATGAATTAAAATTAAATCTATGTTTTTGCTTTTTTTATTTTTATTTTTATTTTTTTTATTTTGATTTTTTTCGAAATCCTCTAACTACGCCTCCCCAGCAACGGCGCCAAAATGTAGTGGCCAATCTAGGGTACTAGATTAGACTAGATTTATTATCAACCAGGGTCAGTAAACTTCGAGGCATGTGTCTACAGTCTATAGACATAAAGGATTCCTAACTAAGTGTTTATTGTGATAGGTTGCAGTACTTCTTTACAGAAGGTTAAGATATGTTTCCTCTCACCTTAACACTCAGATCACCTAACTTATCTAACTGTCCTAAAGATACAGCGTATGCTAGACTGAGATTTTAATCCTCTTACAAGGATGCTATGCACAAAAGCTCTGTCTAGTTAACACTTGAGCATTCATGAAAAATCAAAAGCACACTAAAGTTTAAATGCATGAAAAACAGAGTCTATGGAGATGCTTCAAAATATAACGATGGATCAAATCTCTTACAAGATATGGTTCAATGATCTAACGATAAAATCTTCAAGCTATCACCATAAATACCATTTGTGAGAATTTCTAATCAAATCGACAGAGTCATAAGCATGGAAATAACACTAAACACTATGCGTTCTATTCAAATTCAAAAACTGCTACGGAAATGAAATTAACAGTATACCAATCCACATAGGGCCCATCCACGTTTCAATGGTACACTGAAGTAAACTCAAGCAACGGGAGTATTAACACATAAACACTGCTGGAGTAAAACCGTGACTATATTTAAGTGCTAAAGATTGAAATCACATACAAGAGTTCTGTTCTCAAACGATGTACAGAGATAATAATCATAACTGTCTTGAAAACAAAATAATACGCAGTCTTTATCTCCCTGTCCCTATCTGAATCGAATGTACATTCATTAAGCAGATGTTTCTGCTTTTACAAAGGAATGATTTTTGGTCATTTATAATCTAAATCGATTTCTAAAAAGAAAACAAAACGAAACCGGTTTGGGAAACCATGGCTTTTACTGCCTTTGTAACCAAAAGGCTGGGGTTTGACTAGTGTGGACCGCATAACCAGGAGCTTTTGATTTGCTGTAGAATCGATTTTTCACCATGCTTGTACATTCCAAATTTCATTCCTATGCATTGCTTTGGCTTGCCTGCCATGCCACGTGTCAGATGATGAGCCATTTACAGGATGTTATGACTTCCTGTAGTCTTTTTATTGAAAATTCCTAATTTCTAACATAAAAATTCATAAATTAACTTTAGTGCAAACTAACAACTATAATGCTATTAATTAGTCAATTTCGAGGGATATAAGGGATCTATGGGGAAAAAAGGTAGACAAATGATGGTGTTTCTAGAAGAAAAAGATGGTAATGGAATGGTACCAACAATGGGCGACCAACTAGATGCCCTAGTGTCGCTGGGCACTCAATGACTCAATCAATCAAATAGAAAGATGACAAGCCAACAAGCAAACAAAACCAAATGAAAACTAGCTTTCTAATCAGGGAGAAAATGGTCCAAAAAGGTTTATGGGGTAAAAATCACAAGAGCAGAACACACTGGCCAAGATTGGGGTCAAGCCTTAATCTTCACTTACAGGCATCGATGCAACTTCCTAATTGACAACAAGCGCCAAAGGTTGGTCGGCCTGACTGTTTCTTAGCAACTTGCGCTGGTCGGCGCGACTGTCGGAGGATTAAGCGCTGATCGAGGTAGCTAAGGAATTTTTTTTTTTGAAAACAGGGACCAGATTTGCTACTATGAATTTTAGACTCAAACCAATAAGCAGGAGAAAAGAAACAAAACCAAAGGGAAAACGTGAAACTAGAAAAGTTGTCATGAAATCATGAAATCCAAGACAAATAAAAGGATTGGGATCCCCAACGGAGTTGCCAATTTGTGGTGAAGTAAAATTATAAGTGCGAACAGGGACGAATTCCTTTAGCCTAATAATGGGTCTAGCCACAACAAATACATTCTATGGAAGATTTATTTAGGTTAGAATCAATCAAGAGGGCCTACCTCTTGGTTGCTTATCCTGCTTGATGATGTCCTTGCTTGCTCGCTCCAGCTATCTCTCGCTTCCTTCTTCAAGCTCCTGAAACAAGTAAACAACAACAACACACAAACATAATAATAGACAAATTGCAATTCAACCTACTTAACAAGTCAAGAAAAATTAATACATGAATATGTAATATTACAAAACATGTAGGAAATCAATCGATAGTTGCATATATTAATATCAAAGAGAGATTACAACCATTCGTCTTGATGTTGCAGTCTTCCTCTGACAAGACCAGGTTCCCACACACTTCTGCTAGCATTCCATGATGGCTTCAAAAAACAATAGTTTTAAAGCTCTTCCCTTTAGGCTTCACTCCAAACCAAAATACACTTCTCCCTCAGACAACTAGATAACTACAACTAGTAATAGCTTGCTTGTCTACTCCAAACCAAAATAGTATCAAACACTCAACCAAAATTGTGCCACTATAATACTAGGACAATTTTGTGCTTGGGAAGAAGGGGGGTTTATATAGGAAATATGGATGGGATATGGATCCTCTTCTCATGGGAGAAGGACTTATCCCTTGAGGTAGTTCCATCATTATAGGGGAAAGAAGCCCAAACTGTCATCCTCAACCCCATCCAGCCAAACCATTTACCAGACTTCTGTTACGGAGCTTCTAGAGCTGGAAGCTTTGGCTCTAATTTAAAAAACTTTCCATAACAAGACCAGCATGACTGGAACACAACTCAGTCGGTCTGGTCGACGTGAGGAGTAGTGCTAATCTCTACACATCGGCGTGGGGAAGACAAAGGCCATTAACACCGGTCTTGTAAACTTGGAAAAATAGAAGTTTAAGGGGAAATGGTGCAAAAGGGAAATGATCTACTCATGAAGAGGGACACAATGGGAGTTTCTTCACGAAGGCAAAGCATGCGGGGTTCACTGTAGAGGTCCTCCAGAATCAAGGAAAGGGGAGTACAGGGACAAGGACAGTGACAAAATGCCGTGTAACACTAACATTCTTGACGATCTGACATATGTTCATATAACTACACTAATCAACTAACACCCATCATGAATGTAACCATAACATCAAAAGACATGTACATAAAACTAATGTACATCAACCTAATGCATATAAAAATCCTTGAATTACACACCACCTAATGTACATCAACCTAATGCATATAAAAATCCTTGAATTACACACCTGCATGCCAAACATACAATAACTGTATGATGATCTTATCTTACCCCAAAGTCCAATGATGCAACCTCATTATGATGATCTGCATCTCCTGCTCTATCTCAACCAACACATTAGCATCATAACATACCAATATCACCCCGAAATTGCATACCATGACTTCACAAGGCATGTTTGACCTACTAGTCATGCATAACTATAACTAAGACCATACATGCATAACGACTATATATAGACATATAACACATGAGTACAAAACCATATACACATTCTTCTAGCTAGAGTGCAGTCATCAATGCATGACTATATCAACTTCGCAAGCCATAACCTCATGCATGCCAACAACCATTACTCCATTGTATACATTTCCACATGCAACCATCAATATGCATAAGTAATTCCTAATCAACTACACATACGCATGAATGCATGTGGTCGAGCATAAGTGATCAATTCTTCTAACCAACCTACAAGACTGATACCTGTAATCAAACAAACCAATAATGCAACCTAACATACAAGGATGTAATCAAGCTGTATATAATAATGTAGTCATACACTCTTGATGATACATTCCAAAAAATCAACATCAATCTCCTCATGTTAACCTTACTACAAACATGATCAACATGATGCAATGCAACAAGCACATGGAATGCAAGTGTAAGAGACACACATGTAACTAACATGTATGCATGACCAAGCACCTTCATCCAAAGAGAGCACAACCATGCTTTGATACCAATCTATGACACCCCCTCCTCCCAGGTCTACCCAAGCAAATGACTGGCCGGGGTAAACACGTGACAAGTGATCTATAAACTTTCGTGGATATTCCACTGGACAGTTCATCACAACATATCTGATAATATTATATTAAAAATATGAGATTCTACACTATTACAATTTTATTTAATTTCTAGATCTGTAAAATTAACTGTAATTAGTGCATGCATGTAAAAGTAAATCAAGCAGAAAAGTATAGAATGAAAAAATAAGCTCACACACACATAATACACAAGATATGCTCTTTGGGAAACCCTTTCGGGAGAAAACCCAGCTGGAAGGTGAGGCTGCTTCGCTCTCTTTCTCTGTCTGAAAATATGGTTGCAGATACAAAGAAGTAATGTCTGTGGCCTGTGGGTTGCTACAATGCACATATCATCTCTATGTTATCTACCTCATATCTCTATTGGCTATCTTTGCTCAACTATGGAACAAAATTCTCGCGAAAGAATCGAATGCCTCTTCCTCCTAGTGGCCCGGTTATAAGACATCTCGATAGCCTACTAGTGGTTAAGTTTGACTACATAAACTCTTAACTAGAGTTACAAAATATAATCTTCTAGATTCTTTTCCATGAATAATGGGGGCTGACGCGACATCCTCCCGAATTATAGGTGTGAAAATAGGAATGTCAACCTCTGAGTGGCATAATTTTTGCATATGGACTCCGATTGACACGATTTTTGCATTGTTTGAAAGATTTATGTGTGTAGAATAGCATGAAAAGGAGCTGCACTTTAGTGGAAAAGTTTTACCCCCAAAAAACATCGTTTGATGCCTCAAAATTCTCCCGGAAGGTTTCAGACCCCGTTTTTCCAAACTGTGTCCCGCTAGTAAAAACATCCCTGTGAGCTGATTCCTCCACTTTTTCGACTCCAAATGCATCAAGATGGATGAAAAAAAATATAATGATCCAATTCAGATCATAACTCCCCATTTTGGGAGGATTTTGGTCCCCAAAAGCTTTTACTGAATGAGGTGAGGAAATTTTTCCTCCACCTTCTCTCTAGTGTACCATTTCGCTTTGCCCAGAAGTTGTCCCTTCAACCCAATCTGACAAAGGTCTTGTTGCCCTTGTCTTGTAGTTCTGAACCTCTTCTACAAAACCGTATCTTCTGTCAACTCTACCTGAGTGTCAGGTGCCAAATCCTCCACAGAAGGTAGGACATATTCCTCTTCCCGATCTAGCATGGAAGGCTCATAGAGTTTCAAATTATCAACATTTACAACTGAGTAAATGCGCATATATGGTGGTAAATTAAGTCGATAGGAATTATCACCCACCTTTTCCCGTATCTCAAAGGGACCATACCTTACAGCCTTGATTTTCTTATTGGGCCCCTGCAACCTCTCCTTGTTCAACTGTAGCCATACTCTATCTCCCACCTTGAATGGTTTCTCTATTATGTGTTGATCATGCCTGGCCTTATACTTCACCTGTGACTTCTGTAGTGTTTCCTGTACCTGTAGATGGATTTTCCTGATCTTCTCTATAAAATTTTCAGCCCTCAAAGCATCTCCTGCAAGGTCTTCCTTCGCTCCTCCTTGTTGCCCATATGCAATATCCAAAGGTGAAGGTGGAAAATATCCAAAACAAGTTTCAAATGGGGCCTTTCCTATAGAAGTTTGGACTGATTTGTTATAAGAATGTTGTATATATACCATATTTCATCCTAGGTCTTTGGATGCTTCTGGTTGTAACCCCTTAAAAGCTGCACCAAAGTCTTGTTGACTACTTCTGTCTGCCCATCTGTCTGTGGATGGAATGTTGTAGATCTCTTCAACTTTGTGTTCATCTTCTCTGACAATGTTGTCCGGAATGCATTGAGAAATCTTGTATCCTTGTATGAAATGATGCTCCTTGGTATCCCAAAGTGTATCCAGACCTGTGCAAAGAACAAGTTTGTTGCTTCTTGTTCGCTGATTGTCTTTTACAAGGCATCAGAACACACATCTTTCTGAACCTATCAGCTACCACGAATAGGTAGTCATGTCCCTTCCTAGTTGTCGATAAATCTCCTACAAAGTCCATGAAAATTCTTTACCAAGGATGAGTAGGGACAGGTAAGGGATGATAAAAACCCTGTTTCCTGTTGCTAGGCTTGATGGTACAACAAAGCATGCATCCTCTTATGAACCTAGCTACCTTCTCTTGCATCATTGGCAAATGCACATACCTCTGCAAGTTAGCCATGGTCTTCCCTAGACTAAAGTGCCCTGCAACCTTGGAGGTGTGAGCCTTTCTAATCAGCTGCAAACTCTCACCTTTAGGAACACATATCTTATCTAGCCTGTAAAGTAACCCATCCTGGAGATGGTAGTCAACAATGTTGTCACCATCATGCACATGAATCCGTCTCTGCAACTACTGATACACCTCCTTGAAGTCCTCATCTTCTGAATATGCCTCTTTGAATGCATCATGGGTGAATGGATCCATGTGCATAAGAGTCCCTAAAGCTGTAATCTTTTATGTGAGTGGCCTTGAAAGCATATCGAACAACTTGTTTGTGTTGCCATTCTTATAATTGATCACCAAATGAGACTGTTGTAAAAACCCCATCCACTTGTAATGCCTAGTCTGTTGTATCTTACTCTAGGCTTGCAAGTACTGTAACATCTAGTGATCTATGTGGATTGTTGTCTCATTTCCCATTAGATAGTGCTTCCACTTCTTCACAACTTTCACCATGGCATAGAGATCCTTATCGTGAGTAGGGTAGTTAAGAACTGTCCCATGAAATACTTCAGAATGGTAGCAAATGAGCCTTCCTCCTTGCAGCAAGACAACTTCCATAACATACCCACTCGCATCTATCTCCACTTCAAAGGGTCGTTGCAAGTTTGGTAATTCTAGAACTGGTGCTTCACTAATATTCTTCTTTAACTCATCGAAAAGCTTTTGTTTCCCTTTCCCCACTAGAAACTCTTGCCACTTGTTGTTATGGCGTGGAGCGGCGCTGCTACTACTGAAAATGAGGCTATGAATTTTCTCAGATACTATGCTTCCCCAATGAAACTTCAAACCTCAGTAACATTAGTAGGCATCGACCATTTCATGATGGCCTCCATATTGGAAGGACCTATCTTAATTCTCCTCCACCAATCACATATCCCAAATACACCAAGGATTGCTACCCAAACTCACACTTCTTGAGATTTTCTAGCAGTTGGTGCTTCTTCAATGTTTCCAATACTTGCGTCAAATGTGAAATATGCTTCTCCCATGTAGCATTATATACCAGTATATCATGCAAATAGATAATAAAAAATGCATCTATACAAGGGCACAATGCATCATTCATTAATATCATAAATGTAGTTGGTGTATTACATAGGCCAAATGGCATAACTAACCACTCATAGAAACCTTTCCTGGCTTTGAAGGTGGTTTTCCATGTATCTTCTTATTTGACTTGAACCTGGTGATATCCAGATTTCATTCCATCTTGGTGAAATACTTTGCTTGCTACAACTGATCTAGAAAATCATCTATCCTGGGCAAGGGGTATCTGTTCTTGAGCGTGATTTTATTCAACGCCCTGTAATTTATACACATCCTCCAAGTCCCATCATTCTTTGGAACAATGATGATGGGTGACCCACATGGTGATGTACTCAGTCGAATAAAACCATGTTATAGCAGCTGTTGCAATTGTTTCTTCACTTCACTTGCTTCTATAACAGATTGCCTGTACAACCCAATATTGGTAATGGATAGTTTGGAAATAGTTGGATCTCGTGCTTCACTTCTCTCTTAGGGGGTAACCCTTTAAGCTCTTTAGTACACCCCTCTAGGGATTCCTTGCCTCTTATTGACTCCTCTACAGGCTAACTGATCAGTTGCTCAGAATTATGCTAAAAAATCAAAGTGTTAGAATCTTCTCAAACTTAGCTTTAGATTGAAGAGCTCGTCACTCTGAATCCAACGACACTAACGACACTCAAATCCGAGTTCGTACACAAAAGTTAGAGCAAGTCAAAATTCAGGTTTGACTTGCCTACATGACAGGATTAGGATGATGTGGAAAGCCTTTAGCAAATAAGGAGACGCCAAGTGGCAGCCCACCATTGGCCCTCACAAATAGCATAGCGTAGTGGTAAATGTTTCGGTGTTACAAATCGGCCTCGACAGGTTCACTGTTGCGATGCGATGAGATGAGGTAATCGTAAATCGCAAATGCAATTAGTGAAGGGGAGAACATAACAACTTATCGGCCCTGACCCCGGCCCCGACAAGGTTGAAGTTGCGATGCGATGTAATCGCATATCGCAATCGTATCGACCCCGACGTAGTGGAGTTCCGATTAACAATGTAAACTTTGAAACGGGAACTGATACTGTTACCCGTTTTGTAGAGATAGCAAAAAAGTGACCCGATTTTGAAAAGGGGTGATGCAGAACACACATGTTTTTTTTAGAGCATAGTTTTTGGCACTTTAATTTTTTTAAATTCTTGTTATGTACATTGCGTTTTAGAATGGTAGTGATTTTCATGCTGATTTAAAAAAGTGGTTATTCTGCATCACACCCTTTTTTTAAAAAACCTGTTTTTTTGACTTTAACTTTTCTAATGTATGAAATGTAAATAATTATTTTGTAAATTTAATAATTTTCGAAGTGGTCTTCCTCTTCATATTTTCTTGTTTTTATTTTTATTTTTATTTTTTTTGTAGTGAGGTTTTTATTGATTTGCATATTTAAAGAAGAAGGTTGATATTTTTCATTTTCGATATTTTACATATTTATACATCATTAAATAAATTTTCAATCCAAATGAAATAATTGTCTCTAAAAAACAAATAAAAAATTATATATAAAAAATGACAAAAGACAAAAATAAAAAATGTTAAAAAAATATCTTATAAACCATAAAACAATTTGGAAAAAAAAAAAAAAAAATTAATATAGATATATATAAGTCAGTGAAAATTGAGGAAAAGAAAAAAACATGAGCAAAAACTAGTGAAAAAAAATTAAAAACAAACTAAAAAAAATAAAAATTAATTAATGAAAAAAATTTAAAAAATAGTAAAATTAATATTTAAAAAAAAATGTTAAAAAAATTATTTCACAAACCATAAAAGAATTTGGGAAAAAAAGAAATAAAAATAATATATATATATTAAGTAAGTAAAAATAGAGAAATTAAAAAAAACATTAGAAAAAACTGGGGAAAAAAAATTTAAAAACAAACTAGTTTAAAAAAAAAATAGAAAAAAAAGAAAAAAATTTAAAAACTAATAAAATTAATATTAAAAAAAAATTCAAATTAAAAAAAAGAAAAAGAAAAAAGAAAAAAAAAAAAAAGAAAAAAAAAAAAAAAAGTGTATTTTTTATTAAAAAAAATGTAATTATTTTTTATTAAACATAGATATTTTGTTTAAAAAAAAATCAAAATAACAATCTTTTTTATTATTGAAAACAAATTTTATTTTTATTTCTATTTTTTATTTAAAAATAAAATTATTCAACATATATTTTATATTTAAAAAAAATAAAAAAATAAACCTATATTTTATATTTAAAAAAAAAAATTACAATTAATTTTTTTTTAAACAATGTTTTTTTATTAAAAAAAAAAAGGTGAAAATTAATTTTTTTTTTTAACAATTATTTTTTTAAAACCATTTTTTTGCTATAATTAAAAATAGTTTTTTTTTTTTTTAACCAATTTAATTATTATTATTATTATTATATATATATATATTTTTTAAAATTTTAAAAATTATTAAAAAAAATAAAAATTTTGAAAATCAAAAATTTTGAGAATCAAAAATTTTAAAATTTTAAAAATTAAAAATTTTAAAAATTAAAATCGTTTTTTTTTTTTCTTTTTTTAATTAAAAATTAAAAATTAAAAAATTAAAAATCGTTTTTTTAATTAATAAAAAAAAATACATTCGTGGCCCCCCGACTGCCTGTGGTGGCGCTGCCGTGGGCGGAGGGGCCTGCGCGGAATCGACGTCTGCCCCCCGGCCGCCCGTGGTAGCGCTGCCGTGGGCGGAGGGCCTGCGCGCAGGCCCCTCCGCCCACGGCAGCGCCACCACGGGCGGCTGGGGGGTGGGCACGAATGTTTTTTTATTTATTTTTTATTTTTATTATTAACTAAAAATCGATTTTTAATTTTTAATTAAAAAAAACGATTTTAATTTTTAAAATTTTTAATTTTTTTTTAATAATTTTTAAAATTTTAAATTAAAAAAAAAATTAAATTGGTTAAAAAAAAAAAAAAAAACTATTTTTGATTATAACCAACAAAAATTGGTTTTAAAAAAATAATTGTTAAAAAAAAAAATAATTTTCATTTTTTTAAAAAAAATAATTGTTAATAAAAAACATTGCTTAAAAAATATTTAAATGTAATTTTTTTAAAATATAAAATATAGGTTTATTTTTTTTATTTTTATTTTTAAATATAAAAGATATGTTGAATAATTTTATTTATAAATAATAAATAGAAATAGAAATAAAATTTGTTTTTAATAATAAAAAAGATTGTTTAAAAAAAAAATTTAAATTTTGATTTTTTTTTTTAACAAAATATCTATGTTTAATAAAAAATAATTACATTTTTTTTTTTTAATAAAAAATACACTTTTTTTTGTTTTTAATATTAATTTTATTAGTTTTTAATTAATTTTTATCTTTTTTTTTTTAAACTAGTTTGTTTTTATTTCTATTTTTGTTTGTTTTTGTTTTTCCCCAGTTTTTTCTAATGTTTTTTTTAATTTCTCTATTTTTACTTACTTAATGTATATATATTTTAATTTTTTGTTTTTTTTGTTTTCCAAATTCTTTTATTTTTGTCGTATATATATTTTTTTATATTTGTTTTTTAAGTAATCAACATTTTAATCTTAGTTTTAGTAACTTTTTTTTTTTTTTTTTTTTTTTTTAAATCTAATTTGTTTTTAATTTTTTTGTTATCTTCTTTTTCCTTTTTTTTTTTTTTTTTTCACTCACTTAATTTTTTGTTTCTTTTAAATGTTTGTTTGTTTTTTTTTCATATATATTTTATTTTGCTAATTTTTTTTGGTTTACAATATTACTCCTTTTTTCCCCACTTTTTTAAAATATTTTTTTTACTATTTAATTGTTTATAATTTTTTTTTTAGTTTTTTAATTCTTATCATTAATTTCGTTCTTTTTACATTTTATGATTGATTTTTTTTTTTTGTTTTATTGTTTTCTTTTAATATATATTTTAATCTATGTTTTGTTTTTTTGTTTTTTTTGTTTTTACTCTTTTTTTTTGTGTTTTTTCATTGTTTTAATTTTTTTTTAATTTTATGTTTTCATTATTTTTTTAAATTTAATGTTTTTTTGGGGTCATGATAAAATATTTCATGCCATTTCAACACTTTTCACTTTTAGCACTGTTTTTGATGTTTTTCGGGGTTTTTTTGTCAGAGTTCCCGTTTTGAGTTTATAGTTCCCGTTTCAAAGTTTACATTGTTGATTGCGATAGACACCAGAGGTGATAGGTCTATATGCCACAATTTAACACCCCGACAGGTTTGTGAAATCAAAACCGTAATCGCAGTGGTTAATCGAGTAAACAAGACCTTCACCCACAGCTGATCGCCGATTGCAATGAGAGGGAGGTTCCGGACGTGGGAATTTGATATGTTGCAGTTCATTATCTTGTTGGGTTCACAATACCGCATCACAACGTTTGTTTTGTTAAGAGCCTGCAACACTGCCGATTGTGATTGCGATAAGGCCGACAGAATATAGCCCGCCGAACAACAAATTTCACGCTTCCTTAGCGGATTTTGGAGCAGAAAAAGGGTTTTTGGTCAGTTTTGGAGCATTTTGTGGAAAAATTAGTGGAGAAACTGGGAGAAGTCATAACTTCTTCAGTTCTTATCCAAATTGGATGCAAAAAGAGGCTAGATAGTCATTTTTGGGTATTCTGAACTCATTGAGATAGTTTTCAGAGGAATCTGAGCATTGCAAACACACTTTTGTTGTAATTTGTGCATAATAAGGAGGCCCAAGCCATTGGAAGTTGGACCAAGGAGACATAACCTAGGAGGGGTGGACTCCTTTATCATGTGCTTGTTGTGTGTTGCATATTGATGTTCATTGTTGTTATATTGCTATTGTTCAACATATGTGTTTATGTTAGATTGTTTATAACATCTACATAAGAAACTCTCATGGGAATCTGTTAATTGCAAAAGTTTTTGAATCCTTAAGTACTTGAAAAGCAAATGATAAGCATCTTGGGTTTATTTTTGAATGGGGAATTAGCACAACATTATTACTTGTGGTGAAGTAAAATTCTAAGTGCGGACACAAACAATTGCTCTAGCCCTATTGCAGGTCTAGCCACAAACAAGACATTCAATGGAAGATTTCCTTAGGATATAACCAATTAAGAGGGCCTACCTCTTAGTACGCTTATCCCATTTGGTGACGACCTTTCTTGCTCGCTCCAGCTATTTCCCGTTTCCTTCTTCGAACACCTGAAACAAGTAAACAACAACAAACAAAAATCGTGATAATAGACAAATTGTAATTCAACCTACTTAACAAGTCAAGAATCATTAAGCCATAAACATGTGAGATGACACATTATGTAGGAAATCAATCGATAGTTGCATATATATTAAATCAAGAAGAGATTACAACCATTGCCTTGACGTTGTTGTTCTCCTCCGACAAAACCAGGTTCCCACACACTTCCATTAGCATTACATGATGGCCTCAACAATGATAGTTTTAAGGCTCTTCCATTTAGTCTTCACGCTTCTCCCTCACACACAACTAGAAGGCTACAACTATGAATAGCTTATTGTTTACTCCAAACTTAATTAGCACTAGCACACCAACATTAACACTATCCTGTGCTTGGGAAAAAGGGATGTTTTTATAGCATGAATGGATGGGAGATGGTTCCTCTTCTAATGGGAGAAGATCTTATCTCTTGAGGTAGTTCCATCCTTAGAGGGTAAAGGAGCCCAAACTAACATCCTCGACTCCATCTAGCTCAACCATTTACCAGACTTCCATTACGAAGCTTCTAGACTTGGAAGCTTTAGATCCTTATTTAAAAAACTTTCCAAAAGAGGATCGACGCGATTGGAACAAGGTTCAGTCACTCTGGTTGGTGCTAGGGACAATGTAAATCCCTGCATATCGGCACGAGGAGGACACTGGTCATTAGCGTTGGTCTTGTAAAATGGGAAAAACAGAAGATTTTTGGGAAATGATGCAAAAGGGAATTGTTCTACTCATGAAGAGGGACACAATGGGAGTTTCTTCATGAAGGGGAAGCATGTAGGGTTCACTGTAGAGGTCCTCCAGGATCATGGAATGGGGAGTACAAGGACAGTGACAAAATGTTGTGTAACAGATACCCCCTAAAGTGTGAACTCTGATCTAGTGTGAGGGGTGAAATGCTTTATGAATTAGTGCGGGGAACCAGAGTCTGTCGTCGAAAAACCTACAAGAAAGTACATATACATATAATACATAACTGAAAACTTCGTCAAATGATACATGAATTATGGTATGGATGCAACCATCTAGAGAAAGATCATGCAAATGGATCCAGGTATGGGCACAACCATCTGATAAAGAGGATCATATTGAAACCAAGGTATGGTCACAACCATCCAATAATGAGAAGGATCACATATGACAACTCATCGTATGGTCGCATCCACCCATCTGAAAGAGACATGCATATCAACACAATCATATCACATCACCTTGCAACCTGGACTTTTGTAATCTAAGCCCAAGGTCTTGTGCTCCAACACGACCTAATAAAAGTACAAATTATAACATGTGAATAGATGTGTTGACGTCGAACATGCAAGAAAATCACTTGATTAACAACCGATGATGTGAATTGTTAACAAGTGAGAGAGAAACCACCAATAATGAAAATGGTTCTCAAGGTACTGGTAGCACAATTCACGGAATGTGAATGAAGGAACTCAAGTCGAACACCTGTGAAATCACCCAATCAAAAGCCAATGATGTGAACTTATCGTCGAGTGTGAAGAAGTTTCCGTTAGGGCATGCAAGCTCTAAGGTACTAGAAGGGAGTCTCTTGGTCAACTTCTTAGATCACGAGCTAAAGTCGACAGGAAGCAACCGTGTCGAAGGAGGGCCATAATGTATCCCACATCATTGACACGAGACAAAGGGATGCAAAATGATTTTGGATGATACAAAGAATCAGGGGTAAGTGTAACTACAGAAGGACAACTCTTGAACATATCGGCGACACGAATCCGAGTTTGGCAGATTTTGGATCCATACGATCGATGGTCATGATGACACGGCAAAGATCAAGTGGAAGGCAAAAATAAACGGCCCAACTAAGGAAGGTCAACAATAAAAAGGAGGATATTGTTAGAGAATAATATATTACATAGCAATGGAACACATAAAATATTGCAGAAATATAAACACAGAAAACTCATAAAATAAGAGAGACACAGATATACCTGTTTCACCTAGTTTGGGCTACGTCCAAGGAGAAACAAATAGTCCTCCCTTTTATATTATCTAGCAAACTGAAGAGATACAACCTACAACATATCCGCTGTAATTTCCTCTTCGCTCTCAATCTCCTCTCTCTTCCTCACTCAAAACACAGATCTACATAGATGCAATACAATTCCCTCATATATAGCGAGGGTTGCCTTCTAGGGCAAAAAACCCTAAATTAAACATAACTTCTACCATGAGATCTCCTTCTAATGAACGACCTAGATTGACTACGAAATTACAACACTTTACAAGGCAATTTTACATTGATTCTTAGCTTCGGGGGTGCTGTGCCCAATCGGGGGGGTCCCAAAAGGTCGTAGTCACCCCCCCCCCCCCCCCTGGACCCCCCCTGCAGTGAATATTTTATGAGCGACGTTGCCGCCCCATTACGAACGGGTTCTAATGTGGCGATACCTTTGGATACTGAAGATAATCAGGCTCCACACCCAACAATATCCCACTTGGAGACTGATTATAACAACACCACTACTACTTCATTTGGTGGACAATGACTCCACTTAGGACCTGGCTATTTCACAACTTCTTCATCATACTTGAAGACCAATTGAAACTGAGAAAATTCTCAGTTTCTCCTTGGTTACAACTTTTGTTAACATATCTGTAGGATTCTGGCTAGTATGTATCTTTTCTAGCTTCAACTATCCATCTTCCAACGCTGACCATATGAAATGATACTTGAGCTGTATATGTTCAGTCTTGGAATGAAATACAGAGTTCTTTGCAAGATGTATGGCACTCTGGCTGTCACTGAATAACTTGCCCAACTCTTGCTTCTTACCCAATTCATCCAGAAACCTTTGTAACCAAATCATTTCTTTACTAGCCTCTGTAGTAGCAACATACTCCGCTTCTTTTGTTGAGAGTGCAACTTGCAGTTCCGAGACCCAACTAACAGTTGTTCCACCTACAGTAAACACATACCCTGTTGTGCTCCTCCTGTTATCTCTATCACCCGCCATATCTGCATCAACATATCCCTGTAGAGCAATATTTGAACCACCAAAGCATAATGCTTGATTTGTGGTACCTCTCAAATACATGAGAATCCACTTCACCACCATCCAATGTTCTTTTCGTGGATTTTTCATGTACCCGCTTACAAATCCCACTACATGTGCAATATCAGGCCTTGTGCAGACCATTGCATACATTAAGCTTCCAACTGCTGATGCATATGGAACTTTAGACATATGAGTCATTTCTTCCCGAGTCTTGGGACACCCCTCCTTAATTAATTTGAAATGGCTAGCCAAAGGTATACTAACTGGTTTTGCATTCTGCATATTAAACCTTTTCAACACCTTTTCTATGTACTCAGTTTGAGACAATGTTAATTTGCGATTATTCCTATCTCTAGTTATTCTCATACCAAGGATTTGTTTTGGAGCACCCAAATCCTTCATTGCAAATGAGTTTGCCAATTTTCTTTTGAGCACATTTATTTCCTGCCTGTTAGAACCTACAACAAGCATGTCATCTACATACAATAACAATATAATATAGCTGCCATCATTTTGCCTTTTGAGATAAACACATTGATTAGAGTGACATCTAGAATAACCTTGTTCAGACATAAACCTATCAAATTTTAGATACCACTGACTTGGAGCCTGTTTTAAGCCGTACAAGATCTTCTTCAACCTACACACTAGTTTCTCCTTCCCTTTTACCTCATATCCTTGTGGCTGCTGCATATATATCTCTTCCTCCAAATCCCCATGGAGAAAGAATGTCTTTACATCTAACTGCTCAAGATGCAAATCTTCAGCTGCTACTAGACTTAAAATAGTTCTGCCTGAAGTCATTTTAACAACAGAAGAAAATATCTCATCAAAGTCTATACCCTTTTTCTGTGCAAACCCTTTCACCACAAGTCTAGCTTTATACCTTTTTCTACCTCCATCTTCTTCCTTCAACTTGTAAGCCCATTTATTCTGCAATGATGTTTTACCTGCAGGCAACCTAACTAAGTCCCAAGTCTGGTTATGTGCTAAGGAGACCATCTATTCTTTCATGGCTTGCTCCCACTTCTTCCTGGTTTCTACCTGCACTGCTTCTTCATAACATTCTGGTTCACCAGAATCAGTTAACAATACATAATATAATGAAGGAGAGTATTGTTCAGGGGGTCTACTTATCCTGGTAGATCTTCTAACACCACTTTCAGGTGTTTGAGGTGTTTGTTGTTGTAGTTGTTGTTTTGACTATTGATCATTATGATTTTTCAGGCAACCTCACTTTTTCTATGATCTCTTCAAGCACTGTGTATTCTCTGTTTTCTTTTTCATGTTTCTTTTCCTGCAGCTGATCCTTATACAAAACCTTTTCATTGAATATGACATCTTTTCTCCTAATGATTTTGTGTTTTTCATAATCATAAAAGAGATAACCAAAATCATTAACCCCATATCCAATAAAGGTACATTTCTTTTATTTTGCCTCAAGCTTTATTCTATTTTCATTATTAATGTGGAAAAAGGCTTCACAATCAAAAGTATTTAAAAAAGAGTAGTTTACCTTTTTACCTGTCCATGCCTCCTCTAGAATACCACCATCCAAGGAACTTGAAGGCCCTCTGTTTATTAGATAAACAACAATATCTACAACATTTACCCAAAATTGTAAAGGCAATCCTGGATGCAATCTCATGCACCTTGCATGCTCCATGATTGCCCTATTCATCCTTTATGACACACCATTTTCTTGTGATGTTCCTGGAACTGTCTTCTCTCTACGAATTCCATTCTTTGAATAGTACCTATCAAACTCTTTGCTACAATATTCACCTCCATTGTCTGATCTGAGACACTTCAACCTTTTTCCTGTCTCATTTTCAACCAAAGCTTTCCATTTCTTGAAAGTATCAAATACATCAGATTTATTTCGAATACAATAAATCCAGGTTTTTCTGGTTACATCATCAATAGAAGTAACACAATAATGAGATCCACCAAGAGATGATACCTGAGCAGGTCCCCATACATCTGTATGCACAAGCTCTAATTTTTCGCTCTTTTTTTCTTTCCCAACTCTAAGGAATCTGACTCTCTTTTGTTTTCCATAAACACAATTCTCACAGAATTTTAAATCAACATGCTTCAAACCTGGCAACAAATTTATTGAGTGAAGAATATGCATCCCCTTCTCACTCATGTGGCTGAGCCTATGATGCCACAATGCTGTATCTTCTCTTGTAGAGGTTAAAGCATTAACAGAACTAGAAATACCATTGCATAAATACAATGTACCAACCTTTCCTCCTTTCGCTATTTCCAAGGATCCTTTAGCGACCTTCCAGGTTTTATCTGTGAAAGTAGTTACGCAACCTTCACCTCCCAACTGTCCTATTGAAATCATATTTTTCTTCAGATCTGGAACATGCCTTACCTCCTTCAATAGCCACTGATTTCCATTTTGCTGTTTTATGAAAGCTGTACCCATTCCAATGATTTTACAGGGTTTATCATCACCCAATCGAACCTGTCTAAAATCTCCTTGAACATAATCATAAAAATGTTTCTTATCAGGTGTGGCATGGAATGAGGCCCCTGAATCTACCACCTAGGCATCAATAATATTTTCTAATGAAAGAATTAAAGCATCTTGCAACACATCACTTGTTACATCCGCTTCATGATTATTTTCTTGCTGCGTGTCTCCTTCTTTTCCCTTTCGAGACTTGCAGTCTTTCTTCAGGTGTCCTTTCTTCCTACATTTCCAGCACACTATCCCTGATCTGGACTTGGATTTTCCTTTTCTTTGCTTACTACGATATCTGGGGCTCTTTCCTCTTTCCATTTTTCTTCCCCTAGTCTCTGTAGTCAAAGCATTACCTGATGTCTCACCGGAACTTTTCCGTCGCATTTCCTCGCTAAGGATTGCACCAACAACATCATCAAACTTTAAAGTACTAGATCCAGAGATAGAGTTACTAATGGCCATAACTAAACCATTCCAACTTTTTGGCAATGAGCATAGAAATAACAGAGCCCTAACTTCATCATCAAAAGTTACCCCTACAGAACTTAACTGACTGGTAACTGTATTAAACTCATTTAAATGACCAACAATAGATCCACCTTCTGACATCTTCATATTAAATACAACCTTCATAAGAAATGCCTTATTTTAGGCCAAGGGTTTTTCATATAGTTTGGCCAATGTCGACATTAAATCCTCTATTGTCGTTTCCTTTGAAATATTTAATGCTACCGACGCCGCTAGGCACAACTGCATTGTTCCAAGTGCTTTTCTGCCGAGAATATCCCATTCTGTGTCTATCATACTCATTGGCTTCTTTGTCTTTCTGCTCAATGGCTGGTACAGATCTCTCTGATAAAGATAATCTTCCATCTACATCTTCCGCAGTTGGTAGTTTTGGCCGTTGAATTTTTTGACCCTAAACCTACCATCTTCGGCCATTGCTCCCACTCGAACCAGGAACCCTTCTCTCCTGCGAGTTTATCAGCCAAAAAGACCTTCGGCTCTGATACCAGTTGTTGGAGAATTATATATTAGAGAGCAATGGAACACATAAAATATTGCAGAAATATAAACACAGAAAACACATAAAACAAGAGAGACATAGATATACGTGGTTCACCTAGTTTGGGCTACGTCTACGGAGAAACAATCAGTTCTTCCTTTTATATTATCTAGAAAACTGAAGAGATACAACCTACAACATATCCGCTGTAATTCCCTCTTCGCTCTCAATCTCCTCTCTCTTCCTCACTCAAAATACAGATCTACATAGACGCAATACAATTCCCTCATATATAGCGAGGGGTTGCCTTCTAGGGCAAAAAACCCTAAATTAAACATAACTTCTACTATCAGATCTCCACCTAATGAATGGCCTATATTGACTATGAAATTACAACATTTTACAAGGCAATTTTACATCTATTCTTAGCTTGAGGGGCACTGCCCCTGATCCCCCTGCCGGGGGGGGGCTCCCAAAAGGTCGCAGCCACCCCCCCTGGACCCCCCCTGCAGCGAATATTTTACGGGCGGCGTTACTGCCCCATTATGAATTGGGGTCCAATGTGGTGATACCTTTGAATACTAAAGATAATCAGGCTCCACACCCAACAAATATCTCAACCCGACACGAAGCAAAAAGCGTTATGTTCAAGAGTGAGCTGCCAACACAACTAATTGATTTTCCAAAATTTCCCCCACCATTTCTGGCAGGTACCCGAATTATGTTTTAATCACAAGCTTGAAGGGGATAGCATATGCTTGCACTGTTAGTTCATCATTCGGATGAATCCGACCTAGTAAATTTAACGATCCCTAGGAAGGAGAAGCTCATGTTCGTCATGGTGACGAATTCGATGTCATTTAATATTTTAACGACTCTGACAAAGGTGTGACTTGGTATCTTTTTCATGTTTAGAGAGTTTAAAAAAGACACGGAAAATAAAACTCCACATGGTCCCTTTTTGTACATTTGTATCTCTCGAGCCCGAAAAGGTAGAAAACGACACTCGAGAGAACCGCTTGACCATTTCAGTCAAGGAGTACCTTTTTCGTAAATAGTGAATCCCAGCCCAAAAAAGGGGTAAACATATACTGGGCGCATGACGTTTCACAGCCTTTAATGAGTTCAAAATGACAAGGGCTCGAATATCTTTTCGTGTTTAAAGGGTTGGAAAAGAGCTTGAAAGCGGACCCCCCATTTTATTCTCTTTTACAAGTCAAAAGGGAAAAAACTCAGCAATCTTTTCATATTTTACGAGTCAGAAAAGAGCTTAAAGGTGACTCGTCCTAGAGGAACGAGTGGTATAAAGAGCAACAATTGGTTTCAGAAATCTAGGAACTTCTCAAAACATGTAATGGTCAAGAGGCTGGCTAATAAAACCACTCATCGTTGCGGTTCCTCAGGAAAGGAAAAAAAACCAAATGAAAGCATATGATTGGCCAAAGAGATGGTGGCGATGGAATGAAACAACCAAGGCTCATCTAGCAGAAATTAGCTGATAAAAATGACAATCACGAGATGTAAATTGGGCATGGGTTCATTTTTACACAAGCTTGAACCATGGATAACTCTACTTGGATTTAGTGGGCATGGGTTCATTTTTACACAAGCTTGAACCATGGAGAACTCTGCTTGGATTTAGTGGGCATGGGTTCATTTTTACACAAGCTTGAACCATGGAGAAATTTGCTTGGATTTAGGTTCATGTTTACACAAGATTGAAATGAAAAAATATGCTTGCTATAATTTTTCATGCCCCTGGCATAACGACTCAATCGAGGTACATGGCCCCCAAGCTTCATTTCAGTCAACTAGGTGGATGGAATGAAGGTTCACTTTCGAGATCCTGGAAAGACTAGACTGGGATTTTACGAGATCTTAATCAAAGACTCAAATTGGAAAAGGGAATTGATTCATTTTTTAATGAGGTTGACACAGTAAAAGAACTATCCTCGAGACCCTTGTTTTATTTTTTAACGAGCTTGACACAAGACAAAGAACTATGCTCACATCCTTTGTTTCATTTTTTAACGAGCTTGACATAAGACAAGTAACTATCCTCATGACTCCTTGTTTCATTTTTTAACGAGGTTGACACAAGACCATGAAATATCCTCACTCCTTGTTTCATTTTTTAATGAGGTTGAAACAAGACCAGGAAATATCCTCACGATGTCTATTCATGACCCATAAGAGAACATGGCTCCCAAGAGGTCTTCACCAGAAGGAAGAACCACGCTCTGGGAGGAATACATGTCATTTGGTACCAAAAGATAGATTGGGTTCCAATGCCCCCATCACATAATGTACAAGACCATCCATGTGATCATTAGCAGATGCATAGATGGAACGGGTAGCCACATAATTGGCCTATGGCTGGGAAGGTACTGCTGGCAAACAAGGACCAATAGGGGAAGATGGTTGCAAAGGAGGCGGCTGGTGACAAATGAATGATAGTTGATCAATAGTCATAATTCTTCCTTCGTGCAGAATACAAACCACACGGAAAAGGGAAGAAACAAGAGATCCCATGACATAAACATAATCACATCCAAGGAGAAGATTGAAATCTAATGGACCTTGATAGACAATCTTTCCTCCCAAAGTAATAGGGAACTTCAGAAGGAACCCTAAGGGTTGACTGGTTCCTCCGTTAAAAGCCAACAGATTCTGGGTGACAGGCACAAGCAGTGGGTAACCCAATGCTTGCAAATTAGTAGAAAACATGATGCTAACAGATGCGCCTTCATCTAATATAGCACCATGTACTAACATATTATAGGCTTGTATTGTAATCTGGAAAGGCGCATAAGATGGGAGGCGGAAAGTAGTCAAGTGACTCCAATCAAAAGAGACGATAGAACTACTTGGTGGGGGTATCATATGATTTCCCCCATGCTCCGCAAGAATAGGAGAAGGACTCTCCTGAACAATCAGGACAAGAGGGTCACGCTTCGATTCATGAGAATCTGAGGAGATGAGAAGAACATGAGCAGTATGATCACCACTCTCTCTCGAAACAAAGTGAGCAACTGGTGGTGGAACCAAGTCGACACTCTTTTCGACCAATGGTTTGTCGGGAATAGACACAAGAGACTGTCGCTTAGGAAGAGCAGGATGGGCAAGAGATGAACCTACATCAATCTCTTGACCAACTAAGAGAGGGTAAGAAGAAAGCCTCCGATAACCAACAGGAAGTTGGGGTTGAGGAGCTGCAAGGTTTTCCAAATATTTGGAAGCTTTATCCATAAGAGGACAAAGGTGAAGACGATGCTCTGCTTCACATAACCTATAGGGGAATCTAATATTTCCCTTCCTCTTACCATCATTAGCTGAAGGCGTAACATCGACATGATCTCTAGAGGTCGACGAGGATGGTCGGTTCAAATTTTGAGACCATACCTCTAAGACTCTAGGAATTCCAGGACAATCTCGAAGGAGATGGTGACCCTTACATAGCTTGCAAGGGAACCTAACCTTCCGTGGAGGATCAGAAGGTTTGTCTACGGGAGGTTCATTTGGAGTAATAGCTGCACGGTTGGCCTCTCGCTTATCTGACTTCTTCTTCTTCATCTTCTTCTTCTTCTTCTTAGCCTCCTAGTTACTAGATTTGAAACTTTCACCAAGTGAAGTAGAAGAGGAGGGTGAATAAATGGGGGAAGAAGGTGAGGGGTCAACCTTAGAATTATCGTGACGTGATTTGAATGAAGTAGATGTTTGGACAAGAGTCAGGATGCTCGGGATCACCGAGGTCGAAAACAACCAGACAGGTAGACCAATGGTTAACCCAGGGAGCGACAACATTGCCATATAAGGAGCACCAACATTTCCAAAAGAAGGAAAAGGACCAAGATTCCCATCCGAGGGGAATCCTTGACTGGTAGATTATGGAAATGTTTCCATTGGAATCGACTTTTAAAGAAACACTAAGGAAGATGACTTTAACCAGGAATATTTCGTGGGTAGTTAATTTTAAGACATTGAAACAAAACTTTGCCTTTTCATATTTTAAGAAGTTGAGAAAAGGACGAAAGGTGACTCTAGTCACTTTTGGAATTAATGAGCTCGAAAGGACAAGTTCTCGATGATCTTTTCAAATTTAAAGAGTCAGTAAAGATAAAAAATGACTACTTATGGTACTCTACGCATAAAGGAATACTAGGTAACTGTGAACTGCAGAATACCTCCCGGCGAACTTGTTAGAGTCCTATAGCGATAGGATTTATAATTTTGAATTGGTTGAGAGTAACTCTTGTAATATTGTACATACCTTTGCTTTCTGCAAATGTTTTCCATATTAAAAATTAAAAAATGTAAAGAGGGTGTGTCCTAAAAGAAATATCAAAGGACAAAAAGAATAAGAAAAGATCAAAAAATGAAAATATATGAACCCCAAACACAAAAACAGATCATGAAAGTGTGCAAGTCTAAATACCGTTACTATTTTACTTCTTCTGCAAATAATGGTTGTGTGCACCTTATCATACATGCCACAACCCATGGTAGTAAAACTGCTTAATCTTGACTATTTCATGCTTTGAATTTTATGTTTATAGTTAGAGAATAAAATCTAACCAAACAGCGTAATCTTGGCAGATCATTAGATAGGTAGAGAAAATAAAAGGAGCTCATCAGTTTAATCTGAGCCCTTGGAAGATATAAGGTTAGAAGTAGATAGTTTGTTTTATAAAAGAAAATGAAAGAAAAGGGTCTGCTAGCTTAAATGCACCCAAATAAGTGAAGAAAAAATGTTAGGGTAAGTAATGGGTAAGTAGAAGAAAGGTTGCTAAAGTATAAATTTGATTGGACAAAAGCACATTTATCATGCTTAATCATATGTTTCAATGTGCATGAGCAATTAAGAAAGCAAAACCATAGGTTTACAAGTTGATTTAATTGACTTCCCCTCATTCATTTCATTCATATACTTATTAATTTCCCCATCCACAAGTATGTTCTAGTACTAAAAATCCTTCAAGTCATAAAGGCCTAGAGCATTTCTCTGACTTTTGGTGGGACCAAACCCTCGGCTTAATGACTTATGGACATCAAGTGTTAGAATTCCCTTCATAAAAGTCATTTCCCTTCATTACCCTAATAAAACCCCTTTTCCTAAGGTTAAACTCCATTTACCTATGAAAAGTAAAAAACCCCATGCTAAATTCCATTTCACTCAAAATACCCACAAAAATATTTTATCATAAGTATAAGTGTATGTAAAGGAAAAGCACAAATATTACATTATACTTTGTATTATTTTCATTCTGCTCATTTCAGTTCATATCAATTTCTAACTTAATAATATAGCTCCAGATATACCCTTTTTCCCTGTATATATTACCCTTACCCTTAGTTTAACTATAAACTATATTTTTACCCTATCCCCCCAACAAAATCCTCTTAACTCAACAATTCTCCGTAAAGTTAAGATAATCCCTCCATTAACCTTGTCCGATCATCAGCACCCGAATCTAATAATTCACAGCCATATCGGGTTCACCCGATATCCGACCTTTACCCGCCCAATAAAGTGGTATTTCTCGGACCCCCGTCTGCTACATGTCAAGCGTTAAGGTAGATCGGGTGACCTCGCCAAAATACCGCCTCCTCGATAAAGCGATGCGATGGCTTGGGAAACCACCTCCCCGCCCAACCCGAAAAACTGCCCACTATTCATTCGTAATTCGCTTGCCAAAAAATGACTGTTGTTCAATAAAAAGGCCGAGAAGCCCTATTTGGCCTTTTTCGATCAATTTCTTTGTAAACCTCTGCAAGCCATTGCGACACCTTCAAACCCTAAAATTACCAGTTGACCTCAATTTCACTCCTGAAGAAGTTGCAGAGACCCCAATCAAGCTCTCAATCTGTACCAAAGCCATTGTACCCTCTGCAATCACCATTCAAACCAATTCACCAATTTCCAGGTATTTTGAGAAAAAACCAGAACGACCCTCTCATTTGAAAATGTATAGTAAAAGTCAAAAAGTTACAGTGAAAGTAAAAAAGGCACAGTAAAAGGAAAAAGATAAATCAACCAGATGAAAGAGTATAAGTAAAAGTGTATTAAATTGAGAAATCAAAGTGAATAAAAGCATCCAGTTGGAAGACAAACAACATGGAAGACAATTAGAAAGCATACAGATAAAATAAATCCATGTCTAAGTGAAGATAGATAAAAAAACAGAGCAATCAAGGTAAATAGTAAAACTAAACATGGAGGCAGTAAGGGTTAAACAGAGATGAAGAAACTTTTACCAAAAACAATGAAGTTTATCCAAAGTAAAGGTAAAAAAAGTTAAAAGAAAATTAAGGTTAAAAGATGAAATCAGAGCAGGAATGGTACATTTTCTAGAAATTTCCTGTTTAAGTCATAATTTTGCAGAAACTATTGTGGCCAATCCAAGATGCATTTTGAGAAACTGGAGGAGGTTTGTTTTCCTAAAAGGCCAATATAAAAAAAAATATCTCACTTTTTACACAAGTATTATAAAAAGCGAGATAAATGCATATCTTGACAACCTATTTTTGGGACTGTGCAAAGTCATGTTTTTGACATCATTTTGCAGAGAATATTGTGAACAACTGGAGCTGAATTTTGGGAAACAGAACGAGGTTTATCTCAATAACGTACTTATCTATAATAAACTCTTTCACTTTTTACATATATATCTCGAATTGAGATATATAAAGGTATAACTGGAAACTAATTTTGCAGAATTTCTGGGGCAGAATGCACAAAGGAAGGAGGTAGCAAGTGACTTGGAAGCCTCATCATCAATTAAGAGTTGCTATCAAATTCGAATTTCTCTTCTTTTTCACCATCAATCAATAAATATAGTGCCAAATAGATTCATTAGTTTTGAGTGTCCTTTATTTAAGTTCTATTAATGTAAAACAGTTTGAGATATTTGTAAAACCAATCTTGATATTTTTTCAAGATATTTTAGTTTAGAATTTGTATAAATACTTCTTCATTTGAAGTATTTTGAGGTGGATTCTACTAGACATTTCTATAGACTTTTCGATCAGAAAACCCAAAGGGTTATTGTATCATTTCTTGAGCCAGGAAGTTGGATTGATAAACAAAGATCAGACATTTCAAATGATTCATGTGTTAAGCGAATTTCAGACAAGTATTTTCATGTGTTATTGTTATTTTTCTCAAGTTATTCATAATCTTTAATGTTTTTCCAAATCTAAATGTTATAACTGAAATAATATTTCAAAACTTGTTTAAATACACTCTGTCTTAACAGTTATACATTTAAATGTTTTCTGCTGATGTCTAAATTAAAGAATTATTCATTGCTCTTTGGTTTAGATTGATTTCTTCAATATCCGGGTTAGAGGAATCTTATTTTCCCTTTGATATCGATTATCCCTTCATTCATTACTTCATTATTCAGTTTGAGGACCCTTAATTTCTCTCCCACCCCTGGTGAAAACCTTTTACCCCTCTGTCTCAAAGATCTGAAAAACACTTTGCTATCTTGCCCTTTGGACATTCCCTTTAGTGAGTTAATCCAATTTTTCTTCCTTACTATTTGACTCCATAGCCCAATGCTTTAAAAGACACCATTCTATCCATCTGTCTAAGAGATCCCACCACCCAATCTCAAATCCAAATAAAAACCCCCCTGAACAATCATAACTAGCCTAAAAACATCTTAACTAAAACAAAGTTAAATTTTAAAGAGAGAGCCCTCTCTGAGCATCAGGAAGGCTAGGTCCTGATCTCTAAAAGAGGTTTGTGGTTACCTTTGGTTTTTCTTTCTTTTTACTTCAAAATAATTATCAGAGTGATAACATTTCTGGCAACCATACTAGGGAAGGACTAATATTTTATTCAGAAATATTTTACAGGTTTAGATCTGATCTATGATGGTGGACAGTGATGAGACATAGAAAGGTTAAAATCATCCACCTGGCGACTCCAAATAAATTTCACAATCAAGACTCCAATGGAGGAATGAATATGAAAGAACAATATGGGAAGATTAGGTTTCTAACTTGGATTGTTATCCAAGACATCATGTTTTTTCTCATCAAGAAGGTTTTTCAATGTATATTGTATTTTAGAGGAGATCTTAGATTAGTTTTTAATTATTTTCCTTTGAAAATGGTAAATATAAAATCTGCTTACACATTTGAGCTGCATTCTTCTGAATCTTATGATGATCATTTTCCAATCAAGAAATCTCAAATAATCAAGAATGATATTACAATCCCTGTACATATTCCTGTACCTTGGAAAGTTCCTGATAGGTATAATCCACTCATCTTACCTCCTACACTCCATGTTTTCCCTAACAATTATTACAAGTATCTCCCTAGGTTTGATGGAGAAGATGGTAAAATCACTGCCCAAAAACATATTCAAGGTTTTGAGAATTATCTGGACTTATTTGAGATTGATGAAGATGATGTTAGAATCATACTTTTTGCTCTCTCTTTGCAAAGTAGAGTAAAGAGTTGGTTCAAGAATCTACCTATTGCAAGCATCTCAAATTTCCAATAGTTTGTCAAATTTTTCCTTGATAGATGGATAATCAAAGTCAATCTTTTTGTGATCATAGAAGAATATAATCAGTTAAAAAGACAACCAAATGAAACAATACAACAATTTTCTGACAGATTTAATCAAATCTATTATTCAATGCCATCAAATATAAGACCTCCTCTTGATTCAACTCTCTTGCATTATCCAAAAGCATTTGATCCAGAGATAGAATTTTAGCTAAGAGAAAGAAACCCCTCAACACTGGAACATATGCAGAACATTGCAGTAGATGTAGAAGTTAATCTGCAAATTAGAAGAGAAAAGTTGAAAGCAAGAGCGGAGAAGAACAACATTGCAGAGGTAAAACTCGACATTTTGGTAAGAAAAATAGAGGAAAGGATACATAAGATCATCATGAAAGATAAATTTTTTGTTCAAAGTCACAATGACACATTTATTTCACAGAAAGAATTGGTTGATAGCCATGAACAAATTCCTGCTAATTCCAACTACTATAGATCATAAGATATATTTATAGAGCAATATGTGGAGACGTAATCTAATGATCTAATGTTTATGTTTGATGACATTACCTCTTTTAATGATTTTCCTAAATATGATCAGTATGATGATAATTATGTTCTTCAAATCCAAACTAACTTTACAGAGCAATCAGAAACTAGTCTGGGAAATAAAGAAATTCAGTTTCAGCAGCTTGAAAATGGTGATCATCTTATTCATATCAGCTATGAAAGTGAGGAAGAAAGTGCAGAAATTTTGGAAATAAGTGAAGCTTCTTTGCCTCTTTGTTTTGCTTCATTTCAGTTTATCAGAGCAAACTTTAAAGCAATAAAAAATCAACAGCCTTTAGGTATTGATATTGATAACAAAGAATACAATGAAAATCTTAATCAAGATTCTTTAGTTTCACAAGTGCAGTTATCAAATTCTATTGAGACGTCTGATCAGATGACACAAGAAAGTTCTATACCACTATGTTTTGAATTGTTTCAGTTTTTAAAGGAAATATGGTATAATATCTCCAAAGAAAAGGATGAACAACATGTAGAAATCCATGAAGTCCCATTAAAACCCATATGTAATAGGTTGCAACAATTCTTCCACATCTTTTATGATCCAATAGTTGATATGTTAGATGATGAATGCAATTAGAATTTTTCTCCATTAACTAACTATGAGATTCAAAATCAAGATGATAAATGTTTAACCAGATAGACATTTCAATTAGTAGAAATATCATCACAAAGCTTATCTGAAAATTTGCAGGGTGATAAAGATGAAAATGACGTTTCACTTTCATGGCATGGAGGCCATCCAAAAAAATTACACAGTTGCTTAGATCAGTTAAACATTAGTGTATATATCTTGGAAGATCCTTTTGTACAGTTTCTATAGTCAACAAAGGAAATCAAGTATTTCCTTATCTTCTCATTTGTTGACAAGGTTATAATTGGTTTCAGAATCTGTTTTAATCACAAACAAGTAAATGCAGCAAAATACATCAAATTACATAATGCTTGAATGGTTGCATTGGCTGTTTCATTTTACCTAACCAACAGTTGAACAACTGATTAGAGTAAGTAGGTAAGAATTCAGTTTATTTTAGTTTTCAACAAATTATGAAATAATTCATTAGATGTTGAAGCCCGAAAAGAAGGTCCTAAAGATCTTGATGATCTATTAGTTTGGTTTGAGAATTGCAGTACCTTTTTTCAGTTTCAGATCAGATTTTAGTTGCAGAAAAGGGTGTATTTTTAGTTCAAGAGTTTCAGTCACAGAGATTATACAACAAAACATATACATGTTTGGGATTGGCCCAATGGATCAGGCTACTGATCTTTAGAGTTCTTGACATTTCACTAAGAAATTCCATCCCCACATGGAGCCACTGTTAGAGTCCTATAGTGATAGGATTTATAATTTTGAATTGGTAGAGAGTAACTCTTGTAATATTGTACATACCTTTGCTTTCTGCAAATGTTTTCCATATTAAAAATTAAAAAATCTAAAGAGGGTGAGTCCAAAGGGTTATTGTATCATTTGCTCAATCAACAAGCTGGATTGATAAACAAAGATCAGACATTTCAAATGATTCATGTGTTAGGCTAATTTCAGACAAGTATTCTCATGTGTTATTGTTATTTTTCTCAAGTTATTCATAATCTTTAATGTTTTTCCAATAAATGTTATAACTGAAGTAATATTTTAGAACTTGTTTAAATACACTCTGTCTTAACAGTTATACATTTAAATGTTTTCTGCTGATGTCTAAATCAAAGAAGTCTTAATTTCTCTTTGGTTTAGATAGATTTCTTCAATATCCGGGTTGGAGGATTCTTAATTGCCCTTTTTATCTCGATTATCCCTTCATTCATCAATTCATTATTCAGTCTGAGAACCCTTAATTTCTCTCCCACCCCTAGTGAAAACCTTTCACTTGTCTGTCTCAAAGATATGAAAAACACTTTGCTATCTTGCCCTTTGGACATTCCCTTTAATGAGTTAATCCAGTTTTGCTTCCTTACTGTTTGACTCCATAGCCCAATGGTTTAACAGACATCATTCTATCCATCTATCTAAGAGATCCCACCACCCAATCTCAAATACAAATAAAAAACCCCCTGAACAATCATAACTAGCCTAAAAGCATCTTAACTCAAACAAAGTTAAATTTTAAAGAGAGAGTCTGCTCTGAGCATCAGGAAGGCTAGGTCCTGACCTCCAAAAGTAGTTTGTGGTTACCTTTGGTTTTTCTTCCTTTTTACTTCAAAAGAATTATCAGAGTGATAACAGAACCGAGAAGTACAGGTAGGAAATCTCCCTGAATGTTGTGTTTGGTGTATCACATTTACAAGGCGGTAGACTCTGCTTCCAAGGTATAAAGGATTGAAAACCTAGTGGGGTCTCCCTTTATATACACGACGGTACGGGAAGCACAAGTCCACACTAGCATTGTCTAGTGCTGAAGCGAACGACAACTGCAAGGTTTGAAGACGCTGAAACATGTCTCTATCCTAGACCTGTAAATGTGAGCGTTAAGTTTCAATGCTTCCTTAAGTTAATTCAATATATTTTAACGGTTGATCTTGAATTATGTTTCAATTACAAGGCCCTACCGCTGTCATCTGAAAAGACTCCTACATGCAACTATATAAGAAAGGAGATCTTTGTCTTCGATGAAAATCAACACCAATTGAGGGATAGAGATCACACAATCAATGCAACAATCAAAGAATGAAATCTTTCACTAAGATATGTCCTAAATGCACTTAATATTCCCTTAACAACAAAAGAAGTTTCATGTCATTTCTCATGCCTATGATGATGCAATTCACTTCTTAATGATGCTACTAATGCAATATTTTTGCTTAAGTAAACTAGAATGATGTTATTCTTTTCATAAAATGCAAAATGAATCTTTCACATAAAGCACTTTAATGAAAATTTCACAGTTCCGAACAAACAAGAATCAATCAAATCCAAAGCATGATAAATGAAACTAAAAGCAACTTCTTCCCTGAATCGAACAAACCAAACACATAAAAGCTTTAATTGACAAACCAAGCAATGTAATCTATGCTTAGAATGAGAAAAGAGACACTCAAAATAAGAGAACAAATGAGACTCTTTCACTCATTCAATTGGAAATGAAGCAAACAAAGCATCCTAGTCACTTCTAGGAGGAAGAAGAGAGCCCGAGGGTCAAGGCACATTGGCACTGGAATGGGAGAAATTTTGATTTTTCTTAACTCAGAGATTGGAGTGACTGCCTAACTGACAACTAGCACTGATAAGGATGATTGACCAGTACTACAACTAGCGCTGATGGTCTTATCAGCGCGACTGCCTAACCTACAACTAGCGCTGATTGAGGGATTCAAAGAAAAAAATAAAAAATAACTTCACACAGGGCTAGAATTAACACACTAGAGGGTGGGCTAAACCAAGAAAGCACACAAACCAAGCTAAATGAAGCTTTCTAGTTAGGGAGAACACAACCTAAACAAGCTCAGAGGCAGAAAACAAAAGAACAAGACACACTAGTTGAGATCTGGGGTGAACACTAATCTTCACCTACAGGCATCTGCGCGACTGCCTAATTGACAACAAGCACCAGAAGGGGGTCGACGCGACTGTTTCTTGGGATATCGCGCTAATTGGCGCGAATGTCAGTGAAATAAGCACGATGAGCGAGAATGCAAAGAAAAAAATACAAATTTTCAAAAGTGGGGACCAGACTTGCTACTATGAATTTCAAACCCAGAGCAGTAAGTAAAGGAAAGTAGATAGAAATAAAGTGAAATGGAAAAACTAGAAAATTTCACACCAAAGAGTGGTGAAGTAAAATTTGTGGTGAAGTAGAGTCGCCAATTTGTGGTGAAGTAAAATTCTAAGTGCGGACACAAACAATTCCTCTAGCCCGATAGCGGGTCTAGCCATAAACAAGACATTCTATGGAAGGTTTCCTTAGGTTAGAACCAATTAAGAGGGCCTACCTCTTAGTATGCTTATCCCATTTGGTGATGACCTTGCTTGCTCGCTCCAACGATTTCCCGTTTCCTTCTTCGAACACCTGAAACAAGTAAACAACAACAAACAACAACCGTGATAATAGACAAATTGTAATTCAACCTACTTAACAAGTCAAGAAGCATTAAGCCATAAACATGTGAGATGACACATTATGTAGGAAATCAATCAATAGTTGCATATATATTAAATCAAGAAGAGATTACAACCATTGTCTTGACGTTGTTGTTCTCCTCCGACAAAACTAGGTTCCCACACACTTCTGTTAGCATTCCATGATGGCCTCAACAATGATAGTTTTAAGGATCTTCCCTTTATTCTTCACACTAAACCAAATTCACACTTCTCCCTCACACACAACTAGAGAGCTACAACTATAGATAGCTTGTTGTTTACTCCAAAATTAATTAGCACTAGCACACCAACGTTAACACTATCTTGTGCTTGGGAAAAAGGGAGGTTTATATAGCATGAATGGATTGGATATGGTTCCTCTTATCATGGGAGAAGGTCTTATCTCTTGAGGTAGTTCCATCCTTATAGGGGAAAGGAGCCCAAAATGACATCCTCGACTCCATCCGGCTCAACCATTTACCAGACTTTCGTTACGAAGCTTCCAGAGCTGGAAGCTTTGGCTCCTTATTTAAAAAACTTTCCAAAAGAGAATCATCATGACTGGAACAAGGCTCAGTCACTCAGGTCAGTGCTAGGGATAGCGTTAATCCTTGCATATCGGCAGGAGGAGGACATTGGTCATTTGCGCTGGTCTTCTAAACTGGGAAAAACAAAATATTTTTGGGAAATGATGTAAAAGGGAATTGTTTTGCTAATGAAGAGGGACACAATGGGAGATTATTCATGAAGGGGAAGCATGTAGGGTTCACTGTAGAGGTCTTCTAGGATCATGGAACGAGGAGTATAGGGACAATGACAAAATGTTGTGTAACAGATGACCCCTAAAGGTGAAGGCCGAACTAGAGTGAGGGGTGAAATTCTTTATGAATCTGTGCAGGGAATGGAGTGTGTCATCATAAAACCTACAAGCAAGTACATATACAAATACATAACTGCAAACTCTGTCAAATGATACATGAATTGTGGTATGGACACAACCATCTGATAAACAGGATCATATCGAAACCAAGGTATGGTCACAGCCATCCAATGATGAGAAGGATCACATATGACAACTCATGGTATGGTCGTAGCCACCCATCTGAAAGAGACATGCATATCAGCACAATCATATCACATCACCTTGCAACCTGGACTTTTGTAATATGAGCCAGGGTCTTGTGCTCCAACTCGACCCGATCAAAGTACAAATTCTAACATGTGAATAGATGTGTTGACATCGAACATGCTAGAAAATCACTTGATTACTAGCCGATGATGTGAAATGTTAACAAGCGTGAGAGAAACCACCAATAATGACAATGGTTCTCAAGGTACTAGTAGCACAATTCATGGAATGTGAATGAAGGAACTGAAGTTGAACACCCGTGAAATCACTCGATCGAAAGCCAATGATGTGAACTTATCGTCGAGTGTGAAGAACTTGCCGTTAGTGCATGCAAGCTCTAAGGTACTCGAAGGGAGTCTCTCGGTCAACTTCCTGGATCATGAGTTGAAGTTGACAGGAAGAGACTGTGTCAAAGGAGGGCCATAATGTATCCCACGTCATCAACACGAGACAAATGGATGCAAAATGATTTTGGATGATACAGAGAATCAGGGGTAAGTGTAACTACATAAGGACAACTCTTGAACATATCAGTGACACGACTTAGAGTTTGACAGCTTTTGGATCCATAAGATCGATGGTCATGATGACGTGGCAGAGATAAAATGGAATGAAAAAATAAACTGCCCAACCCAGGAAGGTCAATGATAAAAAGGAGGATATCCCAACTCGACACGATGTAGAAAGTGTCATGTTCAAGAGTGAGCTGCCGACACAACTGATTGAATTTCCAAATTCCCCCCCACCATTTCCGGCAGGTACCCCAATTATTTTATAATCGCAAGCTTGAATGGGATAGCATATGCTTGCACTGTAAGTTCATCCTTCGTATGAATCCAACCTAGTAAATTTAACGAGCCCTAGGATGGATAAGCTCATGTTCGTCATGGTGACGAATCCGATGTCCTTTAATATTTTAACGAGTCTGACAAAGGTGTGACTCGGTATCTTTTTCATGTTTAGAGAGTTTGAAAAAGACACGGAAAATAAAACTCCACATGGTCCCTTTTCGTACATTTGTGTCTCTCGAGCCCGAAAAGGTAGAAAATGGCACTTGAGAGAACCACTTGACCATTTCGGTCAAGGAGTACCTTTTTCGTAAATAGTGCATCCCAGCCCGAAAAAGGGGTAAACATATACTGGGCGCACGACGTTTCACACCCTTTAACAAGTTCAAAATGAGAAGGCTGGACTATCTTTTCGTGTTTAAAGGGTCGGAAAAGAGCTTGAAAGCTGACCCCCTATTTTATTCTCTTTTACGAGTCAAAAGGGAAAACACTCGGCAATCTTTTCATATTTTACGAGTCACAAAGGAGCTTAAAGGTGACTCGTCTTGGAGGAACGAGTGGTATAAAGAGTAGCAATTGGTTTTAGCAATGGATGAACTGCTCAAAACACATAATGGTCAAGAAGTTGGCTAATAAAACCACTCATCCCTGCGGTCCCTCAGGAAGGAAAAACAACCAAATGAAAGCATATGATCGGCCAAAGAGATTGTGGTAATGGAATGAAACAACCAAGGCTCATTTAGCAGAAATTAGCTGATAAAAAAAATAATCACGAGATGTAAATTGGGCATGGGTTCATTTTTGCACAAGCTTGGACCATGGAGAACTCTGCTTGGATTTAGTGGGCATGGGTTCATTTTTACACAAGCTGGAACCATGGAGAACTCTACTTGGATTTAGTGGGCATGGGTTCATTTTTACACAAGCTTGAACCATGGAGAACTCTGCTTGGATTTAGTTTCATGTTTACACAAGATTGAAATGAAAAACTATGCTTGCTATAATTTTTCATGCCCATGGCATAACGACTCAATCGAGGTACATGCCCCCCAAGCTTCATTTCAGTCAACTAGGTGGATGGAATGAAGGTTCACTTTCGAGATCTTGGAAAGACTCGACTGGTATTTTACGAGATCTTAATCAAAGACTCGATTTGGAAAAGGGAATTGCTTCATTTTTCAATGAGGTTGACACAATAAAAGAACTATCCTCGAGACCCTTGTTTCATTTTTTAACGAGCTTGACACAAGACAAAGAACTATCCTCACACCCTTTGTTTCATTTTTTAATGAGCTTGACACAAGACAAGGAACTATCCTCATGACTGCTTCTTTCATTTTTTAACAAGGTTGACACAAGACCAGGAACTATCCTCACCCGTTGTTTCATTTTTTAACGAGGTTGACACAAGACCATGAACTATCCTCACAACATCTGTTCATGACCCATAAGAGAACATGGCTCCCAAGAGGTCTTCACTATAAGGAAGAACCATGCTCTGGGAGGAATACATGTCATTTGGTACCAAAGATAGGTCGGGTTCCAATGCCCCCAACACATAATGTACAAGACCATTCATGTGATCATTAGCAGATGCAGAGATGGAATGGGTAGCCACATAATTGACCTATGGCAGGGAATGTACTGCTGAAAAACAAGGACCAATAGGGGAAGATGGTTGCAAAGGAGGCGGCTGGTGATAAATGAACGATAATTGATCAATAGTCACAATTATCCCTTCGCGTGGAAAACAAACCACACAGAAAAGTGAAGAAACAAGGGTTCCCATGACATAAACATAATCGCGTCCAAGGAGAATATTGAAATCTAACGGACCTTGATAGATGACCTTTCCTCCCAAAGTAGTAGGGGACTTCGGAAGGATCCCTAAGGGCTGAATGGTTCCTCCGTTAAAAGCCAACAGATTTTGGGTGACAGGCACAAGCTGTGGGGAACCCAAAGCTTGCCAAGTAGTAGAAGACATGATGCTAACATATGTGCCTTCATCTAATATAATGCCATGTACTACCATATTATAGGCTTGTACTGTAATTTGGAAAGGCACATAAGATGGAGGCGGAAAGCAGTCAAGTGACTCCAACCAAAAGAGACGACATAACTACTTGGTGGGGGTATCATATGATTTCCCCCATGCTTTGCAGGAATAGGAGAAGGACTCTCTTGAAAAACTGGGGCAGGAGGGTCATGCTTCGATTCATGAGAATCTGAGGAGACGAGAAGAACATGAGAAGTATGATCACCACTCTCTCCCGGAACAGAGTGAGCAATTGGTGGCGGAACCAAGTCGACACTCTTTTCGACCAATGGTTGGTCGAGAATAGACACAAGAGAGTCTCACTCAGGAAGAGCAGGACAGGTAAGAGATGAACCTAAGTCAATCTCTTGACCAACTGAGAGAGGGTCAGTAGAAAGCCTCCGATAACCAATAGGGAGTTGGGGTTGAGGAGCTGCAAGGTTTTCCAAAACTTTGGAAGCTTTATCCATAAGAGGAAAAGGTGAAGAAGATGCTTTACTTCACATAACCTACAAGGGAATCTAATATTTCCCTTCTTCTTACCATCATTAGCTGAAGGCGTAACATCGACATGATCTCCAAAGGTCGACAGGAATGGTTAGTTCAGATTTTGAGACCATACCTCTAAGACTATGGGAATGCCAGGACAATCTCAAAGGAGATGGTCACCCTTACATAGCTTGCAAGGGAATCTGACCTTCCGTGGAGGATTAGAAGGTTTGTCTATGGGAGGTGCATTTGGAGTAATCGCTGCACAGTTGGCCTCTCGCTTATCTGACTTCTTCTCCTTCTTCTTCTTAGCCTCTTGGTTACAAGATTTGAAAATTTCACCAGGTGAAGTAGAAGAGAAGGGTGAATAAATGGGGGAAGAAGGCAAGGGGTCAACCTTAGAATTATTGTGATGTGATTCGAATGAAAGAGATGTTTGGACAGGAGTCGGGACGCTTAGGATCACCGAGGTCGAAAACAACCAGATAGGTAGACCAATGATTAACCCAGGGAGGGACAACATTGCTATATAAGGAGCACCAACATTTCCAAAAGAAGGAAAAGGACCAGGATTCCCATTCGAGGGGAATCCTTGACTGGTAGATTCTGGAAATGTTTCCATTGGAATCGACTTTTAAAGAAACACTAAGGAAGATAACTTTAACCAAGAATATTTTGTGGGCAGTTACTTTTAAGACACTGAAACAAAACTTTTCCTTTTCATATTTTAAGAGTTGAGAAAAGGACAAAAGGTGACTCTAGTTGCTTTTAGAATTAACGAGCTCGAAAGGACAAGTGCTCGATGATATTTTCAAATTTAAAGAGTTAGTAAAGATAAAAAATTATTGCTCAGGGTAATCTAGGCATAAAGGATTACCAAGTAACCGTGAATTTCAGAATACCTCCCGACGAACTGAGAAGTACGGGCAGGCAATCTCCCCGAATGCTGTGTTAGGTGTATTACGTTTAGAAGGCGACAGAATCAGTTTCCAATGGATAAAGGATTGCAAATCTAGTGGGGTCTCCCTTTATATATACATGAGGGTACGGGGAGCACAAGTTTGTACTAGCGCTGTCTAGTGCTGAAGCGAACGACAACTACTAGGTTTGAAGATGCTGGAACATGTCTCTAACCTAGACCACTAAATGTGAGCGTTAAGTTTCAATGCTTCCTTAGGTTAGTTCAATAGATTTTAACGATTGATCTTGAATTAGGTTTCAATTACAAGGCCCTACCATTGTCATCTGAAAATACTCCTACATGCAGCTATATGAGAAAAGAGATCTTTATCTTCGATGAAAATCAACACTAATTGAGGGATAGAGAGCACACAATCAATGCAACAATCAAAGAATGAAATCTTTCACTAAGTTTTGGGTGTGGAGCCTGATTATCTTCTATATTCAAAGGTATCACCACATAGGACCCCAGTTTGAAATGGGGGCGGCAACGCCGCCCGTAAAATATTCACTGCAGGGGGGGTCCAAGGGGGGGGCGGCTGCAACCTTTGGGAGCCCCCCCCTTGGCGGGGGGTTTCAGGGGCAGCGCCCCCGAAGCTAAAAACAACTGTAAAATTGCCTTGTAAAAGTATAGTAATTTCTAGTCAATCTGGGCCGTTCATTAGGTGGATGATCTGACGGTAGAACTTATGTTTAGTTTAGGGTTTTTTGCCCTAGAAGGCAACCCCTCTCTTTGTATGAGGGTATTGTATTTGAGGCTATGTGATAGATGTGTATTCTGTGAGCGAGAAACAGAGAGGTGAGACTGTGAGAGAAAACAGAGGATATTACAGCGGATTTGCTGTAGGTTGTGTCTCTTCATTTTGCTGGATAATAGAAAGGAAGGACTGGCTGTTCGGGGTGGACGTATCCCAAACTGGGTGAACCACGTATATCTATGTCTCTCTTGTTTTGTGCGTTTTCTGTGTTTATATTTCTGCAATATTTTATGTGTTCCATTGCTCCGTAATCTATAATGATCTAACAACTGGTATCAGAGCCGAAGGTCTATTTGGCTAATAAACTCGCAGGAAAGAAGGGTTCCTGGTTCGAGTGGGAGCAATGGCGGAAGATGGTAAATTTAGGGTCGAGAAATTTAACGGCAAAAACTTCTCGCTGTGGAAGATGCAGATGGAAGATTATCTGTATCAGAAAGATCTATACCTACCATTGGGTGGAAAATCAAATATGTCGACGGGTATGACAGACGAAGAATGGAACCTTCTCGATAGAAAGGCACTCGGAACAATACGGTTGTGCCTTGCTGCATTAGTCGCCTTCAAAATTTCGAAGGAAACCACGACAGAGGGTTTGATTCAGACGCTGTCGAAACTATATGAAAAACCCTCGGCCTCAAACAAGGTATTTCTTATGAAACAGTTATTTAATATGAAGATGTCGGAAGGTGGATCTGTTGCAGACCATTTAAATGATTTTAATACAGTTACAAGTCAGTTAATTTCTGTAGGGGTAAAATTTGATGATGAAGTTAGAGCTCTGTTATTCTTGTGCTCATTACCAGAAAGTTGGAATGGTTTGGTAATGGCCATTAGTAACTCCGTTTCTGGATCTAGTACTTTAAAGTTTGATGATGTTGTCGGTGCTATCCTTAGCGAGGAAATGCGACAGAAAAGCTCCGGTGAGACATCGGGAAATGCTTTGAGTGCAGAGTCTAGAGGAAGAAAAATGGAAAGAGGAAAGAGCTCAGGATATCGCAGTAAATCAAGGAAAGGCAGATCCAAGTCCAGATCGGGGATAGTGTGCTGGAAATGTGGAAAGAAAGGACACCTAAAGAAAGACTGTAGATCTCAAAAGGGACAAGAAGGAGATGCACAACAAGAAAACAATCATGAAGCAAATGTGATAGGTGAGGTGTTACAAGATGCTTTGATTCTTTCTTTCGAAAATATTACTGATTCCTGGGTGGTAGATTCAGGGGCTTCATTCCATGCCACACCTGATAAGAAATACTTTCATGACTATGTTCAAGGAGATTTTGGACAAGTTTGTCTGGGTGATGATAAACCCTGTAAAATCGTTAGAATGGGTAAGGTTCTTGTAAAACAGCAGAATGGAAACCAATGGATATTAAAGGAGGTAAGGCATGTTCCAGATCTAAAGAAAAATCTGATTTCAACAGGGCAGTTAGGCGGTGAAGGTTGTGTGACAACTTTCACAGATAAAGCTTGGAAGGTCACCAAAGGAGCCCTGGTAATAGCAAAAGGTGAAAATGTTGGTACATTGTATTTATGCAATGGTATTTCTAACTCTGTTAATGCTTTAACTTCCAAAGGAGCAGATGCAACATTATGGCATCATATGCTCGGACACATGAGTGAAAAGGGGATGAAGATTCTTCACTCAAGGAATTTGTTGCCAGGTTTGAAGAATGTTGATTTGGACTTCTGTGAGAATTGCATTTATGGAAAACAGAAGAGAGTCAAATTTATTAGAGTTGGGAAAGAAAAGAAGAATGAAAAATTAGAGCTTGTGCATACAGATGTATGGGGACCTGCTCAGGTATCATCTCTCGGTGGCTCTCGTTATTATGTTACTTTTATTGATGATGCAACTAGAAAAACTTGGATTTATTGTATTAAGAATAAATCTGATGTATTTGATACTTTCAAGAAATGGAAAGCTTTGGTTGAGATTGAGACAAGAAAGAAATTGAAGTGTCTTAGATCAGACAATGGAGGTGAATATTGCAGCAAAGAGTTTGATAGGTACTGTTCAGAGCATGGAATTCACAGAGAGAAGATAGGGAGAGGATGCGGAGGCAGGCTCGACTGTTAAGGATGCGTAAGCAGGCTCGACTGTTAAGGCCGCCATCACCTTTAGGTGCTCGACCAAAAGGTGCCGTTAGGCCGCTCGACCATAAGGGCCCTTACTTCTTAGGGGTCACTCACTATTCATATGGTGAGGGATTTATCACTCGACCATAAGGTCCGGAGGCGCTCGACCATAGGACCTTTAGGTGCTCGACCATAAGGTCCGTCAGGGGCTCGACTGTTAAGGATGCGTAAGCAGGCTCGACTGCCAAGAACACCACAAGAAAATGGTGTGTCAGAAAGGATGAACAGAACAATCATGGAGCGTGCAAGGTGCATGAGATTGCATGTAGGATTGCCTTTACAGTTTTGGGCAGATGCTGTAGATACTGTTGTTTATCTAATAAACAGAGGGCCTTCAAGTTCCTTGGATGGTGGTGTTCCAGAGGAAGCATGGACAGGTAAAAAGGTAAACTACTATATTTAAAAGCCTTTTGGTTGTGAGGCCTTTGTCCATATTGATAAAGAAAATAGAACAAAGCTTGAGGCAAAATCAAAGAAATGTACCTTTATTGGATATGGTGTTAATGATTTTGGTTATCGCTTATATGATTACGAAAATCACAAAATCATTAGGAACAGAGATGTAATATTCAATGAAAAGGTCTTGTATAAGAATTAGTTGCAGGAAAAGAAACAGGAAAAGGAAAACAAGGAATACGCAGTTCTTGATGAAATCACTGAAAAAGTAAAGGTGCCTGAAAATAATAATAATCAACAACCACAACAACAACAACCACCACAACAACAACAGGCACCCCAAACACCTGAAGGTGGTGTTATAAGATCTACCAGGATAAGTAGACCCCCTGAACGATACTCTCCTTCATTATATTATTTATTGTTGACTGATTCCGGTGAACCCGAAAGTTATGAAGAAGCAATGCAGGTTGAAAGCAGGAAGAAGTGGGAGGTAGCCATGGAAGAAGAGATGGACTCGTTAATGCATAACCAGACTTGGGATTTAGTCAGGCTGCCTGTAGGAAAAACAACATTGAAGAATAAATAGGTTTACAGGCTGAAGGAAGAAGATGGAGGAAAACAGAGATATAAAGCTAGACTTGTGGTGAAGGGGTTTGCACAGAAGAAAGGTATTGATTTTGATGAAATATTTTCTCCTGTTGTTAAAATGACTTCAATCAGAACTATTTTAAGTCTTGTAGCAGCTGAAGATTTGCATCTTGAGCAGTTAGATGTAAAGACAACCTTTCTCCATGGGGATTTGGAGGAAGAGATATATATGCAGCAGCCACAAGGATATGAGGTGAAAGGGAAGGAGAAACTAGTGTGCAGGTTGAAGAAGAGCTTGTATGGCTTAAAATAGGCTCCAAGGCAGTGGTATCTAAAATTTGACAAGTTTATGTCTGAACAAGGTTATACTAGATGTCACTCTGATCATTGTGTTTATTTGAAAAAGCAAAATTATGGCAGCTATATTATATTGTTATTGTATGTAGATGACATGCTTGTTGTAGGATCTAACATGCAGGAAATAAATGTGCTCAAAATAAAATTGGCAAATTCTTTTGCAATGAAGGATTTGGGAGCTGCAAAACAAATCCTTGGTATGAGAATAACTAGAGACAGGAAAAATCGTAAATTAACATTGTCTTAGAATGAGTACATACAAAAGGTGTTGAAAAGATATAACATGCACAATGCAAAACCAGTTAGTACACCTTTTGCTAGCCATTTCAAACTTAGCAAGGAAATGTGCCCAAAGACCCAAGATGACATGGATTATATGTCTAAAGTTCCATATGCATCAGCAGTTGGAAGCTTAATGTATGCAATGGTCTACACAAGGCCTGATATTGCACATGCAGTGGGAGTTGTAAGCAGGTACATGAACAATCCAGGAAAGGAACATTAGATGGCAGTGAAATGGATTCTCAGATATTTGAAAGGTAACACAAATCAAGCATTATGCTTTGGTGGTTCAAACATCTCCCTACAAGGATATGTTGATGCAGATATGGTAGGTGACAGAGATAACAGGAGGAGCACTACAGGATATGTATTTACTGTTGGAGGAACAACTGTCAGTTGGGTTTCAAAAATCCAAAGTGTTGTTGCACTTTCAACAACAGAAGCAGAGTATGTTGCTGCTACAAAGGCTAGTAAAGAAATGATTTGGTTACAAAGGTTTATGGGTGAATTGGGTAAGGAGCATGATATGGGCATGTTATACAGTGATAGCCAAAGTGCCATTCATCTTGCAAAGAACTCAACATTTCATTCCAGGACTAAACAAAAACAACTCAAGTAACATTTCATACGATCAGTGTTGGAAGATGGAGAGTTGAAGCTGGAAAAGATACACACTAGCCAGAATCCTGCAGATATGCTAACAAAAGTTGTAACCAGGGAGAAACTGAGAATATGCTCAGTTTCAGTTGGTCTTCAAAGATGACGATGAAGATGAGAAACAACCAGGTCCAAAGAGGAGTCATTTTCCAGCAAATGGAGCAGCGGTGGAGTTGCTACAATCAGTCTCCAAGTGGGAGATTGTTGGGTGTGGAGCCTGATTATCTTCTATATTCAAAGGTATCACCACATAGGACCCCAGTTCGAAATGGGGGCGGCAACGCCGCCTGTAAAATATTCGCTGCAGGGGGGTCCGGGGGGGTGGCTGCGACCTTCGGGAGCCCCCCCTGGCGGGGGGTTTCGGGGGCAGCGCCCCCGAAGCTAAAAACAACTGTAAAATTGCCTTGTAAAAGTATAGTAATTTCTAGTCAATCTGGGCCGTTCATTAGGCGGATGATCTGACGGTAGAACTTATGTTTAGTTTAGGGTTTTTTTCCCTAGAAGGAAACCCCTCTCTTTGTATGAGGGTATTGTATTTGAGGCTGTGTGATAGATGTGTATTCTGTGAGTGAGAAACAGAGAGGTGAGACTGTGAGAGAAAACATAGGATATTACAGCGGATTTGCTGTAGGTTGTGTCTCTTCATTTTGCTGGATAATAGAAAGGAAGGACTGGCTGTTCGGGGTGGACGTAGCCCAAACTGGGTGAACCACGTATATTTATGTCTCTCTTGTTTTGTGCATTTTCTGTGTTTATATTTCTGCAATATTTTATGTGTTCCATTGCTCTGTAATGTATAATGATATAACATTAAGATATGTCCTAAATGCACTTAATCTTCCCTTAACAACAAAATAAGTTTCATGTCATTTCTCATGCCTATGATGATGCAATTCTAGCTTCTTAATGATGCTACCAATGCAATATTTTTGCTTAAGTAAACTAGAATGATGTTCTTCTTTTCATAAAATGAAAAATGAATCTTTCACATAAAGCACTTTAATGAAAATTTCATTGTTCCGAACAGACAAGCATCAATCAAATCCAAAGCATGATAAATGAAACTAAAAGCAACTTCTTCCCTGAATCGTACAAACCAAACACATAAAAGCTTCAATAGACAAACCAAGCAATGTAATCTATGCTCAAAATGAGAAAAGAGACACTCGAAATAAGAGAACAAATGAGACTCTTTCACTCATTCAATTGGAAATGAAGCAAACAAAGCATCCTAGTCACTCCTGGGAGGAAGAAGAGAGTCCGATGGTCAAGGCACATTGGCACTAGAATGGGAGAAATTATGATTTTTCGTAACTCAGAGACCAGAGCGATTGCCTAACTGACAACTAGCGCTGATAGGCATGACCGACATGACTGACCAGTACTACAACCAACGCTGATGGTCTGATCGGCACGACTACCTAACTGACAACTAGCGCCGATCGAGGGATTCAAAGAAAAAAATATAAAAGAACTTCACACATGGTCAGACTTAACACATCAGACGGTGGGCTAAACTAAGCAAGCACACAAACCAAGCTAAATGAAGCTTTCTAGTTAGGGAGAACACAACCTAAACAAGCTCAGAGGTAGAAAACAAAAGAGAAGACACATTGGTTGAGATATGGGGTGAACCCTAATCTTCACCTACAGGCATTAGCGTGATTTCCTAATTGACAACAGGTGCCATAAGGGGGTCAACGTGACTGCCTAACTTAAAACAAGCGACAGAAGGGGGTCGGCGCGACTGTTTTTCAGCATATAGCGCTGATCGGCGCGACTGTCAGCAAAATAAGCGCGCTGAGCGAGAACACAAAGAAAAAAGTACAAATTTTCAAAAGTTGGGACCAGACTTGCTACTATGAATTTTAAACCTAGAACAGTAAGCAAAGGAAAGAATATAGAACTAAAGTGAAATGGTGAAAGTAGAAAATTTCACACAAAACCATGAAATTCCAAGCAAACAAACAGAAGGATTGGATCCCCAGTAGAGTTGCCAATTTGTGGTGAAGTAAAATTCTAAGTGCGGACACAAACAATTCCTCTAGCTCGATAGCAGGTCTAGCCACAAACAATACATTCTATGGAAGATTTTCGTAGGTTAGAACCAATTAAGAGGGCCTACCTCTTAGTACGCTTATCTTGTTTGGTGATGACCTTGCTTGCTCGCTCTAGCGATTTCCTGTTCCCTTCTTCGAACACCTGAAACAAGTAAACAACAACAAGCAACAACAAGCAACAACCGTGATAATAGACAAATTTTAATTCAACCTACTTAACAAGTCAAGAAGCATTAAGCCATAAACATGTGAGATGACACATTATGTAGGAAATCAATCGATAGTTGGATATATATTAAATCAAGAAGAGATTACAACCATTTCCTTGACGTTTTTGTTCTCCTCCGACAAAACCAGGTTCCCACACACTTCCATTAGCATTCCATGATGGCCTCAACAATGATAGTTTTAAGGCTCTTTCCTTTATTCTTCACACTAAACCAAATTCACACCTCTCCCTCACACACAACTAGAGAGCTACAACTATACATAGCTTGTTGTTTACTCCAAATTAATTAGCACTAGCACACCAACATTAACACTATCTTGTGCTTGGGAAAAAGGGAGGTTTATATAGCATGAATGGATGGGAGATGGTTCCTCTTCTCATGGGAGAAGGCCTTATCTCTTGAGGTAGTTCCATCCTTATAAGGGAGAGGAGACCAGACTGACATCCTTGACTCCATCTGGCTCAACCATTTATCAGACTTTCATTACGAAGCTTCTAGAGATGGAAGCTTTGGCTCCTTATTTAAAAAACTTTCCAAAAGAGGATTAGTGTGACTGGAACAAGGCTCAGCCGCTCTGGCTGGCACTAGGATAGCGTTAATCCCTAAATATCAGTGGGAGGAGGACACTGGTCATTATCGACAGTCTTGTAAAGTAGGAAAAACATAAGATTTTTGGGAAATTATGTAAAAGTGAATTGTTTTTCTCATGAAGAGGGACACAATGGAAGTTTCTTCATGAAGGGGAAGCATGTAGGGTTCACTGTAGAGGTCCCCTAGGCTAATGGAACGGGGAGTACAGGGATAGTGACAAAATCCTGTGTAACACTAATCTACTCCATTTCAGATCAAGTTGGTATCAGAGCACTGGTTTTGCTTACTAGATTTGCTTGTGAAAGAAGGATTTAATTGTTTGCAAGTTGATTTCATGCTTACAAGGTTAAAGCTCAAAATAGGTGAAGGAAAGATGGTTGAAAGCCTTGAAATTGGGTCAAAGGGAAGAAGAGCAAGGTTGCCAAAGTATTCTACACCAGTTCAACCTCAAGTTGTAGAAGTTGCAATTGAGATTCCAACACCAATACAACCTCAATTTGTAGTTGAGTCTTCAAAGACCATGTCTCATGAAGGAGAACCTATCATGACAGAAGATGAGAAGACCTTCAGGAAGGCTTTCTTTGATATGACAGAGATGGTTAAGGTCCTCTACGAAGAGAGGAAGAACATATCGCAAGGAGAAAGTTCCAAGCCTCCCAATGGAGAAGGCTCTTCAAGAGGAGGTAATGGAAAAGAAGATAAAGGAAAAGGAGGTAATGGGAATGGAGGCAAACCTCCACCATCTCCACCTTCTTTGTCATCTTCTTCTTCGAAAGCATCTTCACACTCTTCCACAAATACCACCATTACTCATACTCGTCATCATTCTTCAAAAGGGGTTGGTAAATCATCTTCTTTGAAGCTTGATGTTAAATTCGAGTTGCCTATTTACAATGGACAAGTTAATGTAGAGAAGATGGATAATTGGATTCGTCAGTGGGAGGTGTATTATAGAATTTAGAACCTTCAAGAGGATGATATCAATATTCAGGGCTCCATTGAGAATGGAGGGTGTAACACTTGTATGGTGGGAAGCAAGGACTCAAGACGAGATCAAAAAACATGTTAAGGTCTCTATTTCTTGGTCTGATTTCATTGCTGCTATAAAAAGATAGTTCTACCCTTTAGCTCATATGCAAAAATCCATTATGAATTGGAAAAGTTTCAGACAGTTGAAAGGTCAAAATGTGCAAGAGTATACTCAAGAGTTTAGGAAAAGAGCTCTTATGCTAGGAGTATATTTACAGTCACAAGATACCTTGCTAAAATACATAGGAGGGTTGCATAGCTATATTTGACATACTATTCTTATGTTCAGTACCATGAACCTTGATGAGGTTTGTGTTCAAGCTACACACCTCGAAGAAAGAGGGAAAAATATACAGGAAGAAGGTAAGAAGAATCCATTTCAGAGTGTTGAAAAAGGGAAGAAGTTTAAAGGAAAGCAAAAGAAAAATGCTTTTGTTAAGAAAGAGGGGGAGAAACCCATGTGCAAGAATTGTTCCAAGGAAGGACATAATGAAGTGCATTGCTGGAAGCTTCATCCAGAATTACGACCAAAGAAATTCAACAATAAAGGGAAACCAAAGACTAATGCTACTGCACAACAAGACTTGGGTTCAGACTCAGGAATGAAACAAAAATCTCTGCCACAGTTACGAAAGGAAAAGTCATGGCAAAAGCAAGCAAAGAGGTTAGCAAAGAGGCAGCCGTAGCAAGTACCATCGCAACAAACAATACCCACAGCGTTTCAAATGAGGAAAATCAAATAAAGCTATTACATATCTGAGTCATTTCCAAACATATGAAAATCGATACATTGTTTGACAGTGGATCACATGCCAACTTAATTTATGCGGATTTGGTTAAGAAAATGAATTTGGAAACCGTGCCCCATCACAAACCGTATCCGTTGGGATGGATAACAAAGGATGCTAATTTACAGGTCACACAGAAATGTATTTTCAGGTTTGCAATCATCGCTAATTTCATTGATGAAGTTGAATTAGATGTTGTACCATTGGATATCTCAGGAATTGTGTTGGGAAGTCTGTATTCATATGACAAGAAGGTTGATTTCCACAAATTTGAGAACAAATACCATTTTTTCAAAAATGGAGTGGAGTACATTGTGAGAGCCCATCGTAGGAAACTTAATCCGTCTTTGGCAAGCATAGGTGAAATGAAATCATTGGTTAATTCCAGCAAGAGTCTCATGCTCCTCATGATCAAGCAGAAGAATGACACAGAGCAGGAACCCTTTGCAGACTGTGATGTGAAGCTAAAAGCTGAATTGGTTGATGTGGTCAATCAATGTGGGGAAATGTTTCAAGAACCAAAGGGACTGCCACCAACAAGAGGAATTCAACATTAAATTCAGCTACAGTAGGAATGTCCACTCCCAAACATTGGTATGTGTCAAATGTCAATTCTGGAAAGTTTAGAAATTAAAAATCCAGTCCAAGAATTGTTAGATAAAGGAGTAATTCGTCCTTCTACTTTGCCATGTGGTTCACCAATTGTATTGGTACCTAAGAAAGATGGAACCTGGCGCATGTGTGTAGAGTATCGAGCTTTAAATAAGATCACAATAAAGAATCGATACCCATTGCCCATAGTAGATGATTTGCTATATCAGTTGAAAAATGAAAAGTGTTTTACTAAATTAGACTTGAGAAGTGGATATCATCAAGTTAGAATAGCTGAGGAGGACATATGTAAGACTTCTTTTAAAACCAAACAGGGATTGCTTGAGTCGCTGGTTATGCCTTTCGGTCTTTGTAATGCTCCAACTACATTCACGAGAGTTATGAATGATGTTTTAAGATCCTTTCTTGATGAATTTGTAATGGTCTATTTAGATGATATTTTGATATTCAACAAATCACGAGAAGAGCATGTCAAGCATGTTAGGAATGTGTTGGATGTCTTGAGAAAAGAACAATTATTTCTAAATATGTCTAAATGTGAATTCGAGAAAACTTCCTTAGTGTATTTGGGTCACATAATTGGAGGAGGTGAGCTGAAGATTGATCCCTCTAAAGTTTCAGTCATTGTGAATTGGCCAATACCCAAATCAGTCACAAAAGTAAGGGGTTTTTTAGGAGAAACGTAGTACTAGAGGAAGTTTATTTCCAATTTTTCCTCCATAGCAACTCCACTACATGCATTGAACAGTGTGAAGGTTGTCTTCTAGTGGGGAGGCAAACAATAAAAAACATTTGATTCTTTTAAACAAAAGATCAGTTCAGCCCCAGTTTTGGCATTTCCGGGTTTGAATCAACCATTTGAAATACAGACAGATGCAAGTGACTACAACATGGGTGCAATTCTTTTACACCATGGTAATCCCATTTCATTTCATTCTAAAATTTTTAATGGTGTTGTTATTATTTATCCTACGTATGATAAAGATATTTATGTAGTGGTGCAAAATGTGAAGAAATGGAAACATTATTTTATGGGAAAAGAAACCATTATTCACACCGATCATCAACCTTTGCAATATCTGCAATGTCAAACCAAATTGTAGTAGTCGAGGCACTTTCGTTGGATGGGATTTTTACAGCAATTCCACTTGGTAATTAGGTACAAGAAAGGAATTTATAACAGAGTTGTTGATATGATTTCTAGACCGGTTGTAAATGTAGCCATTTTACTCAAGAATAATTCTGTTTTGCTTGAAATTTATGTTGAACAATATGCACAGGTTGTTGACTTTCAAGAGGTATATTTAAACTTGAGTCAAGGCCATCAAGTTGAGGAATTAGACTACCATTGCATGATACTCTGTTATATCATTTGGTAAAACTTTGTGTTTCATGGGCGGAGAGAGTAAATGTCACAAGGGAAGCACACACTTCTCTTATTGCTGGACATTTCGGTGTAAGTAAAATAGTGGCAAATATTTATAGGTATATTTACTGGCCTCGTATGCTTGAAAGCGTGTCACGTTTTATCAGAGGTTGTTCACTGTGTGCAGTCAGTAAGCCTAGTAATAGGAAACTAGGATTGTACACACCACTTCCAGTGCCTTCAAGACAATGGGAAAGTGTTTCTATGGATTTTTTAGGAGGTCTTCCTTTGTCAAGGAAATGTCATGATTATTTGTATGTAGTTGTGGATAGGTTTAGCAAGATGTGCATGTTAATGCCTTGTAAAAATCAAATTACAACTGAACAAACAACTCAACGTTTCTTTCAAAATGTATGGGTTTATTTTGGATTGCCTACTTCGATTGCAAGTGATCGTGATTCTCGATTTGTTGGGAATTTTTGGTCAAGTTTATGGAACTTGATGGACACCAAATTGAAGAAATGTACAACCTTTCATCCGAAACTGATGGTCAAACTGAAGTGGTTAACATGACATTCATTCATTTTCTAAGAGGATATTGCAGCAAACATCCTAAGTTGTGGTATGAACAATTGCATTATATTCATCATTCTTCAACCAAGCAAAACACTCTTCTACTCTAACTTTGCCTTTTGAGGCATGTCTTGTGTATTTGCTTAAATCACCTTTGGATTTCATCTTTGAGAAATATGTAGCTGTAGATGGACATAGTGAAATAGAAAGGGAAAATAAATTCATTGAGAAAATTCAGTTGATTCACCAAACAGTTCAAGAACAACTAGAAAAGAGTCAAGGTAGCTATAAGGCAAGGAATGATAAGCATCGTGTGGATCATCAATTTCAAGTAGGTGATGAAGTTTGGCTACACATTAGCAAGGAAAGGCTCCAAGGTGAAGGTACAAATCTGAAATCAATTCATTATGGTCCATTTAAAATTTTGGAAAAGATTGGTAATAATGCTTTCAAGCTTAATTTGCCTTCATATATGCAAATATATTCTGTTTTTAATGTTGAAAATTTGAGATTATATGAACCTCCTTTAATTGAATATCAAGGAGAGATGTTCAAATTCCGTCTATTGAATAATTTTCTCCAGAATATCTTGATGTGCTTCAACAAGACAATATACTTGACAGAAGGACAAGGACAACTAAAAGGGGAAATATTGATTATCTTCGAGTGGGTCTCAAAGGTACACATTCATCAAAGTCCAAATGGATTTAATTGGGGAAGGTGAGGGAATAATACTCTCATCTATTAAATAACTAAAAGTGATCCTTTTGGGGTCCAAAAGGCTTCTAGTTGGGAGGAGTGATCAGGTACTCAAAATTATGCTAAAAAATAAAAGTGTTAGAATCTTCTCAAACTCAGCTTCATATTGAATATCTCGTCATTCTGAATCCAACAGTGTGAACGACACTCAAATCCGATTTCGTATGCAAAAGTTAGAGCAAGTCAAAATTCATGTTTGACTTGCTTACATGGCAGGATTAGGATGATGTGGCAAGTCTTTAGCGAAAAAGTAGGTGCCAAGTGGAAGCTCGCCATTGGCCCTCAGAAGTCGCATATCGTATAGGTAAGTGTTTCGGTGTTACAAATTGGCCCCGGTAGGCTCCGGGTTGTGATGAGGCAATCGCAAATCGTAATCGCAATTGGTGAAGGGGAGAACATAATAACTTATCAGCCCCGACAACCTAGTTGAAGTTGCGATGGGATGCAATCACATCGGCAACAAGAATTGGCCCCAATGCAGTGGAGTTTCGATTGCGATAGACCCTTGACGCGATAGGTTTATATGCCATAGTTTAACACCCCCGGCGGGTCCACAAAATCAAAATCGCAGTGTTTTGTCGAGTAAACAAGACCTTTGCCTGCATCCAATCGCATATCGCGATGAGCGGGAGGTCTCGGATGTGGGAATTTGATATGTTGTAGTTCATTATCCCGTCGGGTCCGTAATACTGCATCATAACTATTGCTGTGTTAAGAGCCTACAACACTATTGATTGCAATTGCGATAAGGTAGACATAATATAGCTCATCGAAAGATGAATTTCACACTTCCTTAGAGGATTTTGGAGCAGAAAAAGGGTTTTTGGTAGGTTTTGGAGCAATTTGTGGAATAATTAGTGGAGAAATTCTGAGAAGTCATAACTTCTTCAGTTCTTATCCAAATTGGATGCAAAAAGAGGCTAGATAACCATTTTTGGGTATTCTGCATTTGTTGAGACAGTTTTTAGATGCATTTGAGCATTGTAAACACATTTTTTTTGTAATTTGAGCATAATAGAGAGGTCCAAATCCATTGGAAGTTGGACCAAGGAGATGTAGCCCAGGAGGGGTGAAGTACTTTATCATGTTCTTGTTGTGTGTTGTATATTAATGTTCATTGTTATTATATTGCTACTGTTCAACATATGTTTTTATGTTAAATTGTTTATAACATCTACATAAGAAACTCTCATGGGAATCTGTTAATTGCAAATTTGTTTGAATCCTTAAGTACTTGAAAAGCAAATGATAAGCATATAGGGTTTACTTCTAAATGGGGAATTAGCACAACATTACTAATTTGCTCCAATTCAGATCACTGGCCTTCTCTTAAAAACAATAAAACATAATTCTTGTTGGAACTCATCAATTTCTTGGCATGGTTGGCACTTACCAATGAAATTTTCGACTTGCCTTTGTGTGCATTGCTGATGAACAATTTTCTATCCTTGATGAGCTGGTACTAGTTAGCTCCCCCCATGAATATTGCATCACACATGTACATGTATGGACTCCCAAGCACAAATCCATATACATCATTGGGAACCACATCCATATCTACTTCATCAATAAAATCAACAGTGATAGAAAATCTAATTTTGCATTGTTTTGTTACATTCATCTCTACATCATTATGTACCCATCCCATTGGATATGCGTTTGGATGATCACAAACTTCTAGCCCAACTTCTTGACTAGATTTGCTGTAATGAGATTTGCCTGCGATCGTGAGTCAAACAGAGCATTAATCTTTGTCTTTTTGACCTATATCTTTACATGGAAGAGTTTGGTCATTTCTTTCTCTTCCCATTGCTGAAGACTACTCAGATTCACCTCCTTCTGCACTGATGTACATACGATCTTCTCATCAACGTCTGAGTTGCTTTCAACTTGGTTGCTTGAATTACTAGCCATGCGATTCTTCTTCTTATTATCTTTCTTCTTGTTCTTCGGGTTTATCTTTGGGTGAAACTTCCAACACTTCTCCTCTGTATGGCCATCAATGTTGTAGTGGTTGCTAGGATCTTTGCACTGGTGTGCTGTGGCTGTCATCTTTTTATCTTTTCCACCCTTTTTCTTCTTCTTCCCATCCTTAGAAGCATCTTGTTGATCCTTTTTCTTCGATCCACTTGATTGTGCTCTTTTCAGGCCTATGTTCTCCAAGTACTATGCTTGTACACATGCCTCGTCCACCCTTTTGGGCTTGAACAACATCACTTTCTCACGCAGAGGGTAGTGCAGGCCGCCCAAAGTACTTGAGGAGTACATCTGGGTTCTTTGGAGAGATAGCCAACATTATAGCCATATTTCTAAATTTTGTGGTGTACTCCTACACGCTTTGGCTTGACTTTTTCCTAAAGTAATGCCATCAGATTGACTGGTCTTCCACATACCCAATGGGATAAAAATTGTGACTCAATGAGGGTTTTGAAATCCTCCCACTTAGTCACTGGAGGTTCTACCTCTAACTTTAGGGTTTTCCTATGGCTCTCCCACTAGGTCAGTGCATGGCCTTCCAATTTCAGCCGTGCAAATGAGATCTTCTGCCCTTCCTCAATCTGATGGACACTGAAATAAAATTCCAGTTGTTGCAACTAGTGGTTGAGCTTTAGAGCATCGATCTCACCATGGTATGGCTTGATATCGACTTTTTCTTCCACTTTAAACAGGGATTGGTTCACGACATTCAAACTAGGTTGATATTTTCCAAGTGCTTTCTTCGGCTAGTTGTCTGTGTCTTCCTGATCTCCCCATCCCCCTTCTAATTTGTCCTATGCATTCGAATCCCCTTCTTCTCCAAATATCCCCAATTTATTGCTTAGGGCCACCATGAGGGGGTTTATTGTAACAACCTCCGTGGTAAATGTGCATATAAAAAAAACATAATAGGAAAAAAAATACAATAAACATATCAACCATCAAAATCCATATATACATCAGTACATTTGCACATGAAAATCAAGTGAATGAATTTCTTTTTCATTAATAAATGCAATTAACCAACCGGAGATGGGACTACCACGTTCCACCTGACCATAGATTGGATGAGACAAGTCTCTCTTCATCCAATCACCCCCATGCCATATTCCAAGCATGAATGTGGGATCTCATAGAACACATCAATCAAAACTCATCTAGGGCTTCCAGAGGCAACCCACCTCAACCCATCAAATAGTGATTCCACCTCACAGTCAGACATCACCAAAATCCATCATCAGATTGGTCTCCATTCAAGCCTTCCAGGGATTCCAGAGCGTTTGTCCAACCAAGGCTTCTAGAACTAGTAACTCAACCCACAGCTTATACGGGGCTTCCATAACATTTGTCCAACCAAGGCTTTCAGGACTAGTAACTCAACCCGCCAAGGGCCTCTAGAGAATTTGTCCAACTAGGGCTTCTAGGACTAGTTACTCAACCTAAGATGTTACAGGGCTTCCAGAGCATTTGTTCAACCAGGGCTTCTAGGACTAGTAACTCAACCCAAGCTATGGAAAAATGAGAACCAACCAAAACAAAACAATGAAAGTAAACCCACAATCACCATGGCTATCTAGGAAATGGCAAGGCTAGGCAATCCACTGTCAATCTCGACCATCCTCCATGCCAATGACAAATCATAACCAAGAAACCACATGCATGTACCATGCATGCCAAAACTAGTGAAGAAATCATACATGCAACTTGGTACCTACAAGAAAATATGATGTAGCTGCTGATGTCGATGCCTTCTTGCACTTTCTTGCTCTTCCTTTGCAAGAATCCAAGTATGCAACACCCTCCAAGAGTGTTCCAAGAAAACTCTAAGTAACCAAGAGTATGAGAGAGAAAGAGAGAATAATGAGAGAGCTCCAAAAATGAACTTACCAAGTCTAGCCCACTGATCCTCATAAGAATTTTTATTAGTGAAGCCTCTATTTCCTTCATTTTCCTCGTCACATGCATCCTGTAACGTTTCACCTCATTTTTCTCATAATTTCCATTGTTTTCCTTCATTTTCCTCCTCACATGCAACCTGTGACCTTTCACCTCCTTTTTCTCCTAATTTCCATTATTTTCATAAACAAATGTGCCAAAATATCTTTTTGCCTCTTTAATGCCTTAGCCATTCCTTTGCCAATTTCCTTAGCCATAAATAACCAAATGAACACCCCCTAGGTGTCGTGCCCACCATTCAACTTGGAATACGTGTCCCATCATCCATGGTATTTATATATTTTTACATGGAATTTTCACTAGGGTTGTTACAGAACCCTCCCCCTTGAAGGAACACCATCCTCGGTGTTCAATGACACCTATAACCAACAACACTGTTGAAAATAAAACATACTGCCCATGGAGCTTTATAACATAGCTCGTTGCAATATTTACAATGAAAGATCTACTCAAAATAAAACCACCATGACAACTTGACAACATACAACATATTGGAGCTTTATAACATAGCTCATTATAGTATTTACAATAACCACATATACATATACACATATGCACATTTGCTCAACCAGAAAATAAAATAATATGATGCCTGCATCAGCAATAAGTGAATCTAGAGGCTCAAACCTCCACCCTCAAAGTAATACCAAGATCCAACTCCTTCCCAGGAAGTCCATAATCCACTGCAAAGTCAAATCTGCATCCAATGTCTAGCGTTATAATCCTGCGCCACTTGTCCACTCAACGAATAGTTACCAACTCATTATTCCAGGGCGCACTCCCAATGTGCATCTGATTCCATCTGGCAATGCTAATGACCAAAACAAATCCATTCGTGACCTTCCCTTCTCTGCCACACAGTCCCTTGGGAATCCGGTCACCCCTTCTGTGCATTCACTCACCTTCCAAGTTCTGCTGGCACCCCCATGGTGGGCAGTCCATCGCTTGGCAAGGATTCCTCACATCGGAAGATACATAAACCAAGGCATATACCGGTCATAGCATGCTCATGGAAATCAATGGACACTATTAGGTACCCGTGTCCGACAATGGCCCTACTCCTAAAGTGCTTTACCAACATACTGATGTCTGTTTTAATTCCTTTGCTACCGCTGCTAATTCTTGCAGTCGATTTCAATCACCCAACCGGGCATTTCATGCATTCTTGTACCAAGCACATAACTTCCATTAGATTTGAAATAAATTGAAATAACTTCAATTCATACCTCGTTGGTAGTTCGTCAATAAGGTACATTTGGAATCATGTTTGCTTCCTGTCACAAGAAGTCAAACTAGCATCTTTGACCAAATCAACATGTATAAAAATATCACATTAGGTTAGCTCAAAACACAACCATCATAGATCAAAATCATAAATCACATGTAACCATCATAAACCAGAATCATAGATCACATATAATCATCATATACCATAGTCATAAATCACATGCATAATAAAATTGAAATAAAATGATGATACTTATCCTTTCCTCAATCCTTAGCTTCTACCTTTGTCTTTGTTCCATACGCACTCCAGATCGGTTGCTACACTCAAAAAACACCCAATGCCTTCTCCTCAACCATGTGCATAGACACATAGTGTGCATCACACACATACAACCACACGACATACAACACCATGCAATACATGCATCTACACCTGACATACAACACATACACCTACACCCAGTGTACAACACAGTGCATCATTTATACCTGATGTGCAATACCACCCAATACATGTACCTACACAGAGTACAACACAACAAGTACACACGCCACAATACCATGACTACATGATGCACATACATAATACCGCATGCCCATAACACAACATGGATGACATGCACACAATACCACACGTACACCAGTACCATATGTACAACATGTACACAATACCATTGGTACACCACACCACCTACACAACATGTGCACAACATCACATGTACATGGCACCACCTACACAATGTGTACATAACGCCACATGTACACTACACCACTATACAATGCGTACACAATACCACACGCACGACATGTACGCGACACCACATGTACACAACGCCATATGCACGACATGTACATAGCACCATATGCACACAATGCCACTTGTACAATACGTACACAGAACCACATGCACATGGCACCACTTGTACAATCATGCACACCACACCATATGTACATAGTACCAATGTACCACATGCACACAACACCACTTGTACATAGCATTGCATATCCAACATGTACATAGCATCATCTATACACAACACTGCATATCCAACATGCGCATAACACCATATGCACACAACACCGCATATCCATCATGCACAAAGTACAATATGTACATAATACCGCATATCAAATATGTACATAGCACCATCTATACCCAATATTGAATATGTAACATTCATACAACACTATATGTACCATCCTGTACATAACACTACATAAACAACATGTACACACACAATATATACACAACATCGCATGTGCACACATCATATATCAAACATGTACAACATATACAGTATATGCACAACAATAGTATCACACATCCAAAACCATACTGTCCTTACAAAGAAACCTTGTGTCCCGTGTCTTATACATGCTTATCCTAGCATGGCGCAAACCACACTGCTTTCACTTTGCTGATGTATCCTTCAACATTACCTGTCATAACATAAAAAAAGGCATAATACAAGTATACAATATCAATTCATATCCACATGATACTTACCTCGTATGTTTGTCATGACTACTCTTCCAATTGATTCCTCTTGAGACCAGGAACCTCTTCATGCCATTCGCCTGTATAAGCAATCATTCCTCCACAAGAATGATCACTGAAAATCCCTGTCAGATAGTGACATAGATACATACATATATAATCGTTACCATAAAACAATCATCACCTTGTCAAACAATGACATACATACATTCATGTATACATATATAAACATCAACATAATCATGATCATAACATAATTAGCAGATAACATAAGGTCTAGGTTAAGAGAAATTCATTTATTCATGCAACACATGCACAACCTTTCTCATGACTATACTGCTATCGTCCATTTACCACAATGGGTCTAGTCAGCCCAATCGACTATCATAGCCTTACCTTCTGCTATGCTTACTCATGCATTGAGCTTCATCTGAATCTTACATTACCTTTCGGATACAACATAGCTCTCCTCGAGCTACATTAACTTTCCTCTTTCCCAACCAATTCCCAAGACTCAAAACATAAAAGACAAGACAAGAAACAAACAAGAACAAGACCATAAAAACCAATAACAACATGACTCCTAAACAAAGTGGTATGGCCATACAATAGACATAAAGAAAGCCACAAATCAAGCTCAACAATTCATAAAGGACCAAAATCACAAGACTAACAATAAACACCATGACTCAATCCCCACGGTTCCCATGGAAAGCGCAACCTAAGCCATCTTCAAGATTTCATGGCAACCTCTCTTGCCAACTCCCTACATCATGCTCACACATGTCAACCACATGTTCCAAATATCAAGACAATAATATCTATTAATTTGAAATCAACCATTACCAGGACTAACAATCATGTCATAATCCATAGTCAACTCATAGTCATCAATCATAATACTACAACTATCACCTACTATACTCAAGTACATAACAACTGTCTCAACACATATATTTTAGTACAATCATCTTAAAATAAAATCATTTGAACACATATTCATATTATGCAATTCATCAAACATTCATACCATGTTAAATAAATCAACTAGATGACATAATCAACAGTCAATCACCAAATGTATGACATAAGAAATTGATACCTTAACATATCTAAGGGGAGGTGATCTTGTCTGCACAATCAATCTAGTTAGCACGATATAAGTTTACAACACATCAACTCAAGCACTCATAAGATCATGATATCCATAACAATATCTAACTAACATGTTCACCTCATAAACTCATACACAATTATCATTCACACATATGAAAATTCAATCTAGATTAGTATGACACCATCTCACAAATATGTAGTTTCATACCTGAATATCGCAACCATAACCATCTGCATAGGTCAAACCAGGTTAACGCAATACATATAACATCAAGATCTTTAATGCAATGAACATAACCATCACGCATATGACCAATCCAAATTACAACATCAAGATCTCAATGAAATAACTCTAATGATCAAGTTAATAGCTTATAACAACAATAAGATATATATCATGCTCATCAACAACGTGAAACCAAATCATCAAGCTAATTGTCATATAACAAGAAATAAGTTAACCTATAACATACTCATCAACAACATACAACATAAGCATCGGGTTATATATTATAAAACAACAATAGCAATGCATACAACTATAATCATTCTTGACTATCCAACACGTATGAATATAACCACACTCATCATCTAACATCTCTCATGAATGTAACCATAACATCAAATACATGTTCATAAACCTCATTTATATAACCCTAATGCATATAATAATCCTTAACTTACATATTTTTATGCCAAACATACAATACCTGTATGATGATCTTCTCTTATCCGAAAGTCCAATGCCGCAAGCTTATTATAATGATCTACATCTCCTACTCTATCTCAGCCAACATATTAGCATCATAACATCCAATAGCACTATGATGACCTAACTTTCATACCATGAATTCACAAGGCATGTTTGAGCTACTATTCATGCATACTATAACCAAGACCATACATGCATAACAACTACATATAGATATATAACACGAGTACCAAACCATATACACAACATTCTAGCTAGAGTCTAGTCATCAATGCATGACCATATCAACTACACAAACCATGACCTCATGCATGACAACAACCATTACTCCATTGTACACATTGCCACTTGCAACCAACAATATGCATAAGCAATGTCAAATCAACTACACCTACACGTAAACACATGTAGTCAAACATAAGCGATCAATTCTTGTAATCAACCTACAAGACTGATCTCCCGATCTCCAATGTCCAATTATGGAAATGGGATCTCCAAAGCTCTACTAAATTTAACCACACTTGAAAAGAAATTGGTTTTTATTTCTCCTACATTTTGTATGAGACTAAGTCAAAAACATTTCCCTTATTCCACTTGTAACATAATAACTAAAAACATGCCACTTTTCCGTTTCCTTACATGCAACTTTTCAAATTCCTTGCATGCAACCTTTCAAATTCCCTACATGCAACTGTTTAAATTCTTTGCATGTAAATAGGCATAGATCAACTACATCCATATTGTCATATCACAATACTATCACATCTAAAAAATAACATTTTCTTCAAACAATTACCATACTTTTACATTTTTCTTCAAACAACTACTATACTATTACATTTGCATGTAAGCATTTCTTCAAACACTTTACATGCAAACTAATATAGAAAACTATTTGCATACAAGTAAGAATATATCAACTAAAACAATACTATTACACATCAATACTATCCCCAACCACAAACAACATACTCATTGGGGAATTTTATCAAACAATTTGTATGCAATTAATCATTGAACCATTTAAGCATTTCCTCAAACACTTTGCATGCAAACTAATATAGTGAATGATTCAATGCATATATCCTAAACTGTAGTAGTACAAGTTATGGAAACTGAACCATATGATCAATGGAATTATTCCTGACTATGGTTCAAGTTTCAGCTTCTGAGATTTCATAGATGAAAAGTTATAACAAAATACCAACACAATCCTATTTGGTGCACAATTCTAGGAGTATCCAGAAGCTCAATTTACACCTGTCATATCTCCTAAAATATAGCGAATAAATGTCTGAAATTTTTATCACAATATAAGTGGAATTTCCTCTCATTGTGGAAAAAATTTCAGATCCTTAGAGTGCTCAGAATAAAAGTTATAACAAAAATGTCAGTGTGGCCTGTTTGAGACCTGATTTTAGGAGCATCCAAAAGGCTCGACTCCCTCTGCTCATATCTCCTAAGATATTGCGACCCAATATCTGAAATGTCTACCACATAATCATTGGTATTTCCCCTCAATGTGGATGATTTTTCAACTTCTGAAAGCCTACAGAAGAAAATTTATTGCAGAAATGCCAACGTGACTTGTTTAAAGGTGTATTCAGGAAGGTCATCTTCCTTAGATCATAATTCCTAAAGTATTGTGAACCAATATCTGAAATTTTTACCACATTATCAATGGGATTTACCTTTAGTATGGACAAATTTTCGACTTCTAATATTCCACAGAATAAAATTTATAATGGATATGACAGAAAGGTCTAAAAATTAACCTTTGTTCTTCATTTTACCTATGATAGAGCCCATCGAGTCCAAGTGTTTGAACCATGCTTTGGTACCACTTTGTAACAACCGCTGGGGTAAATGTGCATATAAAAAAAACATAATAGGAATATAAATATAATAAACATATCAGTCATCAAAATCCATATATACATCAGTACATTTCTACATGAAAATCAAGGGAATGATTTTTTTTTCATTAATAAATGCAATGAACCAACCGGAGATGGGACTACCACGTTCCACCCAACCATAGATTGGATGAGCCAAGTCTCTCTTCAACCAATTACCCCTGTTCCATATTCCAAGCATGAATGTGGGATCTCATAGAACACATCAATCAAAACTCATCCAGGGCTTCAAGAGGTTACCCACATCAACCCATCAAATAGTGATTCCACCTCACGGTCGGACATCACCAAAACCATCATCAGATTGGTCTCCATACAAGCCTTCCAGGGCTTCCAGAGTGTTTTTCCAACCAAGGCTTCCAGAACTAGTAACTCAACCCACAACTTATACAGAGCTTCTAGAGCGTTTGTCCAACCAAGGCTTCTAGGACTAGTAACTCAAACCGCCAAGGGCTTCCAGAGCGTTTGTCCAACCAGGGCTTCCAGGACTAGTAACTCAACCCAAGCTATGGAAAAATGAGAACCAACCAAAACAAAACAATGAAAGTAAACCCACAATCACCATGGCTATCTAGGAAATGGCAAGGCTAGGCAATCCATTGTCAATCCTGACCATCCTCCATGACAATGACAAATCATAACCAAGAAACCACATGCATGTACCATGCATGCCAAAACTAGTGAAGAAATCATACATGCTACTCGGTACCTGCAAGAAAATATGATGTAGTTGTTGATGCCGATGCGTTCTTGCGCTTTCCTGCTCTTCCTTTGCCTTCTTGACCCAAGAATCCAAGTATGACACACCCTCCAAGAGTGTTCCAAGAAAACTCTAAGTAACCAAGAGTGTGAGAGAGAGAGAGAGAATAACGAGAGAGCTCCAAAACTGAACTGACCAAGTCTTGCCAACTGATCCTCATAAGCCTTTTTATTAATGAGGCCTCTATTTTCTTCATTTTCCATTATTTTCCTTCATTTTCCTCCTCACATGCAACCTGTGACCTTTCACCTCATTTTTCTCCTAATTTCCATTATTTTCCTTCATTTTCCTCCTCACATGCAACCTATGACCTTTCACCTCCTTTTTCTCCTAATTTCCATTATTTTCATAAATAAATGTGCCAAAATACCTTTTTGCCTCTTTAATGCCTTAGCCATTGCCTTTGCCAATTTCCTTAGCCATAAATAACCAAATAAACACCCCTAGGATGTCTTGCCCACCATTCAGCTTGGAATATGTGTCCCATCATCCGTGGTATTTATATATTTTTACATGGAATTTTCACCAGGGATGTTACATTTACATTGCAGTTTATATTTGCGACTTGTTCTTCGAGCCGTGAAAACCTCACCTCTGCAGGATCACGAGGTTCGTTTACATATTTGTCACCCATGATTAGGGTTTTATGATTTTCAGCCTCGCCAATATAGATTGCTACAATCTCCACAAAATACCCAAAGAAACCTGCTCTGATACGAAATGATCCGTAAACTACCGTGGATATTCCACTGGATAGTTCGTCGCAACAAATCTAATAATATTATATTAAAAATATGAGATTCTACATTATTACAGTTTTATTTAATTTCTAGATCCGTAAAATTAACTGTAATTAGTGCATGCATGTAAAATTAAATCAAGCTGAAAAGTAGAGAATGACAAAATAAGCTCACACACACATAATACACAAGATATACTCTCTAGGAAACCCTTCCAGGAGAAAACCCAGCTGGAAGGTGAGGCTCCTTCGCTCTCTTTGTGTGCTCTACCTCCTATCTCTCCTGACTATCTTTGCTCAACTATGGAATACAATGCTCTCAAAATAATCAAATGCCTCTTCCTCCTCGTGGCCCAGTTATAACACAACGTGATAGCCTACTAAGGGTTAAGTTTGACTACATCAACTCTTAACTAGAGTTACAAAATAGACTATTCTAAAGTATTTTACAACACAAACACGTGGCTAGCCCCTTTTTCATGACTAATGGAGGTTGATGCAGCATCCTCCTGAACTATAGGTGTGAAAACATGAAGGTCAAATTGTAAGTGGCATAACTTTTGCATACAGAATCTGATTGACAAGATTCTTTCACCATTGGAAAGATTTATGTGTGTAGAATATCATGAAAAGGTGTTGTGCCTGAGAACCAAACTTTTACCCCCAAAAAATGTCGTTTGATGCCTCAAAATGCTCCTGGAAGGTTTCAGACCCCCTTTCACCAAACTGGGTCTCTCTAGTAAAAACGGTCCAATGAGTTGATTCCTCCACTTTTTCCACTCCAAATGCATCGAGATGGATGAAAAAGATATAATTATCCAATTCGGTTCAACAGGAGAGGTCACTATAAGGAATTCAACCTCCTTGGTGACCTTAAGGAAATGGAATTGATGGAACATATCAAACAAACCCATCCACATCAGCAACAACACCCTTAGGAGACATGCCAACCACTCAGACATCCTATCCCTGAGTCCCACTGATGTTTTAAGCCTTTTAACCCCCGGTTATTCTCATGCTATAGGCATGACAACCTACAGAATCAAAAGTCTTTCTCATAGGCCTATGTTCGAGAGTCCCTGGACTCTTTTCAACAGACCCATGCCAACATCCTCGAGATTTCAGCGACTTTTTTAGCCTAGAATCCCGACCTCTGCTCAGAAGTTGTTACAACGTCTAGAATCCATCAAAGACATGATGAAAATATAAATAAATCAAAATTCAACCTTAGGACTAGGCCTAAGCATCCCCAACTGGGATTGACATTCTGTCAGACACTTGGAATCAATGCAACCTACAGGTCTAGGATACAAGACAGAGCATGAATGACTGAAAGAACTTATTAAACATAGCCATAAGGATCACCACCTTCTCCATTAAATTGTTATAACATCAATTAGGTCTTTCATCCATCCATTTAACAATTACAAATACATGAAATAACCATGACATGAACTAGTCATATAACTATGCATATAACCAACATAAAACCATATAAATATCAAAGTTATGACAACCATTAAATCCACATATAAATCACTATCAAATTAAGAGAACTTAGCTTTTATTAATCATAGGCAAATCCGACCAGGTTCGAGACTTCAACGTATCACCCGACCGTAGACATGGATGAACCGAATCTTTCTTTCAACCTATTGTCCCTTAAGAAACCAATTTCTTGGCTGTGTAGAAATTGTGCTTAAGACATTAATGTTTATTGTTTATGTCACTTAGTTGTATGTTGTATTCTCAAATGAAGGACCTGAAAGACCTAGTTTTTAACCCTCAATACTTAGGTGATATGAAAGTCTCAGAATGCCATTTGATTGCGCAATATAAATGATGAATGAAGAATGCTTGGAGAAGTCAGAGACAATATGCTATTTTACACAAAATTGTTATCTGTGACACTTAGGGAAGTTAAAGACAATATGCTGTTTTACACAAAAACTACTATCTGTAACTTAGAATATTTGCAGAGATAGGAACTTCAAGTATAGGAGCACTCTTTTAAGGAATTTTAACTTCATTCACATAAGTAAACAAAGACCTGCAACTTCATTACCATACTTAAAGGAAAGAAGACATATGATGACACATAACAGAGAGGTTACAAAATAATACCCAACAATGTGTGGAAAACTTCTGATTCTTTCATTAATCAACAATTTTATCAAGAACACAATGGTCTAGCCTCCAAGTTATTCAAAATTCGACCCCTTTTCCTATAATTTTTCCTCTTTTTATACATTATGAGACAGTTGGTAATCACCAAAACTGTCAAACTGCTTAACTATCTCCTAACAGTCTAAAGTAAAAGTAATTACAAAATATTACATGGAGGGTAAAAGACACCTCATTCTCCTCAAGAAAAAAAAATAACGAGAAGTAACATAAATTAAAAGGTGATGGTCACTCACTGTTCGAATCTATAGCTTGAGTATGTGGCCTGAGTGTTATTCTGCAAGTTGTAACCCTGTAGATGTCCTGATGACAGTTAGACTGTTTTTACACAGTAAACTGCATCTTTTACAAAGTTCAGTGTGTGGACTTGTGGGTTATGGGCCGACGTATCTATCAGAAGTGTTTTGATTGGTGGAAACGCAAAGAAACCCGACCAATCAACATCGCCTTCGAAGTTTTAGTCATTCGCATCTAATTTTGGTTATTTTGCTAAAACAACAGAATTAATTGATTTACGTGGAATATGGCTTACCATAGAACTGAAAAGGATTTAGACTCCGACTCATAATCTTATCGCATCTGCCTTTTCCACATAACTTTTCCTTCCCCACGGACCCGATAGGAAATAGAACTGCAGTTAAAAGATTTCTCGGGTCTGAAGTTTAAAATAAAACTCGTGCACTTTTCGACGCAATATCCGTCAGATCTCGTACCTTTTTGATGAGTGGCTGTGATTGATCTAGACTTCAACAGATTAAATCACTTTTCATAAACCATCGCGTCCAATTTCCGAATTAAACCTCATCCTAGTTAACCACACGATTACTGTCGGATCTGTGGCCTGCAAGTGGACGACCTCGATTAACTGAGGTTTTAACTCCATTTTATAATTTCTCGCATCCGATTTAGAATTAACCCTCGTGCTTGTTAACCGCGTGACCACCGTCGAATCTGTTGCCTGTCGATCAGACGACTCAGATCTTCTGCCGAGTTTCTCACGTTCAAAAGCCGTTAATAAAGTAAAACAACTCATTTATTTTAAATTTCCGCATTTTCTCTTATTTCCACTATAACATAATATTTGATTTTTTTTTTCCTTTTTGCGATAAAACTAAAAATAAAATTAAAAGGACAATGGATTCTACAACATCTAGCTCCACCTGGGGATAGTTATTTTTCCACAGAAGCACTAAGAATTGTAGATCAGTGTCTTCACCTCGGGCATGGAGTGATATATTGCTTAGCCAATTTAAATTATATAAAATTTGTACAATGAATTCACTTCGATATCTACAATGATAGGATGCTTATGCTTCAGAACTGGAAATACTGTTTGAGGTACTGCCCATTGACAGGTAGCTGTAGAGTTTCACCATCAAGATTCTCCAATAAGAATGTATTATTTGCCCTTGTTTCTATGATCCTGAATGGGCCATACCAGAGAGGATCAAACTTTTCATGTTTACCCTTATCTTCTCTTCTAGTATCCCACGTTAATACTAGGTCTCCAACTTTAAAATCAATTTCTTTGGCTTTTCTATCAAAATACTCTTCATCTTTGATTGATACATAGTCAAATTGTCTCTTACCTTATCCCTGCTTTCACTTAATTCCACTACCTTGTACATCCTTCTTATCAGAGCATTGGGTTCTTCTTTTGCCTCCTGAATCATTGCAATCACATGCTTCACAAGCTGACTAGGGAACAGAGCTTGAGTTCCATACACTAACTCAAAAGGTGATTTGTCTGTAGACCTTCTTCTAGTCACTTGAACAACCCATAGAGCAAACTTTAATTTGGAATCCTAGTATTTCTGATTCTCTACAATAGTTTTCTTAAGGATCTTCATCAATGTTTTGTTAGTGGTTTCAGCCAATCCATTTGCCTGTGGATGATAAGCTGTTGAATGAGATAAAATAGCATTATACTTCTGACAAAAAGCAACAAACTTACTTGAACTGAAGACTTGAGCATTGTCTGTTATGATTTTGATAGGGCATCCAAATCCGTTGAAAATATTTTCCTCTAAGAACTTCATCACCACCTCGTCATTTTCCCTTTTAATAGGTATAGCTTCTACCCACTTGGTGAAAAAAGCAGTAGCTGTGAGAACCCACTTGTGCTGTCCACTTGAAGGTGGGTTAATCTCTTCTTTTAAGGGAATCTTGTGCTGAGTAGTGCTTACATCATATGTCTTGAGATCCTCATAGGACCAAGTAAAACATCAGTGTATTCCCTGAGAAGCTTAATATATCTCTCCTTATAATTAAGTGAAACTTCCTTGAACAATTTGACTAGTTTGGGCTACTTCTGGGTTCCAATATTGTGATCTTGAATCTGCTCATCCTGTGAAAGGAAACCAACACTTGTTCCATCTTTAGAATAGGCTCCATCAAAGAAGCACTTCCACACCCCTTTTGTTTGCAACTCTGTATTTACACTGGCTAAAGTAAGCTGCCTCTGGTTATCTTCAGCCAATTCTGCATTGTCATGCAGCATGAAGCAATAAAAGACATCTTTTTCTTGGCTATATACAGATGAATTACTTGCTCCATTCTTTGTGACTGTCTTTACAAATCTTGTTTGTTTGCACAACCTCCTTTCTTCTCCACCAAAAATTGGTATGACAGCATAAGTAAAGTCTAGTTTTAAAACGCCACCCAATTTAGCCCCCCATGACCTAGATAGTAACATTACAAACCTAGCAGGGATATCAGCTATCACTACATCCATCACCAAGCTTCTAGCTGGGATATGGGACCGCCATATCTTTAATGACCCCTAGACACTTGACATTATTTGAATCAAAAGAATACAAGTCTATGTAAGGTTTAGTAACTTGTAGGTTTAGTTGCTTCATCACTGATAATGGCATAAGGTTATGTGAAGCCCCTAAATCAAACATACAATTATGCAAGAGGAAATCATGAATCAATAAAGAAATGTATAAATGAGGTGTTGAAGAATCTACCTCCACATGTGGACCAAAAACCACTACTGGTTTATCTTCTTGCAGATTCATAGTGTCATTTATATTCACATTCTGAGATAGATTGATAAACTCAACAATTTCTCTTTGATAAGCTGGTGTTTTAACCAACTCTGTGAGGGTCACTTGAATTCTGATTTTTTCTAATTCCTTAGTGAGACTAAACACATGTACCTGTTTAGTATTCCTTTCATTTTCTTTTTCACTTCTCTTCATCACTCAAACCTCTTGTGGAATGGAAACAAGATTTTCTAAAGGAATTTTTTCACTTCTATCTTGAGAAGACTCACCTTGAAGTATTTGAGTCTTGCTATTTGTATTTTGCTGTTGCTTTCCTTTATTTAATTGTTTTACAGGCTATGGTTCTTGTGGAGTTGCCTTTTGTAAGGGAGCTGGTTTCTCACCTTCATTTTCGTGAACTCTAGATCTTTTCCTTGATCTCAAGTCATATTTCTTATGTAATTCTGCCTGCATAAAATTAGAAAACTGCTTCCAATATTCATCAATTTCATTCTCATCATAAGTGGCATTTGTTTTAGTATATTCATATTCTTCTCCTTCAACACCTAGTTCATCTTCATCTACTACATACAATGTAGAAATTTGATCATCATGGTCTGGTACTTCATTAGGATCTGCCTCTATGTAAAGTGGTGCTTGAACCTGATCTTGGTCTTTTCTCTCCTTCTGCGAAATTTGCAGAGATTGTCTTCTATACTGAGGATTAAATTTTCTATTCTGTTGTGCTTGCCTTTGAGAATTCTTACTCTCCAATTATAATATAATAAATTTATTTGACAATTTTTTAATTACATTACTCATATCCTCTAATGTTTGACTTTGAGAGGATTCCACTTTAGCCTTTCCCTTATCTTGGATAGGCCGTGTCTCTGGCTCTTTGCCTATAGCCACCAGATTTGCTTCTATCCCTAAAGCATTAGTTTGGATCTGATCAAGGGTTGTGGATCTTCTCTCCCTCAATGTGAATCCAAAATATGATTCAAAATCGACCCTTGCAAAATTTATTTTTGCACCAGCATGAGGGAGCTAAATCTCCACCGGAAGACTATTGTACAATTTATTGAACCTTTTGATGAATTCAACAACACTTTCATCAGATTTCTTCTTAATAACATTAAACTTTGTGAGTGAATACCCATGGTCTCTTTTCTCTCGCCATCTCTAGGTGAACAGGTGCTCCATCTCTTCCTATGTAAGAATATAGTTATTAGGAAGCCCTTTAAACCATTTTCTTGCTTCTCCATCCAGGGATTGCACAAAAAGCCTTAAAACAACATGCAGATGTTCAACATTTAGATTTTCTGAAAAATTAAAAAATACTGCTATATGGTTCTTTGTTGTTTGTTCATCCTCCCCTGTGAAACAAGGAAGAATCTTCAAGTATTCTTGAGGCATTTGATTCAATTGTTGTGGCAACTAAATAGGTGCATACCTATTCATCAAGAATGCAGGTGCTGCCATGTTTTCTCTTGAACTTACTGAACCTTGAGTACCAACAGATGTAGAACCTAACTGAGGAGTAAATGGAGTATGAAAAGGTGGTAATGTAGTTATAGGTTCAGGTTGAATAACTATAGTAGATACTGAAAAAGAAACAGAGTCTAAAGACTATTCTTGACAATTGGGTTCTTGAAATGAAGTGGATGTAAAAGGTGACTCTTGGTCAAACAAAGGTGAATGTTTGGATGAAAGATGTGATGAACTGCTTCCAGGTGCAGACAGTGTGGGACTTGGTATAACTGGAGTTTTAGGCCTCCCAAACCTCTTAGAAACTGGCCTCTCAGGGTTTGAAAGGGCTTGAAATTTTTACTGTGAGGTATCTGACCTTGTATGGGGCCTCTTTGGAGCTAGAGTTATTATTTTTGTTCAATATTGCCAAATATTTCCTCCTCACTGAACAACTAGAGGAAAATATTAAAAACCCACGGAAAAGTGTTCTTGACTTCTCTCCCCGACCACGGCGCCAATTAATGTTGTCCCTTAAGAAACCAATTTCTTGGTTGTGAAGAAATTGTGCTTAAGGCATTAATGTTTATTGTTTATGTCACTTAGTTGTATGTTGTATTCTCAAATGAAGGACCTGAAAGACCTAGTTTTTAACCCTCAATACTTAGGTGATATGAAAGTCTCAGAATTCCATTTGATTGCTGAATATAAATGCTGAATGAAGAATGCTTGGAGAAGTCAGAGACAATATGTTGTTTTACACATAAACTATTATCTGTGACACTTAGGGAAGTTAAAGACAATATGCTGTTTTACACAGAAACTACTATCTGTAACTTAGAAGAATTGCAGAGGTAGGAACTTCAAGTATAGGAGCGCTCTTTTAAGTAATTTTAACTTTATTTGCATAAGTAAACAAATACCTGCAACTTCATTACCATACTTAAAGGAAAGAAGACATATGATGACACATAACAGAGAGGTTACAAAATCATACCCAACAATGTGTGGAAAACTTCTAATTGTTTCATTAATCAATAGTTTTATCAAGAATACAGTGGTCTAGTCCCCATGGACTTGATAGGAAACAAAACTGTAGTTAAAAGACTTCTCGGGTCCGAAATTTAAAATAAAACTCGTGCACTTTTCGACGCGATATTCGTCGGATCTCGTACCTTTTTGATGAGTAGTTGTGATTGATCCGGACTTCAATGGATTAAATCGCGTTTCATAAACCATCGCATTTGATTTCTGAATTAAGCCTCGTCCTAGTTAACCACACGATTACCGTCGGATCTGTGCCCTGCAAACGAACGACCTCGATTAACTGAGGTTTTAACTCCATTTTATAATTTCTCACGTCTGATTTAGAATTAACCCTCGTGCTTGTTAACCATGCAACCACCATCGGATATGTTTCCTTTCGATTAGACGGCTCAGGCCTTCTGCCGAGTTTCTCATGTTCAAAAGCCGTCAATAAAGTAAAACATCTCATTTCTTTTAAATTTCCGCATTTTCTCTTATTTCCGCTATAACATAATATTTGATTTTTTTTTTCCTTTTTGCGATAAAAATGGAAATAAAATTAAAAGGACAATGGATGCTACAACACAACCAATCACCCATGTGCCATATTCCAAGCATGAATGTGGGATCTCATAAAACAACCAATCCAAGAAAAATCAAGGGAATCTAGAGGTTAAACCACCTCCACCCTCATCAAACCGTTATCACACCAAAACCGGTGCTCTGATCACAACTGAACCAAAATTGGAATGCCATACGGAATCCATCACTATCCTTGAGAAATTTTCCGTCTCCTTGTCTCTTAGGAATTACCGCAAATCAATCCCGGATGACTAGGCCCTAAATTGAGACCAGTCTCTCAGGTTTTACCACAATCCAAACCTGGATCACCAGGCCCTAAATCGAGACTTCTCCCTCAGGCTTTACCGTGTACCCATGTTGGGTTGTGTTATATTCTTTCCATGACTAGCTGACGTAGTTAACCGGGGGGTTAGAAGGGGGGCGGAGCCCCCCCTTCATTGCGTCGATTGTGTAGCGGGGGGGCAGGTCACAGGGGGTTTGAGGGGTGCAGTAACCCCACTCTATGGGGTCTGGGGCAATGCCCCAGAAAATTTTGTTTTTGGACCCTTTATTAGGTTGGGCGGACCTACCTATGGTTTTGTGCATGACTTTTCACACATGGTTTTGGACGTGATGGTTTTCCGTCCATGGTTTTGGACGCGATGGATTTTGGTCCATGGTGTTATCACTCAGGTTTTCCCTTTGCTCCTAAGGGATACGGCTGAGGTAACCACAAACCAATCTTTAGATTGCAGGTCCTAGCCTACCTGCAATCAGAGAGGGCTCTCTCTTTATAATTTAGCTTTGTTTTGGTGGGATTTTAGGCTAGTTATGATGTACATGTTTTGTTTTAAGTTTGGTGGGATGGGTGATTTTTTCAAACAGAGATGGCAAGCAAAGTGTGAGAAGTTTAGACCATTGGGCATGGAGTCAATGAATATGAACTGCTGGGTGTGTTTTCTTTGGTAAAAGAGAGGAATACAGAGTAGGATAGCTACACATGGAACAACTTTCAAAGCTAGAATTTAAGATGAAATGGAGGTCAGGGAATGAAAGGCAATTAAGGATCTTTCATTCAGCTAACAGAGGGAAAGTGAATGAATAATATCTAGGAGCAATGAAGGGTTCCTAAACAACATTCAGAAATGAGGGAACTAGCGTAAACATGATCAATGAAGTATACATATTCATCAAGGTTAATTTTAGGGGCGAATAATAGCCCATTGGCGAAATTTAAGGCTTTTTATATTTTAATGGGGCGAATTTTTAATTAAAATAATATTTTTTTTTTTATATAATTAGCCCATATTTTATTTAAAAATTAATTTATTTTTTTATTTTAGCCCAGGGCGGATAAACTAACCGAATGGTATTTGATCAAAATAGCCCCATTTTGATATTTGCGGAATGATATTTGATCAAAATCGCCCCCATTTTGATTTACAGTTTGGATTTTCTGGTTTGGGAGTGGTTTGTGAGGGTCGATTTGGTCCCGGGAGTGGTTTGTGAGGGTTGATTTGGTCATGGGATGAGGGTCGATTTGGTCATGGGATGTTAGATTTATTTTGAAATGGAGGGCGGCTCCCTGTTTTGACGGATTCAGCCCGCTGTTTTGGTGTATATGGCTCCCTGGGTTCCTGTATAAAAATGGTTTTGAACCTCGACCTAGCCCATACTCCATTGTGCGATAAGACGGCCACATGTATTTTTGGGTTTTCTTACTCGCATTCAGCCCCTCCACATTGCATTCACAGCGTTTGGTAGGCAGTTGCCTCTGTTTTCCTGTTGTCGCTCTGGCTCGTGGATTCGGTGGATTTTATTTGCAGAGGTGAAGCAACTGCGGGTAGTCATCGATCTAGGTACTAAATATTTTAATTGCGAAGACAAGCTTCAAATTGTTGGTTTCTGCAGTTCTTTTGATTTAAATTTTTATGTTCTGATTACATCTTTGGACCATTGGATACTTCGCTACTGCGATTGCCGCATACTGTTAGACCTTTGAAAGTTGTTTTTTTGGTTTGTGATTGAACAACATAAATTAAGAATTGTTTGGGGTTGGGCTTTGCCAGAAATACCCAGCTCTGTTGGTTTGTGCTCGTCTTGTTTGCGGTTTGTGCTCCGGACATTTCATATTTTCAGAGACCTCCTTGTAGGCCTCCTTGAGGCATGCCCATTTTTCTCGGTGACCTCATTTACCTGCTCGTGGAGCTTCATGAAAAACAGAATAAAAGCCTCGCTTAGTCCTTTCACTTGTTTTGGTCTTTTTAGTTAGAGTTTCTGCTGACGTTTGGGTTAAAAGTAATTCCTAGCCTCTTTAGTTTTTACCATACCTCGGTGGTGTAGACCTTAATGTCCCTGCGGAAGACAACACTATTTGAAGGACCTGCTAGAAATTCAAATGTAATCGCGTAGTGGTAGAAAAAATATGCTTCCAGATACTGAGACATTCCGATGAAGTATTTAGCAGGTTGGAGGAGAAACTTACGGACATAAAAGAACTTGTTGTCTTGAAGACCCCAAGTGAGATTCGAATGGAGAACCAGGACAATCTCAGAGGATATGCAACCCCTATCTTAAAGTATTGCAAACCTTATTTCAAATATTCGACCTGATCCATTATCCACCAACCAAGATCCATTAACCAAGAATCCATTGACACAGCACGAATTTGATATCTAGATACTTACCTTGCTTTTGCCATAGCTGCAGCCGCGGTCGGCCCTCCCAGTTGAATCAGCCCTTGATGTGCAACGGGAATGGAAGGAAGGTGCAAATATATTAAATTTGTAAGGTAATAGAGTAGATGCTGAAGGCAGCACTATGAATGACCTGATAGAAATTCATATGTAATCGTTTTACTAAAGAAATATATCTAACTCTAAACATGTCTGTGGAGGTTAAGATATATCTAGAGATAAAACCTCACCAACAACTGAATCATCAACATAACATTACATTACCTAACGATTTACAATATCGCAGACATACTGAACTTGCACATACTGAGCTGTAAATGATTTATCATTAAAAAAAATGTTAGAGAAAGAAACCTATGAAGAAAAAAAGAGCATAGGTCGAATGAATAAACTACTCCTGCACTTTACTAGATATCAAGCAAGATAGAGCATTGTACACTAAGTTAGCCCTACTCTATAAAATCATATGAAAACCAAAGAGTAATAATTCCTTGCAAATGAAGAATTTCCTGGAAAAAACCAAAGGAAAGAAAAGTGGCAAATTTTTACTCCATATTTTTACTCCAAATTTTTACTCCATATTTGTAGCATTCAGAGAACCCACTACGTTTTCAGATAAAACAGTTAGACTTCCATTTTGCGCCACAACCTTCCAAGAAAATCCTCCAATTGCTACTTGTATTTCAGAGCTTTTGCAACAAAAGCTCCATGAAACTTCTACCTAACCATCTCCCAAATTGGTTCAAAAGCTGGATGCAAAAAAATAAGGAAAAGTGGTCCAGAATATAAAATTTAAATAGCAGCTATTATCTTAAGCCTCATGCATTTGGACAATACAAGATATGAGGAGATCATATTTGTTCCTTATAACATCAAGAAGTGATCCATCTGGAGTCTGATGCAAAGACCCTTTTGCAGGTGAGGTTACTTTGCGCTTTTCATTGTACATTACAGTAGAATGACACCTATGAAGGAAACTTGTCAATAGTGAATCAACCACATTTTGCATTGTATACTCAAGTTCGCTAGCATATAAACTATGCTTCACACCAAGATAGGAGGCCTCATAGATAATAGGCTTCCTCAGGTTCGTAATCATGCCTGGTAAAGATGCCACAGTCTTGTTTGACCCAACCAGTTCAACAGCAGGCCATTCAACATAAAGAATATTTCAATATTGTTGTTGGTTGCATACATGCTTTTGTTATGCTTTTTATGGTGCTTCTTACAAACAATATGTCTTGTGTTCCTTCCTTCTTTTGTTACTGCAATTAAGTTTCAATTGTCTATGCAATCCCTATCTAGAGATGTTATTTCTATGCTTAATTAATTGCATTGATGTGCCATAGAGCAATGCAATGCATATGGATACTTGAAGTCTTGGAATTGCAGAGCAGCATTTGCTTGATTCCTTGGTAGCTGTTTGAAGATCCTAACCAAACTGATGTTTCTTTCAGAATTGTGGTTCTTTGTCATAGTAGTATAGTACGTTGTTCCTCAGATTACCTTTGGTTATGTTCTGAGATCTGTAGAGAATTGTTGAGCAAGGGGGAGGATAGCTTCATCTTAAAGCATCCCTCTACCCAACGTTAAGCTTGATGGGAAGAATTATCCTATCTTCAAGTGAAGGGTGCTAAACATATAATTGAAGAATTGATTGTTAAGACTTGTGGAGGGTAAGAAGACAAATTGCACTGTTGCTAAAGAATTAGTAAAGCTATAAGACAAATTGCACTGTTAATTATCTTAAACAGTGAGACATTTTATTATGATATTGATTTTAATATAATTATATTTGATCTGCTCTTTGTTTTTCTTCTAGTTGAAGATTGTTTTCAGCACTAAGCTTGTGACTAGATTTAGGGAATGGGAAGTATTGTCCTCTCGCAACGTTCCCAAATAAACCCTGTAGGTTTTATGGTTTAAATTAATTGTAGTGGTCACATTATTTGGCACAGGTTTTTTATAAGAGGTTGGCTAGCCCCATATCATTCCAACTTGGTACATAGCACGGTGATGTGTCTCTGGAATCCTTGGGCATAGTTAGCGTGGAGAAAACACCTATAAAATCCCTCTTGTCTAAAGGGTGTAGATTTTGATATTTGGAGTCCCCTATTCATGAAAGGGTGGATAAATTTCTCCCTAGAATCTCTTCCTATGCTGATACATATCTCTAGAGAACCACATGGGTTGCAGGGTGGAGGAATCTTTGCTTTGGAACCCCCACACCAGCCACTGACTCAATACCTTACACCATGAGGATGGATGCCAGATTAGACCTCTATAATCTCTATAGGTCTAGTAAATGGAAAAAATTACACAAGTTGGGGGGTGACAGTTACACAATTTCCAGCATGTCAATGGTTGGGAGAAGAATAGTTGATTTTATCCCAATACCCATCAATGAGATACATAGTGCTTAGTGCCTTATTAATTGTGATGTCCAAACTATGCATGGATTGATCACAACATACCCATCTATTTGTGATCCTCATATTGTTGTACTGAGTGTGGAACTTCTATTGGTCCTATTTTTTGGAAGTAGCTTCCTTGTACTCACTGTCTTCCTAACCAAGAAGATGAAAGATACTATGATTATAAATAAAGTTTTGTGTATATTGAAATCATTCCTCTTCATTAAATGATAATTACTCTAACTCCTTTCTTAGGAGATGGGAAGTAGCTAACTATGTGAGAAATTGTATAGAAAATCCTTACAGGACCTGGAAAAGTACACGATAAATTTACCAATAGCCTATTTCATCTTTGCAGCAATGCCCATCGCACAAAGCCTCAATTGTGCCGAATTCACATTATCCATGTGAAAGGAAAAGAAGGAAAAATTGAGTTCATAAAATGGGTGCTTCTTCTAAGTCTAAACCATACATCATCGTCATTGTTGCCATGAAACGTTTCATGGCCTCTTTTGCACTTCGATGACTTTTTATTGTTTTCTCAATATCGTACCATTTTGGATCGAGGGGTCATAATATCAATTACATGCATCTATCTTTGTAACCACATGGAATATTGTTTTAATGTATTCTTATCTGTTTCTTCTAGAGGTTACAGTATACATGCAAGTATGCATGTTACTGCAAGGCTTCATCCTTGTAACATCTATTAGTGACTCACAATTTCTAACCATATCTACCTAAAATTACATGTTCAAAAACCTATTAGAGTCTGTGCCTATGGTAATATTCAATGTGTTCGAGTACGTACAATAGATTTGTTGTTTTATATTACATTAGCATCATATCTAATCTGTAGGTGATGGTAGCCATGAATAAACAATGAGTGGATGCAACCTTAAATTTTCCTTCTATTAGTTAGTGTGCATGTGTGCACGAGTTTTAGGTAGGTAAGGATAGGATAAGGTTATCTATGTCCTTAATCTCCATTCAAAGTAGATAGTAGATTGAAGATAGTACAATTTTATTTTTAGAATCTTTTATGTCTTGGAGTTTGACCTTTATTTATGGGGTAGATCCGAAGGTAATATGAACTCTTGGCTTGGATTTCACCACATCATCATCTTGAAAATCCATATATCTATGATTAGATCTAGTTTTGTATACCCTAAGCTCGCCTTTTCATTTCTATAAAATAAATGTAAGGGTATAGATCAATAACAAAGACTTAAAATTCAACAATTTAGTGGTTCTTCTGTAGTAGACTTTCATGTGCAGAATTAATGATCATTAGTGATAGGTTTTGATAAGAAGTTGGTCATTTATGTTATTGTTCTCTATAATATGTGTTTATAAATTTATTACATATATTTTTTACGAGAGGTTGCTTAGTTTAGGTTGTTTTGGTTTCCTGTGGTAACTATTTTCCAGTTTTGAATCTACATTCCATGTTTAGATAATTTTTCACTAGTGATGTTCTATCAGATAGTACACACTCCAAATTCAATAGGTTGAAGCTGTGGTGATAAGATGACATTTTTTAGGTCCAATTTTTTACCATAAAGTAGGTCGACGAGATAGCTGATTACAATAGTGTTAATACAATACCAAAAGATAAAGTAGCTCGTTCTTGAAGATAGGACACTGAAAGTAGACCCATATTTTCGATAAACACTAGAACCCTACAACATGGAAGTATGTGCATTGTAATGAAGACCTATTTTTCTGTATTCACCATCGTTGTGTCACATGAATTCCCAAGCTAATATTTCTCACTAAGGGCTCACACTCAGTTTTTCCGGCAAACATGTGGTTACAAAACTTCCATTAACCATAACTGTGACCTATAGTCGAACCATGAGCAACTCCATGGTATGCTTTTTCTCAAAAATATCTACATCCCATTCTATAAGTAAAATTCCCTACAAGCTTAGGTAGAGTAGCCTTGTCAATTTCAAGTACTACCCTAACTATATTCCCAATAGCTTTCAAGATATTTAGCTTCACATCCAATGGCATACCCAACAAGGAAATACTAAGGGATACTATAATGAATGCTCACTTTATCTTTGGTTCTTTTTAATGCAAAAATGATAAGCCCCTTTTAGTTTTTTTTTGGTGCCTCTTATAAATTCCCTCAATCAAGAATTGGAGTCTATTTTCATAGGAATTTCTAAATTATAAATGTAGGAGCCTTCTTTGGAGAGGATAATTCTTTCAAAATGCCTAATAGGAATTTCATTTGCATGTCTTTTCATACAAATTCATGTCCAAACATGTTCAAACCTTGGATCCAATGCCACCAAATCTTAGCTCTGAAAAATGCATCTAAGCTTGAAGTATGTCTTAGTTTTACTCTTATTATTTGATCTTTCAACTCCTTTGGAATCAAGATATTGATGCTGAAATACAAATAAAGGAGAAAGCCAGTTGTTAAAATCCAAGGGAAGATGTTGAAAAATACCAAAAAATATAATTGGGACATAGAGAGGTTACCCATAAATTATATTAGACAACTAAAATTAGATCATATCTAGGTGAATCATTCTTGTTATGATCCCATCGGTTTAAAATTGTACTCTTTCAATATCTTTTGTGATAGAGTTAACTTAGAATGTATAAATGTGATTTTTCACAAAGTCTCCATTTCAAATAATGTGCTCATATTTGGTTAGACACACTATTTTTATATTTTGGAACTCATTTATACCACTTGGTTTAGGTTTTCCACCCATGGATCAAATTCACAATGTGTTTTTTGATGAAGTGATTTGCAACTTTGCAAAAAAATATGAACCCTAAACCCATTATTTTGTCGGACTCGTGAGATCAGTAGATATTTGTAAGCATCCTTCTACTATGATTCCATTATCAATAACTTTATTTGTTTGAGGATCGCTAGAGCTATATTCTTTCTTGGTAAGGATCAATGTAGTTTTTGTTGAAATGGTTGATTTTGGACAAAGTTGGCTTGGATAATTGTGGCTTGAACATGCTAACATTGGCATTGGCCAAGAAAACTTACCAAATCTTATAGAAATTATTTATTCCAAAGAAAACTTACCAAATCTTATAGATGGAGGCTCTACCCTTTCCATACTTAGATTTCTGGTTGTTCAAATTTCTTCCTCAAGTAGCAATACCCTTTCATTTGGCTTAGCATTAGCTTTTGAGTTTTGGGCATGGTAGACATACTGTAAGCTGGCTTGGGAGGAGGGGACCAGGTCCTGAATCCTGTCAACCAACTTCTGTAGGAAATTAGGAATAATTCAAATAAAGTGATGTTGTTTCAATGTTATACAAATGAATTATTATATTTTATGTCTTAAAATTTAATAGTTTCCCATTATCATTGTTAAATAATTTTTGTGAAATTCCATTTTGCCTCAAAATTCAATTTCTGATATATGTTCTTTCAATGTTGACTCAACAATTATTTTGCAAAGTATAATTCTATTTTCTATGAACAAGTGAATTTATATGAAGCATATCTCAACGCTTGAAAACTGTTGATGCAGGTTTGCAGATCGATTGGAAATTTTACTTGTGGAATATTTAGTGAGATGTCAAAAGATAATCATGGGAAGAAACCATCAAGGCAAACAGATGTATTATCATACTTTCAAAAGGCTCCATCCAAAAATACACATCCTCTTCATGATTCAAGCTCCTTTGAACAATCTGTTACTGAGAGAGAGGTTAACTCTTGTGGAAATGCATTTGATATCCATACGATGGATGAAGAAATAGGTTCCTCAAGTGGTCAGGGTGAGATAAATGCAGTTTCAACAGAAATTGGTGATGAAAATGTTAAAGATTTTTCCTTGGAAAGTGACACAATCCATTCGCGGAAAAGGAAAAGAGGCCAGTGGGCCATAGGAAGACGATTCCAAGAAAATTGGGTCTCAAGTTTTCCATTTATTGAAGAAATACCTCCTACAAATGAGAAAGAGCTTTTCCGACAAGTTAGATGTATTGCGTGTAGTTGGAAAACTCAAAAGGAAGTGAAATTTCAGATGAAGCTAGATACGGTACAAAAGCATGCAGGAAAGGTGTATGAAAAGAAAATTGTAAATGGTAAAGAGAAATCTATTGTTAGATGGAAATCTTCCGAGGAATGTCGACATGTTGAATATGCAGAAGAATATAAAAAATATTTATTATGTAAGAGGAAACTTGAGGCGGACGGAGGAACCATCATATCTCTAGTTGAAAAGACGATGGAAAGAAATTTGTTATCCAAGACGATACAATTGAGCACTGTATTTCACATCTTATCTAAAGGTCGTCCTATGACAGATTATCCAGATCACAGGAAATTACTATCTTTTCTTCAAGTGCCAAACTTTCCATCTTCTCATTGGTCTGTAACTAGTGTTGGGGATGGGCAGGATATCTAGCTCAAGTAGAAAAGGATGATTTGAAAGAGAAGATTGCAAATGCTAGGTTTTTGGCATTGTCTTTAGATGAGGTTACAGCTATAGATAATACTTCATGGATTTGCATGAGCATTTATATGGTTAATGACCATATTAGACATTCCTATCTACTTGGGATTAATAAGATGAGAGAGACTTCTACAGCTGAAAATATTTATGAACTTGTTTTTAATGGATTGAAGGAAAGTGGTATGGATGAATTAATGATTGCAAAAAAGTTGGTATGTGTTGGAGCAGATGGAGCAGCGGTAATGCAAGGACAAAGGAATGGCCTTTGTGTTAGGCTACAACTATCAGCTTCACCATATATGCTTAATATTCATTGTATGGCTCATAGGATGAATCTTGCATTTAGAATAGTAAGCAAGTTTCCATCAATTTCAAAAGTTGAAGATCTTGTACGTGAGACTCATGCATACTTTTCTCGTAGTCCCAAACGATTTTTAGAGTTTCAACAATTTGCAGATGGTATTACGAATGGAAAAAAACTACTGAAAGATGTTGATACAAGATGGATCTCATTAAATGGACCAGCTCAAAGACTATTTAGTGAGTTCAAATCTTTGGTAGGGTTGATGTATGAAAATCGCTATAATGTAGACAAAGCTCAAGATCTTCTTTCTCAACTAACTAATATAGAGACATTATTGACATTGGCTGGAATTCTTCCTATGCTACATGAAATGAATGTCCTCGTGAAAATGTCTCAGAATCGCACAATGTATATTGCGGAATACACAAATGCAAGAAAGTCAGCATGTCTTGCATTGGATAATTTGTATATGATGCCAGACTCTTTTACTGGTCCAGAGTTTAAAAGTTGGACTGAGATCATCAATATAGAAAATACTGAAAAATTTTTGACCTTTGATGAAAAAGGGATACTATGTATCGTAGTGCGTGGGTATATGGTTCCCTTTCATTATATTAGTAAGACAGGACGAATCACCAAAGATTGCCCCGTGTCAAGAGACCAATTTGATAATATTGTGATTTCAGTGAGACAAAATTTGATAGAAATTGCAAGATCACTATCATTAGAGATAAGAGAACGATTTCCTCGAGATGAATTGTTGGAGGCCATGTGTGTGGTATACCCTAAATATTGGAACAATTGTCAATGTCGAAGAACTTTAAAAGCTGATTTTCAAAAAAGATTAAAATGTTTAGTAGACCATTTTTGCAAGAAAGTCTGGATACATGGAGAACAAATTGAAGGTATTTTAGATTCATCAAAATTGTATCAACAAGGTGGACGCTTTGCTGAAACAATGTGGAAGCAATATCCTTTTTTGGAGAATCCTAATGAAAATGGTGCTATAACAAGATTATGGACTACTTTAAGTGCTAGCCAATACCTGCAAGAAAACATATCAGAATATTTCAAATTAGCAGATTTGTGTCAAACCATGATTTTGGGATCAGTGGAGGATGAGAGAATGTTTAGTGCATTATCATTCTTGAAGTCAAAGTTGAGGAACAAGCTTGATAAACATGTGGATACATGTTTAAGATTATATGTAACAAAGTATGACATTGACAATTTTCCATATGAAAGAGCGCTAACTCTTTGGCGATCAGATTGTGATAGAAGGGGAGAAAACAATATAATAAATCTATCTAATGAACTTGATATAGAACATAATGTTTTGGAGGCTCATAATGACAGTTCATTTAGAGAAGATCATGTTCACAATTTAGAAAATGAGGACCAAGATGAGAACTGGGAAATTGAAATACCCTAGGACTCTTATTTTGGTATACATGTTCCATTGATCATGCAAAATTACTATATGTCAACTTCAGGTAAAAATAGGTTCTATATTTGTATTTTTCATTGTAACATTGCAGCAACATTATTTTGATGTGTGTTATTTTAAGATTGATGTTTCATATTTAATCATTACATTGTTTGTTTCTTATCTGTGACAGGAAATAAAGCTGGATTTGGTGAGGTTGGGACCTATTTCTTTTCATTTGCTAGCCATTTCTTGTCAGTGATTTGTCAGCCATGTTTTCAAGTCTTTTAGGTACTAAGTTGTTCGGGTCCCCACATGTCCTTAGGACCATTAAGGGATGAGATAACATGAGTCAGTCCAACTCATGCCCCGAATTTACTTTTTACCTATTGATGTAAGTGTTTTGTTACCACTTATCACCAACAAAATTCTACCATAACATAAACCAACTTGAAGACGACACTTCTCATCTTCCTTTTACATAAATGCTCTATGGATCTCCCTACTATACTTTTCCGAGACCAACGTCCCTTCTTGGTAGGTCTCTCCACCATACCACTAATCACACAATAGTAACTACTGCCTTCTATAAATCTCTCTAGTCTCAGTTATTTGTGTCCTTGTCACACTCGACCAATATAATCTTGCAGGTCTACTTTTTTATCATATCTTTATTTTTTGTTATTTTGTGTATTTAACATTAGTACCATCCAAGAGTAACGAGTTAGTGTCCTTTGGATTTGATCTTTGATTTGAAATGAAGTCAGATTTGATGAAGCTGGGACCTATTTCTTTTCACATAGACAGTGTCCTAGTATTAAATGATAAATAACTAATTTAAGAAGTCTAACGCTAAGCAACAATGGGCTTATTCAAGTACATGAAATTGCGTTGATGTCTAGCTCTAATATCTTAGAAAATTTTAGCAGTTTGTTTGCTGCTTGTTTAGAGGATTTTGTCAAGTTTGAAATTTTTGGTTTATTTTGGTCATATTTTTTTAGTCGCTTGACTTATTTCATGCATAGATCGACAGATCTAGTTTTATTTTTATAATTATTGTTGTTTTCTTTATATATTTGGTGGTTTGAGGAAAGATATTTGATTTCCTTTCACTTTGTGGCATGATTTCAACATCTTCACCTTTTAGAATATAGTAAAATATTATTCTTATTTTATGTTTTCTTGGAAAAGAATTATTGATATTTGGAAAGGGAAATAAGCCCTAGGTAGCTAAGCGAAGAGAAAAATGGTCTATGTACTAGGTTCCTGCGCATTCATCGTAGGAGACCTATTGGCATGAGACCGACATTCCTTTTATGCAATTACACTTTTTCAAGGCGGAGCTGAGTTTGCTGACTTGGGAAGAACACTGACATCTGATCATAATGCTAAGGAGATTATAATGTTGGTTTCAAAAACAGGATTGTGAAAATTGTTTGCACTAGTTCTTCTTTTGGTCATATTTACTACCAAATTTGTGTCTTGCTGATTTTTTACATTTGTAATGACCTTGTGCAGAGATGGTTTGAAGAGCCCGATGTTAGAGTGTGAAGACTCTCTACAAACCACAAGGACTACATTTTCTTGGAGGGCACTCGATGTTCTTGGTGTTGCTGAGTCTCTTCGCTCGAAGCGTAAATGGATACAATGGTATGGCCATAACATCACTTAATTTGATCCTCTTTACTAATCTCCTAATATCATTTCAATACATCAAATTGCTTTGTTTTCATGGAATCCAAAGATACATCAGTAATGTTATTTTGTCTTGGAAATACTAAATTATTTTGTTTTGATATCACCCAGTTTGAGTTGTTCTTTGCAACTACCACTTGATCATTTAACAAGCATTTGAAATTCAAAGTGAAATAAAGCTCTTTTAGTTTTTTTCCAGAAGAAGATTAGATGTTGATTGATTTCATTTTCCAACAAATGTGGTATTTAAGTTACTTTCTTCTTGCAAGTCGATTTTACCGTTATTAGTACACTGCTAGTAGATTTGTTTGACATGATCATTTTCTTCAATTTCAGGGTCGACTAGCTTAATGATAGTGTCCTTTTGATTTAGCTCATGTTCATTCATCAGTTCTCAATTGATTCTCTCTGTGTTCAAAATGGATTCAAGTAGCTTAGGAATTACATCGATTTCCATGTTCATTCATCAGTTCTCAACTAATTCTCTCTGTGTTCAATGGATTCAAGTAGCTTGGAAATCACATCAATTTCCTTTTATATTGTATTAAAATGTACAGGAATGTCATAGTGGAATTGCTTTCCACAACAATACTTCTTTGTAACTATGGACTTTATCTCAACTCAACTGGATTTCATTTCTAACAAGAGATTTCCTTAATAAATTCCTCTTGACAAATTTTTCTGTTATAAAACTTTGCAAAAGCATACCCTTGGTATAGCTCACTACACAAGAAAATTCATTTTTGAAGCATAATTCTTATACTTGCAACTTTCATTTCTCTGTATAGACTTTCTAGAAAATAAATTGCGTGTAAAGAGTCTATATTCCACTCTTGGATTCATTTTGTTCGAGAGTTATGTGAAGGACTAACGAACCTAGTAGTCACAGGACGAAACAAACCTTGAGGCAGTAAAAATTTGTACATGGGTCCACATTTGCTCCCGTTATGGTCCTTACAGAGAGTGCATTGAAGGTAGGTATGTTGCAGTTGGTAGAATATGACGAATGTACTCCCTTCATGTTCTCTAAGACGACAACTTACAATTATTTGACAATTTCCTCATCCAAATGATTTTGAATGAGTAATTTCATCTAAATTTAACTGATTTTCAAACTGGGATTTAGTCTTCTTAATTTAACTGATTTTCAAACTGAGATTTAGTCAGTGTTATTGAGGAGTGAAATAGAAACTGATTTTCTCTTGCAGAGAATAACAAGGATTGGTGTGAGCTTATACTCTGCCTTATAGACCTTCAAATACAAATAAGCTCTTGTATCCCTATTTCAATCACATAATTTAAATGAATATAATGTCAATTTATTAGAAAAATGCAATGAGTATGAAATAGATCATCAGAATGGCCACTGTAGCCCAGGCTGGTGAGAACTTGAGTATTTTATATCTGACTAAACACATGCACATGAAAAGAAACATCACCTGACACAAACATGAACAAGATAGAATCTAGATATTAGAATTTTGGGGAAAAACAATTGTGCCTTAACAGAGAGCTTCTTATCCTACACCACACATTTCACTCTTTCAAGGTGGAGTTACAAACTGAACATGCAATGACTGAGCTGCATGGTCACCAAAGTTGTAACACACCCAAAAAAACAATGCTTCATATCGGCTTCTTAATTATGTGTGTTTAGCATTAGCGATATAGTCTCTTCTGAACTTTTATTTCAAGTAGAAATTTGATTAAATTTCAGAAGTGCAAGAAATCACAGAAAACCCTCCGGCAGTAAATTGATAGGAGAAATCTTCAAAAAAACCTGGAAGCTGTCCTGTTCATATTGTCCTGGACTTTTCAGCCAAGTTAATATGTCTGTAAAGAATACTATTTTATCCTGAGAAAAGATTGACACTTTGTTTATCACCAGATGAAAATAAATTAGAAGCAAAACATCAGGTTGGTGACAAATCCAAAACAAGTTGCAAGACTGTAACCCAATCTGCAAAACATCAAAAAACTGATTGTCCCAGAGTGGGATGCACTATGGGAAGCTGTGCTGTCCCATCTTTTACTAGTGTCAGCTTCATAGCACCTGCTTCCATTTCCAGCAGCTCTGTCTTTAAGAGAGCATCGGCCTCTATCTTGATAGTGTTGTCATCAAGAGATTTGTAGCTGATTTCCATTTTTAATCTTTATGGCAGCTGTTTATAGTCCTGTAGGACTGAACGTATGGATGTTGCAAAGCTTCATTAGCTGTTATTCTTTTGTTTCCATCCACTTGTAACATTTGTTTCAGCAAATCCACACCTTCTAGACACCCAACATTTTTAACAAATCTTGTGAGGGATGGGAAAGGCTTTCCCGGATTTGGAAATATGATATCCAACTACTCCTTTACAGATTGCCCACGAAATAGCGGCTCACCGATGAACAATTCTGCCGACATGTTATTTGTTGCTTTTTTCTAGACTAGCTCTCACAAAGCATTTGAGTTGTTCCTGTTCCTGGTTGGTTTTTTTATAATTTTATAGACAAGTTCCATGTCGTGGAAATGTGAAAAAAGATAGTGATATTGCCACCATGTGGCTCTTATCATATATGGTTTTATACTTCTTCAAAAAATTCTCTAAGAGTTCACAATGCTAAAATTCACTAGGACTTTACAAAGTTTTATTATTTAGTGAAAGACTTGCCAAGTTCTTACAAGATTTTATAATTGAGTAAAATATTCGCCATGCCTGGTGAGAGATTCGCCAGAAAATTATATATTCATATTATATTATTGATAAAATCGCCTTCCATTTTTCCTATATACCATGGAGATTCGCCCAATTATTATATTTATAAATTTGGGGGGGGGGTTCTTAAAATTTTCCCTGATATTCATGACTAATTCTGAAGAAAACATAGAAAAATCACAGAAATTGAGCACATAGTACATAGAAGTAGAGTCTGAGCTATCCTTTCTTTCTGCAACTTAGATCATGATACATAGATGATATAGAAACATAGAAACTGAAAACAGAGGTAAGAAAGACTTATTGAACCATGAGGAAGCACAAGAATTCCATATTTTGCTCTTCAGCCATTAAAACTACAACCAACCAGTTCAAAAGCAAACATTCCAGCAATCTTTGATCATAAAAGTTCCCAAGCTTACAGCGCAAGTCTAGAATGACTTCATCAACCAACCAACCAACCCCTAATACATAGCTCAGGGCGGTATTTATAAGAAAAATATCTACAAAACAGATCTGATAAAAGATCTGAGGAAATAACTGCGATTAACCTAACTTCTACTGCAATTAATGTAACAAATATCTATTTTGAGCTGCGCTGGAGGCAGCTCCATCGAAACATGAGTTAATATGCGTCCTTTTGGCTCTGTGCTGTTCATTCTGCAATAACTGCTTCTTGATCTCTGATCTGCTGCTCTTAGGTGGCTTTAATGTGCATTAATCTCGATCTGATGAGCCTTTAATGGCTTTAAACTTTCCACTGATACTCTTTGACTTGCTGCGATCTTCTTTAATGCTCATCTGCTTTGGCATTAAGTCCTCCACTGATATTCTTTAAGTGATACCCTTTTTTTCTGCTCTGATACACTTTGACTCTGCTAAATCGCCCTTGCCTACCACTTTATGGCAAAAAAGAGCTGCTGCGGTACTTTCTTTATTGCTTTCTGCGGGCTTAGAAGGTCTATCGGCGCTGAATGATATCAAAAAGAGGAGGATGCATACTGGCAACTTTGGCTGAGAGCGAGCTCGTTGTCCGGAGCTATTCTGGATGGAGGAGGTCGAAAAATGGCTGAAGAATGACCAGGTCCCTTTGCACTTGGAGCGTGCACAGGCGCCGAATGAAAATATGAGAAAATAGCCTTTTTACCCCTTAAATGGGCAAAAGTGACTATAAGCGGGAGAAACATGATTTTAAAGGGCGGGAGCGATAATTTTTGATAAAATAAAAATGAATGAATTCGGGTCGTTGGATCATGCACAGGCAGATCCAACGGCTGAGAGGAAATCACAATATCGCATCGGCGGGGGGGCAATGGGTCATGAATATATGGGATAGGCAATGCGGCGATGAGCGATAGCGATATCGCATCGGCGATCGCATCGGGGATGAAATGGGAGGAAAGCTTTGCGATAAGCGACAGCGAAATGGGCAAGCGATATATGGGATTGCGATATAATACAAACCGTTGGATGCGGGGGTTGATCGGACGGCGGACGGGCGATCGCTATATCGCGTCGGCGGGTTGTCATCGGGGAAACCACAGAGGGGGCCAACACTTGTGACTGCGATCTCCGACTGCGATATCGCGTCGGAGGGGGTCAAGATGCATCGGAGAAGGGTTAATTGGATCGGAGGAGGGTTTATCAGGTCGGAGAAGGGTTCTTACTAAGTTTCAAGTAAACTTAGTAATTCCCGAAAAACAATACTTATGGTTATATTTCAACCAAAGGCGGGGATATGTAAATATTGGGGCTCTTTATCATATTTTTAATAAGGGGAGGGAAATAACATGGGATTTATATAATAAAGTCAAAAGTTAATATGAATTTTGAGGAGAAAGCGCTAAGTATAGAAAACTTAGGCTTTAAAAGGGGAAAAGGATTAATACAAAAGATATCAAATGTTTATGGAATACGATGAGTAATTTAGTGATATTAAGCAGATCTTAATATCTCTGGGGGAAATTAGTAAATGATTTGGGGAAAGGATGAAGGGGAAGTTAGTCATGCCTCGCTTGAGCTGCTCCAAGGGAAAACTGCCTTGCACATGTGATCTGAAGTAAATTAACACTTTGAAACACAAAATTGATCACAATTTTTCATTCTGCAACCTCAAAACTGCCTACCCAGCCTACTTAGCCTAACATTTTGTCTTCTTTTTGTTTGGGTGCACTTAGACTAGCAAACCCAGCTTTTCCTCTTTTCTTTTGGCTATCCTCCTATCTAAATCTACCCTTATTTCTTCTAGGGGCTCAGATTAAGCTGTTGAGCACCCTTGATTCTCTACCCATCTACTAATCTGCCAAGATTAAACAATTTGGACAGATTTTTATTCTCTATCTCTACAACAGGAAATTTAAACCTAGAGAGGCCAAGATTAAGCAGTTTGGCATTCCCTTAACTGTGAAACTCTTCAAAAATGGAATAGTTCTTCAAAAATGGAATATAGTAGTGGCACTTCAACTAGCACACTTTCCTGGCCTTTTGATTGGGGTTCATTTCTTTCATTTTTCTCTTGGCCAATTCATTCTTTTTGCCCTTTGATTTTTCTTTTAGGGCATACCCTCTTTACATTTTTAAATTTTTTGATTTTCTTTGAAATATGGAACCTTTGCAACATGGAAAGGATGAACATATTTGGCATTTAAACAGTCAATCATGAAATATGAAACCTATTGGTATAGGAGGCTAACACATGGTATTGGATACTTCGGCATGTATAAATATGTATTGTAACATTGAAAGGAACATAATGAAAAATCAAGCTGGTAGTCCTGGTTTTGGGATCCAGGGGAAAATCTTTGTGTTTATGTGTTTTATGTGTTATGCTCTCGCATTGTTTATTTTCTGTGTTTTATAATTCGTTTGCAGGTAATTTCTGTACGGGGTTAAAACCTACATTTGGTATCAAAGCTGTTTTGGATTCAAGGGGACACCTTTGTTGCTGAGGGGTTTCACTCGGGCCTGCGGTAGACCCTATTTAGTGGGAGATCTGCGAGATCGATTCTAGTGGTAAAAGAAGATGGCGAGCAATGGAAAGATAGAGATTGAGAAATTTAAAGGTTAAAGTTTTGAGTTGTGGAAACTCAAGATGGAGGACCTATTGGTGGATAAAGATCAGTGGATCGCGGTAGATCCGGGTGCTAAATAAATGGGAGTGTCCGGGGAAGAATGGAAGAAGTTGGATCAAAAGACAAAGAGCACAATACGATTGTGTGTCTTAGATTCAGTATTGCTGAATGTATCAGGGGAAGCTACGATGAAGGCTTTGTGGGACAAGTTAGGGACTTTGTACCAATCTAAGTCTCTGGTGAATAAAATGTTCCTACAGAAAAAGATGTATAACCTAAGGATGAAAGATGGGGACTCGGTGACAGAGCATCTAAATGCATTTAATACTATGGTAAGTCAGTTATTGTCTGTTGATATTAAAATTTCAGATGAAGATAAGTGCATCAGTTTGTTGTGTTCCCTACTAGATTCGTGGGATAGTTTGGTTATTGCAATAAGTAGCAATGTAATTGCCTTGCAGTTTGATGAAATAGTCTCATCCTTGCTGACGGAGGAGATGAGACGAAAAAATATGGAGAGCCAGAATGGTGATGCCTTTTCTGTACGAGGACGGTCCCAAAATAGAAACAAAAGTAAGTCATCGAGTGGGAGATCTGAATTTAGAGGGAGATCTAAATCACCAAGAAAACCTATAAAAGTGGTGTGCTGGAAATGCAGAAAGGAAGGGCACTACAAAAGGGATTGTAAATCTAAAGCTCCTGACAAAGGAAATGGATATGATGATGCTCCTTCTGCAGAGGCGAAAACCACCTCAGATGAAGGTGGGGATGTGTACTTGGCTTCTTCAAGTACACATGTAGATCATGAGGCATGGTTGATTGACTTTGGTGCATCCTTTCACTTCACTTCCCATAGAGAGTGGTTCTACGAGTATGAGAAATACGATGGTGGTGATGTCTTCTTAGGGGATGATAGGAAGGCTAGAATCATTGGTCGCGGAAAAGTAAAGTTGAAGTTGCAAGGTGGAAGGGTTAGAACACTTCTGGGTGTTCTGTATATTCCTGCATTGGCCAGAAATCTGATTTCTATAAGAAAGCTAGATGATGCAGGTTTAAAAACAGTGTTCGAGAAGGATACCTGCAAGATGGTTTGGGGAGCACTGGTATTGATGCGGGGAGTTCGGATTGACACTCTGTACAAGCTGCAAGGTAGCACTTTGTTGATGGGTGCAATAGTTCCGTGGTTCCTGAAAGTGGAGCAGAAAATCAAGTGGTCTCTGGAGAGAAGACCAAGATGTGGCATCAAAGGGTTGGACATATTGGAGAGAAGGGAATTCGAATACTTCATGGTAAAGGTATGGTAGAAGGTATGAGTAATAGCCCTCTATATTTTTATTTTTGTGAAAATTGTGTATATGGGAAGAAAAATCAGGTGAGTTTCCCCTTTGGTGGTAAGAGGGTGAAACAGATATTAGAGCTTGTGCACAATGATGTGTTTGGACCTATGAAGGTTCCATCGCTGGGTAAGTCTGTGTACTATGTATCATTTATAAATTACTTCTCAAGGAATACATGGATATATTTCCTTAAGAAGAAATCTGAAGTCTTTGACAGGTTTAAAAAATTTAAGGCTCTGGTGGAAAACCAAAAAGAGAAGAAGATAAAGGTGCTGAGGACAGATAATGGTGGAGAGTTTTGTAGTAAGGAATTTGAAGAATTATGTAAGAAGTGTGGTATAGCACGACAGAAGACTACTCCATGTACAAATTAGCAAAATAGAGTTGCAGAAAGAATGAATAAGACGTTGATGGAAAGGGCAAGAGGCATGCTCAGTGGTGCCGGGTTAGGACAAGAATTCTGGGTAGAGACGGTGGAGACTGCATGTTACCTGGTCAACAGATCACCTTCATCAACGTTGGAGGATAAGACTTCACAAGAGGTATGGATGTGATGCATATGTACATGTTCCAAAGGATAAAAGAACAAAGTTGGATAGTAAATCTGAAAAGTGCATCTTTATTGGGTATAAGGATGGTTTAAAGGGTTATAAGCTTTGGAACCCAGTAACAAGGAAGGTTGTATAAAATCGATATGTGGTGTTCAGAGAGGTGAAATATGTTATTAAACATAAAGTCCAACCAAAGGAACCTGAGAAGATAGAGTTTGAGCTTAAGGAGGAAGATTCAGACTCTACAGTAGAGGAGGAATAAGAAGATGAAGAGCCACAAACTCTGGGTGTGAGAAGATAAGTTCGAGAAAGAAGACATACAGAAAGGTATAGTACATCTACTTTTTGTTCAAATTTTTCTTTATCTATTACTGATGATGATCCCAGAACTGCGAAGGAAGCAGTAGATTCAGAGGATGGAAAAATATGGAAAGAGGCCATGATTGATGAAATGACATCTTTGCACAAAAATGAGGCATGGGATCTGGTGGAGTTTCCAGCTGGAAGGAAACCCATTGGAAACAAATGGGTGTTCAAGAAGAAGACAAATGCAGAAGGAAAGGTGGAGAAATACGAAGCTCAGTTGGTAGCAAATGGTTATTCCCAGGTGTCGAGAATTGATTTTGGTGATATTTTTTCTCCTGTTGCCAAGGTAGCTTCTATTAGATTACTTATATCTGTTGCTGCTACTTTTGATTTTGAGGTAGAATAGATGGATGTGAAGACAACATTTCTTCATGGGGATCTGGAAGAGGAGATCTACATGAAGCAACCTGAATGTTTTACGATGAAGGGTAAGAAAGAACTGGTATGCAAGTTAAATAAGTCCATGTATGGGTTAAAACAGTCACCAAGGATGTGGTATCAGAAATTTGATACATTTATACGGGGACTTGGCTTCACTAGAAGTAAAGCAGATCACTATGTGTATTTTAAATTAATTGGTGTCTGTGTTATTTATCTGGTCTTGTATGTGGATGATATGTTGCTAGTTGGAAATGACAAAGAAATTATCTAGGATTTGAAGACCCATTTGTCCTCCAAATTCAACATGAAATATCTTGGTGCTGAAAACTATATTTTGGGCATGGAAATTAAAAGAGATTAGACAAAGAGGAAGCTCTGGTTAAACTAGAAGAAGTATGTCGAGACAATATCATAGAGGTTTAATATGCAGGATAGTAAACCAGTGAAGGTTCCTATTCATGTAGGTGTAAAGTTATCTTTTGAACAATATCCCAAGACACAAGAAGAGGAAGAGGACATGTCCCATGTTCCATATGCAAGTGCAGTTGGTAGCCTGATGTATGCGATGGTCTGTACTAGACCAGACATTGCACATGCAGTGGGAGTATTGAGCAGATTTATGTCAAAACCAGGGAAGGAGCACTGGACAACAATGAAGCGGGTTTTTAGGTATTTGCATGGCACTAGTGATTATGGTTTGCGCTACCAAGGAATACCAGGATTGGACAGAGTGTTGGATATTCGTGGCTTTGTTGATGCAAACTGGACTGGAGATCTGTATTAGAGAAGATCTACAAGTGGGTATGTGTTTAACCTATTTTGAGGTGCAGTAAGTTGGATGAGTAAGAAACAATATGTATTGGTACTATCAACTACAAAGGCAGAATACATGGTAGCCACTCGCGCAAGAGAGGAAGCAGTTTGGTTGCAGAGATTGTGTTCAAGTATGGGGTTAGTACAGGGATCTATAAGGATAGACTGTGATAGCCAAAGTGCAATTTTCTTGGAAAAGAACCCTGCATATAATTCAAAGACAAAGCACATTAATGTTCAGTATCACTTTGTGAGGGATATGATAGAAGACAAAAAGGTGTTGCTGGTAAAGATGGACACTTTGAAGAATACTGCAAATGCATTGAAAAAATTTGTGAGCTCTGAGAAGTTCTCTTGGTGTAGAGAAACAATGGGCGTTGCAGGGCTGGATAAATGACTAAGCTCTCGTGTGGCCCCCTGTGGAAAGAAAACAACAAGTGGGAGAATGATGGGTTGTGTTATATTATTTCCATGACTAGCCAACATAGTTAACCAGGGGGTTAGAAGGGGGGCGGAGCCCCCCCTTTGTTGCCCTGATTGCGTGGCAGGGGTGGGAGGGGGATCACAGGGGGTTTGAGGGGTGCAGGTAACCCCACTATAGAAAATTTTGTTTTTGGACCCTATATTAGGTTAGGCAGACCTACCTATGGTTTTGTGCATGATTTTTCACACATGGTTTTGGATGTGATGGTTTTCGCTCCATGGTTTTGGACGCGATGGTTTTTGGTCCATGGTATTGGATACTTCGGCATGTAAAATATGTATTGTAACATTGAAAGGAACATAATGAAAAATCAAGCTGGTAGTCCTGGCTTTGCGATCCAGGGTAAAATATCTGTGTATATGTGTTTTATGTGTTATGCTCTCGCATTGTTTATTTTCTGTGTTTTAGAATTCGTATGCAGGTAATTTTTGTACGGGGTTAAAACCTACTATATCCTACCAAAATTAGTCAATGGATTCCTAAGCCTTTGGGAATTAACCTTGAGACCACCTCCACCCTGGATTTCGAAATCCATATGGCAAGCCAAAGCTCAAAAACCAAAATAAACATCCCAACACCATGGCATTTGAAAAAAGGAAAGGCTAGGCTAAAAACCACTGTCATAACCCGGCAAAACCCTACCACTAACAACAAGAGAACCATACACCAACATGCAAATCCATTCATGTCCAAACTAGCTAGGAAATCACACATGCAAAAGGTTACCTACAAGTATTCCTACTTAAGCTGCTTGATCTTGCTTTTCCTTCCTTGTTCCTTCCTTTCCCTTGCTTTCTTTTCATTCCTTGATCCAAAATTAGAGTGCTCCACGAAAAATCTAAGTGACCAAGAGTGAGAGACAGAGACAATAATGAGAGAGCTTCAAACTTGAACTAAAAAAATGTTAGCAACTGATCCTCAGAAGCCTTTTTATTAATGAGGTCTCTATTTTCTTCAATTTCCATTATTTTCCTTCAATTTCCTCCTCACATGCAACTTGTGACCTTTCACCTTACTTTTCTCCTAATTTTCCTTTATTTTCATAAATAAATGTGCCAAAAATGCCTCTTTACCTTCTAATGCCTTTTCCTTAGCCTTTGCTAATTTTCCTTATCCAAACACACATCCAGTGATTCCCACTAAGATATCTTTGCCCAACATTCAGCTTGGAATACATGTTCTGTTGAAAATAGCAGCAAGAAATGCTAAAAATAGAAATTCTAAAAATAACATTGCTATAAATAGCATTTCAGGATATACTCCAACTTTGTTGGAAATAGCAAAAAATAGAAATGCTAAAAATAACATTGCTATAAATAGAATTTCGGGATATATTCCAATTTTGATTTGTCCTTGAATCAAAATTGAGAAATAAAATTCAAATTTAGTCTCAGTAGCTGTTTGAAAAATCATTAATTAATTCATCTTGAGTTAATTAGTTGGAGAAATTCAAACATGAAGTCTTTGTGTAGACATGCAACATTTATCCCTTTGATTGAGGAAGTTATCCCTTAATTAAGGAGATAAGGATGAGTTGTATTTGAGATGTAATTAGTTAGCTCAGTTAACTGAGTTAAGTCCAGTTAAATTAGTTCCAAACAGTTTGTGGAACTAATTGTGAGTTTAGTCAGTTAATGCATGCATGCATGCAACTCGTGTTCTTCAGATAACTGAATATTTTGTCATAAATAACTCATGCATGTCCGTTCAGAGAAAGACCCAGTTGAGATTAAAGACAGGGACATTGTACTATTAGTTGGAGGATTTTTTCTATAAAGGAAACTCATCCATGTAGAAGGAATTAACTCCTTCAAGATTGCGCAGTTATTTTAGAGGTCAAAGCAGTGTGTGAGGTGAAAAACACATAGGTGGCAGTTGGAAGACCCAGGAGAAACTACGCAAGGAAATAGGAGGCTTGGAGGACTAAAGGAAGGCACATGTGCTGTCTATTCTATCTATGAGCAGCAGTGAGGGATTGTACTGAGAGCTGGATAGCTTGTGAGCTAAAGCTTTGTGTAATCCTGAGATATTTCCACTTGTATGATAATATAGATAGCGGGGTTTTTAGTTGAGGCTTTCCCCAGAGTATTCTTTTGTGTTTCATGTGTATGATTTCTTCTTCTCTGTTATATGTGTTTCGATTGATCTTGCTCAAATTGATTAAGCTTCCACAAAGTTTGATAGTAGAAGTAGATCAAGTATTTTGCTTTAGTACATTGCATTATCAAGTGATCTATAGTGAGAATTTCTACATGGTATCAAAGCAAGCTGATCTATATAGAAATTTCTACATGGTATTAGAGCTAGCTGATCTATAGAGAAATTTTTACATGGTATCAGAGCCAGGTTTGTCGTAGCAGTGAACAATATACGAAGAAGAGAATTTGAAGTTAAAAAAAAAAATTTGGGCCGCGAGTTTTCAGAGAAAATATGAATTTTTTTGTGCAAAATTTTCAAAAACAAATAGTAGATCTTGATTCCTTGTGAAAAAATACCCAAATTAAAAAAAAGAATCAGTTGAATCGGAGTTCGGATGAGGGAGATATCGCTGATTTAAAATCAGCTCTTTTTCCAGAAAATTTCGTGACGGCGGGAAAGATGAAACAGTTTGGTGTGCTAGCCAAGAACCTGTGTGCACTTGAGGTACAATATGCATGCAAAGCCTTGAGGAGAAAGGCAAAGGTTATATACTTGGTGGTTGAGAGGGAGAGTAAATTATCTCTCAACCTGCAGTCCTAGAATAATTCTCAGACAATTGTGGAGGAGCCACAATTAGAGATGCTGAGAGGAGACCGAGTGAAGGCATCCACTCATGCAGAAACCTCCAGTAGGGGGAAATTTCGAGCCAAGTGGGAAGAGGTAGCACATGCATCCATACCTCCATGTGTGAGGTGGGGCGATGTGAAGTGATAGTCTTAAGAAGGCTGAAATTGGGCAGGGTCCATTGAGAGGTTTTATCTCATGGATCGTACCTTGCTACAGGAGCCCAAAGTACATAGTAGCGGGAGAAATTAGTGGGATTGATGCAGTCAGAGATCAAAGTGATAGAGGCTAGAGCAGTCAGATACTGAAGAGCACAAAGATGCAGAGTTTTCAGTCAACAAAGGTAATATTAGTTAGAGACTTTGATGACAGATGCATCATACTGATTCAGGTTGGATATTTTTTGTTTCTGGAGTTGCACGAGCAACAACACTTGAGAGAAGTGTTGCGTGCAGAGCATTCCAAAGGTTTAGGATTGGGTTCGAGTTGAATGCCTTTCTTGTTGAAAGGGAGTGTTGAAAATAGCAACAAGAAATGCTAAAAATAGCATTGCTATAAATAACATTTCAGGATATACTCTAACTTTGTTGGAAATAGAAAAAAACAGAAATGCTGAAAATAGCATTGCTATAAATAGCATTTTGGGATATATTCCAATTTTGATTTGTCTTTGAATCAAAATTGAGAATCAAAATTCGAATTTAGTCTCACTAGCTGTTTGAAAAATAATTAATTAATTCATCTTGAGTTAATTAGTTGGAGAAATTCAAACATGAAGTCTTTATGAAGACATGCAACAATTATCCCTTTGATTGAGGAAGTTATCCCTTAACTAAGGAGATAATAATGAGTTGTATTTAAGTTGTAATTAGTTAGCTTAGTTAACTGAGTTAAGTCCAGTTAAATTAGTTCTAAACAATTTGTGGAACTAATTGTGAGTTCAGTGAGTTAATGCATGCATACATGCAACTAGTGTTCTCCAGATAAATGGATATTCTCTCATAAATAAATCATGCATGTTAGTTCAGAGAAAAACCCAGTTGAGATTAAAGATATGGACATTATAATATTAGTTGGAAGAATTTTCCTATAAAGGAAACTCATCCATGCAGAAGGAATTCAACTCCTTCAGGATTGCGCAGTTAATTCAGAGGTCAGTGTTGTGTGTGAGGTGAGAATCACACAGGTTGCAGCTGAAGGACCTAGGAGAAACTGCGCAAGGAAATAGGAGGCTTGAAGGACTGAAGGAAGGCACAAGTGTTGTCTATTTTGTTTATGAGAAATAGTGAGGGACTGTACTGAGATCTGGATAGCTTGTGAGCTAAAACATTGTGTGATCCTGAGATATTTCCAATTGTATGATAATACAGATAGTGAGGTTTTTAGCTAAGGCTTTCCCCAAAGTATTCTTCTGTGTTTCATGTGTATGATTTCTTCTTCTCTGTTATAGGTGTTCCGATTGATCTTGCTCAAATTGATTAAGCTTCCGCAAAGTTTGATAGTAGAAGTAGATCAAGTATTTTGCTTTAGTACATTGCATTATCAAGTGATCTATAGTGAGAATTTCTACATGGTATCAGAGCTAGCTTATCTATAGAGAAATTTCTACATGTTCCTTACCCATGGTGTTATTTTGCATTTATTAACTTTTATTACATGAAATTTTCACCAGGGCGGTTACAAAAACTCCTTCCACTAAGTGCCTTATCTCGCTATAACTCAACTCCATTTCATATTCATTCCGCTCACTTCTGAAACCCTTATCATTCACACTTCACTCATTCCCTTTCTCAAACTTCCATTATCCCTATCAAAAGGAAACAATCAAAGACTGAAACTTCTTCTCACCATGGGAACGATTGTTCGCTTTGAACCAAATGGAGTAAAATTTCTTCAGGTGTACTCAAGGGTTAGAGACCAATTGTAACAAGTAGGATGGCTTTAGTTCTTTGAAAATTTTGACATGCATAAGACAAAGGTTACCAAAGCTTTTGCTTGAGCTTTTGATGGGGTCAAAGCAGAAATTGGAGACAACAAGCTTATCTTAATAGAGTCCATTGTGGCAGAAGCTACATGATTACCAAGAAATGGAGAAAGCTGGTTGAAGAACAGAAAAATCAAAGAGAATGAATAGATACATTTCCTCAGAGAACTAGGTATGGATATACCCATCTTTAAAAATAGAATTCCAGCCACTGCATTAAAAGGGAAATGGAGAAATCTGTTGTTAGTTATTCAAAATTTTGTAACTTTTGAATGTAGATTTGGAACTATGTTTTTTACCATGCTCAATTCTTGATGCATTTTATTGACGGAAATGAAAATAATTTGCCTTAATTCTTGCTCCAAAGTCTTAGAAAAATGGGATATAGTATACAAAGAGAGTCTAGGTCCATTGATAATTCCCTTTATCACTACAGACTCATCAAAATTCTTATAGAGGAACATATGAAAGCTAGGGGAGATAATTGGCAAGATATCTTAGTAAGAAGCAAGAAGTAGGATTAAGCGATTCGATGAAAATCAATACCAAAACCTAACCTTGAAAAAGAGAAAATTGAAGAAGTCCAGGAGGAAGAAATAAGCTGTAGGGTTAAGTGGAGTCGATGAAAATCAATACCAAACCCTAACCTTGAAAAAGAGAAAATTGAAGAAGAATTTCAAGGATGTAATGAGACAGAGGTACCTAAATAAACATTTAAGGATGATACTCCACTCTCCTAGTATTTTGTGAAATGTAAACAGAGAAATTAAAAGAAGAATATTAGAATAAAGAAAGCCAACTCATGCTCTAACTTACCTGTAGAAAATGAGAAAGTAGAGAAAAGAAAACCAGAGGTTAGTAAAACAAAAAGATAAGACACTGAAGAATCAGGAGTAAAATTGAGAAGAAGCAAGAGAATTTCAAAAATTTCAAGTACACAGTCTCTAGAAATGATATATGTTGAAGAGGAAAGATACTGAACACCACCTCACACCATCAACCTGATAAGAAAAACTCCAGATATTGACCCAGTTCAACAACAAATTTATGATTATGTAGAATCTCTAGAACAAAGAGCACAACATAAGGAAAATATCTATCAATATAAAAAGAATGAAATTGGTGAAACTTCCTTGATAGAACAAACTCCCGAACAAGAAAACAAAGTTGAAGATACTTTGAAACAAGACATATATGAGCTAGAGGTTCTAAATAAACACCTGATATAAGAAAGGGAAACAACAAAAGTTCAGAATGGTATACTTAGAACCCAGAATGATAATATTCTTCTGCATCTCTACCATTGGTATTGTTGTAGCTGATATTGTGATTTAAGTCTTATTTTTAGTTTTATTACAAAATGAAACAAAAATCAAAAGAAATGAAAAATCAAATCATTGTCTAAAGGTCGTGCAGGTTCAAGGGGCACGATCAAGCGATAGCTTGATGAGTATGATGAGGTGTGTTGTGGGGAAACAATAAGCATGAAGGATAATTAAAGGCCAAACCCCGCAGTTGACTATGATGAGAGCATGGTTGACCACAATGTGTGGCCTAAAATCACTGTGGGGGTTCAACCTCAATGAAGCTCCCTTATATTCTTTACCCCCGCAAAGTTTAAAAGAAATAACCTAAATAAAGTATTTTATTTGATTAATGGGATGGCTTTTGAATGTAAACCCGTGACAAGATCTGGGCCGTCTGATCAACAAGCCACAGATCCAACGGTAATCGCACAAGTTAACTAGAATGGGTTTGTTTCGGAGATCCAATGCAACGATGTACCTGCGAGAAGATCTGGGCCATCTGATCAACAGGCCATAGATCCAACAACAATCGGGTGGGAAACTAATCGGACACGATGGCATATCAAACACAGTTTAAATTTGTTGAAGTCTGGGCCAATCCCAGCTGTCCATCCAAAGAGACGGGATCTGACGGATATCGGGTGAAGAAATAATCAGTTTTTAGTGCTAAATTCGGACCCGATGGATTATTAATTGGCGGTTTCTATTTCCCGTCGGGTCCGTATGGGAGTCAACGAAGTGTTGAAAAGGTGGACTCAATAAAGTTTAATTCAAACGAGTTTAAAGTCACATGAGTTCCGAAGGATCGGATCATTGATTGAATGAATGATCGGACAGTTCACGTATAGCTAAGGCAGACCCAACGGGTTTATGAATCAAAATGTTAATTCTTTTCAGTTCCATGATAAACTAATGTTCCGTGTAAATTAGCCAATTCCTCTATTTAAGAAAAAAATCAAAATTAGCGGTGGATGACTAAAAATCCAAAGAAAGGTGATTGGTCGAATTTTCTTGTGTTTTGGCCAATCAAAACGCACCCGATACATACGTAAGCCAGGTCCACGCACGAGGTTTGAATCAAATACAATTTATTATGATTACAACAGATTAATCATTATTAAAGCATGTACAGAGAAACTCAACAGCCAAACAACAGAGCCAAAAAAGCTAACAGTTATCTTCATTTTCTAACTTCCGTTACTTCCAGTTATTCTATGTTCTTTAGAATGAGGTGTCTTTTACCCTCTATGTAATGTTCTGTAATAATTTTTACTCTAGACAGTTAGGAAAATAGTTAAGTAGTTTGACAGTTTTGGTGATCATCAACTGTCTTATAATGTATAAAAAGAGGAAAATTTACAGAGAAGAGGTTCGAATTTTGGAGAACCTGGAGACTAGACCACTGAATTCCTGATACAACTGTTGATTAATGAAGAATCAGAAGTTTTCCATACATTGTTGGGTATGATTTTGTGTCTTCTCTGTTATGTGTCATCTTATGTTTTCTTCCTTTAAGTATAGTAATTGAAGCTGCAGGTCTTTATTTTCTTGTGTAAATAAAGTTAAAATCCCTTAAAAGAGCGCTCCTATACTTGAAGTTCCCACCTCTGCAATTCTTCTAAGTTATAGATAATAGTTTCTATGTAAGTCAACATATTCTATAACTTCTCCTAGTTTCACATATAGTAGATCCTATGTAAAACAACATATTGTCTATGACTTATTCAATCCTTCTTCATTCATCATTTGTATTCAACAAGCAAATGGAATTTTGATGTTTTCTTGTCACCTAAGTATTGAGGGTCAAGAACTAGTTTTCCCAGGTCCTTCATTTGAGAATACAACATACAATTAAGGGACAAACAAGTGACAATAAACAATAATTATTAATGTCTTAAGCACAAGTTCTATAGAGCCAGGAAATTGGTTTCTTAAGGTACAACATGGTATAATAAAAATAAGAAACTTAAGGCCAATAACAAGTTTCTTAAGAATATAATCAAGGGTTTTTACAAAATAAAATTTTGATGAAGAAAACAAGGGCCACCTTCAACAAGAAGAAAAAAGAAAGCACTAGTATGGATGTGCTTGCACAGGCTTTAGAAACCATACATTGAAGGAGAAAAGAAACCAATTTTGAATTTTTATGCATGAGGACATGCAAGACCTTTGGTGTGGGGTAATGTTGAAGTCTGAAATTGTTTCCTTTTTTACTACCCTTTTCCATCTCCTTTCAACTTTTTGTCACCTTTTTTGTAGCAGTCTCAACATGCTCAAGGTCAAATTCAACATATAAAAAGGTATTTGTCATCCATGTTTAGAATCAATGTTTATTTATGAATTATAACGAAAACATTCTTACAATAACAAAATCATAAACATTCCGCAGCTAATGTTGAATTTTGCAGCAATATCCATGGTTAGATAGGTTGCAGTGCTTCAGCAAAAGGATGAAGAGTGTCTAGAGATGACAAATGTTTACCACATGGATGACCAACTATTGACATGACTTGGAAGGATATGAAGATTAAGATATTTAAGAGTCAAACTCAAAGTCAAACTCTAAAAATGACGGTGCAACAGTTAAGTAAAGGCAACAAGAGAATAGGACAACATTGAGCGAGCATGTTGAAGACCTATTCAATCATTAGGATATGGTTCGAGAAAAATCTCTTATGACTTGTTCTTTCAGTAGCAAGTCATAAGGAGATAGAGTTTTAATCTGAATCCATTTCGTAGATGCCGAATTAGATCATTTTGTATCAGCATAGAACTCTTAAAAGTTGTTTAATGAAATATGTATAAAGGCCGAAATGCGAGACGCAAAAGACAATTTGGTTATTAAGTTTTACTGTGGTTTATTTTCAAGACTGGTGATACCCCGTTCCAGATTAATACAATCAATCTATTCTCAATGCGTGCATAAAATGTCCTTTGATTTTTAGTAGACCCGCGCCCACGGGAGGGCCCCCTGTCGAGTTGTGAGGTTCTTTTATTTTGTTTTACATTTCTAGTCTGCTTATATCATAGTAGTTCTCTCATAAATTTCTTAACCAGTTTCATTACAAATGTATTTGACCAACTATTGTTTTGATTTCAGAGTACTCATAAAGGGAAAATACCATAAAGATTTAATTTTTATATGCATTCTCCTTCCAGATTTCATAGCTCAAGTTAATTTCTTAGATGATAACAAGAAGAGTTTTTTAGAGTTAACTACACACACAAGTAATAATTTTAGAGTTACAAGTTTTCCATCTAATCTTTCTTCTGCAATTAGAAGTTAGGTCCTTTTGATGCAATTTTCTTTTATGTAATTAATATAGGAATTCCTTATTGCAATTTAGTGTAGAAGTTATTTTCTTCAAAATAGCTATTTTAGTGTTTTTCAATTCTGCAAGTAGCACTAGATTTTTTTTCTTGCAATTCAACATTTCCTTTTATGCAAGTAGAAGTAGGTTTTGAATTATGCAATTAAGATAGATTTTCAATTCTGCAAAGTAATGTAGGTTTTAAATAACTTTAAATTGAAAGAACATGTGTGTAATTATTCTCTAAATCTCATAAAAAAACATTTGTCCATTCTTAGGTTAATTTCATCTTTAGAAACAATCAATCCATAGAAAGAATCCTAGCATATATATTGCACATTCATCTTACAAGTACATGAACCTTGATTGACAACTAGTGAAGTAATTTAAGAACAGTTAAATTACCCAACAATATGTATTCTCCAAGTTTTTCTCTAGGTTTATACTATCCATTTTTTTGCTGTAATCAAGCTCCTTTAATTTTTAGGGCTATTAGTTGTAATTTTAGAGCCTCCAACTATTCTCAAGCCCATTTTGGACACCATCACTATTGATGTAAATTTGTAAGCATCCTCCATGATGCATTTTGGCTATTATACTACAAAATCATCCAATTCTTGTTAAAAAAATAGTAAGTTTATCCATTTATTAACTTAATCCTAAACATAAATAAGTTTAGAACTTGAGGCACACAATGAAAACAAGATGAGGGGTACAAAGAGAGATCATGTTTTTTAGAGTTTAGACTCAAACAAAGAAATCCCACCGAAAATATGAGGAAGCAAATTAGCAATGGTTCTAGCTGACCCCATCTCAGGGGGATGACAGTGTAGAAAAAGAAGTGTAAAAAAGAGAAGTTAAGTCTTACCTTTAGTCCAACGCTGTTTGTAGCAGCCAAGCCTCTCCGATCCAGATGAGCTCCTCCTTCTCCTTGAAGCCTGCATTCACTAACAAGCAAACGATTACATAGCACTTGAATAACTCATATAATAAAACATATTCATCATAAAGACCAAGGAGTTTATGAAACAAATTATATATAACAACTTGTTGAGAAAAATGAACTTGATTGTATTAATTGGAAACAAAAGAAACCATTACAACCAGTGCCTTGGTGTTGTGCAGGTCTCTCCCAGGGTCCAGCAAGCGTTCTCCTTTACTTTGATCAGCTCACCCACTTCCAAATGAAGCTAAGAAAGGATTGGAATCTCTCCTCTCAAGCTCTATAAGGGAGTCCTAATTTCAGCAGCATCTACCCTTAGGAATGTTCAGCTTTTAACCTCCTCTCCTTCTGGCCCAATGCCTGTATTTATAATGCTTTGGAGGAAGTTAATCAGGTCCACCATCAATGGGATAAGCCCCTCTTTCAATGGGATAGCTCCCCTCTTGATGGGATAAGTTCCTCTTTCTTTGGGATGCATGAACCATCTGGAGGCGCTCAATCCACGTCAAACCATCTTCTAGAATGCTCTAGATTCGACCACAAGTAACTTTTTTGAAGTAAAACTTGCGCCTTTTGACCTTTACAGGAGTACGCACCCACCCCTTTACAGACAAAGCGTACAAGTACGCAAGTATTATGAACTTGAGGTGCGTACACGCAGGTAAGGGTAAGAGAAACTGCGTAACCAGAGTTATATTGATTTTTAAGGACTTTCTCTCTTTCTTGGAGTTTGACATGAGGAGCAGAGGTATAAGACTTGCCAAGGAGGACAGTATGACAGTTGATGGAGCCATACTGACTGCAAATAGTCATGGTGACAAATTTTAGTGTAACAGGGAGACAACAGCAGCGGGAGCAAAGCGAGGCCAAGCAGCAGCGATGACAGGGCCAGAGCAATTCAGACATAAGCCAAAACAAAGGCCAGAGGCCCGAGTGAAATGCCAGAGGTTCAACGGAGGCGGCTCCGCTAAAAGACCAGAGCGAAGCTCCAAATTAGCCTCCCCATTCAAGCAACGAGAGGCAGCAGGGATGACGGAGCCAACACCATACAGACAGAATCCAAAACTGAGGCCAGAGGCCAGATAGAAATGCGAGTGGTTCGACGGAAGCGGCTCCACAGATAGCCCATGGCCTAGCTTCAATTTATCTTCCCCTTTCACGCATCGAGAAGCACCCGCCATTACTGTTGCATTGAAGAGAGCCGAAGTCTGAAGCATGCTGGAGCATGCGGAGGCATGAACCGGAGCGGAGGACAGGATATGAGATCCAGAACCACTTAATACAATGCCATTGAACCCTGCGCTTCTTAAATGTAGAGATCCGTCGATCAGAAGCCAATTATCCGCCATGTCCTGGGTAGGCAGGTGTCGCCCCACCTCGCCCCACCCCTGTCCCATCATATTTAACGCCCGTCTATATACCCACATCCGAGATTCCAACTTCAAATCTTCATTAAAATTAATATTTTTATATTATACCTTGAATGGGATGATGATTGAAAATGGGGGCGGGGGAGTGAAGCGGGGTGGTTTGCCACTTCCCTACCTGGCTAATGAGTCCAGGGATGTGGGAACACACTCTAGGTGAGCTTAAATGAATATTTATGTGGAAATTAAGATATATCCCTTTTCTTAGATAAAGGGATGGAAGAAGGAAAAAAGTGTTATATCTGAGGAGTTCGAGTGTGTGGAGTGCGTGAGAACTATGAATTCAATCATGTTATTATGTTCTTGGGCATATATAGAGGTTGTTGCAATGGGCAAGGAGAATCATAGGTCAACAGGAAACATACATGAAATAGTAAGTCATGTAATTGAGTGGCTATGGGATGTAAGAAGAAATGAAGGAACACACCACACAGTGGAGCAACCAAGCAAGCTAAGTGCTTATCATGGAGTAGTTGTTGTCTGTTTCCAGGCTTTGCAGGATCATCTGGCAATAGGTAAAACTGTGTGGTGTTTAAGTATTGGTTTTCTCTAGTTAATTTGGTTACCTTGTAGGATGGATGATGAGGCAATCATGCAGGGAAGGTATGCACAACTATTTCTTCCTTATCTTTGGTTTGCATTGGTTATTTCATTTTCTTAGTGTATGAGATGTACTTTGGTCCTTATCCCGTTCGGTGACCTTTGGTATAAGTCTTGGGGTGTCATTTTTAGTAGTGGTTGTGATTTTTATTCGCAGTCAACGACTCTAGGTTTGTTTATTTCTTATGGCTATGCTACAGTGCATGCATGGAATTACTAGTGGTCTGTGTGCCATGTTATGGCTTGGAGTCGAGTGGGATATCAGTGGTTGAGGATATTAGTTATTGTAATTGTGGGTGCCTCTTTTTGGATGTTGGTAGCCTTATTTTTTTCCATTCCCCTTGGTAGTATTTTAGAGTGCACGTGTTTTTATTAGAGAACTGTCAGTTTTTCAATGCATGGTTCTCTATTGGTTGGGAGTTTTCAACCGTGTATATGTTGATGAATTATTTACTCATGTGTTGACTCAAACTTCTTGTATGCCTTTTAGCCTTGTTTATTTGGTGTAATTTGTGGCACCCTTGTAAGTCTGTGGATTAGATTTGGGAAGGGTTCTGACAGTGGGGGGTCAATGTTTTAATCTCGTTCCTGCATTTAACTATTGTGGATTTCAGCTCCTGCAACTTATGGTGATTTCTGACCTTAAGTGGTCAGCCTGGACAGTTTGAGACATGGTTTCAATCAAGGAATTCAACGGCTTGTTCATCTATGCCAAGACAAAGGGATCGAGTTAGAAGGGGGGTCACTTATTATTAAAGATGTGAAATATTTCTATATATAGAGATGTGAAATTTATATAAATATAAATAATTTTATTAAGAATCAACATATATCCATTTTAAGTCTGGATCTATCTAGAGGAATCAAATCTTTCCAAGTACAAACTTTTCCCTAGATTACGCTAAAAAAGAAATTTGCATCATAAAAAATTTAATCCCTCTCAATGGAGTTAAGATAAATATATATTAGTATATGAAAATCCCAATTATTTCAGTTAATGAAATTCAATCAATATATATATATATATATAAATTAAAAAATTAATAGTATGATTTATCAATATGAAAAAAAACAAAAAACCTATCACATAATAATTAATTTTATATATGTATATATATAATTTAAATTTAAAATCATAATCAAACTAACTACCAAATTAATATATAAAACCCTATTATTTATAAGAAAATAATTTATATATAAAACTCATTGAGAGTAGCCCCATCACTCCTAGGATCTATGGGCTTCCAAAGATTCACAAGGAGGGGGCTCCCCTTAGGCCCATTGTCAATACTATCAGAGATCCTACCTACCTTCTTGCTAAATACCTAGCCTTGAAGCTTAGACCCTTGGTTGGCCTTACGGAGTCTTTCGTCAAAGACTCTGCGTCCTTTGTTGAAGAGCTTAAGGGTATTAAGCTTGACCCTGGGGACATTCTTGTAAGTTTCGATGTGGTCTCCCTTTACACTTGTATTCCTATAAAGGAGGCTATGGAGGTTATCAACCGACTCACGGACCCTGATACCGCCAGGTTGGTTGAGATCTGTCTCACTTCCACTTTTTTCAGCTTCGAGGGTGAGTTCTTTGAACAAACCTGTGGTGTTGCCATGGGCTCCCCCCTGTCCCCCATTGTTGCTAATATTTTTATGGAAGATTTCGAATCCAGGGCTTTGGCCTCAGCCTGGCTCTTGCCTAAGCTGTGGAAGAGATTTGTGGACGACACGAATGTCATCTGGTCTCATGGCCAAGATGAGTTGGATCTTTTCTTCAAGCATCTTAACAGTCAATCCTCCGCCATTAAGTTCACTACGGAACAAGAAGTTGATGGATGCCTTCCTTTCCTTGATGTTCTTATTTTGAAGAATAATGACGGTTCCCTCTCCCACCAAGTGTTTCGGAAGAAAACTCATACTGAGCAATATCTTCATGCCAACTCCCATCATTTCCCTGTGCAAAAGTTGGGCGTTCTCAACACGCTTGCTACTCGGGCGCTGAGAATCTCCGATGAAAAGAGCCTCGATAAAGAGAAAACCCATCTCCTTAATGTCTTTGTTAATAACGGTTATAGTAGGCACCTTGGTCAGAGGGATTTCCTTAAAGCCAACAAGAATTCGTTGGTCAAGAAATACCCTAAAGATCGAGCCTCAGGGGTCCATCTACCTTTTATCCAAGGAACCACTGATAAGATTGCAAGGATTCTTAAGAAGCATAATGTTCCCTCGACCTTTAGACCTCTTAACACTCTTCGTAATTCCCTCCGATTGGTGAAGGATCCGATCAACCCTAAGGACATGAAAGGTGTCTATATTATTCCATGTTCTTGTGGGACCCCCTACATTGGAGAGACTGGTCGCTCTATTAATCAGAGGATTAATGAGCACTCAACGGACCTAAAACATGGGAGGACCCGGTCTTCCTCTCTTGCAAAGCATGCCGAGAAGACCAAGCATCATGTTTGTATTGAGGAGGCCCAAGTTATTGCTAAGGTTCCATAGTTTCACCACCAGAAGTTTAGAGAAGCAATTGAGATTGAAAAAAGGCCAAGCAATCTCAATAGAGATGATGGCTGGAAGATCAACAATTGCTGGATCCCTGCCCTCTCTTCCTAGTCGGTTTTTTTCCCCATTGTCTTCTAACCCATCTTCTTAATTTATTAGAATGATTATGTATGCATTAGATAACTTTAAGTTTTTATTTAATTAATAGGCTCTATTAATAGGTTATACGATATTAATATCAATAAGAACAATACTATTATTAATGATTAAATTAAGAATATGATAATAATTAAAGTTACAATATCGACATCAGAGTTATAAGAGTAATAAGTCCATACTTTTTGGTTTTTGTCCTTTTAGTCTTTTTAGGAATTTTCCTTTCTCTTAAATTTATTAGATGACCCCTTATATAACTATCATAATGGGTTATAAATGATCATTAATCTAAAATTTATTAGATAGATTAAGTATACATATTTAATGATTGGGCTTCACTAATAGGTTATACAGTCCATTAGTAACATTAAGATAATACTATTATTAATTATTAGGTAATAATAATATAATTTTAAAATAATAATTAAATCTATAATATTAGTATTATAGTTAAGTGATATTAAGGATAATAAATACATAATATTATTAATATTAATCACTATTAAACATTTTAACATAATATAGTAACTTTTTACTTAATTATTAATATTATCTATAACTATTCTTACTATAATGCTAGTTAAGCATTATAATATTAAAAAGAAATATTCATAAAATTATTATTTTAACATTCAGAACCTAAAATATATTTTAATAATAACTATTTATTTATTGAATAAATTTATTATAATTAAATAATAGTATGAAATAGAATTTTGGTCCATGTCTTTATCTCTTAATGCAGTCCAGTCCGGTTGACTAGTCAAAGTTAGCTATTACATGGTCAGATGTAGCCGTTAGTCCAGTCCCTTATAGCCATTTCCTAGTCAAACTTAGTTGTTGGAAGATCTGCGCTCCCTATTTAACATGCAACCATGATCTGATTCTTCAACTAGTCCTGACGATGAACCACACTTGGCGTTGAGGAATACTTCATAACATGATTTACGCCGAAAAATCTTCTCAGACAATAAAATAATACTTAATGATTTTTAACTAATTAACCAATATAATTTTTTAAATAAATAAAACAACTTATTACCTAACATATATTTAAAGCTCTCATTGTAGGTTGTAAATTAAAGTTAATATTTAATCGGCTTCTAGTCCGTATTTCGGTTAAGCGGTTCCTTTCATAAATAATCTTGTACCTTCTTTTGTTTTCATTCTTAAAAAACTTGTAACAGATTTTATACTCACTCGGTTCCATATTTAAGGATTTCTATCGTTGGTTGCGTCTAACGTTATTTTCATTTTTGCAGGTCACTTCTGACATATAATTCTTTGGATATTTTTGCAGGTCACTTCTGACATATAATTCAAACTTTTACCAACAAAATTATATTATTTTTTATAAGCAAACCTTTTTATTAATCTTTAATTTGCTATATTAAAATTTTTATTTGTATGTCTTATTGTGTATTTTTATTTGCATGGATAAGATATATTAATTTGTAGGGTGGCTGCGATTTATTTCATATGAATGAGGTTGGGATCAAAATCAACCCTTATTATCTATATTGAAGCGAGGTATAATTTGGCAATATTTACTAATGTCTCTATTAAAATTTGTTGGTTAATGTTTTTTTGGTTTTAGATATTTTGTTTTGACTTTTTTTTTTTCAAATGGTGGGTGCTTATAATAGAGTGAGGGGTTTTTAGGCCAGGTTCAAGATGAAATTTAGTGGTTGCCACTATAATATTAAGAATGTACCCAATAGTTTGTAAGATAGATATACCAACAGTTTATAACTTAGCAAGAGCCAAGACTCCTAGAGGGTGGGGAGCCTATTCCTTGAGCCTCATCACAATGGGCCAAAGATGCGCCCTTGTGGGATTTGAAACCAGGTGGAGGGGATAACATCCCACTGTGCCAACCACTTGATTGTCCCACGAGGAAATAACTTGCTTTGGTTTTTTTGCTACTAGTATAGATCCATCTTAAGTACGGATCTAACATGGGCCGAGAGGGATCAAATTTCTTCACGTGCAAAATTTTTTAGAGTGCAAAATACAATGTGTTATTTTTCATTGTTTAAATTGTATTTTTGAATGCTAAATAAAGTAAACATAGGACCAAATAAAAAGTTTAACCATAAAAACTTAATTTTTTTTCTATATATAGATAGATATGAAGTTGATATCAACAAAAATTAGTTAACATAGATCTTCAAATAGTTTGTTTAAATCTCTTGTTAAAATATTTTTGAAAAGTATAAGATTTAAACATATTCACACATTTTTTTTAACTTATAATTACTTTACAACATATTCATTTTTTTTAAATTACAACCGACATTATTTTTCTATTTAGAACATAGTTTTTTATTTTTATTTTTATTTTAAAGGGGCACAGACGGACGGACAGACAAACTTACACATCTCCTCAAACTGGGTTGTAGAATGAGCCTCTCGGCTGAACTAGTATTTATGGTTGTTTTAGGTCAATCACTTTAGTCACCCTTACGTTTGTTGTATATGGATCGAATGGTTTTTATGGGTTTTATGTTGTGAGTTCAAGACTTCGTGATGTGTTATGCATAGGCTTATATGGTTGTGGGTTCATGTTAAGCCATAGATAAAGCCCCATGTAAAACCCTAGATATCGAGTTATATTGGTATTGTTATATTAGTGTTTTCGACTGATCTTTTAGTTGCAATTGTACGCTTTGTCTCTCTTACATGCACACAAACACACCCACCCACCCCCACACATGCACACTAAGGAGACCTAGTTTTGAATAATCTCATCTAATTGTTGGGCATTTCTTCTATTGTAAAAGGAGGTCGCCCCCTTGAAGAGTCTTATCTTTGAAGAGTGTTGATCCAGAAAATCCATATGTGCCACGTATATTTCATTCTTATATCTATTTCTCAAGGCATGTAGCTTCTTCTATTTCTATTTTCAACTTGTTTTGATATGGTTGCCTTACATTTGGTATTAGAGGATTCAATCTTAGGATTTTTTTCTCCTTTAATCAAAGACATCTTGGCATTTTCGCTATAATTTTTTTCTAAGAAGTTTCAAACAACAAAATTTTTAGGAGATTGAGGAGAAATATCAAGATACAGGTGGAAAAAATTTCATGTTCTAGTTCATTATAACTTCAGAGATATAGTCTATGAAGATAAAGTTTGTGACTAACTTGAAATCAATTTTAAACAAGTCATTTTGGATTTTTGGGAGGTTTCAAATAATGAAATTTTGAGGGGACAAAGGAGAAATATCAAGGTCTAGGTGATTACAATTTTAGGTTTTGGTTCATTTTACTTTCTAAGATATAGTTTATGGAAGATAGGTTTTGCGACTATCCTAAATCAATTTTAAACTTGTCATCTTGGAATTTTCACTATAACATTTTTCAGTGGAGTTGCAGACTTTGAAATTTTCATAATTCTAAGGAGACATGTTGAATTATTTGTTTTTTTTCTTCATATTTTGAATCAATATTCTCTATGAGATGTGGAAGTTAGAATTTTTTATTAGTCTTGAATTAATCTCAAACAAGTCATGTAGAGCCTCTACTTTACACTTGATTATCCATCATTACCTACAGTTTTCCCTCATTCATCTCCCTCTTTTGCCTCATTTTCCTTGCAAAACCAACCCAGATCATTACATTATATGACTTTAAGCATGATTAAGGAATTTTGCTAATGTGTGACTGTTTTGTTTAGATTTTGACATATTTACAGGAATTCCGCAGCCATCTGCTGATTCCGCAGCCATCTGATGATCCCGCAGCCTTTTTGTTAATCTCAAGGTTCCACGTGTCATTTTGCCAAACCAGCCACATGGGTACTTAGGAATCAAGGTGCTCGAGGTTCCTGTGCTATTAGTTCACCCAGCCACGTCATCTGTACCTCCGGTCAACGAGGGTCAAGTTACGGTCAACAAAGGCAGCTTAACGGTGATACGTAAGCTGTTGGGTCACGTCAGTTCAAACGGTGACTTGTCCGTGTTACGCGGGTTGTGGGGGACATAATCCAACTCTGGATTCAATGCCCATAACGACCAGAACCTCCAGCTCATCCACGCAGGCTTATGACGTGTTATTGAACCTTAATTACGCATGACAGTTAGTTTATTTTTCAGTTTTAGCTGTACGCATTAGGCCATCTTTCAGATGCCTATAAAAACTAGCGTTTGCATACGCTTATGTTACTTTTAGTTGCTGTGTTTTATGAACTCGTTATTATTTTAGTGCATTTCAAAACTCTGTTTTAATAGTGCTGTTCTAGCACTCTTGACTGTAATTTTCTGCACATGGAGTAATAGAAGCAATGCTGTTCTGAAGTTTTCAATACCTTGAGTCTTCTTTGGGTTATATGAATGGAGGGCCCCTGTTCATGTTAGCCTTGTATAGTATTTTATGTTCAGCATTTCTTTATTTTCCATTCAGCATTTCCTTTTCTTGACACATGTACAACGTAATTTACTTTCATGTTATTTCATTTCCAGCCTTTATTTTAAGCTGATCAGCATTGTTCTTTTGCAGGTTTTTAACCCGGGATTGCTTGTGTGTATGTGTATTTGCTTTATATCTAGTGGTAGTTTCAGTTGACAGATTCAAAGTTGCTGCCTTTACTTTATTTTCATAGCTGATTTTTAGTTTTATTTCTCAAATCTGTCTGCTAACATATGAATGGTCTCTTTATTATAAATTGTCTATCTTTTAGAGATCAGAATACTAATAACTTGCAGCTGGTTTTGGGTACTTTTTAGACTAATCTTTAACTACTTTCTAATCGTGCTTTACACAGTACTATGTGTTAGAGGCAGAGAGTTAGAAAGAGCAAAACATTATAACTAGTCTTTAAAGTAGATTTTTCTCATTTTTTATCATTTCTTAGACTTATCTTTAGCTACTTCCTAATCGTGTCTTACACAGTACTATGTGTTAGAGGCAGAGAGTTAGGAAGAGATAAACATTATCATTGGTCTTTTAAGTGATTTTCTTACCTTTTATTTGCAGCAGCATGAATGGTGTCTAATGCCATTAGAAAGTGGTTCTTTGCTTTCAGTTCATTTTAATTTATTTATTTCCTTCAAGCTTTTCCTTTTCAGCAAGTAGTTAGAAACCACTAATCACACACCTTCACTCATCTAGAATTCACCTTACACACACCATCACTCATCTGTTTATAAATACATCACTCCATCTTAGGAAGATAAATTAACCACAAACAACACCCCAAACGACAAAAAGCCCTAAGAGGTTGCTTAAGTACATATAGTACACCTTCACTTCATCAGCGTACGAGCCCCGGGTTGACAATTAATGACATCAATTTAGGAACACTAAATTGACTAAACATTTTGGCGCCGTTGCCGGTGAAGTGAAATTAAGTAGCCATATTCTTAGAAAAAAAAACATAAAAATTTCAAGGAAAGAAGTTGATAACCTATCAAAGTATGCTCTCCTCTTGCACTACAAGGTGATCTGGAGGATCAAAAAAGAGAAAGTTATTGATTTGGTAGTTTCTTAAGTATGCTCTCTTCTTGCACCTAGAGTGAACTGGAAGATCAGAAAAAGAACTATTAACTTGACTTGAAGAAAATAATAAAAAATGACATGCATAGAGCTAGAGATTCTAGAGGAAGGTTTTTAGCTAGAGCTCGAAGTTCAATTTTTACAAGTCCATCTGCTTCAAGGGATAGACAAGAGACACCCCCTTATCTCCAACCGAAACTCCTAGTCCTAGAATTCCTGGAATTCAAGAGCCAAGAGTTGACTCTCCTACACCTTCTATTGAGTTTGAACCAGGAAGAGACTCTTCTCTTTCTCCTACAGAAAGACCAATTGTAATTGAGGAATTGGAATCATCTGAAGAAGAAGGAGAAATCTCTTCTCATTCACCTTTTGTAGAGGAACCAGAAGATTTTGAAATCCCTAGGAGAATCATCATGGCAGAAGAAGAAGGAGGTGGTAGGGGTAGAGGTAGAGGTAGAGGAGGAGGAGGAAACAACAATAACAATAATGGAGGAAGAGGTCCCCTTGGAGGAGGAAATAGAGATGGGGATAATTCATTTGGGTTTCCCATTGTTAATGAGGATTCCCGAGCCACCATGAAAAACATATCACCATCTGTCCTCCCTAACTTCCATGGGTTAAGGACTGAGGACCCTGAAACATTCTTATTTGAGTTTGAAGTGGTGTGTCGAACTTATGACTACCTGGATGACTCTCAGAAACTCAAGTTGTTCCCTTCAACATTGAAGGATCAAGCCTTGAAATGGTTCATGGGGTTACTCACTCAATCCATTAGGACTTGGGATGAAATGAAACAGACATTTTTGGATAGGTATTTAGATTATTGTATGCCTACTAATCACAAGGACGAGGTTTTTAAAATGATACAAAAAGAAGATGAGAGCTTAGAAGATTTACTTGAAAGATTTCAATATAACTTGAAGAGAGCAAAAATGAGTACCTTGGATGAAGAGACCTTAAAAGCCCTCTTATTAAAAGCCATTAGGGATGAATGGATAGACATCTTAAACATGATGGGGAAAGGGGATATTTCTCAACTTTCTCTCAATGATATAGCAGAACTTTGTATCCATCTCTCAAGGGGCAAATCAAAAACTCAAAAAGGGCCTAGAGATCCTTCTCTCCTTAGGGCAAATAAATCTGCAACAGGATCAGTGAGTAGGGCTGAAATCGGCAGTATGCTTGATGAATTTAAAACTGACATCTTAGGGAGCCTTAGTGAACAACTAGATACCCTTAAGATTCACAATAAACAAAAAGCAGAAGCTGAGGCTTTGGCTATCTTTTGCCCGAAATGCAGAAAGAAACATGCTTTAAGGGAATGTCCCTTAGATGCACACGTTGTAGAAACATGTGTAATTTGCTCAGAAACTCATGAGACCAAGGATTGTCCTTCAATTCCTGGCCTCAAAGCAGTCTTTCAAGAGGATCCAGATACACTTGAATCTCTCTGTTTTATTGCAAGGAGACCTTGGCAAGGACAACAGAATCAAGGGTTTAACAACTCTATGAATTCTCAATCCCAACCAAATTGGAATCCTTGGCAACAACCTTGGCCTCAACCTCAAAATGCTTTTCAAGCATGGATGCAAAGCATGCAAAATCCTTATGGGAGATTTGCTCAATTCTATCAATATCCTCCATCATTTCAGAATCAGCAAGCTCCACAACTTCCAAACCAAGGTCAACAACTATCATTGCCATACCCTCAACAACAACAACCTCCTCCACAAAATCAAAATTCTCAACTATCGCTTCAATCCCAGCAGAAATCAAATCAACTTCCCTCTCAGCCATTACCAAATCCAAATAATAGGAACCCTCAAAATGCTTACATGATGGAAGGTCAACCATTCCCTACCTATATGGTTGTTCCTCTCAATGAAGTACAACTCAGATAAGGTAGAATCTTAGATCAACCTTCCACAAGTGTTCAACAACCAAGCATTTCTGAGGAAGAATCTCTCAAAGTCAATAAAGGTTCTGAAGTATCACTTCAAAACCAAAATATCCAAAAAGAAAAAGAAAAAGAATCAACCTCTACAACTCCCATAGTTGAGCAACCTACACCTGTAGCTACACCTCCTTTTCCTGAAAGATTGCAAATTGACAAAGGAGTGGAAAAACAGATATGGGTGCCTGACTATAGTTTCCTAGATGAATTGAAGAATGTCTGTATCAAGATCCCCTTGTTACAAGCCATTAAAGAAATTCCCATTCTAGCAAAGACAATAAAGGAGTTGAGTTTGAAGAAAACAGGAAAAAGAACCAGAGATACTAAAAGGATACATCTAGTTGGAAAAATTGCAGACATAATGATGGGTAAGATTACCATGCAAAAATATGTAGATCCCGGTAGCCCTATTGTCAAAACTCATATTAATGGGGTTGAAATCCCAAATACTTTGATTGACTTAGGAGCCACGATCAACATCATGAGTAGACAGACCATGGATCAGTTAAAGCTTCCTAACCTTCTCTTTACACCTACTTTACTGCAACTTGCAGATAGATCAATCATTAAACCTGATGGTGTATTGGAAGATATTCCAGTCTCTCTAGATTCTTGGGAATATCCAGTTGATTTTATGATTTTAACTCCCAAGAACAATCTAGGAGGACATCCTCTTATTTTAGGAAGACCTTGGCTGGCCACAGCTGATGCTTTCATAAATTGTAGGTCTGGGGACATGTATATATCAGATGGTAATTCCACCAAGAAATTCAACTTGTATCCTCCAGCAAAGGCAATAACAGAAATAGGAGAAGATGAATGGGTAGAGGATGAAGATACTATTCAACCTGTTCTAACCATCTCTGAGATCAGTGAGGATAGTCAAATTCTAAATACATTAGAAAATTTTGAAATACCTTTAGAATATGACTCTACACAGTTTCAGTTAGATGCAGACATTGACTATCTTTCCTCTAGACAGATGTCTCTCTTCTCAATGGAAGAGTTTGGTAGTTCTACAGTTGAAATCCTTCCAGGAAAAACATTGAACATTAACAAAAACTTGGGAAGACCACAACAAGAAGAATTAACTAAACTGTTGCAAAAACATTCCACTGCCTTTGCATGGGAATACACTGACATGAAAGGAATCGATCCTAAGACTTGTATTCATCACATCTACATTGAAGAAAATAGCCGACCTATTAGGTAACCACAAAGAAGAATGAATCCAAACCTTAGGGAAATCGTGAAAGAAGAACTCCAGAAATTGCTCAAGGTAAACTTCATTTACCCCATTTCAGACAGCCAATGGGTTTCTCCCTTGGTTATAGTGCCCAAAAAGAATGGTAAGTGGAGAGTTTGCATTGATTATCGAGAATTGAACAAGGCAACCTTAAAGGATCATTTCCCTCTACCTTTTATTGATCAGGTACTAGACACTTTAGCAGGTAAAAAGTATTTCTCATTCTTGGATGGTTTTAGTGGGTATAATCAAATTCAGGTAGCACCTGAAGATCAAGACAAAACCACATTCACTTGTCCTTGGGGAACTTTTGCCTACCGAGTACTCCCTTTTGGATTATGCAATGCACCCGCTACATTTCAAAGGGCTGTATTAGGAATCTTTTCAGATCTGATTCATGATTGTGTAGAGGTATACATGGACGATTTCACAGTTTATGGTAATACATTTGAAGAAGCTTTGGAAAATTTGGAAAAAGTACTGGTAAGATGTAAGGAAACAAATCTTTCTTTAAGTCATGAAAAGTGTTTTATGATGTTTACTGAAGGGATTGTTTTAGGACATCATATTTCAGGAGATGGGATTAAGGTTGATAGATCCAAAGTTGAAGTCATCTCTAAGTTACCTGTTCCAAATTGCCAGAAGGATGTTAGGAGTTTTCTTGGGTTTACTGGGTATTACAGAAGATTTATTGAAAACTTCACTAAGATAGCATCCCCTCTTTTCAAATTGCTTACCAAGGACTGTGAGTTCAAATGGGATCCCGAGTGTCAATCTGCCTTTGAAGCTTTAAAGACTAGAATATCTGAAGCACCCATCTTAAGGGGGCCAAACTGGAAACTCCCTTTCCACATTTCTACTGATGCTTTAGATACAGCTCTAGGAGCTGTTTTGGGACAAAAGGATTTGATCCCTTATGCCATTTATTACACAAGTAAGAATTTGACTCCCACTGAGTTAAATTATACTGTTACAGAAAAAGAGTTCTTAGCTGTGGTACATGCAATCAACAAGTTTAGACACTACATAACCGGCTACGAAACCTTTGTCCATACTGATCACTCTGCCATAAGATATTTGATGAACAAACCTGTCACTAATGGTAGAGTTATAGGATGGCTTTTACTTTTACAAGAATTCAACATTACTGTGTTAGATAGACCTGGAAAACAAAACACAGTAGCTGATTTCTTGTCTAGGATCCAAAACACTAATGAAGATTCTCCAGTTGAAGATAAGTTTCCAGATGAATACTTGTTTGCAGTGACTACCAAGACTCCTTGGTATGTAGATATGGCTAATTATCTTGTTAAAGGGAAGCTTCCTCTACACTTATTTCCTAATGAGAAAAGGAAAATCATTCAGGAGAGTGCACATTATTCTTGGATTTCTAATGAATTGTTCAAAACAGGGCCAGATTGTATAATCAGAAGGTGTGTTCGGGAAGATGAAATGCCTGACATCCTTAAGGCATGTCATGATGAACCATGCGGCGGGCACTTTGCTGACAAGAGGACAGCCTATAAAATCCTTTCTCTAGGATATTATTGGCCTTCTCTCTTTAAAGATGCAAAGCAGTATGTTAAAAGGTGTGACAGCTGCCGAAGAGTTGGGAAACCAACTCCTTCAATGAAATGCCTCTACAGCCTCAGGTATGCATCGAACCCTTTGAGAAATGGGCTCTAGATTTCGTTGGACCAATTAATCCTCCATCAAAGCAAAAGAAGTATATACTGGTTTGTACTGATTATGTTACTAAGTGGGTAGAAGCAAAAGCATTGCCTTCTGCCACTGAAAATTCAGTTGTTCAATTTCTTTTTGAGGATATTTTCACTCGTTTTGGTGTCCCAAGGGAAATTGTGACAGATCAGGGCAGCCAGTTTACATCTAAATTAATGGAGAAGCTGATGGAGGAATATAAGATCAAGCACAGAACATCTACTCCATACCATCCACAATCCAATGGCCAAGTGGAATCTACCAATAAAGTTCTTGAAGGCATTATCACCAAGACTGTTCATCTTCATAGAAGAGATTGGGCGGAAAGGCTCCCTGAAGCCTTATGGGCCTATAGGACTACATGGAAGAACACAACAGGACATTCTCCCTATGAACTTGTTTATGGGAAGGAAGTCCTGCTCCCCATTGAGTTCCAAATCAAGACCTTCAAGATGGCAGTCCAATTGGGAATGAGCCTCTCAGAAGCTCAAAGACACAGAATGGACCAGCTAAATGAGCTAGATGAAATAAGACAAGATGCAATTCTAAGGACCGATCTAGTTCAGCACCAAAGATCTAAATGGCATGATCGTCATATCAAAGAAAGAAAGTTTCAGAAAGGAGATTGGGCTCTATTGTTTGATTCAAAGTTCAAAGACTTCAAAGGAAAGTTTCAAACTCATTGGCTTGGGCCATATGAGATTGATGAAGTCTTTAGCAATGGAGCAGTTCGAGTGAAACTATTGATGAATTTCATACTCCTCTTATTGTGAATGGCCATCGCTTGAAAATCTACCAAAAGCCATTCTCAAAAGAAGAGTTTGTCAAGTTGTTTAAAGAAGATTCTGCAATTAGGTTGGTGGAGAAGGATTCTTCTCCTCCATCAGCCTAATCTTTGGTTTTTTAAAAAAAAAAGAAAAAAAAGAAAAAAATAAATAAATGTATGAGCCTGAAAACCAATCTCTGATTGGCAGTCTCATGCAGAAAACCTGAGGTGAAAATCAGGCTCACCTGACACCTCATGTTTTCCAAAAAAAATATATATCTCTCTCTTCCATCTCATTTCGCCATTTCATCCACCTCATTCACCATCTCATTCATTTAATCACTTTCACTTCACCTCATTTCTTTTCATCCATCCATCCATTCATTACATTTCATTCCATCAATAAAGTTATTTTTTTTAGACAACTAAAGTTATTTTGTGCAGACGGAGGGTACCACTGCAGATTCCGCAGCCATCTGGAGATTCTGCAGCCATCTAACGATTCCGCAGCTCTCTGCACCTGCATAAAAAAAAACACAGTTTGTTTGAAAAGAAATTTACAGTTCAGAAGTCATCAACAATAAGTGAAAAGGGTCATGCAACAGCAATAAAACAATGAAGGGTTAGTGGAAAATCATCAAAGGCAATCCAAGCGCGGATCTGAGGTATGATCTAAATCTTAAACTTACGGTTATCTCATTTTGCAAAGTTTCTGGGGTTATGTTTCTTGCCATTTAATGTAATGATTACCAGTTCTTCCCATCATATGACCAAAAATCCACGTATCCCCCACACTTATCGGTCATGATCCTCACGATTTTGAAACTCAATTGCGGCTGCCTCCTCCATTAAGATTTTCGTACCTAAGTGACGTAAACTATTGTACTACGTCTCTCTGCGTCATAATTCCCGCAGCCAAGTGTAAACCCATGACCGAAACCTAAGGACCTAACCGTTTCTACCCATCATTTCATAACCCTCATACTCTCGTATCATTCCATTCACGCTGTTTCATTTCCACAGTTCTTATTCCGCTGTGCTCACTACGCTGCTACCTTAGCCATACTCTGTTTTACGTCTTCCTCTCTGCTAATTCTGATTATCAGTGTTATGGCTGTTACATTAGAGCCGTAAATTTACGGTGTTAAGGCCACTGTTGAAGCTGTGTAACCTTTTGATTTAGAACAGAGCCGTAAATTTACTGTGTTAAGGCCACTGTTGAAGCCGTGTAACCTTCCTTTTCCAAAAGTTTTAAGAACAGAGCCGTAGAGCCAATGGGTAAACTCTTAAGGGCAGAACCCGAGGGTTCAAAATTTCTGGAGGGATATCCTCAAGTTAAAGAGGCTTTGCAAAAAGCAAACTGGCTCCAATTATCCAGAAATTCAGAGGTTACCACAAAGAGGTTACGAAGGCCTTTGCACGTTCCTTCAGAGACAAAGACAATCAAGTGGAGATAGGGGACCTGAAGTTTGCAGTCACTGAGAGCAGCATAGCACAGGCCACTTCACTCCCACAAACTGGAGAAAGATGGTTTAAAAACCGATCAGTACAAGACCAACAGTGGAAGCAAATCTTAAAGAACCCAGGTATGGATACCAGCATTTTTACAAAAGGGATTCCTGTTACTTATGTCAAGGAAGAATGGACAACTTTACTGTTATTAGTGCAAAAATTCTTTACTTGTGAGGGAAGGTTTGGAGTTTTATATGTTTACCATGCCAAAGTCATGATGCATTTCTTAGGAGATGATATTAACCTTCCATATTTTCTACTCTCAAGTCTTAGAAAAATGTGTTCAATTGTCCAAAGGAACCCAAGAAACATTGAATCACATCTGTATCATCATGGTCTTGTTAAGATGCTAGTTGAGGAACAGTTGAAAGCAAAAAGAGATACCTGGGAGAGATTTCTTGTGAGAAACCATTTTGAAGAAGCTGGAGAAACCTCTGTGCCTAGAAAGAGTAGAAGAAAAAGAAAAGAGGCTACCCCTGAAACTGTTGTCCAAGAGGAAACTGTCCAAGAACAGATTGAAGAAGAAACTGATGTACATCATTCTGAACATGAAATTTATCCTGAGCCTGCTGTGGACACTGATCAAACAGCTCAAGGAATCATCACAGAAACCCTTTCAGAACTTGCCCAAGAAGTTGCTCAAAAGAGAAAAGAGAGTAGGATAAAACAAAAGAAAGATAAAGGCAAAGCTGTAGCCCAAGAAACTTACGCTACTCCTGAGAACTCTAGTGAAGAAGATACTCAGCCCTTAGCACAAAGAATGGCCAAACTCCATGAAACTGCCCTTTCAAAGAAGGTGGAAAAACAAAAGCAAAAAGCACAAAAAGAAAAACAGAGCACCACCACCGTGAGAAGGAGCAGCAGGTTACAAAGAAAAGTGGGGGCCACAAAGGGTAAATCACTCATCATTGACTTGAGCACACCTGAAAAGGTTGCTACAAGTCCTGACTTTGAGAAAAGCTCTCCACACGCTGAGTATGTTGACACCAGTCCTCCACGTGAGGAAAGTCCTTTTGAGCATGAACCTGAATATGAACATGGATCTGAATTTCAGTATGAGCCTAGTCCTAAGAAATCACCTGAGGTTGACCCTGATCAGCAGAAAGTTTATAATTACCTGGAGACGCTAGAACAAGCAGTTGCTGGTCCAAGCACTGCTCAACCTTTGGAGCAGCAAATCCAATCACTGAAGCAGGAAATATTTGAACTAGAGGTACTAAATCGCCACATCAAACAAGAAAATGAAAAACTGAAGATACAAAGCAATGTGGACAAGATGGTTCAAGATAACACCATGCTTCATATGGGCCTGTGGCAGAAGGAAAACAAAAAGCTCAAGAAGAGATGCAGGAAATTAAACAGAGCTTTGATCAATCTGAAATTCAGGTGTTTGATGAAAAGACCAAGAGTCAATGTGGCCACACAGAGAAAGAAGAGAAGGCTGGATGTCTTAGCAGAGGCATCCCAGCAGGTGGACTGAACCATGTTTTGATTGCATGAGGACATGCAATGCCCTCGTAGTGGGGGTATGTAGAGCCTCTACTTTACACTTGATTATCCATCATTACCTACAGTTTTCCCTCATTCATCTCCCTCTTTTGCCTCATTTTCCTTGCAAAACCAACCCAGATCATTACATTATATGACTTTAAGCATGATTAAGGAATTTTGCTAATGTGTGACTGTTTTGTTTAGATTTTGACATATTTACAGGAATTCCGCAGCCATCTGCTGATTCCGCAGCCATCTGATGATCCCGCAGCCTTTTTGTTAATCTCAAGGTTCCACGTGTCATTTTGCCAAACCAGCCACATGGGTACTTAGGAATCAAGGTGCTCGAGGTTCCTGTGCTATTAGTTCACCCAGCCACGTCATCTGTACCTCCGGTCAACGAGGGTCAAGTTACGGTCAACAAAGGCAGCTTAACGGTGATACGTAAGCTGTTGGGTCACGTCAGTTCAAACGGTGACTTGTCCGTGTTACGCGGGTTGTGGGGGACATAATCCAACTCTGGATTCAATGCCCATAACGACCAAAACCTCCAGCTCATCCATGCAGGCTTATGACGTGTTATTGAACCTTAATTACACATGACAGTTAGTTTATTTTTCAGTTTTAGCTGTACGCATTAGGCCATCTTTCAGATGCCTATAAAAACTAGCGTTTGCATACGCTTATGTTACTTTTAGTTGCTGTGTTTTATGAACTCGTTATTATTTTAGTGCATTTCAAAACTCTGTTTTAATAGTGCTGTTCTAGCACTCTTGACTGTAATTTTCTGCACATGGAGTAATAGAAGCAGTGCTGTTCTGAAGTTTTCAATACCTTGAGTCTTCTTTGGGTTATATGAATGGAGGGCCCCTGTTCATGTTAGCCTTGTATAGTATTTTATGTTCAGCATTTCTTTATTTTCCATTCAGCATTTCCTTTTCTTGACACATGTACAACGTAATTTACTTTCATGTTATTTCATTTCCAGCCTTTATTTTAAGCTGATCAGCATTGTTCTTTTGCAGGTTTTTAACCCGGGATTGCTTGTGTGTTTGTGTATTTGCTTTATATCTAGTGGTAGTTTCAGTTGACAGATTCAAAGTTGCTGCCTTTACTTTATTTTCATAGCTGATTTTTAGTTTTATTTCTCAAATCTGTCTGCTAACATATGAATGGTCTCTTTATTATAAATTGTCTATCTTTTAGAGATCAGAATACTAATAACTTGCAGCTGGTTTTGGGTACTTTTTAGACTAATCTTTAACTACTTTCTAATCGTGCTTTACACAGTACTATGTGTTAGAGGCAGAGAGTTAGAAAGAGCAAAACATTATAACTAGTCTTTAAAGTAGATTTTTCTCATTTTTTATCATTTCTCAGACTTATCTTTAGCTACTTCCTAATCGTGTCTTACACAGTACTATGTGTTAGAGGCAGAGAGTTAGGAAGAGATAAACATTATCATTGGTCTTTTAAGTGATTTTCTTACCTTTTATTTGCAGCAGCATGAATGGTGTCTAATGCCATTAGAAAGTGGTTCTTTGCTTTCAGTTCATTTTAATTTATTTATTTCCTTCCAGCTTTTCCTTTTCAGCAAGTAGTTAGAAACCACTAATCACACACCTTCACTCATCTAGAATTCACCTTACACACACCATCACTCATCTGTTTATAAATACATCACTCCATCTTAGGAAGATAAATTAACCACAAACAACACCCCAAACGACAAAAAGCCCTAAGAGGTTGCTTAAGTACATATAGTACACCTTCACTTCATCAGCTTACGAGCCCCGGGTTGACAATTAATGACATCAATTTAGGAACACTAAATTGACTAAACAAGTCATTTGGAAAGATTAGCTACAACATTTTTATATGAAGTTTTAAACTTTGAAATTTTCAAGAGTTTAGTAAGACATATCAATGTACTATATGTCAAATTTTAGACTTAGAAGAGCTCAAGTTTTAGAGATACACTAAAACAAAGATCAACGACTTAGATAATCTTCAAATTAGGGTTTCAAATGTATGTAACTTACAATTGGCATGACCTTTGATTAGAAGATCTATTTTTAGTGATATCAAATTGGTGATAAATATGAAAAGAGGAGTATTATTATTTGTCTAGATGGAAAAGGATGCTCCAAATATTAATACACCAAGAAAACCTCTAAAGACATCAACCATCACCCGAGAAGAAAGAGAAGAGTTTTTTCATTAGAAATCCAAATTGGAGAACCAATTTAATGAATTGAGTGGTAAGTCAATAACAAGTAATGGTTTAAATGATAATATGGAACATATGGAAAATAAGGTGGATGGAAATAGGAAATGTATGGAGAAGAATATGGAAGAACAAAAAAATTCTATCTCAGACACTCGTTGTTGCTGGTACAACACCCTCCAAATTTCACTACATTCAAATTTTGGAGCCTACTTCACCATCGTATTTGGTGTCGCCATGGTCGTCAAATGTCTTTTTATGTCATTCTATATGTTTCAAGTGTTCTTGATTTTTCTCAAGTGTCGTCGCATTGATTAGAACATCTCTAGTGCATTTCATGGCAATAACAACTTTGTCGTTGTAAAATGACACTTTTTGGTCGCAGTCGCACACACTTCATCTGTTGTACTTGGGGAATGTATGTAAAGTGGCATTTTGATGCATATTTATCCTTGTTCAAGCTTGTCTAAGTTTTCTCGATGAGTTGGTATGTGTTGCACATGGTTTTATGTTTGAACTCATCATGTTAGCCTATTGGTCTATATTCCAAACTTAGATAAATTTTGGTTGCAAAGTGAACCGGTGAAGGCTATAAGCGAATGATCACACTCTTAAGCCTTGATTGGGAACCCTTCGTTGTTAAGAAGTGCACCCCATACCCTCCAAGAGCACATAGAACACTCCTTAAGCACTTTCCTCTTCCTTGTTCCGAACTGCACCATTGAGAAATCAAGTATTCCTTTGAGCGCACTCCTTCGACTCAAAGAAGCGTGCCCTCCTTGAGTGCATGAGTGCACCACGAAGGCACAAAGCTCCACCCTTCATCATTCCAAAATCCGCCATGCGCCCTCTTGACCCTTTGAGTGCATGAGTGCACTTCGAAGGCACGAAGCTTCACCCTTCACCCTTCAGGCTTGTGCCGTGCACCCTCCTTTTCCTTCCTGAGCACATGAGCACATCTCGAAGCCCTAAATCCTCTCCCTTCAACCTTCATCTCTGCACCATGCACCGTCCTTGTCTCCCTTGAGTGTACAACGCACTTGGGAAGCCTGAAGCCTTCTCCTTCATCCTTCGGACATGCACCATGCACCCTACCCTGATTGCCTCTTTCTCTCAAGCGCATTAGCACATGCCAAAGCCTTGAAGCCTCTTCCCTTTAGCCCTTCAACCTTTCGAAGTGTGCCTAGAAGATATCCTTTCTCTTTCTAATCACATTGTTAAGGCATAAACATAAAACTTGCATGAAACATGTTAGAATAGGATATCTTCAGGTTGATGATTGCTTGTCATGAGTGATTGTAGTTATAGGTATTCCAGGAACAACATGGAAAACATGTGTGAATAAGATCTGGCAAAGAAGGAAAATAAAGGAAGCATTAAAGAACGAGAACAAATTGAAGTCTTGATGATGGAGGTACCCTAGAAATATCCATAAGATCAAAGACCATCTGGAGGGTGAAGACATACTATTAGACGCTAAATGAAGAACAAAGACACGAGTGGAAACCATGTCACCATTCAAGAAAGTCCATGTCATCAATCACTATTAGTCCTAGTCATCAAGGATAATGACATGTCACATCTTCATCACATGATGATGTGGTAGTTATGATGTAACCATTGTAAAGACAAATAAGGGGAATTCCAAGAGTCATGTATGGACAAAAGATGCACTGAAGTCCAAAAGACATGTAATACCAATAGTCATATGTAATTCCAAAATTAATTTGGAGTTCCAAAGGTTGTAGAAGTCCAAAGGTCATTAGGATTTGGAAAGTCAAGAGTCATGGGGATGTGAAAGGTCATGCCTAAAGTTATAAAATGATCCTCATTACTCATGCAAAGGAATTTTAACCTTGGCTTCTCCCACAAGGCATTAGAGAGACAGACTTAGTACTTTCGGGGAGTAAGTAGTGGCTCTAATGTTCCACTTTTGGAGCTATTGATATTTATTGTACTTATGTATCTTGGAACTTTTTCTTAATACTTGAAGCCTTTTGGCCAACACATTTTCAAACAAGGATTATGGATGTTTCTAAGACTATTATTTGAATGTTTATGATTCATGTTTTTTTCCACATGTACTAAAGTAATTAAACGATTTCGGTGACTTTGGTGCTTAACTTATTGGAAACGTGTTGTAATGTTTGTAACAATCGTCGCATCTATGTGAACTATTTCTCTTGATGTTAGATGAGCATTTTTCATGTGTGTGTATCTCCATTAGGGTAGTATTATTACTTCTATCTTAGAGGCTCGTGTTCTTTTCTCTCTGCAATGAAAGGACCCTGATATATCTGCAATCAAACATTCACAAGGCACACTCACTTTCTCATTCAAAAGCACATATGTGCTTCTCTCTCATGCTAACAACTAAATCCAAGGCATATATTTAAGCAAATAGCAGTCGGGTCATATCCCGGATGGGACTCCTACACCAAACAGTGTGAGGTCTAATTGTGATCTCATATCAAGGAGATCCCCTGTATGTTGGTGATGTCCGGTGCCATCAACATTCTGGCGCTAGAAGGAGGGCGACTAATTTTTTATGGATGAAAACTACACACATCCTAACCATTCATATTTTGGACAAGATAGAAATATTTCGAGCACCATTCCAACTCCTATTCCTGAAGTAGGAGGGTCCTCTTAGCCTGGTTCAGAGTTGGCATACGAGGGGTTACCTACGAACAACTCCAGGTGTCTCGACCTATAATCCGCCGGTTTGAAAGAGCTATTGGTTTACTTCCTATTGTGCATAATATCCCACATCACCCTAAGATGAAAGAAACAACCCGTACCAATGTATTAGTTGCAATAGTGGAAGATTTTGTTTTTTCCACTCTTGAAGAGTTAGCGGAGTCCTTAGAAGACACATTTCAAGAAGAGCCACTTCCACCCATTAACGAAGGGTACGAGAAAGACACCATTCTTTTTGATGGAGTTTTTGAGTTCAGCGATGGTTTAGATAGTCAAGGAGAAGGCTCGCCAGATTCCAAAATTGAGGAGGAACCTAAAGACAAATACATGGCTGATGAGGACCTGGATTGGATGACCCAAGGGTCTCTTGTTTTTCCGGATAATATTCATAAAATTCCCAGACATCTGGAAAATTTGTCAACAAAGTTTGATCCAAATAAGAAGACAAAGGATGAAGGTCACATCGATGATTCTACATGCATCTACAGATGTTAGAGGTAAGATAAGATGATGTTTCTTGTAGGCTTTTCCCTTTTACATTAGAAGGTAGAACAACAACATGGTACGATAGTCTGCATGTCAATTCAATCCACCTACAAATGTTAGAGGTAATGTACGATGATGTTTCTTGTAGGCTTTTCCCTTTTACATTAGAAGGTAGAACAACAACATGGTACCATAGTTTGTCTGCCAATTTAGTCCAAAGTTGGAGGGAGTTTAAAAAACTATTTTTAGAGAAGTTTGCTAATGAAAAGACTCCCACCATGTTATTGAAAGAGCTTAGAAATAGTAAGATGGGGGAAAGGATAAAGTAAAATATTTTAATCAAAATTTCAATCGTATATTGAACAAGTTTCCCCTGGGCACACAACATCATGATTCAATTACTATTGATTACTATACAGTTTCCTTTCTCACAAAAAAATCCTTGTTCGTTAAACAAGTTGCAAAGGAAACATTGGCACTAAATTTTTTAGAAGAAATCGTCATGGAGAAAGACGTGTGCTATTAGAGTTATTATTGATGATGATGAATCAAAATACTCCAAGGAGACTGGCAGGAAGTCTCAACCTTCTTCGAGTAAGGCTAAAGAAAATGATTCGTTAGATATTGAAAGCTTGACCAGGACAATAAAATCACTTACAAATGAGATTTCAGAATTAAAGAGAAGGTCAAGCGAGACTTATACTAGTAGCAAGCCTCATAATTTTATCCCATTCTGAAGGAATAAAAACACCAACAATTAACCCTCCAAGTCTACCCAGAGTTCAAATGTTGTGTTGAATATTGAAAGTATGGGCTTGGATAACTATCAAATTTTCCACCAAGAATAGCATTCAGAAAACACATGGTCGAAGTGGAACCACAACATAAATGCTCTAACTGCACACATTATGGATTCCTTACTAGAAGATGAGTAGTTGGAACAAATAGAAGAAATAGAACCCACAACAGCTGAAGAAAGTACATGTATTGGACATGTAGTGAATGCTTTTGATTATATTCTTAATGCTGAAAAGAAAATTGCTAAAGCACCACCTAAAAGTGAGGACACCCCCCCGAAGCAGAATGGTCGATATACTTTGAGGAGAAAAGGGCCTATTTCTGGATATGAGGTAATGAGAATAAAATTGAAGGAACAATTGTTAAGAAGAATCTCACCACTTGGTCAATCCTGCTTGGAAAGCACAAAGTAAGTATGGAAATGATACTACTTCTAAGAACACTTCGTCCAATAGTAAAAGTAAGTCCATCGCTCCGGAAGTTTCAAACCAAGCCACTTCTCCAGAAACTTTAGCATTGCCTGCTAAAGGTGAAACAATCGATTATAACATGATTGAATATTTGAACAGGGATCGAGCCAATATTTCCGTCTATGAGCTCGCGAAGATAGAAGGCAAACATGAATTACTTGGCCAAGACTTTTGACAACCTTCGCTAGGTGACAAATATTCTACTTCTCAAAAGGTGTCTGGTAAATATTCTAGTTCCCTTGAATCTGTAGTTAATGCTGTAACATTAGATGCTAACACTCTCTGCCCTCCATTGTTGTTAAATTTTGAAAATTTTAATTACAATGTTCATAATTTTTTAGTTGATTCTGGTGCATTTATGAACATAATGCCATTATTTGTTGCAAGAAATAAACACTAAATGAGACAAAACTGATGCACAAATTATTCAGCTAGATAGGTCCCTTGTCTAAGATATTGGTGAAATCATGAGTGTTCTTATCTGATTACCATTTGATCACCGAATTCACTAATATAAATATTGTAATTGTGGACATCCCTGAAGCCTATGGCATACTCTTGAGCATAGACTGGCCAAGTAAATTACAAGGTTATTTTTCCACATATTGGTCACATTTATGGCTCCCATACAAGGGTAGAAATAACCAGATTCCAGTGGAAAGTGATTCATGCACGAAATAAACATAGTCACACCACTTGAGGGCAACAATGAGCCTGTTGCCTTTGTTGATTTAATATTTGGAAATTGTTTCCTAGAAACTGATCATAGGTGTTATCAAGCGCAACCGCCACACGTCCCACCAGATACATAGTTGGAGCTCCTTCCTTGTTCTCCAACCAAATGAATCATGTAATATAGTTGTACATAGTAATACTAATAATATTATAGGAAGCAACCTAGTAGCCAATAATATTTGGACTTTATACTTTTATGGTTCAAAGACATAGGATGGCTCTGTAGCTGGTTGCGTACTTATAGATGCTTGTAAAAATAAGTATATCATTTCATGTCATTTGGAGTTTAAGTGTACCAATAATACTTCCAAATATGAAGCACTCGTTCTTCGACTTAAGAAATCCATCGATCTAAAGCTTGAATTCCTCAAGGTAATTAGCGACTAAGGGGTGGTCACTTATCAGGTACGAGATACTATCTGTTGTGTTTCACTAAATCTTAAAAACTACCAGTAGGAGGTATGGTGTTTGATTAATTGTTTTAAAGTTTTAATATTATTTATGTTCCTAGTCTTATAAATGTTACAAAAAATGCATTAGTAAATGAAACGGATAGGGTGTTTCCATTGAGAAATGGTTTTTCTATTGAAATTATATATAAATTATCTGTGCCTGATAACATCACTAATTTTCATGTTGTCAATGACGACCAATAGATACTGCATTTTATGGCTAATGCAGATGTATTCAAAGATGTTGCCATAGAAGAGCATGAGCACGATAAGGTTTTGCAGGAGGCATCTAATGTGATGAAAGGAAACACTAAGCCTAAAGGTGTGGTGTCCCTAAAAAGGTTATATGACCTACAAAAATGATTTAGAGGACCAACCAATACCAAGAATCAGAGTTTGTAGTTATCATCTAAACAAGTTAATCTAGGAACTCAAGAAGATCTAAAGTATGTAAACCTCGGTACATGTTGTTCTCCACAAGAACGTGTAACGAACAAGGTTCATATATGCTCTGATACCAATGTAACAAGAAAAGTTTGTATAAACAACGAAATAATTTAGAAGAACTGAAATATGTAAGTATCCATCCTAGGACAAGTAGTAATTGTATATAAGAATTGTTGAATGTATAAAAGTTGTGCGAAATGATTAAAATGAGGGCCCTATTGTATACTTAGAAAGGTGCCCTTTCTTGAATGGTCATGTATCTAAGACATGCCTCTTCATTAGTAACTAACTAACTATTAGTAAAATAATTATTATTTATTAGTATTATATTTATATTTACATTTATTATTTTATATGTATTATATTCATAACAGAACGAAAAAAATTTATCCACTTATTCAAACAATATCGTGATGTGTTTGCATGGAAATACGACAACTTAAAGACAAATGACACTCATATTATCCAACACGCCATTCCCATCAAAGAAGGGGTAAAACCTTTTTAGTAAAAACTTAGAAAAAATCATCCAACGATGGAGCCCCTAACCCAAAAGAAATTGAGAAAGATGATAGATTCTCATATTATTTTAAAGTTAGACATTCAACTTGGGTTTCCAATTTGGTCCCAGTCAGAAATAAGTTTGGTGAAATAAGGTTATGTGTAGATTTTTACAATCTTAATCGGGCATCTGATAAATATAATTACCTAGTGCCATCCATGGAGCAGATCCTCAAAACAATATCTAGGCCTGATATGTTCTCGCTACTAGATGGTTTCTTTGGTTATAGTCAAGTGCTAGTAGCGAAACCAGATCGTTTGAAAACTACCTTCAAGACCAAATGGGGAACATTTTATTTCAAGAGAATTCCTTTTGAACTTATCAATGCTAGTGCTACATCTCAAATAGTGATGGACATCACCTTCCGTGGCCTTATTGGTCAAAGTGTAGTTGTTTATTTGGATGATGTTATTGCATTTTACAAGAGAAGAATATATCATGTGCATCATATTAATCAAATACACAAGTGATGTCACAAATATGGGATTTATCTTAGTCCTATGAAAAACATCCTTGGTGTGTCAGAAAGGACACTCTTAGGGCACATCATTTGGAAGAGTGAAATTAAAATTGATCCTGAGAGGGTCAAAGCTATTACACAAATCTTGTTCTCGGTGAATAAGAAGGCTATGTAGTCTTTCTTAGGAAAGATTGATTTCCTGTGAAAATTCATCTCTGACTATACTCAGATAGTTAATCCTATATAGGAGATGATTAAGAAAGATGTAATTTGCAAATGGGAAAAGAGGGAAAAGGATGATTTCGCTGAGATTAAACAGGTCATCTTTGATGCACCTACATTATTCAATCTCGAATATGGAAAACATTTCTTGCTTTATACCTTTGATTAAGATTAATCTATTGCGGTCGCCTTAACTCAAGAGGATACTGCACGAAACAAAGAACCTATCTCTTTCACGAGTGCTAGCTTACAAGGGTCAAAACTAAATTGCCCTGCCATCGAAAAACGAGGATATGTTGTGTACAAGGTAGTCAAATACTCTAGGCCCTATCTTTTAAAAGCTCACACGATCATATTTGTGCCTCATATAGCCGCAAGAACACTCTTTGTGCAACAAGATTTGGGTGAGAAGAGGGAAAACTGGATGACTTGATTACAAGAATATGATATGGAATTCAAACCAGTTCATACCATACAGGGTTGTGGCCTTTGTAAGCTTGCACTCAAAGTAAGAGAGTCTCTCGAGCAAGATATTTTAGGTTGGGAGCAATAAATAAAGATGTACAATGTCAAACATGTTCTTCAGTACACGTCTACAATGCCATGGTATTTTGATATATGGCAATTCCTAGAGCATCGCACCTTGCCCACACACTTATCGAACAAACAAAAGAGGGAAATTTTCTTAAAATATCTACCTTACCAACTTGTTCATGGAGTATTTTTTAGAAAGCACCACAACGGTGTCCTGATAAGATGCCTTGAGCCACAGGATACAAAGAAGGTACTTGGAGATTTGCATGATGGAATGACAGGTGGTCACTATGCGGGTGACACAACTGTGCCTAAAGTGATGGGGATTGGTGTAATAAACAAAGTTCGTATACACAACGGAATAATTCAAAAGCACTGAAATATGTAAGTATCCATCGTAGAACAATTAGTAATTGTATATAAGAATTGTTGAATGTATAAAAGTTGTGTGAAATGATTACAATGAGGGAATGACTATATGCCTAGAAAGGTGCCCTTCCATGAATGGTCATGTCTCTAAGACATGCCTCTTCATTACGAACTAACTAACTATTAGTTAATTAATTAATTATTTATCATTATTATGTTTATATTTACATTTATTATTTTATATGAATTATATTCATAACACATCGCCTCTCTTCAAAAAATTTTGTCCTCAAAGCTTACGAAGTTATTGATGAAAGGGCTGGATTACTTTTCCTGTTTGGAATATCTTCTCCTCTAAGAAATTTCATATTCGTTAATACAAGACGATATGATGCTATGAGTGATAAATAAAATTGTCAGAATGAGAATGGATCAGACCATCCTAGATTAACCTTTTGTGGAATCTTCTAATCATTGGAATTTTGTAATGAATTTTTCTCATAGGACTGGATTCCGCGAACTTCGGTATTCTTTGGAACGTAAATCTGTTGTTTGTGTTTTGAATGGTTTGAATATATAGATTGAATTATTTTTCTTCTCTTGTGATTCATATGCCGATAGGGAGTTCTTTTGGTTAGACTTTCCCTTATTAAGTGTGTAGCAATTTCCTGATTTACTTTGGGTATTGTTGTTGTTAAGTTGGTTACTGAATCATCACTTGGAATTTCCATTGTTTGAACTGCAATATTTGAATTGGTTTTAAATTCTATAGGTTTCTCTTCTTCTTAAGTTGAGATATTGATCGAATCAGTGTTTATTCCTTTATCTTCAACTCAGACTGAAATGACTCGAGACTTCAATATTTCTTCTTGAATTTGTTCTAAGTTGTCATTTAATGACTTCTTATCATTTTTAAGCTTCTTTATTTGTGTAAGAAGGTTTTGGTTATGATTCCTTAGGTGTAAAAGTTCGTCATTTTTTGAATCGTTGATTTTGTCCTTAGTATCCTTCTCTTTATCTTTTATAATTTTGATTTGTTCTAATAACCTTTGATTTAGGGTTTTTAAACACAAATTTTCTTCTTCCTTTTTTGATAGAATCTTGTTGAATTTCTTCTTATGACATTCATTTTTTTCCTCTATTTTTTTTGGTATCCTTGGACTTCTTGACCTTCTCAAGTAAATTTTTATTACGGTCTCTTAGATGCCAAATTTCGTTGTTACTTTCTATTGATTCTTTATAAAACTAATCTTTGAGATCCTTATATTTCTTTTCTGATGCTTCATTCTTTTGTTGAAGTTTTATGATTTATTCTTTAAATTTTCTAATTTGCGTCTGGGTATTACCTAGATATTCTTCCAAAGTAAACAATCTTCGACATTTTGGACAAAGTATTGTGTGATTTTTAAAAATTTATAAATACTGATCTTCTGTTCGACAAAATGGACATCTAGTCCAAAATGTAGAATTATATGGAATCCTTAGTTTCTTCGTTCATTTTTTTAATTAAAATCTGTTTATTTGTAACCTTGTACTTTAATACTTTTTCTTTTTCGTAACTTGTACTTAGAAGAAAATAAATTTAATAATGTTTCCTTTACCCTTTTTTTATAACGGTGAATTGGAACTTAGGGATCTTTAATCAACTTGAACTTTTAAAATTATCCCTTTAATACCTTTCCACCCCCTTTTTCCCCTTTATAAATATCTTTTATTTTTTCCAAGAATATTTTGTGTTCTTATCTAAAGGAAAGTGTTTTCATACATAAGCTAATATAATGGGTGATTTCTCTTCACATAAATTAATTTTTAAAAATGCTTGTTTATTCACGAATACAGTTACAACTTATAAACTGTCACGGTTTTCCAAATCACACCTATCTCTTCGCATGACAGTTTGTAGAAGGTTCCAATGAATATACATCTGAATTACTCATAAAATTAAATATACAATGAAACCTTCTTGCATTGGGTTTCCTTGCCCTAGTGACACAATCTATTTGACCAGGTAATTGCAAGGTGATTCGATTGAAAATTCCTTTATTTTCTTGTAAATTCCACAATGATTGTAATTGGATTATGGCTGAGATGATTATGACATGGATGGGTAAGAAAGCTGTCTATAGATGGGAGATGAGGAGGTTGTGGCGGCAACTTAGGTCAATTTTTCTTGCTGTGACTCTAATGGAAACTACATGCTCTGTGTGATATTTGGTGGTGGTGGTAGGGATAATGAACAAGGTATTCAAGCACAATGTTGGCGACAGATAGTCGAATATCGATGGAAGTTGGGAAACGAATGATGGTTTCGACTAGTTGGCACAAGGGTAGCATAACACTATGGTGGTCAGGCGTCCATGGTAGTGTGGATTCTACAACAACTATGACATAGATGGTATACAACAATGGCGAGCGCTTATTGGCTCGAGGGGGTATTGATAGTTGTGCTTGTGTGCTGTGGCATGGGATCAAAAACCTAGTCAACCAGGCGTGGTGTAGTTGTATCTTTGGTGTCGCTATCAACGTATGCAATTTTTTAATGTACATATTTTTTTAAATCTGATATTTTTTGTTTTGAAAATTTTGATAGACTCTTGTTTTTAAAGAATGGTCAAAGGCCTAATGGGTAAATTGGAGAACCTACAACAATGTGTAGCGAAGTGCTTTAGTAGTATGACAACAAGGTTGACTAAGAGTTGATGGCCGAAGGCCGGGATCAGAGAACATGGCTCTAATACCAATGTAACAAACAAGGTTCGTATATGCTCTGTTACGAATGTAACGAATAAATTTCGTATACGCATCAGAATAATTCAGAAGAACTGAAATATGTAAGTATCCATTGTAGGACAAGTAGTAATTGTATATAAGAATTGTTGAATGTATAAAAGTTGTGTGAAATTATTACAATGCGGGCTCACTTATATACCTAGAAAGGTTCCCTTTCATGAATGGTCATGTCTCTAAGACATGCCACTTCATTACTAACTAACTAACTATTAGTTAATTAATTATTATTTATCATTATTATATTTATATTATTTTATATGAATTATATTCATAACAACTGGTTATTATTAGCCCATCTTATTCAAAGATGTTCACGCTTATGTCCGCAAGTGCCCAACTTGTCAGAGATGTGCCCGTCGAGATCAAAATTCAGCTACTCCATTGCTACTAGTAGCAGTTGAGGAACCTTTCCAACAATGGGGCCTAGATGTTATTAGAGAAATCTTTCCACATTCGTCAAAGCAACACCGATATATTCTAACAACAACAAACTATTTTACTCGGTGGTCAGAAGCAGTTCACTTGAGACAAGTAAATGACTAGGAAGTCATCCACTTCTTGCTGCAGAGCATTATAACTAGGTTTAGCATTCCAAAATCACTTGTCTTTGATAATGCGACCTATTTTTCGTCATTAAAACTTTATGAGTTTGCATTAGAAAATGGGATTGTATTAAGTCATGCATCTAATTATTACCCAAACGGAAATGGTTTGGCTGAATCAACAAATAAAATTCTTATCTGCATCATCAATAAAACTATCTTCTCTGAGCAAAATAACTGGCACAATGCTTTGTCCAACGCATTATGGGATGACCGTGTAGCCCCTAAGTGTTCCCTTAAGACCTCGCCATACTTTTTTGTTTATGGTAAAGAAGCTATCTTGCCCCCGAACTTGTATCTCCAAACCTTGCAACTCTCCCAAGAGTCCCAAGGTACAGCTTGTCGTCTGGTTCAGAGCAGGATAAATACTTTACTCAAACGTGAGGAAGAAAGGCTCAAAGATAATGAGAGATTTTTTCGTTCACCAAAACCATGTTAAGTGTTGGTTAGATAAGAAATCTGCATGGACAAAGAGTTTCAATGTGGGTGACCTATTATTGAAGGGAGATAAATCTCACAAAGAGAAAGGTAAACACACAAAATTCTAACCTCTCTGGATTGGACCTTTCACCATTGAAGAGAATATTGGTCACAATACCTTCAAGCTCAAATCATTAGACAGGAGGATTGACCCCCTTCCCGTGAATGATTGAGATCTGAAGCATTATTTTCAATAACAACTACAAGCTGCACTTCCTGACCCTTTTTCATTTTCTTTTCTTTTCTTTTTCGTCAATGTTAGTCGTATGTGTGTCATGTGAGTTGGGTCTTGTCCTATTTTTTTTCTTGGTCATTTTACATAAATGAGACTTTGTGTCAAAGTGCATGGCTCAAAAGGACTTTGTGGAGGAATAAAAGAGAAAAATGTGACAACGACAACACTTAGCTTTCTGTTTGTTCTTCTTATTTGTTTGGGAAATGCCATAGGTTGAAATAAGTCTGGATGGAAAATACGATACATCTAAGAAGAAAAATTTGAGGGAACCTATTAGATTTGTGCCTTGCTAGTATCCAAACAACTCAACTTGGTATAAATCTACTTGTGTGTTGACGCTTGTCCAATCTAGTAGAGAAAGGATAAGGGGAAAATATAAAGTGAGCAAACCAATATCCGAGGTTATATAAATACTTCTCTAAAGGGGAAACCTCCTCTTCTCTCAATAAGTCAGGATTTCTCTTCCGCTCGTTAAAATAAATAAATTCCAATGCACAATTCGATTAATTAAATAAATAAGGGTGAAAGAAGAGAAAGTCTTCTTGCACAGGGAGGTGAAGCAAGCAACTTCGCCAAGGTACTGTCCAAGCCTGCTGGTAGTGAAGCAATGTTTGTGATCCCGAAGTGACTTCGTCGAGGTACTGTCCAGGCTTGCTAGCAGCGAAGCAACACCATAGATGAAAACTCATATTTTGAATATCATATACTCACCACGCACTTTACCCTTTCCTGGATTGAAATGATTTTGATATGGAATATCTTTTGTGCATTTAACCAAGTAGGAGAAAATGAGGTGTTATGCATACAACTGGGTCAAAAGGGGGAAGTCAAGGTAATCTAATTGGTGAATCAATATTTCCTGAAGGGATGATCCTCTAACTAAAAATATATTCTTAGACAGAGAAGTTAAATCTCGCCCAGTGTGTTGCCAAGTGTTTCCCTGCTACAACACCCTCCAAAATTTCACTACATTCAAAATTTTGATCCTACTTCACTGTCATATATGTTGAGAAATCTATAGGGAAATGATTAGAGTGATTTCTCTATTCTTGATAATTGCTTGTGATGTCTTTTTATTTTTTCTTACTTATTAGCTTATTTTCTTATTGCTATGTTTGTATATCATCAAACAACTACCAAAACAAGAAGAACAATAACACAAAATATAGGCTACAAGCCAAGGCCAAAACCTCTCCACTTAAGAGGAAAACATGCAAATTTATTTTCTTATATATTCTTCAATTGACGAATTCCAAGACCTATCGACCAAGATCAATACCCTCCAAGACCTAGTCCAACCCTTCTGGACGATGTGCTTCGTTTTTCCAAGTCAAACCCAGTCAAATCTCTTCTAGTAGCACAACTTCGACCCCCAGCTGCAGAATTTTGGCCTCTACTGCAAGTCTGAAATTTCATCTCTCCCTACAACAATTGTTGCCACACATGTGAGCTTATTTTCTCCTCCCAAGGCTTCTTCAAACATTCACTTGGATTTCTCTTCCTTCTAGAGCTTGATGATGGTTTATTGTGACCTTTGTTGGCCTTCTTTCTCTTCCTTCTTCAAGATCAAACCTACAGATAAAAAACCCTAAACCAATAGCAAAAACCCTAGACTTCCTTTGCATGTGTCAGAGAGAAATAACCCAAATATAAGTTTTCTTCTTCCTCTTCCCTCTTTCTTGACTTCTTGTTCTTCCTCCACTTGAATGAGTGAGTGATGAATGTGTTCCAAGGAGGCCGAGTATATGCTTCTTATGGTGGACGTAGCTCCTCAAATTAGGCCAACTTGCTAGCTGCCAAGCTGACTTTGTCTTGAAGGGTATTTTGACACTTTTAATGAGAAAAATATTTTTCTTTACAAGTTACAATGTGCCTGATGGGGTCTTCAATTTATGACAATGACTCTTTTGAATTCTTGATCTAGGACAAACCCTAGAAGAAATCAATGGGTGTTTGACCTATAATATAAAAGACCTTAAGCATAAAACCCATGCTCCAAAAATAATAATAATAATAATTTTTGTTTCATTTTACAATATACAAGAATCAAAAGTACATTTCATATTTATAAAGATCAAACCTAGTCACACATTTTTCAATAGTATGTGGTGTCGCCATGGTCGTCAAGTGTCATTTTATGTCATTCTATATGTTTCAAGTGTTCTTGATTATTATCAAGTGTCCTTGCATTGATTAGAACATATATAGTGCGTTTCATGCCTGGAACACCTTTGTTGTTGTAAAACGACACTTTTTGGTCGCAGTCGCACTATGTCAAGGATGTCATGTTCGTTCCAAGGCTAAAGAAAAATATCATCTCTATTGCAGTTTTGGAAGACTATGGTTACGATGTCTCTAGCAAAGGCAAGACACTCCTAAGACACATAGCCACAGGATAGGTGAAACAGATTGGGGTTAGATTCAAGATCCTGTATGCACTTGAGGTAGAAGATGCATGCACAACCTTGAAGAGAAAGGAAATGACTAGAGATATGGTGGTTCAGAGGGAGCATGTTAGACCTATCAACATGAAACCTCAGAAGAAGCCTCAGGAAGTTATGGAGCAGCCATAAATGGAGAGACAAATGGGAGGAAGTGTGGAGACATCCACTAAAGCAAATACCTCAAGTAAGGGGATAGTTCGAGCCAAGTGGGCAGAGGGAGCACATGCAACGATACCTCCAGGAGTGAGGTGGAGCGATGTAGATCCTTAGTCTAAGAGTTGCAAAAATTTGGGTAGGGTCCATTGAGGCATTTTCCTCATGGATCTTTACCTTGCTATGGGGTCCCACAATATTTAGTAGAAGGAGGATCAATGTCAGTCATGTATTGAGGAGTGTAGAGGAGTGTTGAAAACAGAGCAAGAGGTTCAATAACAAAGTCAACAACAACACAATTTTCCCAGTAGAAAGTTGTAGACACAATTGATTCAATTTATTTTTTTGGATGCTTCTTAGTCGCAGAAGTTGTAGTAGCAGCAATAACAATGAGAGGTGTTGCATGCATTACATTCCACAGGTACAGGATAGGGGTGGTTGATAGTCCCTTTCTTTTTGAGAGGGAGTGTGTAAAATGCAACAAGAAAGTATCAATTTTGATTTTTCCTTAAGGAAATTGAGGAAATCCAAAATTCCATATCACTAGGAAACTTGGAGGAGTTAACTGAGGTGACATGGATCTTGTCACTCAGTTAAGAAGACTCAATTCGAGTTAATGAGTTGAAGTTCAATTTGCGTGATTTGATTCCTAAAAAATAGGATTCTAGCTCAGTTAATTTGAGATAGGGGAATGGAGTTCATTTGTGTGCAGTGATTCCTAAATTTTAGGAGCCTAGGTTGAGTTAATTTTAGTTATAGTATTTTAATTGAGTTAAATTGAGTTATGGTCAATTAAACTGGTTCTAAGTATTGGAGGAACTAGTGGAAGGTCAAGTTGTGGAAGTGGAACTTCAACCACACTCAATGGTCAACTAGTTAACTGATTAATCAACCTAAAATAGCTCATGCATGTAAATAATTCGAGTTACCTAGTTGAGATGGAGATTCCAAGGTAGTGTACTATCAATTGTAGACTATTCCAATGTGTACAAGTGGTGCATACACTCAAAGGAAGATCCTAGAGGAATTATGCAATCCAATTATGGGAATTTCCTAACTAATAGGGGCCTAATTCCTCACGGAAGAGCGCAAGGAAATAGGATATTGGAGGGCTTGAAAATTGGCTAAGTGTTGGTCATAGTCAGTCATTCATGCAGAGAGATAAACTATACACTTTCAGGTTGTGCTCATGCTTGAGCAAGCTTATGTATTCATCTCTATTCTCTGATTAATGCAATACATATAGGAGGGGGTTTTGATCAGTTGCTTTCCCTTAGGTAAATATTTTTGCATGTGTGATGTTTCCTTTTGCATGTCTATGATTTCTGTTGTAGATTGTGAATTAATGTTTTCAGAGCAATAGAGTAGCTTTGAGTCTTGTGATTTAGTAAATTTCATCAACAGTTTTGAATCTACATCCTAATTTCTACACAATTAACAACGACAAGGAATTGCACAAGCCCTTGAGCCTTGGAATTACGCATTCCCTTCTGCTAGTGTGAATGGGTAGTTTCCCAAAAAATCAGAGTTAGCCTTCCTAAAAAATAGGAGTTGCCCAAGTAATGTACAGTTAAGTCCACTAAGCTGCTAATTATGACTTTCAAATAAGTGGCGTTTTTTTCCTTGATTTTAGGCATGTGCGTCAAAAACCCTAACTCGACTAGATCTATATAATAGACGCCTCTATATATCATTTTCACATTCAATCTTAGAGATTTAGCCTTCCCAACAAGATCAAGGAACTTTCGGTCGAGTTTGTGGCACTTTTTTGGCTAAGTTTTGCATGTGTCACTTTTGCTTCTATGAGTGTTATTTTTCATGTTTATTTTCATAGTAGCCAACATTTTAAATAGTATTAGTTTATACAAGTGTTGGTTTAGCCCGTCGTTCACATTTTGCTAATGTCACATTAGCTTCTTTCTTTTTTCCCACCAGCAGTTGCCGCTATTGGGTTCCTCAGTGCATTTTCGTTTTTCGATTTGCATGCTTGTTTATGGAAATTAATTTTCACTTATCTATCTTCCCCCTTAGTCATATCTACATTCATTCTTACTCCAAAACTTATATCTGCCATTGTTTTCTCCCTTTCCCGGGTAGATTGGCGCAATCATAGCCAGAATTTTCCTTCCCCAACTGCGCAATTCACATCTTCAAGAGACAAGCTTCAAGCTTGGACTCTGGCATTGACCAATGCGTAGTCACTGGCTTAGCCAATCGCGCATTTCACAGTGCCAAGCCTCAAATCTCAACCCTTGACACTGAGACTACGCATTATGTAGTCTTAAGCCTCTAACTGCCACCTTGTCTGCTAAGACTACGTAATGCATAGTTTAAGATCCCAATATAGGACCTTTAGCCAAGGAATTACACAATATTTTCTCCGAGTCTTTGAGTTGCTTCCTTGATCTTATCGAATAAACTAATTTTCGCTAGCTAATTTGCGTTTTACATGAGTAAATTTTGTCATACATGTACTACATATTTTTAAGGTTATCTCTCTTCATCAGATTGTTATCATCATGGCACCAAAGATATCTGCCTCAAAAGACACCATAGAGAGCAACAACGGTGAAATAGTTGAGAGTGTCCCTTTCACTATGCCAATTTTCTCAAACACTCAACTATTCATTGAGAAAGATTCAGACATAAAATGGCACACAATGAAGGATGCATTCACGACAACTAATTACAAAGAAGATCTTGAAGACATATAGGTTTATGCTAATTTCCAAAAGTTAGGATTGTACAAGGTTGCATGCAGGTTTCTGGACTTTCCTTGCGTAGACATTGTCAACTGGATCGTGTCACACATAGATGCAAAGAGCATGACTCTTAGTAGTACCAGTGGAAAAACGCTTGCCTCTTTTATGGCGCATGATTTTTAGCATATGTATCATTTGCCACTACCAGAAGCCTACATGGATTCCCACTTCTATGCAATCACTAGTTACCTGATAAAAAAAGAATCAGCAAAGGTTGGGTGAAAGGGCCATCCAAATTCTGCCAGACACCCAACAACATTTATAAGATCAAATCTCTCAGGAAGGAATTTTAGTACTTGATAATTCTATGTTGTTGGATCTATGATCAAAATAGTACCGAGATCTTTCTCGAAGGTTGGGCATTCTTGTTGCATCAAATTGTGAAATAAGTAAAACCATTTAACTAGGTAGACTTGTTGGCTCAATAGTTAAAGATCCATGTAACAAATGCCAAGAACCCTCCCAAGGGTAAGAAAGATAGGTTCTACATGTTTTCTTACTTAATGGATGCCATATGTTCTCATAACGCTTTTCCTGACACGAGTTGGACATGATCACCAAAGGAGCCCAATGTACACATTTACTACAAGATGCTTTCAGATTGCAACTACAAAGGAGTCATGGAGAAGCTGAATGATCACTTCCTCATCCCATTGTATAAGATGATATTTGAGGAAGAGACACCTTGCATGTCTCGTGAGGCGATGGAAACAGTGCTAGAATTGGTTGATTCGTTTGTCTTACCAGATGGCACTTACCTTAGAGTGTTTAGCAGTCAAAAGTCTCCACATTTGTTACACGGGTATGCTAGCAAAAAATTGGTCATGCAAGAAGTAGCTTATCATCTTTCCAATTGTTGCAGAGGAAGAAGAAAGGACCTTAGCCCACTCTTCCTTTGCATATTGGATTGTACGAGATCAAGAATCTGAAGGCTGCTGACACCGAAGGAAAAGATATAGAGAAATTCACATTTGGTCACATGGATTACAATTCGTATAATCCTAAGAGTGTTTGTGAGCAACACTGTGTAATGATACATTTCACTTGGAAAAGAGGGACTTATTCTAGACCTAAGGAGGAAAAGATTAAGAATTTTTTTATGGAGGATTTTGAATCCAAGGCTCTAAACTCAGCCTGCCTCCTGCCTAAGCTTTGAAAAAGATATGTATATGACACTAATGTCATCTGGTCTCACGGCCAAGAGGAGTTAGATCTCTTCTTCGATCATCTCAATATTCAATCCTCAGCCATTAAGTTCACAAAGGAATAAGAAGTTGATGGTTGCCTCCCTTTCCTTGATATTCTTATTTCTAAGAATAGTGATGGTTCCCTCTCCCATCAAGTGTTTCGTAAGAAAACTCATATGGAGTAGTATCTTCTTGCTAGTTCCCACCATTTCTCGGCTCAGAAGTTGGGGGTTCTCAACACCCTTGCTACTCATGCCTTAAGTATCTTTGATGAAAAGGGCTTCAAGGAGGAGAAATCCCATCTCCTTAATGTCTTTGTTGAGAATGGTTATAGTAGATACATGGGACAGAAGGCTTTCCTCAAAGCGGCCAAGAATTCATTAACTAGAAGAGAACCGAAGGAACGGATTCCAGGTGTCCATCTTACATTTGTTCAGGGGACCACTGATAGGATTGCGAGGATTCTTAAGAAACATAATGTCCCCTCGACCTTTAGACCACTTAACACCATTCGTAAGTCCTTCAGATCAGTGAGGGATCTTATCGACCCTAAGGACATGAAAGGGGTATATATTATTCCTTTTTCCTGTGGGACCCCCTATATTGGTGAGACTGGTCGCTCCATTAATCAAAGGATTAGTGAGCATGCAGCTGACCTTAAGCATAGGAGAACCAAGTCTTCTGCTTTAGCAGAACATGTGGAGAAAACCAATCATCATGTCTGTATCGAGGAGGCTAGTGTTATTTCTAGAGTTTCACAATTCCATCACCACAAATTTAGGGAAGCCCTTGAGATTGAAAAAAGGCCGAACAATCTCAATAGAGAGGATGGTTGGAAGATCAGTAGTTGCTGGGTCCCAACCCTCTCCTCCTAGTCGTTTTCTTCAATTCTTCCCCTCCCTAGGTATAGCTTGATCTTGTTGTCTTTTAAGTAATTTTCCCCTTGTTTCCCATATCCTGTGGCCTCTGTTCTTTTCTTTTCTTAAAAAAAAAAGTGGAAGTCGAATCCACTGATGCATAAAAAAATTCATTCTCCCCGATTCTTATCAAAATTTAGCAACAAAAAAAATTTACAAAATTAATTTCCTCCTCAAAAATAAAGCTAAATAGTGAAATTCCCATCATTCCATTGAAAATTAAAATCTAAAAAAATTCCATCATTCCATTGAAAATTAAAATGTAAGGAAATTCCATCAATCCATTAACTTTGAAAGAAATCTAAACTTCAATCCTAATGCACTTTTTCAAAATTTTAGAAACTTTAACCCAAACAGAGATTCTTTTTCAGGAATATCTTCATGGTGGGTCAATTCTTCTTCAGGAATTTGGGCTTTAGTTCAGTATGCAACCAACCTAACACAACAAGATTTGAGTATTGGAAAGGTTATCCAAAAGTTGTTTGAAAATACTTTTTTTGATTTGCATTAGGATGAATTTGTGTTTTGACGGATGTTGAATTTGTGTTTTGACACATGTTTTTTTTATACAAGTATTTGTATGGTATAGAGTTAAAGACTTCTATAAACCTTGAAGGCTTATAACTTATAACCTTTTTCCAGAATTTGAAAAATCAGAGGTGTGAAGTTTCATCGTTTTGTGAAGTTTTATCTTTTGTCATAAACTATAATCTTGATTAGAATTTGGGAGAAGGGAGGTTTGGAATTTCACTTTATTGAATATGTTTATGATTTTGAGTTCGTGTATCTCAATTTGGAATCATTTTCATCTGCAAGCTTCATTCTCCGTTGGAGGAAACCTCTGTGAAAAATTGGTATCATAGCGAGTAACTTCTGGATCTCCGGGTAATTCTATAACTTTTTCTTTGTTAAAAATGGAAGTTGGACACAAATATATCTCTTTTCATGAAGTCCAAGCGAATGAACACAACACATAAAATCTTGATATGAAAATTTTGTTTTATAATGCATCATCATCTATAATAAATTCAGCTGAGCTAGAGATTATAGAAAGCTAACCTTCGTCATGATGGAAGCTTTCTAATATCATCCCCTCAGAAGTATACTCTGGCCTCTCTGTATTTCATCTCAAAGTTGTAACAAGAGTCTCTATTAAAGAATGTGTTAGTCAAATTTAGGAAAACACAGAAGCCATCCAAACCATTCCTCTATTAGATCCCAAAGAACTTCAACGGGAAGCCCGCAAACATAATACTTCATATGTCCATCTTGGTTGTATAAGAGTCGGGATCTCTGCTTTAACTCACAGAGGATTAAACACATTTGTCTTAGCAACTATAAGAGACCTCACTCATAACAAGTACACTAACTCCCTGCTTGGTGGGATTGTTGCTCCTCTGTCTAATGGGCTTATCCAAATTTCTCGGTCTATGTCTTTGATGAGTGTATAAAAGACATTTTGCAGCTACAGATCAAAACCTCTGGATTTGATATGAAGAAAAAGAGAACAAATATTTCAATCCATACAAGGGGTTGCTTTCGACATACAAATACCTTGTATCCTGTTGTGTTACATTCTCCCAGCCAAGATTCAAAGCCAAGCGTTGTAGTCATTACAAATGCTCAAAATCAGAAGATTGAACACCATGTCATAAAATGGGAAGAATTAAGTTTTCCATAAAGTTGGGTAGTTGACATGCCTAGATCTCCAAAAACACAGAACGTCACCTTTTCACAAATTCAAGAGAATCCCTCCTCTTCCATTTGGTCATTTCCAAGGTGATCCACCATCCCAACTCAAAAAAATTAAAGAGAATGCTAAGAATATAAAGCTTCTCATCCTATTCCTTCTGAAGCATCTGTGTCACATCATCTATCCGCCTGTACAGACTGTTCCGAGATTGAGTTATTTGAGCTTGCACAAATTTTAAATTTTTCAGATTTAGTAATCAAGTGTCATGCATGTCAGACATAGATAAATATAAATTCTATTGTACATATTACCTCCCATAGAAATCATAATCTCGGGACAAGAGAAGCTCCATATACTCGGTTAAACAATTCTTGTCCAAATCCAAAATGTAGCGACATCTCATTTCCATCCCTCGAAAATGAAGATCCAACAATAACATAAATGTTTAGAAAAATGAGGCCACCAGGTATGCCTAGATATGGATTAGGGTATTTGGAACAAATGGACCATCTAATCCCATCAAGCCGATTTCAGAACCCTGTCCTAAGTGACTCCACAAGGCCATCTAAGCCTAAGATGTTTAAGTTGTTCTCTCTCATGGAAGGTTGTGCTAAGTATAAAGTAGATTCAGATTGGATGAAGATAATGATAAATTGGGATTTATTTACTCATCTAGATGCCAGGGAATTCAATTTGACTACATCCCTAGCTAAAAAAACAAATATTTCATTAAGATGGACAGAATATATGGATTATACAGATTCATGGATTTCTTTTTATGAATGGAAGAAGCAAGAAGAAAACATGGATTTACATATGTTATAAGCAAAATCTTCTTCTAAACACCATTGGATAGCTTGTGATGGTAGTAAGATAGAATCGACCTCTACTTTTCCTCCATATAAAGGAATCATCCTTGAAGAAACAAGAAAGGTGATTAAAGCAGTACCCTTAGTCCTCAAAGAGGACTCAGTCATAGGAATAGAGGGAAGAATAAAAAGAGTCAGTGAACAAGTAAATTGGACCAATACTACTTTAAAAGGTTTAGATATGCATGCATCAACATCAAATGCACAAAAAGAACAAGTAGAGTCTCTGCAAGTCTCTAATGAACAGTATAAATAAAAGTCTGAATGATTTCCAATTTTATGTTTCTACAATAGAAGGATTTGTACGTGAAGTTCATAGTGAAGCAAGAACATTGTCTACAAAAATAAATGGATAGATTGAGGAAATCGAAAATAAAATCACCAAAGCTTTTGTGTTGACCCATACAAAGATTGAATATCTTTCCTCACAATTGGGAAAACGGTCCTCTACGTCCAAAGATAAAGACAATCCTTCTTCACTGTTGTTTCGTCATCCTGTTCTTGTACATTCTATCCATAAATCAGTAGATAAATTTCCTATTTTGTTTCCTAAAGAAAAATTAGAAAAATTAGAAACCTCATTTGACTCCCATCTATTGCCAGTTTATGATCCATTTCCCAACCAGTACTCAAGATATCCTGTCCCTGATTTGAGTGGTAAGGGTAAGCTGCCAGAATCTCAAACATTTTTAAATGATGCACATAAAGAATGGGACATTGACAATCTAAGTCCCGATAAGATAAGACAAATGATTGATCAAATGTTCATTGAATATAATCTAATGTGCACGAGGGTAAAAGTGAAGTAGAAGCTTGTAAGACACTAATTCAGTTTTTTACTGGCACATTCAGAAGATGGGGGAAACAAAATCCGCTCCAACGTTGGTAAATAAAAATTATGGAAAAAGAAATAGTTAAAGATGAAGCAGGGGATGTTGTCCCAAAATAACATGATTGGAGCTCTGACATCATTCATCTTTGAACATTGGTGTGCTGCAGAATTAAAAATATCAGATAAACACTCTCTTATATTAATGAATCCCAAATGTAAAAAAAATGTTCCGATATGAAGACTTCCCTGGGGATTGGATTCAAAGAATATATGAAGTAAAAGATAGCAATAATCTATTTTGGAAATAGGTGTATCTTGTAGATCTGCCTTCTAAATTTGTATATTAATTGAAAATTCAAGAATTATTCCAAAACCCCTATGAATCTTATACCTGGGGAGAAATATATAGTATTATAACAAAAACCTTGGTTGGACTATGCATAAATATGAAGGTGAATAAATCTATACAAAAATTGTCCAGACTACTTGACAGTAGATCTATCTGCAACAAATATGGTCTATCTATAGATGATCCTGTTGTACAAAAGAAAAGGGTAAAGAAGACCCTCAAGAAAATCTCAAAAAGAAAAATTAACCACCCTGCAAAACCCCAAAGAATAAGAAAAGCAAAAGGCTAATACAAAATAATTCCAAATTCCCACTATTATGGTCCTCAAGATATTCATCTTAGGACTCACAAACAAGAAGCCTCGAATAGGCTCACCTATTGGTTATGTGGAAAAAATGACATACTTCAAATAATTGTCCACAGGGGGGAGAATCAAAACTAAATAGAGGGAAAAAGTCTCAAGAAAATGTTAGAAAATACCAACAGGATAGGAAAAAAAGAGAAGAAAGAAAACCCTTAGTCCACATTTAGTGCTATAAATGTGGTTCCAAACTACATAAAATTGAAAATTGTCCCAATATTCATATCAAAGAAGAAATACATATCATTGGACAAAACTATTGTGATTCTACAAACCCTTCCAGTTTCAGTAATCCTGACACAGAATATGAAGATGATCATGAAATAGTTTTTCTTGCTGACCGTTGTGACTGTACAGATTTAGAAGAATGCCATTGCAAAGGTTCAGAGTCAAAATCAAAATATAGCACTAAAGATCAATCTGCCTTACAATAGAAATTAAAAATATGCATGGCACATAGTTCAGATGATGAAGAAGCTAAAGTCCTAGCAGGCATTAAGATGCTCCCTGAAGGAGAAATGAAAGAAAAGTTGATGGATACGTTTTTGCAGACTATGATAAAAAATCAAGGGTCTACTTCAATTCCTTCAAGCAAAGGTACTATCCCAAAGACCCTCTTTGTTGATGCTTCATATGAGAAAAACACTAAATCATTCCAAAGAAACCATCAACAAGATAAGTAGAGAATACTCACATTAAATGAAGTCAACCATGAAATAAAAAAATTGAAGAAAGAGATTAGTGAACTTAGAACTAATGTTTCCGTAATAGAAAATAAGAAAGAATATATCTCAGAACAACAACCTCTTTTCAAAAAGAATACCAATGTGGAAATTTATGAGGTCAAGACAGATGATTTCTCAGGATTAAGAAACATGAAAATCATGGCAGTCCAACACCAACCATACCATGTCATGCTTAAATTCAAAATACAAGGGGAAGTATTTATTTTAAAGACTTTGTTAGACACATGAGTTGACCTAAATGTGTTAAATAAAAACTCAATTCCTGCAAAATATTGGGTTAAGGAAAAAAGAGAAGTCACAGGATTGGGAAAACAAGAATACAACTTCCAATATGAAGTCCCTAAAGCCACCCTCTGCCTAGAAAGGTACTGCATAAACATCAAATTTGCAGTAGGGGGCATTCCAATAGATTGCATCTTAGGAAACCCATTCCTTGTGGTTGTAGAACCCCATGGATCAACAAGACTAGATGATGGTAGATTTGGATATTTTATTTCTGTTCCATATCAACAAGGATATTTGCAAGTTATCACATTGCCTTTTGTATCAACACCAAGAATCTCAACCATGGTCCAAGCTATGCAGGAATTAGGACAAGCAGAAAACATCTAGAAGAGCTCAATGATCTAAAATGTTATCTAAAGATTGAAGAAGGATTGAAGCAAGATGCAGTCATCAGAAAAATAGAAGGATTAAAGGGACTGTTAGAGAAAGAATGTTGTGCAGAAGAACCAAATGCTTTCTGGCACAAGAAACAATACCTTGTAGAACTTCCCTACAAAGCAGATTATAAAGGAAAACCCTGTAAAAATAGAGCCATCCCCATGAATGAAGAATATAAAAAGCTATGCCAGAAAAAGATACAAGATATTTTGAAGAAAAAATGATAAGAGAATAACACAGTCCTTGGAATAGTTATGGCTTCTATGTAAATAAAATTTCTGAACAGATTAGAGGAGTACCTAGATTGGTGATAAATCATAGGGCATTAAATAATGTTTTGGCTAATGATACTTATCCAATCCCCCATAAGGGAAATCTTATATCAAAGATTGCAGGGGATTTTTATTTTCAAAATTTGATATGAAATCAGTGTTTTCGCAAGTATCAACCAAAGAAGAAAATTGGTTCAAGACAACATTCAATGACCCCTATGGACATTATGAATGGAATGTTATGCCATTCGGCCTCAAGCATGCTCCTTCCAAATTCCAAAAAGTTATGGATTTGGTATTCATACCATATTTTGATTGGTTAATTGTATATATTGATGATATTTTAGGATTTTCCAAATCATTAGATGAACACTCCAAGCATGTAAATAAATTTAAGAAGATAGTCAAAAGCAGTGGGTTAGTTGTGAGCAAGAAAAATATGGAAGTTTTCTATACCAAGGTCAAATTCCTTGGACATACCATAGAAAATGGCCAAATTTCTCTTCAGTAGCATGCAGTAGCATTTGCAGACAAATTCCCGAATGAGATTAAAGACAAAACCCAACTTCAACGATTCTTGGGTTGTCTCAACTATGTCTGTAATTTCTACAAATATTGTGCACAAGATAAAAATATGCTAAATCATAGACTTCAAAAGAATCTAGAACCATGGACTACAACACATACAACTGTTGTTAAAAAGATTAAAGAAAAGTTAAAAATGCTTCCCATTCTGTACATCTCTGATGAAAGTCTCTATAAAATTGTTGAAACTGATGCCAGTGACATAGGATGGGGAGGAGTCCTCAAGCAAATCAAAGAAGATCAAGAGCAAATTATCCAATTTGCCTCAGGTGTGTGGAATCCTGCAGAGAAAAACTATTCAACCATTGAGAAAGAAGTAAAAGTTGTATGGAATTACATTGATAAATTTGATATACTCCTAATACACAAAATATTTATTCTTAGAATTGATGCTTCAGCGATGAAAAAGGTGTTAACCAAAGACACCAAGAAACCATGAGAGCCAAAATTTGCACGATGGTAATCTCTCTTTACAAACTTTGATTTTGAAGTTGAACACATTAAGGACAGTAAAAATTGTATTCCAGATTTTCTCAACAGAGAAAATCTCCAAGAACAGTCCCATCTAATGGTTATACTAACTGAATGGGATCTTGTTCTTAGTCATGAAACTCTTAGAGAAATTCCAGACTCAATGAAGTGGGAAGATTATATAAATTCTTGGAAACCAACTTATAAACTTTGAAACACTCAGGTCTTAGACACAATTATCCAACCTCATGGAGATATACAACATTTGGTCCTAGAACGAAAGGTTTATCCAAAATCTAGCAAATAGATCCATGATATGGTTTTTAACCATTCTAGACATCTGGAAAATCTTGCAAAAGATGACTTAAACCTTCATTTCAAAGACCTGAACATAATTTGGGGAGAGGAAAATAACATATTTAATATTTTCCACAAATATTATGTGATAAATAGAGTTAGAGATCCAAAATTCCATAGACTCTTGTGGCCTCAACACAATCCATAACTTATTTTTCTTGATTTTGTTTATGATTTCTATGGATATAAAAAGTTATGGTGGAACCTACTTTGCAAAGAAAAACCAGATGGTACCTATTATACTCTCTTAAAATTTGGATCACTATTTGTCACTCAACTACTACATCAGCCAGACTGGTTAAAAGAATGGTGGACATGGTTCGACATCAACAAAAATGCTATGGACCCCATTTATTTCCAATCAAATTATAGCCAAGCATGCAAAGAATGTATGGAATATTTTCACCAGCCTTGTAAAACTGTAGCAGATTTAAACAGATTCAAAGATGATGGGATTATTTTGGATTTTATGGCTAAACATCACCAATGGTTAGTCATGGCAAAAATAAAGCATCAAATAGTGCTTGGGAAGCCCATGATAGTTTGAAGCATATTTTTTAAAGCATGGGACAAAAGTGGAAGATATGCCAAACAAAGATTCATTGGAACAAATATGTTGGGAACATAACTATTGTACATATATTCGTTTCTTGTGGGCTTTGCATGATAAAAGCATCCATCATGTAAAAATAATGTAAAAGTCTAGTCACCTGATGATGAGTGTGATCAGTGTCGTGGGATTTCGATAATATCTCCACTAGGTAAATAAAGATATCATGGGATGCCTTACATCTCCACTTTGCATACTTTTAAGACAACTCCCTGTCCCAAAAAGTCGTTATTATAAACCTTTACTGGACGATTCTCTGAGACTCGGAGCACTTCTCCGATGACTAATGTGGTTTGACCCACATCTCTAAACATCTACGGAAAAGAAACTAGTCAACATTAGTAGTACCATAGGATTCCTTTTGTCCCCCTCCCAAATTATTATAAATAAGGGGGAGGAGAACCATTTTGGGCATTCGGAGTTTGAGAGAAATTAAGAGAGCTAAGTGTGTAAGAGTCTAGGAGTTGAAAGTTTGAGAAGCATGCACATCAAGACCTGTGAGCCTGGAGAGAACCTAAAGTGGACAAACTTTCATAGGTAAAGAGTCCATTGATTTAGACTACTCTAGTTCATAGATATAGTCTGCAACAGGCCAGGAAGCCTCTGGTTCCTAGCTTATAATGAGCTAGTATAACTAGTAAATGCCTTTGCAGTCAATCTTTGGTTTGGCCTAAGATAGTTTTGTGTCTTCTCGATCTTCGGATCTATTTGTAACACCCATCTGCTGTAATATCCAGTTTCTTTAATAAAAATAAGAAGTTCCATTCCGTGTTACATCTCCATGCTAAAACTTTCTAAGATTGGGTGAAGTTCATCTGAGGTTTGCTTAGGATCCTCGAGTGTAGTTTTCTCGTATAGGCAAGAGGCTGTTGAAAGAGTGCATTTGCATTGGATCTGTTTGAAGGTTCGTGTAAGAGTTAGTGTAGCTCAATCCATAATCATTTTCATCTGCAAGCTTCATTCTCTGTTAGAGGAAGCCTCTGTGACTAGAATACCCCTTACTACAAATTTGATGTTTATGAAATAATTTTCTAGGGAGAGGGTAGCTTTAGGGACTTCATATTGGAAGTTGTATTCTTGTTTTCTTAATCCTATGACTTCTCCTTTTGCCTTAACCCAATATTTTGTAGGAATTGAGTTTTTATTTAACACATTTAGGTAAGCTCCCGTGTCTAACAAATTCTTTAGAATAAATACTTCCCCTTGTATTTTGAATTTGAGCATGACATGGTATGGTTGGTGTTGGACTGCCATGATTTTCATGTTGCTTAATCCTGAGAAATCGCCTGTCTTGACCTCATAAATTTCCACATTGGTATTCTTTTTGAAAAGAGGTTGTTGTTCTAAGATATAATCTTCCTGCTTTTCTATTCTGGAAACCTAAGTTCTAAGTTCACTAATCTCTCTCTTCAATTTTTTATTTCATGGCTGACTTCATCTAATGTGAGTATTATCTACTTATCTTGTTGATGGTTTCTTTGGAATGATTTACTATTTTTCTCATATGAAGCATCAACAAAGAGGGTCTTTGAGATAGTACCTTTGCTTGAAGGAGTTGAAGTAGACCCTTGATTTTGTTATCATAATCTGTAGAAACATATCCATCAACTTTTCTTTCTTTTCTCCTTCAGGGAGCATCTTAATGTCGATTAGGACTTTAGCTTCTTCATCATCTGAACTATGTGCCATACATATTTTTATTTTCTATTGTAAGGAAGATTCATCTTCAGTGCTATATTATGATTATGACTGTGAGCCTTTGCAATGACATTCTTCTGAATCTATATAGTCACAATGGTCAGCAAGAAAAAATTCTTCATGATCATCTTCATATTCTGTGTCAGAATTACTAAAATTGGAAGTTTCTGTAGAATCACAATAGTTTTGTCACATAATATGTATTTTTTCTTTGATATGAATATTGGGACAATTTTCAGTTTTATATAGTTTGGAACCACATTTATAGCACTGAATGTGGACTAAGGGTTTTCTTTCTTCTCTTTTTTTCCTATCATGTTGGTATTTTCAAACATTTTCTTGGGACTTTTCCCTTTGTGTGTTTTGATTCTTCCCCCCTTGGATAATTATTTGAAGTATGTCATTTTTTTCCACATAACCAACAGGTGAGTCTGTTCGAGGCTTCTTGTTTGTGAGTCTTAAGATGAATATCTTGAGGACCATAATAGTGGGAATTTGGAATTCTTTTGTAGTAGCCTTTTGCTTTTCTTATTCTTTGGGGTTTTGCAGGATGGTTCATTTTTCTTTTTGAGATTTTCTTGATGGCCTTCTTCACCCTTTTCTTTTGTACAACAAGATCATCTATAGATAGACCATATTTGTTGCAGATAGATCTACTGTCAGGTAGCCTGGACAATTTTTGTATAGATTTATTCACCTTCATATTTGTGCATAGTCCAACCAAGGCTTTTGTTATAATACTATATATTTCCCCCCAAGTATAATATTCATAGGGCTTTTGGAATACTTTTTGAATTTTCAAGTAATCTAGAAATTTAGAAGGAAAAGATGCAAGATACACCTATTTCCATAAGATATTTTTGCTATCTTTTACTTCATAGATTCTTTGAATCCAATCCCTATGGAAGTCTTCATACTATGTCATTTTTTTACATTTGAGATTCATTAATATAAGAGAGCGTTTATCTGATATTTCTGATCCTGCACGACACCAGTGCTCAAGGATGAATGATGTTAGAGCTCCAATCATGTTATTTTGGGGATTCCCATGTTCATTATGTACAACATCCACTGCTTCATCTTTAACTACTTATTATGCCTTTTTATCTACCAATGCTAGAGAGGATTATGTTTCCCACCATCTTCTGAGTGTACCAGAAAAACAATGAATTAGTGTATTACACGCTTCTACTTCACTTTTACCCCTCATGCACATTAGCTTATATTCAGTGAACATTTGATCAATCATCTGTCTTATCTGACTGGAACTTAGATTGTCAATGTTCCATTCTTTATGTGCATCATTGAAAAATGTTTGAGATTCTGGCAACTTACCCTTACCACTCAAATCAGGAGTAGGATATCTTAAGTACTCGCTGGGCAATGGATCATAAACTAGAAGTAGATGAGAGTCAAATGAGGTTTCTAATTTTTATGATTTTTCTTTAGGAAACAAACTGGGAAATTTATCTACTGATTTCTAGATAGAATGTATAGGGATAGGATGGCTAAACAATAGTGAAGAAGGAATGTCTTTATCTTTGGATGTAGAAGACAATTTTCCCAATTCTGAGGAAAGATTTTCAATCTTTATATGGGTCAATGCAAAAGCTTTGTGGATTTTATTTTCGATTTCCTCAAACTATCTATCTATTTTTGCAGACAATGTTCTTGTTTCACTATGACCTTCTTGTACAAATCCTTCTATTGTAGAAACAAAAAACTCGAAATTATCTAGACTTTTATGATATTGTTTATAGAGACTTGCAAAGACTCTACTTGTTCTTTTTGTGCATTTGATGTTGATGCATGCGTATCTAAACCTTTCAAAGCATTATTGGTCCAATTTACTTGTTCACTGACTCTTTGTATTCTTCTCCCTATTCCATGGCTAAGTAATCTTTGAGGACTAAGGACACTGCTTTAACCACCTTTCCTGTTTCTTCAAGGATTATTCCTCTATATGGAGGAAAAGTAGAGGTGGATTCTATCTTACTACCATCACAAGCTGTCCAATAGTGTTTAGAAGAAGATTTTGCTGATAACATCCGTAAATCCATGTTTTCTTCTTGCTTCTTCCATTCATAAAAAGAAATCCATGAATCTGTATAATCTAAATATTTCTTCCATCTTAATGAAAGATTTGTTTTTTTTTGTCTGCTAGGGATGTAGTCAAATTGAATTCCCTAGCATTTGGATGAGTAAATAAATCCCAATTTAACGTTCTTTTCATCTAGTTTGAATATACTTTATACTTAGGACAACTTTCCACGAGAGAGAAGAACTTAAACATATCAGGCCTAGATGGCCTTTTGCAATCACTTGGGACAAGGTTCTAAAATTGGCTTGATGGGAAGAGATGGTCCATCTGTTCCAAATAACCTAATCCATATCAAGGCATACCTAGTGGCCTCATTTTGTTAAACATTTTTGGTAGCCTTTGATCTTCATTTTCGAGGGATGGAAATTCATGTATCATGATGACAGTATCATGTGGAAATGAGATGTCGTTGCATTTTGGATTTGGACAAGAATTGTTTAACAGAGCAGATTGAGCTTCCCCTGTCCTGGGATTATGATTTCTATGGGAGGTAATATGTGAAAGAGACTTTATATTTACTAATGTATGATAGGTAGGACACTTGATTACTAAATCTGAAAATTTAAAATTTGTGCAAGCTCAAATAACTCAATGTGGGAACAATCTATACAGGGGAATAGATGATGTGAAACAGATGCTTCAGAAGAAATATGATGAGAAGCTTTATATTCTTGACATTCTCTTTAAATTTTTTGAGTTGGGATGGTGGATCTCCTTGGAAATCACAGAATGACAGAGGAGGGATTTTCTTGAATTTGTGTAAAGGTGATGTTGTGTATTTTTGGAGATCTGGGCATGTGCACTACCAAATTTTCTGGAAAACTTAATTCTTCCCATTTTATGACATGTTGTTCAATCCTCTAATTTTGAGCATTTGTAATGACTACAAGACTTGACTTTGAATATTGGTTGGGATAATGTAACACAACAAGATACAAGGTATTTGTATGCCGAAAACAAGCCCTTATATGGATTGAAATATTTGTTCTCTTTTTTCTTCGTATCAAATCCAAAGGTTTTGATTTGTAGTTGCAGAATGTCTTTAATACATTCATCAAAGACATAGACTAAGAAATTTGGATAACATTTAAACCATATTGGCCCATTGGACATAGGAACAACAATCCCACCAAGTAGGGAGTCAGTGTACTTGTTATGAGTGAGGTCTCTTATAATTGCTAAGACAAATGTGTTTAATCTCTATGAGTTAAAGCAACCATCTCGACTCTTGTACAACTAAGATGGACATATGAAGTATTCTGTTTGCGGGCTTCCCATTGAATTTATTTGAAATCTAACAGAAAAATGGTTTAGATGGCTTCTTTGTTTTCTTAAATTTGACACAGAAAAATGGTTTGGATGGCTTCTATGTTTTCTTAAATTTGACTAACACATTCTTTAATATAAACTCTTGTTACAACTTTGAGATGAAATACAGAGAGATCAAAATACACTTTTGAGAAACTAATATCTAGCATGATGAAAGTTGGCTTTCCACCATCTCTAACTCAACTGAATTTATTATAGAGAACGATTCATTGTGAAATAGACTTTGCATTATGATTTCATAAACTATTACCTTTTCCAAAATCCTTTTTCGACAAAACCGAGGTTTGAAATTTTACTTAAACCTTCCGACATTGAAGGCTCCGAAATTATGATGCCTGAAATTTTTCATTAAATATATCTGTTGTGAGAAACTTTAACCTTTCCAGAATTCAACAGAACACGGGTTTGAAACTTTATTTCATTGAATGCGTTTAATGTTTTTTCATCGATTAAAATCTTCAGACATGGAAGGCTCAGAAATTATGATTTTTTCCCAAAATTCGGTAAAACAACAAATTACGGCGTTTTACTTCATTGAAAGCATTCTTCCCTTTTTAAGATTTCCTTTTGGAAAAAGGTTCAATTGCAGTATTGTGCAGTTTTATCAAAGTCTTAGGGGAGGATATAAATTTATCTCATACTAAGAAGATTGGATTTAACATATTTAGTTTTAGTTTCCTATTAGATTGAGTGAAAAGATATGGGAGGATATAAATTTATCTCATATTAAAGTTGGATTTAATATATTTAATTTCATATTAAATTACACAAATCGGCTTTCTTGAATGATTAGTTTCTTTATTTTATTACTTTTAAATTAGATGAATTTGAAAGTTAATTCTTTTGATTTATAAGTGTTTTAAATCAAAGATATATATTAAGATATAGAATATTATATCAAAAGTTTTGCTATCTTATATATGGGGTTTATTATCAAATATAATCTACATTTCAAGGTAAATGTGATTAAATTGTGTTGAAATTATAATATATTAATATTTTTATTAATTATTAATAATTTAATGAAACAGTGAATATTTAGTTTTTTTTAACAGTGATTCAATTAAATTATTTTTTTAATGAGATTATAATGTTTTTAGGTATACATCATATATATATATATATATATATTAAAAATTTAATTATATTACTTGATGTGATTACATTCTTTATTTTAAATGTTAAAATAAATTTAACATTCTAAGAAATCGAAAGATCTCAAAATTTAATTACTTAAAATTATAGTATTTTCAATTTTTAATAAAATAACAATTCTCTTTCTTAATATTTGCAATTTTCAATAAAATAACAATTCTCTTTCTTAATTATGATGTGAAATCTTAAATTATTTTTTCTCCAAATCTTAGTAAAAGTGTTGAAACCTAAACCTAAAATTATTGAGGTTTTTTATTATACCAAAATTATTACAACTTCAATCTATTCGCTATTTTTTTGGTAAATGAGCCAATATTCCATATTTCTAAAATAACTATTCGTCAATTTAATCATAAACCTGAAAATTTGATTAGGCTTAATCTATATAAATAAATATGATTAGAATTTTGCAATTTTTTTCACAAAAATCTAACTGTAAAAATATTTGAATCATGCTTTTAAAAATAAAAATAAATTAAACGCCATTCAAGAAGGAATTAAACGCCATCCAAAACCCCTCTTCCCCTCTTGAAATTTAACAACCGTAACCAAAATTTCAAAATCATCTCGGAATTTCAAAATTTCAAAATCATCTCGGAATTTCCAAGATTTACCAGGGCATTTGATTAGTGTGACCAAACATCTGTGAGAGAGTTACACCGCGGCTTTTGGGACCACTTTCAGCGTACATTGAACGTCTTTGAAGTGTTTCCTATCCGGCCACGTGGTCCTCACGTGCATTACAGAAAGGGAGTGGGCCAATGATGCCTCTGTAGAAAGTCCACCTGCTGACGCCTGTGCTCTAGTGGGGTGCTGCCATTTCGGTGACCATATTACTCTGTAGAGATTCCCCCCACTGTCTTACGGGTTTCGGTCCCCGTTTCAGCCCAGCCAAGCATTGGGTAGAGCAACACTTCGCAGAAGACGAAAAAGGAGATGGAGATGCAGAAGCGGAGGAGGAGTCATGTGGTGGTATTCTCGACATTGGAGCAGGGCCACCTAATCCCTGCATTCCAAACTACTCTTCATCTCGCACACAGAGGCGTCGCTGTCACCTTCGTCACAACTCGTCTCAACGCAACCGCTCTCGCTTCCAGACTCCCCCCTCCACAATTTCCTCTCCTCCTGCGCTTCCATCACTTGTCGCTCCCGCCCCTTGACGGCCTCCCGCCAGACCAAGAAAGCTGCCACACCCTCCACCCAAAACAATTTCAAAACCTCTATCTCGCCACGGAACAGCTCCAACCCCAATTCGAAGACCTTCTGCAGAGCCTAGCGGTAAACGCCGACGAAGAATGGATGAAACCCACCTGTGTGATTGGCGACATGTTCACCGGATGGGTACAAGAATCCGCTATGAAGATGGGCATTCCCGGCTTCACGTTTTACACTTCCCCGGCCTACGGGACTCTGCTTTACAATTCCCTCTGGCTTCATCTGCCCCACCTCGAAAACCAATCCCACACCGTTACTCTCCCCGACGTTCCCACCTTCTTGACTCTGAATCGATCGGATTTGACTCCCACCTTGCTGAAGGCCACCAGATCTAATCCATGGCACCTGTTTGTGAGCCGGCAGGTGAAGAAAAACAGGCACACTCAGGGATACATCGTCAATACGTTCTTGGAGCTGGAACCGGAGATTATCGAATACATGGAGACAAGCAGCGGGAAGCCCGTCTGGACCGTTGGCCCCGTTTTACCCTACGATTACATCACGGGATCCTCTGCTACAACCCCTCTGGATCGAGGGGAAGTATCGATCTCGGAATGGCTGAACCAGCAAACGCCGGGTTCTGTCGTCTATGTTTCGTTCGGGAGCAGGAATTTTCTGTCCGATGCCCAGATTCGAGAACTCGCATTTGGGCTCCAAGGTAGCGGGAAATCCTTCATATGGGTTCTGCGTACTCCGCCGGAAACCGAGAACGAGAGGGGCTCCTCGCAGTCTCTGCTCCCGGAAGGATTCGAACGCGATACCTCCGGGCGAGGCCTGGTGATCACAGGATGGGCACCGCAGCTTCTCATCCTGTCTCATCCTTCCACGGGCGCTTTCATCAGCCACTGCGGCTGGAATTCCATGTTGGAGAGCGTGAGCAGAGGGATTCCCATCATCTGTTGGCCCATGGCGGGTGAGCAGTTCCTTAACGCCAAGTGGTTCGTCGAACAGCTCCGAGTTGCCGTGCGAGCACAGCGGGGAGACGGTGGTATCGTGCCAAGAGAAGAGGTGGAGAGGGTTGTGAGGATCGTCCTGGAGGACGAAGGGGATCTCGATGTGAGAGGCAGAGTCCGAAATCTGGCTCATGTCGCTCAGGCAGCGGTGGTTGATGGCGGTTCGTCTGCTAAAAACTGGGATTCCTTTGTGAAGCACATCTAATTCCTCCAGACTTCATCATATCAATCCACTCGCATACATTCATCTTCACAAGAATCATGATGGATGGTAAACATTATTGACCAGGTAGAAACGTCATCTAAGGCTTGCAGGGACCGCACATACTCATCTTCATCATGCTCTCCTGGAAATTAGAATGGAGGCAGACTTTACTGACCAGGCAAACGTCATCATTGGCGGGCAGGAACTGTTTAGTGCAGAACATTAATGAAAAGGTGGAGCCATAAAATTGCATGAACTCCACAGCAGGGGTGGAATTGCAGAGAACCATAATGGAGAGACTGAATTATAGAAAATTGTATGTTTCCAATCCTGTTCAATAAACTAATAATAGTGTTCTTGTCTGGTGTATGCACGCTTTCACTGAGTGATTATGATTGATGTTGCTTTGGTATTTAAAGTTTCATTATGCTTTCACTTAGTGATTATGATTATGATTGATGTTAGGGTGTTTTCATTTGGGGTTTAAAGTTTCATTTAGAAGTACACATTTATATCTTTCCAGTTCATTATATTTTGAGTGTTTAAAGTTTCATTTAGTAGCACAAAATTATACCTTTCCAGTTACTTCATTATTCTTATTGTACACAGTTCAAAAGAGATTTTCACTTTGTATTCACGTTAAGTTTGTTCAAAAGAGATTTTCACTTTGTATTCACGTCAAGTTTATTAAATTGATAAAGTTTATATAAATAGTTGTGGCAGTTTAATTACGCCATAATTTTATTTGGAAAATAATAGAAATTTTAATAATTTTGAAAAAATCTGGTATGATTTTTTGGAAATCCAGGTTACAGTTATTAAGCTTCAGGATTTTGGGTGCCTTGGAGATTCTTGAGTGCTGAATCTATGTCCACCATAAAAAAAAACTATTAAAGCACTCTTTAATTAATGTTTTGAAAAAAAATTGATTTCAGGTAAAAGATTGAGTGCCAAAGAGGTTCTTGATGGCGCTGAATCCATTTACACTATAAAAATTTATTCAAACACTCCCATAATTAAAAAATTAATTTATTTTCACTCAAATTCAACTAAAATTTCACCATTAAATGAAATTGTAACCTACACCATGTTATAAATAATTTAAATAAATAAAAAACTAATATTGTTAACATTTAAATTTTATATTTATTTATAATGTTAATTTTAATATTACTTTTTTAATTATATATTAAGTATTAATAATAATTCAAGATATTTCTCTATTTGCAAGAAATTATTATTATAATAATTAATCATTTTAAATGAATTTGTGTCCTTTTACTAATATAAAATTATTTAGTTTTATTTAGTTGTTATATGAAAGTAAATATTTATTTTATATTTTCTTTTTACATAGCAAATAAGAGGAACACAAATGTTGAATATTGTAGTTTTGGGTATATCTTTTATAATCGTAATGTTACCTATAAAAAGAAGTGGATAACCCATAGTTAAAAACCTTTTCTCCTCATTGGATAGCAAGCCAGCAATAACCTAACAAATTGAAAGCTCAGAAATTATGACTTAAAAAAAAAAAATGAGATCTTACATCATCGGATATGTATGATGTCATGACCTATAACCTTTTGCAGAACAATGATCTGAAATTTTACTTCATCGAATGCGTATTATGTTTTTTCCCAAGCTGGATCGATCAAAAATCTTTAGACATTAAGGGCTTAGAAATTATGATTATTTTGGCTTTTCCAAAATTTGACAAAACAGAGCTTTGAAATTTTTATTTGTTGAATGCGTTTTGTGTTTTTCACAGCTGGATCCATGAAGATTAAAACCTTCAGATATTGAAGGGTCAGAAATTTTAAATTTTTTCACTTCATTAACCTTTCCCAGAATTGACCAAACAGATGTTTACTTCATCGGATGTGTCTGGTGTCATAAATTATAACGTTTTCTAAAAAATTGACAAAACAGGGCTTTCAAACTTTATTTTATTGGGAGTTGTTTTTAATGCGATTTTTTGGTGCTTAAATTGTTTTTTATTTGGATGTATGGATTTAATTTTCTGAAAATTTTTTAAAATTTTTTTAAGTCATTTGGATTATGCACAGTTATTTATCAAACTTATGATGTCAATAAATTTTTGTTAGATTTCAGGTAAATTACACTGAAAAAACTTACCAAAACAAATTTCTAAAAAAACAGACTAATACAACTAGATTTCATTGAATCACTAACTACCAGAGGTTCGCGAAGGAATCACAGTGTAGCTGCAGACAAGTTTTTGATTATTCACCGATAATTATAGAGCGTAATAACTCCACTATATCTGAGTAACCTTCATCACTATATCTGAGTAACACTGACCACATACAATTCATGAATCTGACGCACCTCTACAGTAGCTATAATGAGGAAGCGGTACATACGATGATTCACCTATTTGAAGATCATACGCTAATAGTTGATAAGGTGATGGAGGTTGGCCGAAGGTTCAAGACTCAAGGATAAGGGCAAAATTTTTTTTGCATTCCTTGCTCGATTTTTACCATCAAATTCGTCGTTTTCGTTTGATTCCGAACTGACTGGTGCAAACTCTGGCTCCTTCACATCGATGCGTCTTTCTAGTTCATATATTTGGCCCAACCTTGCCCGGATTCTCCCAGCAAAAGGCAAGCTCAACCCGCCAGCTAACAAGCAAGCTAATCAGCAAGCCAGCATTATCAGCAAGCCTGGAGTTCTTTCTCCCAGCGCCCGGGTTCTAACATCATGCATGGGTTCAACCAGCGTTTCTTTATTTTGTTTCTCCCAACCTCGTTTTAGTAGCTCCGTCAAGCCTCACCACCACCTGCGCCACCAGCATTGTTTTTTTTTTACTGCAGAGCCTGGAATAAGAAATGAGTGAACAGAACAGGTCGAACATAAAACAAAATAATACCCAGAGCTTTATAAGTAGCTTAGACCAAGTAGGTGGGGTGCGACCGGAATGCTGGAATGGCTAGAGGGGGACTAGACGAATCCTGCAAAATTGGTACCCCAGGCAGATCAATTGACTACTTCATAGGCGTTTTCTCTTGTTGAATCATGCAAAATCGTATACCAGATGCGAGTTTCGTGCCTAGCCTGGCCTGGAATTGCCTGAGCTTGAATTCAAAGACTTTGACCATTCTGCAACCGAAATCATCGTCACGCTAGGAAAGGTAAGGTTGGTACGGTGTGGTGACTAGTGGATAACTCAAGGACACATGAAACGCATGCAATCTCCGCGTTAGAACACTCGTTGCTCCCAGACGCTCAATTTTAACATATGCCCTGTAACCAAAACTAAATAAATAGCTCAGTGTTTTATTTTCTCCCATGTGTATATATAAATATTAATCATGTGATATTTTTAGGACATGATCACAGTTGATTAAAAAATAAATATGGTTTATTTTGTTTTCTTTAACTTGAATTACAAACATAGGGTTCACATTCCGGAATTTCTATATATATGCATTTTTATTTAATTGTTTGGGAGATGATGATATTTTTAAGCAAAAACTTATGGATATTTAATTTATTTAAATATTTTATATATAACTGTTAAGTATATTAATATATAATTAGATGGTTTTTTAGTGAAAAATATCCCCCAATAAAAAACAAATGGACTACAACAAACATGAAACAAATAAACTACAGCTATTACATATAAGAATGATCTTTTCTTGAAAACTTATCAAGTCTTAAACTATACACTTGTTCTCGATTCAGCAAATAAACACATTTATCTTAATTGATGGTGCGATGGATTTAAATTCAAGTGGAGAAGTGTATCTTTAGGTTTCACTCGGCTTTGGAATTTTTTAATCAAGAATGATTGTAACCAAGATAATGTTGGGTATGCATCATATGCAAAATATGCTAGGCAGTACAGGGATTTTATGACTGTGTACATGTGTCTCCAAATTTATTCATCTTGCAATAAAGGGATTTTATATTTGGAAGTCAAGATTCTACTTCTGTCTTGCTGTTTCAACTTGGAACCTTGGCGACAAATGTGCAATCAGCTTAGCCGGCTATGCTCAGAATCTGTGTTTCATGTCAACCAGTTCATTCTTCACACTCCTACTTGACAGGCTAGCTCTTCCTTGTTAATAAGATTTTTGTACCAAATTCAAATAGATCTACAGAAAGCAGACTTCAAAAACAGAATTTATTTATATACCAGCTGAAAATAAATGCTACGATGCTGGTTTTAAATATGATTGTGTATCAATTTAGTTTTTCCTAGCTAGAGATTTAGACGTGCTAATATATTTTGTATTTTGAAATTTTTCCATCTATTTCTGGATTAAACAATTGTAAATGTTTTTGTAATTGGTAAGAGGATAATTACTTTCTCAAAATACTCGTATGAGGATACATTCTATACTGTAGGGCCCTCATCTGCTGCTAGGAATAGTCTGCAACTGCTCACACAAACATCACCTTTCTCCACTGCCTGTGACTCTTGAAATCAGCCCAGAGTCAGTTCCTGAGCGGCTCGATTGACGAGGAAAATGAAGTCCAGGCCCCGGGCCAAAACCTGAAACCTGGAAAATATTTCCCACCTAATACGATGCAATTCTCGTGATATGCCGCCATTGTCTCTCGTATATAATGAGACACACTACTGGAGAGCTGGATGAGTGAGACTTTGTACCATAAATTGAGATGTTTTAGTATCTCAAATTTCTTTTGAATTCCTGTTACTTGTTGAAGGCATGACATCTGGTTCTCAAATTCTGTCTATGTTAGCTATTGTGAATATAGGAAAGCCATTGTGCATTTCAGTCTATCTTCGTTTGCATAGCGAGGTCTCTCTCAAGTCTATCTTCTATGTTAGTTTTCTTCGAGCCCTACGCAGGGACTAGCTGCCTTGCAGCTTCCCTCGTTAAACAAGAATCCAGTTACATTATTTTCATGCTTTTACATGAATCCAGTTGTATTATTTTTTATGTCTAAATCAATTTGTTTTTATAGTTTAAATTATATATTTAATGTAATTAGATTAACACATTTAATAATTTTAAAATATTTAAATTATGTATATTTAACCATCTATTTTTTTAGTTTAAATTACAATTAAATGTGAAAATGGATTTAACATTTTTAAAAACTCCAAATCAATTAAATTGTGTACACTCAACTATTTAAAATTACAGTGGTATAATGTTGGAAATCTTAGAAAGCTAATATAGACCTTTTTTTTCAACCAATACAGAGACCCAGCGCAAATTAGAAACTTGGTTTACCCTCTAGCGTGTTTGTGGGCACTTGGGGTAGGATTAAGAATATAGTGATAGGTCCTTTGACTCGATAGAAGTTCTTCTCAATTACATGGTATAGGTTTAAGAATTTTTTTATATATATAAAATAATACTCATATAATTTTTCTAATCAGATAATAATAAAAATAAAATAATATTTTTTTTATTAAAAAAATTAGTGTTAAAATTTTGTTGTGTGGTTATATGTAATTTTTAAGCATAGAGGCTTATTCTATAGCGTAGTGTGATGTCAGCTCAGCGTGACGTGTAATGTTGTCTTTCTGTCATCAAAATTGAATTGAAATTTTGCTCATATCCCCTTAATAAAAAATATCAGTTTAGATCCATCTTAACTCTGGATCTATTAAGCCTCGAGAGGGATCAGGTCAGGCTGTCTTTCTGTCATCAAAATTGAATTGAAATTATGCCCATGTCCCCCAAAATAAAAAATACCAGTCTAGATCCATCTTAACTCTGGATCTATCAAGCCTCGACAGGGATCAAATCTCTCCAGGTGCAAATTCCTCAAGTTTTACACTAAAAAAAGGTTTTCACTTGACCCTTGATACATCCAGAATTAAGATGGATCTAGGCTGATTATATTAAACATTGCATTAAATAGTATTTGGCCCATAAATTTCATAATAATATTTTTTTCCAATTAATTATTTAACCTATAATATTTTGACTCATGATATTTAAATTAAACATTATTAATTAATTAATTAATTAATTATTTTACCCTCATGATATTTAAATTAAACATTATTAATTAATTAATTAATTAATTATTTTACCCTAGTCTACAAATAATTATATTAAACGATAAATTTTTAACCTCAAGTCAATGATATTTTTTTTCCCTTTTTTCTAATGTTTAAATGGCATTAAATTATCTTTATACAATATTTAGTAAAATAATAACTATAAATAAGGTAAATAGGGTAGGGTGATAACCATAGCTCGACGACATTCATAACCAAACCATACCAAATATAACGCCGTCCCAATAAACATACAACCCTCGGTTCGTTGGCTTGGCACCAATAATATGTTTAACCTGCGCCCCAAACAATGTTAGCCCCGCGTTACAATAGTTTGACATTTGTTACGAATATATGCACCCCAAATAAAATACGTTGCAACCATATTATAAAATAGGAAATTGTTAACCCTACAATAGATTAGGTTGTAACGATATGCAATATATGGCATACATTAACAACTTTAGTTATATTATTATAACCACACCATAAATATAACATGACCTTTCAGCGTTGTTTGGAGTTTGTCGATTAATGGGCAGTTCACGAGGTCAAACCCACAATCTTCATTTGCCTTTTCCATTCACTGCAACCATACACAATAAACATGTTTTCCACCGCTTATATTTCAACTCCAAGCTCGTGGCTCATTGGTGGAGTGCTTGACTTAATGCTCCGATGGTTTATGGGTTCGAAACTCACCGAGCTAGTTTGTCAAACTAAAATCCTGGAATTTATGGTTCCATGTATTGCCAACCGATTGGGTTATCCTGGAATTTATGGTTCCATGTATTGCCTTCCGATTGGAATTTATGGTTCCATGTATTGCCAACCGATTGGGTTATCCTGGAATTTATGGTTCCATGTATTGCCTTCCGATTGGGTTATCTGTTATTCACATATTGGTTCATAAATTCCATGTATTGCCTTCCGATTGGGTTATCTGTTATTCACATATTGGTTCACTCAGAACTTATTTCCCACCTGTTAATAACACATATTGGTTCACTCAGAACTTATTTCCCACACATATTGGTTCACTCAGAACTTATTTCCCACCTGTTAACTGTTATTCACATATTGGTTCACTCAGAACTTTCATAAATTCCATGTATTGCCTTCCGATTGGGTTATCTGTTATTCACATATTGGTTCACTCAGAACTTATTTCCCAATAACAGATTGGGTCACTTAGAACTTATTGGTTCACTCAGAACTTATTTCCCAATAACAGATTGGGTCACTTAGAACTTATCTGCCATCTGTTAATAACAGATTGGTTCACTTATCTGCCACATACATACCTAGTTATCCAGCGAGTACATACCTAGATTGGTTCACTTATCTGTTATTCACATATTGGTTCACTCAGAACTTATTTGCCACCTGTTAATAACAGATTGGGTCACTTAGAACTTATCTGCCATGTGTTAATAACAGATTGGGTCACTTATCTGCCACATACATACCTAGTTATCCAACGAGTACATACCTAGATTGGTTCACTTATCTGCCACATACATACCTAGTTATCCAGCGAGTACATACCTAGTATTGGGTCACTTAGAACTTATCTGCCATGTGTTAATAACAAATTGGGTCACTTAGAACTTATCTGCCACGTGTTAATAACATATTGGTTCACTTATCTGCCACATACATACCTAGTTATCCAGCGAGTACATACCTAGATTGGTTCACTTATCTGCCACATACATACCTAGTTATCCAGCGAGTACATACCTAGTCATCAGGATTTATGGTTCCATGTATTGCCTTCCGATTGGGTTATATGTTATTCACAGATTGGTTCACTTAGAACTTATCTGCCACGTGTTAATAACAGATTGGTTCACTTATCTGCCACATACATACCTAGTTATCCAGCGAGTACATACCTAGATTGGTTCACTTATCTGCCACATACATACCTAGTTATCCAGCGAGTACATACCTAGTCATCAGGATTTATGGTTCCATGTATTGCCTTCCGATTGGGTTATATGTTATTCACAGATTGGTTCACTTAGAACTTATCTGCCACGTGTTAATAACAGATTGGTTCACTTATCTGCCACATACATACCTAGTTATCCAACGAGTACATGCCTAGTCATCAGGTTATGTAATGGTGACACAGATTGGTTGGCGTTCACTTATCTGCCACGAGTCATCCAGCGAGTACATACCTAGTCATCCGACTATGTAATGGTGACACAGATTGGTTGGCGTTCACTTATATGCCACATGTCACTAACAGATTGGTTCACTTATCTGCGACATACATACCTAGTCATCTGGCGAGTACATACCTAGTCATCTGGCTATATAATGGTGAGTACATACCTAGTCATTCGACTATGTAACGATGACACAAATTGGTTGGCGTTCACTTATCTGCCACATGTCACTAACAGATTGGTTCACTTATCTGCAACATACATACCTAGTCATCCAGCGAGTACATACCTAGTCATCCGACTATGTAATGGTGACACCGATTGGTTCACTTATCTGCGAACCAATCTGCCACATACATACCTAGTCATCCGGCGAGTACATACCTAGTCATCTAACTATGTAATGCCATGTGTTGAGACCAAATATTGCCACGTCATGCCATATTAGCATGCCAAATCAATTCCATATGTCAATTCCATGATGTGCCGGTGAGTACATACCTAGTCATTCGGCTATGTAATGGTGACAGATTGGTTCACTTATATGCCACATACATACCTAGTCATCCGGTGAGTACATACCTAGTCATCCAGCTATGTAATGCCATGTGTTTGGTGACATAGATTGGTTCACTTATCTGCCACATACATACCTAGTCATCCGACGAGTACATATCTAGTCATCCAGCTATGTAATGCCATGTGTTGAGACCAGATATTGATACGCCATGCCATATTAGCATGCCAACTCAGTTCCATATGTCAATTCCATGATGTGCGGGCGAGTACATACCTAGTCATTCGGCTATGTAATGGTGACAAACTGGTTCACTTATCTGTCACATACATACCTAGTCATCCGACAAGTACATACCTAGTCATCCAGCTATGTAATTCCATGTGTTTGGTGACACAGATTGGTTCACTTATCTGCCACATACATACCTAGTCATCCAACGAGTACATACCTAGTCATCCAGCTATGTAATGCCATGTGTTGAGACCAGATATTGCCACGTCATGCCATATTAGCATGCCAACTTAGTTCCATATGTCAATTCCATGATGTGTCAACGAGTACATACCTAGTCATCCAGCTATGTAATAGTGACAGATTGGTTCACATATCTGCCACATACATACCTAGTCATCCGGTGAGTACATACCTAGTCATCCAGTGATGTAATGCCATGTGTTTGGTGACACAGATTGGTTCACTTATCTGCCACATACATACCTAGTCATCCGGTGAGTACATACCTAGTCATCCAACTATGTAATGCCATGTGTTGAGACCAGATATTGCCACGTCATGCCATATCAGTGTGTCGATTAAGTTCCATATGTCAATTCCATGATGTGCCAACGAGTAGATACCTAGTCATCCGACTATGTAATGGTGATAGATTGGTTCACTTATCTGCCACATACATACCTAGTCATCCGACGAGTACATACCTAGTCATCCGACGAGTACATACCTAGTCATCCGGCGATGTAATGCCATGTGTTGAGACCAGATATTGCCACGTCATGCCATATCACCGTGCCAACTCAGTTCCATATGTCAATTCCATGATGTGCCATGTGGTAGATCCAGGGCAGGTGGTCTGCCACATACATACCTAGTCATCTAGCGATTGGTTCAATTATCTGCCACATACATTCCTAGTCATCCAGCTATGTAATGTCATGTGTTGAGACTAGATATTGCCACGTCATGCCACATCAACATGCCAACTCAATTCCATATGTCAATTCCATGATGTGCCCTGTGGTAGATCCAGGACGTTCCACCTGTCAATTGTAGGATGTGCCATGTCACCCTTTGACTCTCAGATATTGCCACGTCATGCCACATCAGCATGCCAACTCAATTCCATATGTCAATTCCATGATGTGTCATGTGGTAGATCCAGGACGTTCCACCTGTCAACTGTAGGATGTGCCATGTCACCCTTTGACTTTGACTTTTTCCCTAATAGTTAAAATATTCAAATTGCCATAACTTTGACATACATGCTCTGACTGACATGATTCATGTTGCGTTGGAATTGTCTCATCGAGATCTTCAACATGGTGTCATTTCCATCAACTTTTGGGAACTTTTATTTTTAGGTGTTTTCAGATCCTCATAGATCAATCCTCCCCACTGAGAGGCTTTTAGACCTTCAAAATGTTATTAATCAGATAAGTGTGGGAACTTCCACCCCACTTGTTTAGTGTTTGTCCACCCTGTTCTATGTATCTGGATCATCACAAAATGTTGCATAATAATTATGACAATTGAAACCATATGTTTAACTATTTGCACTTTCCCACATCCTTCTGCATGTGTTACTTCAACCACCATCCATGTGCAACACGTTTGCATCATTAACAAATACAAATATGCTAATAACAATGAACTAACAACATGTTTGATACTATTTTCCCATAACAAATTTCCATCCTCCATAATGCCTGCTTTGTCCACCTTTGTAGATATGAGTGAAAAGGTTTGGCTTGTGTTGACAAGTTTAATTGCCCTATGGTTACCAACAAAGAATCATCCTTCATTTGATGAGCTTAGACAATATACTCTATGTCATCCTTGAAAAGGTAATACTTTCTTTTTTTCTTGCAGTAGATATCCTTCCTGTTAAACAAATAAGGACTTCCAAGCATAATTCCACCAATATCTAATGGAACCACATCTAGTTCAACTACATTGACAAATATTAGATGTAATTACAAATCTAAGCTTACATTTTTCATTCACCTGAGGCTTAGTATTGTTACATACCCATCCAAGTAGATGAGGTCTAGGATGCGGTGTTGTTTCCAAATTCAACTCCTTAACAACTTCTTCGGATATTAAATTAGCTTGAGAACTAGTGTCAAATAAAGTATCTACTTTTACATGTTTGGTTACCACCCTTATGTGAAAGAGTTCATCTCTCTTTCTTGCAGAAATAGATGACGAAATAGAAGAACTAGAACCAACATGTGAAGACGATATACCTTTCAAACCCATAATTGCAATTTGTGCCTCATCGCTAGAGTCCAATCCCAGATCCCATTGGACTGTCACTACCACCTTCTGCTTGCCCTTCCTATCTCGAAACCACTTAGGCCTTAACTCTAGATGTAGCTTCCAACAATGATCATCAGTGTGCCCCTCTTTCTTGCAATGGGTATAAGAAAGTTTTTCATCACCCTTCTTCACAAAAGTTGTTCTCTTTGGCTTCTCCTTTCCTTTGCCTTTATCTTCTTTCTACCGAATATCTTCCACAAAGACTTCACCACCTTCTTTACCTACTTCAATATAGGTCACTTGTACACAAACCTCATCTAGGTTAGATGGCTTCAACAAGAAAATAATATTGTGTATATACCCAACCAAACTACCAATATATTTCAAAAGAGTCTCTCGCATAGTAAGTGGAATATTTAATATCGGTGCCCTTTTCCTAAAATCCTCTATAAAGTTTTTCACACTTTTGCCTTTACCTTGTCGCATAGCTTTCCGTTCTATTATTGCTTTATGGTCATGTGCCAAAGGATAAAATTGATTTTTCAATGTTGATGTAAATTCAAACCATGAGGAGTAGAGTTTTACCTTCTTGATGTGAAGTCTTCCACCATATTAGCGCAATACCTTCGAATCGAAGCGAGACTAATTGAATTTTTACCTCGTCGTCGAAAATCTGTTGCATGAAGTAATAGATTTCCATCTAGTGAATCTAATTTATAAGCTTATCAGCATTAAGCTCACCATCATAGGCTGTAAAGTTGAATTCAATATCCAAATTCAACAATGACTTATTTGAAGCGCATTTTCCATGAGGATATAGAGGAGGAGAATGAGGAGGACTTGAAGGAGAAGTAGGAGTCATCTTTTTCGAATCACCTTCATTTCCTTCATCTTTGACATCTTTCTTCAACAAGCTTCCCTCACTAAACTCCTTCCATTCTCAATACATTTTGTCAACCATGACCTTCATTACCATGAAAGCTTCACAATACTCTTTCTCAAGCTAAAAAAATTCTCTTCTCCCTCGTGAAATGACATTTCTCTTCTTCGAGTAAAGCTTCTTGATCCAATTTTTGGATTGCCTTCAACAAGTATTCCTTCACCTTGCTTGATTTTTCTTTTGGTTATCATGCACATTCACAAACCACCATCATTTTTTCTCTAATACCACTTGATCTAAGATCTTTTAAAGTGTCTTAGATTGTAAAAATGTTCAAGTGTGTATAATTAAACTAAATCAGCGTAATAATTAAATCACGCATGAAAGATTCCCGTTAAGACAAGTCTGTTTGTAGTAAGAATAGAGGGGTTTTTAGCTTGGTTAGATAGACTGGACATATACTTTTTTTGGATGGCTATTAAAAACTTTCGATGGTCACCCGATTTCCCTTCTGGGCGGGTGGAGACCTGCCTGTGTATGTAATATTTCTTTTCAGTAATAGAATCATGCCTCAGTTTACAAAAAAAAAAAAATGAAGTTTCAATTTAAAATGAAATGTAGAAAATCGAGACAAGAAAAAAATAAGAAGAAAATAAACTAATAATGAAATTCATCTAGTGTGCACTATGTCTCCGAGTCTGGCCTCAAAGGGAGTGGCCTCTTTTTTAATCTCCCCAAAATTGCAATCTCCAAATGCCTGCTACAAAAATGAGTTCTCTACTATCAAGAAATGTCCTCCAAAATCCCACTAAAACTCCTCCTTTGGTTTCTACAAAATCAATCTCTAAAAACTCCACTAATTACAAAACACAAAGGCCAAACTAAAAAACTAATAACTCTTGCCGCCATAAATTTTATAGCCACAACATTGTGGTGCATAGATAATTCGTTTATGTATATATAGTTTTTGTGGCTCGAAAGATCTAGGGTCAAGCCTGCAAGCTATCAGACTTATCCCGGATTGAACGAATGATATATTTTAAAATTGGATATGGTTATAACCATAGCTCGGTGGCATACATAAACAAACCATACTATAAAATAGTAAATCTTTAACCTTGCGGCAGATTGCGTGGTACAATATGCAATATATGGAATACATTAAAAACTTTGGTTATATTATTATAACCACACCACAAATATATCACGACTTGTCCACGATGTTCAAAGTTTGTTGGTTAATGGGGAAGTCACGGGGTCAAACCCATGACCTTCCTTCCCCTTTTTCTTTGACCGTAACCATGCATAATAAATACATTTTTCGCCGGTGATGTTTCAATTGCTAGCTTGTGGCTCATTGGTGGAGCACTTGGCCAATGAATTGGTGGTTACGAATTCGAAAATCCGGTGGTGCTTATTTGTCAAAATAATTTTTGCATGCGAACTCTATTTAATGCATGGAACTTTTAATTTTAGGCTTTTCTAGACCTTCTTGAATCATCTAAGGCCACGGCTACTTGTGAATCTATTCCTCTTGTGGATGGGCTTTCCCGCTGTGAATATTTCCTTCCATGTTTGCTGTAACCATACTCCCCTTGCACTGTATAACTAACTAATAAGTATTCTATGGTTAATATGACGTTCTTGTGAACTTGTTTGCAAACTCAATCCATACATGCATCATCATGATTTTTGTTGCATTGTTTTCTAAACTACTTCTATATCAATAGCGCAACACACCACGCTATATTTTCTCAACTATAAATCTGAAATTTTACACCCCAAACTTTCTTATCGAATTTTGGTGATCATACACCAAATTTCCAAGCCACTGCAGTCTTTTAGTTCTTAAAAGACTTTGACACCCGATCACCAATTTTCAATTCATGGCCCTTTACAACTAGTTCTCTGATCCATGTGCCCATAAGTTAGATGATCCATATTGGATCATTATATTGTTTTTCATCCATTTCTATGCTTTTAAAGTGGAAAAAGTGGAGGAATCAATTCACGGGACCGTTTTTACCTACAGGACCCAGTTTGGCAAAACAAGGTCGGGAGCATTTTGAGGCATCAAATGATGTTTCTTGGGGACACAATTTTTTTGATTTAGCGTAACACATTTTCATGTTATTCTGCCCATATAGATTTGTCCAACGATGTAAGAATCACGTCAATCAGAGTCTGTATGTGAAAGTTATGCCACTAAGAAGTTGAGCTCTTGTTTCCACCACCATAATTCAGGAGGATTCCATGTCAGCCCCCATTATTCATGAAAATGGGTCTATCCACATGATTATGATGTAGAGAAATCTAGAGTAGTCTATATTGTAACTTTTGTTAAGAGTTGAGGTAGTCAAACCTAACCACTAAAAGGCTATCAGGTTGTGTTATAACTAGACCACTAGGAGGAAAATGATTGCATTCTTTCGAGTGCAGTTGTTCCATAGATGAGAAAAAATAGCCAAGAGGGATAAGAGGTAGAGCACGTAGAGATAATTTGTGCAATGTAGTAGCTCATGGGCCACAAGCCATACCTCTTTGTACTTGTAGCCATATTTCCATTTAGAGAAACAAAGCGGAACAACCTCACCTTCCAGCTGTGTTTTTCTCCTAAAAGGGTTTCCCAAAACATATCTTATGTCAAATGTGTGTGATATTTTTTTTTTCCATTCTCTATTTTCTACATAATTTTCATTCGCATTCATGCACTATTAACAGTAAATCTACAAATCCAAAAATCTAATAAAACTATAATAGTGTAGAATTCCAGTTTTTAAATATAATATTATCAGATCTATTGTGATGAACTATCCAGTGGAATATCCATGATAGTTTATGAATCATTACACCCACGGTCTTCAATATTTTTGGTGCATCGAAGATTCCAATCATGGTTCAACAACGTAGTTCTTATCAATGGCGCACAAGACTCTATGCTAGAACCAAGGCCTTAGGTGCTTATGTGCTCACGTCATCACAGTTATGGGTCCCTAGTTGAATTCAATCAACAAACCTTCATAAACCACCTAGGGCTATGAGGTGAGGGATTAAAACTAATCCTTGATGAGTTTAGTCCTAAACTTTAATCAAGTAAATTACCATGTTATTTACCAATGTGCCCTCAAATCATGCCATGTCACTACCATGTGTAGTTGATGTATTTCTGTCACATGGCGTCATTTGGGTAGTGTCGCATGTCACCCAAAAAATGAGCCACTTGGCCACCCAAAAAGGTTGAATCCACCTGCCACTTGTCATTTCGATATTGCACCATGTCATCACTTCATCCTATCATTCCCACCGGTTTCCACGAACCTTCCACATCATATTTTCCATGTCCTCATGGTCTAGGGTCCTTTGTCGAGTTCATTTCACCATCCTTCGCAAAGTTGTCAGGGTCATGCTATCAAGGATTGAGGCTAATCCTTATTCAATCCTTAATTAAGGACTACTGCATCAACTAATCACCACTTGTCAGCAGATGTCAAGTTACTAAATTACCACATCATAGGGTTCCCCCATCATCCCATCCCTGATCCATTTTTTTATGTATGTTCTTTGTAAATTAGTCGGGGTTGCGATGTTGGGGTCACACTATTAACCAACAATGCAATTGTTGTCAATCATCAAGAAAGTTATCATCCCATCCTTGGTTCCTCAGGAAAACCAATTAACTAAACCCATACAATCTACTGTGGAGTCAGGATTATGGATTAGCACTAATCCACAATCAAACTAATCACCTGGAAAATTCACTGTGTTCTGGAACCTAGAGAAGTCAGAACCTTGCCAAACTTAAAAACGCCTTTTCTCCTCAATCCTTGGGAGTTTTGAACAAGTATCATATTCCATTGGAAAGGTATATGAGAGGACTATCCAATTAAACACTTAGATTTCTCATTTAATCCGAGGCACTAAATCAGAAATGCCTTCAAAGATATAACCTTCATCCTTGACCTTGGTCAGGAAATAGTTTTCATGATTATGGTTCTTCGATTCAATATTTTTGTTCTCCAATTGTGATTCAATATTTGTGTTTTCCTATGAGATTGAACCTCAACACCATGCTTCTACTTATGTTCCTAGTTTCCTTGGATTTCCAAATCCCTTCTAGGTAGATCTTCTACTATATTGTTTTGTAATTATTTTATTTCCTCCTTGATGGAGTTTTGTATATCTTCCTTGAAATTTTGAATTTCTTCTTTATTTTCATTCATCTTCCTTTTTATTCCTTCCTTATTTTCATTCATCTTCTTCTCCATTTCCCTTTCAAGCTTTTATTGAGAATCGAAATCCACCTTTTTCAACATACTACCATCTATTTCATTAAGTTTCTTCTCTAATTGAGATAACCTAAATTTTAAGTCTTCACTTTCTTCACGAGTTAAAGAAGATTCTTCGATAAATTTAACTGTAGTAGCTTTGTGGAGGAATGTTGGAAAATAATCATAGCACTCCTTTTTATTACAACAACAAGAAAAAAGAATCTTCTAATCAATAGTTAGGTCACTAGTAAGTTATGTACCTTAATTTGGAGAATATCAGAAAAGCTAAAGCTTTATTGATATAATCTAAGATTTGATTCCTTATAGATCTAAAAATTTGGCCTATGATACTCTGAAATGTATTTTCTGTAATTCCATAGGAATGAACTGGCCCTTGATGTTCCTATTGAAAGTTATGGTAACTTTCCAAAAACTTGTTGACTTTATGGCCTTTTCCCACACGAAAACTTATATAGCATGCCAAGTGTCCAATTCTTCAAATTTAATTATGAAACTTGTACCTAATGTATTTCTGTATGTCTCCTAAAATCCCTAAATATTTCAGTCTAAAAATTCCTAGACAACAAGATATATAAAAAATTCCAAGCTGACATGTTTAAAATTTATTTCATGACTATTTACAAACTCTAATTTCCATAAGGTGTAATTCAGAAAATATAATAAAACAAATTTGAAAAATTGAACCAACAATTTCCTGAGATTTCTCCTTAATATTATCAAAGTTTCAGTTTTTGAAGCCTTACAGAAAAAAGTTATAACGTAAAAAACTAAATTGACCCGTCTGAGACTGATTTCCATAGGATACAAAAAACCTAACTTCCTTGGAGCCTATCTCTGAAAATATAATGACCCAAGATATGTAATTTGAAACAGATGTTCATCATGATTTTTCCTCAACATGGTCCAAATTTCACGGTCCGAGGCCTCATAAAAAAAAGCTATAGCGAAAATTCCAAACTGACCTATTTGAAACAGATTTAGGAGCATTCAAAATTCCTAACCTCCTTGGAACATATCTTCTAAAAATATAGCAAACCAAAATTCCATGATGACTTATTTGAAGCAACAAAACCCTAAGATCATGAGATCGGATACCAAATGTTATGATCTTTGCACCTAAAAGTGATAAGAAACCAATAATTATAGTCCTCTTTAGGGGTAAACCTCCTTTACAAGACAATATTTGATGATCCTAAGACTAGGTCTCCTTAGTATATATATACGAAATAAAGGGTACAACTATAATAAAATGGGACCATAAGGGGTTCTAGCATACATAACAATATAACAATAGAAATGTAATTATTGGGGTTTTTGGGTTAACATGAAGCTTAGATAGGGCTTAACACCAAGGAGAAGGGAAAGGAAATATTTCCTCACCTCATTCTATTTAATATTTTGGGGACCAAAAGCCTCCCAAAATGGGGAGGTATGATATGGATTAATTTTTTTTATATAAATTTTCATCCATCTCAATGCTTTTAGAGTGGAAGAATTAGAGGAATAAGTTCACATGACCGTTTTTACCCATTGGTCCTAGTTTAGGGAATTGGGGTCTGAAACTTTCTTGAGATAGTTTGAGGCATCAAAGAAACTTTTTTGGGTTTCAAATTTTTTTTTCTTGTGTTAAATCCCACGAAGTTTTTCTACATTTAGAGAACTTTCCAATGGTGTAATCTAGACATCAATTAAAATATGTATGCAAAAGTTATGTCACCCAGAAGTTGACCTTCTTGTTTGACCACCATGGTTCGAGAGGATGTGACATCACCCTCCATTACTCATGAAAAAGGAGCTAGCCACATGGTAACTATCAAGAATAACTTATAAGGGTTAGAGTTGCTACTCTAGTTGAGAGTTGAAGGAGTCAAACTTGACCCCTAGTTCGCTATCAAGTTATGTTATTATCAAGTTGCTAGAAGGAAAAGGGGATTCATTCATTTCAAAAGTATCTTGTTCCATATTAGATAAGAACAAATTGTGAATGGGAGTGAGAGAAAACAACAAAGAGGTATTTAGTGTTTGTAGTAGCCTATCAGATTACAAGTTTTAGATAACTCCACAAGGAGTCCTCCTCCTTTGTACTTGCATTATTTCCATTCCATATAAAAGAGAATAGGTTAGCCTCACCTTCTTGCTAGGTTTTCTCCCATAATGGTTTCCTAGAGCATGTCTTGTGTTCATTGTGGTTAGTATGTGATTGTATTTTAGTGTCCCATATTTTCCACATTTTATCTATTAAATGCATAAGAAAAATCAATAATGAATAAATCTATAATCTGAGGAAATTAACCCTTGTAGTATAGATTTTAATCTATTTTTATCATATCTATTGTGACAAACCATCCAATGGATTATCCATATAAATTTAGGGATCACACAAACACATACATCAATGCAATCATTATATATGCAACATAGAGTGATAAATTCATTACCTACAAAAGAATTGAGAAATAATTTAGGACAACACAAAAACATGCATCAATGAAATCATCCTATATGTAATATATAGTGACAACTTTACTATGCACAAAAGCACCAACAAATAATTTAGTGAAATAACAATAAAAGTATAATAATGACATGTCTAGATGCTTAGCACATGACAACACTCTCAACAAATGTGGTGAAAGGAAAAAAACATTCTTCTTTGCACCCTCTAATGTGGAGTATTTATAAACACAACACCAATCCCAAGTTAGTTACAGGGGTTCCAAATAATTCTAGAAGCGTACTCATGTCCACATAGCCTTAAGCATAATATAGTCCACATGATTATGAGCAAATGTGTATCTACTCTGTTGTAGTTCTAAAAAAGTTTGAGATCACTATAAATAGGATTTTAACTCTTTATCATAATATGAGCAATTTTTCAAACCTTTGTACAAGTATTTTGCATCTTTCTTCATAAGTATTTTTTGTATATAATAATAATAATAGTGTCTTGGGGCATTGTTTATTTTTATTATTTCCTTTTTCTTTATGAGTTTGTGTTTGTATATGTTTTCATTTTTATTTAGTACAATTAGGGTATTCAAATTTCACTCACAATCTAGAATATTTAGGTTTATATTTCCAAGGATAGTAGTTACAACAAACTCTAGATTCTTTCGAGAACATGATTAGGTCAACAACTCATAGATGTGTCATTATATAACTCATCAACAATTGGCCCATTAAGAGAGAAAGTTTTAGAAAGTTGGATTTAAATTTGGGAGGGGATAGTAAAAATTCATCATCTTAATTATTAAAGGCCAAGTACCTGCCAATGTTGAAAATTGGGGTAGCTATGAGATGAATTTCCCATGATAAACCGTAGTGCCCCAAAGGAAAGCCCATCTTTCCCCAAGAATAATGCAAATTGGATAAAAGGAAAAATATTATTATTAATTAATGTGACAAAAAGATTTGGGGCAAGCCATCATCAAGTCAATATGGGCAACAAATCTTTAAGGCTCATGAAAAATATATTTAAGGATTTCATTATTATGAAATGGGCTATATAGTGAAAAGATCATGTCAGTTTCCCTTTATGAAAGGGCCACATTTAACCTCTATCGAATTATATAAAAGGAGACCCCTTGGAACTCATTAAGAGACATCAATCCTCACATTCTCTAATCCTTGGGGTTCACATTTATTTGATGGCTCGTTACTCCTTGATGCTCGCATATATATTTTGAGGCTTGCATTAGCATATCTTGATGCTCGCATCGTTATCTTTGAGACACTAACTAATAAAAAATGGCTCATACTTTACTTTTGTGGCTCGACTATATACCTCTATGGCCTGTACTTCATTTCTATGGTCCGCACTCATTCTTTATAGCTAGATTATACTACAGTGGTTCACATATGGTGATCTATTATATTACAATGAGTCCTATTCACTATGTGGCTCGTATTCTTTATGGGAGCTCACATTCTCTATTTCTCACACCTCTGTGGTTCATATATTCTATGGCTCGCTTTAGCATTTCTTTGTGGCTCACATCGCTCTTGGTGATACGCATTAGTATATATGTGTGGCTTGTTATTACTTCTCTCTGATAGGCAATATTGTGACTTGCTATTACTTCTCTGTCACCCATATTACAATGACTTGTTATTACAAAGTAGTTCGATAAAATCTCTGTGGCTCATTGTCATTAGTTACGTGGCTTGCTTTCAAATTGGTTTTCATTACTTTCCTTAATGTTTGCATTGTATATGTATAGCTATGGAACACTCTATACTCTATGGTTCATAGTTTATACATTATGGCTCATATGTGATGTTAGAACACTGACCTTGACTGTAAGACAATGATTTACGTAACTGAGAGACATTGATCCATATAATAATGAGATAATAATACAGAGGCCTAAGTGATAGTGAGACTGTGACCTACATAAAAGTGACCTATATATTAGTTGGGTCTCCAAATTGTCATCCACTCTCACCTTCATTTCCATCATTTTACCCTCATTTCGTAACTTTGTAACTCCATAACTCTACATTTAGTAACCATTTTCATAATCATATGGGTTTATTATTATTATTTTCCAAGTCATTGATTTTAAGTATTTTAAGTGAATTTGTGATTAAATATTAGGAAATTAACATATTTTCATATATATCTAAAAGTGTTATGAGTTTTGTGATATTGTAGGCCTACTTGGAGATTCTAGAAGGGTCCTACTTGGCCACCCAACCACAAATTCGAATTTCAAATTCCAACTCATGAGGATTTGTGGAATAATTGTAGAAGATGTGGATCATTAACTATGCACATTCAAAGGAGAAGAATCATGGATGAGAGGATTTGTATCTTACATTTTTAGGAGATTGGTTGTAACCACAAAAGACAAACGTGGATTTGGGAGAGATCTAAGGATATATATTTATTGTATAATTATCCTCATTTTTTGTATAAAAAGGAGTGCACCCTTCATACAAAGGATTGTTAGTTGTTAATTGTAAGTTGTAGATAGTGGTTAGAGGTTAGAGGTAGCTAGTTGTTAGTTTCTAGTTGGAGGTTTCAAGTTCCATCGAAGATGTGATTTGTAAAATGAGAAGAGAGAATTCTTGTAATATCTTGTAACTTCATCTTTATGGAATACATACTGCTACTTTGATCTCCAAGATGTGATAGTTGTTCGGTGTGCTTTTGAGGAATGGAGGGCCCCCATCAACCACAATTTGCACATATTTGTACATATTGGTAACATAGTGTAGTTGTTTTATTTCATTTATTTTCAGCAAGTGTTTTTTCATTATATGCAAGTGTTTTTTTCCTTTCAGCAAGTGTGATTTCCTTTATGCAAGTGTGATTTCAATTTCTTTATGTTTGGTTTGGTTTGGATTAGAGTGATTTAACTTGTTTAGTAATTAGTTTTAACTGCATTAGATTAATCTATTTTAATAAATAACCACCTAGTAAATATAATACATGTATACCTCGTCAGTTCTATGAACCATAGGTTGACAATTAATGACATGGATATAACTCACAATTAAATCACCCAACAATATCATTGAAACAATGATCGACATGACAATGAGATAGTAATCTATGTGATAAGTGACTTGGAGACTATAACAATGACTTTTCTGTTATGATATATGATGACAGTGAGATATATGATGAGAGTGACCTTGTTCTTATGATACATGACACTAATGATGACACTTGATAGTGATGATTTTCCTTGATTCTGAATGCTCCCGATATTGATGACATATTGTAGTGACATGGATGATGCAACTTCAGATAGTGGTATGATAGCAACTCTCTTGGACTTGTTTGATTATCAGAGATCAAATCATTCAGTTCACAAATGTAGCTGTGAACTGACTTGTGTTGGCCCTAGGAGGCATGGTGTGATTGATGTACCTCATTCTTATTGTACTTTGTATCGTAGCTGAACATTTGATGAACGTCTAATAGAGGAAGAATTTGGTTGGGTTTTCCCCCTTGTGGGGTTTTTCCCTATTCTTTGACCTAAATCTTAGTGTCTCTATTCTGCATGATTTTTTTGTATTGTTATTTATTGTTTCATTTTTTTATGATGTTATTGTTATCTCTACATAATTGTTAAATGATGATATGATGCTATCAGGTGAATGGTGTAAATATAGAGGTTAAAATTGTAATTATCTACAACATAGAACAATATAGCCCTAAAATTAACATGGTATCAGATTTGGGTTGAACAAAAGTCATTGAGATCACCCAATGAAGATACCTATGATGAAGTTCATGATCAAGTAGAGTGAAAGGAATGAAGATGGAAGAGACATAAAAGAATGTCAGGGTTCGAAGAAAACCCTAGGGATACCTTTTTCGTTTGCAATAGAAGTTAGGGTTTGGAAGAAACTCTAGGAGTGACCTTGGATATGAAAATGGCCTAATATTGGAACCCTAGTATGATATGATAAGTAAGAAGCTATTAATTTATTCAGACAAACTCGAAGAAACCCTAGAAGAGGATATGATGCAGATCCAAGGATAATCTTGTACATTAATAACTTGGCTTGGAAGGATTTGGAATGAGAATATAGGTTGTGCTCAAGAGGATGCATTTATTCAGAAGATGATATCAACATATGGTTGATGGATAGTGGTGAATCTTGGAGGCATGATCAAGAGGGAGTAGATGGATTCCTACAATACTAATCAAAGATAAGTACTTTCAAGAACTTATGTTATTTTTTTCTCTTGTTTAGATTTATCATTCTAGACTATTGTTTATTCTTCCTGCATGACTACTTGAATGATTATTTCACTAACTTCTTGGATGAGGATGTGATCAAGGAAAGCAAATCTTGAGGATAATCAAGATGCAGAATAATGTAGGAAGAGTAAAATTCAACAGGGATCTAGTGTAGGAAGAGTAAACTCCAAGAGGAAGTTAGTGCAGGATAATGAAAAAGCCACTCTCCTATTTAGAAAAAGGATGATAGTTTTGCCTCATCATCAGGTACAATTTCAATACGTTTAGTTAATTTTCTATTATTGTTCTTTCTTTTGTTCTAGGGTCTACAGGGACATCAGATGGATGTGAGGACCAAGTTGTCTATATCGAGATTGAGGAGGATGTAGACCATGACTATAGTGGAAATGGATAAGAGCGAGACCTTAGAAGAAGGAATGTAGTCTCTCGATTTGATATCAATAACTAAAAGATGCTTCCTATTTAGAGGGAACAAATTCTCATGTATCGATGAAGATATTTTAAGATAAGGATATGCTTAGAGCTATATGTCCCTCATACCACGACTATTCTTAATGATAGAGCATCAAATACTTCCACGATACTAAATATGGATAAGGAATATGATCTCAAAAGGAGAAGGCTATCATAATATCTTGGTTTGCTTCCTTCATGTTGTACTTAAGGAAGAAGCATACTTGGAGCTACCTCAAGCTTTTGAAGCTCATACGATGAGACTCATGATTATAAATTGAAGAAATTACGATATGGACTCAAGTTAGTCCCCTTGACATGACATGCCTAGATTAATGGACATTTGATTAATGGAAGCCTCGACCTCTCTTCAAGGTTGAAGGTGTGTCCTTAATGTTTGGTTTTATATATGCTCATAGTTTTTTTTTTTGATAAGATCAAATCATGTCATTAGTACCAGATGGAGTTGACCTCTGAGCCTCAAAAGTCCACTTATTAAGCAGTGCATCATTGAGATTATGAGGACTTCCGTGTTAAGAGAAGTATATTAATATAGATTTGGCATGATGATTTACATTGAAGCAGTTGAGAGAGACTCCTCTTCATATTTAGATTTGATGGACCCCTTGATGAGATAACAATCAAATGAATTATTGCTTTGCAGCATGAGCTAGTTAGAGCCTAGATATGTATATTGGATATCTACATGAAATTATTAATCATGGACTGAGGCACATTTTCATAAACTTGATGGATACACCAATGCTGACTGAGAATAAAAATGTTGTTCATGGGAAAAGCACATCTGGGTGTTGTTGTAGCTTGGGATCTTCCGTGCTTTCCTATATGATCCAGAAACAAAAGTTTGTTGATTTGATTACGACTAAGGCAGAACAAATTATTGCTAGCATGGCTAGCTGCGAGGCAGTGTGATTGAGAAAACTTTTTGGAGAGTTATTTGATCATGTGTGGACATTGATATGATATACCGTGATAATATGAGTGGAGTATAACTTTTAGAGAATCTTGTGTTTTATGATCGTTCCAAAATTATTAAGATTAGATATCACTATATCTGGGATATGGTGCATAGGGAGAAGTGAGGCTTCAACAAATGAACAAGTTTCTAACATTCTCACCAAGCCTTTTCCAAAAGGAAAGTTCTTGGTATTTAGAGAACAACTTGGACTAGTGGATGTGACCCTCCTGGGAAAGCGTCATGACTGATCGATAATACTGGGTTATGGGTGGGAATGGAGCTAGAGAGATCCTAGGGTTGAGGGAACACTGGACAATAGGATAGTGTGTGATCCTTACCCCTTGTGGTAAGTATGTATCTTGCCTATTGTGACTATAGGGTGCGTAATCCTTTCCACTTGTGATAAGTGTGTATCTCCCCCTCCTATCAAGTTTGGTACGTGACAAAGTATACCCTAGTATGCATCCTACCCATAAGATGGGCTTGTTGGGATTACCAACCATCTGGCCAATGTATGAGGAGACTTGAGTGTGTGTGTGATCCTTACCATTTATGATAAGTGGTATCTCATGTAAGTGATGGTATGAAGGTGTTATACCACTTGATTATTAAGGATCAAGGTGGGAATATAACGCCCCCTCCCCACATTTAACCGCTTTTACAATCCCTCTGGGTAAATGTGAAGTTGAGTCCCACTATGACATGACCCAACCTCCTAACTATAGTTAAGGAAGTGGGGCCTACAACTGAGACTTACTATCAAAAACTGACATCCTACAAGGACTATGTTAGGTCCCTATAATACTAGTGTATCCCCCTTATTGTTATTTTTGTGTCCATGTAGCCCACATATTGTTATTGTTGTGCCCCATAGAAGCCCACTATTGTTATTGTTGTGTTTTTACATTATTATTGTTATGTAGGCTCTCATTATATTGTGACCCCTTAGATTCCTATATATACAACGAAGGACTTGTCATTTGTATCATCCAAGAATTGTTCATTTATGTAATGTAAAGGAGGTTCCCCCTCAAAGAGGATAATTTTTAAGTCATTGATCTATCTTTTTGTGAGTTGGTTGCATAACATTTGGTATCAGAGCTTTGGATTCTAGGGTTTCACTTCTTCAAACAGGCCATCTTGGCATTTTCACTATAAAAAAATTTCTACGAGGCTTCAAAAGGAGAGAGTTTTACCACGTGTATCTAAAATCATGATGAAAGTCGTGTACCCATTTCAGTTCTTGGTTCGCTATATTTTCAAAGATATATTCTGAGGACGTTAGAATATTTGCAAACTCTGGAATTCTGTCTCAAACATGTGACCTAGAGAAAATCGTCATAAAATTTGTTTGAGGCATTTGAATTTGGTAAAAAGTGGCTGAAATAAAACGAACTATAAATTTTCATGTAGCAATTTCAGGGTTGAAGGTTGAAACAATGACATGTGGCATCCCATACAACTTCACTCTACTCAACCAATCCATAATCAGGTCATCATAGAGAGATTTGGCATAAATATTTCTTGAAGAATCCAATTGCGATCAAAATTGTGGGGTTGGAAAGAAGACTCGGAGAGATATGACAAAAACAAATTTCAGAACTCAGAGATCCGAAATTACAGAGTTACAACCATTTCAAGATTGAGCTCCTAAAAGCAAGAAAAAGGTGTGTATTTTTTTTAAAATTGCATAACTTTTGTTTGAAAAATCATTTTGAAGTGATTCCAAGGTCATATTGAAGCATAGCTATCAATATTGGGTTATAAAATTCATCCTAAGAAAAATATTTCTACACCCATTAATCCCTTATAAAGCTCTACTATGACGCATGAAGAGGAATAATTGCAGCGTGATATATCAAAATTACAGGACCAAGTGCGGCAAATTTCGCCGTCACAAAGAGAAACCAAAGATAAATAAAAGTTGACATGGATGGTTTAAAAGGGAACATGGATGGTTTAAAAGGCGACATGGATGGTTTAAAAGATGACATGAATGGTTTAAAAGTAGACATGGAAGGTTTGACAAAGTTGTTGCAAGAACAACTTCCCAGTTGTGACAAGGTAATCCATGAGAATCATGATGAGGACACAAGGAATATGAATTACGATATTAGAGACTCCAAGGTGGGGTTTAAAAACCACCACATTCCAAATATATATATTTGGAAGTTTGATGGTAAGGATCTGGTAACTTGGATACTATAGATGGAGCAATATTTCGATCTACATGATGTGCAACCCTGACAAAAGGTATGTATTGCACCTTTATATTTAGAATCCAATCAGTTTGTAAGGTATAGATGGATTTTTTTCTTGTAAGATTTTTTTCACCCGATCAATTTTTATGGAGGAAATGATAACACATTATGAAGATACAAAGAGAAACACCTTATTTAGCCAATTGATAAATCTCAAGAAAAAGGGTTCAATGGCAGAGCACATTGAAGACTTCCAAAAATTGAATAATAGGGTAACTAATATTCCAAAGGAGAATATGATTTATGTCTTCATAGGGAATTTAAAAGATAACATCCAACACGAGTTTCACCTTTGGGAGCCTAATTCATTGGAGAAGGCATTTAGAGTGGCAAGAAAAGTTGAAAGAAAAATTGTGGCAACAAGGAAGTCTACCACTCACAATTATAAATATGGAAGTGTTAGTCTTCCACAACCTACAAGGTTGACACCAAAATAATTGGAGGAAAAAAGAGCAAAAAGGATTTGTTACAATTGCGATAGAAAATACACTAAAAGTCATAAATGTGCTGAGAAGAAATTATTCTACGTTGATTGTGAAAAGGAAGAAGAAAATGAACAAGAAACATCAAAAGAGGAGGATATACACTAGGAACTGACCCCAGAGAAAGAATAAATGATTCCGACCATATTTTTTAATGCATTGGTAGGAATTACCACTTCTCAAACTCTCAAGATAGAAGGATATATCAAGAAGAAAAGGGTAATAGTGCTGATTATTTGGGTAGTACCCATAATTTTATTCTTTGTAAGATAGCCAAGGAATTGAATTGCTTCCTATATCCAACAACAAAGTGTCAAGTGATGGTTGCAAATGGAGGAATTATAAATTGCTCTGAAAAGTTTCATAATATCCAACTGACCATGGGGAAATACATATTGAATAGTTCAATTATTTCCATTCCAATGGGTGGTGATGATGTTGTACTAGGATTCCAATGGTCACAATCTTTGGGGATGATAACTTTCAATTTTCAAGAACTTTTCTTGAATATTTTTTGGGAAGGAAAGGAAGTTTAATTAAGGGATATCACAGGGAAATCAAGAAATATAATCAACTCTAATGGCATGAAAATATTCTAAATAAAGAACAATGGGGCGTAATTGTACAATTATGTTCACTAGGGGTTCAAACATCGAAATCATCTATTTCTCCAGATCTCCAAAAAGTCTTGGACAATCATTCCAAGGTGTTTGAGACTCCCAAAGGACTTCCAATTATTCGTGATCATGATCATGCGATTCAAAATATTCTAGGAAGTGTTCCTCCAAACATCAGGTCTTACATATATCCTTATGTCCAAAAGAGTAAAATTGAACATATGGTTGCAGAAATGCTAGAGGCTGGTATAATTCAACCTAGTCAAAACTCTTTCTCAACTCTAATATAATTGGTGCACAAGAAAGATGGACCATGACGTATGTGTACAAATTATAGGGAGCTCAACAAGCTCACTATTAAAGATAAATTTTCCATTCCTTTCATTGATGAAATGTTGGATGAATTACATGGAGCAATTTACTTCACTAAGTTGGATCTTTGTTCAGGATATCATCAAATTAGAATAAATACTAAATGCATTCCGAAAACAACATTCAGAACTCAAGAGGGCCATTATGAATTATTGGTCATGCTGTTTGGCCTTACCAATGTACCTTCCACATTTCAAGATTTGATGAATTCCATTTTTAAATGCTTCCTTAGAAAATTTGTGTTAGTATTTTTTGATGATATACTAATCTACAATAAGGCTTTGAAGGATCATGTTCAACATGTTGATAAAGTGCTCAAACTATTGGAGGAGAAACAATTATATGGAAAATCCTCCAAATGTTTATTTGGAGTACAAGTGGTGGAATATTTGGGTCATAGTGTATCTCACGAGGGTGTTAAGATATACCCTAACAAAATTAAATCCATTAAGGAATGGAAAATCCCCACAACCATAAAGCATCTTCGAGGATTTCTTGGGTTGAAAAGGTATTATCGCAAGTTTGTTAAGTATTATGGGAGAATAGCGGCACCTCTAACATCATTACTGAAGAAAGATTCATCTTCTTGGACTCCAGAAGCAACAAAGGCATTTAAACATATTAATGAGGCAATGTGCCAAGCACCGGTCTTAGCTATGCCAAACTTCACAAATTTTTTTATTGTGGAATGTGATGATGCAATAAATGGAATTGGTGTTGTTTTAATGCAAGAAGGAAGATCCATTACTTTTGAAAGTCGTCCAATCAAAAGAAAGTATTTACACAAACCTAATTATGAGAAGGAAATGTTGGCAATACTACATGCACTAAAGAAATGACGACCTTACCTAATGGGAAGACACTTCAAGGTAAAAAAAAATCATGATAGTCTTAAACACTTTTTGGAACAAAGATTATCTTCAGAAGAGAAACAAAAATGAGTGACAAAGATGTTGGGTTATGACTTTGAAATCATCTACAAAAAAGGGAAGCAAAATGTTGTTGTAGATGCACTCTCAAGAAAGGATGAGGATGTGGAAGCATTGCTTTGTGCCATTTCTATTATCCAACCCGAGTGGATAAAAGAAGAAAGGGATGAATGGAAGAATGATGAAGATGTATGGTCACTCATTCAAAAGTTACAACAAGATCCCAATACATCTAATACATTTAGCTGGAAAAATGATTCATTATGGTATAAACATCACTTATATCTTTGTAAGAATTCCCAACTCAAAAAAAAAATTTCTTTTGGAATTGCACACCTCTCCCTTAGGAGGGCACTCGGGATTTTGTAAAAACTTACCATAGGGTCAAGAAGGAATTTTTTCGGGATGGCCTTAAAACTATTATTCATAAGTTTGCAGAGGAATGTTTGGTTTTCCAAAAAAATAAAGTTGAGAGAATTAAGACCCCGGGTCTGTTACAACCTTTATCCATTCCATGTTAGCATTGGGAAGAGGTCTTAATGGATTTTATCACAGGTTTACACAAGTCTGAAGGAAAGAGTGTCATCATGGCGGTAGCGTATAGACTTATCAAGTATGTACACTTTGGTGCATTATCTCATCCTTTAAAAGCTAGTACAATTGCTACTGCATTTATGGAAACATTCAAAAGCTTCATGGAAATCCAAAAATTATAGTAAGTGACAAAGATACCATTTTCACTGGAAATTTTTGGACAAAATTGTTTTCTTGTCTTGGTACTCAATTAAGTCATATCTCATCTTATCATACTCAATTTGATGGGAAGACTAGGATAGTGAAGAAACATTTGGAAGGATATGTTGGTGAGGTAAATCCCCTCTACGGACAGAGGCGATCCCCACTAGCCTAGAATGGGTCTAGCAACAATCAAACAATTCTAACACGCAGGTTAAAGGTAAATGATGAGAGCCTACTTGGATTCCAACGCTAGTGTTGTAGAAGAGTTGACACTCCCGTTCCTTTGCTCCGGCTGGTCACGATCCTCACGATCTCCGTGAATGGACACCTGCACATGCAAAGAACGACACAAATACAAGCATAAAATCCAATAGATGCAATTATATATCGGTCAGAAAATATATAACTCAAACATCATTACAATGAACAACAAGAGTGGAACCATAATGATAGTCATCTATTATTGATAAACAACAAAGAAGAATACAACCATAGTTCTGACGTCAAATCCTCCTTTGGCTGGGTGATCAACTACATATGCTTTGCAAAGCTTGTTGGGATTGGGAACAAGCCTCTCTCTCTTTGATTATGAATGCAAAGAAGACTCTTACGGGAATCTCTTAGACTTCTGAAAGTATAATTCTCCCTATGCTCGAACTAGCTTGTCCAAGGCAATAGAACAAGCTTTTATAGATGGAGGAAAGGGAGATACAATGAATCACACCATCTATGGGATTGGGTTTATCCTCAAAAAGCCATTATGGATAGAGGAAAGGGAGATATGATGAATCAGGACATCCATGGGATTGGCATTATCCTTAAAAAGCTTCATGAGTCGAAAGGAAAAAACCTTCGTGCGTGCGTTTGTTAAAAAGCTTTTCCAAACTCGGTTGGCGCAGGTATAGTTCCGAGACAAAGCGCCAACTGGCGCACCCTCTTTGGAGGATTTCCCCCATTGGCGCGGGTAATACACTATGGATCCGCGCTAATGGAAAAAGGGGACTTTTTAAGGATATTCTGTAGGAGATGTCTTCAGGGCATATGAAGTCCATACTTAGGGGAACATAATGCAAGTGTTTTCAAGTTATGTCACTTCTCACAGGTCCGAGAATGAGTCCTCCAAAGTGCGGGAAAGGGGTAACAGGGACGGTGAAAAATGGTGACAAATTACTGTGTAACAGATGCCCCCTAAAGCATGAGGCCCGAGAGAGAGAGGGGTGAAATGCTTTACAAGAACACATGCAGCTGCTGCCGGAGAATCTGCATAGAGAGGTACAACTGATAGCTCAAGTACATGATATATGTGGTATGGGCGCAGGCATCCATAACAGAGTACATAATAATCTAGATCCAAGGTATGGGCGCAGGCATCCGGTGAGGATCGATGAATAGACTCAGGCATGGTCGCAGCCATCCAGTGAATGAGTCATGTAACAATAATCCACAAAAACGCAGCCTGGATTCCAACAGACAAAATCCAGGGTCTTGCGCTCCATCTCGACCCGAACAAAAGTACAAGTTCAATCATGTGAATACATGAGTTGAAGTCGAACATGCATGAACATCGTCTGATTACCAGTCAATAATGAAAACTGTTAACAGACGTGAGAGGTACCACCAATAATGATAATGGCCCTCAAGGTACTATAGGTACAATCTACGGTGTGCGAATCAGTGAGCTGGCGTCGAACACCCGTAGAATCATTCGATCAGAGGTCAATGATGAAAACCTCACGTCGAACACGAAGAACCTGCCATTGAGGCATGCAGGCTCCAAGGCACCGGAAGGGAGTCTCTAGATCAGCTTCCTGGATAATGAGTTGAAGTCGACAGGAAGTGACCTTGATCGAAGGTGGGCCATAGTGTTTCCCACATCATCGACACGAGACAGAGGAAGAATGTTGTGGTGAATCAGAATTATGCGAGCTATCAGAGGGAGGTTGTTATTCTGCAGAGGTCAACTTCTCTTGAACATATCGGCGGCACGATAGTGGACTTGGCAGTATTTGACATCAATGGATCAAAGGTCATGGTGACGAGGCAATGAGCAAATGAGAGGTCAAACAGGATCACCCAAACCCACGGAGGCAAGTGAAAAACGAGATGAGATGTCCCCACCCAGACACAAAAGCAAACAAGTGCAATGTTCAAGAGCGACATACTGCCGACACGACAATAATTATGGTTCCATTTTCCCCCACCATTTCTGGCGAGTACCCCAGTTATTTTTATTAACAAGCTTGATGGGGATAGCATATGCTTGTAAAGCGTCATTTCGACGGAATCCAATGTCATCAGGTTTTAACGAGTCTGACAGAGGAAGAACTCGGCGTCTTCTCATGTTTAGAGAGTTTGAAAAGACAACAGAAAAGAAAACTCCAAGGGTGTCCTTTTTCGTGAAGTTGTGTCTCTCGAGCCCGAAAAAGTATAAAACAATGCTCAAAAGAACCGCCCGACCATTACGATCGAGGAGTACTTTTCATGAGTAGTGATTTCGACCTGAAAAAGTAAAAAAGCGATCGAAACCACGTCACTTCGTAACCGTTAACGAACCTAAAACGACAAGGGTCCAACGATCTTTTCGTTTTTACACGGTCGGAAAAGAGTTTAAAGACGACCGCCTCTTATTTACATTTAACGAGTCAAGAGGAATAACTCAGCAATCTTTTCGTCTTTAAACGGTCGGAAAAGAGTTGAAAGTAGACCTCCATTTTTATTCTCTTTAACGAGTCAAAAAGGGAAAAATACTCGGAAATCTTTTCATTTTTTACGAGTCAGAAAAGAGCTTAAAAGGAGACTCGTCATGGAGGAACGAGTGGTATAAAGGGTAGCAACTGGTTCCGGAAATGGTGGAATTGCTCAAAACATATAATGGTCAAGAGGTTGGCTAATAAAACCACTCATCGCTGCGGTTCCTCAGGAAAGGATAAACAACCAAGTGAAAGCATATGATCAACCAAAGAGATGGTAGCAATGGAATGAAACAACCAAGGCTCATCTAACAGAATTTAGCGAAATAACGACAATCATGAGATGTAAAATGGGTATGGGTTCATTTTTACATAAGCTTGAACCATGGAGAACTCTGCTTGGATTCGGTTTCATGTTTACACAAGCTTGAAACGAAAAAATATACTTGTTATAAGTTCACATGGCCCCAACATAATGACGCAAAACAAGGTACATGCCCCCCAAGCTTCATTACATTCAACAAAGTGGATGGAATGAAGGTTCACTTTCGAGATCTATGAAAGACTCGACTTGTATTTTACGAGATCTTAATCAAAAGACTCGATTTGGAAAGGGAGTTGTTTCATTTTTTAAGGAGGTTGACACAGTAAAAGAACTATCCTCAGAACCCTTGTTTCATTTTTTAACGAGCTTGACACAATATCAGTAACTATGCTCGACCAGACCTAGTTTCATTTTTTAAGGAGCTTGACATAGGAAAACGAACTATGCTCCGCCAGACCTAGTTTCATTTTTTAAGGAGCTTGACATAGGAAAACGAACTATGCTCCGCCCGAACTTCATTAGAATGAATAGGAAGTCGGGGATTCCAAGAGTGCCACTCCGGGTGGAAGGGTAATATCTCAGAAGTCATGACCCAATGCCCCTAGGACACTATGCACGATAGCGGCATCACTGGATCCAGGCACGGGATAAGTGGCCACGTAGTTGATCTATAGTGGGGCAGATGCAACTGGTGGAAGAAAACCAGGAGGGGATGACGACTGCGCAGGAGGCACCTGGGGACGAACGAACGATAATTGATCTATAGTCACTATTCTTCCATCGTGTGGAAAGCAAACCACATGGAAAAGTGAAGAGACCAGGGACCCCATGGCATAAACATAGTCACGGCCAAGGAGAAGACTGAAATCTAAAGCACCTTGGGTAACCGATACGTCTATATAGACGGTTTTTCCTCCCAAAGTAATAGGGAACTTTGGAAGGATCCCTAATGGTTGACTAGTTCCTCCATCAAAAGCCGTCAGATTCGGTGCGACGGGCACAAGCTGTGGGGAAACCAAAGCTTGCCAAGTAGTGGCAGGCATAAGACTGACAGATGCACCCTCATCCAAAACAGTGCCAGGTATTGCCTTATTATAGGCGTGTACCGTGACCCAGAAAGGCACATGGGATGGAAGGCGGGAGGTGGTCAAATGACTCCAGTCGAAGGAAACGACTGAACTACTTGGTGGGGGAATCGTATGATTGCCCCCCTGCTCTAAAGGGACCGAAGCAGGACTCTCGGGAGCAGCTGGGATAGGAGAGTCATTTCCGAACTCAGGAGAATCTAAGGAGACGAGAAGAACATGGGAATTATGCTCTTCCGACACAGAGTGATCGATGGGAGGGAAACCCGAGTCGACACTCTTTCCAACCAATGGTTGGTCTGGAATAGGCTTGGCACAGCCAGGTTCGGGAAGAGGGGCCTGGATAAGAGAAGAATTTGAATCAATCTCTTTGTCAACATGGGGATGATCTGTGGCTGCAGAGAGACGTTGATAGCCAACGGGTAGTTGGGGTGAAGGAGCTGTGAGACTTTCCAAGACAACGGAGGCTTTATCCATGAGTGGACAAAGGTGAAGGGGATGATTGCCTTCACAGAGTCTACAGGGGATTCGAATCTTCCCTTTTCCCTTACCATTTCCAGCTGATAGGGTAGCATCGCTGTGAGCTCCAGAGGACGATGAGGGGCGGGCCGGATCATGAGACCATACTTCTAAGACCCTGGGAATGCCAGGACAATCGCGAAGAAGATGGTCCTCCTTGCATAATCTACAAGGAAATTTGACGTTCTGCAGAGGAGCAGAAGGTGGCCCGGTTGGAGGTGTACTCGAGGGAGTAGCTGCACTTTTAGCCTCTCCCTTAGGAGACTTCTTCTTCTTTGTCTTCTTCTTCTTCTTCTTAGCCACCTAGATACTCGATACTCGAATCGAGACTTTCACCAGGTGAAGTAGAAGATGAGGACATAGAAACAGGTGAAGAAGGGGAGAGGTCCACCTTAGAATCAACATGAGAGGGACTGATTGACCAGAAGTTGAGACGGCAGGGACCAAAGAGGTTGGGAACAACCAAACAGGCAACCCAACAGTTAACCTTGGGAGGGACAATGTTGCCATGTAAGGAGCACCAACATTCCCAAAAGGAGCGAAATGACCAGGGTTTCCGTCAGAGGGGATCCCTGGGTTGGTGAACCCCAGAAAGGTTGCCATCGAAAAAGAAGCCTACTCAAGCTAATGCAAACAAGATATAACCGGGTAAATGTGGATCGCGGCTGAATAAATTTTAAGACAAAGGAACTGAACTTGACCTTTTCATGTTTTAAGAGTCAAGAAAAGGACGAAAAGGTGACTTTAGTCGCCTTCGAATGTTTAGTGAGCCCGAAGTGACAAATGCTCAGGTGAGCCTTTTCTTTTAGGGAGTCCGAAAAGGATCAAAAGTGACTACTCTGGAGAAACTAGGCAAAGGGTTTACCAAACAAATCCGTAAAACTGCATATACACCTTGGCAATCATATGAAAGCCAAGGACTTTCCGTACGGCAGTCAATCTTCCCGAATGTTGTGTTCAGTGTGTTACAACTTGTAAGGCGGAGGACACGACTTCCTGTGGATAAAGGATGATAACCTAGTGGGGTCTCCCCATATACTCGATGGTACGTGGGAGCACAAATCCGTGCTAGAACACTATTGAGTCACAAAAGGAGGAAACACCCAACCTTAATGTGAAACAATAGTGACTAGGTTTAACGACGCCGGAACACGTCTCTAGCCTAGACCTCTAGATGTATGCGTTAAGTTCCAATGCGTTTTTTAGATTCATTCAGTTCATTTTACGGTTGATCTTTGATTAGGTTTCAGTTTCCAAGTCCTACCGTATGTAATCTCTCACAATTTCCTAAATGCAAGCTATATGCCAAAATATATCATTTCATTCGATGAATGCTAGCTACGAGAGAGTTGAGATCTTACAATCAAACAAAATGATCATAAAACAATCAACAATGACTCTAATGCATCTAATGGCAATAAACGAAACTTTTCTTTACAGTCACTAATCGCTAATAACAATGAAAAGCTCTAATTTCCATTAACTAGTGCAATGCAAAAGAGATTGTTCGTTTTCTTTTCGATGGCAAAATGCACTAAACAAATTTTGAGAGTGTTAGCCACCTGTTGCAACAGGGTATCATCTTTCATGATTGACATTTTTACATGCCAAATATGTCATACTCTGCAGGCTGCAGTGTTCCATATTTCCATGAGGTGCCATGAAGTATGCTTAGTCCAAATGCACTGCTGTATTCCATTTTTGATGAGTTGTTCCAGTTTTGAAGAGCTTTCATTTAAGGGAGGTCCAAACAGTCTAATCTTGGTCTCCCTAGGTTTCAATTTCCTGTTTTAGAATATAGAGAATGCATCTGACCAAACAGTTTAATCTTGGCAGATCTGTAGATAGGTAGAGAATCAAAGGGACCCAACTGTTTAATCTGGGCCCTGGCAGAAATAAGTGTAGATTTAGATAGGAAACATTCAAAAGAAAAATTTTAAATCTAGGTCTGCAAGTCTAAGTGCACCCAAACCAAAAAGAAGAAAAAATGTTAGGAGAGTAGGCTGGGTAGGTAGCTGTGTGGTTGCAGAATGGTGATTTATGATAAATTTTGTGTTTTGAAGTGTTATATCTTTACAGATCACAGTGCAGGCAGCTTTCATGCAAAGGAGCTCAAAGGTGGACATTACTAACTCCCCCTCTTCTAATTCCCCAAGTCACTTACTAATTTCCCAAAGACGTCAAGATCTGCTTGATTCCTCTTAGTTTCATCCTCCTCCATATCAGTTGCCTTTGTGAAGATCTGCTTCACTCAAGGATTTTATTTCTTTTCAAACTCTTTTCCCCAAAATTAGCCTAAGGTCCCTGACCTTGGCGCCTGCTCATCATCTCCATATTAACTACTAACTCTAGTATATAACTCCCTATCAGTTTTCCCCCTTCCCCTACTACAACTTTGTATATAAAATTCCCCTATGTAAATATCCCCTCCCTGGCAATATAGCCATATTCTTTACAAGTCCGGGAAAAAATGGTCCATCTGGGGCTGTTTTTAGCCCATCCGAGTCATAACAGGGGTTAGATGACACCTGGTCATGCTAACAACCTCTCCCCTAGCCCTAAAAACCCTCAAAAACCCTCTTTCCGCCCCTAAACCAAAGTTTTGTGCATAAATCTTTAAAACCCGCGCACATTATTAAAAACGGGATATTCCCTGTATATTCCCCCGCCCTAACCCTCCGTTTCTTTGTCTGCCCCGCCAGCCGTTAGATCTGGCCCGTCCCAGATCTACGGTGGGCGGGCCTTTTTGCGCGCCAACTACCCGAGCTTTAGCATCCGGGAGTTCGACGATTTTGCCGCCGTACTCCCGCCACGCGTCAAGCTCTGGGGTGTGGCGAAGCCCCCACCCCCCCAAAACCGCCCAGGCGCTAAGGCGGTGCACCCAAAACCTCTTACTGCCCTCCCCTGTGACGTAAGCCCCATGTCACCTGCCGCGTCACTCCCCCTGCCCAGTCACCATGACGCGTCATCCGCCTGCGTGGCCTCCTGCCACCATACCCTGCCACTGTACATGCCACGTCACCGTCCGTACATGATGACGTCACCCGCTGACGTCATCCTGCCACGTCATCATGCTGACGTCACCCGCCGTACAACGTCCCGTCATGCTGATGTCATCAGCACTTTTTTGGCGCGAAGGAGCAAAAATCGCACTTCGGAGCCCCGGAATCAGTTTCTGAGGCAGTTTTTGATGAGCGATTTGCGTTCGCTAGATTTTTTAGGCCATAATGGGGAATCTTTAGGGAATCTTTTCATTTTGCAGCCCCCAGGAAGCTCGAAAGGCGCCGAATGAACCATTTTTCTTCGCGAAGCACTCAGAAAGGAGCAGAAAACAATTTTGAAGGAAACAGAGGCCGAACAGCGGCCATTAATTTGTGATTAGACCCACAACACGTCAGAACAACATCGGTTTAAGTATCAGAGGAAGAAGAAGAGCCAAAGAGTATCAGCCGAAGATTTTTTAGGGGCTCGAAGCACCTGAACATTGATGAGCCCCCCAGAAAGTCAAATCAAGAGGCGTAAGCCCATCCTTGCCCTCAAATCACAGTTAAAGCTTTAAATGCAAACAGACAACAAAAAAGCAGAAACCCATACACATTTATTGCAGAAAACACTGAACCAAGCCGCTAAGGACTACATCATTTACTCAGTTTTGATACGGCAACCCTGAGCACAGCCCGAGATATTTTTTTCATTTATTTCTGGATAGGATTAGGTTAAGTAATCATCTTTCTTTCAGACCTATTTAGGTCAAGTTGTAATAAAAGCAGTTGTAGAGAGTTTTTCCCTATATATACCGCCCTCTACATTGTTTCAAGGGTTGGTTAATTGAGAATTTTGACTAGAGACTCGCATTGTATACCTGAGTTTTTCTATAATCAAAGACTGCTGAAAGCTTGGAGAGCAAACTGACTGTTGTAAATGAATGTTTTTGGAGATATGAAGATGGAATTCTTGTGCTGCAGCCTGAAGCAATAAGTGCATCTTACCTCTGTTTATTGTTTACCACTATCTAAATAGCAGAAAGAAAGAATAGCCTAGAATTAGTTTAAATACTCTCTATGCTCAATTTCTGCTATTTCTTTATGTTTTCCTCTGAATGAATTGGTTATGAATATGAATTCCTCCTGGCTCATGTTTACCCCAATTCACTTGTGTTGGCCAATTATCTAGGGATTCTTCACTGCCCCTAGGTAGAGCTCTGTTACCTCCATCTGTTAAGCTGATTGAGAGATTCTTAACTGCCTCTCAATACTTAGCATTTCATTCCATCACCTAAAACTGAAACATTGTTTCATGCGCAGCTATCTTGCTCCATTTTCCCTCTGTTGCGACCAAGAAAAAATGCAGCAACAGACCCCCTCCTCGACTCCACGCCCAATGGTTTGAAACTTCTAGACTATGCCTTGCCTCTCTGTCTCAAAACACCAATTTTCCCACCAAAAACAAAACAAAAACCCTCTGGACTCAAGACCTAGCCTAAAATCCTTTTCAACAAAGCTAAATCTAAAAGAGAGAGCCCTCTCTGATTGCAGGTTGGCTAGAACTTGTAGTCCAAAGTTGGTCTGTGGTTACCTCGGCCGTATCCTTTTCCGGAGCTTAAGGACAACCTGAGTGATAACAAAGAGATAATAACAAAGAGTAAAAGAAACAAATTTTTACTCAATGAAAACACAATCAAGTCCCTGAAACACCAAGACAATCTTTCAAACCAAGAAAAATCACAAAGACCTCAATGAGCTATGTAATCTAAGCCCAAACGAAGCCAAGCAAAATCCAAACAAAAAAGAGGTAAAATTGCTCGAAGAACACAATAAAAAGTTTTGACAACCACTAGACACGTGCAAAAAGTAGCCAAAAAGTCGACTGGACAATCAAAGAACCAAAAACTCCCACGGAAGGCTCGATGCACAAAGCCACTAGATACCCTAGGGCTGGAATGTGAAATCAATGGAAAGAGGCAAACACCCGAAGGATGAAGGTCAAAACCAGTCAAAAAAAGCTCTGACACACTCCAGTAGTCGAAAAAAATGTGACAAGACAGAAATCTAAGCTCAGAAGGCTTTCAAACAAGCAAACTGGAAAAGTTCACAGGCCTGGCGCGACTGTCAGGCTGTAACTCGCGCTTTTAAGGGATTAGCGCGAGTTTTTTTTGTGCAACATGCGCCCACTAGCGCGATTGTCAGGGAAAAAATTGCGCTAATCAAGTTTGCTAGCTTAAAAATAAAAACAAGCAATCCACGGCTTGATCAATAGTATCCAGACAGACTAGGTAGCAAGAGACAACTTAAAAATTCAACCCAGAAAGCTTATCTAAGCAAGCAAAACAAGAGAAAACCAAAGGGCAAGACAAACTCCAAGTTGTTCGGTTCGTAAACCAAACCAGAGATTGACTGAAGTGGCATTGATCTACTTAGCTAATGCATAGCAATAGCGTTTCGAAGCCTACCTGGCCAGACTTCAGGCTCCGTCCAAAGTTTACGAATCAAACAACAAATAGCATCCCCAGCGGAGTCATCAAATTGTTGGCGAGGTAAATCCCCTTTGCGGACAGAGGCGATCCCCACTAGCCCAAAATGGGTCTAGCAACAATCAAACAATGCTAACACGTAGGTTCCTAATTACAAATTAAAGGTAAATGATGAGAGCCTACTTGGATTCCAACGCTAGTGTTGTAGAAGAGTCGACACTCCCGTTCCTTTGCTCCGGCCGGTCACGATCCTCACGATCTCCATGAATGGACACCTGCACATGCAAAGAACGACACAAATACAAGCATAAAATCCAATAGATGCAATTATATATCGGTCAGAAAAGATATAACTCAAACATCATTACAATGAACAACAAGAGTGGAACCATAATGATAGTCATCTATTATTGATAAACAACAAAGAAGAATACAACCATAGTTCTGACGTCAAATCCTCCTTTGGCTGGGTGATCAGCTACATATGCCTTGCAAAGCTTGTTGGGATTGGGAACAAGCCTCTCTCTCTTTGATTATGAATGCAAAGAAGACTCTTACAGCAATCTCTTAGACTTCTGAAAGTATAATTCTCCCTATGCTCGAACTAGCTTGTCCAAGGCAATAGAACAAGCTTTTATAGATGGAGGAAAGGGAGATACAATGAATCACACCATCTATGGGATTGGGTTTATCGTCAAAAAGCCATTATGGATGGAGGAAAGGGAGATATGATGAATTAGGACATCCATGGGATTGGAATTATCCTTAAAAAGCTTCATGAGTCGAAAGGAAAAAACCTTCGTGTGTGCGTTTGTTAAAAATATTTTCCAAACTCGGTTGGCGCGGGTATAGTTCTGAGACAGAGCACCAACTGGCGCACCCTCTTTGGAGGATTTCCCCCAGTGGCGCGGATAATACACTGTGGATCCGCGCTAATGGAAAAAGGGGACTCTTTAAGGATATTCTGCAGGAGATGTCTTCAGGGCATATGAAGTCCATACTTAGGGGAACATAATGCAAGTGTTTTCAAGTTATGTCACTTCTCACAGGTCCCGGAATGAGTCCTCCAAAGTGTGGGAAAGTGGTAACAGGGACGGTGACAAATTACTGTGTAACAGGATATCTTCGTTGCTTTGTATCTGATAAACAAACACAATGGGTTAAATGGTTAACTCTAGCTGAATTGTGGTATAACACTTTGTTCCATACTGGAACAAAAATGAACCCATTTAAGGAACTTTATGGATATCATCAACCATCTATCACATCATCTTTAAGATAAAATTCTAAGGTTCAAGTAGTGGAAGATCACATCAAGCATCAACAACAAGTTCTCAAACTCTTAAAGGATAACTTCACTATGGCGTAGAATCAAAAGAAACATGTAACAACCATGGTGGAAATTCCATGTAAAAAATATAAAAGGCCACAGTGAGGGGACACGTATTCCAAGCTGAATGGTGAGGGAAACATCCTAGTGGGTGTTGATTCAATTTATTATGGCTAAGGAAATAGTTAAGGCTTTGGAAAGGCATGAGGCATTTATTGGCATTTTATTTATGAAAATAATGGAAATTAGGAGAAAAGGAAGGTGAAAGGTCAAAATTTGCATGTGAGGAGGAAAATGAAGGAAAATAATGGACAATGAAGAAAATAGAGGCCTCATTAATAAAAAGGCTTCTGATGATGAGTGGGAAGGACTTGGTCAGTTTAGTTTTGGAGCTCTCTCATTGTTCTTTCTCTCTCTCATACTCTTGGAGACATATTTTTCTTGGAGCACTCTTGGACGGTGTGGCATACTTAGAGTTTTGGAGCAACAAGGAAAAAGAAGAGTTGGAAATCACAAGAGGGAATCAAGATCAACGACTACATCAGATTTGCTTGCAAGTACTGAGTTGCATGTATGTTTCCTTCACTAGTTTTGGCATGCATGACATATGCATGTGGATTTTTGGTTGTGAGTTGTCACTGGCATGGATGAATGCCTAGATTGATAGTGGATTTCCTAGCCTTGCCATTTCCTGGACATCCATGGTGATTGTGGGTTTATTTTCATTGTTGTGTTTTTGTTGGTTCTCATGTTTCCTTAACTTGGTTTGAGGTATTAGTTCTTAGAAGCCTTGGTTGGAAAAATGCTTTTGAAGCCCTGTAACGGCTTGGGTTGAGTTACTAATCCTAGAAGCCCTGGTTGGAAAAATGCTCTAGAATATCTGTAACACCTTGGGTTGAGTTACTAGTCTTAAAATCCTTGGTTGAACAAATTCTTTGGAAGCCCTTGGTGGGTTGAGATACTAGTCATGGAAGCCTTGGTTGGACAAATGCTCTGGAAGGCCGGTAAAATTTGTGGGTTAAGTTACTAGTCCTGAAAATCTTGGTTGGAAAAATTCTCTAGAGCCCAGTGGCAGTCGTGGGTTGAGTTACTAGTCTTGGAAGCCTGTTGGAACAAACAATTTGGATCCCTAGAAGGCTGGGATAGAGACCAATCAGATGATGGTTTTGGTGATGTCCAACCGTGAGGTGGAATCAATGTTTGATGGGTTGAGGTGGATGGCCTCTGGAAGCCCTGGATGGTTTTTGATTGATGTGGTCTATGAGATCCCACATTCATTCTTGGAATATGGCACAGGGGTGAATGGTTGAAGAGAGATTTGGCTCAACCATTCTATGGTCAGGTGGAACGTGGTAGTCCCATCTCTAGTTAGTTTATTACATTCATTAATGAGAAATTCATTCCCTTGATTTTCATGTGTAAATGTACTGAGGTATATGTGGATTTTGATGGCTAATATGTTTATGGTATTTCTGTTCCTATTATGCTGGCTAGATGTATATTTTATGATAGCAGCTATGTATGGCTCTCAACATGTTTTTACTTGTGAATGAATGGATAATGTATCTATGGCCTAATAGATGATAATTCAGCAAATGACATGAGGAAGCAATGGTTCATAATGATTCTAAGATAAGTATGAGATCCCTACACTTAATTCCGTTGTTTACACTTGTAGGTTACATGTTGATGATATGATTTCCGAAATGCCTGCCATGGCTAGTAGGGGTCTAGTTATGGTCTTGTTCATCTTATTGCTTTTGGATCATTGTTTTCCTATATTTTTACTGATTCTAAGCTATCACTCCATTTTGGGCAGTGACCTACGCTCTGGGCCTAAAAAAGTGGCTTAAATCTTAGGGTCGCTGGCATAGAAATGACAATTTTGGTCTCTGGTAATTAGCAGGCAGGCCTATGAGAGAGATTTTGCGTTGGATGTTGATCCCTTGCCCATAGCATGAGAGCAACTATGGCCTAAGAGATCCAAAAATAATAGTGGGACCCAAGGATAGGCTGTTTGAGTGGCTGACATGTCTCCTGAGGATTCTGAAGCTAAGGTTGGATGATTGTGTGATGTTTCCATCGATTCCACTTCCTCAAGGTTAGATAGGAGGTCGAATATAATCATAGTTTCCTCTTGTCTCATGTTTACCCCGGTTGGCCGATTACTTGGGTAGATGTGGGAGGAGGGTGTTACAAAGTGGTATTAGAGCATGGTTCAACTCTTGGACTGGATGTGTAGTGTGTGTTGATCATGCATGCATGTCAATTGAATGTGTCTCTTACATTTGCATTTCATGTGCTTTTTCATTTGCTTGATGATTGATTATCATTGTAGTATGGTTATCATGGAGAATTTGATATTAATTTTATGGAATGCATCATCATGAGTATATGACTGGTTACATATTGTTACATGTCGCTTACATGTTGATTTTATGTCGCCTACTTACATCCTTGTATGTTAGCCTACATTCTTGTAGGTTTAATTACATGTATCAGTCATGTAGGATGGTGACACAGATTGATCACTTATCTAGACTACATGCGTTCATGCGTATGTGTAGTTGATTATGCATTACTTATGCATGTTGATGGTTGCATAGGGCAATGTGTACAATGGCATGATGTGGTTGTTGTTGTCATGCATGAGGTCATGGTTTGTGTAGTTGATATGGTCATGCATTGATGACTAGACTCTAGCTAGAATGAGGTGTATATGGTTTGGTGCTCACATGTTATATGTATATATGCATATTTTATGCATGTATGGTCTTGGTTATGGTTATGCTGAATAGTAGTTCAAAAATTCCTTGTGAAGTCATGGTATGCAATTTAGGTCATCATGGTGCTATTGGTTGTTATGATGCTAATGTGCTGGATGAGATAGAGTAGGAGATGCAGATCATCATAATGAGGTTGTTGCATTGGACCTCAAGGCAAGATCATGTCGTCATACAAGCTTGTATGTTGGGTGTTCAGGTATGTAAGTTAAGGACTGTTATATGCATTAGAGTTACATACATTAGGTTTATGTACATGTCTTTTGATGTTATGGTTACATTCATGATAGATGTTAGTTGATTAGCGTAGTTATATACACGTGTCAGATAGTCAAGAATGATAGTAACTTGTAGTTGTATGCATTTATATTTTTTTTTTATATTAAATAGCTTGATGATTATGTCATATGTTGTTGATAAAGTCTCCTATAGGTTAACTTGTTATTGTTAAATGATAGTTAGATTGATGATTAGGGTTATAGTATTTATATCTTGATGTTATATGTATCACACTAAGTTGGATTTGCCTATGCAGATGGTTATTGTTACGATATTCAGGTATAAGCCGACATATTTGTGATATGGTGTTGTACTAATCTGGATTGACTTTGCATATGTGATTGAAATGTATGAACGACCAATGTTTATGAGCTTATGGTGTGAACATGTTAGTTATTTACTGTTATGGATATCATGATTTATGTTTAAGTTGATATGTTGTGAAGTTGTATCATGCTAACCTAGATTGATTGTGCAGACAAGATAGCCTCCCCCGAGATACAATAAGGTACGAGTTTTCTTATGTCGTATATTTGGTGCTTGAATGTTTGATTATGTCGTCTAGTTAATTTAGTTAACATGGTACATTTGAAATTTGGTTGAATGTTTGATGAATTTCTTAGTATGAGTATGTGTTCAAATGATCTTGTTTTAAGATGATTGTACTAATACATATGTCTCGAGACAGTTGATATGTACTTGAGTGTAGTAGGTGATAGTTGTAGCATTATGTCTAATGACTATGGATTATCGCATGATTGTTAGTCCTGCTAAATGTTGATTTCAAATTGATAGGTATGATTGTCTTGATATTTGGAATATGTGGTTGACATGAGTGAGCAGTTGAAGGAAGCATGCTGGTATTAGCTTGAAAAGGTAACAATTGATGTGTTTATATCACTAACAGATGAGTGATGTGACAATGCATAGTAACATTCAATTACAACAAGGAAAAGGTCAAAGAAAGGAATTGGACAAGAATTCCTTTGGCTATGTTTGGAAACCCTAATTCTAAACAAATGAGTGCTTTGCATACAAGGATTCTTTTTAGCCTTGATCTTGTCTAACATTATGTGGATTCATGAACATGTACTTGATAGGTATATTAGCTAGTCTCTAGTTATAGGTGGATATGTCAAGGTAATTGGAGTCCCTTGAGACATGGCACATATGTGATCAGGTACAAGGCAACGTGCTTGGCACAACAAGATAAGGTAACTAGTGTATGTTTATGTTTATTTATGCTCTGACATAATGTGTTTATGGTAGTATAATGCAGGGAGTTGCATGGCAAGAGAGATTGCCACGAATCTTGAAGACGGCTCAGGTTGAGTTTTCCTTGGGAACCATGGGGATTACGTCATGGTGTCTATTGTTAGTCTTGCACTTTTGGTATTTTGCAATTGTTGTGCTTGATTTGCGATTTTGTGTGTGTCTAGTGCATAGTTATTCCACTTTGGTTGTGGTGTCGTTATTGGTTTCATGGTTTTGTTCTTAGTTGTTTCTTGTTTTGCCTTTTATGTTTTGAGTCTTGAGAATTGTTTGGGAAAGGGGAAATTTGATGGAGCTTGGGGAGAGCTTCATGGTATCCGACAGGAGATGTAAGGCTTAGATGAAGCTTTGTGCATGAGTAAGTGCAGCAGAAGGTAATACCATGACAACCAGTTAGAATAATGTAAACTTTGAAACAAGAATTGATAGTGTTACCCGTTTTGTAGAGATAGCAAAAAAGTGACCCGATTTTGAAAAGGGGCAATGCAGAACACATATATTTTTTTAGAGCATAGTTTTTGGCATTTTTTTGTGTACATTACATTTTAGAATATTAGTGATTTGCATGTTGATTTAAAAAAGTGGTGATTCTGCATCAGACCCTTTTTTTAAAAGACCTATTTTTTGACTTTAAATTTTCTAATGTATGAAATGTAAATAATTATTTTCTAAATTTAACAATTTTTGACACTTTAAATTTTTTAATGTATTAAGTGAGGATATTTTTTTTAAATGTTACATTTTTTTACACTTTAAATTTTTTTATGTCAATTTTCTTTTGACATAAAAAAGGCAAATATAAAAATGACAAAAAAAACATAAAATGTAAAAAAAAAAATGATCTCGTAAACCATAAAAAAATTTGGAAAAAGAAAAACAAAAAAAATTAAAAAAACTATAAAATTAAGTAACTAAAAATAGAAATTTTTTGAAAAGCATTAACAAAAAACTACAAAAAAATAAAATAAATTAAAACAAACTAGATTTAAAAAAAAAAATAGAAAAAAAAAGCCAATAAAAATCTAAAAAACCTATTAAAATCAAGATTAAAAACATAAAAAAAAAACCAAAAAAAAAAAATATACTCAAATTAAAAAATAAAAAATAAAAAACCAAAAACAACTAAAATTTTAATATATATATATATAAACTAAAAAAAAACCTAAGAACATTTTAAATTTTAATATATATATATATATATATTGGATTAAAAAAAACCATTTAAAAGTTTAAAAAAACATATATTTTCAATTTTTAAACAATAAAAAACATTTAAAACTTTAAAAAACATATATTTACGATTAAAACTTTAAAAAAAATATATGCACGCAACTCCGCCACCCAGGGCCATGCCCCCACGGGCGGCCGAGCTGTGGCTATATGATTCTGAGAATCGGATAGCCACCCCCACGAATGGTCAGGCAATAGCTATCCAATTCTCGGAATCGGATAACCATCGCCCGACCGCCCGTGGGTCGGAATCGGATAGCCACCGCTTGGCCACCCCCACGGGAAAGGAAATGACTTAGGTTTTGGAAAGGCATGAGGCATTTATTGGCATTTTATTTATGAAAAATAATGGAAATTAGGAGAAAAGGAAGGTGAAAAGTAACAAGTTTCATGTGAGGAGGAAAATAATGGAAAATGAAGAAAATAGAAGCCTCATTAATAAAAAAGGATTCTGAGGATCAGTGGGCAAGACTTAGTTAATTAAGTTTTGGAGCTCTCATTATTCTCTTTCTCTCTCATACTCTTGGAGGCTTAGAGTTTTCTTGGATCACTCTTGGATGGTGTGGCATACTTGGAGTTTTGGAACAAGAAGGCAAAGGAAGAGCAAGAAAGAGCAAGAAAGAGCAAGAGGGCATAAGGATCAGTAGCTACATCAGATTTTTTTCTTGCAGGTACCAAGTTGCATGTATGCTTCCTTCACTAGTTTTGGCATGCATGGCATATGGATGTGGATTTTTTGTTGCGAGTTGTCATTGGCATGGAGGATTACCTAGATTGAAAGTGGATTGCCTTGCCTTACCATTTACTAGATAGCCATGGTGATTGTGGGTTTATTTTCAGTATTGTGTTTTGGTTGGTTCTCATGTTTCATTAACTTGGATGGAGATATTAGTTCCTGGTAGCTTTGGTTGGAAAAACTCTCTGGAAGCCTTGTAATGGCTTGGGTTGAGTTACTAGTCCTGGAAGCCCTAGTTGGACAAATGCTTTGGAAGCCCTGTTACAACTTGGGTTGAGTTACTAGTTCTGGAAGCCTTGGTTGGAGAAATTCTCTAGAAGCCCTTGGTGGGTTGAGTTACTAGTTCTGGAAGCCTTGGTTGGAGAAATTCTCTGGAAACCCTTGGTGGGTTGAGATACTAGTCCTTGAAGTTGGGTCAGAACAAACGCTCTAGAGCCCTAGAAGGTTGGGATAGAGACTGAGCAGATGATCATTTTGGTGATGTTCGACTGTGAGGTGGAATCAATATTTGATGGGTTGAGGTGGATGGCCTTTGGAAGCTGATGAGCCCCAAAAATGGGTAACTTATTGGGCTCATTTTGCCTACTGTTCTTCATCAATCCACCATTTTTCATAGATTATGCATGTTTTTTGAGTATGTTTATGTTATTTGAACGAATAAGGGTGGTCACTTTACCAAGGAGGCTAATACGTGGTTATTTCAGGTTTTTTGGACAAATTTTGGAACAAGGCCAAGCAATTATGAGCCAGGTGACAGCCAAGCATGAAGGAACAAGGGTTAGGATTCGTAGGAAGGGTGTCTCTTGCATTAAATGGCCTTTCCTCGAAATCTCCACCCTCAACTCGCAGCTCAGCAGGCCACCAAAACGAATCCTAAAGGCAACCGAGCAGCTTTGTGAAGAGTGACTGTTTACTGGTAGTTTGAACAGCCGAGCCCCTTGAGTTAAGGAGGGCTGCTAGGACCCTCGTAGTGCATAAATAGGAAGGCTTCAGCCTTCGTAGCTTAATTTTTGGAACTGTTGGGTTTTTCACTATAGTGCTATCATTGTCTCAGCTCATTTTTGTAGCTACTGCTATATAACTTTATTGTGACATGATTATCTTTTGGGTAATGAAGAGCAGCTTTACTTGGCATCAGTTCTGAGTTTTTCTTAAGAGCCTATAGCTCTTGGGGTTGGGCCCAACCCAAGTGCCAAGGCTTCCTTTATGTACTGTTATTTGCTTTTTATGTCTTTGCATTTCTGTTAAGTAGATTAAAATCTTGCTGGTTATCTAGGTCATTGTTGATGATTAAAAAGGATTTTTATGTTCAAATTGAGTTGATAGGTTATTAACAGGGAAGATCTTCAGAAAAAGGCCATCAAGGACCTCTGATCTCACCTCTCCCTCAATGGGATCATGAGTTGGGACAAAGGTGACCTCGCTGCCAACAAAAACATTGTCATTGCCTCACCATGCAATCATTAGTGTTAGATTCTCATTTGCAGAAGTTGATACCAGTTGTGGTTAAGTGTTCAGATTCATGATTGCTCAGTTTGCATAACTATTTCACGTGATTTCATTGCAAATAAACTTCTGTTCATTTCCTTTGCTGTTACTTAGGCCAGATTAGAATAAAGTAGCTAGGTCATTGGTTTTCCAAGTCATTGTTTGTTCAGTTTGAGAAGTAACTTGCAGAGCACCTGTAACACCTCTCCATCTACCCATACTCCATCAATCCCATCTGCTCCATCCCCTAACTCTGATTCTTGCCTCACATTTGCTACACCTTGACCTAGTTTCCATATTTTTGTGCAACATTGCTCCACTCCTCCTTGAACAAATCCAACCATCCTCATCTCTCCTTAGCTCCATCCACCAAGTCCTGGACCTCCTCACACCCTTATCCTACCTCCATACTCACTTCTCCACCTTTCTCTCTCCATCCACCCTCCAAAATCCCATTTCTGAACATCTTGTAGAAAATACAGAACATCTTGTAGAACCCCTGCAGACTTCCTTTACAAGCTCACGGGAGCGGTTTCTTGATAGCCAAACTTGGTGAAACTCTTTGGAAGGGTGCTAGGGACCCCTTAGGCCCCCTTATAACCTTCCCAACCTCTTGCAAGCATTTCCTCTCGCCAATACACCTCTGCACATCGAAACACCAGTTAAAAGTACATGCGTGATAATTCTGACACCTTTTTTTTTTTTTTTTTTTTTTTTTTTTTTTTTTTTTTTTTCAGATTTATTGTAGAAGTAGCTTAGACACATGCATTTCACCTTCTCAGAAGTCAATGTCATCTCCTTCAGTAGCTTTCATCCTCTTTTCCGCATCAGTAGGATTAGCTGGTAAAATTAGGGTTTGTGTTTCCTTTTAGTTTTTCAGTCTCTTTCTGCAAATAGATTAGCCTCCTTTGAGTTAGCTTCCGTCCATTAGTTAGAAAGCTTCCTCTCAGATCTCATAGAAGTTGGCTTAAGCTTCGAGCGGACTTGTGCCAGCTGACCAAGTGACAGCTGCGACAAGAGCTAGTACTTATGCATATAACACTGTCGCTTCCAAGTTTGTTACAAACTACCGGGTTGATAAGAATAAAGAAGGGAGTCCTAGGAGTTGCAGCATTATTGCTGCAATACTGGAGCCCACCATCTTTTTGGTGCCGTTGCCGGGGAAGCGTCAGAGTATTTGTGATTGCTGCTTTTCTTGTATTTTTCTACTCCAACCTTTTGCTAAGTAGTTTATTTCAGTTCCATTCTGTAATTTCATTTCTGCAAAAGTAGATTAGAAATTTCCTGCTTTCATAGATTAGCCTTTCAATTCCGAAATTTCAATTCTGCAAGTGTAGAATAGCATTTCAATTCTGCAAGCGTAGAATAGCATTTCAATTCTGCAAGCGTAGTCTAGCATTTCATTCCTGCAATTTGATTTCAGCAAAATAGATTAGTCCTTTCCTACTTTCATGTCAATTCTGCATTTTCATTTCCGCAAGACAGGTTTTAGTTAGTTGCAATTCCATCTGTTTCAGTTTTGCTGGTACAAGCAGAAAAAAGCAAAATCAACCAAAAATCTTTTCATGCCTCGTAGGAACAGAGATAATATCCGAAAATTCCTACCCAATAGCCCCACCACTTCACTGAGTCACCCTTCTCTCTTCTTTGGTGGCAGTGACCTAGAAGAACCTATATGTGAACCTCCTGAGATATACGGAGATTCTATAACAGAAGAAGAGCAAGAAAACATTCCTTTTGAGACCATGGCTGAAAACAAAAACGGTAGAGAAGAAGATGAGAGAATAGAAGGTACCTCCCCCATCCGAGAGACCAACGGGGACATGAAGATGAAAAACATAAGTCCCTTAGCCTTACCTCATTTCCATGGATTGACCACTGAAGACCCTGATACCTTCCTGTTTGAGTTTGTTGTCCTTTGTCGAACTTATGACTATGCAGAAGACGAGCAAAATTTGAAACTCTTTCCCTCTACCCTCAAGGATGCAGCATTACGCTGGTTCATGGGGTTACCTGGAAACAGTATCACCACTTGGGCTCAGATGCATCATGCCTTTAACAACAAATACCAGGACTACTGTAGGTCCAAGGAAACAAAGGGAGAAATCTTCTAGATGACCATGGGAAATGATGAATCCTTAGAAGACTATGAGGAAAGGTTCCAACTTAGCTATAAACAGGCCAGGTGCACACTTGACCCTGAATCTCTAAAGTTGGTTCTGCTCCGAGGAGTCCCTGAAGACCTTCTAGATACCCTCCATTTGCTAGCTGGAGGGGACATCTACCAACTACCTTATGAAGACATAAAGACTATGTTTAGAAACCATTCTAGGGCAGCCTGGAAAAGAGGTAGGGGGAATCCGCTTTCAGCTAGTACCACCTTCTCCAAGCATGAGTTTGCTAATTAGATGGAAGACCTCAAAAGTGAGGTGAGACAGACCATTTGCATGCAACTTGATACTTTCCGAATCCAACAAAAGAAAGAGGAAGCTGAGAGGGATTTGGCCATTTTCTGTCCCAGATGTACGAGGAAGCACCCTAAGAACGAGTGTCCATTGCACTCAGTAGAGGTATGTTTCGTTTGTGAGGAAGACCACCCCACAAACCAATGCCCAACCTTACCCGGATTTAAAGCCATGTACCAAGGGACTGAGGCAACCACTGAACCTCTCTACCTCCTCAACCAAAGGAGGCCACATGGGCCTAGACCTTACCAACAGGGGATGCAAGGGACATCCCAAGCTTATTATAGCCCCAACCAATCTGCTCACATACCTTCTTGGGGTCCCCCTGCTCATCCTTCCTGGTCCGCACCTCCTCCGTGGTCTTATCCATCTCAATACCATACTCAACCCACTGCTCATTCGTTTCACTCACATGTCTAGCCACAACCTCAGTGGAATGCACCTCAACTGGGGTGGATGCCCCAATACAAATCTCCTCCTGCCATTCTGCCTCCACCACCGGCTCAGCCACAACCATTACCTCCTACTCCTCCAAGACAACTCGAGATGCCTGCTCAACCGAACCCGAACCCCAACAACCGACAGGCCCAACAGGTATACACTGGGGAGACAACATGCCCTACCTATGCTGTGGAAATCCAAGAGATCAACCTGCGATCTGGGAAGGTCCTTCCAGATCGCCAACCTCCTCCCCCGGAGAACAATGAAGAGAAACAGGAAAGTGAACCCAAAGCCATTCCACCCTTTCCTGAGCGACTAACAGTAACCACGCAACCAAACCCAGAGGAGATTGAACTTCTGGGAGAACTTAAATAGTCATGTGTGAAAATACCACTTCTCCAGGCCATAAAAGATGTATCAATATACAACAAATTGATTAATGAGAAGTGTTTCAGGCACCCAGGCAGGTGAAAGAGAGATGCCTCGACTATCAATGTCATAGGACAACTATCTGATCTAATGTTGGGGCAAGTAATCTGTCCAAAGTATTTGGACCCTGGGAGTCCTGTAGTTGATGTCCACATCAATGGCACCATAATCCCCCATCCCTTGATTGATCTAGGGGCTGCCATTAATGTGATGACCAGGGACACCATGCTTAAACTCAACCTTCAAAGTTCCTTAAGGAAGACCTCGACAGTCCTGCAGTTCGCAGATCGCTCCACCGTGACTCCCGAAGGGATTATGGAAGATGTCTTAGTCTCTGTTGACTCTTAGGAGTACCCTGCAGACTTCTTGGTCCTTCAGCCAAAGGCAAAGCTCACTGGATACCCCCTCATTTTGGAAAGGCCTTGGTTAGCCATTGCGGATGCTTACATCAGTTGTCGAGCTGGAAGCATGACCATCAAGAACGGGCCTATGTCCAAACAGTTAGTCCTATACCCTTCTACCCAACCTCTGCTAGAACATGACTTACCACTCTGGTTGGAAGAGGGAGATGAGGATGTGGTCTACTCTGCACCATTGTGCACAGTAGAAACCACCAGGGGAGGCCCTCAAACCGAGGATGACTTGATTGAGAATTTGATTCAAAATCCACCTCCCAGTGCACTGTCCTTAGAGGAGTTGGTGGAAGATACCCAAGCCAGTGCTTTAGTGGACCTCTGTGTGACTGATCCGACCTCTCCCAGAGTTAAGAATGTGGAATTTGGCCTCGAAAGAACCTTAAAGATCAACTCCTCCCTATCTCCCTCCCAGGAGAAGGAGCTGTGTAGCTTACTGAATAATCATCTGGATGCTTTCGCTTGGAGCTATAAGGAGATGAAAGGAGTCCATCCTTCGGTCTGTACCCATCACATTTACATTAAAGAAGATTGTAAACCAGTCAGGCAGCCTCAGAGGAGAATGAATCCAGCCCTTAAAGACATTGTCAAAGAAGAATTGCAAAAATTGTTGGATGCAGGATTCATCTACCCCATCTCCGAGAGTGAGTGGGTCTCACCTCTAGCGCTTGTGCCCAAGAAGAACGTGAAGTGGATAATCTGTGTAGATTACCGAGAACTTAACAAAGCCACCAAGAAAGACCATTTCCCTTTGCTTTTCATAGATCAAGTGTTGGATGGACTGGCAAGGAAGAAGTTCTTCTCTTTCCTAGATGGGTTCAGCGGGTATAACCAGATACAAATCAGCCCGGAGGACTAAGATAAAACCACCTTCACTTGTCCATGGGGTACCTTTGCCTACCGAGTCCTTCCCTTTGGGCTATGCAACGCTCCTGCTACTTTCCAGAGAGCAGTATTAAGCATATTTTCTGAGTTGGTCCACGATTCGGTAGAAATCTATATGGATGACTTTACTCCTTATGGGTTCAACTTCTGAGAAGCATTGACTAACCTGGGAAAAGTCTTAACCAAGTGTATTGAGATGAACCTGTCCCTCAGTCCCGAAAAATGCGAATTCCTGATGATCGAAGGAACTGTGCTAGGCCATACAATTTCCCAGAAAGGATTACAGGTGGATCCTGACAAGATTACTATCATCCAGAAGGTCCCACCTCCTCAAAAGGTGAGAGGTGTTCGGAGTTTCCTAGCCTTAGCAAGATATTATAGAAGATTCATTAAATATTTCAGTAAGCTATCCTCGCCATTGTTTGGCCTCTTAGGAAAAGATGTTGAGTTCAAATGGACTGACGACTGTCAGGGGGCTCTATAAGAGTTGAAAGATAAGTTGGTGTCTGCCCCGATCTTAAGAGGTCCAAACTGGGCCCTACCTTTCCACATCCACACTGATGCCTCGAAAAAAGCCATAGGGGCGGCCTTAGGACAAGTTGAGGAGAAACTACCATATGCCATATACTTCGTCAGCAAAAACCTGTCCAAGGCAGAAATGAACTATACTGTAACCGAGAAAGAGTTCCTGGCTGTAGTCCATTCCCTAAACAAGTTCAGACACTACATCACTAGTTATCAAACATTTGTACACACTGATCATGCTGCAATTAGATATTTAATGAATAAGCCTGATGTAAATGCTCGTATCATTAGATGGTTACTTTTGTTGTAGTAATTTGATTTGACTATTGTCGACAAGTCAGGTAAGGAAAATGTTGTTGCTGACTTCTTGTCTAGATTGGATTTGCTTGCAGGTGAAGAAGGGACAGTGGATGACCAGATGCCAGATGAACACCTGTTTGCTATCTCAGTACTCTCTCCATGGTTTGCTGATATAGCAAATTACTTGGTCTTAGCACAGTTCCCTCTGCATCTATCCTCAAAGGAGAAGAGCAGAATTGTGAGGAAGAGTGCCCCGTTCACTTGGATCGGGGGCAACCTGTTCAAACTTGGCCCAGATCAGATCTTGAGGCATTGTGTTAGGGAGGAGGAAGTCTTTGACATCCTCCTAACCTGTCACGATGGGCCCTGTGGAGGCCACTTTGCAGCAAAAAGGACTGCCTTCAAAATTCTACAGGCATGCTATTATTGGCCTACTCTTCACCAAGATGTCAAAAGATACATTAGGCAGTGTGACCGATGTCAGAGGATGGGGAAACCGACTCCAAGGGATGAAATGCCTCTCCAACCTCAAGTGACCTTCGAGCCATTTGAGAAGTGGGGCATGGATTTTTTGGGTCCTATCAACCATCCTTCAAAGCAAAGGTCTTACATCATTGTGTGCACTGACTATCTGACAAAGTGGGCAGAAACAAAGGCAATCAAAGCAGCGACAGAAGAAAAGGTGGCTGAGTTTTTAAGGGAAAATATCTTCTACAAGTTTGGCTACCCAAGAGAGTTAGTCACCGATCAAGGAAGCCAATTCACCTCTAACCTGATTGAAGACTTGCTCGCTCATCACAAGATCAAGCACAGGACTTCCACCCCATATCATCCACAAGAAAATGGGCAGGTGGAAGTCACTAATAGAGCATTGGAAGGGATTTTAACTAAGGTTGTGAGCAGCAGCAGAAAGGATTGGGCAGATCGCTTGGTTGAAGCCACCTGGGCCTACAACACCACTTGGAAGACTACAACAGGTTTCACACCTTATGAGCTGGTCTACGGGAAAAAAGCTCTGTTGTCCATACAGTTCGAGTACAACACATTGAGGGTGGTAGCTCAGTTGGACTTAGATCTCAGCCATGCTCAACGTGAAAGATTACTGCAGCTGAATGGATTAGATGAACACAGAATGCAGGCCCTCCTCCACTCAGAAGTAGTTCAACTCCAGAGGAAGATATGGCATGACCGACACCTTAGTGAAAAGCAATTCCAGCCAGGAGATTGGGCGCTGCTGTATGACTCAAGATACAAGGATTTCAAAGGGAAGCTGAGGACAAGATGGTTAGGACCATATACAGTGGAAAAATGCAATGACAATGGTTCAATCCTTATCAGGACCATTGATGAAGAAGCCATCCCCATGCTTGTCAATGGGCATCGATTGAAAATCTACAAGAAACCCCTTTCGAGGCAGGAGTTCATTGAAACTTTGGAAAAATTAGTGCTGGTAGTAGAGCAGGGCTCTGCCTCTATTCCACCCACACCTTGATCATCAAAAAAAAAAAGGAATAAAAATATCCTTGGGTGAAAACCTCTCTGAGGCGCCCAGGGCAGATAGTGAGGGTGAAAACCTCATGGAGGCGCCCTAGCTGTCTCTCAGAAAATAAAGAAATGGAATAAAAAAATATCCTTGGGTGAAAACCTCTTTGAGGCACCCAGGGCAGATAGTGGGGGTGAAAACCTCATGGAGGCACCCCAACTGTCTCTCAAGAAAAAAGAAAAAAAAAAAGAAAAAAAAAAGAAAAAAGAGAAAAAAGAAACAGGTCTAATATCTGTAAAATTATTGCAGGTTGCAGGGAATACATTGTAGATAAAGAAGGTCGCGCAAAACAAGGATGGGGGTCCGTACCAGGCTACAGGACCTCCTTACAGACACTCCCTCCATGGCCACTCGCTTTTCCCAGGATTTGATCATATTCAGATCAAGATTCCACCTCCCACAGGAAGTTCTGGGCTTTTTACAGGAAGTTTTGGGCTTTCTACAGGAAGTTCTGTATTTCTACAAGAATAATCCTGTAGAGCCTTCGGGTGGGCCAAATTCGATTTTGGAAGGGGATTTGAAGCTTGGAGTCTGTTGGTTAGGCCTGCAGCCACCCCTCTCTTCCATCCATCACCTGTTTCATCTCTTTCCACCGCCATTGCAACCACCTGGTTATGTGTTCCTGCAGTCATACAAGAAATCTTGTTTTCTTCAGATGGACAGAAAATTTTCCAGTGACAAATCAAGCAGCAAAGGCCCACACACTCTACCTGTTCAAGCTCCATCTGGACTCTTCATCAGCGAATTCAACCCTGCTCATTTAGCCTGCATCCCAGGAGGAGAAGCAGCTACAGGACATCCTACAGGAGTCCTGTAGCGGCTGATCCCTCTGGAAGACATACTCTAGAGGCAGGGGCAGCCGAAACCAGCAAAAGGAAACCTGTAAAAAGGCTCCTCCTGGACGTGAAAACATCCTCGACGGCTGAAACCAAACACCACCTGTGCATGCAGCGTTGCCAACCGAGGATCGGGTTCCAAAGCCGTGCATACAACATCAACCAATGAAAGAATGAGTTCTAGCACCTGTGCACGAAGCAGCAGCGAGCGAAGCAGTCATTCCAAGTCTTGAAGCCTGCAGAACACGTCCATGGCCACACAGGTAAGTGTCTAACCTTATTCGTCAAATTGCATAGACTATATTTCGAAAACTGCATGTCTGTGAAATGGTTCGGATTGAACGAATTCAGTGGCCAGTCAACTAGCCACCCACAGTCAGTCGCATAGCTTCGTGGGATCCGAACAAGCTCGGTTACATTCGAATTTTCCAACGAGACGTGCAACCGACACATGTGAAGTGTCCAGTTGGGGAGAATCGGCGGGACTGGAAGTGGTGGCGGCGGTTAATGGCAGAGGAAAGGTAATGGCGGTCAGGGACACGCAGAGGAATGATGGTCGTGACGTTGGCTAATGGATCGGCCTGGCCACCTCACCCCCTTGCCACGAATTGCACCATAATTCAAAAATGCTCGGCCGAACACTCGCGTTAACCGTTGTTCATTTGCACTTGCAACCGTTCTCAGCGAAGTACGCGTCCTCCGCCTCCACAGTCTATTAGCCCGAGCTTTTCGGCCTATTTCAAAATTCTCCCACGTCCCAGGCTCGTTCAGAAGCGCCGTGACATCCTACAGAAGCCGGCAAAGCATTCTACAGGAAGAGGCTCTACAGGAAATACAACATAGCCTTCCGGAGCAGAGAGGTCTGGACTTTTCTTCGTCAAATTTGGAGTTCCGAGAGAGGTAGGCTCGAAAACACTCCTCCATGCATGGTATATTTCGAAAACATGGTGAATTGAGCTGTCTTGAATTGGAGGGTTAGAGACAAGTCTGCCTGTGAGTCAAAAATAACAGTTTACTTGTGGTTGCATGGAATTTCTTCGTTGGTTTTGCGTCCAAGTTTTCCTCCACAGTTCCTGTTAAGAAAATTCCTCCTGTAGAAAAGATAAAGCACTGTCAGGGCTAACCTGTGTAGGAAAAATGTGAATTTTACATGGTTATATGTATGCTGGGGGTGGAAATTGAGCTCTGCACTCTGTCTGGGGAAACCCAAGTCTTCCTTTTATACACGGACAGTCAAGTTTTTAAAACCAGGGAATTGGTGCAAGGTTAAAATATAAACACCTGAGAGATACTGTCTTCAAGTTCGAAGGAGGAAACCATAAAATAGCAAGTCCTCTCTGCTCAGAGCACAAAACAGAGCACTCTCACCATGCCAGGGGGGTTTATCAGGAAGGAACCCTTAGATTCCAGAAAATTGCGTGAACATCCCGAGGTGGTGAACCTCTTCACACGTGCCAATTAGATGATATTTTGTGACAGAATTCAAGGTCATGACGATGAGATAACGGAGGAGTTCTTAATGTCCCTGCAGCCTAAATCAAAGACACTGGCCACTGTGAATTTCAGAGGGTTGACCCTAAAGCTTACCCCACAACTCATTAGTCGAGTTACTGATCTGCCATTGGGGATACCCTGGAGCAAAGAGGAGAGGGCATTGGGCCAAAAAGCCAAGAAAGAATTCTTCCTACCAGAGGAACAATTTGCAGAAGACAAGAACGAGGTTCGAAGAGCTAGCCTACATCCTTTTTGGAGCGAAGTCAGCTTTCAGATCATGGAATACATTACCTATGAGGGGCGGTTCAGTATTGTATATGGCTATCACTTCTGGCTGCTAAGTGAACTCAGACATGGGATGGATTTACCTCCAGAATAGAAGTTAAGCATCCCCTATTTTCTCCTGCAATCATTAATTGAGTGTGGCACAAAATTGAAGGAAGGGACACCGGATCAGCTAGCCCATCATGGGCTTATCAACCTTCTAGTGGAAGATGCCCTCCAAACATGAATTCATGGGATCCCAACACTGTGATAGGAGATGTCCAACTTATGGCCATGGCCTCTTGGATGAATCATGAGGAAAAAAGAGCAGCAGAGGTCCGCAGTATTATGAGTAGGGAGTCACTAATGATCCAAGCAGAGCTAGAGGACCCCTCAGCAGTGATAAGCGCCCACCAGCACTTGACCAACAGCCCTCAGGATTTACCAGAATACATTGAGCAACAGGCTCAAGCTATTGCCCACTTTGAGGACATGGAGAGACTGTTGGGGGATAACTGCCTTCATTCCTGCAGAAGGCGGTGGAACACACTGCCTCACAGCTTGAAGATAAGAGAATACCACTCTCCCACCAGGATGAGGGAGGCCTTGGCAAGGGTACCTCTCTACAAACAGTTGATGCAAAATCTGCAGGCCAATTGGATCGGCCTGAAATTCAGTCCTCCCTTGCTTTTGGGATTGCTAGAAGGAGTTAAGGAAGAGGAGGAAAACAGACAGTGGGAGGAAGTGGAAAGGAAATTAGGATTTCACGACCCGGAAGAAGATATCACCGCGGAGGCCTGGGACATGAGGGAGGCGGTCAAAGCTATAAAGGATGATGAGCTAGATTAGTTGCTCAGAGGATGAGCAACCCATTTAGTAGGGGGGTGATGATGAGCCCCAAAAATGGGTAACTTATTGGGCTCATTTTGCCTACTGTTCTTCATCAATCCACCATTTTTCATAGATTATGCATGTTTTTTGAGTATGTTTATGTTATTTGAACGAATAAGGGTGGTCACTTTACCAAGGAGGCTAATACGTGGTTATTTCAGGTTTTTTGGACAAATTTTGGAACAAGGCCAAGCAATTATGAGCCAGGTGACAGCCAAGCATGAAGGAACAAGGGTGAGGATTCGTAGGAAGGGTGTCTCTTGCATTAAATGGCCCTTCCTCGAAATCTCCACCCTTAATTCGAAGCTCAGCAGGCCACCAAAACGAATCCTAAAGGCAGCCGAGCAACTTTGTGAAGAGTGACTGTTTACTGGTAGTTTGAACAACCGAGCCCCTTGAGTTAAGGAGGGCTGCTAGGACCCTCGTAGTGCATAAATAGGAAGGCTTCAACCTTCGTAGTTTACTTTTTGGAACTGTTGGGTTTTGCACTATAGTGCTATCATTGTCTTAGCTCATTTTTGTAGCTACTGCTGTATAACTTTCTTGTGACATGATTATCTTTTGAGTAATGAAGAGCAGCTTTACTTGGCATCAGTTTTGAGTTTTTCTTAGGAGCCTATAGCTCTTGGGGTTGGGCCCAACCCAAGTGCCAAGGCTTCCTTTATGTACTGTTATTTGCTTTTTATGTCTTTGCAAAATAATTTCTGTTAAGTAGATTAAAATCTTGTTGGTTATCTAGGTCATTATTGATGATTAGAAAGGCTTTTTATGTTCAGATTGAGTTGATAGGTTATTAACAGGGAAGATCTTCAAAAAAAGGCCATCAAGGACCTCTGATCTCACCTCTCCCTCAGTGGGATCATGAGCTGGGACAAAGGTGACCTTGCTGCCAACAAAAACACTGTCATTTCCTCACCATGCAATAATTAGTGTTATATTCTCATTTGTAGAAGTTGATACCAGTTGTGGTTAAGCGTTCAAATTCATGATTGCTCAATTTTCATAACTATTTCATGTGATTTCATTTGCAAATAAACTTCTGTTCATTTCCTTTGCTGTTACCTAGGCCAGATTAGAATAAAGTAGCTAGGTCATTGGTTTTCCAAGTCATTGTTTGTTCAGTTTGAGAAGTAACTTGTAGAGCACCTGTAACACCTCTCCATCTACCCGTACTCCATCAATCCCATCTGCTCCATCCCCTAACTCTGATTCTTGCCTCACATTTGCTACACCTTGACCTAGTTTCCATATTTTTGTGCAACATTGCTCCACTCCTCCTTGAACAAATCCAACCATCCTCATCTCTCCTCAGCTCCATCCACCAAGTCTTGGACCTCCTCACACCCTTATCCTACCTCCATACTCACTTCTCCACCTTTCTCTCTCCATCCACCCTCCAAAATCCCATTTCTGAACATCCTGTAGAAAATACAGAACATCCTGTAGAACCCCTGCAGACTTCCTGTAGAAGCTCACGGGAGCGGTTTCTTGATAGCAAAACTCGGTGAAACTCTCTGGAAGGGTGCTAGGGACCCCTTAGGCCCCCTTCTAACCTTCCCAACCTCTTGCAACATTTCACCTTCTCAGAAGTCAATGGCATCTCCTTCAGTAGCTTTCATCCTCTTTTCCGCATCAGTAGGATTCGCTGGTAAAATTAGGGTTTGCTAGGGTTTGTGTTTCCTTTTAGCTTTTCAGTCTCTTTCTGCAAATAGATTAGCCTCCTTTGAGTTAGCTTCCATCCATCAGTTAGAAAGCTTCCTCTAAGAGCTCATAGAAGTTGGCTTAAGCTCCTAGCGGACTTGTGCCAGCTGACCAAGTGACAGTTGTGGCAAAAGCTAGTACTTGTGCATACAACACCGTCGCTTCCAAGTTTGTTACGAACTACCAGGTTGATAAGACTAAAGAAGGGAGTCCCAGGAGTTGCAGCATTATTGCTGCAATACTGGATCCCACCGGAAGCCCCTGATGGTTTTTGATAGATGTGTTCTATGAGATCCCACATTCATGATTGGAATATGGCATGAGGGTGAATGGCTGAAGAGAGATTTGGCTCAGTCATTCTATGGCCAGGTGGAACGTGGTAGTGCATCTCTGGTTGGTTTATTGCATTCATTAATGTGAAATTAATTCCCTTTATTTTCATGTGTAAATGTAGTGAGGTATATGTGGATTTTGATGGTTGACATGTTTATGGTATTTTTGTTCCTATTATGATGGTTATATGTATATTTTATGACAACAACTATGTATGGCTCTCATCATGTTTTTACTTTTGAATGTATGGATAATGTGTCTATGGCCTAATAGATGATAATGCAACAAATGACATGAGGAAACAATGGTTCATAGTGATTCTCAGATAAGTATGATACCCCTACACTTAATTCTGTTGTTTGCACATGTAGGTTACATGTTAATGATATGTTTGACGAAATGCTTGTCATGCTAGTAGGGGCCTGGTTATGGTCTTGTTCAAATTATTTCTTTTGCACCATTTTTTCCTTGTATTTTTATTGATTCTAAGCTATCACTCCATTTTTGGCAGTGACCTGGGCTCTGGGCCTAAAAAAGTGGCTTAAATCCTGAGGTTGCTAGCACATAACTGGAAATTTTAGTCTGTGGTCGTTGGTAAGCAAGCCTGTGAGAGTGACTTTGGGTTTCTGGTCACTCCCTTGCCCATAGCATGAGAGCGAATATGGCCTAAGAGATCTAGAACAATAGTTGGACATAGGGACATGCTGTTTGAGTGGCTGACATGTCTCCTGAGGATTCTGAAGCTGATGTTGGATGACTGCGTGTGATGTTTCCGTCGATTCCACTTCCTTAAGGTCACATAAGAGGTTGAATATGATCATAGTAACCTCTCATCTCATGTTTACTCTGGTTGGTTGGTTTCTTAGGTGGATGTGGGAGGAGGGTGTTACAAAACAACAAACATATCAACGTCGTAGTGAAATAAGTTTTGATGTTGGGGACTAGGTATTTTTACAGCTAAAAACATACAAACAAATGTCTCTCAAGCAAGCTAAGAAGGATAATAAATTATCACCCAAGTACTATGGTCCTTACAAAATATTGCAAAACATCGGTACTATGGCATACAAATTGGAGTTGACTACATCTTCCCAAGTGCACCTAGTTTTCCATGTGTCATGCTTAAAGAAGGTTATCAATGACAAGCTTCCAATTCAAACAATGTTGCCAAAACTTGACAAAGAAGGAAAAATCATATTTGAGCCTAAAGAATTCATGGAAATAAGAACCCGACTGCTACGAAATCAATCAATTTCAGAGTATATCATTAAATGGAAGAACATACCGGCTGGAGATTCCACATGGGAGGATGAGAATTTTATACAAAAGAACTCAGAACTACTTAAGCGTTGACGACAACACTTTTTTGAAGGAGAGGGGCATGTTAGGTCCCTATAATACTAGTGTATCCCCCTTATTATTTTTTTTGTTCCCATGTAACCCACATATTGTTATTGTTGTTCCCCATAGAAGCCCATTATTTTTGTTGTTATGCCCTTACATTATTATTGTCATGTAGGCTCTGATTAAATTTTGACCCCTTAAACTCCTATATATACAAAGGAGGTCTTGTCATTTGTATCATCCAAGAATTGTTCATTTATGTAATGTAAAGAAGGTTTCCCCCCCGAAGAGGACAATTTTGAAGTCTTCGATCTATATTTTTGTGAGTTGGTTGCATAACATACCATAGATCACCTAGGAGCTGAAGAAACACCCTAGGTGGTCAATCCCAGAGCTAGAAATTTGTTTCAGTGACCTGGACTACCAACCACACTCTTGACAATTCCTACATGCAGTTGAAGGCCTCCAATTGCACTCACAAGCCTTTCTCCATGTGGTTGTGACCTGTTGTAGTGACTACAACCACCCTCCAAAATTTTGGCTCGCATGAAAATTTCAGAGCCTACCTCAGATCCTGCGATCGATTATCCTTGGTCGCTTGTTGGTACGCTGATGATTTTAAGCTCCCCTCCTTGATCCTAAGAGTTTTCCACGTTCTCTCTTTATATATCATGTGTCATTTTCAGGCATAGGGGTGGTTGTTTGTCATGCAAAGGGAATGTTTTCTTGCTTCAAGGGAATTGTGTGCGTATGAGCAGTCGTCATCACATAGACATGTTTCACACTCACCTCTCGTACTCTTGTCACAAAGGTTGTTGCATCAAGAAAAGTATGTATTATGCATTCTCGGTGGTCTACATTGTGCCACTAAGTGTCTGTGTGCAATCAAAGCCAACTCCTATCATGCTTACATATGTTTCACTGATTTCACACTTAGCCACTTTCCCAAGCAACCTAGCCTCATCCAGCTTCCCTGAACTATGTGCTTTGCTTCCGCAACCATCAAGCTTCCTCCCTTGCCTGCAAAAACCCCGTAGTGCGCAGAGACACCAACCTCCCTTGCCTGCTGAAACCCCACAACCTGCAGAGACCCCAACCAACGTTGATCTCCAAAAATGCGCAGAGCAGTTAGGCAGCCAACACTACTCTCGAAAAATGTGCAGAGCAGTCCAGCTGCAATGCACTCAGAAATTTCGCAGAGGTGTCCTGCCAAGACCCCTGACCCGTAGCAGTGCTTTGAGCCTCAAAACTACGCAGTGTTGTCCAAGTTGTCTTGTTGGTATATCATACAGAAACTGTGCAGACAGGCCTCCCAGGGCCTCATTTTGGCAACAGTCACTCTCTGCAGAAATTGCGAAGATCTACCTCTCGGTGACTACAGGAAAAGGTGACATGCTGAAATCACTTCCAAGGAGTTGAGGAGAAGGACCAAGGAATTGAGTAATGGAAAATATCAAGACCACATGAAAACTTTGTCAGATGCATGATCATCTTGAGGGTAAGTATAGTAAGTAAGTAACATCTTTCGAAGTACACCTCTTAGTTCAGTTTGCAGGGTTGCTTGTCATTGTCATATCACTCTGTCCTCAGTAACATGCATGTGTGCAAATGTGAAAAGTCATCTTATGAGTTTCTTCTACATGTCTTTCTTCTTTTTTCACTTGTTCGACCAACTATCATCTTTCGCATGTTGATTTCTATGTCATGCTCGTGACCTCGTTCTAATGATGTTGAAGGTTGTATTTGAGTTGTGTTCACCATGTACACATCTATCAAACTCACACATGATGTTGTGTGCACTGTCACACAAGCGTCGTCACGGTCATTCAACGATCTATCACAAGTGTCACACTTGTCATTCGCACGGGCGGTTAGTAACACTTAGTATATGTTGTCTTCATGGTTTGAGGTGTCTTGTTGTTGAGTAATATTGAGTGTGTGTTCGCAAGGTCATGTACGCACAAGTTTGCTCACCCACACACTTAGTCATTTTGCTGAAATTATGATGACCAGATCACCCTGCAACAATTAGACCTTCGCTGAGCTGCATTGCGCAGTTTTGGCCCTCAGTGATCATGTACTACTGTCCAAAATTGTACAGAGCTTGAGGCTATCTCCTAGGCAGCCCGAACTGCACAATCCTAGAATTGACCAAACTGGCTGTCACCTAGAACAACGTAGAAGTTGCTCAACAAGCCATTTCAATATGCGCTTCCCGCAAGCACATCACCAAGCCTCCAACTGGTTAACCAAAGAGTTTGACCTAACAGTGACCTTGGGACTCACTCCCAAAAAAAATTGTGCAAAAGCTGCAAAGGTTGCCCGCTTTGTTGACTGAAGAAACTGCAGACATGATGGACAGACACCCTGTGTCCTTCACTGTCTCCCTAAAAAAATTACGTATTTTTTCCAGCCAGTCAGCCGACCTATTTCTCATATGGAAAAATACATAGTTTTCATGAGCAGTCACCAAACAGTCACCCAGTCAATGCGCAATGACGTTCAGCAGGCAAGCGTCCCAGCGATTGTGCAGGTTTTTCTAGCAGACTCCTGTAGCCTGCTTCCAGCTCCCTAGAAAATTTGCGCAATTTTTCCAAGCAAGCCTCCTGCATCCCGTTGCCAGCTCCCTAGAGAAATTGCGCAGTTTTTACTGCTAGTCCCCCTCTGTTGTCTGCACTGCCTACCTGAAAAAATTGCGCAGATCTGCCCTCCAGTTGAGCTAGATCCCGCGGAAAGTCACTACTGATTAGAATTGTCCATCTTAGTCTCCTAGTGACCTCTGCACAATTTTCACCGGAAGTGCACGGATCCCATATCCCAACTTGAAATCTGACTTCCACAGTTTTAGAGCCTTGTCCTCTCTCCCGATCACCTGCATCTGAAAGCGAACGATAATGCATCATGGTAGACTAGGATATTTATGGATTTGATGTCGTCTCATCATGATTGAGTATAGAGAAAGGTACATGGATGAGACATGACATGACGACGAACGAGATGAAAAGGGAGAGCATGCGAGGAAATTCGTTCGCAAACGAATGAATGAGGAATTCTTGCGAGGATATTTGTTCGCGAACAGATGAATAAGGAATGCATGCAAGGAGATTGTTTCATGAATGAACGAACGAGGAATGCATGAAAGGAGATTTGTTTGTGAATGGATGAACACATGAAGCATGTCAAAGTACAAGCAAAGGAGGAACATGCACGTGTAAACATCAAGCGAATACCAACACCATCGAAGACTTCGCATACCTTGCCATGCAAAGATGAAGCTATGATACACTAAGATAAAATCCATCACTCAGCAACACTGTAACTCGACATGGACATGACCAACAACATGAATATACCAGAACTGTCATGTCGAGTTGTGCCATGAGTCATCTCAACTAGATCACTACTGTGGGACATACTGTTGTAATCAATATAATGTAACATGGAAGTCCAAGAGACACACATGTAAATTTGAAGAGTCATGTATGTCAAACAGCCATGAGGGAAGTTGAACAGTCACATGGGTCAGTTTCACCCTTGGCTATAAATACCGCTCATTTGTACATGCAAAATACTTTTCACCTTGGCTCCTCCCACATATCCTTGAGATTCTGTAATCTTTTCTTTGAGGAGCAAGCAATGGATCCAATGCTCCGCTGTTGGGGTTAGTAACGTAATGGTGTATCGATGTGTCTTGGAACTTTCACTTAATTCAAAAACCTGTTAACAGGCCAACACGTTTTCACACATGTATTGTATTCATTTGTAAGACTATTCCTTGGGGGCTTGTAATGCATGTTGCTTTAACTTGTATTAAAACAATTGAACTATTTCAGTTGTTTTAGTATATATGTTGTTGGAAATATGTTGTATAAGTTGTTAACGTTGTCTTGTCCGTGTGGGCTACCCCTCTAGACACTCGACAAAACCATTCTCTTAAAACTTGTTATAACACCTGCCACACTCGTGTCGACTATTCCACTGGGTGTGTTGATATTGCAACAAGATGATGGAGCTTAGTGAAAAGAGTCGCCTTCACTAAGTGGGCCGCAGGCAAATTATGGCGCAAGTTCTATTTTTGATCCCAGCAGGGATGATCACAATATGAGTGATCACAGTGTGGATGATCACAGTATGGGTGATCACAGTATGAGTGATCACAGTGTGGGTGACCACAGTGTGGGTGACCACAGTGTGAGTGATCACAGTGTGAGTGATCACAGTGTGAGTGATCAAAGTCTATTTTTAGACTGGCTGTCAAAAATAGAAAAGTCAAATATTATTGTCTCATAATAATATTTGGACTATAAACTTGATCTTATTCTCTTGGAGCACTTTAGGATGAGCTACGGATGTGGTACATTCAGATCCCAAAAGGAAATACGTGGTTACCTATGGGATGACTAATATTTGCATGCAGGACTTCAGTTAGAACTCAAGTGAGTTGAGTTTAGTGGACTGGAGGTGCAGTTGATGGAGTTGTGTTCAGTTTAGCTTTGTTAAACTGGTTGTATTTAGTCTAACTGGAAAATAGACTAATGATGAGTTGTTAAACGAATTATTAACTCATAATACAACTATAGAATACATCAGTTAACTCAGTTGCATGTCAGTGCATGTTCAGGTCAGTAGGGACACGTGTTAGAGGATCAGATTGCTATCAGTTGTGACTATAGTTGTGCATGATGATTTGCACAATCAGAGGGATTGAGTATGCCAATGAATTGGCCAATATCAAGAATTGTAGCTTGTGCTCACGTCCAACAAAGTGTGAGTGATTATTTGCAGGTGAAATACGAGTTTGGTAAACCATTCTCATCAATTCTTGAGCAGGTATTGAGCAGTGGAGGCAGGCAAGCAGTGGAATAGATTTGGAGATCAGATCTTAGCTGTATTGTGTGTAACAGGTGGAGCTGGTACTGGATTGCTTGTGATAAGCATTGTACTTTGTAATGTTACATGGTCTCAATCATTAATATACAGATAGTGTGGGGTTTTTAGCGAGATGCTTTCCCCGGGTTACATACTGTGTTAATGTGTGAATGCTCTTGATGTTTTATTGTTATTGATGCTGCTATATTGATGATCAAAGTAGAGGAGCTTATGTCTTGTGTATGTATTCTGCAATAGTACATGATAAGGATAATCTCTGTTGAATATGTGTTAAATTATTCAAAATTTCTACATGGTATCAGAGCGAGCTAGATAATTGTAGAAAAAGTTTCTACATGGTATCAGAGCTGTTGATCATCAGATCTACTATTCAGGAAGTGTTTACATTCTATTTCTTCAGGCAGAGTCTGTAATTGGGCCAGGTAGCCTCTGGATTCATCCTTCCTTTGGAAGGTGAGATATCCGGTGAATGCCCATATAGTCAATCTCTGTACGAGAAATATTGTGTTCTCAGGAATCTTAGATCCGAGGCGGTTGAGTTGGTTGCTGGTGGAATTAGAAGTTGCAGCAGTGTTTTCTATGTGACAACGCAGCAATGTCTTTCAACAGATTGCGATTGGAGTATGCTCTTGAGGGCAGCTCAAACTATATTGCATGGAAGGACAGGATGGAGGCAGTATTGGATGATAACGAGCTGAAGGAGTTCATAGATACTGATATTCCAAAGCCTACTGATGCTGCTGAGGAGGAAGTTTGGCAAAAGAAGACCGCAAAATGTCGAAGGATTCTGTTGGAGGGTGTGAAGGATCACATTGTGTCCAACCTCCATGAAAAGGCTACTCCATATTTGATGTGGAAATCATTAACATAATTATTCCAAAGCAAGAGCGATCAGAGGAAGCTGGCGCTCAAAGATAAACTCAGAAACATCAAATGCGAGAAGGGTGACAGTATACCCAAGTATCTCACGAAGTTCACTCAGTGTCGAGATGAGCTGGGAAGTGTGGGGGTTATTGTCGATGATGAGGACTTGGTGAGCTTGGCTCTCCTTGGTCTTCCGAAGAGTTGGCATTCCTATCAGGACTCTGTCAATGGTCGGGAGAAATTGCTAGGATGGGAAAGACTATGGTTAGATCTTGTGCAGGAGGAGATCAGGGGGAGTACCAGGGACGGATCTCCGTCAAAGGGAGTTGGTGAAGAGAATTGTGCTTTGGCTGCCAAAGCAAAGAAAGGGAAGAGCAAGAAAGCTTCTCAGTCTGGTGTGAAAGGTAAGAAGCAAGATATGTCCAAGGTGAAGTGTTTTCATTGTCACCACCACGGACACTATGCCACTAATTGTCCACAGAAGAAGAAGAACAAGCAGGCTGCTAGATCTTCAGTAGGAGAGGCTCTAGCCTCACAGTTTGAGCTTGATTTTTCATTGATCGCATGCTTGGTTTCAAGTGTGATGGGATCAGTGTGGTTCTTGGACAGTGGTGCATCTTTTCACATGACGGGAGATAGAGATTTTTTCTCTGATCTGGAGGACAAAGATCTTGGAGTGCACATCGAGATGGGTGATGATGGTAGATACAGTGCGACCGGTATCAGTACCATTTCCTTTGAGAGGGAGTCTGGTAAACCCTTCGTATTGAAGGAAGTCATGGATGTTCTAGGATTGAAGAAGAATCTTATCTCAGTGGCGATGTTAGAAGACAAGGGGTATGATGTTGTTTTCAGTGAGGGAAAGGCTTTCCTGCGCAGCAAGACAACTGGTGAGACCCGGAAGATAGGGGTTCAAGTGAGGAACCTTTGTCAGTTGCATGTAGATGGATGCGCAACAATGGCGGGCAAGGCAGAAGGATTGGTGAGCTGGGATGATGGCGAGTTGTGGCACAGGAGATTAGGTCACCTTCACCATGGAGCCTTGAAGATACTGCAGCAGATCACTACAGGGCTTCCTAAAGGCACACTTGCGCAGTCAGATCAGTGCAAGGGGTGTACTTTGGGGAAGTTTGTGAAAGCCACCTTTCACGAGAAGGATAGTCGCGCCACGACGATCCTTGAGAGAATTCACATAGATGTGTGTGGACCTTTCTCAGTTGCTTCGACAGCAAAACACAGGTATTATGTGATTTTTGTTGATGATTTCTCTCGTAAGTGCTGGATCTTCTTCATGCAGAAGAAGAGCGAGACATATTCAAAGTTCTATGAATTCAAAGCACTGGTCGAGAAGGAGTCGGGGAAGAAGGTGAAGGATCTTAGGAGCGATAATGGTGGTGAATACATCTCGGACGAGTTCAAGGATTTCTGCAAGGCAGAAGGGATTCGAAGAGAGCTCATAGCTCCCCATAACCCACAGCAGAACGGGGTAGCTGAGCGGAAGAACAGAACGATTGTGGGTGCTGCACGGGCAATGTTGCATGATCAGGGCCTACCCCTTCACTTGTGGGCGGAAGCATGCAATACAACAGTTTATGTGCAGAACCGTTGTCCTCATAGGATACTTGGCATGAGTACACCCGAGGAGGCTTATTCTGGTAAGAAGCCTGATCTTTCTCATTTGAGGATTTTTGGTGCTAACGTTTACATGCATGTGACGAAGGATGCCAGGAAGAAGTTGGAGCCGACCGCAGAGGTTTGGATATTTGTGGGGTACACTGATACGCCCCACAACTATCGTGTGTATTTGACCGACAATGGTAAAACTGTTGTGCGACGGGATATAAAATTTCAGGAGGAGAAAGCCATGAAGTGTTCGCTTGAGAGGGAGCTACACTTGTATGCAGATGAGGAGCTAATAGTTCCTAAGGATGAGCTTCAAGACGTGGATCAGCCACAGGATGAGGTTCATGGAGTGGAAGAGACCACTCATGTAGAGCCAACCATCAGAGGGTGAAAGCGCTTGACAGAAGCTGAGCGACTGGCTCAAGATGCAGAGAAAATTGTAGGACCACCTACAGCCCAATGCAGGCAGAGACAGTCACCTGATCGGTACACTAGATACATGGCTCTGATGAGCAAGTGTGTTGTGACTGAGCCATCCTCTTTCGAGGAAGCTGTGGAGGATCCCGCATGGGTAGACGCCATGGTGGAAGAGTATGATTCTATTGTCAGAAACAGTGCATGGGAGATTGTTCCTAGACCAGAAGGAAAATCAGTGGTGGGTTCAAGATGGATCTACAAGGTCAAGCAAGCAACTGATGGGAGTGTGGAGAAGTACAAGGCAAGATTTGTTGCCCGAGGCTTTTCACAGATAGAGGGGATCGATTATGAGGAGACCTTTGCACCTGTCGCAAGGTATTCTTCCATACGGATGATTCTTGCTCTCTCAGCGCAGATGGGATGGCACATTCATTAGATGGATGTGAAGACTGCGTTCCTCAACGGAGTCATTGGTGTAAATTGAGCAACCCGAAGGCTTTAAGGTCTTCAGTAGCGAGTCTCATGTGTGTAGGTTCAAGAGAGCGCTGTATGGGTTGAAGCAAGCACCACGTGCTTGGTACACACGGATAGACAGCTATTTCGCAGGACTTGGATTCTCCAAGAGCGAGGCGGATCCTAACCTATACTAGATTGTGGTGGAGGGTAAGTTGCTTATCATTGTAGTGTATGTTGATGATTTGATTCTAGCGGGTGATGAGCTGTTGATACTGTCATGCAAGAAGGATCTTGCTACAGAGTTTGAGATGAAGGATTTGGGCCTCCTTCACTATTTCCTAGGATTGGAAATATGGCAGCGCAGTGGTGGACTGTTTGGTTCTCAGGGCAAGTATGCTCGGGAGATACTGGAGAAGTTCAACATGCATGGTTGCAAGCCTGTTGATACTCCTCTTCCTGAAGGTTGGAGGAAGGAGGATGCCACTTCGGGAGAAGAAGTGGATGCCATTGTTTATCGACAGTTGGTGGGGTCGCTGATGTATTTGGTCAATACACGACCCGATATATGCTATGCAGTTAACCAACTTTCACAAGCTATGGTTAAGCCTACCAAGCTATTCTAGAAGGCGGGCAAGCATGTATTGCGCTACTTGAGAGGCACATCAGGATATGGTTTGTGGTACAGACAGGAGGATGAGGTGAAGCTATGTGGCTTCACGGATGTAGATTGGGTAGGGAGCCCAACAGACAGAAAGAGCACATCAGGAGGGGTCTTCAGTATTAGATCGACAGCAGTTTCTTGGTACATCAGGAAGCAGAAATCCGTGGCACTCAGTGCAGCAGAGGCCGAGTATATGGCAGCAAGTTTGGCTGCATGCGAGGCTATATGGATGAGGAAGATCCTGGTTGGTTTGTTCGGTTCTCATTTGGATCCTACTGTGATTTACTGTGATAACCAGAGTTGCATTAAATTCTCGACTAATCCTGTATTTCATGATAGATCTAAGCATATTGACATCAGGTACCATCATATCAGAGATTGTGTGCAACGGAGGATCATGTTGCTTTCATACATTCCAACGGAGGATCAGGATGCTGATATTCTGACGAAGGCTCTCACCAGGAGAAAATTCGAGTACCACCGAGGCAGGATAGGGGTTGCTGATAATCCATATCTTGTCGAGAGGGAGTGTTGAGATTGCAACAAGATGATGGAGCTTAGTGAAAAGAGTCGCCTTCACTAAGAGGGCCCGCAGGCAAATTATGGCGCAAGTTCTATTTTTGATCCCAGCAGGGATGATCACAGTATGAGTGATCACAATGTGGATGATCACAGTATGGGTGATCACAGTATGAGTGATCACAGTGTGGGAGACCATAGTGTGGGTGACCATCGTGTGAGTGATCACAGTGTGAGTGATCACAGTGTGAGTGATCAAAGTCTATTTTTAGACTGGCTGTCAAAAATAGAAAAGTCAAATATTATTGTCTCATAATAATATTTGGACTATAAACTTGATCTTATTCTCTTGGAGCACTTCAGGATGAGCTACGGATGTGGTACATGCAGATCCCAGAAGGAAATACATGGTTACCTATGGGATGACTAATATTTGCATGCAAGACTTCAGTTAGAACTCAAGTGAGTTGAGTTTAGTGGACTGGAGGTGTAGTTGATGGAGTTGTGTTCAGTTTAGCTTTTTTAAACTGGTTGTATTTAGTCTAACTGGAAAATAGACTAATGATGAGTTGTTAAACTAATTATTAACTCATAATACAACTATAGAATACATCAGTTAACTCAGTTGCATGTCAGTGCATGTTCAGTTCAGCAGGGACAGGTGTTAGAGGATCAGATTGCTATCAGTTGTGACTATAGTTGTGCATGATGATTTGCACAATCAGAGGGATTGAGTATGACAATGAATTGGCCAATATCAAGAATTGTAGCTTATTATCACATCCAACAGAGTGTGAGTGATTATTTGCAGGTGAAATACGAGTTTGGTAAACCATTCTCATCAATTATTGAGCAGGTATTGAGCAGTGGAGGCAGGCAAGCAGTGGAATAGATTTGGAGATCAGATCTTAGCTGTATTGTGTGTAACAGGTGGAGCTGGTACTGGATTGCTTGTGATAAGCATTGTACTTTGTAATGTTACATGGTCTCAATCATTAATATACAGATAGTGTGGGGTTTTTAGCAAGATGCTTTCCCCGGGTTACATACTGTGTTAATGTGTGAATGCTCTTGATGTTTTATTGTTATTGATGCTGCTATATTGATGATCAACGTAGAGGAGCTTATGTATTGTGTATGTATTCCGCAATAGTACATGATCAGGATAATCTCTGTTGAATATGTGTTAAATTATTCAAAATTTCTACAGGGTGTTGTACATGTTATCTGTTCACCTTATGTTTGTGAATGATGCATTCGTGTGGACTACTCCGTCAGAAGCTGTGCATGCCTTGTTGTGTTGTGTGTCTCTAGCAGAGTTGGGACTATTCCCTTTCAACCTGAGACTTACTTCCACCTTCTCCCTTTGCAGTGAAAGAACTTTGACACAAGTAACACCAAGCACTCAATAGGCATGCGAAGCTCATTGTTCGAAGATAAAGCAAACCACTTTCACGTGCTAACAAGAAAGAGCTGAGGCATATATTTAAGATAATGGAAACTGGGCCATCATACCAGATGGAACTCCTACACCAAATGGTGTGAGGTCTAATTGGGACTTCATACCGAGGAGATCCCTTGAATGTTGGTGGGTCCAACACTTTCAACATTTCTGGCGCTAGAAGGATGGTCATGACAAGCTGAGTCCTCACAATCGGTTTTGAATCTCAGCATAATTATCATGACTAAACACAGAATTTCTCTTCCGAAGTGTATGTCTTATGGAAACGACTTTGAAATATCGGAAGAGCTCTAGAATAAATTGTTAGGTAAAACATCTGATGGTGGAGGCCAAGTAGCCTTGGTTAGACATGCAGTTCGCATTGTAGGCTCTTGTGAAAGGCATGAAATATATGAATATTACATAAATTGCGCGTTGTTCACATACACGCTTTAAGGGAACCCACTGCATTGGTGTGCCACACTACCCGAAAAGTCTATCCACTCTCTCCCTCATCTGGTCGCAGAGATAGATCGTGCTTTCAATCATTTTTACTGTAAAGCACTCAATAGAGAAATAATGAAATTACGGAAAGCTCCTGATGAATCTGTTGAATAATTTCACACATGCTTTTGTAATCTTGCATGGTGATTTCCTGAAGATGAAATTGATTGGGAATTTCTCGATGGAAGATTTAAGTATCTTCTTTACATATCTAAAAATCTGCAATTCTTAGAATCATTCGAACCCCTCTCAACATACTTTGGTGATGGAGTTGCGTAATCACAAGCAAACATAGTTGTTGTCACAAGTGACTGTCCGTCTTCCTCTCATCAAATAGCTCCACCACTCCTAAGTGATACGGGAGAACATGCACACACATCGACTGAACTATCATATCCTCCTACCCCACCTACTCTTGATATCTACACAGATTTGGCTTGCAGGCCTATTGGTTGTCATGTGGACTTGTTACCTCAACCTCCGTCCCCGCGTTTTGAAGGTCCTCTGGATTGTACTGTCTTGTGTTATTCCATTTTGGACTCCACACTTGTTGTGAACAAGGATCAAGTTGTTGACAGAGTTGGTGTTGTGCAACCAACCTGCGCTATCATGCATGATGAGTGTGTGTAGGAATATAAAGAAGAACCCGCAGTGAAGGATGACTCCCTTCCATCTGCGCCTCATCCACTCTATCCTGACATCCCTTGTGATTCTGCCACTTTTGTTCCTCCCTATGAAAACTCATTTTCAGATGTTTCTACTTTCGATCATTCACAGGACACACCGATGTTAGTCTGTCATTACATTGCAGAGAGGACACATCTTCCTCTGACCAATCTATCCCATCTGTCATCTATCATTTTTGAAAACACAGAGGGTGAACATCCTTTCTTCTCATCTACCCCTCTGCACGATTCATCAAATCATGAGGATGTCGATGAACATCCTAAATTTTCTGATAGTGGTTGTCGTGATCTATGTACTTCTTGATTTGAGCACGATGTTGATTCACTCACTGTTAATCTGTCTAATTCAATGGTCTCCAATGATCTACCTATCGATGGAGTGGAAACCCCACAGGCTTTCGAGGCACTTCAGCCTAGGCTGATGGTTATGTCAGGACCTCGCTGTCCTGAGGTTAGTTCCACTTTCGATTAGAAATTTTTTGAAACAACCAATGCTTCTCATCACTCTTTGCTTCACATTGAAGATCAACGAAACACCTAGGTTTCGCTTCCTCCACTCGAATCACATCATCCCATCACTCAAGCTTTGGAGGAATCTTACAAAATGAGCACACTTGCAAAACATAAGATGTTGGTATTTCTCATGTTCACTCATATGTCATAGAAAAAAGAGTGCATGTTTATCATCTGCTCGCAGTGTGTCAAAACACCATGTTAGGTCCACATAATGTATGTATTTTGCATTCACTCTTTTCTTTTTTGTAGATGTTTTTAGAACTTGGAGTGTGTTGGTATTCATTGTTGTATCTTTTATGTTTGTTGGTTCACTTGATCAGGCTTCTTGTGAACCATGCCTTCACCAACATGGGCCAGCAAATGCGACGATGGCTGCATTGAAAATATCACTTCACATGAGTAGGCCCATGCACTATTTAGCATAGGAGTAGGAGTAGTCTTTGCTTCTTGATTTTCTTTGCTTTTTGGTTCACATGTTTGTTTGCTTGCTTTCTTACTCAGTTTGGTTTTCTTTCTTTCTTTATTTTATTACCTATTTTTCTTTTACTTTACTTTTTCTTTTTTCTTTTTGCTTTCTTTGCTTACTTGTACCCGTAGATTAGACTCTAAGCGGACTTGTACAACTATCAACATCTAGTTATTTGTTGTCCTCTCTCTTAATGAAGAACTTGTCGTCTTCAGTCAATGATGCCTTGATGGAAAATACGTTCTGCTCAGAGTGAGTCTTGGTGAAAACACAATGCTTGCGCTCTAACTAGTACCACCTACTCTAATCGGTTATTTTAGGTTAACCCTTGTCAACTCAGTCAAGTAGAGTAAGGTGAGGGGGAAAACCTTAACAAGTATGTCAGAGGTATACATAACATAATTTTCTAAAGGAACAACCTCTCCTGCTCTCAATAAGTTGGGATCCCTCTTTTGCTTCTGAAATAAATAAGTGCCTAGGCATAGTTCTTGAGAAAAATAAAAAAAATGAAAAATGAATAAGGCAAAAGAAGAGAAAGGCTTCCTGCACAGAGAGGTGATGCTAGTAACTCCATTGGGGTACTGATCAGGCTCGATGGTAGTGGAGTGATGCTTGTGTTTCTACGTGACTCCATTGAGGTAATGTTTAGGTCTGCTCACAGCGGAGCAATACCAGAGATGAAACTTAAACTCTGACAGTTAGATTACTTGTGCACCAATATAGCCCTCATCCCCAATCAAAATAACTAAGTTGACTTGGTTTGGAATGTGTGTTGATCGATCAAGAGAATGGTAGGGACTACACCTTTCAAATAAGCTAACATGAAAATTTCAGAGCCTACCTTGGATCCTGCGATCGATTATCCTTGGTTGCTTGTTGGTAAGCTGATGATTTTAAGCTCCCCTCCTTGATCCTAAGAGATGTCTGGTTTCTCTCTTTATGCGGCATGTGTCATTTTCGGGCATAGGGGTGGTTGTTTTTCATGTAAAGGGAATGTTGTCTTGCTTCAAGGGAATTGTGTGCATATTTGTGGTCATCATCACATAGACGTGTTTAACACTCACCTGACACACTCTTGTCACGAAAGTTGTTGTGTAAAGAAAAGTATGTCTTATTCATTTTGGATGGCCTACGTTGTGTCACTAAGTGTCCGTGTGCGATCACAGTCAATTCCTATCATGTTTACATATGTTTCACTAATCACACACTTAGCCATTTTCCCAAGCAACCTAGCCTCATCCAGCTTCCTTGAATAGGGCGCTTTGCTTCTGCAACCATCAAGCTTCCTCCCTTGCCTACTAAAACCCTTTAGTGTGCAAAGAAACCAACCTCCCTTTCCTGCTGAAACCTCGCAGCCCGCAGAGACCCCAGGAAACACTGCTCTCCAAAAATGCGCAGAGCAGTTCGGAAGCCAATACTTCTCTCTAGAAATGCACAAAACAGTCCAACTACACTGCACTCGAAAATTGAGTAGAGGTGTCCTCCCAAGACCCCTGTCCCACAACAGTGCTTTGAACCTCAAAATTGTGTATTGTTGTCCAAGTTGTCTTGTCAGTCTTGCATGCATAAACTACACAGACGAGCCTCCCATGGCCTCATTCCGACAATAATCAATGTCTGCTAAAATTGCGCAGATCTACCTCTCAGTGACTACATGAAAAGGTGACATGTTGAAATCGCTGCCAAGGAGTTGAGGAGAAGGACCAAGGAACTGAGTAATGGAAAATATCAGGACAACATGCAAACTCTGTTGGATGCATGATCATCTTGATGGTAAGTATGGTAAGTAAGAAACATCTTTCAAAGTACACCTCTTAGTTGAGTTTGTAGGACTGCTTGTCATTGTCATATCACCCTGTCCTCAGTAACATGGATATGCACAGACTTGAAAAGTCATCTTATGTGTTTCTTCTACATGTTTTGCATCTTTTTCACTTCTTTGACTAATTGTCATCTTCCGCATGTTGATTGCTATGTAATGCTTGCAACCTCGTTCTAGTAATGTTGAAGGTTGTGTTTGAGTTGTGTTTGCCATGTACACATCTATCACACTCACACATGATGTTGTATGCACTGTAAGCGTCGTCACAGTCATTCAACGATCTATCACAAGTGTCATGCTTGTCTCTCGCATCGTCGATTTGTAATACTGAGTATATGTTGTCTTGATTGTTTAAGGTGTCTTATCATCAAGTCATGTTGAGTGTGTGTTCGCAAGGTCGTGTATGCACAATTTCACTCGCCCAAACACTTAGTAATTTTGTTGAAATTCTGACGACCAGATCACCCTCCAACAATCAGGCCTTCTCTAAGCTGCAATGCGTAGTTTTGAACCTCAGTGATCATGTACTGCTACCCAGAATTACACAAATCTTGAGGCTGTCTCCCAGGCAGCCTGCACAACGCAACCCTGGAATCGACCGGATTGACTGTCACCCAGAACAACGTATAAGTTTCTCAGCAAACCATTTCAATCTGCGATGCCCGTAATTACATCAACCAAGCCTCCAACTGGTCAAATGGAGAGTTTGACTGGGCAGTGACCCCAAGACTCACTCCCCAAAAAATTACGCAAAAGCTACAAATATTTCTCACTCTGCTAACTGAAGAAACTGCGCAGACATGCCAGAAAGACATCCTATGTCCGTCATTGTCTCCCTCAAAAAATTGCAAAGTTTTTCCAGCCAATCACCTAATCACTCAACATGTTGCTCACCCAGAAAACTGTGCAGTTTTTATGAGCAGTCACCCAGTTGCCCAACATCCCGCTCAGCTCAGAGATTGTGCAAGGATGTTCAACAAGCCAACCTCCCGGCAATTGCGCATTTTTTGCCAGCAGACTCCCGCATCCCGCTGCCAAGTCCCTAGAAAATTTGCACACTTTTTCCAAGAAAGCCTCCTGTAGCCCACTTCCAGCGCTCCAAAGAAGTTGCATCTTTTTTTCTTCCAGTACCCCTTTGTTGCGTGCACTGCCTCCCTGAAAAAATTGCGCATATCTGCCCTCCAGTTGAGCCAGATCCCGCAGACAGTCACTAATGATCTGGATTGTCCATCTCAGTTTCCTAATGATCTCTGCACAATTTTTATCGGCAGTGCCTGGAGCCCACATCCTTGTTTGAAAACTACCTTGTGTAGTTTCAGAGCCTTGTCCTCTCTCCCGGTCACTTGCATCCGAAAGAGAACAATAATGCATCATGGTAGACTAGGAGATTTTTGGATTTGATTTTGTCTCATCATGAGTGATTTCAGATACATGTACATGGCTGAGACATGACGCGACAACGAACGGGATGAACAAGGAGAGCATGCAAGGAGATTCATTTACAAACGGACGAACAAGGAATGCATGCAAGGATATTTGTTTGCAAATGGAATAACAAGGAATGCATGCGAGGAGATTGTTCCACGAAAGGACGAACGAGGAATGCATGCAAGGAGGTTTTTTTGGGAACAGATGAACACATGAAGCATGTCAAAGTACAAGTGAAGGAGGAACATGCACATGCAAACATGAAGCGAATACCAACACCATCGAAGACTTCACACACCTTGCCATGCAGAGATGAAGCTATGATACACCAAGAGCACATCCATAATTGCAACACGTCATGGACACCACTAGCAGCATGAACATACCACCATTTTCGTGTCGAGTCGTGTCATGAGTCATCTCGGCCACATCACTAGTGTGGGCCATACTATTGTAACTGATGTAATGTAATGTGGAAGTCCAAGAGACCCACATGTAAAGTTGAACAGTCATGTAAGTCAAACAATCATGAGGGAAGTTGAACAGTCACAAGGGTTAGTTTCACCCTTGGCTATAAATACCCCTCATTTGTATATGCAAAAGTATTTTCACCTTGGCTCCTCCCACATAGCCTTGAGCGTCTGTAATATTTTCTTTGAGGAGGGAGCAGTCGCTCCAATGCCCCACTATTGGTGTTAGTGATGTAATGGTGTACCGATGTGTCTTCGAAGTTTCACTTAATTCAGAAGCCTGTTAACAGGCGAACATGTTTCACACATGTATTGTATTCATTTGTAAGACTATTCTTTGGGTGCTTGTAATGCATGTTGCTTTAAATTTTATTAAGATAGTTGAAATATTTCGATTGTTTTAGTACATATGTTATTGGAAATGTGTAGTATAAGTTGTTAATGATGAGTTGTTAATGATGTCTTGCCCGTGTGGGCTACCCCTATGGACACTCGACATATCCATTCTCATGAAACTTGTTATAACGTCTACCGCACTCGTGTGGACTATTTCGCTGTCTGTTGTATGTGCTATCTATTCACCTTGTGTTTGTGACTTCCGCATCCGTGTGGACTACTCCGTTGGAAGCTACGCATGTCCTATTGTGTTGTGTGTATCTAGCAGAGTTGGGACTATTCCCTTTCAATCTGAGACTCACTTCCACCTTCTCCCTCTGTAGTGAAAGAACTTTGACACAACTAATACCAGGCACTCACCAGGCACGCGAACCTCGTTGTTCGGAGACAAAGAAAACCACTCTCATGTGCTAACAAGCAAGAGTTGAGGCATATATTTAAGATAATGGAAATCGGGCCATCATACCGGATGAGACTCCTCCACCAAATGGTGTGAGGTCTAGTTGGGACTTCATACCGGGGAGATCCCCTGAATGTTGGTCAGTCCAACACTATCAACATGACCTAAATTGTTCAATTCAGTGCCTACAATCCCAAGATTCAAAGCACCATTCTAGGCCAACCTCCAAACCCATACCCAAAACTTCTTGAGACTTCTCAGAATGATTAATGACATAATTATAATACTAAAAATACAAAACTTAAACAAGAATTTGACCTGACCAGGCCTAACCATGAGAACCATTTTGTCAAACATATGGTGAACATGTGAGTCATAGGTCATGAATGCATATTTGATCATAAGATTTTTAAAATCCAGCTAATAATCATCAAGAAGGTATAGTTCCATTGCTTAATAGAGACAATAACCCTTGTTATCCCATGCATTCATTAGCCATAAAATATTTATAAAATCCTAAACAAAGACATAGCTAGAGCACATTACATATCCATGCTTATAACCAACATATAAACATATTATTAACCATGACATAACAACCATCAAATCATCATAATATCAAGTATAAGTGCTCATAGAGTACAATATGAAAATAACTTTTATTAATAGATGCAAAATCCAACCAAGTGAGGGACTTCCACATACCACCCGACCATAGATTTAGCTGAACCAAATCTTTCTTTCATCCAATCACTTCCATGCCATATTCCAAGCATGAATGTGGGATCTCAAGACATACACAACCAGGGCTTCGCGATGATTAAACCACCTCCACCCTCATGCTACCACGATCTTGCCAAAATCAGTCAAGATATCACAAAACCCAAAACAAGCTTGGATGCCTCATAGTTTCTTCACCATTTCCTTGAGGAATTTTCCTGTCTCTACCTACCTATCTAAGGCTTCCTAGAGATTAAATCACATCCACCCCCAACCCTTGGGAATTTTCCTAATACCACCTCACCTGGTTCCAAAACCTTTCAGTAACCCAAAGCTCAACCACAAAAGAATCCCGTCACACCATGGCTATCAAGGAGATGACAAGGCAATGCTTAAACCACTGTCAAAGTATGAAAAACCTAAGCCAATGACAACAAATGAACCAAATAAACAAACACATGTACCATGCATTCACACTTGAGCTAGGAAATCACACATGCAACATGTTACCTGGAAATCCTCCTGTTGAAGTTACTTAAACCAACCATCCTCACTTGTCCTTTTCTTTCCTTGTCCTTCCTTTGCCTTCCTTTCTCCAATTATAGAGTGATCCAAGAATGATTCTGAGTGTGTAACAGAGTATGAGAGAATAGAAGAGAGCTCCAAAATTGAATTGGCAAAAGCTAAACTAGCAAAAGCTGTGAATTGATTCTTATACACCTTTTTACCATTGATGCCTCTATTTTCTTTATTTTCCTTTAATTTACCTCTCATGAAAATTTGTGACCTTTCATCTCCCTTTTCTCATAATTTCCTTTATTTTCATAAATAAAATTCTAATTAATGCTTCTTTTCCTTTTCCAAATCCTTTTCCATTTCATTAGCCATAATAAACAACAAGTGATGGCCACTATAATGTTTTTCCCAACATTCATCTTGGAATATGTGTCCCATGAACTTGGTCTTATTTTTCCTTTATTATCCTTTATTACATGAAATTTTAACCTAGGGTTGTTATAAACCCCTCCCCCTTAGGGGAAAACCATCCTCGGTGTTCTATGACACTTATGACTTGCAAAACCACTATAAACCAAAACATATGGCCTATGGAGATTTATAACTTAGCTCGATGCAATATTTATAATGAATAACAATTGCAAACCATGACCAATATGAAAAACATGGCAATAAGACCACTTATTGGAGCTTTGTAACACAACTCATCGTGATATCTACAATGAAAACCATACATGGATATGTACATATACAAAAATGCCTTTGCCTCAACCAGAAAACAATGAAGGATGCATAGCCCACATCTAATCAACCATATCCCATGTAACATTATTGGGACCAAAGTGCTTCCACTGCACTTTAACTTGCTTGATTGATTTGTTTAGAGAATGAGTTGTTTCCGCTGCAATATACATTGAGGTTCTTGTTGGAATTCACCTTTTTCTTCCACCTGCAATACAAACTAGTTAATCACATGATCAACATCTTTCACATATCTTTTAAGCAATGAAAAGTGGAAAACATCATGGACTTTCACTGTTGGTGGTAGTGCAAGTTTGTAGGCCACTGGTCTAATCCTCTCAAGGGTGTCAAAAGGCCCACAATACCAAGGTTCCAACTTAGCACATGATCCAATTGCCAAGGAGCTCTTCTTGGGCTTGATGCACAAGTACACATGCTCCCAAACCTGAAACTCCTTAAATGACGTGTGCTGATCTGCATAACTCTTTTTCCTGTCTTGTGATTCCTTTAGATTCTTCTTGATAATTTTCATTTCTTATTCCATGTTTTCCAACATGTCTAGTCTAATCAACACCCTATTCACTAGATCACTCCAACTGATAGGAGTATTGCAACTCTACCCAAAAAGTGCCTCAAACATACTCATTTTAAAGACTCTTAATACCCATTGTTATAACAAAACTAAACCAATGGAAGATACTCCTCCCACATCCTTTTCTATTGCATAACATACATCCTCAACATATCTTCTAGAATCCTATTAACCCTCTTTTTCTATCCATGTATCTGCGGATGATAAGTTATACTGAAATCCAAAATTTTCCCCAAACCTAGAAGCAACTAGTTTTAAAGCCTGGAAGTGAACTTATCATCTCTTTCATATAAAATCCTCTTTAGAAGACCATGAAATCTCATTATCTCCCTGATGAAGACCCGAGCTACCTCGCTAGATGAATTAGTATACTTCATTGGAATGAAGTAATCTGCCTTGGTTAACTTGTCAACCACAACCATGATGGAATCATGCTGTCTAGATGTCTTGAGAAAACCTATGATGAAATCCATGGAAGTGACCTGTCATTTTGACTCTGGAATCAGAAACGGCTGTAGTAAATCACCTGGATGCTTACACTTTGCTTTTACCCATCAACAATACCAACATATCGCAACAAACTCAACCATCTCTTTCTTCAGATTCAATAAATAATAGAACTTCTTCACAATTGTAAAAGTATTTTGATGTCCAGGTGACATGAATATGACTTAACATGAAATCCCCTCAAGATAAGCTTCTTGATCTCACTGCCATATGATATATAGATCCTATCCCTAAATCTCACCAAACCATCTGCCATGAGATGATAATCCACATCCCAATCACTTGTACTCTAGTATTGTAACCTATCCTTAAGATGATAACACTTGTCATCTTGCTTCCCTGCCTGCAAGATCTATTCTTGTAAGTCTATCCCGTATGAACTCATAGATGCAATGTGATTTACCTACAGTATTCAGCTAAGAGCATATGCAACTTTGTTCTCCACACCCTTGATGTACCTAATCTCAAAGTCAAACTCACTAAGCATGGCCAACCATTTAGCTTGCCTGGATTTCAAATTAGGTTGGTCAAACAAGTATCTCAACCCACTATGATCACTCATAAGAAAAAAACCTCATGCCAAGAAGATAGTGCCTCCACAACTTCAATGCATGAATGGTCGCTTCTAGATCAAGATCATGAGTCACATATGTCCGTTCGTGCTCATTCAACTTTCGTGACTCATAACATATCACTTTTCCTTCCTACAACACTCTACCATGTCCTCTCTTGCAAAAATTTGCACATACCACAAACTCTTTATTTGGATATGCAATCTTTAGAACTGGAGAATTTGTAAAAAACTTCTTCAACTGCTCAAAACTGGCTGCACACTCTAATCCGAACTTAAACATGTACAAAACAACTTACAGATATAATCATAAACACAAAGATGCAGTAGAAAACCACTTCATTTCATTAATAGAAAAATATTGAACTATGCTTACAAACAGAATGGTAATAAGATAGCTCGGGCGATGGTAGCTTATCTCTAAGAAGAGATGTGGTAGATACATGCCTTTGAACTATGTTACAATGAGGCTCAAGGGCCTATTTATTATTGGAAAACATGAGAAAACTCTAAACAACCAAAACCCTAACCCCAAGAGATTTAACACCGAGAGTTTGTGGGCCCGGTTGGGATTAGTTGGGCAGCCAAATTCCCGAGGTCGTAACTTGATCACAGTATCTCCGTTTTGAGCCTACAATACCTTATTGGAAAGGTCTCTCTAAGTAATACAGGTTTCACCATAGGCCCATGCCATAGGCATGGTCCTAACACCGACCCCAAAAATACATTGTTTAGGGGGTTAAAACTGCTCTGGAAGTTCAGGACTTGAAAAGCTACTAAAAATAATATATGTTGAAATGGACAAGGAAATATATGAAATTGACTAGGGGGTCTAGGTGAAATAGGCAGGTGGTCACCAATATCCACCTGGATCATTCCTCCCCCCTTAGGAAGCAATGGTCCCCATTGTGTGCAAAGCCCATGAGGTGAGGAAATTTCTGTTGAACCTGGTCCCTGGTGAACCACTTGCCCTGGTGAAGGAGTTGACCTGCTTTGACAACTTGATATAGTTGTATCCTCAGTTGGCAAGTGTTCTTGTGTCCATGATATGATAAATTTTGGTCTGTTCCATGGAGTCTAGGTTGAGCTATGTTGGTGCGAGTTGTTCTACAATGTCAAATGTGTCCAACAATGGTGGAAAGTATGGCTGAAGGTGATTTACATTCAAAACTAGGTGCAGACCAAGGAACAATGGGATGTTGAGCCTGAAGGCATTGTCATCGACGACCTTGGTGATGATGTATGACGGATATTGGAGTGGGAAAAGCTTGTGATGGGGTCCAACAAGGCGCTCCTTCTGTAAATGTAGCCAGACTTTGTCGTCAGCCTAGAACTTGTGTGCCACTCGATGTTGATCATGTAATTGCTTGTACTTAGCATTGGCTTTGTCCAATATATCATGGACCTACTGGTGGATGTGTTGAATGCACTAAATGAAGCTATTAGCCCTTTCAGTCTCAAACTGAACATGAGATGAATCTACCTGAGTGGTTGCAAATGGTATGGCCACATCAATGGGGCGTAATGGCTGGAATTCTAGCCCTACCTAAAAGGGTTTGTGGCATGTTGAGCTGTGGAGATATTTGTTGTAGCTGTGTTGGATGTAGGGGATACTTTCATCCCACGTGCGTGGATGCTTCAAGTTTTACATGCGCAGAATGTGTACGATCATTCCATTGACAACCTATATTTGGCCATCAGTTTGGGGATGGAAAGCTGTGGACTTAGTAAGTTTTGTATCCAACATCGACCAAAGACTTGACCAAAACACACTCAGGAATCTACTATCCTGATCTGAGACAATGGACTATGGGATCCCAAAGTGTACCCATACTCACTCAAAGAAGAGATTAGCAGTGGCCTCTGCTGTGATATTGTTCTTGCAGGTCGCCATGATGGACATCTTAGAGAATCTGTTGATGATCACGAAAATGTGATCATTTTCATGCTTAGTAGAAGTAAGGCTCGACATGTAATCCATGGAGACAAATTTCCAAGGTTAGTTAGGAGTAGGTAGAGGAGTATACAGGCCTTGCTTCTTGATGGTTGGTTTGGAAATGGTGTAGGTGGTGCATGATCTAATGTACTTACCAACATCCTGACGAAGTTTCGACCAATAAATATACTTCTACAATACTGCCAATGTTTTCTCTACTCCAAAATGTCCAACGACCTGACTGTAGTGTGCCTCCCAAATCATCTTTTCATGCTCACTTGAAGGAACACAGATGTGTCCCAGGTGGCATAATAGTGCATCCTTAAGGTGAAAATTTGGAACTTGATTCCCTTCTAGGATTGTCTGGTATATGTTTCTGAATTCTGGATCACTCTTGTAAATATGCAACCACCCCGATGTCTCGTGCCCACAGGAGTCAAGCACAGTGATCAACACCATGATAGGTGGTCGGCTGAGGCAATCAAAAACATTATTGGTGCTACCCTTCTTATAATTAATATTGAAATGGAATCGTTGAAAATAGGTGGACCATTTCTGATGGCGATCGTTCTACAACTTCCATCGTGTTTATATGAATTGTAGAGGTCGGTGGTCTATGTTGATGGCCGTTTACTTCCCCAGAATGTAGTGCTTCCATTGATGGTAGACCTGCACAATCGAATACATTTCTTTGTCATAAGTGGGTTACTTTCAGACTGTGTCTAAAGTGTCTCACTGTGGTAAGCCACTAGATGCCCATGCTGAGTAAGAACCACACCAATAGCATAGTAGGAGGCATCTGTCTGAATCTCAAATGGTTATTCCAGGTCTGGTAATGTGAGCATTGGTGCAGAATAGATTCTTCAACTCAAAGAATGTTTGTTGGTGGGTTTCTGACCAAAAAAACTTTGCTTTCGCTTCGCCCTTGGTGACTTGACTTAAAGGCCAAGTGATATGAGAGAACCCCAACACAAACCTACGGTATAAATTGGCAAGACCTAAAAAGTTGCGAAGCTATGTTAGAGTGGTTGGGTCTGGCCAATCCCGAATGACTTGTATCTTGGATGGGTCCACATGTACACCATGCTCATCAATGATATACCCCAGATATTGAACCCAGGTCAGGCCAAAGGTGCATTTCTCCAAGTTAGCACACAAATTGTGTTGGCGCAGGGTTTGAAAGACCTCTCGAATATGGTGGAGGTGCTCTTCCCAACTTTGGCTAAAGATCAAGATGTCATCTAAATACACCACCATGAATGCATTGGTGAAGGGTCACAATATGTCGTCCGTTAGTATCATGAAGGTTGCAGGGGCATTTGTCAATCCGAATGACATGACCAACCATTTTAAAAGGCCCTCCTTGGATTTGAAGGCAGTCTTCCACACATTGAAGGGTTCAATAGGCACATGGTGATAACCTGACTTCAAGTCAATCTTGCTGAAATATTTGGCCCCCTTGAGTTGGTCCAGAAGGTCATCAATCTGTTGGATTGGGTACCTATTCCGGAGAGTGATCTTGTTCAGCACCCGATGGTCAATACATAGCCTATAGGTCCCATCCTTCTTCTATACCAATACAATTGCGCTCCCACAAGGTGATGAGATTGGCCCGATGTGCCCTTTCTACAATAGTTACTAAATCTGCCTCTTGATCTCATTGTTCTGTAGAACAGAGCGTTGATAGATCATCCATTGGGCAACGACACGCCTGAGGTTAGATCGATGGAGTTCTTGACCTGATAGTGCAGAGGTACCTAAGAGGGTGAGGTGAAAATATCCCCGTACTCATCCACAACCTTGTCCATCTGCTACTGTTGTGCAAAGGAGCCCTGCCTAGAAGCCATGGCCACAACCTTCTTCTTGCCCTTGGGTTGAATCATAAGGAAAACAATTTCCCTGGTCTAGGAAATGATCTTACTGCATTGCTTTTCAATGATCAAAGAGATGGCAGTAGGCGAGGCTACCTTCGGTATCCTGTACAAATTATTAGCCAAATTAATAATCATAGAGCGAGGTCTAGATGCATATACAACATGTCTCTTCCACAAGTATGGTTGTCCTAACAATACATCATAAAATTCAAGAGGATCAAAATCACACAATACCTCATCCTTGAAGGGCTTGATGTTATAGGGAAGGTGACACTACTAGCTGACACGAAGATCTCATCCTTGGTGAAGCCACTTGATGGTGTACGGGTGTGGATGTGCTATAGTATTTAGGTCCAACCACTTCATGACCTCTGCTGAAATGAGGTTTCTTTGGCTCCTTCTTTCGACAATGAACTATAGCGGAGAACCCTTCACCCACATCTGTGAGTGGAAGAGGTGTTAGCCCTCCTCTGGATTTTCACGCTCAATATTCTGGATCTTGGTGGTGGCCACGGTGGTACTAGGCTCTGCATCAATGATATTCTTCCCTTTGTTAGTTTCCTTATCAATTTATGAGGTAGTATCGGGACCTTCAGCTGATTCAAAAGCCTTCATCTCGGCCACCAGTGATTGCTTGCCTCGAAACTCACTTGTATTATGAGTGGTGCTCTAATGAAACTCACACCATTTTCCCATATCCTTCTTCATCTTCGGGGTATTTTTCTTTTCTTATGGCTTCGACGGGTTTTCCTGGGAGTGTCGCCTTAGCTTGGTCCCTTTTTCTATGTTTTGGGGTCACCTTTTCCTTGCTTTGGATTCGCAGATCCAAAGTCCCGCTTATTCTATTTAAATTTCTGCTCAATACTGATAGTGTACCAATACATCGTGTAGAGCGAGGAAATGTCCAAGAACTCCATCTTGTCCTGGATGTACTTGTGTAGATAGCCGCAGTACTTGGGCATCAAATGCCACTCAGTATCCTTGATACCCAACTTCGTGGAAGGGTATGGAAAATATGTGTGAACTCTGACACATCTTGGGCCCTTCCTTGCCATAGCGTGGTCCACTTTGTGTATTTTTCTTCATAGCTCCCGACAGGGTAAATTGTTCCTTGATGGCATCTCGGAAATAATTCCAAGTGGGTGCGGCTGAAAACAATGAGGGTGTGGCAATGGTTCAACCAGATCAAGCCCTAACTCCTTATACCCTCACCTTGTTGGGGACATGCAAAGAAAAATAAAGCAAGAGAAGGCCTCTCTGATACCACTGATCCGAACTTAAACATGAATGAAACAACTTACAGATATAATCATAAACATAGAGATGCAGTAGAAAAAAATTTCATTTCATTAATAGAAAAATAATGAACAAAGCTTACAAACAAAATGGAAATAAGATAGCTCGGGCGATGGTAGCTTTTCTCTAAGAAGATATGTGGCAGCTACATGCCTATGAGTTGTGTTACAATGAGGCTCAAGGGCCTATTTATTATTGGAAAACATGAGAAAACCCTAAAAAACCAAAACCCTAACCCTAGGAGATGTAACACCAAGAGTTTGTGGGCACCGTTGGGGTTAGTTGGGTAGCCAAGTTCTCGAGGTCGTAACTTGGTCATATTATCTCCATTTGGTGCGTATGATACCTTGTTGGAAAGGTCCCTTTCAGTACTACAGGTTTTGTCACAAGCCTATTCCTATGTCAATGAGCTTGCCGCAGACCTCAAAAAAAAGCCATTTAGGGGATAAAAATTCTCTGGAAGTTCATGACCCGAAAAACTACTAAAAATAGTAAATGTTGAAATGAACAAGGAAATAGATGAAACTGACTAGGGGGTCTAGGTGGAATAGGCGGGTGGCCACTAATATCCACTTAGATCACACTCGTCATTCCATTCAAACTTCTTCCCTTTTCACTGCAAATATGTCATAGGATAGGAAATCAATGAGATGTTCCTAATGAACCTCCCGTAATAACTTGCTAATCCCATGAATGATCTGACTTCATCCACATTCCTATAAGCTGCCCACTCCATGATAGCTTTGATCTTTGTAGGTCCATTTCTATGCCTTTCTTGGAAACAACATGTCCCAAGTAATGAACTTATGTCTAAAAGAAACTGCATTTACTAAGCTTGGCATACAATTGATGCTCTCTTAGTAATCTTAAGACTACTTCCAGGTGTTCTACATGCTCTTCCTCATTCTTAGAATATATCAACATGTCATCAATGAACATTATCATAAAATTTTCCAGATAAGGACGCAACAAACTATTGATCAAATAAATGAAGGTAGCTGGAGCATTAGTCAAAACAAAAGGAACCACAACAAACTCATAATTCCCATACTTGGTCTGGAAAGAATTCTTGTAAATGTTCTCTTCTTTGATGGGTACCTGATGATATCCTGATCTCAAATCTATCTTTGAGAACACTGATGCTCCCTTCAATTGATCAAACAAGTCATCAAACCGAGGAAATGGGTACCTGTTCTTGATCGTCACCTTGTTCAACTACCTGTAATCAATGCACAACCTAAGAGTATCACCCTTCTTCTTCACAAATAACATTGGTTCACCCCAAGATGATACATTTGGCCTTTTGTATCCTTTTTCAAGAATTTCCTTCAACTGCAGCTTAAATTCCACTGACTCTAGAGTGATCATATTGTAAGGTTCCTTTGATGTTGGTGCTGCACTTGGTACCAACTCAAGAGAGAAATCAACTTCCCTAGGAGGAGGAAACTTTGAAATCTCTACTAGAAATACATCCTAAAATTGTTGTAAAACTAGATACCTCTTCAAGACCTTCACATCCTCAACATCCTTACCTTTGTCACTGGAAACATGCACTGCAAACAATACACACCCTTTCTTGCAACTATGCTTTTTCTTCATAGTTGTAACCATTCTCACTAATGTAGGATTCTTCTTACCTTACAAGATTCTCTTCTCTCCATCATCATCCAATCACTTTGTTGTCCTCTGAGATGATTCTAGGTTAGTTAATCATGCCAGAGCATCTAAAATATTTTGTTTGTTTTTAAAGTTTTTGGATGACCAATGTTATGAACAGTTTGAAAACAGGTGCTTAAACCTTAACAGTTTCCAAATAGGATGAAAGGGTTGTCTATTTGTCTAAAATAATTAATTGATTTAAATTGAGTGAATAACAAAGTCTTAAGGAATTATAACTTACTAAATATTCAGACAAAATATTTAATTGATTATAAGAAGGAAAGAAGATAAATAATGTTTGTTTGGTCAACAAAATATATTTAATCTAATGCAAATGGTTGAGACAATTTATTGATATAGAGGAGTTTATAATAACAGACAATTTTATAAACTATTCTCTAATTATTGTTTATAACTTCACTGGGGATTTAAGACTGGCTGAAACTCAGTTTCATCTTACCCATATTTCTGCATAAAGGCTTAAATACATGAAGAAGAACATAATGAAATGAGCACATAAGAAAAACTTACAAGAAGACAAACTATAGGAGGCAAATTCATAATCCTTTCATTAATTTGAAGCAATTCTCCAACTCGATTGCAATTCTTCTTTGAAATCTCATCCAAGGGTTCAAGCCTTAATAAATCGAAGTAAGAGTTATTTATACAAAAATAAAATATCTTTAGAGACCTTTTAAACAAAAATAGTACAAAACTATAGAAATTTTAAAACTGCTAGGTCCTAACACTATCTTTCAGGAATTTTTTGATGATCTGGTCCCCAAAAAGTGCTGCCTAGCTGTCAGTCAGTTGGTGATGAAAGTTACCCCATAGTTTCACATAAGTGATCCCACCTTTCTTGACTTGGTATAGAAAGACTAACTCATTTCCTATAAACTTAATCAACTTGTCATTTGGTGCCATTGATCCTGGTAGTCCTCTCTAGTTGAGTAAGTTAAACTTGAAATGAAACCTTTGGACAATAGTTTTCAAGGCTTGGCACTTGGTCTCCGACTGAGTGATGAGATTATTTTTTTGCAAAACATTATTAATCTCAAAAATGGTTTCAGTCATGTCCACAATCTGTATATGTTCCAACTCGACTTTGGCTGCTCATAAGTTGAGCAACTGGATGAATAAAGTAGTCAATGAAGTTTGAAAATTTGAACTCAATTGAGTTCCTCCTGATTAATGAAGTCCATTGTGTGGCTGTTGGCATCACTTGTTGTTCATCCTATTTGTGTAAAACAATAGGTAACTTGTCTCCCTATTGAAAAATAATCATATGCACTAACATGGAGGAATATTTAAACACTCCTTCAGTAGTAATTTTGATAAGTTGTTCATGCATACTTTCAGCCAAAAATTTACTGTAATTGTACATGAAAGCAGGTTTCTTTTATTTAGAGAAAATGGATAGATAAACTAGGATAGATTCATCTACCCATTGATTTGTTTGGTAACCTAACAAGCAAGAAATTAGGGAAATGATGTGTTTAGCTCTCTGTGGGAACATTGATGCTGGATAAGGAGTGCTCTTTTTAGGAAGTTCAACATCTTCTGGGAGGAAGATCTAAAAAATTTGAGCTCTTTGGGGGAAAGTGAGCTTATGGTATAGGTCCATTAAAACAGTAGTGGAGAAAAAGCTAAGGGAATTGTTTTCAAGGACCATAATCATCTTGTTGATAGTTTCAGGGGTGATAGATATAAGGATGTCTCCATTATGAGCTACCACGGTTCTCTGTAAGAGATTATACTTAACTTGACACCACATGACTAAATAAGGAAAATGATAGGTATAGGGAAACATATACATGGGCAATAAGAATTCCCATAAGTTGATTTCGTCTCTATAGTCCTAATAAGTCTACTTTAACCAATGGTGCAATTCAAACATGTCGAATTCTCACTCTATATCTGTAATTTTGAATAACTGGTCATCTAATGGAATGTAATCAAGGTCTATGGCACCAGAGGCTTTGGAGTTTTCCTGTAATGAAGATTGACTAGAAGAGGGATGATATTTTCTTTTAGGAGCCATAATTTGTAGAATTAAGATGAAAAGATAACAAAAGATTAGGGATGAAAATACCTAAAGGTCTATTGCTCTGATGGTAAATTTAGTTGCAATGAAACAAAAGCAGGAAATAGTGAAACTTAGAAACTAGTGAATCGGGATATAAGACAAGTTATGAAAATTTGTCTAATAGGGGTGAGGGAATTATTTATTACAGAGAATGGATTACCATTACGGGAAGGTCGTTGCTGAACAAAAATATTTTCATTAATGGAAAAAGGAAGAACAACAACGACAAGAAAACAAATAGGCAAATAGGCGGTAACGGATAAGGACGTGTGACACGTAATGATTGGGAATGGATCGCATAGGAAGGGAGTTACCATTGGCGAGATAACGAAAGGCGCGAGAAAGGATAAGAGGAATTCGGGGGGGGGGGGTGGTGGTAAGCGATAATGAGCGGGGGGCTGCGAAGTGCGGAGGAGCTACCACGTTGTGAGGGGCCTGCGCAGGATGAAACCACTTTTCGGACCCCTCCTACCATTATTGTGCAACCATCAGAGGGAGTGCGAAATGACTTCCTCGTTGTTGATATGGGAGGGGAAGAGGATCGTTGTCCAAATGTGCAATTTATTTAGCGCTTAGCGACAAAATCATTTTTTTCATTTTGTGACTTTGACTTAAAACTTTATAATATTTATTTGTACAAAAATTAATCACCATAAAAGGTAATTGAGTCCTAATCTAATATTAATCTAACTTTTGGCGCATTTGGACTAGTAGCCATTATTTCGCCTAATTTATTTTTAACCCTAATCTAATACATCTTTGGCCAAATTTTGATCATATATGCCATCATTTATTCTATTCTATCTTATCTAATAATGTTCTACCAAGATTAAATAGTTTGGTGAACTTATTCTCTAATCTAAAACATAAATTTAAATGATTTGATCATGATTAAATTGTATGATTCAAATCAAAATAAGGTCGTGGCATTTAAACAAGTTGTACACAAAAAACTTAATTTACTACAATGTAGTTTATTTCTTTGAAGTGACATTTAAATAGCCACACTTATAAAAATTTTGATTTTCTTTTGATGGGGTTTCATTTCATTTCTTTTTTTCTTTCTACTTTTTCATGTTTTCATTTTCTTTATTTTTTCATACCCTATTTTATAAAATAAAAACTAAGCTATCAAAAATAAAGCATGTTACAACATCGTTTCCATCTGGGGACTGCTTCCTCCTGCAGGTTGCATAGAACTTGCAAATCCATGTGCCTTCTCCTCCAGCTAATGGGGTCTATGTTGAAACAAATACACAATGCATGTAAAATAAACTCTCCGGTAATATACAATGATGAATGAATGGGAACCTCTCAATACTGAATGTAGTGCTTCAAGTATTTTCCATTGACAAGCAATGAGGAATACCATCCCTCCAATTCTGTAGGATGAAAGTGTCATTACTCTTAACCTTAGTAATGCTAAAAGGTCCAAACCAAAGGTTATCAAACTTTGCATGTTTTCCTTTGTCTTCTCTTATAGCATCCCATCTTAATACCAAATCTCCTTCCTTAAAATCCCTTTCCTAGATTTCCTATCAAACAAGATTTTCATCTTGTTTTGGTATTTCCAAAGTTTGTAACGGACTTCATCTCTATCTTTATTAAGTTCTATAATCTGATTTATCCTTCTAGAGAAGACATTAGGTTTTTTTGATTCTTCCAAAAAAATCATGACAGGAAAAGGTAAATGTGTGGGAAATATAGCTTCTTTACCATAAACAACCTAAAAAGGAGATTTACTTGTTGATCTCTTTGGTGAAATCCCGTTGGCCGAAATTACATAAATGATATGACTGTCCCAACTCCTTTTGTGACCCTCCAATGTTTTCTTTATAACTTTAACTAAACTTTTGTTTGAGGACCCTACCAGTCCATTTCCTTGTGGATAGTATGGAGTAGAATAATGCAACAAAATTTTATATTTCTGACAAAACTCAATCATCTCAACACTGTTGAATGCTGTTGCATTTTATGTCACTATTTTCCCGGGGCATCCAAATCTAGACAATATGTATTCTTCAATAAATTTTATAAGTACAATATCAATTGCATTTCTGACTGGAATGGCCTCTACCAATTTGGTAAAGTAATCTGTGGCAATCAATATCCATCTATGTTGACTGCTTGATGGACGATGAATTTCACCAATGAAATCCAATCCCCATTGAAGGAAAGGTGCTTGGACTAGTACTGGAACTAATGGAAGTGCTTCTAATCTCTACTTTCCAGCAAACATTTGACATTGAGTACAACTTCTAACCTTTTCTCCCACTAGTAAAAATAGAATAAGCCAATAAAATCTTGCTCTGAAAAACTTGTGTGCTGTATCCATCCAAGCATAGTGCCCTCCACAAATGCCTGCATGAAATTGATCAATGACCCCTTCTGTCTCATTTTATGTTAAGAAAAGTAAAGGAATGTTAAGAGAATCCTTCCAATACAGATAAAAATTAACAATACAATATTTTATGGCCTTCAACTTCGGTGTTTTACATTGATTCTTTGTGAATTCAGATGGACACTCAAAATTTCTTAGAAAATTCACAATATCAATGTACCAATCAGATAATAAAAATTTCTCATCAATATGAATCGGAATTGACTGGTATGATGAAGAAGGTTCTTGTGGATTCTTCTGTGTTGGGATATCAAACATGAAATGGTTCTTGTGGATTCTTCTCAATTGGGATCTCAGAAGGTTCTTGTGGATTCTCTTGTGTTGGGGTTGCAGAAGGTTCTTGTGGATTCTTCTCAGTTGGGATTTCAAAAACAGAATTTATTCCCAAGATCTTACAATTTGACTCAGCAAGGAGCTTGGTGAGGCCTTGACCCTTTACCAATTTGGTAGTCTTGATAATGAGATCATACTCTAAAATCTTAGTTATCCATCTTCCTCTTCTTCCATCAGTATCAGGCTGAGTTAACACAATTTTAACAACACTACTAGGTACATAGGCAAAGATAGAAGAGTGAAGGAGATAGACTCTAAAATATTTCACAGCTTGAAATAAATAATAGGCATGTTTTTCAAAGATTTCATACTTTAGCTCAACATCTCTCATGACTTTACTAAAAAAGGCAATAGGTTGGTCATCTCCATCTCTATTTTTTTGCAAAAGAACAACAGTTAGGGTTTCAGAGGCAAAATAAAAGATACTGAATGGTTCAGAATAATCTGGGCTGGATAAAATGGGAGCTTCTATAATAGCCTTTTTAATATGATCAAATGCATACCTTACAGGAATAGTCCATTTAACTTCAGGATTCTTTCTTAGCATATTAGTGATATCCTTAACTATTTCAACATAATTAGGAATAAACCTTCTTAAAAAATAATTTTTCCCAAGGAAAGCCTGAATTTCCTTCTTATTCCTTAGTAATGAAAGTGCTTGTATAACTGAAAATATTTTAGGATCAATTACTACTCCTTCCTTAGAAATTATGTGGCCAAGCAGTTTTCCTTCTTGGAGTGCAAATTTTTTTTTTTGGGATTAAGGGAAATCCCAGATTTTCTACACCTGTCAAAAACCTTTCTCAAATGCTTTTGGTCAGAATTGGAAAAAATAGTCAAATCATCAAGATAAATTACAACAAATTTGTTTGTCCTACCCACAAATTCTAAGTCCATGGCTCGTTGAAACGTAGTTCCAATGTTAGTTAACCCAAAAGGCATCTGGGCATACATGAAAGTGCTTGAAGGAGTTGCGAATGCAATTTTTTCTCTATCCTTTGGATGAACCATAATCTAATTATATCCAGAAAAACCATCTAACATAGAAATTATATTAGCTCCTGAAACTTTCTGAAGTAATTTTCAGAGATGATTGATTCAAATTTCTAAAATCCACACATAATATAATTCCACCATTCTTCTTTCGCACTGGAACTAAATTAGCTACCCAATCAGAAAGTCTCAGTGGACCAATAATTTTAGCATCAAGTAGCTTTTTGAGTTCTTTTTCAATAACGGGAATGAGGACATGATTAATTCTCCTTAATTTTTGCTTGAAAGGTTTAGCCTCTAGTTTTAATGGAATTTTATGTTCAATGAGAGATGCATCATATGCCTTTAATTCATTATAAGACTAGGAGAAAAATCTTTGTAGGCTTTAAGGAGGGATAAATATTTGTCTTTCGATTCCATTGATAGAGATGCAAAAATTTTAACACTTCTGATTTCTTCAGAACTTCCATTGTTACAAATTAAAATATTTTCCTTAGGTGAAATTGATAATTGACTTTGGGAACATCATTATGATCAAAGAGCTTCTCAAGTGGGACTAACCCTTTTGGAATAATATTGTTAGATAATTGAATAATGTTATGATCAACAAATTTTGAGTCAAATTGTGGTGTTTGATTTTCGTTGAAACTTCATGATTATTAAGATGTTCTTCCTCAACTTGCAGGGTTGAAAACTCATCAATGACTTGAAAAAAGGATTTTAACTGCTCTTCATCATCAAATATTTTCCGATGTTTAAGATTGTCAGGAATAGATGGTCTATACTTAACTTTAATTTGATATTGGACAAGAATTTGGTCAGGAACTTTAAAAGAACTAGCAGAAACATCCAAGGAATCTGCAAGAATGTATTGATCTCTAGGAATAGCAGTGATATTAAATGCTGAAAAGAAATTTTCTGTTGAATCCCAAATCTCATTCCTATAAGATCTAAGTCTAGGGTGCTTAGTTTGACAATAAGTTCAGAATCACTAAATACACTTAAATTCTGCACCTTAAGACTTCTTTTTAATTCCAATCCTAACAAGAAAGCTTCATACTTTGCCACATTATTAGTTACATCTAATTCAAGCTTATATGATTGGGTAATATTTTCTTTATCTAGTGAAATTAATACAATTCCAACTTCTGCTCTTCCTTTGAGCAAGAACTATCAAAGTACAATTTCCAAATATCAATGTTAATGGTTTTAGGTTTGTCAACAATGTTTTCAATAGTAATATGAGTATTTTGTGAATTATTTGATGATAATTCAAAACATCTAAAGTCTTGATCTACTGCATAAATAGGATGATTCCTAACTTGATCATGTTTACAAACAATATTCATAAATCTAGCTTCTCTGTATAATATGAGATTCTCACCCCCATATACAGGAATAGTGGCATAAGGCATGTCCATTTAAAGGCTTCCTCCTAATTTGGCACAACAAGATCTTGACAACAACATGCCAAATTTGAGAGGGATGTTAGTGAATACAATGTCTAAAACCACACTGTTAGCAGGGATCTGAGCCAAAGTAACTACCATATCTTTTATAAGTCCAAGACAAGGTACTTTCTTAGAGTCAAAAAGTGTAAATATCATGATAAGTTCTAGTGACTTCTAATTGCAGGTGGTCCATGATTACCTTTGGCATCATATTATGGGAAGCCACAGAATATAACATGCAGTTATATAACAAGAAATCATGATTTTTTAGATTCACATGAAAAGGTGGTACATTTTGATCAATCATGTCTGAGCTAGGACCAAAGACTACTGAAAGTTTTTCGCCTTGAAGGATTATCACATCTCCTTCAGCATCAACACTGGATGACTAGATCCATTTAGAAACTTGGTTTTTATACCCTGGATTCTTTGAAAGTTCAGATAAATGGATGGGTATTTTAACTCTTTCCATTTCTCTTTCAACATTGAAAGTAGTTAAAACAATTTTATCATTTAGAGTTGTTTCAGCTGTCTGATTCAATGGTTGAATGGTTGTCGTTTGAGTTTCGGTAGATTTTATTTGAGGTTCACTTACAATGGGAATTTTTGGAGGCCTACCAAGTCCTGACCTAGGTATTTGATCGTATATCCTATTCAATTCTTCAATTAAAAATTCAAAAAAGGCCCGATATTTTGAAATTTGAGAGTCTTCTTGATCTTGAGAAGACTGATTTAAAGGGTGAAAAATAATAGGATTTTGTAAAGATGAATGATCTAGATTATTTATATCTTCATAAATCGAAGGGCCAATGTCTTCTAGTTGTTGGTCATCAATCGTCAATGGGGGTTGGATCTATTGATCAGTATTTGGTCTCTGCAAAATTTGAGTTTGGGGGGCTCTTCTAAATTGAGTTTGAGGTCTAGCAGCAATTTGTTGTATTGTTCTAGGCTGAATTTCAATTTTTGAGATTCTATTTGAAAGGTTTCTAAGTAATGATGCTATCTCATCTATCTTTTGATCATCATTTTTATCCTTTAAGGAAGATCCCTCTTCCTTGATCTTCATTCTCCTTTTAGATTTTTTAGCCTTGGCTTTAAGTTTAGTTGATGTTAACCTATTAGCCTCAACTTCTATAGCGTTTGTTTGCATGTCTTGTAGGATAGGGGGTTCCCTTTCCCTAAGCATGATTGCAAAGTCATCATCAAATGCTTTAGAAAACCAAACTTTTGCTGCTACTACGTGTGGTTTACAGTCAGGCGGCATCTTATGATAAAGTTTATTGAATCTTTTTATGAAATCTGCCACTGGTTCACCATGGTTTCTTTTCAATTCTTCAAATTCTGTACGATAATATATTAGATCTTTCTTAACACCCCGTTGATCCTTGAATATGGTAGTTAATTCATTCCAAGAATGAATTGCATAAGCTCTCAGTTGTCTAAACCAAATCCTAATGTTTCCCTCTAATGATTATACAAATAATCTCATATATACATCCTCATGTTTAATGTTCATATTTATCAGCAAAATCTAAGAAGGTAGCTAGATGATCTTCAACAGACAAACCAATTTCTCCATTAAACCTTGGTAGGTGTTTTAAATACCCATTAGGAAAATTATTGAGCTGGTTAGGAAGATGTAAGGCAACATACCTAGCTTGAATAATAGGTTGAAATGCAACCATATTTGAAGATGAAGATGAATATGATTCAGTAGAAGAGGTGGGAGATGATGTAGTAGAGGATGAGGATGAAGATAGTGAAGTTGTAGGTGAATGTGGAGGTGTAATGGTAGGAGGAGGAGGATGGGAAAGTGGAGGATCCTTACAAGTTTTAAAAGGTGTTTTAATAACTACCTTCTGAACCTATGTTTCAACTTGTTCTAATATTTTCAAACAAAGGTTTGAATATATAGAAAAAGTGTCCTCAAGTTGGGCAGAAGTAGATGGAAATGTATAATGAGTGGCGGAGATAGAATCAATAGATTTTAGCTCTAGTAAATGTACATCTAGTTCTTCTTTTGACTTGGGTGAATCTGAAAATATTTCAGGGAGTTTATATGATTCCAAAGATTGGACTAAGAGAGTTCACTGCATATAAAATCCTTTAGATAATAGTTTTAAAACCCTAGGTGTTAGATGAACCAAATATAATTGGGATGGAACATACCTAAAGGGATCAGAAGCTGAAATATCTTCAGGTTGTAGTGGTACAGAAGAAGAAGCAGAAGCTTCAAGTCTCCTTCTAAAAGAGGCTTCTCTAACCAGTCTCTCTAGATCAAATAAAGGATAAACAATTTGAGAATCAGAATGAGATCTGGTATGCTTTGAAGGAGCCAACTTGGTCTTATGGAGTCGCCAAGTGAAAGATTTTAACCTACAATTTATTTATTCACCTTAAAGAAAAAGTCTTAATCGTTTTCCCAGGGAAAATAGTTCAATTTTCACTCCCCGACAATGGTTCTAGTCAGATGTTGTCCTCTGAGATGATTCTAGGTTAGTTAATCATGCCAAAGAATATAAAATGTTTTTTTTGTTTTTAAACTTTTTTGGATGACCAGTGTTATGAACAATTTGAAAACAGGTGCTTAAACCTTAACAATTGCCAAATAGGATGAAAGGGTTGTCTATTTGTCTAAAATAGTTAATTGATTTAAATTGAGTGAATAACAGAGTCCTAAGGAATTATAACTTACTAAATATTCATATAGAATATTTAATTGATTATAAGAAGGAAACCAAATAAACAATGTTTTTCTGGTCAACAAAATATATTTAGTCTAATGCAGATGGTTTTTGACAATTTATTGATATAGAGGAGTTTATAATCACAGACAGTTTTATAAACTATTCTCTAATTATTGTTTATAACTTCACCGGGATTTAAGACTGACTGAAACTCAGTTTCATCTTACCCAGATTTCTACATAAAGGCTTAAATACATGAAGAAAAACATAATTAAATGAACACATAAGAAAAACTTACAAGAAGACAAACTATAGGAGGCAAATTCAGAATCCTTTCATTAATTTGAAGCAAATCTCTAGCTCGATTACAATTTTTCTTTGAAATCTCATCCAAGGGTTCAACCCTTAATAACTCAAAGGAAGAGTTATTTATACAAAAATAAAAGATCTTCTAGAGAATTTTTAAACAAAAATACAAAAATAGTACAAAACTATAGGAATTTTAAAATTGCTAAGTGTTGGCACTATCTTTTAGGAATTTGTTGATGATCTGGTCCCCAAAAAGTGTTGCCCAATTTCTTGTCAGTTGGTGATGAAAGTTACTCGATAGTTTCACATAAGTGATCCCACCTATCTTGACTTGGTATAAAAAGATTAACCAATTTCATGTAAACTTCATCAACATGTCATCTGGTGCCACTAATCCTGGTAGTCATCTTTGGTTGAGTAAGTTAGACTTGAAATGAAACCTTTGGAAAACAGTTTTCAAGGCTTGGCACTTGGTCTCTAACTGAGTCATGAGATTCCTTTTCTGCAAAACCTTCTTAATCTCGAAAATAGTTTGAGTCCTTTCGACAATCTCTATCTGCTCCAACTCGGCTCTAGCTGCTAAGAAGTTGAGAAACTAGATGAATAAAACAGTCAATGAAGTCTAAATCAGAAGCATCTTGTTGATAGTTTTAAGGGTGATAAATATCATAATGTCTACGTTCTAAGCTACCACAGTTCTCTGTAAGGGATTATACTTAGATTGACACCTCATGACTAAATCAGGAAAAGGATGGGTATGAGGAAACATATACATGGGCAATAAGGATTCCCATAAGTTGATTTTGTCTCCAAAGTCCTGATAAGTTTGCTTTAACCAATGGTGCAATTAAAACATGTCGAATTCACTCTCTATATCTGTAATTTTGAAGAAATGGTCAGCTAATGGAATGTGATCAAGGTCTATGGCATCAGAGGCTTTAGGGTTTTCCTGTAATGAAGATTGTCTAGCAGAGGGATGATATTTTCTTTTAGAAGCCATAATTTGCATAATTAAGATGAAAAGATAACATAATATTAGGGATGAAAATACCTAAAAGTTTGTCGCTCTTATGGTAAATTTAGTTGTAGCGAATGAGAACCTGGAAATAGTGAAAGTTAGAAACTAGTGAATCGGGATATAAGACAAGTTAGGGAAAATCGTGTAATATGGGTGAGGGAATTATTTATTATAGGGAATGGATTACTATTATGGGAAGGTCACTGCTGAATTGAAATATTTTCATTAATGGAAAAGGGAAGAACAACAACAGAAGGAAAATGGATAGGCAAATAAGCGGCAACAGATAAGGACACACGACATGTAATGATTGGGAATGGATGGTGCGGGACGAGAGTTACTGTTGGCAAGATAACAGAAAGCATGGGGAAGAATAAGCGGATTTCGGGGGGGGTACGAAGTGTGGAGGATATGCCACATTGCGAGGGACCCGCGCGGGGTGAAACCACTTTTCGGACCCCCCTACCATTATCATGTAGCCATGGGAGGGGGTGCGAAATGACTTCCCTGTCGTTGATCTGGGTGGGGAAGAGGATCGTCGTCCAAATGTGTAAGTTCTTTAGCGCTTGGCGACAAAATCCTTTTTTTCGTTTTGTGACTTTGACTTAAAACTTTACAATTTTTATTTGTACAAAAATTAATCACCATAAAAGCTAATTAAGCAGGAATCTAATCTTAATCTAACTTTTGGTGCATTTGGACTAGTAGCCATTATTTTGCCTAATTTATTTTTAACCCTAATCTAATACATCTTTGGCCAAATTTTGAGCATATTAGGCCATCATTTATTCTATTTTATCCTATCTAATAATGTTCTACCAAGATTAAACAATTTGGTGAACTTATTCTCTAATGATTTGACCATGATTAGAAAACATATTCTTCTCTTTTTGAGCACCTGCACAAAACATAAATGTGTATAAATTTAAGAAAACTAAACCTTTCAACACATACTGGAATTTGCAATTCATTAATTCATACAAATGCAATGCTTCCAATACCTCATTCACGCAACCAATCCAGAAAATCTTCAACTCTTTTACTCTTTAAGTGCTACCCACTTAAATAGCTGCGCCTTGCAAGCAACAAATAGAGCAAATCAATGAAGTACACTTTATTATAAAATCATCATAAAAAAAGAGTTTGAAATCTAATAATGCAATAATGATAAGAAGATTTCCTACTTTAATCAAACGATTCTCTGAATTTTTTTTTTTTTACGAATTTTATCCTTCGACAGGAGAGGAAGCAAACCAGAACGCAACTATTCGTTTCAAGCCTGAAATATCCAATATGAAATACCATACTCCTTGTGGGATAAATCTCCTGATTCGGATATTAGTTGCCCAAGGATATTCATAAAGATCCTATATTACTATGGGGACATTAAATACCATCCAGAGCAAGTTACTAGCACCATCGTTTTATGTAAATAGGGAGGAATTGTATAAATGGGAAGTTCTCAAACCTGTTGAATAGAAGGACCATCTCCATCTTTTGAGATCTCCTGGCCACTAAGATAACTATGCTAACAGGGATGCCAAAGAAAACGCAGAGCAGGTTCACCAAATTTTTAAAAAATAAAAAATTAGACGCGGGAGGAAGAAGCCCAGAGCAAGTTTATGAAATTTTTAAAAATTCAAAAAATTACAGGCAGGAGGAGGAATGTTGTAGAGCAAGTTTATGAAATTTTAAAACATTCAAAAAGTTACACGCTAGAGGAATGTGGTAGTTGTATCATTGAAGTGTGGATGTACCATTTCTTTTCAGTGTCAGTATCAGCTTATTATGAGGCACGAAGTGCAGCTGGATGGACAGGAACGGTAAGTCGGAGTGCTACGCAGGAAACAAAGACAGTACAATCGTCCAGGAATATTAGGTTAACGGAAATTAGAAAAATCTGATTGCATCCCGATGTCAATGGGCATGTATGACATACATACCGATGTCACATCATCTCCGAAAAGTCGCAATATAGACTACTTCGAGAGATAATGGCTTTGGGAATAGACACTTCACATCACATTTTAAGACTACATTATTTTCAGTTGTATTCCAATCGAGGTTACAGGCATATCTTGAAATATCAGTACACTACAGGTTGGCTTCCCTTACTTGAAATGACAAACGACTATTGTGAATATGCTAGGATATCACTTTTACCTTCAAATCCATAACTATATAATTTGTTATTTTTCCCTTACTTGAAATGACAAACGACTATTGTGAATATGCTAGGAGATCACTTTTACCTTCAGATCCATAACTATATAATTTGTTATTTTTACCATAATTGTTTTTAGAGGCTTACAAAATGTATGGTCAGACACAACGGTAATCATCAAATTTTTAGACAACTAATAATAATGGGTGATCCTTGATATAGTAACAAGATGGCTTGTGAGGTCTTTCAATTATTTTCAATGTTTCAACCTTTTTATATGAATTCATAATGAAATGCCTCATAAGTATGACTTTTAGGATAATCAGATATATAAACATCACTAATTAGAACTGTAACTAGAAATATCTTACACAACTATCTAAATTAGGCACATTAAATCTTGCGATGTGGAAGAAATGCTTATTTGTTAAATTATTGGATGGTCAATAGAAGCAACATCTGCATGCATGCACACGTCATCAAAATAAAGATTTACACATAGATAAAAGCAGGGTCTAAACTTTAAAGTTTGGTGGATAGTTAATAACAAGAGCCACATGGTGACAATGTTGCTATCTTTGTATTTTCTGCATGTAGCTTGCATGCAAAAAATACATCTATAGAAAAAAAGCAAAAGTAGTGACATTGCCACCACGTAGCTCTTGTTGACATAGTATCAATTTAGTGACTTTGTATTCATTATTCGTGTAAGATAAGAGCCATCACACATTGATTCTTGGATTTTTCTCATCTTAATAAAATAATAATCTATGCAATAAGAGCCATCATCAATACAACTTTGGAATAAATTTATATACTCAGGTATTAAGAAATTGAGTGTGTATTTAATAATACTAACAATTGACCCTAAATGTGCAAAGGTACAATGAAGAAAATAACGATTTGGGAAGATCATCTAGAAAAAATAAATCACTAAATATAAAAACTCTTATTTCTAATAGAGTAAATATTATATAAAGATCGATCTCTGTCAAGGACCTATAGCCCAACGACTCATTCCCAGGTTGCACAATGGCCCCCCCTACGAGATTCCATTAGTCTAGTCGACACTACTTCAGGAATGAGGCTAATGTTCTTGTTACAAGAAAAACACAAAATTTGTTAGATTATGAAGAGAAACCTTTTACTTCAGTGGTTGCTTACTTGTTGATGGGAATTTTCCATTGTGACATTTGATTATCCTCAAAGTAAGATGATTGCTAGAAAAGTATTAAGGTAAATAGCTAAATGACCACTGCCATGCAGAGCATGGAAAATTGTGAATAGAAAATGGATTAGTTTTACGAGAGAACAAAGATCTGTTGTTATCTTGACAACTATTAAAAATTTAGTGACATTAATGTTATTGACAATGCTTCAACCTCCATCAGTCCGTCACGATCATTAATGTTGAAATGTTTAAGGTTGGACCAAACACGATCAAGAAAGGATATTTTATTGATTTGTGTCCTCTTCGACTCAAGTGTTTTGATTCCAAGCATGGAAGAAAACTTCAATCTGCACATCTTTCAAATTTATTAATGCCTAGTTTCTTCCTTCAATCTTTTCCACACTGGCAAATGGCACTTCATCTAGCAAACAATATCAATTTAAAGATTGTTTGAGCCAATGACAACCGGTGGCATATACTTTATTCATGTATAATTCATTATCAATGTTTTCCATTGTTTTGAGGGTCCACAAAGTTAGATAAACATTTCAAATTGAAGCAGTCATAGTGTAAATTCCTTTAGGCTAGTTTGGTCACTTAGCAAAAACAGGGCACCATTTCCAACAAATTCAAGAAAGTTGGCAACTTTCTCAAAGTCAAGGACTTGTAGAAGTTAATTGGTTGCAAGTTTTCTTATGTTTCCCAATGAGCTTGGCAGTGATATCACATTATTTGAAGCCTAAAGTTTCTCAAAGAGCAGAGATGAAAGATTTCTTTTGGCAATATTAAGATTTAAACCTACTATGTCAATGGAAAGACCAATCGAGTCCCTCAATAGTGGTGATGCCTACAATATAGTTTTCTTAAATTGATACAAGTTTATGTTTTGTGAAGTGTTGTAGCCACTGGTGAAGACAAGGTTGAAGGCAAACAACTAGAATCAGAGTTATGGTTCTGAAAGGCTGGTGAGAAGAATATTGGGTTTGATTTACATAAATAAAAAGAGACATTCATGGAGGCCAAAAATAATTTTATGAGTTCGGGTACTTCGACATCTCAGAACCCAATGCTGGTAGCCTCGCGAAAGGAGAAACTTGAAGATGCTACTGGGACACAAGCGTTAGATCCCATAGCATTGAAATCATTTCTGCAAACCTGTATGAAGCTACTATGGGATCAGAAGGCAGTAGAGGGATTACAAGAGCTGATAGATAATTGCACCAGCAAGGATAAGACATCCCCAATATAACTCGTAGTCAATAAGGTAAATCAAAGCAAGAAGAGAACCTGTAGGGAGATGTGGTTGACTGCACAGATCGATGATTTTGAAATGGATCAGGTCATCCTAGACTTGGGCTTTGATGCTAATGTATTGCCGAAGCAGACTTGGGAACGTATGGGAAAGCCTAAGTTTCAATGGTCACAAATTCATCTGCACATGGAAAATCAATAGAAGATAATTCCAATGGGGCGCCTGCATGGAGTAATCATAGAAATTTAAGGAGCAAGAGCAATTGCTAATTTTGAAGTTATTGAGATCGTTGATGATAGTAATCCATACCCAGTGTTGCACGAGATTGATTGGGCTTTTGACATGAATGCAATCATCAACTTAAAAAGGCGAAGCATGGTATTTGAGAAGAATGAACATTGAGTAATTGTCCCGTTGCATCCCGTTGAATGTGCGTGGTACACAGAACCGAACCGTGACTACTATGAAGATGATGACATTGAGCACATTTATAATTTAACTACACATGATGAAGATTGGATCAATCCCACTATGGATGGATGGATTAGTTGGGAAAATGATAGCTCCTTCTAATCCAACTCAGATGAAGAGTTAGAAAACCGACAGAATTGGTTGCATGAGGTCTCTACACTGCGATGCAATTGACTGACAAAATTGCTACGCTCTGTATCTACTGAGGTATATAACTTACCCTATTATGATGGCTTGGGTGATGTCAATTTATTTCTTGAACATTTTGAAAGAGATGTACGAGAAGAACATCGGTTCCAGGTCTTAGATCTAGCGTTAAGAGTTATGCCTGCAAGATGGTGGGGTACGCACATGGAGAATTTTTTTGACTAAAAGGAATATTCTCAAATGATGCGATTAATATTTGGCTACACGAACACCTAACTCACTGAAAAATACACAAGGAATGATGATCTGTGCGACATCTGGTAGGATGGACTAAGGCGTGGGGTGAAATACCTCAACTTGAGTGGGTGCATATTTTTTTTCGTACCCTAAATTTTATTCTGAAAAATTGGTATTTAGAAATAGAGTTGCGACACAAGACCATTAACTGGGATGAGATGAAAGAAATATTCCTACTCACATTCAGTTTTGAAGATGGGTTAGCATGCATTAATGAAGCACTTCAGAAGATTAAGGCACCAATCTTCCGAACACCCGTCGAACCAATCACGTGGGCATAACCTGACAGGAGTACGCAACTACAACATGCATTAAAATGTTACAATATTATAATGGAAGAAGCTGATGAGGATCCGAGGAATATCAATATCCCTTAATCATAAGGACAATGTGAAGTTGAGGGACCTAGTGCAAAGATCCTTGATATTTCACAACCAGTGCACACAAAGTAGGTGAATATTAGCTCAAAGGCATAACCAAAATTAGCGAACATTAGTGACAATTGGGATGAAGATACAATGGATAAGGTAGTTGAATTGCTATATGAATATCATGACTTATTTCCAACCAATTTTTCTAACTTGAAGGGGATAGTAGGAGATTTGGGAGTAATGAAGGTCAATTTAAAACCCAATGCAAAGCCTGTTAAGTAGCGCCCCTATCGGTTGAACCCCAAATACAAGGAAAAGGTACGATAGGAACTTGATAAAAATCTCGCAGCCAAAATAATCGAGCCTATAGAGGAATCCGAGTGGGTCAGTCCCGTGGTGGTCCAAGAGAAGAAAACAAAGGGTGATATAAGGATTTGCGTAGATCTGTGGAAGCTAATCAATGCATGCCTCGATGATCCATTCCCTACGCCATTTATAGATGGCGTTCTTGAGAATGTTGGAGCATAGGAAGCTTACTCATTTACGAATGGATTCTCGAGATACTACAAAATTAAGATTCGCCAGAAGACAGAAGCAAGACTACCTTCGCTATTGAATGGGGCTCGTTTGAGTATACAATTATGCCTTTCAGACTCAAAAATGCCCTTGCAATTTTATCGAAGGTGGTTGTCACGATGTTCAAGGAGTTCATTCATAAGCTTTTGGAGGTTTATTTTGACGATTGGAAAATGTTTGGGCTGGCCAAGAACCATGTTTCTAGTCTAAGCCTGATGTTGAATACCTGTAGGAAGTACCAGATCTCTCTGAACTTGAAGAAATGAATTTTTTGTGTTCCTTACAAAATATTGTTGGGCCACATTGTCTGTAAGCAGGGATTGATGGTAGGCCTTGCTAAGATCATCGTCATTATCAATCTAGAGCCCCCTAGGAATGTAAAGTAGTTACACGTGACATTGGGTCATATTGGGTACTATAGGAAGTTTGTTAAGGCCTATGTGTAGATCATTGTGCCCATGGAGAGCTTTTTAAAGACAGATGTTACGTTTTGTTGGGATGATGATTGTCAGAAAATATTGGATACTTTGAAGGAGAAGATGGTTACGACACCAATCCTAGTATTCCTCGATTGGAAGAAGGAATTTCATGTGCATGTGGATGTGTCTTGCATAGTGTTGCGAACCATCTTAACACAACCAGGGATAGGAGATATCGATCACCCGATTGTCTTCACTAGTCGGAAACTATATAAGGCTAAAAGGAACTACTCAACCATAGAGCGCAAGGGTTTGGCCATAATTTATGCACCATAAAAGTTTAGGCATTATCTACAAGGTGCACACTTTAAGATGCACATGTATCATTCTTCTTTGAAGTACCTGATCAATAATCCTGTGTTGGGGGGGGGGGGAATCTGTAGGTGGTTGCTCCTTTTTCAAGAATATGATTTTGAAGTCATAGTGAAGCTCAGGAGATGGAATGCTAGACCAGACCACCTGTCTCGAATAAAAAATGTAGAAGGGCCTACAAATGTTGAGGAAGGATTACCTAATGCATAGCTCTTTGCTATCAGGGTTACAAACGAGTATTTTGCAGACATCATTTAGTTTTTATCTATTGGCATAGCCCCTAAACGTTATAGAACACAACAAAAGAAGGAACTAGTTGTCAGGTGTTAGGCCCCTATAATACTAGTGATTCCCCCATTAATATTTTCATTGTATCCCTTATTGTTATTATTTTGCCCCTATTGCCCCCATATTGTTATTAGTATGCCCCATAAAAACCCACTATTGTTATTTTTGTGCCCTTATGTTATTACTGTTATGTCGGCTTGATTACATTGTGACCCCTTAGACTCCTATATATAGAAGGGAGGTTTAGTCATTTGTATCATCCAAAAGTTGTTCATTTGTGTAATGTAAAGGAGGTTTCCCCCTCAAAGAGGCTGAATTCTAAGTCGTTGATCTATATTTTCTATATTTTTGTGAGCTGGTTTCCTAACATTTGGTATCAGAGCTTTGGATTTTAGGGTTTCGTTGCTCCAAACAGGTCATCGTAGAATTTTCGCTATAAATTTTTTTCTGAGACGTTTCAAAAGCTAAAAACAAAACCCATTTGGGCCGAAATCATTTTGAACTTCAGATCCAAATTACAGAGCTCGTCTCTCCATATTTTCGGAGATATGATCTGAGGAAGTTGGCATTTTTGTAGACTCCTGAATTACATTCCAAACAGGTGACTTGGGGAAAATCGTCATAAATTTTGTTTTGAGCATCAAATTGACATTTCGTAAGAAGATTCAGAAAGAGGACGGCCTGTAGTTTTCTGTGTATCAGTTTTAGGTACTAAGGTCGAAACAGTGGAACATGGCACATCGTACAAGTTCACTCTACTGAACTATTCTATAATTAGGTCACCGAGGGAGATTTGGCATAACTCTTCCTTGGAGAATCCAATCTTGATCCAAATTGTGGTGTCAGAAAGAGGACTCAAAGGTGTATGAAGATTTCAGATATTCGAGATCTACAGTTATAAATATACAACAGATTCAATATCGAGCTCTTACAAAGTGAAAAAAAGGTGTGTAGTTTTTTTGAATTTTGCATAAGATTGGTTTGAAAAATTGATTTGAAGGAATTCAAAGGGAATAGTGAATAATTATTAGCATTAATTAATGCCCCGAAGAAAGAAAATGGAAACACCTAGTAAGCAACCTGAAAGCTCTAGCATGACTCGTGAAGAAGAGGAAGAAATGCAACATGATATATCAAAATTACAAGACCAAGTACAACAAATTTCACTCTCACTAAAGGTAAATGAAGCCAAGATGAATGGCGTGGAAGCTAATATGAATGGCATGCAAGTTAATATGGATGGCGTGGAAGCTAATATGGATGGTTTAAAGAAAGGCGTAGAAGCTAAGATGAATGGCATGGACACTAAGATGAATGGCATGGATGATAAGATGGAAGAATTGAAGATAAATTTGAATAAGTTGCTACAAGAAATGGTCGCTAATGGTGAAAGGGTAGTAAAGGAAACTCATGATGAGAACAAACAAAATGTTAATCATGATTTCATAGACTCTAATGTTTGATTGAAGACCCACCATGTTCCAAAAATCGATATGAGGAAGTTTAATGGCAAGGATCCCGGGAACATGGATACTACAGATGGAGAAATTTTTTGATCTCCATAATGTGCAAAACACACAAAAGGTACGTATTGCAACTTTATATTTGGAACCAAATCGGTTTGTATGGTATCGATGGCTTTGCTCTCGTAAAAAAATTGTCACTTGGGAAATTTTTACGGAAGAAATGATAGCACATTATGAGGATACAGAAAACAACACTTTTTTTAGCCAATTGATAAATCTCAAACAAAAGGGTTCAATGATGCAGCACATTGAGGACTTCCAAAAATTGAACATAAGGGTAAAAGATATTCCATAGGAGCATAGGATTGATGTGTTCATCGAGACTTTAAAGGATAATATCCAACATGAGGTTTGCCTTTGGGAACCTAATTCATTGGAGAAGGCATTCATGTTAGCAAGAAAAATGGAAAGAAAAATTATGGCAATGAGGAAGCCTATCACTCACTACTATAAAGATGGAAGTGTTGTTGCCCCTAGCCTTCCACAACCTACAAGGTTGACACCACAAAAATTAGAAGAAAAAATAGCAAAAGGGATTTGTTACAGTTGTGATAGAAAATACACTAAAGGTCATAAGTGTGCTAAGAAGAAATTATTCTACATAGATTGTGAAGAGAAGGAAGAAAAGGAACAAAGAATGTCAAAAGAAGAGGATATACTCCAGGAAAAAACCATCGATAAAGAAGAAATGAATCCGACCATATCTTGTAATGCATTGGCTGGAATTACCACTCCTCAAACTATCAAGATAGAAGGACATATCAAGAAGAAAAAGGTAATAGTGTTGATTGATTCGGGAAGTACCCATAATTTTATTCATTGTAATATAGCAAAGGAATTGAATTGCTTCCTATATCCAGCACCAGAGTGTCCAGTGATGGTTGCAAGTGGAGGAACCATAAATTGCTCTGGAAAGTGCCATAATATCAAGCTATCCATGGGAGAATATGTATTAAATAGATCAATGCTTTCCATTCCAATGGGTGGTGCTGATGTTGTACTAGAAGTCCAATGGTTACAATCATTGGGTACAATAGCTTTTAATTTCCAAGTACTTTTCATGAAATTTTGTGCGGAAGGAAAGGAAGTTGAATTAAGGGGTATTGCAGGGAAACTGGGAAAGATAATCAGCTTTAACGGTATGACAAATCTTCTAAAGAAGGAATAATGAGGTGTAATTGCACAATTATGTTTGCTAGAGGTTCCCACATCGAAGTCATCTATTTCTCCATATATCCAAAAAGTATTGGAGAATCATTCCAAGGTATTTGAGACTCCCAAAGGTCTCCCACCTATTCGTGATCATGATCATGATATTTATTTGATTCCAAGAAGTGTTCCCTCCAAATTTCAGGCCGTACAGATATCCTTATGCCCAAAATAGTGAAATTGAACGTATGGTTGCAGAAATGCTAGAGGCTAGTATAATTCAACCTAGTCAAAGTTCTTTCAATACTCCAGTAGTATTGGTGCACAAGAAGGATGGATCATGACACATGTGTCCAGATTATAGGGAGCTCAACAAGCTCACTATTAAAGATAAATTTCCCATTCCTGTCATTGATGAATTACTGGATGAATTGCATGGATCAATTTACTTCACCAAGTTGGATCTTCGTTCAGGATATCATCAAATCAGAATGAAGACTGAAGACATTCCAAAAACAGAATTTAGAACTCATGAGGGTAATTAGGAATTTTTGGTCATGCCTTTTGGCCTTACCAATGCACCTTCTACATTTCAAGGTTTGATGAATTCCATTTTCAAACCCTTCCTTAGAAAATTTGTGTTAGTATTTTTTGATGATATACTATTCTATAGCAAGTCTTGGAAGTATCATGTTGAACATGTTGACAGGGTGCTCAAACTATTGAAGGAGAAACAATTATATGCAAAAAGCTCCAAATGCTTCTTTGGAGTACAAGAGATGGAATATCTGGGTCATATTGTATCTCATGAAGGTGTTAAGGTAGACCCTAGAAAAATTAAAGCCATTAAGGAATGGAAAATCCCCACATCCATAAAGCATCTGCGAGGATTTCTCGGGTTGACAGGGTATTATTGCAAGTTTGTTAAGAATTATGGGAGAATAGCAGCACCTCTAACAACATTACTGAAGAAAGATGCATTTTCCTGGACTCCAGAAGCAACAAAGGCCTTTGAACATCTTAAAGAGGAAATGTGCCAAGCACCGGTCTTAGCTACGCTGGACTTCACAAAAACCTTTATTGTGGAATGTGATGCTTCAGGAAATGGAATTGGTGCTGTTTTAATGCAAGATGAAAGACCCATTGTTTCGAAAGTCGTCCAATCAAGGGAAAGTATTTACACAAAGCTATTTATGAGAAGGAAATGTTGGCAATACTACGTGCACTTAAGAAATGGCGACCCTACCTAATGGGAAGACACTTCAAGGTAAAATCGGATCATGATAGTCTTAAATAATTTTTAGAACAAAGATTATCCTCTGAAGAGCAAAAAAAATGGGTCACAAAGATGTTGGGATATGACTTTGAAATCATCTAAAAAAAAGGGAAGCAAAATATTGTGGTAGATGCACTCTCAAGAAAGGATGAGGATGTGGAAGCATTGTTGTGCGCCATTTCTATTATCCAGCCAAATTGGATAAACGAAGCAAGTGAGGAATGGAAGAATGACGAAGAAGTGTGGGCACTCATTCGAAAGTTACAACAAGATCCCAGTACATCTAATACATTTAGCTGGAAAAATGATTCGTTATGGTACAAAGGTCGCTTATACCTATGTAAGAATTCCTAACTCAAACAAAGTATTCTTATGGAATTGCACACTTCTCCCTTAGGAGGGAACTCATGATTTTTAAAAACTTATGACAGGGTTAAGAAGGAATTTTTTTGGGATGGCCTTAAATTGGATATTCAAAAGTTTGTGACGGAGTGTTTGGTTTGCCAACAAAATAAAGTTGAAACAATTAAGACCCCAGGTATATTACAACCTTTATCCATTCCAAGCCAACATTGGGAGGAGGTTTCAATGGATTTTATCACAGGTTTACCCAAGTCCGAAGGAAAGAGTGTCATCATGGTGGTAGTTGACAGACTTACCAAGTATGCACACTTTTGTGAATTATCACATCCATTTAAAGCAAGTATAGTTTCTACTGCATTTATGGAAACAATTCAAAAGCTACATGGAAACCCAAAGATTATTGTAAGTCACAGAGATCCCATTTTCACTGAAAATTTTTGGACAAAATTATTTCTTGTCTCGGTACTCCGTTAGCTCATAGCTCATCTTATCATCCTCAATCTGATGGGCATACTGAGATAGTAAACAAATGTTTGGAAGGATATCTTCATTGCTTTGTATCTAATAAACAGACACAATGGGTCAAATGGTTGCCTCTTGCTGAATGGTGGTATAACACTCCCTTCCATACTGCAGCAAAAATGACCCTATTTATGGCACTTTATGGATATCATCCACCATCCATCACATCATATTTAAGAGAAAATTCTAAAGTTCAAGCAGTGGAACATCACATTGAGCATAAACAACAAGTTTTTCAACTATTAAAGGATAATCTCACGTTGGCACAGAATAGAATGAAACAATAGGCAAATCAACATCACAATGAAAGAAGTTTTGATGTAGGTGATTGAGAATTCATACGGCTACAACCATATAAACAAATGTCCCTTAAGCAAGCTAAGAAGGATAATAAATTATCACCAAAGTATTATGGTTCGTACAAGGTGATGCAAAATATTGGTACTATGGCATACAAATTGGAGCGTCCTACAGCTTCCCGAGTGCACCCAGTTTTCCATGTTTCATGTTTAAAGAAGGTTACAGGTGACAAGCTCCCAATTCAACCAATATTTCCAGAACTTGACAAGGAAGGAAAAATCATATTAGAACCAGAAGCAATCACAGAAACAAGAACTCGAAAGCTACGAAATCGATCAATTTCGGAGTATCTCATCAAGTGGAAGAAATTATCCACTAAAGATTCCACATGGGAGGATGAGAATTCTATACAGAAGCATCCAGAACTACTCAAGCGTTGAGGACAACACTTTTCAGAAGGAGAGGGGCATGTTAGGCCCCTATAATACTAGTGATTCCCCCATTACTATTGTCATTGTATCTCTTATTGTTATTATTGTGCCCTTGTTGCCCCCATATTGTAATTAGTATGCCCCATAGAAACCCACTATTGTTATTTTTGTGCCCTTATGTTATTACAGTTATGTCAGCTTGATTACATTGTGACCCCTTAGACTCCTATATATAGAATGGAGGTTTAGTCATTTATATCATCCAAGAATTGATCATTTGTGTAATGTAAAGGAGGTTGCCCCCTCAAAGAGGTTGAATTCTAAGGCGTTGATCTATCTTTTCTATCTTTTTTTGAGCTGGTTTCCTAAAATCAGGGCTGCTAATTTTTCTGTGATTGCAGGACAATTATATAAGATGGGGTCGGATGAATTCCTACATCGATATGTACCCGATTATGAAAGGCACAGTTCTCTAGCAAAAGCACTTGGTGGTGTCACCAGAGGACACTATGCAAGTAACGCTACTGCGCAAAAGATCCTACGCGCATGACTATGGTGGCCAACAATACATAAATATTCCAAGGAATACTGTAGTGTGTGCGATGTGTGTCAAAGAACCAGGAGACCATCTCGAATGGATGAACTTCCATTAAATCCGTAAGTCACATTACAATAATTTGATAAGTGGGCAATTGACTTCATTGGACCTATTTATGCCATCAGGGAAAAAGACGAGAGCACGTTATATTATCACTGCAACAAAATACTTAACCAGATGGGTCAAGGCACAGCCTATGAAGGATTGTAACATGGACACTATCGCGAAGTTCATATTTGTTTTTATTCTATCAAGGTTTGGATGCCCAAAAATTATGATGAGTGACATAATTTTGACAGAAGATTTCTAGATGTACCATCAGAAGAGTACACCATATCACCCCTAAGCGAATGGCATTGTTGAAGCTTTCAACAAGATCTTCGAAAATGCCCTCACAAAGGTATGCAATGTTAATAGAAACGATTGGGATATGCGCACACCAGCGGTTCTATGGGCCTATAGGACTACCTGTAAGAAATTGACTGGTAAAACACCTTTTTGACTGGTTTATGGACAAGAAGTAGTAATGTCAATGGAGTACATAGTGCCCAACTTAAGAATCGCAGCAGTGACCGGGATGGAAGAACGTGACATCATGGAGGAATGACTTGTGCAGTTGTTGGTGTTAGAGGAAGACCACTTTTTGGCTTGCTTTCATCAACATGTACAGAAAGCTAGAGAAAAGGCATGGAACGATCAACACATCAAGCGGCGCACCTTCAAATTTGGTGATTTGGTACTAATGTATGACATCAAGTTTACCAAGTTGCCAGGGAAGTTTCAGATGCACTGGCTGGGACCATATATCATTAAGGAAATTTCATATGGTGTCACAGTTCAGCTTGTGAAGCTGAATGGGGAAATATTTCCGGGCATGATTAATGGGAGTAGGCTGAAGGTTTATAGGGATGATCCCACCCTTACACGATGACTACATGGACACATGAAAGTCTTAGTGCTTATGGCAGTTGAAAGAAAGTTCAAGACTATAAACTATGTTTCCAAGGAAAAAATTTGTCGAAGAAGGAAGGCTGCGCAATGTGTTGGAGGAACGCACAAATGGAAGCTGCGATGAGGTAGTTGCGCCATAAGAAGGAGTGTCGCACAATTTGCCTGGAAAATGACCTTTGGAGTAGTGACATTTGATTTGACAACATTTTTAACATTAAAAGGAGCTCGGGAAGTGCATTTAAGGCTAAAATATTGGAGGATCTGCTGCCAAAATCATATTTATCAGCAATATTTACGAGGGAACGGATAATTTGAATTCAAATCGAGTTATAAATATTTCACCCCACTCCACACTTGGCCACTTTTCTTCTTGAGAAATTGTTATGTGTGGTTGCGCTTAACGAGCATAGAGTATTGTTGTATGTTCGATTACTTGAGTTGGGCAAAAGTTGAGCAAGAATTCCTGAAGAGAGGGGTAGGAAATATCGTGAATGCAACACCGCCAGTCCTTGCTAAAACTCTCAAGTCACCGAGGCCAAAACCTACAGCCTTAGCGATAGGAGAGAAAAAGTAGAAAAGGCCACAACAAGCCCTAGTTTGGCAATCATCGCGCAAAATCCCAATTGAGCACAAACAAAAGGGTCGTATGGATTAAAAAAAGCAACCTATGGAACCCTAGGACTTGGATGAAGAAGAGATGACTAAGGGAATTGAAAATATCAGTGTAGAGGGTGCAAAGCCAATTTCTCGATTGCCGCCATATATACCCCAAGGAACTCAACTACTAAAGTAACTAAGGACCCTAACTTGTTGAAATTCAAGGCACTCACACCATTGCTATCGAAGGAACTACATGTTGAGGGAAACTTGTTGGCTCAAGTACTTTTTTTGAAGATGGAGGATTGGGATTTGGGCGATCATGAGAAATTCCGCAGTTAGAATGTAGTAAATTCTTGAAATCGGTCTACTATGAGGAGGTGGGCAACACAAGGCTTGAACCAATGAAGTGGGCCGCCACTATTGAGCGTGTAGGGTTGGTCAACATGCTGTATGTCCAACATTTTAGCTGCAACATTATTAATACCATCTGTGTGCACCAGTTGTTGGTGTTAGTTCTGTTGAAAAGTGTGCAACAAGAAATGCTTGTTGAGAGTGCAACAAGATGATGGAGCTTAGTGAAAAGAGTCGCCTTCACTAAGTGGGCCCGCAGGCTATTTTTGGCGCAAGTATATTTTTATACTATGTCTATTTTTAGACATATGGATCATGTCTATGGATTGCAGGTTGCTGTTTATGGATGATTGGTCAAGTTGGGAAAAATAGATGGACTTCTATTTTTGATGAAAGTGTGAGTGATCACAGTGTGAGTGATCACAGTGTGAGTGATCAAAGTCTATTTTTAGACTGGCTGTCAAAAATAGAAAAGTCAAATATTATTGTCTCATAATAATATTTGGACTATAAACTTGATCTTATTCTCTTGGAGCACTTCAGGATGAGCTACGGATATGGTACATGCAGATCCCAGAGGGAAATACGTGGTTACCTATGGGATGACTAATATTTGCATGCAGGAGTTCAGTTAGAACTCAAGTGAGTTGAGTTTAGTGGACTGGAGGTGCAGTTGATGGAGTTGTGTTCAGTTTAGCTTTGTTAAACTGGTTGTATTTAGTCTAACTGGCAAATAGACTAGAGATGAGTTGGGTGAATTAGTTATTAATTAATCCACAAATTATTAACTCATAATGCAACTATAGAATACATCAGTTAACTTAGTTGCATGTCAGTGCATGTTCAGTTCAACAGGGACAGGTGGTAGAGAATCAGATTGCTATCAGTTGTGACTATAGTTGTGCACCAGATCTTGCACAACCAAGGGATTGAGTATGCCAATGAGTTTGCTCACGCATTTGCCCAGTATTGTAGCCTTTACTCACGTCCAACAAAGTGTGAGTGATTATTTTGAGGTGAAATACGAGTTTGGGAAGCCATTCTCATCAATTCTTGAGCAGGTATTGAGCAGTGGAGGCAGGCAAGCAGTGGAATAGATTTGGAGATCAGATCTTAGCTGTATTGTGTGTAAGAGGTGGAGCTAGTACTAGATTGCTTGTGATAAGCATTGTACTTTGTAATGTTACATGATTCAATCAATATAATATACAGATAGTGGGGGGTTTTTAGCGAGATGCTTTCCCCGGGATACATACTGTGTTTATGAGTTTGATTGATGCTTCTATGTGTGCCTGTGAATGTTTCTGCTTCTGTAAATTGATGATCAACGTAGAGGAGGTTATGTATTATGCATGTTCCGCTTATAAGTGTATAATCAGGATAATCTCTGTGAATATGTGTCATATTATTCAAAATTTCTACATGGTATCAGAGCTAGCTACTTTGTAGAAAAAGTTCTACATGGTATCAGAGCTGCTTGATTTGTAGAAGAGATTTTTACAGGATATCAAGCGAGGATTGATCATCAGATCTACTATTCAGAAAGTGTTTACATTTTATTTCTTCAGGCAGAGTCTGTAATCGGGCCAGGTAGCCTCTGGATTCATCCTTCTTTTGGAAGGTGAGATATCCGGTGAATGCCCAGACAGTCAATCTCTGTACAAGAAATACTTTGTTCTCATGAATTCTAGATCGGAAGTGGTTGAGTTTTTGAGCTGGTGGAATTCGAATTTAATTCCAAAGCAAGAGATAAAACTCAGAAACATTCAGTGTGAGAATGGAGACAGTATGCCCCAGTATCTCACGAAGTTCACCCAATGCCGGGATGAGCTAGGAAGTGTGGGGGTGACTGTCGGATGAGGATGGTGAGTCTAGCACTCCTTGACCTTCCTAAGAGTTGGCATAGCTACCAGGACTCGGTGAATGGAAGGGAGAAACTACCAAATTGGGAACGACCATGGTCGGATTTGATGCAGGAGGAGATTAGACGGTGCACCAGAGACAGTCTTCATCTATGCAGGATGAGGAGAACTGCGCCTTAACGAGTAAGTCGAAGAAGGGGAAGGGGAAGGTTTCTCTAATCTAGTTCTTCCAATGATGGGAAGAAGGTTGACAAGGCGAAGGTGAGATGCTTTCGTTGTCATGAGTTGGGTCATTATGCTACTAATTGCCCAAAGAAGAAGTCCAATAAGTGATCCGGGGAAGGATCTGAAGGTGAGGCAGCCTCACTTGCTTCACAGTTTGAGTTGGACTTCACACTCTTCGCATGCATGGTTTCATCAATGGTGGGAAGTGGTTGGTTTCTTGACAGTGGAGCTTCTTTCCACATGACCGGTGACAAAAGTTTGTTTAGTACTTTGGAGGAGAAAGATCTCCAGATACTCATAGGGATGGGTAATGATGAGAAGTATAGTGTCTCAGGTGTAGGCACGTTATTTTTCAGAGGGAGCATGGAGCTCGCCTTACCTTGACCGATGTCAAGTATGTACCAGGACTGAAGAGAAACTTGGTGTCGATCACGATGCTGGAAGACAGAGGCTATGATGTAGTCTTCAGCAAGGGAAATGTTTTCCTTAGACACATCATCACCAGACAGGTGAAGCAGATTGGTTCACGGGTCAAGAACCTGTATGCTCTTGAGGTTCAAGATGCATGCAAAGCCTTGAGCAGTGAGGCAACTGATGGAGACTTGGTGGTTGAGAGGGAGCGTATATTACCTCTCAACATGCAGAGCCAGAAGAGGTCTCAGACGATTGTGGAGGCGCCACAATTGGTGCAGCAGCTTCAGGAGGTTGTGGAGCAGCCACAACAAGGGAAGCTGAGAGGAGATCGAGTAGAGACATCTACTCATGCGGAGACCTCCAGTAGGGGGAAACTTCGAGCTAGGTGGGCTGAGGGATCGCATGCAGCCATACCTCCAGGTAGGAGGTGGGGTGATGTGGATTGATTGTCCCAAGGAGGAGGGGCAGGATCCTTGAGGTACCCAACCTCTTGGATGAGACCTTGCTACGGGAGCCCCAGATGTGTAGTAGCAGGAACTGACTGATTGGGTAGAGACAGATGTGGATGGAGCGGCAAAGAGAGCGACAATGCAGGGAATCCTAGGACAACGCATAGCTAGCAGGCTGCAGCAATGCGAGAGGCACAAGTGTTTTGCACAGTGCTAGGTGGCACAGAGAGGTGTGCAATGGTGCGAGATGCATGGAGATGTTGCAGTAGCGCAGATGTCAGAGAGGGAGCACTTGTCAGCAGCAGGTAGAGCTTCAGCATCAGAGGGTGTTTCTAGCCAACAGGGAGGTCAGTTGGGAGGTGCAGTGGGGATGCAATGCTGGGAGATAGAACCAGCAGCAGCACGGATGCAGTCAGAGATCAAAATGACAGAGGCTAGAGCGATCAGATACTGAAGAGCACAGAGATGCAGAGTTTCAATCGACAGAGGCAATATCAGTCAGAGACTTTGATGACAGAGCAAGTGGACCGGCCAGATGTGTTGCATGGAGAACATTCCAGAGTTACAGGATCGGGTTTGAGAGGAAGCCTTTCTTGTTGAGAGGGAGTGTTGAAAAGTGTGCAACAAGAAATGCTTGTTGAGAGTGCAACAAGATGATGGAGCTTAGTGAAAAGAGTCACCTTCACTAAGTGGGCCCGCAGGCTATTTTTGGCGCAAGTCTATTTTTAGACTATGTCTATTTTTAGACATATGGATCATGTCTATGGATTGCAGGTTGCTGTTTATGGATGATTGGTCAAGTTGGGAAAAATAGATGGACTTCTATTTTTGATGAAAGTGTGAGTGATCAAAGTCTATTTTTAGACTGGCTGTCAAAATTAGAAAAGTCAAATATTATTGTCTCATAATAATATTTGGACTATAAACTTGATCTTATTCTCTTGGAGCACTTCAGGATGAGCTACGGATGTGGTACATGTAGATCCCAGAGGGAAATACGTGGTTACCTATGGGATGACTAATATTTGCATGCAGGAGTTCAGTTAGAACTCAAGTGAGTTGAGTTTAGTGGACTGGAGGTGCAGTTGATGGAGTTGTGTTCAGTTTAGCTTTGTTAAACTGGTTGTATTTAGTCTAATTGGAAAATAGACTAGAGATGAGTTGGGTGAATTAGTTATTAATTAATTCACAAATTATTAACTCATAATGCAATTATAGAATACATTAGTTAACTTAGTTGCATGTCAGTGCATGTTCAGTTCAACAGGGACAGGTGGTAGAGAATCATATTGCTATCAGTTGTGACTATAGTTGTGCACCAGATCTTGCACAATCAAGGGATTGAGTATGCCAATGAGTTTGCTCACGTATTTTCCCAGTATTGTAGCCTTTGCTCATGTCCAACAAAGTGTGAGTGATTATTTTGAGGTGAAATACGAGTTTGGGAAGCCATTCTCATCAATTCTTGAGCAGGTATTGAGCAGTGGAGGCAGGCAAGCAGTGGAATAGATTTGGAGATCAGATCTTAGCTATATTGTGTGTAACAGGTGGAGCTAGTACTGGATTTCTTGTGATAAGCATTGTAATTTGTAATGTTACATGATTAATCAATATAATATACAGATAGTGTGGGGTTTTTAGCGAGATGCTTTCCCCGGGATACATACTGTGTTTATGAGTTTGATTGATGCTTCTATGTGTGCCTGTGAATGTTTCTGCTTCTGTAAATTGATGATCAACGTAGAGGAGGTTATGTATTATGCATGTTCTGCTTATAAGTGTATAATCAGGATAATCTCTGTGAATATGTGTCATATTATTCAAAATTTCTACGAGTTCATGATGGTTGCCTTTGGCTAGTAGGGCCCATCCCAATTGATGATATGTTGGTCTACAAAATCACAGTGATACCATATCATGGCGCAAACCCTACACACACTTTTGTGGGGAAGTCACAAGAGAAAAATCTCGTGGATCAGATGAAGGGTGACTTTGGGTTGGTGAAGAAGTCGTGAGGATACGTCATTAGTTCTATCTCAAATGAAGCTATAAGGTTTGCTGCACAAATCTTGGAAGGAAAAATAATGAGAAAGTGTCGTGCCAATGAATTGCTAACACCAATGGTATCCTTATTTGTGCAATGTAGCCAAGGGGTCCAATTCAATTGGGAAAATTACCTCTCCCAAGAACTTTTTTATGATTATCGCGAAGCCTGGGAGGAAGGAAAAGTGTTTCACTACGTGTGGTTACTGTTATTGATCGCATTAATAGCTTGGAGGACCCTAGAGGATTCCCAGTTCCCAATGACGGATCCAGACTTGTGCGAGGCTGAAAATTCACCCCACTGTGGGCCATGAAGGACCTTGACCGTGTCATTGAAAACGAGACGTTTTGGGTACTATTTTAATCAGAATTGTGTATGGTAATTAACCAGAAACCATGATTGTCACCCACTCTATTTTTGAATCGATGCATTGCAGATTTTAAGGTTGATTTCCATGCTGTATACATCCGTGCGAGGTATGATATGACGAAGAAATGGACCGCATTGCCGATTTTGGTCACCGAAGATGATATTGCATAGTTAGTCGTTAAGTGGCCGACTGAATGACTTCTTCCCACGGATTTTGTCGAAAGTATGGGGACTAGTGCCGAAGGAACAATAGGAAACAGTAAACCAACGCAAAAGGAAAAGAAGAAGGTGACCATCGATCTAGAGAAAAATACTGTGTAGGAACTAGAGAGCGAGAACAATGAAGAGCCGCATATCAAAGAACTAGATCAGGGTAATGAAGACCCCTTTGTAGACCCAAAGAATGTTGGTTCTCCTTTCATTATTAAACGGTGACAAAATTCAGGTGTGGTAGTCACACATAAGAAGAAAAATTCTGATAAGACTGCTAGTGCGAAGGCCATGGTCCTCACTAAGGGGCACCTTGATGAGATTGGACACACTATTCGGACTGCAACAGAATAAATTTGGGGCCATATTGAAGATCCGCACCAGTCTATTTTGTTAAAGGTCTAAGAAATCCTCACAGATTTACAGGTTCAGGCGAGCCAGGTTCAAGCGATTGTGGTTCAAGTGAGCTAATCTCAAGCGAGCATGAACCTAACGAAATTAGGTAGTGTGCAGTCACTCCTCACCTCAGATCTTCGCGTTGTACCCCTGCCTGATGGATATTTACATTTGAACAATGTCATGGAACAGGAGAGTGCCCAGCTTCCCAAAGACGTAAGTGTTAACCTCGTGGCGCTCCCCCTCTCCGCATTGCATGAGCTACATCAGGGTGAGCCAGATGAGCTTAAGGTGCAAGAGAAATAGGCTCTCAGAGTGATCAAGGATGCGCAGATAACCATTCAACATATATGTGATGAAAAGCACAAGGCTCTCCAGGACCGTGATGAGGCAACTGAAAGAAGGGCGATGTTGGAGCATGTCATTTCAAAAGTATGTAGTGAGCTCCCCGAGCTCCAGATTCAGTCAGAAGCCACTTCTGAAGAAAAAGTATAACAATTGGCAGATGCGTTTAGAGAGTCAAAGGTGCAGGTGGATAAAGTTTGCTTTGATCTAGAGCTCCAAATTACTGAGCTTCAATTGAAGCTATAGCCCACCACACTACTGGAGATTCGAGAATAGTGTGAGGTTGCATCATAACAAACAGGGAAAAACTTGATGCTGCAGTAAAGGAGTGTAGCGAGCTGTTTGATGAAGCTCTCGAACTGTGGGCTTTGCTGCAGGAAGACCCACAGGTGAAGAAGATCAAAGTTTCCATTCAGAATAAGTAGTTGCAGTATGATGAGATAAAGGCAACAACATGCACCCTAGCCCCTGTGCAATGGTTCGCCCAATTTAAAGAGGGGAAATCCATGCAAGGACAGACTGAGGGGCTGTGGAAGAAGATGAAGATCATCACTACATGAATGTAGCCATTGGAGGAAGAAGCAGGGTAGCTCCCACAGACAATGGAAGGCACGCTTAAGAGTATGTAGCAGACGTAGTGAATCATTGACTTAACAAAAGATGGGCCAACTATGGAAAAGTTGTTGGAAGAAGTGCGACAGGCAGTTATTCAATGCATGGAAGCACCTCACCAAGTCTTCTTTCAACAGCCTAAAAGAAAAGATCCAGAGCATACTAATGTAGTGATTCAAGGATGAGTCACCTAATTGAGTTGGGGGCCTACTGTGACGGGGTCCCCTGGGTCAATTTTGTTAAAATATTGTAAGTCTCCACATTTTGAGGAGTGAAGCACGAGTAGCACAGGTAAAATAGGATTCAAGGGGTTTTAGGAAGGTTAAAACCCCTTATAATTAGTAATGTGTTGAGATACGCCCATGCTTTGTGGACCTTGTCGTCTTCAATCTATGAGCGCGACCTGTTCCTTCGGCTCCCGGGGCTCTGCCCTTGACTAGTTTGTGATGGATCATGTGGAGCCTCCCCCTAAGGGTGCATCGATCCTTGTCTCATCTGCTAGAGCTTCAGCTCAGCTGGGAGAAAATGCAGAAGCCTTTGCCTCTCTGCTCTCCTCCTTGGGACCAGCTCGTCCCAGACTATCCATATCAAAGTTTGTTAAGAAGATCGATGAAATTCCTAAGATAATCCTTCCTCCCTCCCTTCCTCGCCGCGCAGCTCTGTCCCTCTCTGAACGAGGTTTGGTGGGTCAATTTGGTCTCTGGTCCTCGCCTCGTTTGGTCCTCAAATGGGTAGAAAGAAACTGGGCCTCGTCTATCATGGGGAAAATCTCCATCAGATTTTGTGGAATATGATATTTTACCTTCCAGTTTGAAACGAAAAAGAACAAAGATTTAATCTTCAGAAACGGGCCATATTTCATGGATTCAAGAGGGCTTTATCTCAACAGATGGACTCCGGACTTTGATCTAGAGTTGGACGTGCCAAATGCAGTGCCAGTATGGGTGAGGCTTCCCCATATCCCTCTACATTGTTGGGGAGATGAATATGTGAAAGCAATAGGAAATGTTGTGGGGAAATATATCGACAGAAGTGAACTAAAGGAAAACATGCATGCCTGTGCGAGAATATGTGTAGAAGTAGATCTGGGGAAAGGTATTCTGGAAGCAGTCAAGATCAAAGTGGGTAGTTGGGTTCACATTCAACAACTAGACGATGAAAAAATTTCGTTCAAATGCAAGGTATGTCATGAATATGGTCATTTTGCAAATATATGTACTAAAAATCAGGAAACATAAGAAGTAGAAAACCAGGAACCAAAATGGGAGCAGGTTAAGAAGAAAAAATAGCAACCAAACCCAAACCCAAACCCTCTTCAGTTTATTTTCTCCCTCCCTCGCCCCCCCCCCTCCACACCTCTCCCTCTGTCCCCCTCCCTCTGTCTTCTATACCCCCCCCCCCCTTAATCAGATCTTCTAGTATCTAATCCCTTTGGTTCCCTTTCGAACACTGATCTCCCCTCCCCTCCCCCCTCCTCCATCCCTCTTCTACCCTTCCCCACTAACTCTTCCCCTATATCTCCCATCCCCTCCTCCTTCAACTGAATAATCACTTGTACCCTCTCCAAAGAGCTCCTCTCCTCTCTCGAACACCCTAAAAGGGTTGGCAAAAAAACCAATAGACAAATTAGAGATGAAATTGCAGCAAAGGAAATGGTTATGGGCACCCAACAACCTTTGGAGACTTTCATCGAAAAAAATAAGGAGAAAATTGCCCACCCTAATAGAGGAAAAGGTCCCTCTACCCAAAACATCAAGTGAAAATGAATATAGTCTCCTGGAATTGTAGAGGAATGGGAAGTATGCCAAAAATTAAGGCAATGAAAGATTTAATAACTTCAGAGAAACCATATATCTTTTTGTTATAGGAGACAAAGACAAATGAAAAGGAAATGGAAAAAATGATACAAAAAACAAAAAATTATCAAGGAACCTCAATTCTAGTGACCGGAGCCTCAGGAGGAATATGCACACTATGGAAAACCAAAAATTGGGAACTCATTTAGCAAAAAAAAAGAGTTGCACTGGATAAAAACAGACTTGGAAAACAAAAAAATAAAAGAGAAATATGGTATTATAAATATATATGCCCCAAACCATTACAGGGATAAGGAAGTCTGTTGGTCCACCTTAAAAAATTATCTTATGCAGGACCAAAACAGAGACATAATCATAGGAGGAGATCTCAATCTGGTTTTGAGCGCAAAGGAGAAATTTGGGGGAATATACAATGCTGATCCATATGGGGAAATGTTAGAATCTATTACGGAAGCATGCAAATTAATGGACATGCCTCCTAGCAATGGAAAGTATACATGGAGCAATAAAAGAATTGGGAAAAATAACATAAAGGAAAGGTTGGATAGATTTCTAATTCAAAACAAAGTTTCCAATGCATTCAGTGAGATAAAATCCAAAATCATCCATAATATAACATCAGATCACAAACCAGTGGCTCTCACCCTTGGGAAGTTGGAAAATCTTGGCCCAGTTCCTTTCAGATTCAACTCCACTTGGAACGACAATGAAGAAGTTAAAAAAATCATTGCTGAAGTATGGAAAAAATCAATTACTAGTTCTCCCAGCTATGTTTGGGAAACCAAATTAAAATCCCTGAGGAGAGAGCTAAAACATTGGGCGAGGATTAACCAACTAGAAACACAAAAAAGAAAGCTAGAAATAGCAGAAAAAATTGATAGAATCCAAGTTGAAAAGGAGCAGCAAGAGGAATCACAGGAGAGCATATGGCAAGAAAAGCAAGCATATTGGGAGATGTATAGGAAAAAAAGAAAGGAAGAAGAAGAGTGGCAGATAAAATCGTGAAGTCTTTGGCTCAAAGCAGGAGACAAGAACACCTCGTTTTTCCATAATGCGCCCAAGATAAGAAGAAACCAAAACCAAATAGACAACATAAAAAATAACGAAGGCAAAGAAGTCAGAGGTCAAGAGGAAATAAAGGAGGCTTATAGATAATATAAAAATCTATTATCATCCTTGGCTTCAAATAATGAGTATGAAGATTATCTTCAACATATTCCCAGGAAAATCAGTGAAGCAGAAAACAATGAACTCACAAGAGCAGTTGAAGAAAAGGAAGTTGCAGTTGTTGTTTGGGATTTGCATCCGGATAAGGCCCTAGGCCCGGATGGGTTCCCTATCTCATTCTATAAAAACAACTGGATCATTATCAAAAAAGATCTGATAAGAATGATCAAAAATGTTTTCAAGAAATTCAAGGTTGGAGGATTCACAAACTCTTCCTTCCTTTCCCCTGTTCCAAAAGAGTAAGATGCTAACTCCTTTAGTAGATTCACGTCCATTTCTCTGTGTAACTCTTCCTACAAAATCACAACAAAAATTCTAGAAAACAAAATAAAATTATTGCTTCCAGGAATAATATCATAAAACCGAGGATTTGTCCCAAAAAGACAAATCCTTGAAAACATTCTAATAATGCAAGAAGCTTTGCACTCTAGCCTCATCAAAAAGGAAAAAGGAATGACTTTCAAGCTCGACATGGCTAATGAATTTGATAGGGTTAACTTGGGTTTTCTTGTTGCTGGTCTACAAAGATTTGGTTTCTCAAAAAAGGCAATAGATATAATAAAAGGTTGTATTGTGGGTCCCTAGATTGCACCTTTGGTCAATGGAAGACCAAGTGAATATTTTCAGAGCTCAAGGGGCCTTCGCCAAGGATGTCCTCTCTCTCCTTTCTTATATATAATAATGGCAGACTCTCTGAGAAGAATTCTTGAGAAATGCAGACAAGATAGGACTATTATAAGACTCTCAATCTCTCCTGAAGTTAAAAGCATAAACCACTCCCTATTTGCAGATGACACCTTGGTCATGGGAGGGGCCTCTTGCATAATGGAAAGAAGAATAAAAAAGGCACTAAGCAGTTTTTTGGAATTCTCTAGAGGAATATTAAATAATCATAAATGCAAAATCTATGGATGGAACACACCCTCCCGAACTCTTCAAAAAATATCAGAATTCTGGATATCCCATTTCAAGAAAAATGGAGTCATTTCCAATATCTTGGACTCCCGATTTCAAAATAAAATTTGAAGACCGAAGTATGGAATAAGTACATTGAGAAAATGAAAAAAAAAGTGCAGAATTGGGGTATGATCTGGCTCAATATGGAAGGTAGGGTGGTACTAATAAAGGCCCTACTCACAACTCTCCCAATTTACCAGTACGCAACAACTCTAGCCCCAACAAGTATACACAAACAAATTGAGCTAGTAATCAGGGGGTTCCTATGGCAAGGAGGTAAGGTGGAGACAAAGAGGCACAACCTTCTAAAATGGGATGAAGTAAATCTGTCGTATGAGAAAGGTGGGTTGGAAATAAGGCTCCCAGGGATAATGAACTTGGCTCTAGGAGCAAAAATAACATGGATATTTATAACATGAGAGAGCGGTTGGGGGAAGAAAATACTGGAAGAAAAATACATGAACCACAATAGAATCCTCTTATTGAGAAAAGGTTATCCAATCAGGCCTTGCTCCCAACTCTAGAGTCTGATTAAAAAAATTGTTTCCCTCATAAAAAAAACTCTTCTAAGATCCCTGGAAATGGTAAACTCATAAAAATATGGAAGGATAGAATAATGGGAATTCAGCCTATAGCCTGCCAAGAAAGTCATCAGGATTTTAGAACATGGATGAAATTAAAAGGAATCATAACTCTGGATGACATATCTCTTTGGAGAGAAGGAGAATGGGGAGATTGGCGGGTTCTCAGCCTCCCTCTCGGCCTTGTCTCTCAGTGGAAGTCCCTAATCTCACATCTTAAGAGGGCCACTCCACTAAGTCTAGAGTCAAAATATTCTCTTCAATGAGATCTCGATGGAGGGGATTACTCAGTCAAATCTGGATATGCTACTTTACATCAGCATGGAAATCGAGACTGGGATTACTGGAGGGAGGTATGGAAATTTGAAACATTTCCAAAAATCAAAGTTTTCATGTGGACGTTGCTCAAAGGTAAAATATTGACTGCTGATAATCTTAAAAAGAAAGGATATGAAGGCCCATCTCATTGTGCAATGTGTCAAGGAAGTGAAGAAAATATTCAACATCATTTTGTGGGATGCCCCTTTGTTAGGGCTTGCTCGAAAGGGCTTATTAGCCCCTTGGAGGTTGGTATCCTTCATTCGATACCTTTACATGAACTTTTATAAACCTGGGGGGGAAAATATCCATATTCCTTCAAAAATAAAAAAAACAGTAAAAAGATATTGGTTGAGTTTTCCCTCATTTATGTGTTGGAAAATCTAGTTAACAACAAACTAGAGGATATTTAAAGATCGCACCCCAAATTCCAGAACAGTCTTGGCTAAAACTTGGAGCATGTCATCAAAATTCATCAACTCTAAAGGACCTAAAGCAATAGATGTCAAACACATGCAACATGAGAAGAGTCTGGGTTGATTTCGCAATGAGAAAGCAACAAAAAGTTCACTTCAGAAAGTCTCCTAATAGCATGCAAAATTGGAAAATCAGAATTAAAAAAGAGGGGTTCAAAACATGGACTGAAAATTTAAATAGGCTCTGCTTACTGTTTGATGGTGCTTCTAAGTCCAACCCAGGCAAGGCTGGAGTGGGAGGTATACTTTTTGACCCAGGAGGGAAAAATCCTATCACTTATGAATGGCAATTAGGAGAACTATCCAACAACGGGGCAAAAGCATATGGCCTCCTCTTGGGAACGAAAATCTTAAGGCAATGAAGTATGAAGAATCCAATCATAATGGGGGACTCTTCAATCATAATCCAATCAACGATGGAAAGAAGAATCCCCAAGAACAAGGCCCTGAGACAAATAACAAAAAGGGTGGGAAAAAAATTGCAATTTGTAGGTGAAGTCACGTTCAAGCATATTCTTAGAGAAAATAATCATACCGTCAACATGCAGGCTAATCTGGCTATCAATCCTCCTATGGGAGAATCTAGAATTGATAATGTGATTGCTTAGGAATCGATCCCATAAGATACCTCGCCTCAATGTGCATAGAATCGAAACCAAAGAGAGAACATCAAGGTGGGTAATAGTCACTTCAACTCGAATGGTTAAATCTTAGAAGATCAGGAAATCCAAGGAAATCCCCAAGAACAAACAGGATAGTTAGTCTATGGCTATCAAGCGAACTGCAGCTACTCAAGCTTCCCGTGAAAAGTTAATGTTCTCTTCCTTGATGTGGCAAGTTGCGCATCAATATATTCTTCCTCTCCACTCGTCTGATTTTATCTATGCCATCTTCACCCTCCTTTTCCTCCCCTTCTGTCTCAGAAGTTGGAATTATTTTTCTTGTATTCATCACTGCACACCTTTGGGGATTGTTCTTATCTTTTTTGTTTAAGCCTTGCCCCTCTCCTTCATGTAACTCTGGTGGTTGGTCTCCAAATCCTATTGCCTTTGCTTAGCTTTAGGGGTCCCCGCCCTCGTGCATCTTTGGAGGAGGCTACGAACCTTTTGCCTTCACGCAACTCCTGTTGCCCTTGCCACCGTGCAGCTCTGGTGGCCCCCGCCTCCCAGATTCTTTAGCTTTCGCGTAGCTTGTGTGGTTTCTACTTTTGGAGCCCGGTTTCCCTCTCTCTGGTAGTTGTGGGTCTTCACAAGTCTATCTAGAGGTTGCTTTTGTTTCTTCACTCTGTGTCTTATTTCCCCTTCTATTCTCTGTTGGATTGGTTGTCTTCTCCCTTCAGGAAAAATGGATCGGAACCCGCTTGCAGATGTCCCAAAGTGCGAAAACTACGTAGTCTGTCAAGCTAACAAATTCATGATTGAGCAGGTTAGAGAAACGATCAAAGACTACAAATTTGAAGCAAAATCTGAGAATTCCTTCCTAAAGAGACAAATGGAAGAGCAGTGGAAAGAAATGTTTGCACTAAAACAAAAGTGCAGGCATTTGGAGGAAACAATCAATTATCTGAAGAATTTACTTATTAATCAGATAGGAGAAAACTATAATGCTCAAAGAAGCAAGAATTGGACTCTGCCCCATCAGGATCCCTCAGTCAACAAACATTAATTGTAATCGCCTCATTCTTCTCTTTTCTGCAAAGTCTTACCACTACTAGTCTTTTATGTTATGTAGGTGTAAATTGTTGTTGAATTAGTATGTAAGTATTTTTAAGGATAATGCAATTAGTAACCTTAGTAATAAAAGGCGAAGAGCTTGGAAGATTTTGCCCTCTGGTTCTCTTCCAGGATGCCTTCTCCCATTTTGGCTTGATGTAATGGGAGCATGTCTCACTATTTTTTCTTTTTTTGGAATAGTAATCCAGTAACCGACTTTGTTAAAAATAAAGTAAAATTATAAACAAAATTTTCCAAGATAAACCATAATATACATTTAATGTTGCAAGGAAGCTCTCGTAAAATTTGCATTAAAATTATAACCTACACTCGTGAATACTAAATTAATAGTGGTCATTAGACAAACAAAACCCTATAGTCTTGATTTGGTGGAACTAATAAATTGAGAGGTGAAATGGATAAATTAATTACTTGCTCTTGAACAAGGATTTGCATAAATTTTAGTGGGTAGTAACCACTAGTAAGTCTACACATTTATAATTTTACACTTACATAAGTTTTGGGGAAAACATAAAGTAAGGTGGAAGTAACTCTTGCATCTTATTCATGTCCATTTTTTATGCAAAGACTTCTTAAATTATGGTGGCAAGTAACTCATGGTAAATATAGTATTTACCTAAGTGTGAGTTATTTTCAAGGATTTTATTTTTGGATGGTTTTCCTATAAATCCTAAGAATAAAAGATCTCTACACAAATATTTAAAATACTTGCATGAATATTGTAACTATATCTATAAATTATGGCATAAAATATGTGAGACATGTATGCACATGATGTTATATTGTACAAAGGATGCAATAAGACCTTCAAGTTAGGGTCCAATCATATGTTTGACAAATAGTTTTTTTAATAATGATTGTAAAATAAAATCCAAGGGGTAGCTCAATTAGCTATATAATGAAGTGTCATGTTCCTTGAGATTCCATGTTTAAACCTCCCTGTGGATCACCCAACACAACTATATATATATATATATATATATATATAAAGTTAAACATTATAAGTTGCATTGGCCAATTCTAAACTAATATTAGTCAACACCAAAATCAATGGCTAGAGTCTTGATTATATATATATATATATATATATATATATATATATATATATATATATATATATATATATATATATATATATATATATATATATATATATAATCAATGATATGCATATATACATATATCATTGAAAAATTAAACTAAAGAAATCTTACAACTTTTAACTATATGTATTTTAATAAAATTAAAAATAAGAAAATTTTTATATAAAACCTAAAATTTAGATAAATATAAATAATATTAGTAAGAACCAATCTAAATCCATCATAACCCTAGATCTATTAGCACTAAGAGGGATCAAATCTCTTAAGGTGCAAACATCTTTTAGAGTGAAAAGAGATTTGATCCGTCGATGTTTGGTAGATCCAAAGTTTTGATATTTGATCTAGGCTGGTATATATATTTCCCCAACCAAGACTACTTATCATAACTTCTACTTGTTCCGTACATTAATATTTTAGAATATGAATTATATTTTCTAGTGTATTTTAAGCAACACGTGGTGTACCTATCCTTATATTGTGATGAGATCTAGAAAATAGGAGAATAAATTTTATAATTGTAAAAAAAAATTCAAAATAATACTAAATAAAAAGTTTTAGGAGTTTTAGGAGGTATGATACCCATTCTTAAGTGTCCAAGTGAGAAAAAATTATAATGCCCTTCATTCACTATGGGGACTTTAACAACATGGAAAAAACCTACAGGATATGTCACCTCGGTCTAATTTTCCAACCATTTTGTGATTTGGTTAGTGGACCATTTGATGTGCTTTAACCTACCTTCGTTGAATACTTTTAGAACATGTTTTATCCATCTAAATTTGCTTATCAATAACGAACCTTTCCATTTAAATTATCAATGACCACCTTCAAATACTCTTCCTAGCTTAAGGTCCTTATCATCCCAAACACAAAGGTCTCAAATATACTCAGTTATTTGTCTTCCATTGTAAGAAACTCAAGGGTTAAACCATGATGCGACGGTAAGGAAGGTCACACTAAACTACATGATGACTACTATTTACTAAGGTGAAGTGAAGGAATAACTAGCATTTGCACCAGATGTTGCAAAGGAAACGTTGTAAGGCATAAATTGAAAAATACAAATACAACAAAAGAATACTTTGATAAAGAATAAAAATATATTGAATGCTCAAATCAATGCCCCATTAATTGGAAGCACTTAGTAGACATATCTATCAACATTAGGATTATACACACTGATCAAGAAATTTCCCATATACAAACAAAAACTGCCACAACAACCTTTTGTCACATCCACATTTTAAAAAATTCCTTGGAACGTGATCGGAATCTTCCATATTGCTATTTTCATTATGAATATTGTTAGTTCATTGTTGTAAAGTGTTAGTGTGTTAAATTCAATACTATAAGTTCAACAAGCGAAAAACATTCCTCAATTAGCATAATATGCATTTTTCTCTCACCGTGTATTTTTCAGTCAAAGAGCACAAGTAACATATTAACATGTATTTTCCCTTCATTATTTTCATCATAGAGCCAAGAAATCTACGCCTTATCTATAAAGTAACAAAAACATTTTGAAATAAGTTTAATATTGATTGAGGGAAATGTTCCCCTAGGGCTTTTTGGGTTGAAACCCTAGCAGACTGAAAGTTATCTATTCAAAGAAACATACATTCATACAGCCATTATGCTATTATAAGCAAATTCTATGATAAGGGTACGTACCTTTGGTCCTACGTTTGAGAAGGCCTTTAGGGTCCAAACCCTTCTTGGAGTTCCCTTCTTCTCTTTTGTCCTGCAAAACAACCAATTCAAAGAATACAGCAGTACATGGACAAAAACTTATAAAGAAACCATCTTCATGTTATAAGGAAAGGTAGTTAGTTATGAAATCCAAACAACCATTTACATATGAATTCTAAACATGAATATCATTAACATAAAGAAGATTCATTTCGGGAACCAAGACATGTGTTTCTTTTATTATAGACAAATAAAGTACATAAAAAGGAATATTTTCACCTAAGTTACCTTCAGCAGGCTCCAAGCAAAGCTTCCTTCCGAATCCGTTCCAGTCTCAAGCCTCTAACAAAACGCCTTCCATGACTCTCTCCATGATGTCATAAATGGTGGATGAACATCAACACACAAGGAAACAAAGGTTTCCTGTACAAAATGGGGGAAGTGTAGAAGGCACAAGGGACTTCAGACTTGGTCAAGGGAAAAATCTCAGCATAATAACCTTTCTCTCTCTTCTCTCCTCCCTTAGGCCTTCCCTTTGAGGTCTTTTTATACCATCTCCAAAGTAGTTTTTTAGTTAGGAGTTGGTTGGGAATAGTTGGGCCACGGGCACTAACAGGTGATCAGCAGGTAAAACCCGCGATCCCCGCCCGAAAATAAGGAGTTTTATATTTTTTTAAGTGTTTTAATACATACACGCGGGTTGGCTATACACATACCCGCGTATACACGCGTTTAACTCAGGGCAATGTCGCGTATAAGGGATAAAACATTGTTTTTTAAATTTTAGGACCAGGTCTGGAAGGAGGGGTTGCCCTAGGCCATGAGTACAGCATCACAAACCATAAAAGTGAGATTTGGAGCTATAACAGATGCCCCCTAATATATGAGGTCAGAAGGGGTACATGATGGCCGAAATATATTATGCGAGTACATGGAAAGGAAGTCTGTCAAAAAACCGAGGAGGACTTCACCAGAATTCAGCCTGCCAAGCCACCAAAGGAGATCAGAAAGAAACACTATCTGAGGCGGGCATACCCATGCTCAGAAAAAGTAAAGCATGTCCGCATATCAAGTACAAGCGGATCCACTAGGTATACAAGTATAAATGACTGAAAGATACATAATGGATCATCTGATCATAATGAACAAGTACATGTCTGAATATCACATATAAGACTGTCAATGATGCTGAAAGATGCAACGAATCACTGATATCAAAGACTGATCCCCAAAAGGTATCAACTGAACATGATGGAATAGGATGGTACTACACTGCAAACTCAGGTGCCAGCATATAGAATGTCACCATGACTTACTGCAACATATAAAGTGGAGTGGTATCAACTAGTAGCAACAGGTGCAACTGTCAAGTGAACCAATGAATGTTGATACAACCTGAGGTCTTCATCGACCGCCGTGGTACATTTCTACACCATGGGAATAAATGATCTGAAGTCGACCGTGTGAGAAATCATTTGATTACCGGTCATTGATGTATACCGTTAACAAACGCGAGACTACTCACCGATAATGATAATGAGCGTCAAGGTACCCAGTACAATCTAACAAGTGTGAATAGATGAGCTGGAGTCGAACACCTGTAAGAATCTATCGATCAGGAGACAATGATGGTTTCCCACTGTCGATAGCGAAGGATCTGCCACTAATGACTACAAACCCCAAGGTACTGCCAAATGGACTCTAGATCTTTGCCCCAGAGCAATGAGTCGGAGTCGATAGGGAAAGATCCGCTAGAAGGAAGGCATTAAGGCATCCTTCATCAATCTAGCACGAATGTAACCCGTAGGCCAATAATGTGGAAGGAATCAGACGAAAAAGATGTAGTAACCCAACCGAAGTACGTTTCTGGCGTACACAAGATGTGGCTAGCGCACGGCAGAAACCCTCTGAACCAACCAATAGTGAAAGCTGGCACAGAGGCGAGGTATCCACCAATAGGGTCAAATGGAAACCAAGGTACTGCACGAATCCCAATGTGTGATAATGTAAGCTGATGTCGAACACAAGGGAAACCACTCAGTCAAAGAGCCATGATACTAATCGATGTTGAGCACAAGGTGACCTATCAATAATGAAAACAGGGCCAGGGTGCAGCTCTAGGCCTGTCCTCAGAGCAAGATGTCGTCGTCGATAAGGACAAGACCCGCCAGCAAGAAGTCAATGGGGACCTTCTCAAACCAGCACGAGTAAAGGACCAATATAACTAATGTGAGATAGACATGACACTGACAACCAGGGATGGCCGACTAAAAAATGAGTCAAGAGACACCGCAGAGAGGTCGAATCGAGCTAACTTCCCTTGAACAAAAGCACGACTCAATGTGACTATGTGGCAGCATATGATGATTCTGTATAAGTTTGCCATGCAGGAGGCACGAATGAACCCCCCATATGATTGGAAGAGATAACCAATCGGTGGAGAACTGACTCAATAACAAGGTTATGGCGTACCTAAGTCAAACTAAATCCCACCCATACGGAGGAGACTTTGTTTTTAGTGCTTTGTTCAAGGGCGACACGATTGACTCTAGTTGCCAACAATAAATGGAAATAATGTCCTGTTCCCGCTCTTTTTGGAATATTTAATTTTTTTTGTCTTTTTCTGTTAAGCCAGAAAAAGAATAAAAGAATGCTATGGTACAGTGGAAAGAACGAGTGTCGGTGAAACAAATGATCTAGTTCCTGGGAAAGGAACGTTCCTATGCTCAATGCAGGGAGGTGAAAACTGGTCAGTGACACTCAAAGGTATGTTCCTTCCACGGATCAAGGTGTGTCAAGCTGCAGAAGTCAAAGGTATGTAAGGTTGATTTTGCAGACGTCATGATCAAAAGTTGGCTTAAACACGAGTCCAAGTGAAGCCGGCTCTAGGCCAAAAGGTGCAAGTGGTCAACATGCAATGCAGTAGTACAACTCAACACAAAGGAGCCTCTAGGGTACAAGGCCAGAACAAAGCAGAGAAGCTAAGAGGAATGAGTCTTCAACGCATAAGTCATGGCGGGACTACAGAGGACTCCCGAGCCTACTCAAATCAGAGCAGCATGAGCAACAAATGTCAGTGAGGTGCTAACTAGGATACCCATGTAAAGGATGGCTCTACCATTGTGTCATGATTTAAAGAATTGGCAAGTGAAATGGCTTACGAACCATAACACGATGGGATCGACCCTATGGCAGATGTATCGGTCAAATGGAGGCTAGTATGCATAATCCAACGGAAAAATGGTGTCCCTAACCTATATGCCAGTAAGAACACGATACTTGCCATGATGGGTCAGCAGTCATGGAACCGCCTCGAAACTCAAAATCATCCAAAATGTCCTGAAAAACAGACCAATCTCGACATTCCAAGCTCCCAAGTTAAAAGTCACATGAGGCCAAACAAAATAAAATTTTGAAAAAATTTTGCATTTTCAAAACTTATAAAAAGCATTTTGGACTCACCATTTTTACCATTTGAGTTTGAGAGCAAAAGATTTGGAGCAAAAGGAGCAAACTTCCCACAGCCAGATTCAACCGTTCAAACTCGTCGAAAACCTCCAGGTAACTCTTATACTTAGCTTGCAATTGATTGTGACTGGTTTTAAGATTTTTGATTGATGTTTCACCGTTGAACTTTTGTCCAAAATTTCCTCGCAGCGTATACGCGGGTTGACCATATTGAACCCACGTACACGCGGGACCTATACGCGACTGTGTGCACAGGGACCCGCATATACGCCGCGCAACATTTTTAAACAAAAAACTAACGGCCTTAAATCGACTTTTCTCAGGATGCCTGTCACGTGGCGTGAAAGAGAGCACGTAGCGGCAGACAATGAAGTTATGAACAGTCCAGAAGCATTAGATGCCTTACGGGGATGCGGTTTGCTTAAATTTTTCAAATTGCCAAATATGAAAGCGAACACGCGTCTGCTTGAGATGCTCATTAATTATTGGGATGTCGATGAGGAAGCTTCTATGATCGATCAGATGCCGCTCAGGGTAGAAGTGGAGGATATCTATTTTATCACGGGCCTTCCCGAAGGGGAGAGGTAGTACAGTCCCGGGGCAGGACACAGAGTGCCCTCTCGATAAAGGACTATGTACAAATATACTGCCCGGGACATCCCAAGAAGTTTGGGAGCCACATTTCCATAACACATGTGGCAAGTTTGTCACTTAGGATAATCCTGTTTACCATGGCTCGAGTGAACGAATCATCCTCTCTGCATCAGGCGTCACGACAAAACATGAGTGTGGCAGTTGACTGCCTCACCACTGTGTTCGACTGGTGTACTCCTCTTCTGGCCATCATGAAGAGCCAGCTCACTTTTATCAGGAGGGGTCAGACTAAAAACTTTGGATATGGGAGCATCTTTTGTACTTTCTTTTTTGAGAAGGTTCCCGCACTCCGCCCCAGGGTAGCAGTTTCCATCAACACCCCACACGATCCACGCATGGGCCGGTGGGCTAATCTGATGAAACGTCTGGGGGTGGGGAGGTCCCAAGGACTGCCTTTGACGACAACTTCTTCACCTGGTGGGATCAGCAGATCATCGCCGTGGATGACTACCCCTATGCTGGGCTGGATTTCCGAGGAGATCCTGATCTAGTGTTACCACCAAATGCAGCATGGGGCGAAATTGGTAAGAGTTTTTTGATTTTATGATTTTTTGGATTTTTCAAATATAATAATGAGTTTTGAAAAATATTTTTGATGAGATTCAAATGACTGATATGATGATCATGTTCCAGACATCGGGCCCGTACGACTAGATGGATTCCCGCGGCATGGACGGCGCGGCCGAGGAGCCGAAGAGGCGGCTGCTGATACAGAGCGGACTCTAAACAACGTTCAGCGACACTTGGCGAGATTGAGCTGCCGAGTACCGATGGTCGTCATAGAGGACCTTCCTAAGGATATGCAGCGTCATGTGGTTGGCATGCCACGTGACTGGGTTCGCATTTTTCGGCGTGTGGCCAATGCTATAGTGACATACTTAGACGCTCATCCTGAGCCGAGGCATTAGATATGCCGGACATGATTATGGGCATTTGAGTCCCAATTTTGTATATTTTTTGGACACACATATGTACACTCGAGACGATTTACGATATATATATATATATATATATATATATATATCTATATATATATATATATATATATATATATATATATATATATATATATATATATATATATATATATATAGTTTGACTTTTTGATGCTTGATTTTATTATGATGAATGATTGATGTGCCAGTCTAATGCCTGATTAGCGATAGAATCAGCTAACCAATTATGAGATCTTGGAATGTGCAAATAATTAATATAAATAAATGATCTTTGCAACAACCTCACCCTTAAATACTGGCGATATAAAGATGGATCCCGTACCCGATAAATGTTATTTAATTGAGACACTATCAATTGAGAATCAAGATATACTACCAACGAGTCGATCCCATGAGAGATTGCCTCGGATAATAAATTAATAACAGCAGTATACTCGGCCATATTCTTTGAAGCAGGACCAATGCACACGCCTCTTGATGCCATTAATTGACCAATTGGATAATAGAGTACCCAAGCTACGGAAGCAAGATTCCGAGTGTGCCGACTAGCACCATCGGCGAACCCAAAATAGACCAAATCATCCATCAACACCTGCCACAGCAGACCAAAAAGTGTTGATATCAGAAAAAATCTCGATGAAATATGTACAAATATACATAAAGTACAAAGAAGCCATTGCCTGACCAAAACTAAGCAAAGTACTTCTTTAGGTAGAGCCCGTTTCGGGGCTCCACCAACTTGTTTCCCTCAAAGTCGATTAACTCATACGACCCTTTCTCTAAAACTCGTTTAATAATGAAAGGACCGTACCACATAGGCTTAAATTTGCCTGCCCCCAAGGCGTCTTTATCCTGGTCATAGAACAAGACAAGGTCACCTTCAGAAAAGACTCGAGGACGGACAGACTTATCATACTGGGTTTTAACCCTTTTCTTATGGGCCTCATTCATCGTGGCGGCATCTCGACGCTGCTCATCGAGATGCTCCAAGTGAACTAGGCGCTCTTCGAGACTCGAAGTCTCAGGAAGAAGCTCAACAACCAACTTAAGAGATGGAATTTCACATTCAACCGGAAAGATAGATTCCATCCCATAAACCAACTGTAAAGGAGTAAAACCAGTAGCCGTTTTGACGGAGGTTCGGTATGCCCAAAGAGCCAAATACAACATAATGTGCCAATTGGACCGATTTTTATCGATTATCCATTGGAGTATCGTCTTAAGAGTTTTATTGACTGCCTCGACCTGTCCATTGGCCTGAGGATAATAAGGGGACGAATGCTCCTGGCGGAAACCTAATTTAAGAGCCAATTCGGACATCAGTTGATTCTGGAAATGACTGCCATGGTCAGTGACAATCTCTCTTGGGATACCGAATCTTGAGATAACCTGATTGAAAAGAAACAAAGCTGCCGTGTCACTATCGTTCCTATAAGTAGGCATGGCCTCAGCCCACTTCATAAAGTAGTCTACAACCACGATAATGTACTTGTGATTCGCCGCGGAAGGCGGATTACAAGTCGTAAAATCAATACCCCACTTAGTAAAGGGACCGACGGTGACAACGGGAAAAAGAGGAGCTGGATGCGCGCGCATCTTCCGAGTAAAAATTTGACACGGGTGACAACGTTTGACTGCTTCCACACAGTCCTTAAAGAGTGAAGGCCAAAAATATCTGGCACGTAAGATGCGTTGGGCTGTAGCAAGTCCTGATAGATGGCCACCACAAGCTCCACTGTGGCAGTCATTTAGCACAGACTCTGCTTCCTCTAAGGTTAAACAACGTCGAAGGATGGAATCAACCCCTCGACGGTATAATGTGTCACCAATGATAACATAGTTTTTAGCCAGGTGACATAATTTTTTACGTTCATCCTTGGAGAAAGTAGAGGGAAACTTCGAAGTCTGGAGATAGACAATGATATCTCCATACCAAGGGTCGAGTGAAGAGATGAGGAATACATGTTCATTGGGAAAACTTTCCTCATAAACAGTATCCTCTCCACAAGGAAGCTCAGAAATTAGCTCCGCGAAAACCATGGATTTCTTAGACTTGGCTGACAAGAACTCGAGATCGAATTCTTGCAAAATGACTATCCATCTATTATATTTGCCCCCAATCACTCGCCTACTGAGGACAAATTGAAATGGATTGACCGCCGCTAAGACAAAAGTTTTGCGTAGCAAGATATAATGACGGAGCCTCTGGACAGCGTGGACAGCCGCCAAGGCCAACTTCTCAACCGGAGAATAGCGAAGTTCAGGACCTATTAAGCCTCGGCTCAAATAATAAATCACGTGCTCGGCGAGAGCATCGTCCTCCTGAACTAGAACCATACCAATGGTTGATTCTGCTGCAGCGAGATATAAAAGGAAGTCTCTACCATAATCCGGTGGACTCAAAAGCGGGGCAGAGACTAATGCCCTTTTCAAAGCATCAAACGACCGCTGCGCAAAGTTGTCCCACACAAATGGAACTCTTTTCCGTAGCAAATGCATAAACCCTTTAGTGATCTCAGCATAGTTTGCTATAAACCGCCTTAAGAAATTAGCCTTCCCTTGAAGAATTTGAAGTTGTCGAATAGAGGACGGGGGAGGCAACTGAATTATTGCCTCAACCTTGAAGGGATCAACCTGAATCCCTTCATTGGACACGATGAACCCTAACAACCGACCGGACGTAACCGCGAAAACGCACTTGTTGGGATTCAACCGGATTTTATAAAAACGACATCGTTCAAAAACCAATCGAAGATGACTAGGATGATCAGTTCTCTTTCGAGAACGAGCAGCGAGATCATCCAAGTATGCCTCGATGACATGTTTGATGTCGTGGAAAGCATATGACATGGCCCGCTGAAAAGTGGCTCCAACATTTTTAAGACCAAAAGGCATCTTTCTATATGCAAAGGTACCCCAGGGACATATAAAAGCTGTCTTATGTTGATCTTCAAGACGGATAGAAATTTGATTATAACCCGAAAAACCATCCATGAAGGAAAAAATTTCATTACCCGCACACTCGTCGATAATCTGATCAATGAATGGCGTGGGGTAATTATCTTTCGGACAAGCCTTGTTTAGGTCCCTAAAATCGATGCATACGCGGATTGTTCCTTGCTTTTTGTCCACAGGGACTGGATTAGAAACCCAATCAGTAAGAGGAACAGGGTATATAAAACCCGCCCTTAGCAGCTTCTCAACCTCAGCTTTGATAGCTACTGCTTTCCTAGGGTTAACCAGTCGAAGCCTTTGACGAACTGGTTTCGCGTTTTCATACGTCTTGATCTCATGTTGAACTATAGAAGGATCAATGCCAGGCATTTCTTCATAAGACCAAGCAAATACATCATGATATTCCTTGAACAGGTCGGTGTAAATTTGAATTTCTTCAGGGGAACACTCAATTCCGATGAAGATATTCTCGATGAAGTTAGGGTCCCTAGAGATGTTTATAGGTATCGTTTTTGAAATTATCGACATATTACCTTCGGCACGAATGTGTGCTAGAGCCAAAGGGTTTGACACCGTACAAACATCACTAGTGAGGAGCTCGGAGAATCTAGATTCTACTTCCTGCAATGGAGGAAGAAAGTATGAACGATCGTGTAAGTCTTCCCAAGGTCGATCTAAGCCCATCATTACTTCGAGGATTTCTTCTTCAGAAGGTAAAACTGAATCTAAGCAGTCCAAGGCAAAGGTAGAATCAAGGCTCCAAGCCGGGGCCACATGACCATCTAACTCCTCTTCGGAAAAAGGAGTAGAATGGTTGTCTGCAGAGTCTACGATAGACTGATATCTAAGTTTAGCTGCAGATATAGGGAATGCCATTCCATTTGCTTGTCCTTCAACTAATATGGTCGTAGGTGAAGGCAAGGTCCAAGGGTCGGAAAAATAACGAGTTCGAAAGAACTCTTCTCAAGGAGACTCCTTAGATGATGAAATAGCATTGATTTTAGCGAAAGGAGAGGGAAGATAAAAAATGAGGAATACATCCCTACTCCTAAATTCTCAGTAGGCAGGCGAGGGTTATCCACTAAAGGGATAGTAGAGTCAGAGCTTGCTTGAGGATCGACTGGACAATAGTCCAATTGATCAACCTTAACGATTTTCCCCTCATGAGGAAAGCAAATGACACGAAACAGAGTCGAAACAACGACATCCATCTCGTATACCCAGTTCCTTCCTAATAGGAGATTATAGTCTAGGTTAGCGTCTACGACCTCTACTTCAATATTGACGACCTTTCCCCCAACACATATAGGAAAGGCCGGGATAATCCCATGCGGCTTATGAGAATGACCATCAAATGCAGTCAAGATGGTGGGTGAAGGAATAGCCGAAGGTGATCCAATAGCCTTCCAGCATGACATCGACATGACGCATGTGGAAGCTCCTTCATCTATCACGGTACGAAAAATATTGATTTTTCAGTATGTAGACTTTATTTGGAAAGCCATATGATGAGGGAGTCGCTTTTTGACATTTAACATGTCAAAAGTGAGCACTAAAGAGTTAGCTGGATCGACTGCTCCAATTGTGGAGAGTAAAGCACTTCTCTGAGCCGGACATGACTGGAGAACCTCTAAAGCGGACATGGCGCATGGACTCTGAGCTAGATCCTCCACAATGGAGTAATTCTGGGCGGCCCTAGCATTAGGATTAATCGTCGCGCATTTAGTGGAACCTTTCGGTATCCGTGGTATAGTCTCGACAAGGGGTCGCTCAATATGAAGGTCAATACTTCCGGGAATAGTCTTGTCTTTGGAAGTTTCGGCTTCACCATAATCACGTGACCGAGTAGCCACATGGACGTTAGAACCCATCATGAACACATTTGATGATTTTTACCCTTCCTGGTTGCCCCCAACGGAGGTTCCAGGGTTTGAACTAACGCCAGCAAGAAGTTGTTGCCCTTGGGGAAACAGGTTGGTTAACATAGCTTGAGAACTAGAAGTCCCTTGCTGTCCTAACAAGCGTTGAGCATCTTCAATCTTAGGGCAGAGATGAGTTAGATGGTCTCCACTGAACAATTTGCATGGAAACTTGACTTTCTTTCTCGACTCATTTCTACCACCACCAGCGTTGTTGCCGGATTTATTTGCATCAGGCTTCCCATCCTGGTTCTTTTTCTTACCTCGTCCTTTCTTTTTCCCATTGGAATTTTGATTTCCTTTGGGGTTATCAGATTGGACGGCATTTATTGAAGAAGTTTGGGAAGCGGGGGGATTAGACGATGTGACTTGGTTGTTAGAAGCAGCTTGCAAGGACAACTGCTGCAATTGATTCAACAAGTTCACTGTAGTTGTGTCTACTGACCCAACGATACCATCCGCGTGCGGACCTGGCTTCGACTTAGCTACATCAACCGTAGATCCAGGAGCATCTGGAAAGTATTTTTGTAGGATCCCAGACTGAGAGTAGATCAATTCTAATTGCTGGGCCCTAAAAATGGCTTGCTCCTCAGAATAGACCCCAGACATGGAGATATCCTTGGATATCTCGGGTTGTAACGACTTCAAAAACCACTCGAGACGGTACTCCGGAGGGTTTTCGGCTTTAATGAGCCTCTTTCTCCATCTCCATTCCTGAATATGGTCAGAAATGTGGGTTGCCTTATCCTGACGAAAGGTGGCCAAAAGTTCAGTTCCGGCGTCATAGCGGACAAGCAACTGGAAATGATTTAAGAAAATTTTGGCTAAGTTAGCGAACGATGTAAAGCTGCCCCCTGGCAACTCTATATACCATTTGGCTGCATTACCAGTCAAGGTGCGCTGAAAGAGTCTCAACCTAATCGAGTCATCGATAAGTGAGTTAGATGAGCACCACAAATGGAATGTGGTTACATGGTCACCTGGGTCCTCACCACTCTTCCCTTTGAATTTTGGAATGTCCGAAGGGAGTTTGGTTGGGACCGGAGGCCAGGCCGGATTGTACTTGATTGGGTCATTTGTTAACTTAGTGAGATCTGGCAAGTTCAACGTTGCCAGAAACGGAAGCCTAGGAGGACATTGGGGATTCCACCCACATTGGGCAGAACTCCGAAAGCTCTGAAAAGATTGTCCTGGAATTTGGGAGGCACCAGGCTGCCCGAAGTAACCAGTAGAACCGACTGAACCAAAAGGCAAGCCTTGTGGTCCAGCAAAATTCAGAGTTTGACCAACTCCGGCCATATAGCCTCCATAACCAGCAAAGTTTCCTCCTAAAGGATTGTAAGGAGTTGATAACCCCTGATACGGATTCCAAGCCGAAGCTAGGGGAGGAATACTTTGGAACGAACTAACCGTGGAGTACGACCTATTCCCTTGTTGGCCGATAAACGGATTCCCGGTTCCCGCGTTACTAACCCCAGGGTTATTCCAACCTTGGAAAGGATTGCTGCTTTGTCCTACAGAAGAAAAAGGCATGGATCCTATCGTCGGGTTGGAATGTGGTATATGACCACTTCCGAAAGGAAAACCCTGGAATGAAGCCGATCCGCCCATCATAGACATAGCGGCACTAAACGGAACCGATGGAATACCCTGTGAGTGGGTGCTAAATGGGAAGAATCCAGTACCAAAAGCATTGTTTTGGGCATTTCCACTCGTGGACAGAATGGAGGTAGACCCAACTAAAGATGTGCTAGCAAAAGATCCAAACAAGGAAGTAGAGGAGATGGAAATGGTTCCCCCCCCTGCGCCGATGTTGGGGTTTGCATAGTCGTAGCACTTGTAGAAGCCATGCTTCTAGTAGTGGTCATCAATGGTAAGCGCGTAGCGTAACCTGGACTTGACGGTCTATGCGTCAGAGTCCCAACGTATTGTAGTACGTCTGGATGACTAAACGGTAGTGGAGAATTTGGAGCCGCTAACGACTCTGAAAGTTCTTCTACCTCTATGTTATTCTCCGCTTGAAAGAGAACTCGAGAAAGGATTGGAGTGTCCCTCTCTTGTTCAGAAGTACCAGGCCTTGCTTGGTCGCTAATGCCCCCGAGAGGAGGATCAATCCCCGATGCGTCAACCGGCGTGGGACGGAACCCACCGGTAGTATTGCCTCTGCGCCTTCTAGGAGAAGGCTCTAAACTTGGTGGCGAAAGACCATGAAGTCTTCGAGACTGTCTAGGAGATCGGTCAGCCACTTTGAATTTTTTGTTATGATCTAACTAAAGACTCAAAAAATTGAAAGCTAGGCCAACTAGGAGCACAGAGCACACACTATAAAGTCCCTAAAGATACAGCCAGTCAAACAACTTCCAAGTATTTCCGCTCCGGGTGATTAGGACCGGACACCAAAATACGAGAAAGTGAAATAAGGGGCCTTCCGAGGATAGTCTGGGATGATGAGGGCCCAGTCCTATCAGCGAAGGTATCAGAGGAAGTTACGCTGACCTCCTAACAACAGCCTGCGCCGGTGCAAGCCCCCAAGCTTCGCAAGGGTGCCCTCCAGTAGTACTGTCGAGAGTGATGCAACGTCAACCTCAGGTGCCACGGGATTCCCCCCCGCAGCCAACTGTGTAGTTCCCTAGGAGCAGCAACTATGGATACCAACTCATCGCAGAAGCCAGGCGGAACAGTCGTGAGGTAACTTCGAAGAAGTAGGAGAGGGGGTATCTCTCTTCCCTGTCTTCACAGACCCTCGTGCTTAACTCCCAGATCCGGAGCTTTCCTGGTCTTCCTAACGCTATTGGATTTTCTCTCGTTATTCAGAGTCCTACGTTTGACGTTTATATGGCCTTGGAGAGTTAACTCTCCACTCGCCTAATCCCTAATCCAAGGCCCTAAAATCCTAATCTTGTTGGTGTAACTGACTAAAACAAAATGTTCTAGTGAATTTTAGTTAGCGCTTGATTTTATTAGGCTGTTCTTTAAGTCACAAGGTAACGGAAGTGAAACTAGTGGTGTTTTTTGACGCAAAAGAAATTAATAAAAACTTAACTACATGCACATGCACTTTTTCGTTTTTCGATGAAGAGCAATTTCTATAGGGTTCAGAGGTACTTCTAATACAACAAATTTTTCTTTTCTTTTCGTTAATACACACTTCACACTCACAAAAGCTAACAAAGCTATGTATGCCTAAAAAGGGGATGAAAATCTATCCTAATGCAACAACTATATGTGGATGCAAGATTCAAAACTACTCTAAAAACAAAAAAATGAAAGTTGCTTGCTTATCAATCTTTATCTTGCCACTTAAATGCCTAGATGGAATATGAAATGTTACCATTCATTTCGTCTAAACCTAAAAACAAGTTCTAAGACAAACATAAAGCACTTTCACTTACTAAAAGGAAACCAAATGAAAAGCAAGTTCAAGAAAGCAAAACTAAGATTTTCAAAAGATTTTCTTCAAAGCAACAAACAAAAAAGTCTTTTCAAAAAATGCTCTCAACAACACTGAAACTTGTGATTGAAGAATAGGCAATTAAACACTTTTACGAATTGACACCACACAATGGATGAAGACTCAACAAAAATAAATGTGTTTGAAATCGCTCTTAACAATCAAAAGCAGCAATGAAAGCTTTGGCAATGAAAACCAAAAGATCAAAAAGACAAATTCCAAGAAAGTGTCAATCAACAACTTTCATGAAACAAAGAAGTGGATGGTCACAAAGTGGTTTTGTCAAGCAAACAAAAAATCACCTAAAAGCATGATTGACACAAAGATTGAATTCAATCTTCCTACCCTGATGAAACAGAGCAGCCAAGATTCCTAGCAAGAAATCTTGTGTGTTTTAGCAAAAAACGCGACGCTTGCAATCAACAAAAAACAAGACCAATACTCCTTATAATCAGAGAGAATTCGGAACAAGATGCTCGCTGTAAAACAAATAACTGATACTGGAAAATGACTATTTCAGACTGACTCAAACCACCAGACAAACCTTCAGAGACTAAAAAGATTTATAGATCTTGAAAATTGCAATATATACGCGACTGTACTTATGTACAGATTGCGTGTATACGCGACTGTGTTTGAGGAAACCTGCGTATACGCGGGTTCACTCAAAGAAACAAGCGTATATATGCTTCTGTATCTAAGAAAAACAGCGTATATGAAAAGCTTCAAGAAAAATAAAAAAAAAACAAACTGAAGAAACTGGCAAAGCTTAAAGTTCAAAAACAGACCAGACAGTAACAACAAGCAGACAAGGCAGCTGAGCCCTTATTGGCTTGAAAAACACCCAAACTAGGAACAACAAGAGTGTTGTCCCCAGTGGAGTCGCCAATTCTGATAGAGGGAAATGTTCCCCTAGGGCTTTTTGGGTTGAAACCCTAGCAGACTGAAAGTTATCTATTCAAAGAAACATACATTCATACAGCCATTATGTTATTATAAGCAAATTCTATGATAAGGGTATGTACCTTTGGTCCTACGTTTGAGAAGGCCTTTAGGGTCCAAACCCTTCTTGGAGTTCCCTTCTTCTCTTTTGTCCTGCAAAACAACCAATTCAAAGAATACAACAGTACATGGACAAAAACTTATAAAGAAACCATCTTCATGTTATAAGGAAAGGTAGTTAGTTATGAAATCCAAACAACCATTTACATATGAATTCTAAACATGAATATCATTAACACAAAGAAAATTCATTTCGGGAACCAAGACATGTGTTTCCGTTATTATAGACAAATAAAGTACATAAAAAGGAATATTTTCACATGAGTCACCTTCAGCAGGCTCCAAGCAAAGCTTCCTTCCGAATACGTTCCAGTCTCAAGCCTCTAACAAAACTCCTTCCATGACTCTCTCCATGATGTCATAAATGGTGGATGAACATCAACACACAAGGAAACAAAGGTTTCCTGTACAAAATGGGGGAAGTGCAGAAGGCACAAGGGACTTCAGACTTGGTCAAGGGAAAAATCTTAGCATAATAACCTTTCTCTCTCTTCTCTCCTCCCTTAGGCCTTCCCTTTGAGGTCTTTTTATACCATCTCCAAAGTAGTTTTTTAGTTAGGAGTTGGTTGGGAACAGTTGGGCCACGGGCACTAACAGGTGATCAGTAGGTAAAACCCGCGATCCCCGCCCAAAAATAAGGAGTTTTATATTTTTTTAAGTGTTTTAATACATACACGCGGGTTGGCTATACACACACCCACGTATACACGCGTTTAACTCAAGGAAATGTCGCGTATAAGGGATAAAAAACTGTTTTTTAAATTTTAGGACCAGGTCTGGAAGGAGGGGTTGCCCTAGGCCATGAGTACAGCATCACAAACCATAAAAGTGAGATTTGGAGCTATAACAAATATCTCAAGCCAGTGTCTAACCTATAAAGTAACAAAAACTTTTTGAAATAAATTTAATATTTTAAGCAATTGACTAACCTACTTTAATAATTGAAAAATTCTCAAAGATGAATTATACTCCATAATAAGAGAGCCAACATTGGAGCCCATATTTTCACTAAAACCAAAAGAAACACAACCACTTGCTAAGAAGAAATTCAAGTAATAATAATAAAACAAAAATAATAAACATTAAAGTATAAAATGGTATTTCCAACACACAGGTATAAATATACATGCTCTATGTCCATTGTTAGATTAAATGGGTGTGGAGAAAATTAGTAGAGAACCCAAAATTGTATTTCTAATTAGGAGAGGGGTGGAGAAATGCTTTAAATGCGGGTTGTTGTCATTCTAATGAAACCCTTTGCAAAGGGGATGTTAAGATTCTGAGAGAGAAGCTAGGCTTGGTAGAGAACACCTTCCTTGTTAAACATTCCCCTATTGTAACCAAAAGGAAAGGGCAAGATAAACAATAATTAGGTTTCTGTTCACAAGTTGTATAAAATATATAGGTGCTATTGATGTCTGAGTGAATAATGGGAGAGATTATTTATGAAATTGTGATAATGCGCACCTAGTTTTGTCAGAAAGAGGCATATTAATGACAAGTACATCACATTTAGGTAGCATTTCGTCAAGATTTGTCTCCAATGTTGCTCCAGTTTTCTTTTCCAATTTGGGCCCAATAGAAAGACGGTCGTGGTAAAGAAGCTTACAATTGAAGGGTTGTACAAAGGAACACAATTCAATTCAACATCATGTAATATTTATTATTATTAGATTGAAATTTTGAAACAAACAGCATACATGCAAAAGAATTATGGAGCACTGATTTTTGAAAAGAAGTTTGCAACATCATGAAGTAGTACTAGATCCTAAGAATGAATACCTTCAAACGCTTAAGTAGTTCTTTGCCAATATGCCCTACACCAATAGTACCAATAGTTTTCCCTTCTAGATCATATGACCTGTAAGAAATCGCTGCCACTTTCCAGTCACCCTCAACAATTTGCTTATATCCAGGAACATAGTTTCGCATCAATATGAGAATGCCCATTAGCTCATCTTCTGCAACAGACACCACATTACTTGCTGTAAATTTTTTTGAAGAAGGTGTCAGTTAAATTATGAAGAATCATTGCAGAAACTTGTTCATACCAAAATGTCCATATCGTGAACAAGGCAGTGACAAGCAGTATAATTTCAGAAATAGTACCTGTAACTTCTGCGACAGTCACACCAGCGGCTGCTGCAACATTTAGATCAATGTGATCAGAACCAATACCAGCTGTCAAAAGAAGCTTTAAGTTCTTTGCCTTCTTGATCCTCTCTGCTGTCACATAGGTCGGGTGGAAAGGCGTAGAAATCAAAACATGCGCATCAGGTATGTGCTTTTCAAGTTCTGTAAAGGAAATTAATTGTGTAAGTTTAGTCCGAAGTGGGTTACAATTCTCAAATGTAAAAGCAAGCAAGCAATACACCGATTTCGACGATCCATGGTAGCAAGAAGTAGGAAAGGGAAGGCATACTAGAAAATTAACAGATTGGATTGTGGATTAAACAGCCACCCAACTTCAATTGTGAATAACCAGAAGTTATTTATGACTTGTTCAACAAGATATATATTCTGTAAATCTCACTTTTTGAAGCAGCACATACGATACCATCTAGATTGATTATTATTCAGGATATGAGGAACAAAAGGAAGTCTAGGACATAAACTATTCATCCATATCAATAACAACAACAGATAACACGATTTTATATCCCAAGGGGTGGGTGGCTCTTCATGGGAGCAAATATCATCAAATACCTTGGGGTTACTAGCTGGTATTTCAGCTAGCAGTTGGTTACTACCCTCGTTGTCCATCCAGAAAAACTGGGAAGAGGGAGGAAATCTGCAGGGGACTAGCAAGATGCTTGGAACGCCTAAACTGTGGGACAATATTTTTCCAGACCCGAAAAAGAAAGATGACTCTAGGTGATGTGGAGTTGGAGTATGATGTTACTAGGTACCATATAATTATACCTCCCTCCCAGGTCAAAGACATATGATTTGAGTTAGAAGGTCGTCTCAGGTTTCAAGGGAAACTGTTTTTCAAGAATATTCTACAATACAAGAATTAGCCTAGATGGTGCCCTGTCTAGCAGTCAAAGAAACTCTACCAAGAAAAACCCTGCTGATACACATTTAGCATTACCTCTAAATATTTTTTTGTGCTTTTGATGGCTAGTAACTACTGTTAGACAAATGAGACCTGCTAACAATTAGACCACAGTTTATTCATTTATTAAGAAGTCTGGTGTACATAGCTTGATGATGAGTGTGTCCCAGCACTCTAGTGTTAGCAGATAAAAAATCGCAATTCCAAATCAGTTATCATGATTTCAAATTTCACGGGGCCAATTCGACAGCATAGTACATGTAGCCTACTAGGGCATTTAAATTCCATGTTATCACTTCATCAACACAGAGAACAAATATAGCCTAGTGGTATACATGGATACAGAAAGAAACAGGGTATTTGGGGGGCTTCTAACAGTTTTAAGAAAGAGATGGCATTTAGCACATCTCCCTCCAAGCGTTACCAGATGTATAATCAAGGAAAATTCGGGGAGGCCAAGTTTTGGGCAAGGATAAGGAAAAAGTTCGGGACAAAATTGGAGAGTAGAACAAAAATATAAAGATATACACATATATATATTGATGAAAATATATAAGCAATGGTGAGTGCGACAACATGACCTCCCTTCAGTCTGTTTCACAGAAATTAATCACCCAGTAGAGGAGCAATGAACCCAGCAGAGGTAAAAATAAACTAAATTGGGCTGGATGAGGGTTTTTATTACACAAGTTTGATTCAGTCAACTAAGTCATACTCATACTCAGAGGTCAAACTCGTGTTGACAGTCAAACTCTGTCAACAAACAAGTTACAAGTTGGAAAATCAAACTCTCTGTTAGCAACCAAGTTTGACTCAGACAAGTTGGAAAAATACATTTGCCTGAAACTCGGATAATGGCAGGTTCAAGCCACGATCCTGGTAACATTGGTTCAAACTTTCCCTTCTATGTTCTGAACCTACAGATCCCCTGCGCAACTTCTATGATCGATGATGTTAAATTAAGAAGTTCAAAAAGACACATTAATTTTATTTTATTTTGCAGGAGTGCTAACTTAGACATAACAACAAAAGAAATCACTGCTAACTTACCACAGTCAGGACCTTCCTTGTCATCTGTCACAATGTACTGGTGACCATTAGATTCCAGCCATTCTCGTATGCCCAAAGCATTCTCAACACACCCGAGAAAGTTTGGATTGAGCGAAGCATATTCATTGGCTTTATAAAAGACTCCAACAATTTTATTACTTCCTGCAGGTGCCTGAAACATAATAAGAGCATATAAATTAGAAAAATAGGAAGCAGAGAATGTAAGAAAATATATAATCTTGTTTTGTTAATGAGAGCGATAACTAAGAAAATATATAATCTTGTTTTGTTAATGAGAGTGATAACTGAAACTTGATACTGCCTTCTCTGAGTAAACCAGACTACTTATACTTGTATCTCATACCTTCATACATGGCAAGCAAGCATCATCTTACCCAACTTCAATCCCAACAAAAAAGAAGCGAGGGTGATCAATCATCACTTACATGCAATTCTCTGACAGAAGAGACTGGGGAGCAGATTGGCCTTCTACTTGCAGCTCGGAATGCAGATATAACAGATCTCCTGCTCGCCATGACGACTAGAAACACAAAGAAGTAGCAGGTCAGCCAGTACAGTATGGTAGCAATGGCGAATGGATGAATTTGGGCCCAGGGGTTGGTTGCCTTAAATATGTGGTGATTGCTAGTTTCAATTCAATTTGCGAGTGAGTCTCCAGATGATGAGACGTATAGGACACCATCAACATACATTAGTTAGATTGTGGATTTCTTCTACATTACAGACAGATCTTGATGATCCTATAATCTTACAAGAATACAGATTTTTTATTATTATTTTACATTTTTACTGGACATAATAATCCCCACAATTACACCTACTACTACACACGCATTTTCGTTCCACATTTAAAATATGGTCACATGTCATTTTATAGTTAATAATTTAATTTTAAAGTCGTGGTTTAATCAAACACTATATAACTTCTTTATTTACCCATGCTTTTCCCATGTAATAGAAGTTTAACTTATTTTAATTATTTTATATTTTGGAGGGTTTTTTCTGTATATTTTCCAAGTCAAATTTATTCCAAAATTTTGTTAGAATCACAAGTTTGATATCTAAATTGGCTTCTTGTCATATCAATGGTTAATTGACTTCTTGTCATATGAATGGTTAATTGGCTTCTTGTCATATGAATGGTTAATTTTATAATTGTTCAACTAAATTGGCTCCTTGTCATATGAATGGTTAATTGGCTTCTTGTCATATGAATGGTTAGATTCATTCACCTTCACTTACTTTCTAGTGAAACTTTTAGATAATGACAAGTTTAAAATTCAAACATCTTAATTAACTTCTAAGGAAAATCTCATGCTTTCATGGGTGGAGTGTCCACATGAAACATTGGATGGATTATAAATCTTTACACAATTTATTTAGAAAAATCTCAATTTATTATGAACAACTGTAAAAATATACACTCAATATTAAAAAGAATCATAAAATTAATTAAATTATAACTTTATTTTAAATTATTATTATTGATAATAAAAAAAATTAATTTATGAGTTAAATATATGTACATTTAAAAAACATGTAACAAGACTAAATATTCACCCCACTTTACCATAAAAAATCTTGATTTGTAAATAGGCCTTGTTACAATATCATGGGTTAATATTATGACTTACAATACATAATTGGAGTGCCCAGGGGTTTTTCAAAGTGTTGAATCCATTTATGCATTCAAAAATGTATTTTAAACAACAACAAAAATCACAATATTGCTTCAAATTGTATTGTCAGATTATTTCGTCAAGTTAAACCTATCTATCTATCTACCTATATGCTTAGTGATGTAGAATGATTAACTATAGGGTACATTGTTAAGGCATGTATTGCAATGTCACCCTTTAATTAGCCCATGTACCATGTGAGTGGCAATGTAGATATACTTAGAGATTGTAATGGTAACGCTAGCATATCATTTGAATAAGAACCCAACCCAATTTTGTGAGTCCATATATATATATATATATATAGGAGAGGGGTGGAGAAATGCTTTAAATGCGGGTTTTTGTCATTCTAATGAAACCCTTTGCAAAGGGGATGTTAAGATTCTGAGAGAGAAGCTAGGCTTGGTAGAGAACACCTTCCTTGTGAAAACAGAATGTCAGTGTTTGGTTGCTCAGAGTTGTTCTCCTATAAAAAGGGGCAGATGAGTTTTGAAGATTTGCAGGACGACTTATAGATCTATGAAAATTCCTTCCATATAGATGCTTGTCATCTTCTATTTCTGACCAATGTAAGTTTATGACATATTATATGAAAGTTGTGATCGATACGTCTCACATTATGAGCCATTTGTGATGGGAGATTCACATGCTAAGCAAGGAACATCTCTTGAGGACGATTATTTGTTATATTGGCTAATGATTCCTTTGACAGAGAGATATTTTTGTAATTTTTGTTTCCTTTCTTGTCAAGTCAATTTGGGAGAGCATTATAGTTAGCTAGAATGATTTATGATGGGAGATTCACATGCTAAGCAGGGAAAATCTCTTGAGGAACGATTATTTGTTATATTGGCTAATGATTCCTTTGACAGAGAGATATTTTTGTAATTTCTGTTTCCTTTCTTGTCAAGTCAAGTTGGGAGAGCATTGTAGTTGCTAGAATGAGTAGAGTGAATCTACTGAGAGGGTGCCTCAAGCTTTTGAGAAGCCATTGTAATCCCTTCACGACAGCGGTGTAACTTTTATGGATAAGAAAATATTAACTGTTGTTTCAAACTACGCAGTGTAACTTTTATATTGTGTGGATAAGAAAATATTAACTGTTGTTTCAAACTACTGTGTGTTGTCCACTATATTCATGTTACTGAATTATTAGATCTAGTTATCTTCTGATATGCCATGTTTGTGGTCCTTAAGTTCACCATTCAACAACAGCAACTTGGTAGCTTGGAGTGATTGCAACAGCCAACATTACAGCAAGCAGTAAATTGGGCCCATGTAGATTGGGCAAACTTGGTTGGTAAGTGAATATCCGTGGCACCTTGAACTTGTGTGGATAATTCTTTAACTAGCTCTATATGATACCTGCAAAAAAGATAACACCATATCACTCAAATAATTGATGTAATATGATATTCATATTTCTTTGAAATCTGTTATGGGCATTATAAGAGCGTTTGATCTGGACTTACTGGAAAAGAGGAGACTTCTTATAAATTTCAGCAAAATCTATCTCAAGGTGCTCCTCAGCAACTCTAAAGCTGATTTCTAGCATCCATGTTGCAGGGTTACATTTATCAGTAATCTTTGTCACACCTTCAATAGCCTGTCCAGGACATTTCAAGTTGCTAGATTCAATGAGACTTGAATAAACTGTAAGATGCCTTAATAACATATGTTGCATTAGCAAACATTAATCATATACCTAGAAGTACTCTATGACATGGATTAAATGGCGACCTAGTGGACCGCCATATATGACTTGACCACCTTGTTTCATCAACAACAGCTGCAAAAAAAGAAAGAATGCTATTGTAGTTGGGATTGTTTGGGAAAGTAAGCATCATTAAATATTTGCAAGGTGTTGTTCATTAAGCATTGCTTTACACACATGATTATCAGGTTTTACCTAGGTGTCCAAATGCATTGCCCTTCAGAGTGGGCAGTGAAAATTGTTTTAAACATTGATATTGGTGGGCTTCTAAAAGATCTTCCTTTCTAGAAATTTACAAAACCATCTCCTTCTTCCTACAATCCATCCTATAACCTTTTCAAAACTAGCCATTTTGCTGAAGACCTTTGATATTAAATATTTTACTCCATGTCCTTGGATTTGAAATTTAAATATAGCTCTCCGAACTCTAGATACATCACTACCAATTGGCCCCCTATGATTATTGTCAGTGGTTTGGATTGCTAGTGAAAAATATTTTTCCTTCCATGACATGTGCTCTCATGTATGCTTTCATATTTTTTTTGTGGGTGTCTGATCACAATTTCAGATTTGGCTATATTAACAACCTGTAAGGAGTTAGATATGTATCTTACCTCCTCAAATCCTTCAAAAATATCTATACTTGGCTAATGGATAGTACAGACTACAATTCGGCTTGTGTCCACTGTATTCCTAACTGTACGCATCACGATAGCTGCAGCTCTGGCATCCAGACCAGATGTCGGCTCATCCATGAATATGATTGAAGGATTTGCAACAAGTTCTACAGCAATGGTTAGTCTCTTCTGTTGCTCAGTTGATAGACCACTCACACCAAGAAGACCCACCAATGTGTCTCTCAAGCTATCAAGCTCTACAAGCTCCATCACTTCATCCACAAACATCTGTTAAATAGAACAATCTCAATCTTAGAAACCCAATATTAAGAATGAAAGAAAGAAACTATATTAAATTCCACAGGTGGTTCATAAGCGGCTCTCAACATTTCTGTTGCATCAGGAGCATATTTTTATGATTAAAATCACCATAAATATTTACCTGCTTGCTCTTGGTATCTATTTCTGGTGAAAGGCGCAAGTGAGCAGAGAACACTACTGATTCTCATACTGTTATCTGAGGAAAGTGAATATCATTTTGCTCGCAATAATTTGAAACCCTGGCAAATGTCTCCAGTACGTTTGGAAAACCAGAGATATGTGTATCCCCCTCAATATAACCTCCCGTTTTTCTTCCATAGCACATCCATGAATATGATATTCATATTTATTTGAAATCTGTTATGGGCATTATAAGAGCGTTTGATCTAGACTTACTGGAAAAGAGGAGACTTCTTATAAATTTCAGCAAAATCTATCTCAAGGCGCTCCTTGAATGGTGACCTAGTGGACTGCCATATATAATTTGACCACCTTGTTTCATCAACAACAACTGCAAAAAAAGAAAGAATGCTATTGTAGTTGGGATTGTTTGGGGAAGTAAGCATCATTAAATATTTGCAGGGTGTTGTTCAGTAAGCATTGCTTTACACACATGATTATCAGGTTTTACCTAGGTGTCCAAATGCATTTCCCTTCGGAGTGGGCAGTGAAAATTGTTCTAAACATTGATATTGATGGGCTTCTAAAAGATCTTCCTTTCTAGAATGAAGCCACTGGATATGGTACCGGAATCGAACCGTTCAGTCTCTTCAAGTAAAGACGGTATTTATGTAGCAAAACATGACTTATTTCTTTGTAAGGGATATGCCTAAGAATCCAACAAGCAAGCTTTCCTCTAGTCACAACATTTAGTCATAAGCATTCTGAATTTGCATTTGCCCAAACCTAAGAGAATCAGATTTTCTACACAAGTGCCGTGAAAATGTTCAATATAATTAAATTTATTATATTTTTGTTTAAAAATTAAAGATTAAACATTGTTTTTTCTTTTTATATGCATAAAGTAAAAAATTATTTAATAAAAACAATAAATTGAATCTAAAGGCAAATTCCAGTCCTTTACTATACATCTGTAACAATTTTTATGTGTCCTTTACTATACATCTGTAACAATTCTTATGTGTATTCAATTTTTATGTGTATTTTTTCATGTAGTTTTCATACCATCATTTTGAACCGTACATTACAATGAATCAAAATAGTTGAATTTTATCATTAGTATGAGAAAAAGCAGTGATGTTCCTGTAATATCAAAGTTTCAATGTATATAATATCAACAGAGGAGATGAGTTTAATGCAAGAGCTGCAATATGCATATATATAAAACAATCTAACCAGAGAGCATAGAAATTCATGGGTTCCTCTGTCATATAGGATAATTTAGTGGAGGAATAACCAAAGGAAGATGCAGTCCAAATTATTTACACAATCAGTATGATCTTAGTTCAAAATCAGACACAAAATTATGCTAAACCCTCACAAAAACCTTGCTCTACAGCCTGAAAGAGCAGAATGTGAGCAAGCACCTGAAATGGTGAAGGACATAAAAGACCAGATTCCCAAGTTATTCCTTAGGCAACCTCATTCTTGTGGCTAAAATTAGCCTTCGCGGTAGAGGGCCTAACACCTTGCAGATCAACCAAGAGTAGAAATAACACCCTGCAGATCAACCAAGAGCAGAAATAAGGAAACTATTGTAAAACCCTAACCGAAGAACAAATCGAATTCTTTCAATTGTCAGTCGTCACTTACCAGGGTTTATGCATTCTTTCAATTGTCAGTCGTCACTTACCAGGGTTTACGCTCCGCATTAGAATAGAAATTTTCCTGTGGGGTCTTCGGATTCAGCAGGGAAGTCGTCTGCGTGATGGATTCGGGCAACCTGGGAGGAACCCTACACATCACAGTAAATTTAACTCAGATTAGACATGGGAAATTGAGCTAAAATCTAAATTAAACACCTCAGGGCATGATAAAGGCTATACCTGTAGGGAAATTGTGTGAATCAGGGAATCGAAACTCCAGCAAAGCCATCACTACTGTCTGTGAAGGGTATCGAGCGGGTAATCTCTCTAGCATGAGATAAACAGGGAGGTTTGCATTATCCGTTATACCCTGTGTAAGGAGACAGTGAAACCCTGTACACAAAAGAAGTAATGAATAGTACCCTGCAGCATGAGAGAAATTTACAGAACCATCTACTTCTTCCTACAATCCATCTTATAACCTTTTCAAAACTAGCCATTTTGCTGAAGACCTTTGATATTAAATATTTTACTCCATGGCCTTGGATTTGACTTTTAAATATAGCTCTCCGAACTCTAGATACATCACTACCAATTGGCCCCCTATGATTATTGTCAGTGGTTTGGATTTATAGTGAAAAATATTTTTTCTTCCATGACATGTGGTCTCATGTATGCTTTCATATTTTTTTTGTGGGTGTCTGATCGCAATTTCAGATTTGGCTATATTACCAACCTGTAAGGAGTTAGATATGTATCTTACCTCATCGAATCCTTGAAAAATATCTATAGTTGGCTGATGGATAGTATAGACTACAGTTCGGCCTGTGTTCACTGTATTCCTAACTATACGCATCACGATCGCTGCAGCTCTGGCATCCAGACCAGATGTCGGCTCGTCCATGAATCTGATTGAAGGATTTGCAACAAGTTCTACAACAATGGTTAGTCTCTTCCGTTGCTCAGTTGATAGACCACTCACACCAGGAAGACCCAACAATGTGTCTCTCAAGCTATCAAGCTTTACAAGCTCCATCACTTCATCCAGAAACATCTGTTAAATAGAACAATCTCAATCTTAGGAAACCCAATATTAAGAATGAAAGAAAGAAACTATATTAAAGTCCAAAAAGTGAATATCATTTTGCTCACAATAACCTGAAACCCTGGCAAATGTCTCCTATACCTTTTTGAAAACCAAAGATATGTATACCCATTAATGCAGTTAAAACACCAGGTCTGAACGCTCCTGTTATATCTTTCAGCAGCTGAAGGCTATTCGAATTACCTGTCCAGAAAGAAATTAGAGTTAGAAATATAAATCAGCGCCGAGATTCATAGGCAGGAGAAGCTAATGATGACGCGAAGCCGAAACCAGAGGCGAAGCTGAAACTAGAAGCCAAGCTAAAACTGTTATAGACGATCAAATTTGTGCTGGTGAGGCAGGGAGTTGCAACTACCTCATAATCGAACAACTCAACTTCCTCATAATCGAACGACTCAACTTGACTCAATTGTCTAACATGTTATCTAATGGTGTAAAGTAATGACACATAGGCATAGAGCAAATTTTATTCAGAGGGAACGCCTTACGGCGTAAATATATAGCTAGTTGATAATCTAATTTCAACTTGTGATTAGTACTAAAATGCCTCAAACATTAAATTAAATCACTGTAAAAAAAAATGAAAATGGATGAGAGGTATCTAAAATTGGTTGTTTTTGCATCATGGTAGAGGCTGACAAATTGTAATGTAGGAGAAAATAAATCTCTGAAGGTTACCCATAAATAGGGATGGTAGACAATTAAAATTACATTTAATGAGTTATAAGTTTTAAGAGTCATAATAATTAATTTTGTCTGTGTGCCTCTTTCCGAGGTTGTCGCTGGTGCTAAGCCGTCGCTTAGCCGGTTCTGAGTTTTTGGTTCTTGCTTGTGGGGCCCAATGTGGTTGCGCTTTTGACTTTGTTGTTTTCATGCCACTGTCAATCTCGTCGTTTTGTTGGGCAGCGCCTAACCAGCCATATATAGGGTATTCAATGCGCCGGGAGATGCACCGGACATAGCTCGCTAACATGCGAATTGCCCTTTCTTATTTAGTGGCGAGTTTTCGAATTCGCATGTTAGCAGGCTATCTCTCGTGCATCTCCCAGCACATTGAATACCCTATGTATGGCTGGTTAGGCGTTTCCGTTTTGTTGGGGCCGACATGATGGTCTGGAAGGAGGCTTTGTTTTGGCGTGCTTCTGCTACCTCCTTTTTTTGACGAGGGTTTATCAGGTTGGTCTGCTGCCGCCGCCGTTTGTCGTTCCACCGCCGTTGTTCTACGGGTTTTTCTCCGGTGACGTTTTGTTGTTGTTTAGTTATGGTGTTGTTGCGAAGCCTCGTTCTGAATTTGCTGTTTGGGCTCTAGGGTTGTCTTGCAGCTTTTTTGTAGGGTACCTTTTGTTGGCCCTATAAGATGATATCAAGTTTTTGTTAGTTGGGATCAAATGTGTAATATTTGCTTGCTTCTTTGGCATTGTAATTTCTCTCTGAATGGAATGTGTTTTATGTGTTTTTACAGCTAGATAGATGAAGAATCTTCGGACATTAAAAGCTCAGAAATTATGATTTTTTTCACTTCATTAACATTTTTCAGAATTTGACAAAAACAGAGGTTTGAAATTTCACTTCCGTGAATGCGTTTTATGTTTTTCACAGCTAGATCGATGAAAATTCTTAAGACACTGAAGGCTCAGAAATTATTATTCTTTTTGCACTCCATTAACCCTTTCCAGAATTGACAAAACAGATGTTTGGAATTTTATTTCATTGGATGTGTCTCATGTCATAAACTATAACGTTTTCCATAATTGGACAAAACAGGGGTTTGAAACTTTATTTCACTGAAAGCATCTTACGTTTTCTTTACAGCTCGATCGATTAAAATCGTCTGACAAAAGAGGCCCAGAAAACATGACTTTTACCGTCTCATGTCATAAACTATAACGTTTTCTATAATCGGACAAAACAGGGGTTTGAAACTTTATTTCACTGAAAGCATCTTACGTTTTCTTTACAGCTGGATCGATTAAAATCGTTTGACAGAAGCGGCTCAGAAAATATGACTTTTTCCAAATTGGGTAAAATAACAAATTACGACATTTCACTTCATTGAACGTTTTTCTCCCTTTTTAAGATTTCCTTTTGGGAAAAGCTTAAATTGCAATATGGTGCAGTCTTAAAATTGGTTGTATTGATTAGAGTTAAGCCAAGCATCAAATATGTGAATTGGTAATGAGTATTAAATGAGAAGGACGGTATATGCCCATAGTTAAATAACTGGATAAATGGCCTATGATAATCTAATTGGCTCGCCAAAATTTAAGGGTATACAAATTTGCTCATTTAATGACTTTGGTAAATTATTTATTTTGAGAATTTTTTTAGTGAAATTTTTTGAAGTTTATAGGTTTTTCTTGTCTATTTTTTTTAAAATCTGCCAGAAATTTATTGAATTCACAAGTTTGATAGGTAATCCCTACAATTCTAGTACCCTACAAGTTTTTCAAGTTGGTGAATCCATATATACAATAAATAAATAGCACTCAAGTCATACGTCAAAATAAATAGCAATCAAGTCATACCCAGGTTTCCTTGAGATTAGTTTGTTGGAACTGCAGAGGTTACCCATGGAGACGAGGACCTGGGTTAGGGCCTATTGCGGAAAATAGAGACATAATTTGCCTTGTAGAAACACGAGGATGAAGAGTGTAAGACACCTTTGTTTGAAGGATACTGGAAGATGGCAGTGTGGAACAAGGCAGCAGGGGATGGCAAAGGGCACGAAGGTATCATGGTTTTAGTAAGGGAGAAAGAAGGTCGTCTCATTCAGTTAGAAAAAGAGGACTCAAATAAGCAATTTATTTGGTTTAAAATATCAGAAAATGAAAACCACATCAGAATTGCAGCATGCTATTTTGCGCCACAGGTCTCAAAAATCTACAAAGGTAGAGGGCTTGACCACAAAGATCCATTTGCAGCTTTAAAAGTGGATATTGCAACATATTCTCAGCTAGGTGAAGTCCTTATAGTGGGTGATTTCAATGCTAGGACTACAAGTGAGCAAGCTAGCATTCTTTGTTGTAAAGATGATTGTGACCCTATTTGGCTTACAGAAGAAAGCAATCATCAGTGGGAAAGAATTTCAGAGGACAAGGGCTGCAATCTCTTTGGTGAACAATTGTTTACTCTATGTGGGGCCTTTGATTTAGTCATTTGTAATGGCTTGACTAGATGGGCAAAGTCCGGTAATTTCACTTGCAATACTTACAATGGAGCAAGTGTGGTAGATTATGTAATTTACTCGCATGGTTTGTGTGAGAAAATGGAAGAAGTTCTGGTTGGAGATCAGCTGTGGGATTTGAAATCAGATCACAAGCCAATTGATGTATGTTTCTCTTGGATCGGAAAGAAACAATTAGAGTAAAAAATTCAGCATGTCCAACAAAATCTCCCACAGGGCAGAATTCTTTGACCCCAGAAAATTGTAATACCTTCAAAATGACGTTAGAGAGACTCTTTGAGAAGGAGAAAATTACAATTCACAGCCTTCCTAGTCATGAATTAACACATTTAATTCAATGCGCACTTGCAAAGTGCAAAAGAACAAAAATTAAGAAGTCTGAAACAAATTGCTTTCCGGTTAATGCTTGGTTTGACGAGGAATGCAAAAAGGCAAGGAGAATGTGGAAAGAGTCAAACAAGGATAACATGAAGCTCAAATATTACAAGCATTTATTAAGCAAGAAAAAAGGCTGATTTCCTGGTTTCAAGGAGGGAAGAACTAATCTTCCTTGGGAAAAATAATCCCAAATTATTTTGGAAGAAGCTCCAACCGAAAAAGATACAAATTGGAAATAATATTACAGCTTCTAAATGGTTTGACTATGCAAGACAATTCTATGAGCAGGTTCCTAAGGTTGAACCTCCCCCCTTGGTCAACACTGATACTAAACTCTTCATGGTACAAGAGGTAGAGATGGGTATCAAGAAGTTGGGTGTTGGAAAAGTAGAAGACTTAGCTGAACTCCAAGCAGAATATCTAAAGTGGGGCTCAAAGATTCTTTCACCTCACATTACAAAAATCTTTAACAACATCATACAAGGGCTCCCCACAGATTGGACAACTAGTCTGGCAATACCTCTTTTCAAGAGCAGCGACATCAATAACCCTCCAATTATAGGACCATCATGATAAACCCTTTGTTTGCAAAGCTATTTGGAAGCATGCTAGAAAACAAAGTTAGTAAGTGGGCAGAAGAAAGAAATAAGCGTGCTAAAAGGGCAAGCAAGTTTTAGACCTAAGTATTCCATAGTTGATCATTGCATAACTTTAAGGCACATCATTGAAAAAGTTTGGGAGAAGAAGGAAGAAGTCTTTTGTTGCTTTGTTGATTTCAGAAAAGCGTTTGACTCGGTTCCTAGGGATAAACTTTGGCAAAGAATGGAGGAACTTGGGGTTCCTAAACATTTGAGAGCAGCTGTGCATAGGCTGTATGAAGAGGTGAAAGTCAAAATTAGAACTTCAGCAGGCATTTCTGAAAGTTTTAGAAGCGATATCGGGGTCAAGCAAGGTTGCCCACTGTCTCCTACCATTTTTGGTTTATATATCGACAAGCTTGAGGAGTGGTTAAATTCGCAAGGGGGTGATGGTATCTATTTGTGCAAGTTTGTTATAAGGCTTCTTTTGTATGCAGGTGACCTTATTCTGATTGCTAAATCGACTCTTGGTTTGCAAGAGCACTTACTATCCCTTGAGCATTTTTGTAGAAGTATGGGGATGCAAATCAATATCAGCAAAACGAAAGTAGTGGGCTTCTCTAAGAAAAGAAAACATAACCAACATAATTTCTACTTTGAAGGCAACATTCTGGAAGAAGTTGCGAATTACAAATACCTCGGAGTTGACTTCAACAAAAAGCTAAGCTGGAATGGTTGTAGAAAGAAAATAACTTTGGGGGGTTGGAAAGCATTTTATGCTTTTTAAAATAGGTGTAGAGAGGCAGAGTTATGGGACTGAAGACCACTCAAACTCTTTTTGCGCTTCTAGTGATTCCAGTGATTCTATATGGTTGTGAACTGTGGGCTAACAGTATTTCCGACATGCAGTGGAGACAAATTGAGAAAATTCAGAAGCGTTTGATTACAAACAAATTTAAGATTAAAAGTGCAGTGCCTTATGATATCTTGTTAAGTGAAACAGGGACTGCTCCTATTGAAGCAATTGTTATGGTGCGAGTCATAAGGTATTTAAAAAAATTTGAGCAAATGGAAGAGGGTAGATGGCCTAAGGTTGTCTTTAATGATAGATTGTGCAAGAGCAAAAAAACTTGGATGCAACAAAATAACAAATGGTTTAGTAAATGGGATATTTGCTTGAACACGTGCCCCGTAAACAGCAAAGAGATAAAAGATTTTTTTATGGAAAAGTTCCACAAACATACTTGGGAGAAGGAGCTAGGAAGAAAGAAAAATTACTATATTGAAGTGTTTAATCCCACTCATAATCATCAACCAAAAGCATACATAGAGGCCAATATCTCTTGGAGAGCCAAAATTCTTATTGCTCAGTTAAGGACTAATTCTCATCAACTCCATTGTGAAACAGGGCGCTGGAAAAGGCCAAAGGAAGTGTGGGAGGACAGGGTATGCATTTTTTGTTCTTTCGGAAAAGTGGAAACAAAAAAACATTTCATTTTAGAATGTGAGGCCTTCAAAGACAACAGGGAAAGTTATGCAGATACGCTGGCAGCTAGCTCTTGGGATAATCTAGTTAACGAGGAGTTTGTCGAGAAGACGGGAGCATTTATTGTGAAGCTTCACAAAAAAAGGGTCGAATACATCAAGCAGATGAAGAAGTAATCCGTCCCATAGGCTATCTTTAGCCTCGTGGACATTAAAATAATTTCTTTCTTTCTTTCAATAAAAAACCAATTTAAATAACTTAAATCAAGATTTCAACTCAAAATTTTACACAGGATTCCCAAAATTAAAAAAACCTGGGTCAAAACAACTCCTTTATTTACTCCCATATTTTGGTGAAGAACATCAAGCATCTCCCCGCACAGGGTTAAATTTGACGGGTGCCCTTACCCGTTAGAGAATTTTTTTATGACGGTTTTACTTTTAAATTGCCCATCACATGACTTTTAATATTTATTTGTACAAGTTTCATCTAATTTTTGCAAATTGTATTTATAATTGTTACAAAATTTCCATGCTTTGTTGTACCAATTAACTTAAGTGTCATTGCTACACTTTCATTTGAGACGTGTTGATGACACTTTTCTGTGATTTTTCCAGATTGTTGAAATATTCAATGTTTTTTTTTTTAAATGGAAATAGTGAGGAAATAGATGGAAAATATGTATCTTCTGTAAAATTTTTTGTTTCTAAAAAATAACAAAAATATATATTATAAAGTGAAAAAAAAGTATATTCATAATTACTCTCACTTGAAAATAGTGACTATAAATATTGTTGCAATTAAAATTAGACCAAAAAAATTAGCTATATGATATAAGTATTCACTAAAATAAGCAACCAGTGACTATTGGCATTGGTTCTGTGCTTAATTATTGCCCAACCCAAATCCTTTATAGCACCCTCCAGTGTAATATAATTCCTATATATATATATATATAACGTAGTCCAATTATTCTCTGTTTTGTATTAGTTTTTTTTTAATTCTAATTAACAGTAAATTTAAGATATATAATATATAAAAATATAGTGTTTTATAGATTTATTTTAAAAAATGTTTAAAACTATGAAAAAAACACCATTTTTAAAAATAATATAAATTTAAAATCATTCTGAATTTGGCTTGGGCGATGGGTGTATACTAACAACAAAAACGGGTCTATATAAATGTAAGGGAAAATGATATATTTGATGATACAGGTGATGGGTGTATACTAACAACAAAAACGGGTCTATATAAACGTAAGGGAAAATGCCATATTTGATGATACAGGGGTTGATGCAATGCATTAGCCATCAACATTTTTTTTTTTCGCATTGAAATCATCCTTCCTTCCTAATCCAAAGGGAGGGAGGGTGAAGTCGTGGAACTAGAGCTCGTCTTAGTAGTACAAAGTGATTATAAATTTGTGGTGTGGGGATCAAGCATCCTCAGTTGGTTTGGGGGATTAATCTCGGTTTTCACTTTGTCTTAGCTTTCCCTTTATGGGTTTAGGTGGGGATTTTACTGGACTTTGCCAGGTTTTCACCTTGCTTTAGCCTTCTCTTTATGGGTTTGGCTAGGGATATTACCGGACTTTGCCAATATACCAGTAAGATGGGCATTTGAGTTATGTGGATTGGTAGTCAAATTAGGCATTCTAGGAGTGAAAACTAGGATGATGAGACAAGGGGGAGAAAAGAGACACTGATGGAACCAAGACCTCTGAGGTCCATAAAGAACAGAGAGGAGAGAGGGGAGTTGAGTCTTATTCGGAGGTCCATAAAGAACCGAGAGGAGAGAGGAAAGTTGAGTCTTACTAAATCCATGTGAATAGCATAGAAAAACTCTCGCAAGAGCAAGCCCAAAAAGTTCATAAAACAATGAAAAGAAGAGTATTTTGCAAGATCTCATGACTAAACTACAAATATGTGAAATACAAACTCTATTCATATATTAAAATCACTTTTGATCAACACTGTAAAGATATTCATTGGAACCAAGAACCTCCCTGTTCATCGCTAACTGATACCCTGCAGAAGATGCTAGTTTGCGAAATGAGTTTTGCCATCTGTCATTATTTTTTAAGTAATGACATCTTCATAATATCCATGAACAGATTTGTCTTTGGAAGGGAGGCGCAGGATTTTGTAAAAAGAAAGTGAGCACCTACCCCTGCCATCAATGAAATGAGATTCACCATTTGTCATTATTTTTTAAGTAATGACGTCTTCGTAGTATCCATGAACAGATTTGTCTTTGCAAGGGAGGCGCAGGGTTTTGTAAAAAGAAAGTGAGCACCTACCCTTGCCATTGATGTAATAATAGCGTTTTGATTCATTGAGGAAGAGGAAATCCTTGTCATTGCTCCAATTGCGGGTTGCATTGTTAGTTGTGAAGTTATTGTAGTTGGGCTTATTTACCTGAACCGCATTGTGTTGATCCTTCTGATACCTAAAAGCTGCAAAAAAGAAAAGTAGAAATAAAGGTTCGAAACTCAGGGAACTGAAAAAATAAGAAAAGAGGTCCGAATTCGAAACCCGGTAAAAGCAAAACAAAGCATAAGGTCCGAGTTCAAAACCTGGTAAAAGCAAAACAAAGCATAAGGTACTTACAGATCTAGTCAAGGAGAAGGAAGGTATGTTTGGCCAATAGGTTCATTTCAAAATTTTCCGGAAGGAGCATTTGAATTTTTAGGTATTGACAAGAATTGATTACATACCTCCGAAGAAATCCCGAGAGTTGTACATTGGACGGAAAACGCCCTTATCAGTTAATGGAAGTCCATACATGGTCATATATGTATAACCATCCATACACATGGTCATGTCAATCCCTCAGGGCGAGGGTAGTGCGGACTTCGGAGTGCCGTCACTGCACTATGCGGTGTATATATATATATATATATAAATTAAAACTTGTTAATTTTCAATATACCTGTCAATATGACTTTTTCAAATATTATTAGCCAGTCAGCGATGACGTGCAAATTTGGAAACCAATCGTATTTAATGGGTAAAAACTCAAAAAACAGGCATACAGGCGTCAGATTTAACCCCTGCCCCCGCAACGTATCGATTCAGAAACTGTATGGTTTCATGATCGATGCATATTGGCTCGCAACCCAAAACATGTGAACTCAACTGATAGATAGGACTCGACCCATACTACAGGAATTGGGTGGAATCAAATCTCCTTGCCGCGAGCGGAATCATATTGGAAAGAACGGCCTCCTTCAATTAGATCATAATATTGGCCCGCGCTTCTCTCTCAATTCAAACAGTAGGCAGGTTTTCCGCATGCGGCACCGCCAATTGAACGAGAATGATGGGCTTTTATCTCCTACCCTTTTTGGTTTATATATCGACAAGCTTGAGGAGTGGTTAAATTCGCAAGGGGGTGATGGTATCTATTTGTGCAATTTTGTTATAAGGCTTCTTTTGTATGCATATGACCTTATTCTGATTGCTAAATCGGCTCTTGGTTTGCAAGAGCACTTACTATCCCTTGAGCATTTTTGTAGAAGTGTGGGGATGCAAGTCAATATCAGCAAAACGAAAGTAGTGGTCTTCTCTAAGAAAAGAAAACATAACCAACATAAGTTCTACTTTGAAGGCAACATTCTGGAAGAAGTTGTGGATTACAAATACCTCGGAATTGACTTCAACAAAAATCTAAGCTGGAATGGTTGTAGAAAGAAAAGAACTTTGGGGGGTTGGAAAGAATTTTATGCTTTTCAAAATAGGTGCAGAGAGGCAGAGTTATGGGACTGGAAGACCACTCAAACTCTTTTTGGGCTTCTAGTGATTCCAGTGATTCTATATGGTTGTGAATTGTGGGCTAGCAATACTTCCGACATGCAGTGGAGACAAATTGAGAAAATTCAGAAGCGTTTGATTACAAACAAATTTAAGATTAAAAGTGCAGTTCCTTATGATATCTTGTTAAGTGAAACAGGGACTGCTCCTATTGAAGCAATTGCTATGGTGCGAGTCATAAGGTATTTAAAAAAAATTGAGCAAATGGAAGAGGGTAGATGGCCTAAGGTTGTCTTTAATGATAGATTGTGCAAGAGCAAAAAACTTGGATGCAGCAAAATAACAAATGGTTTAGTAAATGGGATATTTTCTTGAACGCGTGCCCCATAAACAGCAAAGAGATAAAAGCTTTTGTTATAGAAAAGTTCCACAAACTTACTTGGGAGAAGGAGCTAAGAAGAAAGAAAAATTACCATATTGAAGTGTTTAATCCCACTCATAATCATCAACCAAAAGCATACATAGAGGCCAATATCTCTTGGAGAGCCAAAATTCTTATTGTTCAGTTAAGGACTAATTCTCATCAACTCCGTTGTGAAACAGGGCGCTGGAAAAGGCCAAAGGAAGTGTGGGAGGAAAGGGTATGCATTTTTTGTTCTTCCGGAAAAGTGGAAACAGAAAAACATTTCATTTTAGAATGTGAGGCCTTCAAAGACAACAGGGAATGTTATGCAGATACACTAGCAGCTAGCTCTTGGGATAATCTATTTAACAAGGGGTTTGTCGAGAAGATGGGAACATTTATTGTGAAGCTTCACAAAAAAAGCAGAATACATCAAGCAGATGAAGAAACAATCTGTCCCATAGACTATCTTTAACTTTGTAGACATTAAAATAATTTTAAAATAATTTCAAAATACTTCTGGAGTTATTGCCTTAACATCCACCGGAATGCATTCCCGCCGAGATGAATTGCATCCACCAGGATGCAATTCCCTCTCCCTATAAAAGGTGGAGACCAAGGATCCTGCCCCAACCGAAAGGAAACAAATGGGCCCCAATGGATCTTCTTTTGTTTGTTGGATTCGGTACGAACAAACCACTTTAACAGCTCCCTTATTTTGAACGGGTTATGGCTTCTGGGACCATAATGCATAGCTGAAATATTTCCCATCCGGCCACGTGGTCATCGGACGTGACGGAATTGAGTGGGCGAATCATATCTGTTTATAAAAGCTGTAGTGGGGTGATGCAGCAGAAAATTCTTAAAAACAAGTGACTAAACTAATCATTCACTTACCATTGGTAAGATTAACATAAACATCGATGCATGACATACCAGGATATGTACATGCATTTTCTGGCAGCTCCGTCACTTCAACTCCCGGGAGCCGGAGGCTCCACGGTTCAGCGTAATCAATGCAACTGGTGCGGTCCAATGTCTGTACGGATAGTAATCACGGCATTAATGTTATTCAAATAACGAGCCCATTTGAATTCGAATTCAAATTTGAATTTAAGCGCCCAAAATTCAGCGCTAAAACCTCCCCTTGCATGAATCTAAGGCTTCCTGTCAACCAGAACAGTCCAAATATACTGTATAGATTCTGTAGATCTTCTCTTCAGCTTTCTCAAGTTGCCAGCCGCTTCTGTTATCAAATTACTTTGGCGTTGAAAAGTGGAAAGGATGTGGGTTGCCTCACGAACCTTTACAACAGCGTAGACAAGCTCCACTGTGTGTTATTGAATACCGAGAAATCCCATTTACTGGAGCCAAAGGTTATGTTCGCCCATTTTAATGAGATCCTTATACTACAGTTAGCTCCCATTGTCTACTGCTTTTGGGATGATGAACGCTGTTATGGGGATGGTATCCACCATGGGAGCACCACTCCATATGGCGGCAGTTGTGCCTGCGGCAAAAATACGTTGTATACGATGCTTGAAGAATTCTTCCATGGGAAATAGCACTAACTAGTGCAGGTGGAAGCAGCAGGGAAGGTTCTGTGAAGGAGATGGTTACTTTACTATCACGGATGGCTTACAGATGTCTCCCTCATCAGCCATCACCAGCTCACCAATTCACAATTACGTCTCCGCTGCCGTCACCCGATGGTCTTGGAGTTACTCTCTCTCCAAACGGGTTGTTTTCTCCGTTACCAGCCTTTTTCCACGCCAACTGCACTTTTCCCCATGGGCGCTCAGAGGATCCGCGAGATTCCTATCGGCTCTTCCATTGGAGGGTTAACAGTCGAGTTTTATTTCTTGCACGGTCACATGTGATTTTTCATTGGGCTGGTTTGTTAACTAAGATTAAGAGAAATTCAAATTGTATTTGTTAATTTTTTCCCAAGATTCACATAATTTGCTCAGAAGCCTTTGCCCCCTTCACGTTTTGTACTTTGTATTAACATTTTTTCCATTTTGGATTTTTTATAATGTTTTTAATAAAACTTTGTGTATATCTTCTAATATTTCTCATTTAACCGTGATATTTACTACATAAAAATCTCTGTTTCCTTTTAAATTAAAGTATATTTCCTTATTTTTATTTTATTTCTTTATTTTTATTTTTTTGTAATATCGGAATTAAGTTCAATACATTCCAGAAATCTCCAAAATTCAGCTTTGATATTTCCGAACTTCAGCCAACTAAATTAGAGCTTTGATTTAATTCTAAATTAATGTTAATGGTGACTATGGAGACAAAATACAAAAATGGTATGTAGAGTTCGAAAGTCCATATTAATGCTGATAGTGACTAATCCAAAAAATGGTTTAAAGTAATATGGTTTGAGATTTGGGAAAATAATTTAAAAATATTAAGAGTTAAAGAAAAGGAGGAAAGATAGGACATCAATGATAATTTCATATTCAATATAAGGAATATAAGAGCTCACTATGGAATAGCTAATTTTAATTTAATGTATGAGGTTGGTAATGGGTAGTATTTACACCCACTTTTACTTAGCGTAATAAATATAAAAATATTTAAATTTTGTTCGGTTGTTTTATTTTGATAATGTTTTTTTTTTTTTTTTTTTCTGAATAAGACTATGCTATTATATTATAAAAAGGGCAAAAATTACATCATCAGTAGTACAACAGAGCCGAAGCCCTGTGATTCCTGTCGAAGGACTGACAATAAGCTCAAGAATAATCATCTCCAAAATTACATAAGACCGACACTTGAACCACATCGACATTCATGAGACCGACACTGAACATACATGATTAGCCGAAACTGAAACACATAGAGACTGGAACAACTATGGATAGTCGTCACTGTAACAGAGAAGGACAGAATTACATAATGACAAAGACCTGACACATATAAGATAGCGGTGAGAGCAGACAGAGAAAAAATTCCTTTCTCAGAAACCTGAGGCGAGTTGCAGAGCGAACTAGTCATCATCAGTGGTGTGCGGATCTTCCTCCGTTTTGCATCTGGGAAGCTTGTGGATGTCCGGTTCGGTGAGAATGGTACGCTGCACAGGTTCACTTGGGCCTGCCCCAGGATCTGGGGAGAAGCTGTCTTGAACAGGGCGCAGCATATCAATGGCGGGAACTTGCATATCTATTGTGGGAGCCAACCCAGGAATCCGCGGAGGGCTGGCTTGAAGAGCATCATCTTGACCTCGAGGATTGCTGCAGTGCTCCACCGAAACCGTAACAAAGAAAGTAGAATTTGCCAGAGTACATGGAATACGATATCTCACCATGGGATGCGCAGAGTGCCCACAGTCCATCATTTCTCGGTGTTCCGCAGCTCTACCTCTGCCAACTGCCCGTCCCCTGGAGCGTCTGCGGTCGGAAGAAACCTCAATTGAGGAGGAGGGGGAGGGGGCTTGCCTCTGAGACGATGCCCGGCCTCTGTAACTCCCGCGCCGACTTATCCCTCGTTGGCGCTCTCGCTGCATTCTTGAATTGTGCGAGTAGCAGGTATACCCCCTCGCAGCCTCCCTCGGAACCAGAGAATGAGCCCACACCACCTCCGAGCACCCAATCCTTATGCCAGACTGCGGGAGAATGACAGAGATGCCATACATCCCCGAATTGTTCGAATTGTAGGAATACCCCCTCGCAACCTCCCTCAGAACCAGAGAGTGAGCCACCACAACCTCCCTCAGAACCAGAGCATGAGCCAACACAAACTGCGGGAGAATGACAGAGAAGCCATGGCTTTGTAGCGCCATTTTCCGGTTACCAAGAAGGGCAGTAAATGCCGAAAGGACTCGACTGCAATAAACCATCGCCTCCGAACTTAAATGCTTCACGCTGCTATACCATATGCTAATCGTCCTGGTATACGTGGCTCGTCCGGGCGGACACCTGCCCTTATGACGAGCCACTGAACTGCTATGCATTAAAACCACCCGCATCCGGGACTTATTTTGATAATGTTAATAAAGTTATTTTAAATTATTAAAAAGGTAAAATATTTAGTGTTTCACTTGAAAAAAAGAGGGTTACAATTTAATATCTATTAGAAAGATTAAAAGTTGATCATAACTAAAATATCGATTGACAAAGAGTCTACATATTTTTCATGAGTATAAAAAAAGGATAAAAGTGATCATTAGAGGAAATAAACACTAAATACTAGCAATTTTCCGTAAAGGTGTAAAGTACATTGAAGGAATATAAGATTTAAGAAGATCGTCTCACCACGAACGAAGCCCAATGTTGAATGCATCTGTATAAGGTTTTCCAAACTCTCCAATGCAAGTACCATGAGGCGAACGCACTACTCACAACCTATGCATGAGCACAAAGTGTTGACAAACCTTGCCCTAGGTGTGTCACGCCCAACTATTTATCTTTCCTCCACCAAATGGTGCCGCTAGTCCCATATTTCTTCTAGGGTGCGAGATCAATCTCAGTTGAGGTCCTAGAGCCCATCGACTCATTCCCTGTTGCTGTTGTTATAGTGCATGTCGAGCTATAGTGTTGTTGGGTGATGGATGTCTTCATGGTGTATCATAACTTCACCTCCGCATGGCGAAGTGCGCGGAGTCTTCGATGATCCTTGGTTTGCTTGATGAAGCTTTAGCATTTTGTTTCTTGCTTGCATGCTGGAAGGCTTGACAGGCTCATCTATTCATGAAGGTGCATGTTTGTTGCGTTCGACCCTTTCGCATGCTTCGTTCGTTCGTCTGTTGGTGAACCTGTCCTTCTCCATGTGCTCCCTTCGTTCATCCCATTTATCGTCTTGTCATGTTTGTTGGTGTACCTATACCTGCAGTCACTCATGACGAAATGACATTAAATCCAAAACCTCTTAGTATACCATGACAAATGATCATTTCGGATACAGGTGACCAAGAGAGGCAGCAAGGATGTGATGTAGGATGATGGCTTTGGGCAACTGCTAATGAAAACTGCGCAAGAGTCACTAAGAGATGGAGACGGAAATCTGAGTTGACAGTGACTATCTGCAAAGTCTGGCTCAGCTAGGAGGAAAAATTGCACAAATTTTGGGAGGAACAATTTAGGCTACTGGAAGGCAAGATAGGCATGCTCTGCACATTTTTCAGAACGAACGTGCAGCAGGGTTGGGCAGCCAGATTTGTGCAATTTTCCAGAGGAACAGGTCGGGCTACCTAAAGGGTCAGTTGTGCAAGGAGGGGCGAGTTATACATACTTGTAGAAGAAGCACAAAGTTAAATTTCATCAGGTGGATGCCGCTAATTTTTTCTTTCTTTCCATAAAACTTACACAGGCTGGTTTTTTATGAAGAATACAAAAACGTTGCAGGACATGCTACACATTTGGTCATGATTCATCATTTTGATAAAGGCACAATTTTCAGTTTTGGATAGTTTATGCTATGTTACAAGGTTATTATAGCTAGTGGATTTTTCCTTAAGCATTTTGGTTCAGGAAAAATCACCACATGATCAAGGTTTTGGAGATGTTGCAGGTGTTGCAAAAGTTTGTTGCGAATTTGATAACAAAAGGGAGATAGTGTTTCAGAGATCATGCTTTCAGTTTTGAAGTGGTTTCGTGAGTTCATAAGCTTCTTAGGGATATTTCAAGTCAGCCTGCATGCTTCAAAATGTTAGAGAAAGGTTGGATATATGTACAACTTGGACTATTGCGAAAGTTGTTGCGAAACTGGAGATTTGCAGCAGATTTGCTACGTTTTTAACACAGTGGACATTTCGACTTGCTATTTCGAATATTTGGTTTATAGAAGTTGTTTTAATCATGTTATTAGGTATTGTAGAACTTTAGGATGATGTAATTATGCATTGTTGTGGAAATTAAATGCTTTGATGATGTATCAAGTTAAGATTTGTAATAGGTAATTACTTCCTATTTTTCAGAAAAGTAGGTGAAAATTTGATGTATCTAGCTGATGATTAGTTTTCCTTTGAAAAATTTGACCCTAATAGGTGGCAGTGGAATATTTTGATGTATATAATATGTAAAAAATAAAGTAAAAGTTTTTTTTGGTCAGTGTGAGGAAGCAAGGCTGATATTTTGTACTTTTTATCAATTTTTCAAGTGAATAGAAGAAGGACGAAGGGATATGATAAGGATTCAAGTGTCAGACTTTGGTGATAATGTTTTATATGTGTTATCAATCATATCTTACAATCCCATGCTTTAAATACATGTCTTCATGTTTGGATTAAGAATAAATATTTCAGAATTCACTATTGTACTTTGTTTTATATAAGTTGAACAATTTATGTTTCTTTTTCCTCTTTATGGCACTTAGAATTCATCTTGTGACCTGATGCTCTAAATGTCTTTCTCATAATTCCGCACTCAGCCCCCCACAACGAAATCAAGTTAGAATACCAGCAAAACTGTGTATCTTTCCCCTGCATAAATCACCTTTATCATCCCTTATTCACTTGAAATCATTAGCAGAAATGAATTCCATGTTGAATGGCTCTATCTTCTCTCAGCTGCTTTTTTTATCCTCATAACTAGCCTAATATCAATGATCGTTCAGTCAACTGATTGAATCATAATAAAACCTAGTGAGAGAGCCCTCTTCAAGGTTAGAAGGGCTAGATTCTAGCCTAAAAGTGATTTGTGGTTACCTTTGTAATCCTTTCTTGGCTTAAAGAAAATTAGAGAGTTCTAACATGGACAAAAGTAATATTTTCCTTGTATATGGACAAATGTAATTTGAGAAAAGTAAATGGTTCATAATCTTGTAATTGACATTGAAACATTATGGTATTTTCTAACTGAGTTTTATCTTTTAGATTTCTGGCTAAAATCTTACGAAATGTTTTTTTAAGTCAAAACATTATTTTTTATTCTTTAAAATAGGTTTTTGACTATATGGATAAACATCTTTAAAATCCAGATACATTTAAATCATATTACATCTTGAAAAATCCATAGACATTTTAATCTTGGAGAGTTCACTATAATCCCTGAGGCATTGAAATCATGGAGATTTTACTTTCATTCCTGAGGTACCCTAATCTTGGACTATTCACAATGTAAACTTGTGATTCCATGAAATCCTTACCAAATTCTAGGAAAATTTCTGAGGAAAATATATCTTGAAAAACTCCAAAAACATATAATAGGTAAATTGTAACACACCCTCCTATGTAACCAGAGGTGGTCAATGGGTTACTTGACTCTCAAGGTGGAGTTCCAGAATGAGGTGAAATATTTATCCTTTTCCGTTTTCATATCTTTAAAAGAATTATAAAATCTAGCAAGGAATATCAGTTCTAATTTTCGATCAACACAACATATTAGTGATGAGCCCCAAAAATGTACAATTATTTGGGCTCATTCAACCTCCTAATTTGACTTAATCCACCATTCTCATTAGTTTATTGCATGTTTTTGATTATATTTATGTTAATAGAGTGAATTTGGTTAGTCATTATGCCAACAAGTCTAATGGGTGCTTTGTGTAGCCTTTTTGGTCAACTTGGAGACAAAATTGAAGGTCTTAATGAGCACTTGGCAGCCAAATTCGTGGGAGAACAAGCTAGAGGATTTGTAGGAAGGTGTCCCCCTCATTTATGGGCCCTTACCTCGAATTCTCCACCATCAGCTCGGAGTTCAAAGGCCACCAAATCAATGAGCACAAGGGCAGCCAAGCAAGTCAAGTAGGACTGCTGTTAACTACAAGTCTTGGGCAGCCAAGTCCCTAAATTTTAGGAGGACTGTTGGGTCCTCAAATTGTATAAATAAGAGGGCTTAAGACCTCATTTCAGTTAGTCAATTTGGTTAGCCAATTAGTCATTTTGTTTTAGCCATTAGTTAGCTAGTTTGTAGTTCGATTTTTATGCAATAGATTAGCTTTGCTTTCAGCTCATGTTCAAGTTCTTCTTGTGGACAGTTTTGATGTAACTCTTCATTCTTGATTAATAAAGATGAATCCAGCTTTGCACCAGCTCTAAATCTCTCTTGGGAGGCTGTAGCTCTTGGGGTTGGGCCCATCTCAAGCGCTCAGTACCTCCCTTGTTTATCTTTATGTGTTTGCTGCGTTCTCAAAATGAAATCTTCTCTTTAGATCTTGCTTTGTTATTTTGGTTGTTTTTGATGGTTAAAGTAGCTTTTTATGGTTAGAATCGATTGGTAGGAGTTTGTCATGCATTTAGATCTTTTTGAATGTTCTTACTCACGTGATGTACATGGTTCTCTTTCCAAACAAAGCTGCTGTTTATTCATTTCATTGACAGTTGGATTAAGTTAGCTAGGACTTGGTTTGTTTGCAAGGATTCATTGATTCGTTTGAATGAGCATTGTGCAGGGCATCTCTATCACCTTCATCACCTCCTCGTTCATCTGAGCCTCGTCCAGATCAGCTCCTCCATCACCAAGTCTGTTTCCTCATCTCCCATCTGCTCTTTTGCCACGTAACCCTACCTTCTTGCTTTTCCATTGCCTACACCTTCGTTGATGCAAGTCAGCCTTCCACATCATCTCACCACTCCATCCATCAATTCCTGGGTCACTTCAGACCCCCATCCTACCTCCATAACCATCCATGCATCTTCCATCAACCATCCATCCTCAAACATCCCATTTCGAAACATCTTGTAGAATTCCTGAGTTTCCTGTAGAATCCCCTGCAGACATCCTGTAGAAGCCTGCAAACTCGGTTTCCGAGCACCTGAACGTTGTGGACTTCTGTGGACTGATGCTAGGGATCCTCTGGGACCTCTCCTAGCCCTCCTGACCTTTTCCAAGCTTTCTCTCCCTTCGCACCACCTCTGCACAGCCAAACCCTAATAAGAAACAAAATCATAATCACTCCATCCACTTAAGCAAAAATACAAAAACAATGTTCTTTTCAATGGAAGTAGTTTGAGTTCATGCATTTCACATCACTAGAAGTAATGGCATCATTTTTAGACATTTTCACTCTCACTATTGCATCATAGAGGTTAAACTAGTCAGATTAGGGTTTACTAGGGTTTCCATGTTTTGGTTGGCTTTCAGTTCATTTTTGCAAAGTAGATTAATTTCCTCTGAGATAGCCTTCGTCCATCATTTAGAAAGCTTCTTCTGAGAACATATAGAGGTTGGCTTGAGCCCCTAGCGGACTTGTGCCAGCTGACCAAGTGACAGCTGCGACAAGAGCTAGTACTTGTGCATACATCACCGTCGCTTCCAAGTTTGTACGAACTACCGGGTTGATAAAATTAGAGATAGGGAGCCCCAGGAGTTGTAGCATTATTGCTACAATACTGGAGCCCACCAATTAGTTCCTGTCGTTCATGTCGAGTTATTCTTGAAGGAAACTTACCTTTATTTTTCTTAGAGATGTGATGTTGTAGCCTGACATTTCACTTTAAGAAAACATGAAATTTCATAATGTTATCCCCATTTAATATTATAAATATATAAAATTACTCCATTTATGAGATCCCTAAGCAATTAGAGCTAAAGTTCCCCAAGCCATACCATTGAGGACTGGAAAGGAAATATCATGGGATTTCAAATCATAACTATGATACAATATGTATTAGATGTATCCCATAGTGGTCACTTCCAATAGAGACAGTTATTAATAGCATGACACATTTACAATTAGTGACAACAACAATTTTCTATATTATAGTCATATGTCTAGAAGAAGGGAAGCATAGATATAGCACTTCGTATTAGCCATCTAGAATATGTGGTTTTAATGATTGGGTACTATCATTCGAGCTTCATATGTACGAGCAACGGATTGGGAATTGTCCCTAGTCAGCAAAAAATTAGGAATATAGCAAAAGAAGCAGAGGGTTTCTAAATTGCAGGATGGTTAAACCAACAACTCATACCAAAGCCACAAAGTACAGTTGCATATAGGGTTAATGCACATATAGAGTTAATTCACATATAGAAAAGATGCACATATACAGAAGTTACATATACTAAAGTTTCAAATACATGGAGGTTATGTGTATATACGGAAGTTGCACATATACTTGGAAGATATGTGCATATAGAGAAGTTTTGCATATACAGAAGATATGTGCATATCTTCTGTATATGCACAATTTCCATATATGGAAGTTGCACATATACGGTAGATGCACATATATAAAAGACATGCATATACATAAGATATGCACATAAGAAAGTTACGCATATACGAAAGATATGTGCATATACGAAAGTTGTGCATATACTGTAAATGCACATATACAAAAGATGCACATATACTAAAGTTACATATACTAAAGTTGCACTTACATGGAGGTTATGCGTATATACGGAAGTTGCACATATACCTGGAAGATATGTGCATATAGAAAAGTTTCGTATATACAGAAGATATGCGCACAATTTCTGTATATGCAAAATTTCCATATATGGAAGTTGCGCATATACGATAGATGCAAATACATAAAAGACGTGCATATATGGAAGATATGCACATATCTTCCGTATAGGCGCAATTCTGTATATGGAAGTTGCGTATATATGGTAGATGCACATATAAAAAAGATGCACATATGCAGAAGATATGCACATATAAGAAAGTTATGCATATGTTGTACGTGTTTCATGTAGGTAGTCCTTGGCTACAAAAACTACGCTAGGAAACCAACTCAACCAGCCTTTAGGTTCAAGCTGACCCTTCAACTAGAGGGGGTTCCCTCAGTTGTTACGAGGCTTTGTTTAACGATGTTCACCTGTCACTGAAAAACAACCTTTGAAGCACAATGAGCAAATTTATGGTTTTAATTGGGGGTGGTTGGTGATCAATGACAATCCCTATTCGTGATTAAAGGCCTCTCTCACAAGGTCCCTTCTCAAAGTGTCAGATTCCAACCTGAGAGAATGACTTAGCTTTTCAAGGATTATGATAGAAGAATGTAAGGAGATTCCTAATAATTGAGCAGTGAGCCTGACTACTTAACAACTAGGGAAATTTGGATGCATGTAGAATATTTCTACAACCCAACAAAACATATTTAGGAGAAGATAGAAGGAAAAACAATAAAATCAGTTCAAAGAAGAGCTAACTCAGACAGACAGTCCAATATACTAATCTCTTTAAATGATTATTAATTTGCAAGGGATTTCAGAGAGATTGAAACTCAATCTATTCTTACCCAGATCTTTTATAATACTTTGAACATGTACAGAAAATAAGTTATGGAAACACTAGAAAGACATACTAGAAAACACAAAATTCAGTCAAACTGGAGCCGGAAGGCTTTCATTAGAAATCCTATAATAGAAGCTATTACTTATGGATTTTACTCACTACTCAAACTTATTGAGATTTCACATAAATTGGAACTGTGATGGGTCATTAATAAAAAGTAATTTGACTTCATTGAATTCACATTGACGAAATGATGGAGTAGTAATAAAGTTGCATGCTACCATGGAATTTTCATTGGAATTTAAACCTTAAAGCAACATTGTGATTTACTAAATAACTTGCAATAACTGCAGTATCAGACCATCATTTCACATTCGACGCAGCCTTATGTATGTTTAACCAATTACCAAATAAAATGTTATAGGATGTGACCAATAATATTTTAGAAAAAATAAATTAAAATGTAATTAAATAATAATAATAATAATAATAATAATAAAGTTAAACTATGGACTGACTTTAAAAGAAATTGGTCAAACATAGATTATTAGCCACATCCTAACCAAGCTTTATGGGCTCATTCTGGAAAAAAAGCTTAGCCTTTGGCTTGATAACTAGAGTAAAAGAGGACACATCACTCGATCATCCTATTCATCTCTCTCGACAGAAGAAGATTCGACTGGGTTCGGGTCCTTAAAATTGGAACCAGACAACACTCTCTGCAAGAGAATACACGGGAGGTGATCCTAGATTCAGTGAAGGCATCCATCCTATTTTTACAGTTGCAACTGAAGTTTCTGAAAGTATTTCTTGTAGTTAGGGAAGACTTGTACCGTTGTTTCCCTGCTCACCGAAATTTTCTCCAAGGCCTTGCCCGCAAGACTTTTCATGTTTGACAACAAAATTTTTACAATGGTGGGACCGCCAGTTGTGCAGGGGGTGAAACTTCCCCTCAACCCCATAAATTACAATAAAAAAGACCCTACAGGCAGAGTTGAACACAACCCAACCACAAACCCCGGGGTCTTCGAACCAAACCAAACAACAACATTCCCCAGGGCTTGTGCCCTTAACCCGCATCCCATATAACCCCATTTGAGAGAGAATAACTTCATAACATACCAACACAAATACCATACCAGTTAGGATTACATACTACTGTTGGCGTTATGACACAGGCTTGGCACTATGGCACAGGTATTATCCTTGATGGCAACTCACTCGGCAAATCATTCAGATGATAGATCATAATTTAGGCTCTTAGAATGAAGGAAAAAGAGATATACGCAGGTTCCACTTAACCAAGCTGTGTATACACGCGGGATAGACGATCAAAAGGTGCGTATGAATATGCATGCACTTTCATGCAAGGAAAAGCACGTACATGTGGGAAAACTTGTTTTTAGTCCACGGTTTTTAGTCCTTGGTATTTGGACCTATGGTTTTGGACCATGGTATCTCGTTCGAAGTGTTGAACCCAGGTATTGGGTCCCAAGTATTGGTTCTAAGTGGTTTTGGACCATGGTACTGAGTAAGGCCTAAGACTATAAAAGGGGAAGGAGATCATTAGGCAAAGGCACTCAAGCATTGAATATCTTATGAAGAGAAAGATCTAAAATACTGGTCATTGGGTTATGGTGCATAGCTGGATCTGAATCAAGGAGGAACCTGAGCGCTAGAAGAAGCATAAGTTTCATTGATGGGTCAAGATATTAAGGCTTGAAGAGAAGTATCTTTGTGTGATTTTGATCTGTTATATTTGGAGCATGACTTGATCTATAAATATGATGATCTGGGTATAACTGATGTCTGAATAATTGAAAAGGGTAAATTATCTTTTATAGATCTGTACGCAGTTTCAACATAGCAAAGGGGTCTATACACACTAGTTCAGTAATTCAAAACAACGCATACACAGGTTTGCCTTAATATAACAACGTATGCATGCAGGTTCTACATATTGAAGTAGTGTGCGTCTCATAAAACATGTTTTAGCTACTTCTGTTTATTGCTGCAATGTTCTGGGTTCAGGATTGGTTTCTGGTTACTGTTACTGTATTCTGGTTACAGTAGTCAGAGAAGTGATTGTTTGATTCAGTTTTGGTTGATGCAAAGGAGATTGGTTATTGTAGATATATTTTATGTTTGATTGATGCTATTGATGGATCCAGTCTGAAAATTTATGAAACGTGATCATTGGAAGAAAAGAAAAGGTTGTAGCCTTCTATAGGCCAACACCTACATACTAGTACATCAGCTAATAGAAGAGCTAAGGGGGTAGTGGCTCCCTTCCAGGAGAAGCTGGAGAACGAGAGAATGTGGTAGCCTTCTGTAGGTAGAAGCCTGTGTACTGGTATAAGACTCACCAGTACAAAAATATTGTAAAAAGAACTTTCTTATTAAAAGAAGATAGAGACGAATTGCAGCAGGTGGTTTTCACCCACATTGGGTTTCCACCTTATATCTTGTGTTCATGTGTGTGATTGCCTGTACTGTTTACTGCACTTGATTATTGTTTTATGGTTCTGATACACAGATTAACATCAGCTAACTAAATTAGAAATCTGCAAGATATACGCAGTTTTCTCTAAACACAATTGCATATATACGCAGGTTTAATTAACATAAGTAGTGTATATCAATTTGTTTATGGAAATGAAAAAATTGTTAAATTGATAATACTGATTCACCCCCCCGCCCAGTATTATTTACAACAATTAGTATCAGAGCAGGTCCTTCGGAAGAATCTTGATCACTTGAAGGAAGATCTATCATCATGAGCAACTATGAAAAAGATGCATCCATCAGGCCACCAATATTTGATGGGAGCAACTTTGTCTATTGGAAGGTAAGAACCACAACCTATCTACAATCTCTTGGTACATAAGTTTGGGATATCGTCGAAGGAGGATACACATTCCTATCAGCAACTCCTATAGATATTTTTGGTAAAAAGCAGTATGAAACAAATGCAAAAGCTGTCAATACTCTATTGGGGAGTCTATCTCAATCAGAATTCATCAAGGTTATGTAGCTCAAAACCGCCAAAGAAATATGGGACAAGATCATTCTAAGCTATGAAGGAGACGATCAGGTAAAATGTGCAAAACTACAATCTCTCAGAATTCAATATGAAACTCTCAGAATGCACAATGATGAAAGTGTGGCTAATTATTTCTTACGTATAGATGAGATTGTTAATCGCATGAAAAACTTGGGTGAAGAGATAAAATAAGTTACTTTAGTTGAAAATGTTTTAAGATCTTTATCCTCTAAGTTTGAATCAAAAGTTTCTGTCATAGAAGAAAAGCAGAATCTTCAGAGTATTACCATGTCACAATGTTGGGTCCCTATAATACTAGTGATTACCCCATTACTATTGTAGTTATACTCCTTATTAATATTGTTGTGCCCCTATTGCCCCCATATTGTTATTACTGTGCCCCATAGAATCCCTCTATTGTTATTTTTGTGGCTTTATATTATTATTGTTAGGTCGGCTGGGTTATATTGTGACTCCTTAGACTCCTATATATAGAAAGGAGGTTTTGTCATTTGTATCATCCAAGAATTGTTCATTTATGTAATGTAAAGGAGGTTGCCCCCTCAAAGAGGCTGAATTCTAAGGCGTCGATCTATCTTTTCTATCTTTTCTTGAGCTGGTTTCATAACATTTGGTATCAGAGCTTTGGATTCTAGGGTTTCGCTGCTCCAAACAGGTCATCGTGAAATTTTCGCTATAACTTTTTTCTGCGACGTTTCAGAAGATGCAAAAAAAAACCCATTTGAGAATAAATCGCACTAAACCTCGGGTCCAAATTTCAGATCTTTTCGCACTATATTTGTGGAGATATGATCTGAGGAAGTTGGTCTTTTTGCAGACTCCTGAATTACATTCCAAACAGGTGACCTAGGGAAAATCGTCATAACTTTCTCTCTGGGGATCGGATTGAAATTTCGTAAGAAGGTACAGAAAAAGGACGGACTGTAGTTTCTTGTTTGCATTTTCAGATCCAAAGGTCAAAACAATGACTTGTGGCACGTCGTACAAGTTCACTCTACTGAACTAGTCTATAATCAAGTCACTGTGGGAGATTTCGCATAACTCTTCCTTGGAGAATCCAATTTGGGTCAGACTTGTGGCATTGGAAAGAGGACACAAAGGGCTACTGCTGGTCACAAATTCAAAACTAGATGATCGGAAAGTACAGAGATACATCAAAGGCAATATCGAGCTCCTACAAAGTGAAAAAAGGTGTGTAGATTTTCTTAAATTTTTGCTTAAAGCTTGGTTTGAAAATTTATTTTGAAGGAATTCAAAGGGCATAGTAGAGAATTATTATCAGTAACTGATGCCCTAAGGAAAGAAAATGCAAACACCTAGTAAGGAACCTGAAAACTCTAGCATGACTCATGAAGAAGAAGAAGAAATGCTATATGATATATCAAAATTACAAGAACAAGTGCAACAAGTGTCACTTGCACAAAAAGCAACAGAATCTAAGATGGATGGTTTAAGGAAAGATGTAGAAGCTAAGATGGATGGTTTAAAGAAAGGTGTAGAAGCTAAAATGGATTGTTTAAAGAAAGGCGTAGAAGCTAAGATGGATGGCATGGAAGCTAAGGTGAATGGCATGGATGCTAAAATTAATGGCATGGATGATAAGATGGAAGAATTGAAGATAAATATGAATAAGTTGCTACAAGAAATGGTCACTAATGGTGAAAGGGTACTAAAGGAAACTCATGATGAGAACAAAAGAAATGTTAATCATGATTCCATAGACGCTAATGTTGGATCGAAGACTCACCATATTCCAAAAATCGATATGAGAAAGTTTGATGGCAAGGATCCCGCCACATGGATATTACAGATGGAGCAATTCTTCGATCTCAATAATGTGCAAAACACACAAAAGGTATGTATGGCAACTTTATATTTGGAACCAAATCAGTTTGTATGGTATCAATGGCTTTGCTCTCGTAAACAATTTATCACTTGGGCAATTTTTACGGAAGAATTGATAGCACATTATGAGGATACAAAAAGCAACACTTTTTTTAGCCAATTGATAAGTCTCAAACAAAAGGGTTCAATAATGGAGCACATTGAGGAGTTCCAAAAATTGAACATAAGGGTAAAAGATATTCCAGAGGAGCATAGGATTGATGTGTTCATAGGGTCTTTAAAGGATAATATCCAACATGATGTTCGCCTTTGGGAACCTGATTCATTAGAGAAGGCATTCAGGTTAGCAAGAAAAATGGAAAGCAAAATTATGGCAACCAGGAAGCATACCACTCACAACTATAAAGACGGAAGTGTTGTTGCCCCTAGTCTTCCACAACCTATAAGGTTGACACCACAACAATTGGAAGAAAAAAGAGCAAAAGGGCTTTGTTACAGTTGTGATAGCAAATACACTAAAGGTCATAAGTGTGCTGAGAAGAAATTATTCTACATAGATTGTGAAGAGGAAGAAGAAAAGGAGCAAGAAAGGTCAAAAGAAGAGGATATACTCCAGGAACAAAGCCTAGATGAAGAACAAATAAATCCGACCATATCTTGTAATGCATTGGCGGGAATTACCACTCCTCAAACCATCAAGATAGAAGGACAAATCAAGAAGAAAAAGGTAATAGTGTTGATTGATTCAGGAAGCACCCACAATTTTATTCATTGTAAGGTAGCAAAAGAATTGAATTGCTTCCTATATCCAGCACCAGAGTGTCAAGTGATGATTGCAAATGGAGGAACAATAAATTGCTCTGGAAAGTGCCATAATATCAAGCTATCCATGGGAGAATATGTATTGACTAGCCCAATGCTTTCCATTCCAATGGGAGGTGTTGATGTTGTACTAGGAGTCCAATGGCTACAATCCTTGGGTACAATAGCTTTTAATTTTCAAGAACTTTTCATCAAATTTTCTAGGGAAGGAAAGGAAGTTGAATTAAGGGGTATTGCAGGGAAACCAGGAAAGATAATAAGCTCTAATGGTATGACAAAGCTTCTAAAAAAGGAACAAAGAGGTGTAATTGCACAATTATGTTCGCTAGATGTTTCCACATCGGAATCATCTATTTCTCCAGATCTCCAAAAAGTCCTGGACAATCATTCCAAGGTATTTGAGACTCCCAAAGGTCTCCCACCTATGCGTGATCATGATCATGCTATTCATCTGATTCCAGGAAGTGTTCCTCCAAACATCAGGCCGTACAGATATCCCTATGTCCAAAAGAGTGAAATTGAACGTATGGTTGCAGAAATGCTAGAGGCTGGTATAATTCAACCGAGTCAAAGTTCTTTCTCTGCTCCAGTAGTATTGGTGCACAAGAAGGATGGATCATGGCGCATGTGTCCGGATTATAGGGAGCTCAACAAGCTCACTATTAAAGATAAGTTCCCCATTCCTGTCATTGATGAATTACTGGATGAATTGCATGGATCAATTTACTTCACCAAGTTGGATCTTCATTCAGGATATCATCAAATCAGAATGAAGACTGAAGACATTCCGAAAACAACATTTAGAACTCATGAGGGTCATTATGAATTTTTGGTCATGCCTTTTGGCCTTACCAATGCACCTTCAACATTTCAAGGTTTGATGAATTCAATTTTCAAACCATTCCTTAGAAAATTTGTGTTAGTATTTTTTGATGATATACTAATCTACAGCAAGTCTTGGAAGGATCATGTTGAACATGTTGACATGGTGCTACAACTATTGGAGGAGAAACAATTATATGCAAAAAGATCCAAATGTTTCTTTGGAGTCCAGGAGGTGGAATATCTGGGTCATATTGTATCTCATGAAGGAGTTAAGGTAGACCCTAGCAAAATTAAAGCCATTAAGGAATGGAAAATCCCCACATCCATAAAGCATCTGCGAGGATTTCTCGGGTTGACAGGGTATTATCACAAGTTTGTTAAGAATTATGGGAGAATAGCAGCACCTCTAACAACATTATTGAAGAAAGATGCATTTTCATGGACTCCGGAAGCAACAAAGGCCTTTGAACATCTTAAAGAGGCAATGTGCCAAGCACCGATCTTAGCTACACCGGACTTCACAAAAACCTTTATTGTGGAATGTGATGCTTCAGGAAATGGAATTGGTGTTGTTCTAATGCAAGATGAAAGACCCATTGCTTTTGAAAGTCGTCCAATCAAGGGAAAGTTTTTAAACAAAGCTATTTATGAGAAGGAAATGTTGGCAATACTCCATGCACTTAAGAAATGGCGACCCTACCTAATGGGAAGACACTTCAAGGTAAAAACGGATCATGATAGCCTTAAATACTTTTTAGAACAAAGATTATCCTCTGAAGAGCAACAAAAGTGGGTCACAAAGATGTTGGGTTATGACTTTGAAATCATCTACAAAAAAGGGAAGCAAAATGTGGTGGCAGATGCACTCTCAAGAAAGGATGAGGATGTGGAAGCATTGTTGTGCGCCATTTCTATTATCCAACCAGATTGGATAAACGAAGCAGGGGAGGAATGGAAGAATGACGAAGAAATGTGGGCACTTATTCGAAAGTTACAACAAGATTCCAGTACGTCTTATACATTTAGCTGGAAAAATGATTCGTTATGGTACAAAGATCGCTTATACCTCTGTAAGAATTCCCAGCTAAAACAAAAGATTCTTATGGAATTGCACACTTCTCCCTTAGGAGGGCACTCAGGATTTTTAAAAACTTACCATAGGGTTAAGAAGGAATTTTTTTGGGATGGCCTTAAATCATATATTCAAAAGTTTGTGGCGGAATGTTTGGTTTGCCAACAAAATAAAGTTGAAACAATTAAGACACCCGGTCTATTACAACCTTTATCCATTCCAAGCCAACGTTGGGAGGAGGTTTCAATGGATTTTATCACAGGTTTACCCAAGTCTGCGGGAAAGAGTGTTATCATGGTGGTAGTTGACAGACTTACCAAGTATGCACACTTTTGTGCATTATCACATCCATTTAAGGCCAGTACAGTTTCTACTGCATTTATGGAAACAATTCAAAAGCTACATGGAAACCCAAAGATTATTGTAAGTGACAGAGATCCCATTTTCACTGGAAATTTTTGGACAAAATTATTTTCTTGTCTTGGTACTCAGTTAGCCCATAGCTCATCTTATCATCCTCAATCTGATGGGAAAACTGAGATAGTAAACAAATGTTTGGAAGGATATCTTTGTTGCTTTGTATCTGATAAATAGACACAATGGGTCAAATGGTTGCCTCTGGCTGAATGGTGATATAAAACTTCCTTCCATACAGCAACAAAAATGACCCCATTTATGGAACTTTATGGGTATCAACCACCATCCATCACATCATATTTAAGAGACAATGCATTGCTAAGACACATGGCTGTCCACTACATGGCAAGAAACAAAGTTTGCAAGGCTCGGATAAGGAATCTAAAGGCGAATTTGAAGAAGGCAATCAAGAAGAAAAAGAAACAAAGGGAGCTCGATCATCTTCAGATTTTGGCCGAGGCCTCTTTGGCCCAACATCACACTTGATAAGGAAGCTCCAGCCCAAATTTCAAGAAATTTGGGGCATTTTTTGTGATTTTGGAAATTTTTGTGTTAAAAAACAGGCTTTTTCAGGATATCTTCGTTGCTTTGTATCTGATAAACAGACACAATGGTTCAAATGGTTGCCTCTGGCTGAATGGTGGTATAACACTTCCTTCCATACAACAACAAAAATGACCCCATTTATGGCACTTTATGGGTATCAACCACCATCCATCACATCATATTTAAGAGAAAATTCTAAGGTTCAGGCAGTGGAACATCACATCGAACATCAACAACAAGTCCTCCAACTCTTAAAGGATAACCTCGTGTTGGCACAGAATAGAATGAAACAACAGGCAGATCAACATTGCAGTGAAAGAAGTTTTGATGTAGGTGATTGGGTATTCCTACGGCTACAACCATATAAGCAAATGTCCCTCAAGAAAGCTAAGAAGGATAATAAATTATCACCAAAGTATTATGGTCCGTACAAGGTGTTGCAAAAGATTGGTACTATGGCATACAAATTGGAGCTTCCTGCAGCTTCTCGATTGCACCCAGTTTTCCATGTTTCATGTTTAAAGAAGGTTATAGGCGACAAGCTCCCAGTTCAAACAATATTGCCAGAACTTAACGAGGAAGGAAAAATTATATTGGAACCGGAAGCAGTCACAGAAACAAGAACTCGACAGCTGCGAAATCGATCAATTTCGGAGTATCTTATCAAGTGGAAGAACTTATTTGCTGAAGATTCCACATGGGAGGATGAGAATTTTATACAAAAGTATCCAGAACTAATCAAGCGTTGAGGACAACACTTTTTTGAAGTAGAGGGGCATGTTGGGTCCCTATAATACTAGTGATTACCCCATTACTATTGTAGTTATACCCCTTATTAATATTGTTGTGCCCCTATTGCCCCCATATTGTTATTACTGTGCCCCATAGAATCCCTCTATTGTTATTTTTGTGGCTTTATATTATTATTGTTAGGTCGGCTAGGTTATATTGTGACTCCTTAGACTCCTATGTATAGAAAGGAGGTTTTGTCATTTGTATCATCCAAGAATTGTTCATTTATGTAATGTAAAGGAGGTTGCCCCCTCGAAGAGGCTGAATTCTAAGGCGTTTATCTATCTTTTCTATCTTTTCTTGAGCTGGTTTCATAACACACAACTGCATGGAATCCTAACTGCTTTCAAAATGAGAAAAGGGGGTCCATTAGACATTATAGAAGCCGCATTCAAAACTTCAAAAGGAGAATACAATGAGTCAAGACATATGTCAGAAGGAGAGGAAGAATCAAACTTTGTCAAGAACCTTCAACGGGGCTCTGGAAAATTCAGAGGTAAGCTACCTTTCAATGCTTTGCTTGTGGGAGAGTCGGTCACTATGCAACCAAATATCCTCATAAAGATAATCTTGGTAAAGGTAAGGAACCAGTTAAATGGAACAAAAAACAGAATGTAAGTAAGAAGAGCTATTATATACATGAAGACAGTGATGGACTTTCAAATAGTGATGAAGATGAACATGGTAATGATTATAGACTTTTGATGGCCTTTGAAGATGATGATTTCTTGGATGATATAGATGAAAATGATCTCTATGAAGAAATTTCTAAACTTAAAATTTGTTTAGAAGAAAAGAGTATGATTATAGATACTCTGACATTCCAACTTGCTGAAAGGGAAAAACACAATGAAAAGTTAGAATGTGAAACTGTGGGACTTAGAAAAGATATTGAGAAAACAAAAGCTCTTAATCTTAGATTTGCTAAAGGATCTGAAACTTTAGATAAGATTATCAAAGTGCGGCAATCTCCTCTAATCAAGACAGGTCTTGGATATACTGAAGAAGCATCTCAAGCAAGAAGCCATCCACCTCCAAAAGTTATCTTGATGCAGCAAGGAGAAGTGAACAGGTCGACAATTGTCAGCAAAGGCTTAAAGTGGATCACTAGGTAAATTAGGGTCAATATAATTCAAGGATGAACAAAAGCTACAACCAACCGCAGGTAAATCATTCTCAATTTGCCTCAAGAATGAATGTCAATGGAAACTACAATCACCTGGTTGGTAGATTTGATAATCGCAAGAATTTCTTTAATGGCCAATGTTTCTCATGTCATAACTTTGGACACAAAGCTACTCAATGTGTTTCTTACAAGACCATCATGACTAGAGAAGCACGAAATCAAAGGAGTGTGACTGGGATCATGAAGAGGACCTACAATAACTTTTCTATGCTTGAAAATGAAATAGAATGCTCTATTTGTAACAACTTTGGTCATGAAGATTTTGAATGTAGGAGTAAGTTTCGACAAACATCTCAAAAGGAGCAAGCTTCATTGGGTCCCAAAACATGGAGAAAGAAGAAACCACAACCAGAAAGAAGTGGTATATCCTTATATGCGGAAGGACAGGAAAATCAGTGGTACATCGACAGTGGATGCTCAAAACATATGACAGGTGATAAAGAAAAACTTCAGTCATATAGTGCCTTAGAAAAGGAGAGGAAGGTCTCATTTGGAAATGACACCCCTGCACTCATAAAAGGTAAAGGCTCTGTTCTTTTAAAAGAAAAGGTGAAAGCTGGAAATGTTATGTATGTTGATGGCTTAAAGCATAATCTATTGAGTGTCAGTCAAATGTGTGATCAAGGAAATGAGGTAGTATTTCAATCAAATGGATGTATTTTTCGTGAGCTTGATACAGGAGAAACAGTGATCAAAGGCATAAGAACTCCAAATAATTTATACATACTCAAGGGAGGACAGCAACAATGCTATCTAAGCAAAAATGATGAACATTGGCTATGGCACAGAAGATTGGGGCATCTAAGCTTCCCTCAGATAAGGAAAGCATGCAAATATCAAGCTATTCGTGATCTTCTTGACATCAAAATTCCAAACAATACAATATGCAAATCATGTCAGTTTGGTAAGCAAACCAGAACACATTTCCCTGAGAAGGAAGGATTAGTTAGTAAGCCACTTGAACTTGTCCATACTGATTTATGTGGTCCATCAAGGAAAAAGTCACCTCGTGGAGAAGAATACTTTATATTGTTCATTGACAACTTTTCCAGGATGTGTTGGATAGGACTTCTGAAGCATAAAGACGAAGCTTTCGAAAAATTCAAAGCGTTCAAAGCCTTGGTTGAAAATGAATCAGATCGCAAAATCAAATGCCTCAGGTCTGATCGAGGAGGGGAATTTACCTCAGATGAATTTTTCAACTTTTGTGAAGAACATGGAATAAGAAGGGAATTCTCTACTGCAAGGACTCCTCAGCAAAATGGAGTGGTAGAAAGGATGAATAGAGCGGTTCAACAAATGGCTCGTGCTGTGCTTGATGAGTCTGGAACTCCTGCAACCTTCTAGGGTGAAGCTGCATTTGCTTCCGTTACTATTCTCAACAAAACAAACGTTTGGGTAAATAGCACTCAAACTCCTCATGAACTTTGGTATGGTAAGACTCCTACGGTAAAATACTTCAAAGTTTTTGGAAGCAAATGTTACATCAAAAGGACTGATGAGAATCTTGGCAAGTTTGAACCTAGAGTAGATGAAGGCATTCTCCTCAGTTACTCTTCCCGAAGTAAAGGATATAAGTGTTACAATAAAATACTTGGAAAAATTGTTGAAAGTATTGATGTGGGGGTTGATGAAGCAGGCGGCAATACAAAGTAGATAAAAACCAAAGATTTAGAAGATGAAGAGGACTATCCTTCAACATCAGATTAGACTAATGATGAAGAATAAACTTATGAGGCACCAGAAGAACAGATAAGAGTAGAAGAAAAGACTCGATCCAGGTATGTCCAGAAGAACCATCCAGAGACTCAAATTTTGGGGCAGAAAGAGGCAGGTGTACAAAAAAGAAGAACTATTATAGAAGCTTCAAGCTATCTAGCATTGTTGTCCTCCGTCGAACCACGAAATATAAGTGAAGCACGCAAAGATGAATACTGGGTCAAGGCCATGAATGAAGAACTTGAGCAGATTGAAAAGAATAACACTTGGGAATTGGTTCCTAGACCTAATCTTAAGAATGTCATAGGGACCAAATGGATATTCAAAAACAAGTTGAATGAAAATGGAGATGTTATTAGAAACAAGGCCAGACTTGTTTGTAAATGGTATGCTCAACAAGAAGGTATAGACTTCGAAGAAACTTTTGCACCAGTTGCTAGACTTGAAGCCATAAGAATGTTCCTTGCTCTTTCTAGCTTTCAGAAGTTCAAAGTATATCAAATGGATGTGAAATCTGCCATTCTAAATGGAGACTTAGAAGAAGAAGTGTATATTGAGCAACCAGATGGATTCATCCTTGGAAATGATCCAAAACTTGTATGCAGACACAGAAAGGCTCTCTATGGTCTTAAACAGGCTTCAAGAGCTTGGTATTATCATCTGGACAAATACCTCCATCAACAAGGTTTTTCAAAAGGATCAGCAGATAACAATCTATATATAAAAATTGACAATGATAAATTGCTAATACTTGTTCTGTATGTTGATGATATCATCTTTGGTAGCAACGAAGAAGCCATGAGTCAAAAATTTTCTTTAGTAATGCAGAAAGAATTTGAAATGTCCCTACTTGGTGAACTCACATATTTTCTTGGTTTAGAAGTCCAACAAAACAAAGACAGTATCTTTCTATCACAAACCAAGTACCTCAAGTAGATCTTGAAGAAATATGGCATGGAAGATTCGAAACCAGTATGTACCCCTATGGTAACAGGATGCAGCCTCAGCACAAATGATGAATCAACAACAGTACATCAACCAACCTATAGATCCATGATTGGTAGTCTGCTCTATCTGACAGGTACCCGACCAGACATCATGCATTCACTGGGAATAGTTGGAAGATTCCAAGCAAATCCAAAGGAAGCACACCTTCAGGAAGTTAAAAGGATTTTCAAATATTTTCAAGGAACAAAAAACTATGGCTTATGATATCCTAGAGACACAGATCTCACACTTCATGCATATACAGATGTAGATTGGGCAGGAAGCATGGATGACAAAACAAGCACTAGTGGTGGTGCATTCTTTATGGGTTCCAGATTAGTATCTTGGTTCAGCAAGAAACAAAGTTCAATTACATTATCTACAGCGAAAGCAAAATATGTGGCTGCTGCATCTTGCTGCACACAACTCCTTTAGATGATGCAAGCATTGCAAGACATTCAAATCACATGTACTCCACCCATTTCCATTTTATGTGATAATACAAGTGCAATCAATATTTCAAAGAATCCAGTCATGCATTCAAAGACCAAGCACATACCTATCAAATATCATTTTCTCCGGGAACAAGTTCTTGAACAAAAGGTCAAATTGGAGTATGTTCCCTCCAAGGAACAGGTTACTGATATATTCACCAAACCACTACCCAGGGAGACATTTGAATACCTCAGACAGAAGCTGGGAGTAGTTGATGCATCATCTTGTTGTTGACACTTATCTGTTTCAGAGAAAAGTGGGTGTATGCGAGTTTCATGAAGAGTTTTCGCGTACATACGCCTGTTTCTGTGGATATAGTCGCGTATATGTTGGTTTGAAGGAAATCAGTGGGCCAAACTCAGGATGAAAAGAGTCTGATGTGGGTCTGATCATCTGGCACAGGTTCAGGGGAAGCATAGACTTCTAATCATGCATTGTTGGCATTACCTTAGAAGATCTTGGTACAATTTCACAGTTGTTTTTTATTCAGGTGGAACAGGTGCAGAAGGAGATCATGGTTGCTAGTCTGGATGATGATTGACAGATGTTGCTGATGACTATCATAGTCTTGTCTTAGATATTTGGTCTCTATGTCATGTATTTCTTTTATTATCAAGGTCATGTAACGAACTATTTTGTTTCCCCACTTGGTTGGGAGATGGATGTATGTATGAGTCTTTGGTGATAGGAAGGTCATTCATAATGTATAGAGTCATGTTCTTCTTGTAGAACATCTTTTTGCAGACCTTACCTACAGTCAGAGGGAGCATGGACAGCACAGAAGAGCAGAGATTTCAGCATGTACTCAGGGGGAGCATAACCCTTTGCCCTTGATGACAAAGGGGGAGAGTGACTTGGGGTTTCCATCAAGTCCAAAGGGGGAGATTGTTGGCATTATGACACAGGCTTGGCACTATGGCACAGGTATTGTCCTTGATGGCAACTCACTCGACAAATCATTCAAATGACAAATCACAGTTTAGGCTCTCAGAATGAAGGAAAAAGAGATACACGCAGGTTCCACTTAACCAAGCCGCGTATACATGCAGGATCGCCGATCAAAAGGCGCGTATGTGTATGCACGCACTTTCATGCAAGGAAAAGTGCACACATGTGGGAAAACTTGTTTTTAGTCCATGGTTTTTAGTCCTTGGTATTTGGACTTATGGTTTTGGACCATGGTATCTCGTCTGAAGTGTTGAACCCAGGTATTGTTTTATCTGATGTTTTATCTGAAAACATAAGATAAAACATCTTAAAAAATAACCACACATGAACTCATCAAATAACAACCCAACCAGTCAGATTCTTCATTGCATTTGTTTTTTTTTTTTTTTTTTTGACAAGATCGGTTGCTATATATTGATTGAAAAAAGTAATAAGGCATGAAGCCATACATAGGTTGCTTCGAGAGCACTACAAATCCAAGGAGAGAGCATGAGGTTCCTATCCTTGAATTGGTTTCTGTAACTTCTGGCTAAAAAACAACTAGTGCTACTATAAATCCGGACATACTGGTGACACAAAAGTTTGCATTTACAATACATAGTTAATCAATGGAAATATGACTGAAATTTCTCGCTGTGGAGTCCTCTGGGTGCTGTTCTGCTTCCATTGGCTTTGCGCTTGAAGATGTTGATTTTTCTTTCTGCTTTGCTTCCATGATTTCCCTTAGAATTGCCAGCGATTCCTCAGCATGAATGCATCTATTGTTGAGTCCGTTGAACTGCTCCTGAAGTGAATGAACCCTGTGGAGAAACAAATTCATTTCTGTGCGGTATTTGGTGTGGAGAATTCTGAACTGCTCATCGAATTTTGCTTCCAGACTTCGTATCTGCTCAGCGTGCCTAGCTTCCATATTTCGCACTTGATCTTCCAGAATTCGTTGTTGAGCTCTGACCTCATCAAATTCGGCTTGGAGGTCGCGGCAATGGAAGCATTGCTCAGAACGAGCCATCACAAATTGAGTTTGGGTTCTATGAGGGACTATTTCACTTTGATGGTCAGCTGACTCCTCCTGGCTGCAGGAGAAGAAGGGGAGGGACCGGATTATGATGCACGGGATTTCGACAGAGCTGTAGGAGATTGGAAATAAACAGAAGGACTTCGAGCTCACCGATCTCGCTTCCAGGGAAAAAGAGGGGTAATAAAGAGAAGCCTGATTGATAGCGCACAGGATAGAGAGGTAAAAACTTGAAGATAGGGGGGATGAGCCGGAGAGAGGCGTACTGAGGGGGCAAGATGGAAGGATGGGGGACGGCCAGCAAGGGCGCAGAGAGTAGAGCAGAGACTGATGAAGGAGGGGCACTAAAGCTCTCAGCTTCCCACTGAAGCTAATCCTGTAAAAAACCACGATATGGATTAGAGAAATGATAGACAAAGCATGAAAAGCCGATACCAGAGCAGGAGATCGCCGTCGAGTCTGGACCAAGGCGCCTTCTTCGTTCCAGCGGGGCTGCTCTTGTTCATAGTGTTGAATGACAAGTATATGCCTTCCTGAGCCCGTATTTATGGATCGGGACCAACAGCAGCAGCCTGAATGCGTATCAGAGATCGGATCCTCTGAAATAATGAGATATTTTCCTATATCTCTAGGACGATTCGCTGTAGCAGTGGAATCGTTCTTCCGTCCTTCGCTGAGGTGGTGATTTTCCCTCGGGATGTCAACTGTTCTGTGGATCGAATCCTGAGTGTGACTGCTTGAGCACTTCAAACTATCAGTCAAATGCCCTGAGACTGTTATAACCATGCCCATCACACGCTCGCTGGATTTGCGCGCCTGGGCAATGTCAGTATCGACCTGCTTCATGGCAGAGGCTGGAAAAATTCTCTTTGACTGTGCCTCAATGCACCTTCCGATTGTCCGACTGCATTATTTGCATGTTTATCCGCTTCCCCATTATATGTGCGAAGGATGTGACAGAATCGGATTTTTTCAAAGTATTCGATGAGGAGGTTGATGCGTTGGATATGCTGTTGAAGACTACTGTTTGGGGATCTCCTGTAATGGTTCATGAAGCCAATGATTATTGAGGAGTCTCCTAGGACAAGTGCTTTTCTGATTCCCCTGCTTTTTAATTGCAACAATCCTTGATACAGAGCAAGAGCCTCGGCGTTATTGTTTGTTTTTTCCCCTAAACTCCATTCGTAGTTGCAGATTTCTTCTCCTAATTCGTCTATGATAACACCTCCTGCGCCTGCTGGTCCTGGGTTGGACTTGGAGGCGCCATCAAAGAAAAGGATTGGGCAGTTGTTGCTCAGTATCCACCTTTTGAATTCCTGAGTTGGTAGCCTAATTTCCCAATCTTTGGTCTTATGTTGATGCTGCATGACATTTCTCTGAATACTCTGGTGTTGACCTGAGCTACCTAGAATGTGCTTGATCATGAGCCTCTCTTCAACTGTATAGTCTGTTGCTTTAATTGTTCCTGAGCATTTGACAGCCATCGTCTCCTGCGCCAAGAGGTGAGCACTGCTACACGTTTTCCAGACATTGCCTTCTTTGTTTTGAAATATTTTCTTGTTTCTTGTGAGCCAGATTTTCCAAAGGAGGTTGTGGGGAATGATGTCCCAGGTTCTTGTGACTATCTTGCTCCGTTTATCTTTCCAGGGGCAATTCCTTCTCCAATCTTGGATTGTCTCTGCAATGTTTTGCTGAGGATGCCATGTTATATTGCCCAAGTTGGCCATGATGGTCCAGCATTTCTTCGCGAAGGCGCAATCAAGAAATAGATGGTGGATGGTTTCCTCCTCGGAGCAGCAATTAGGACAGACTGAAGGTCCATGTATCCCTCGCTTTCTCAGGTTTTCCGAAGTGAGGATTCTGCCCTTTAGTAGCAGCCAGATGAAGAATTTGACCTTGGGGATGGCCTCAGACTTCCATATTATTCTCCATTGGTTCCAGACCGGAGCCTGATAAGTATTGTTGCAAATGAATTGATAGCCAGATTTAATGGTGTAACATGAGCCCGTGGGGTCCCATCTAAACCCATCTAATGCTCCTTTTTTTATAGGGGCTCTGTTTTGAAGATTTTTAAGGAGGGCTTGGTAGCTAGAATCCAAGTATGGGGGAATAACTGGGAATTCCCAGCTAATCCAAGCACCGCTCTCAGCGTCCCATTTTGAAATTTGGTCCATCCTCTGAATGCCTTTGCTGTGAAGATAGAGGATGAAGGGAATGGCTTCTTCAACAGTGTTTAAGGGTTGAAAGCCCATGATTTTATCAGTGGCATAATTAATACTGCTCCCTTCCCCCGGAATCTTTGAAGTATTTTGAATGAGAGTGGGGATTGCTTTCTTACAAAGTTGCCAGATTTTAGTGGAATCTCTGTTAGGAATATCAGATTCAAGAAGTCTTTGTCTATTGTCCGAAAGGTATTTGCATTCAATGACCTGTTTCCACCAGGCTTTTGGTTCACTAATTAGTCTCCAAGCCATTTTAATCCCAAAGGCGAGATTTAGGATTTTGGGGGCTCTGATTCCCAATCCACCTCTGTCTGGAGATTGAATTACACTTTTCCAATTGACCAAATTGTATCTATTTTTTTCTTTTTTCCCTCCTTGCCATAAAAAATTGCGGAGAGCGACTTCCAGCTTATTGTGGAACGAAGCAGGAGCTTGGTAAAGAGTGAAACGATATAAAGGTAAGGAGGAAATACCTGATTTAAGCAGGATTAGTCTGCCCGCTGGGTTAAGCCATTGAGTCCCCCATTGCTGAACCTTCCTTTTGACTTTGTCGATTATTTCATTCCAAGTGGAGGCTTTAAGAGAGCCCAAGGTGACCGGCATCCCAAGATAGGTGAAATGGTCCCAGGTTTCTTTGAAGGCTACTCCAAAGATATTAGCAATACTGTGGGCTGTTTGGTTGGAGATGTTCCATCCATAGATGCAACTTTTTTGAAAGTTGACTTCTCCTCCAGAGCACTCCATAAATTGGTCGAGAAGATTTTTGAAGCGCCTTGCTATTGTAGTGGAAGCCCCACCAATAAGCAGGGTGTCATCAGCAAATTGTGAATGATTGATATTTTTTACTCCATTCCCAAACTTGATACCAGAGATGAGGCCAACTCTTCGGTTGTGATCGAGGTTGCTGCTGAAGGATTCAGCCATCAAGATGAATAGATAGGGGGAAAGAGGACATCCTTGCCTTAGTCCTCTTGAAGATTGAAAAGCTTCACAAGGGCGGCCATTAATGAGAGGCGAGATCCAGGGTCCAGAGATGCATGCAGCAATGGTGCTAATGAAGTCAGAATTAAAGCCCATTTTTCTCATGACAGCGAACAAGAAGGAGTGTCTTACTCGATCGAAGGCGTTGGCTAAGTCAAGCTTGAGGACGAAGCCTTTCTCTTGCCTAGAGGTGCTAGAATGGATAGCTTCTTGAACCAAGGTGATGGAGTCATGTATTTGCCTGTTGGTCATGAAGCCCCCCTGGTTTTCAGATATAAGGGAAGGGAGCAAAGGCTGGAGCCTGGCTGCTATAATTTTTGCAAAAATCTTATAAGAAGTGTTGCACAAGGAGATAGGTCTAAATCTGGAGAAGGAAGTGGGCCTGGTTTCCTTAGGAATGAGGGCAAGAAAAGTTGAATTTGTGAAGCCCCCCATTTTCTTTTTTCTTTGTATTCCTTTCATCATTTTTACAAGATCTTTTTTTATCAATTGCCAATGGTCCCTGTAAAAATTTATAGAGAAACCGTCTGGACCTGGAGACTTGTCTGGTTGTAGAGTCCAGATAGCTTTTCTTATCTCTTCCTCTGTTATTTCACTGTTTATCCTCTCATTCTCCTCAGCAGAAATTTTTTCCGGAAGGTACTTAAGGAAAGCCGTGTAGTCCGTGGCTCCTTGATTTTCGGTGAGGAGGCAATTGTAATGATGGAAGGCTGCTCTTTTAATAGATTCATGGTCATTATGCTGGCTGCCTTGACTATCTGTAATAGTGGTAACAATGTTTCTCGTTTTTTTTGCAGTGGCCTGCTTATGGAAATATGCCGTATTTTTATCACCTTCCTTTAACCATATTTCTCGTGACTTGAGCCTCCATTTGATCTCTTCCGCTCTCTTAATTTGAGTTAGCTGTCCCTGTACCTCCCATTCCTTACTTTTCAGCTGATTAGTGAATCCATGATCTTCTATTTGTTTATGAATCTCTTCCAAATTCTGCTGCATTTTTTCCTTTATTTTTTCTGGCTCTTGGTAGCTGACTTTTGCCCAATCCTTGAGTGCTTTCCTTGTGTTTCGAAGTTTTGTTTCCCAAATATAATTTGGGGAGCCTTCCACGTGATTCTTCCATGTTTCTTCTATGATTGACTCAGCCTCAACGCTGTCTCTCCACAAGGGATTGTACCTGAATGGAATTGGTCCCAAATTAGCGTGGGAGTCCAACGTTAATAGAATGGGGAAGTGATCTGAGGCTGTGGCGCTGAGAATTTTGGTGTGGCCTGCTGCAAAGGAGGAGAGAAGGGAAACATTGATCAGAATTCTGTCCAACCTTTCCATAATGTTACCTGGCCCCAATCTTCTATTGTTCCAAGTGTATTTTCTATTTTTTGGTATGATATCCATCAATTCGTGCTCAGCCATTATCATTTCCAGCTGCCTTCTGAAGGGATCGGGGGTGAAGGCGCCCCCCCTTTTCTCATTCGCATGGAGAATTAAATTGAGGTCTCCAGCAAGAATAACATTTGAATTCTGCTCCTTGTCTATTTCCTCCTTCAATTCCTTCCAGCATTGTTCCTTTTCCCGGAAATGGTTGGGGATATAGACATTGTAAATAATTAAGTCACAGCTCTCTTCCTTGTTGACAAGGTTGGTCCTGATCCAGTTTTGATTGAGGACAGAGGATTTACAATTCCACTGCTGCTTATTCCACATAGTAGTGATTCCTCCAGAGGCTCCTCTGGAATTGCTACTGGCCCCTGTGAAGGATTTTTGTGCTTCTATGATTAACTGCATTTCACTCTGATTTTGCTTGGTTTCCTGAATTAGAACAATTTCGGGTCTTTCTGATTGAAGGAGATCTCGTAGGGCAGCTGATTTAGAGGGGTGCCCCATACCCCTGCTGTTCCAAGATAAAAGCTTCATCATGAGACATTCGAGCGAGGAGGTGCTCGCCTCTCAAGTTCTTTAGCTGCTGTGTCTTTCTCTTGAGAACCTGTAATAAAGGAATCCATAGGAGTTTGGATCCCTAGAGCTATGTCTTTTTGCGTGCTTTCTTCCCGATGCTGCTTGGCTGATTTTCTGCCTGGTCCAGGTTTCTTGTGGATATCACCGGATGCACCAAGGTCCTTGGAGGAACTTCTGGTAGTTCTGATGGGCGGAGGGCCAAGGACGGGCTGAGATGGGGTCGAAGAGATCAAGGGGGGCTCAATTCGGGTCAGTAATGGTTGATCAGGTTGAGGGTCATCATAGGATACCTTCGATTTGTTTCTTGATAAGGTCCTTTCCACTGAGTGAGGAGGGGAAGCTTGGAGGGGGGAAGAGGGGGAGATTCTGGGGCCTTTGGGGGAAGGAGGGGGAGATGGGAGATCCTCTGAAGCAAGGGATCCAAAGGGGTTGGAGGACGAGGGGAAGACAGAGGGGAAGGGAGGGGTTCCGGAGTGAGGCACCTCAGACTCAGGGGGAGGATTTGATTTCTTCTTTTTCCTTACTATTTCCCATGCTTCCTCAGGGGTTTCAGAATTATTATTGACTTCTGATTTAGATTTAGAGCACCTATTGGCAAAATGACCGTACTCATGACATACCTTACACTTGAAGGGAAGTTGCTCATAGTCCACCTGTTGAATATGCGTCCACTGATCCACTCTGAGTTTAACTGCCTCTGGAAGACCTTTGCCCAAGTCTACCTCCACACAGATCCTCGCACATGCATGCATATTTTCTTTTGGTTCAGATCTATCCACATATTTACCTATTGCATTTCCAATCGCTCGAACAGATTCATCGGCCCAACAGTGGAGCGGTAGATGCGGAAGGCGAACCCAAACAGGGACTGCGTTGGGTACATCCATTTCAGGGTCGAAGTCCGGGGTCCAACGGTTGAGATAAAGGCCTCTAGTGTCCATGAAGTATGGCCCATTCCTGAAAATTAGATTGCGATCCTCCACTGATTCGAAAAGGAAGGTAAAGAAGCCTCTTCCACAAAACCTTATCGCAATTTTCCCCTGGACCATGGCATTCCAATTTCTTTCCACCCAACGTTGAACAGATCGAGGGGAGGGCCATAGCCCCGTGAACTGGCCAACCAAGCCGCGTTCAGCTAAGGCTACAGCAGATCTCCTTGGAAGAGATGGGGGAAGAGGGATTTCCGGAATTTCATCAAGTTTTTTGATAAATTTGGAGGCAGTAGGTCGGATCCTTTCAGAGTTATTCTCAGGGATGAGAGAAGCAAAGGCTTTCTCGAGATCGGTCTGATCTGAAGCAGGAGGGTCCATCGAGCCTGGGGCGCTCAACGAAAGGCAAGGGGGGGAAGGGAGGGGCAGGAGGCCCAGGATAGCAAAGAAGCAGCAGAGGGCTGCCCTCAGAGGCAGCACGAACAGCCAGAGACGGGCAGAAGGCCCAGGAAGCAAGCAAGCAGGAAGGGCGCAGCGAGGGGAGCCCGTAGCTGGGCCTGCAAGCCCGGCAGCAGGGCTGCCAAGCTCGATCGAAGGCGGTCAGGGCGTTCAGGGGCGGGAGAGCTCCATCTCCAGCGCGCGCCAGTTACTGATCCATTCGTAATGGTTCCAGATTCTTCAGAATTTCATAAAATTCCTTCATTGCATTTGTTTATTATTAACACACAACCCTTGAATTCTTTGGCTATTTTAAAATAATAACATTTTTTTTATAATATTTTGTATTAAAAGGTATAATATTTATTAATAAAATAAATTGTTACAAAGTATCTCAATATATAATGAATTACAACTAACATTTTAGATTATTAAAAATATTTTATTTATAAATTTTATAAATAATTTATTTTAAAATATTTGAATAAATATCTACAATTAAATTTGGCATTTTTATATTGTTGAGAGATATGAAGGTATTCTTCTCCTCACTTCATTTTTCTTTATATGTTCTCATGTAATTATTCAAAAAGTTTTACCTTTATTTAAAATTAATCATAATTAATTACATAATAAAATTTAATTTCATAAATTATTTTTTTATAATTTATAAACTTTAATAATTCATTCAATTCATAACTCTTAATTTAATAACTTAACTTTCCAATCAACTTTAAAAGTAAAGAATTTATTAACTCTTAACTTAATAATCTAACTTTCTAACCATTAACTCATCTAACTTTAAAATTAAGAAACTTATTAACCTATTAACTAATGAGCCAATAATATGTCAACCTCCTACCGACTCACAAATCTCTTTCAATTTTAAAATGCATTTTTTCAAATTATTGTTCCCCTTTCTTTTCTTAAGCACATTGGGTAAAGTCAGATGTCCTCGTACATTTTTCTTAAGTTACCTTTCACTTTATTTAAGATTAGATAGTAATCTACTTACTCCTTATCCCTAGTTTTTTAACTAGGGAAAATTAGTTATTTATTAACTCACTAATCACAAACACACGAACCTCTTAACCATTAACTTACTAATTATTTAATTATCATTTATCATATTGATATGTTGGGTATACATTATATTTATTGCATGATGATCTCCATGCACTATATGTATTGGCCAAAAGATGTTTGAGGGTGGAGCTTCTAAAAATATATTTTTTGTAGTTTTGATAGATGGTTTTATACCCCATGGTTTTCTAATTGTGATTAAGGTTGAAATATAATTTGAATAAATGGATTAAGGTTCACGTATTGGATTGTAAATGGTGAAGTTAATATGATTAGGTGTCACTCTAAACATTTGTTGATTTTCCTACTTAAGGTTTCTAACATAAATCTATAAGTAGTACATATGAATGTTATTAATTACTTTTTTTTTTTATAATGAATTTGGGTGTGCATCGCTCATTGTAAAGATTTAGAGCTTACATTTGGTATTAAAGCAATTATTAGCTCTAGGGGGATGCCTTTGTTTCCAAAAATTTAATGATAATGGGCATGTGATAAACCTAGTTTTAGTGGGAGTTATGTAGCAATAAATCTTGTGGTGAAACAAGATGGCAAGAAATTCAAAAATTGACACTGAGAAATTTACAGGCATAAGGATATGAACTATGGAAGCTAAAGATGGAAGACCTTTTGGTAGATAAATAACAATGAGTCACTATGATCCTAGTACTGCACCTATGGGTATGTTAACAAAAGACTGGTTAAAGTTGGATAGGAATTCAAAGAGCATGATATATTCAAAGAGCACCCATAACTCTGCAGAAGGTGGCAAAGGTAGTATGTTAGTGTTCGGGCTTGGTGTCAATAGCTCTGCGAGGTCTGTTGGTCGATTCAGTGTCGAGGGGATTATAGTGTGGACGAGTGACTCTGTGGGAAGAGATAAGTTGCGGCTCCATGAAAGGCAGTGGAGTATTCGTCTTCAGGCGACGGTAACCTGGTATGTTAATTATTTCTTCTCCCCCTCCTCCATGCATCTAATTGTCTGGTCATGGGATTGGATTTTGCATGGGGTCGAATTGTCTACTGGTGGGAGTAACTAGGGATGCTAGAAGACACTGGCATCAGTAGTATTGTTGTAGTATGTTATCCTAACTGGTATGGTATCTATGTCGGTATGTTATGAAATTATTCTCTCCCGAATGGGCTTATATGGGATGCGGGTTTGGGGCACTAGCCCTGGGGAATGTTGTTGTCTAGTTTGGTTCGAAGACCCTGGGGTTTGTGGTTGGGTTGTCTTCAGCTCTTCCTGTAGGGTCAGTTTTACTATAATTTATGGGGTTGAGGGGAAGTTTCACCCCCTGCATAACTGGCGGTCCTGGCATTGTAAAAAAAAATTGTGTGTCTTGCTTTGTTCTGCACCCATGGTCATTGTGGAAGCTTCTGCGAGGTTGCAATTTAGGGTCTACACTGCTTAGGGTTTGGGGATCATTATAATGTTGTTGGCGTTGGTTATGGTGGTCTCTTAAACTCTATTTCTGGCTACTATGCAAATTGGCTATGGGTTAAGGAAACTGCATTCCTGGGTGGGATGAAAGACCTCGATAGGATGCATGGGATGAGATTGGTGGAGATTCAACATTTTTGTAGAAATTTCTATACAGATCTAGCTCTGATACCATGTAGAATTTCCTGCAAATTCTCTACAAATATACCTCTAAGATCTATGTAGAAAATTTGACTATAGATTAACTCGATAATGCAATATACCAAAGCAAAATATTATAATCTACTTCTACTATCAAACTTGTGGAAGCTTAAAGATCGAGCTGCAACAGAGCTGAACACATATAACCATAAGAAGAAGAATCAATACACATGAAACACATAAAATACTTAGGGGAAAGCCTTAGCTAAAAACCCCACTATCTATATTATCACACAAGGTGGAAATACATCAGAATTACACAAAGACTTAGCTCTCACAGCTAGCCAGCTCTCAATACAATCCTCCTAGATGCTCACAGGCAATCAAAGCTTCTCACAAGCCTTCTTCTCTACCCTCCAAGCCTCCTATTCCCTTGAATTGTTTCTCCTGGGTGATCCTCATGTTACCAAGTGTAACACTGATCACTCACACTGATCTCACACCCTGTAAAACTATGCAATCCTCAAGGAACCTTCCCTTGACTGCATGGATGAGTTTCCTTTATAGGAAAACTCATGCAACTGATAGTACAATGTCCTTGTCTTTAATCTCAACTGGGTCTTTCTTTGAATAGGCATGCATGAGTTATTTATGAGAGAATCCTCAGTTATCTGGAGTACACTAGTTTGATGCATGCATGCATTAATTGACTAAACTCACAATTAGTTCCTCAAACAGTTTGGAACTAATTTAACTGGACTTAACTCAGTAAACTGAGCTAACTAATTACAACTCAAATATAACTCATCCTTATCTCCTTAATTAAGGGATAATCTCCTTAATTTAAGGGATAACTATTGCATAACTTCACAAAGACTTCTAGCTTGAATTTCTCTGACTAATTAATCCATAATGAATGAATTAATTATTTTTCAAGCAGCTGGTGAGACTAAATTCGAATTTAATTCTCAATTTTAATTCAAGGACAAATTAAAATTGGAATATTCTGAATGCTATTTTTAACATTTCTTGTTGATATTCTCAACACTCCCTCTCAACAAGAAAGGAATTCAAATCGATCCCGATCCTGAACCTTTGGAATGTTCTGCATGCAACACTTCTCGCTAGTGTTATTGCTCCAACAATCTCCAGAAACAAAAAACATCCAACCTGAATCAGAATGATGCCTTTGTCATCAAAGTCTTTGGTTGCTATTGCCTATGTCGACTGAAAACTCTGTGCTTCTGCTGACTCAGCCTTTCTGCACTATTATCAATCCTTCTCTGCGCTCTTCAGTATTTGGTTGCTCTAGTGTCTGCCACTTTTATCTCTGACTGCATCAATCCCACTGATTCCTCCCACTACTATGTACTTTGGGCTCTCGTAGCAAGGTACGGTCCATGAGGTAAAACCTCTCAATGGACCCTACCCAATTTCAGCCTTCTTGAGACTACCACTTCACATCACCCCATCTCACACCTAGAGGTATGGCTGGATGTGATCCCTTTGCCCACTTGGCTCGACATTCCCCCCTACTAGAGGTCTCTGCATGAGTAGATGCCTCCACTCGGTCTCCTCTCAGCATCTCCAATTGTGGCTCCTCTACAATTATCTGATACTTCTTCTAGGGTTGTATGTTGAGAGGTAATTTACTCTCCCTCTCAACCACCAAGTCTCTAACATTTCCCTTTCTCCTTAAGGCTTTGCATGCATCTTGAAGCTTAAGAGCATACAGGTTCTTGACTCATGAACCAATCTGTTTCACTTGTCTCGTGGTGATGTGTCTAAGGAAAACCTTTCCCTTACCGAAGACAACATCGTAGCCTTTGTCCTCCAACATAGCGATCAATACCAAATTCTTCTTCAGTCCGGGCACATACTTCACATCTTTCAAGGTGATAAGAGCTCCATGCTCCCTCTAGAAAGAAACTGTGCCCACTCCTGAAACACTATACCTTTCATCATCACCCATCTCTATGTGCATCTTGAGGTCTTTCTCCTCCAAGTACCTAAATAAACTTTTATCGTCGGTCATGTGGAATGAGGCTCCACTGTCAAGATACCAACCACAACCCATCATCGATGACACCATGCATGCGATGAGGGTGAATTCCATCTCAAACATAGAGGTTAATGCATCACCTTTATATCCTTCCAAGGATCACTTATGGACTTCTTCGATGGGAAATTAGTCACATAATGACCCATTTCATGACAATTAAAGCATCTCACTTTAGACTTGTCAACCTTCTTTCCTCCATGAGAAGAATTCGATTTGGAATGGGAATCCTTCCCCTTCCCTTTCCTTGACTTACTTGCTAAGGCCAGATTTTCTTCATCATCATTCTTGGATGAAGAACCATCTTGTGTGCTCCTCTTGATCTCCTCCTACATGAGATCCGACCACAGTCGTTCCCAACCTAGCAATTTCTCCCTTCCATTCACAGAGTCCTAGTAGCTATTCCAGCTCTTTGGAAAGCCAAGGAGAGTGAGGCTCACCATATCATCATCAACAGTAGTTATTCCCACACTTCTAATCTCATCTCTGCAAGTGGTGAGCTTGTTCAGATATGTGGAAATAGTATCGTAGTTCTCCATCTTGATTCTTCAAAGCTTATCCTTGAACGTCAATTTCCTCTAGTCGCTACTATTCTGGTAGAGGTCCTTCAATGTCTTCCACATTGAATATGGAGTATCCTTCCCATGGATACTCGAGACAATATGGTCTCAAACTCCCTCAAGGATGATCTGTCTCGCCCTCGCCACACACTTCATCCACTTAGCCAACTCTTGTGCATTAGTTGAAGTTGACTTTTGGATTTCTTGATCAATGAAATCCTTCAAGCCGTTGCCTTCTAATACAACCTCCATGCGATCTTTCCATTCTATGTAATTTGAGCTGCCTTCCAAGGCATAGTCGAGTCTCAAGCCATAGAATGCCATTGAACAACCATGAAGTATGAGATGAATTCGATTTGCACCTGCAACCCTGAACTTCAAATTTCGAATTCTCTTCTCCGTATATTGTTCACAGCTCTGATAAACGTGGCTCCGATACTGTGTAGAAATTTCTATACAGATTTAGCTCTGACACCATGTAGAATTTCCCATAAATTCTCTACAAATCTACCTCTAATATCTATGTAGAAAATCTCACTATAGATTAACTCGATAATGCAATATACCAAAGCAAAATACTACAATCTATTTCTACTATCAAACTTGTGGAAGCTTAAAGATCGAGCTGAAATAGGGTTGAACACATATAACCATAAGGAGAAGAATCAATACACATGAAACATAGAAAATACCCAGGGAAAACCATCAGCTAAAAACCCCACTATCTGTATTATCATACAAGGTGGAAATACATCAGAATTAAACAAAGCCTTAACTCTCACAGCTAGCCAGCTCTCAGTACAATCCTCCTGGATGCTCACAGGAAATCAAAGCTTCTCACAAGTCTTCTCCTCTGCCCTCCAAGCCTCCTAATTCCTTGCGCTATTTCTCCTCTGTGATCCTCATGTTAGCAAGTGTGACATTGATCACTCACACTGATCTCACACCTTGTAAAACTGCACCATCCTCAAGTAACCTTCCCTTGACTGCATGGATGAGTTTCCTTTATAGGAAAACTCATGCAACTGATGGTACAATGTCCCTGTATTTAATCTCAATTGGGTCTTTCTTTGAATAGACATGCATGAGTTATTTATGAGAGAATGATCAGTTATCTGGAGTACACTAGTTTGATGCATGCATGCATTAACTGATTGAACTCACAAATAATTCCTCAAACAGTTTGGAACTAATTTAACTGGACTTAGCTCAGTAAACTGAGCTAACTAATTACAACTCAAATATAACTCATCCTTATCTCCTTAATTAAGGGATAATCTCCTTAATTTAAGGGATAATTGTTGCATGACTTCACAAAGACTTCTAGTTTGAATTTCTCCAACTAATTAATCCATAATGAATTAATTAATTATTTTTCAAGCAGCTGGTGAGACTAAATTCGAATTTAATTCTCAATTTTAATTCAAGGACAAATTAAAATTGGAATATTCTAAATGTTATTTTTAGCATTTCTTGTTGTTATTCTCAACAATTTTATATTATGGAAATTATTGTTTTGTTCTCCCATGGCAGGTGTGTGGGGAGGTAGGTTCACCTAGAAGCGAAGGGCTTCTGGGCTCGAGCTACCACCTATATAGACATATGGCATCATCCATATTTTTACTAGGCACTATGAGCTGGTTGTGATGGTGAGGGTTGCGAATGCTAGGGGCCGCGGTAGGAGGCCTCGGGTGACAGTCCAGGAGGAACAACCCAGTTCCTTAGGTGGCAGAACAAGGGGACGTAAGCCGGTAGCCAACGTCATTAATGATGCAGTCAATGCTTATCGTGAAGGGACCAGTGAAGAAATCAGGAGATTGATTGAGGAGTGGGAAGTAGATCTGAACCACTAGGCGGGCTCGACAGATATCGAGATGGAGGACTGGCGAGCGATGGTGTTGGATCCTAGGCATACTCGTGAGTGAGTGACCTAGTTTAAACAAACTTTGTATTTGTATTGTCCACCATGAAAAGTCTCCTAGGCAAGGCCTTGGAGCATATTTCAGTGAGCATGGCGACAATGGTACAAGACTTCCCCAACTACAAGAAGGAATTTCAAAAACTTCAGTTGCAACTGCAAAAATAGGATGGATACCTTTGCCGAATCGAGGATCACCTCCCCTATCTTCTCTTACAGACAGTGAGGCCTGGTTCCAATGTTAAGGACCTGACCCTAGTCGAATCTTCTTCTGTTGAGCGAGATGAATAGGATGAAAGTTGGTTTTAATTTTGTTTAGTATATATGCGGTTAGCTTTTAATTTTCAGCATGATGTTGTATATGTTTATAGGAAAATAGAGTATGGACATGGTCATGATATACAAAGTTATATAGCTTGGGTAGAAAGGCTGATCATTTTTTTCTACTGGATGGCTTATCATGTAGTTAGGTGGCCAACAAACTAGTTGAGGCCACCTAACTATTCATATGTGGATGTAACTTGCTTATATTTAATGAAAATGGAAGGATCTACCAAGCTTACAAAAATAATAATAATAATATATATTAATATATTAGTATGTACAAAATAATTGGGAAATTCCTACCATGCTCGGTGGGGAAGCATGAATCAATATTAACAATTTGTATCAGCAATTCCTATTGTCCATGTAATAATTATTAATAATTAAATTAAAATTATGGAATTCCTATTCCAAAATCGACACACTTTGTAGTAGTAGCAAAATTTAAGAGATAGAGCTTAACACTATTGATATGCTCCATTATTAGAAACAACGAATAAATGCAATATTAATCATGCACTAAAAAAAAATCTAATGAAAAAAATAATTAAATATATTGATTTTAGTGATGATATAACAAATAATGATGCACAACAATTAGGAAGTTGCAATGGTTTTGTTGTAATTCCAATCATTTTAAGAATGAGATAACATCAATAAAGATATAAGACAAAAACATCAGGGTACATTTATTTCAAAAATGGTACACTGAAACATCAGGGTATGTGCATATATAGAAGTTATGCATATACGAAAGTCGCACAACTTCTACATATGCACATTTTATGTATCACAATGTTTAGTATATGCACAACTTTCAACTATGCACATATCTGTCTTATATGCATAACTTTTGAATATGTGCATATACAAAACTTACGCATATATGGAACATATACAAAAGTTATGCATATACGGAAGTTGCATATATACGAAAGCTACATATATACAAAGGTTGAAGTTGTGCACAACTTTTATATATGTATAACTTCCATATATGCACATATCTACCATATACATGCAACTTCCGTATATGCTTACATACGAAAATTGTGCATATACAGAAGTAATGTGAAACTTTCATAATATGCATATACAACAACCTCCATATATGCACAATTTTTGTATATGTGCATTTACTGTATATGCACAACTTTCATATATGTGCATATATGAAATATGTGCATATATGGAAGACAAACAACTTTTATATATGTGTATCACATATCTTGTGTATATATGTGTATCACATATCTTGTGTATATATGCAACTTTTGTATATATGCATATATTTTGTATGTGTGCAACTTTCATATATGTGTATATACAAAAGTTGTGCACATACGTAATATATGTACATATACAAAAGTCTTGTATATACAAATGTTGAAGTTGTGCATATACGGAAAATATGTTCATATATAGCAGTTGTGCATATAGAGAATATATGCACATATATGGAAATTGTGCAAATATGAAAGATATGTGTGTATTACGAAATTTGTCTATATACAGAAGTTGCACATATAATAAAGTTGAGCATATATGGAATATATGTGCAAATACAAAAGTTGCGCATATATAGAATATATGTGCGTATACAGAAGTTGTGCATATATGAAAGATATGTGCATATACAAAAAATGTGCATATATTGAAGTCGCGCAACTTTATATATGTGCATCGCATGTATCACATATTTTTTATATATGCCTATGGCTTGCTGTTTGTGTCTCATCAAATGCTTTTTCACCCAACTTTGAAAAAACACAATGAAAAATTTATATCAAAAATTTCCCTATTTTTTTTAATCTGCACTCCCTTTCAAAGTGACCATACCTTTTACAATAAATGCATTGTATATTTCTCTTATCAAACCTACTTCTTCCTCTTGAACAACCTCTTCTTCTTCTACTACCTCCTCTTGAATAATATTTATTTTAACCTCTACCTTGACTTTGGTTGTTGTTTATGGTGGCACCTTCACTTTTGTTGTTGCTAGTTGTGTCATCTTCATTTTTTGTAATTGATAATTTTGAAGAAAAATATATCTCATCACTTTCTTCAAATAAACCTCGCAACATTTATTCATGAGACATGAGAGATCCAAAAAGATGATCAAATTTAATGGTAGAAAAATGTTTAATTTCTTTAATTATTATAGCAACATGGTTTCATTTTGGTGTTAGATATCTTAACACTTTTTTAACCACAACCTCATTATTTAATATTTTCTAGAAGTAGCCAACTTATTAACTATGTATTTTAATCTCACACAATAATCACTTACATTTTCATTTTATTGCATATTCAAATTCTCTTTTTAACGTGTGTAGGTTGACAACTTTGACTTGATCATTGCCTTTGTAGGCCTCCTTTAGAATGTTCCAAGCATCCTTAGCATACTTTTCACCTGCAATTATTTGAATATGAAATAAAGCTTGTGCATTTTTTTCTTACTCTATCGTTGGCTATAAGGATGACCCAATCTTATGGTTCTACATAACCAATTTCTACAATTTCCCATAAATATGTTCCTATTAAAAAGTCATTTATCTGATACACCAATAATCATAATCACTTCCATTACATTCAATAATGGGAAACTTATTATAATTGGACATGATTAGCCTGTGCTCTGATACCAGGTGAAGATTCTTCACATGATTTATTCTTCTTACATTCAACTATTAAAAATTGTTTGGTAGTGAAAAACTAACTAGTGGTTTTTATACCAAACTTTCTGTAAACTAAAACTACAACTAAATAAACAATATTAAAATTAATTATTATTTTATATTAAATCACCATGCATCATGTACCAACATTTTCTAGTGTGAGTCAACCAGTGGTCGAGCAATGGGTGTGATCGAGTGCACCCTTCATATCTTCGATGAGTTTGGTAGCTCCAATGGGTCCCCATTCAGAGGGATAGAAAAGATGAATATGAACACCATAGCAGGCAAGTAGCTCATCCAGGAGAAGCCCATGGAAGAATAGGCATAGGAAATGGATGTTTTAATAGTATCCTTCAAATTCACACAATGTTCCATGTGCTTCTGCTGGCTGAGTTGCGTGCTCACATTGTAGAGACAGTACATGATTATGTCATCCATCTTCTTGTTGTCCCTCCCTACGAATTGCAACAACAATGCAAGATGCAGAGGGTTCGCTTGACCGTCGTTAATTACGGTACCTTTCACTTGAGCTTTGTAATTGGGTGAGTTATTGATGTATAGATGGCTATATAACGGTGTTGTTCGGAACATTCACCCAAAATTGTGGCTAAGGCCGGAAACACACTACTAAATTTAAGTGTTAAATGATTAGTTGATTAAATGCATCGATCCATTCTAGGGTACATTGTGAGGGTCTTCATAACAACATCCATGATTGTAGCAGTCAATACATCTAATCTGCAAACATAATACTTTTGATCAGTTCCTGTAAACAATGAATCCACAACAAATTCGTCACAAACCAAGTGTTAATACCAATTCCATCCTTTTTAATACCAATTTCAGCCTCACAATGAGCAGTATATTAAATGGAGTATACTTCATTCCTGAGAACTTTTCTCCACAAATTTAACAGGGTATGATGTCAGTAGGGTATAGCAACACAACAACTACAAAATGTTACAAATGTTGATGGAATTTAAACAAGCATGAGAAAAGAAAGCTAGATGCATGGACTATTGCTATAGTACTTTGAAAAATAGAATAAAACACGATGATTTGGATGCAACTAAAAACTTGAGAAGAATAATCCAATAGGCCAAATGACTTATTAATAATACATAATCTTGAGAATGAATCACCAACCCAATTCAATGGTAACATGTTAGCATGCAACTCTCTCAAAATAAGATGCTCCATGCCTAAATTAGTTGGACACACAAACTAACATGCAGATAACATTTTAGCTAGCATTCCAAACACCCAGGTTTTGGACACACAAACTAACATGCAAATGATCTTTTAGCTAACATGTCAAACACCTAGGTTTTTTGCACATCCATTTAGAAGCCTCTACAAAGCCTTCGTTATCTTCCTAATTATGGGCTAAATAAGTTTATTGATATATGGTAAATATTAAGAGTAAATAGAAACAAACATAAAATAATATGGAAGGGTTAATTGCAAAATTAGGTAAACCGACATAGATCAATCTTAACTTTGGATCTATCAAGGGTCGAGAGGATCAAATATTTCAAGGTTCAAACATTTCCTCAATTTTTGCACTCAAAAAAGAGGTTTAAATATTGAACTTGAGGAAAGGTTTGCACCTCTAGAGATTTAAGATTGAACTTGAGGAAACGTTTTCCCCTCTGGAGATTTCATTCCTCTCGATACTTATAGCTTCAATTTTTGCACTCAAAAAAGAGGTTCAAAGATTGAACTTGAAGAAAGGTTTGCACCTCTAGAGATTTGATTCCTCTCTATACTTGATAGATAGAGAGGAATCAAGTACAATATCTCTCCCATACTAAGCTCTAGAGTATTTTTTTTTTATTTTTTTTTATTTTTTTTTATATAATTTGACTAAGTCAAAATGTTTAAGAAAATAAGACATTACAACATCTTTTCCATATTGAGTGGAGCAATGATAACAACATCAACAACATAAGAGAAACAACAAAATATAAAAATTCTCAACATAAAAAATTACCCTAAAACCATAAAAAAATTTAAAAAAATATATATTTATAAAAAAATAGAAAAAAAAATATTCATAACTTTTTTATAATACTTAATATTTAAAAATTTATATATATATATAAATCGGGGAAAAAAAATAAGTGAATTTACAAATTCCTGCCATAAGCAGAAGCAGGCTACTGAACAAGCCTCCTCACCTCATAATACTTATGACATGAAGTTATTAAAAAGGCATCATCACCCGAAATTCTATGGGTAAATACTAAGGTTACTTAATACTATATCCCTTAAACTCACCTAAAGTAAATATCTTCATATACCATGTGCAAATACTAAAGGTTACCTAGCGCCATGCACTTCTAACGATCAAATCAAGGCTATCAATGTTATTTTAATTACACATTGACACAGGAGAGGAAGGACTAACTTTGAATTTTTGTGAAAAATCGTTGAGTTAAGACAGAATTAATTTTAATCTTGGAATGAAACGATGTTCAGGCATAACGATTCATTTAAATTGGAATTCCTTTTAACTTTAATTTATTATAGATATTTAAAGATGATGAGAGATAATATCAAACTCGGACTTACTATTGAAATGCAGATCAGATGTGACGACTCATTTATAGACATCCAGTCACAGGGATCTGAGAAATTCAAGCTTTTCCACACCATTCACATCCACAGCGGGTGAAGATGACGATAGATTTGGCAATGGAGACGTTAAAGCAATTGAAACTATCGCACGCCCGTCGCGCGCACGTGCACGGTCTCCCAGCACCCAACTGCACCGCACATCCAAGGACCTTACAATATGCATCGTACGTTAAACGTCTCTGAAGTATTTCCCATTAGTCCACGTGGTTCTCATCTGCATAACAGACGTACCGAAATGGAGTGCGCCAATGCTACCAGTATAGTGACCATATTACTATGTGGACATCCATGCCATTATCTTACGGGTTTTAGTCTAGCCAAAAGTTGGGTAGAGGAACAATCAGTAAAAGACGAAAAGGAGACGGAGATGAAGGAGCCGGAGGAGTCATGTGTAGTATTTTCTACATTGGAGCAGGGCCACTTTATCTCTGTTAGAAATTGTAATTGCTCTCACATGTGGAGTTAATTAAAATTAGAAATTCAATTCACTGAGCATTGAGTCAAGTCGAGTGATGGATAAAGAGTTAAGTGCAGTCTATATTTAAAGTGTGAGTTAACTGAGTTAAATGTGTGTGCATGTCAAGTTATTTTAGGTGTGTCGATAGTCAAAAGGTTTAAATACCCTTCACTAGTTACATTGTAAAAATCAAGTTTAGTGTGATCAACAAAATAGCGGAAACTTGTGTGTTTTGTGTGTGAATTTGTGTTTTGTCTCCTCTGGCTTTCCAACAAATTGGTATGAAAGCAAAGATACAAAGAATTAGGAAGAGCAGATCAACCCCAATCCAAGAGAGAAAAGAGAGAAATATTGTTTCCTCTTGTTTGAACTATAACTCATCGTATAATGGTATTTAGTGCGTTATAACGCTCGGGGCCTAGCAAGCACCGCGTTACAAGAGTGTTAGAGGACTAACATAATACTTCTCCTTCGTGAAGAGCGTTAGCATGCAATCATATTCAACTCCAAATGCGTTAGCGTGGAAAAGTCAATACTCACATTGGGTGCTATTTCTTCACTTACTCAACACCCGTCGTCATGTACTCGATCACCGTCCAACACAAGTGTTGTTAAATATCGAGCCAGCGTAAGATGGTTTGCAAAAAGAATTTGTTTGCAAAGTTGTTTAAAAGGCGTTGGGTAATTTTTTTAAAGGGGCCTCGTTTGAAATGGTTTGAATAAATCATGCGAAAAAAAATTATTTTTGGGTAAATGGTGAAGAGATCTTAAAGTGTGTGGGCAATTTTGCAGACTCTTTTTTTATATATTAAAAAAACACGAAAGTGCCAATGGTTTTGTTTGAGTGGAGAATTTTTTGTTGTTTTGGGAATTTTTATTGGAAAAAGAATTTAGGGTTTTGAAAAGGCTATTAATCTACATAAATATTATGTTTATTTTGTCAAGCACGATAGTTTTTTGGGTTAAGATTGTGTTTTACTGAGAGTATATTGAAAATCATATTTTTTTGCTAGGGTGATATGGATGATAGCCTCATGCAATTATAAAAGTAACTATAAAACAAAGGAAAGACCGTAGTCATGGGTCGTAAAACGCGACTGAATCATATTAAGAAAACAAATCGAAAAGAAGAGGCAAAGATCATTGCCATGGTTAGAGAGGTTCCGACTGCAACCAAGAAACTAGGAAGTCTAGCAGAAGACAAAGAAGAAATCAAGGGTGATTGTTGTAGCTTTGATCATCTACCACCTCCTATGTTTATAGTATGTAATGTTTTAGCATTGAATTTTATAAATAAGCATTAGATGAGAATTTTTGTGCAAGATAGCAAAAGCTACTACTTCTAAGGAAGCATGGAAAATCTTGGAAGAATAATTTGGTGCAAGGGGGAATGACATGCAACAACAAGTTATGTCAGAAACAAAGAACTCAGCGATAGATCTGATAGTAAATGAGCAAGACTCTGAGAGGAAAAAAGAGCTTGGAGAATCCCACTCAAAAGTGGATAATGGTTGTCAATACCACAAAATTGAAACCCATTATGCAAGCATGCATATAGATGAAGAAGATGCAACAAAGATTGCAGAGAGAGAAGCATGAGCCTATGTATGTGAAGCAGAGAAAGAGCATATTAATGCTCAAGGAATCCACTATAATGTGGATGATGAAGATGATAGTGAATCCCACTGTGATGAGACACATGTGGATGATGATTGCAAAGTGATATATGAATTGGTGAATCCAAACGCAACTGATGGATTTGGGGAAGTTGAAATTGTCAATGAGCACATGCATGCTCGGATATCCCACCATAGTGTGGATGAACATTATTATGATGTTATGTGTGTTTTCTTTTTTGAAACAGAGATTAATTGTGGGAATATGGCAAGTGCAATATTTGATGAAGAAATGAAGGTTGAAACTGCCATTGTAGCAGCAAGATATGAAGCAGTTGGAACTTCTCATGAAACACTATGTGATCTAGTAGCCACTGATGATTAAGAAAAAGATAAAGTGATCAAAGAGTTTTTAATGAGAATATGCAGTGACCACATAATAGTGGAAGATGGCTTTAGTGAAGTTGAAAAAAAGGCAGAGTAGGAAGAGGTAGAGTAGAGAGCTCTCACTGAAGAGCATAATAAAGTTGTTTTTAACATTGTTTTTGAATGTGTAGGTGTTCAAAATAGCATGGGAGCAAAAGTTGAAAATAAAGTTCTTAATAAGTTTGATGCAGATTTGAATCTCATTGAAGAATGGATTTAGAAACCAATTGAACAAATTGATGAGTCTTAAAACAACAGCTGCAATAAAAGAATTGAATGAAATGGTGAATAATGATCTTGAGTGTGCAGATTATAGGAAAAAAATAGCAATACCTGATGAGGAAAGTGAAAATAATGATATGGATGTTTCTGAAGACAAAGATGAATGCATTGAAACAATTTTTCAGCAATGGAGTCAAGAAGAGATAAGATTTTGCTATCAAGAAATATGGCAGAAAGAAAGACATGAATATGAAGTGTAAGACGCAGAGCAAAGTAGACAGTTTGAAGATGCAATGTTGTGGCAACAGTCCATGGTTGAACGAATATTTGAAGAGGAAGTTGTAAAAGACATGATCAGATTGTGTTTCAGCACAAATTCAAGAAAAGTCAAAGAAAAATTGCAGCAACATCAAGTAAAGAAATATCGAGCCTACAAAAAGAACACACAACAGAGAATGGAGCAATTTTGAGGATACAAAATTTGAAAGAAGAGAAAAAGAAAATGCAAAATTGTGAAAGTTTTGAGTCATTGTAAGCCTCGCTGAAACATAGACCAGCAGACAATTTTTATTGTAAGCCTAGCAGGCATAGTTGAGTCATGTTGAGTCATATGGTCATAATTAAGGGGTAGTGTTCGAAATTGTAATTACTCCCGCATGTGGAGTTAGCTAAAACTAGAGAGTCAGTTAATTGACCGTTGAATCAATTCGAGTGATGGATGAAGAGTTAAGTGCAGTCCATATTTAGAGTATGAGTTCACTTAGTTAAGTGTGTGTGCATGTCAAGTTATTTTAGGCAAGTCGCTACTTGGAAAAGGTTAAATACCCTTCACCGGGTTCATTATAAGAATCAATTTTAGTGTGATTAATAGAAGAGTGGTAGCTCGTGTGTTTTGTGTGTGAATTTGTGTTTTGTCTCTTTTGGCTTTCCAACAATCCTTGCCTTCCAAATCATCCTTCATCTCGCACACAGAGGCGTCGTTGTCACCTTTGTCACAACTCTTGTCAACGAAACCGCTCTCGCTTCTAGACTCCCCCGTCCGCAATCTCCTCTCCTCTTGCACTTCCATCACTTGTCACTCCCGCCCTTTGACGACTTGTCGCGACATCAAGAAAGATACCAAACTCTGCACACAAAACACTTTAAAAACCTCTATGTGGCCACGGAATATCTGCAACCTGAATTCAAAGGCCTTCTGCAGAGCCTAGTAGTAAACCCCGATTAAGAATGGATCGAACCCACCTATGTGATTGGTGACATGTTCGCCAGATGGGTGCAAGAATCCGCTATGAAGATGGGCATTCCTAGCATCACGTTTTACACTTCCCCAGCCTATGGGACTTTGCTTTACAATTCCCTCTGGCTTCATCTGCCCCACCTCCATAACCAATCTGACACCAGTACTGTTCCTGATGTTCCCACCTTCTTGACTCTCAATCGACCGGATTTAACGCCATGAGATGTAGTCCATGGCACCTGTTTGTGACCTGGCAGGTGTAGATGTACACTGGGGGATACATCGTGAATACATTCTTGGAGCTGTAACTGGAGGTTATCGAATACATGGAGACAAGAAACGGGAAGCTCGTTTGGCCCGTTGCCATCGTTTTACCCTACGATTATGTCGTGGCATCCTCTGTTACAACTCCTCTGGATCAAAGGGAAGCATCGATCTCATAATGTCTGAACCAGCAAGCTCCAGATTCTGTTGTTTATGTTTCATTCGGGAGCAGAAATTTTCTGTTTGTTGCCCAGGTTCAAGAACTTGCATTCAGTCTCCAAGGTAGCGGGGAATCCTTCATATGGGTTGTGCGTACTCTGCCAGAAATCGAGAATGAGAGGGGCTCCTCGCAGTCTCTGCTTCGGGAAGGATTCGAACGGGATACCTACGGGCGGGGGCTGGTGATCAGAGGATGGGTGCTGCAACTGCCCATCCTGTCACATTCTTCCATGGGATTCATCAGCCACTGCGGGTGGAATTCCATGGTGGAAAGCGCAAGTAGATGGATACCCATCATCTGTTGGCCCATAGCGAGCGAGCAGTTCCTTAACTCTGAGTGGTTTGTCGAACATCTCCGAGTTGTCATGCGAGCACGATGGGAAGATGATGGTGTTGTGTCGAGAGAAGAGGTGGAAAGGGTTGTGAGGTTTGTCCTGAATGAGGATCATGAACTAAGAGGAAGAGTTTGAGATGTGGCTGATGTCGCTCGAGCAGCTGTGGTGGATGGCGGGTCGTCTGCTAGAAACTGGGATTCCCTTGTGAAGCACATCTCTTTTATCTAGATTTCATCAAATTAATACACTCGCATAAATTCATCTTCACAAGAGCCATGAACCATTATTGATGAGATAGAAACACCATCGTCGACTTCTAGGGATTGTGCATACTCATCTTCATCATGCTCACCTGTGAAAATTAGACTTTATTGACGATGCAAACGTCATGATCCTTTAACTAATATATCTAATGTTATTCAATAATGCACAACTATGATAATGTATTTTCTTAAATCTAACGAGTGGTATATATTGTTGGAGGGATAGTATGGGATATATTGATTGCCAGCTTCATCAGTGTATGTCATTGGTCAAATAATTTACCTACTTAAATTTAACCAATGACATATACTATTGGATGGATGGTATTAAATATATTGATTGTTAACTAGTAGTATATGTCATCGGTCATATAATGTACTTACTTATATCTAATGAGTGGTATATATTGCAAAATAGATAAGATTGGATATATTGATAGGCTCGGTCGACATTAATTCAAGGCTGAAAATAATCTAGTTGTCTTTAGTGAGTCTTTTTGGAAGTTTTTCAGGTGGGTTTTTCTGTGATTTTTCCAGTCTAATTTCTCTAAAATATGGCAGGAATTTATTTAAATTACAAAATTTATGAGTAACCCCTACACAATTGAAGTGCCCTAAGAGTTTTTCAGGGTGCTGAATCCATACATATAGTCAAAAAACAGTTTAAATAACACAAATCAAGATTTCAACTCAAAAGTTTCCACCGGATTCCAGCTCCGAAAACTCCAAAAAGTGGCACTAAAGACAATTTTGAAAATAACCAACCTGCCAATGGGTCATAAATACACGGGGGCTATATATGCCCACCTATGCCCACCTTTATATTTTGGCAACCCAGTTATCCAACAATAGGCATATAAAACTCGAATAAATTTATAGCCCATTGTTGACACCTAATCATCAAGATTGGGTGAATAACTAAAATTCATGTAAATAAATAATGGAGAATATGAATAGTCACCGGGAGATGAAATGAATAGTCTCTCCCTCATGTATATAATAAACACCAACCTAAATGAAATACATGAATTGATTTGAGGAGTTACTGCCTGGCCTGACATGGTATCAGAGTCAGCTCCATTTTTGGCATCTCCTTCTAGTCTTGTAACTCCCTTCTGCCAGTTTCTTGCAGTCTGTCCACTGCCCCCTATGGAGTCTATCCACTGCCCTCTCCACAGTCGTTGCTACAAATATTTGACATTATCTGCGCCCTCTGCGCTCTTTGGGCTCTCTGCCATCATCATTGGAAGGATTGCTCCAATGTGAGACCGACAACTGATCTCTTGGCTATTCATTTTCCCTAGGCAGTGGAGGGAGGATGGCAACTTATGCGGGAGCATTTTTGAATCCTTATGTGCCTGTTTTGAAGATTTCTCTTCTTTGGCTTTCAATTCAAACCTGTCTTTGAAGCGATTCGAGAAAGGCTTAGTGATATGCTGGAATATCGTGGTGTTATGTGCATGGAACATTGCTGCATTGAAACGATATTATATGCTGCATTGTTTGAGAAACAATCCATTGATACACACTAAGCATGCGAGTTTGAATAGTATTTTGACTGTGAAGTCGGTGTGGTGCGTTCAAGACCGCTGGAACAATTCGATTGGTGATAACATATGGTGTGTATTGTTGTGAGTAGTCTATGGTGTGTTGGGTTGATATATTGACTGCGTGTGAATTGAACGTTGTGTTGTTCATTCCTGATATGTGCATTGGTATCATATATGGTTGTTAACGCTGCCCCATATATACACAGTTCTTGTATTTACGTTGTATTACATTGAACGCTAGTTTCTTGAACGCTGGTTGAACTATGGTTGTGGTCGTTGAACTGTGGTTGTGCGTTGAATAGTTTCTTGAATGTTGTATTACATTGAACGCTGATATTTATGTTGTATTACATTGAACGCTAGTTCCATTGAAGTTTGAATAGTTTCATTGTATTTACACTCACCATATATTGAACATTGTGTATTACATTGTATTTACACTCACCATATATTGAACGTTGTGTATTACATTGTATTTACACTCACCATACACTGCCCCACTCGTGTATGCGTTGAACCTTTTTGGCATATAAAAATCATTGAATGCCATGTGTTGAATAGATTTTTTTTAAAACAAGGTCGTGGGTCAAAGCACTGTGGCATGAAGCGTTGAATGTGCTGTATAGTTTTTTTGTGTATTGGAGCTGCTCCACAATATATTTACGCTGAATTATATTAGGCAAAAGTTTTTTTGTTACAGTATGCATTCAATCATATCCATTATGGGAATAGTTCTCACTGGCAAGGAGAACTATCCTGAGTGGTCCCAGATGATAAAACACACCCTCATTTTCAACGAGTTGTAGAAAGGAGTGTGCATTGGAGACGAAGACAAAGATCCAGAAGAGCCTAACTCAAGCAAAGAGCTTTTCATTTGGGAAAATAAGAACATCAAAGCTTATGCATTAATTTCAGCATCTGTAAGTGAAGAGGTGAGTCACCATATTACACCATTTTCCACTGCTTTCTAAACCTTACAAAAGTTTAAAGAACTCTATGACTCACATTCTGCACTTGAAGTTGTTCAACTCATGATTAAACTCTTCACTCTTGAATTGCAAAATAATGATCGTCTTGCTCTTGCATCTGAAGTAAAGTCTCTAATGCATGATATCCAAGCCACTAAGATTGATTTGGATATTCCTCTTATCGTTTTTCTCAAGGCACTTTATCCTACTTACTCCAATTATCTTGAGTCATTACAAGCAAATGGAAATCTTAAAGATATTACATTTGACTCTCTTGTGAAAAAATTTGCTGAAAGAGAGAAAGCTTTTGGAAAGAAGACAACCTCTGAATCTTCTTAAGAGGCTGTGTGCCTTGCTCATAAAGAAAAGCATCCTGCTCAAGATTCCTTCAGAGGAAGAGGTGGTCGAAGAGGAAAAGGAAGATAGTTTAGAGGCAGGGGGGCAGACACTCTCAAGGAGAAAAGGTACATTTTCACTGCATACGCTACAAAAGACATGGATCACATGATGCCTCTACATGAAAGTTACCATGGGACAAAATTAAGCAGCAAAGAAACCAACAGAAAGGTAAAAATAATGACATAGACAAAGGTAAAGCACCTAAATCCGCTCACTATGTTGTGGCACAATGTAATATTGGAGTAAATGAAGATTTATTTAATGCTTCACTTGCTTCTTGGAAAAATGATTGGTTTCTTGATTTAGGAGCAACTTGCCACATGACGCATAGAAAAGATTTTTTTGAAGAATTTATTAACAATGTTGATAGAGTAGTATACTTTGCAAACCAATCAAAAATCAAGCCATCAAGGCTTGGCACAATCAAGCTTAAATTGCCTGGTCTTCCAAACTTTCTTCTACATCATGTTCTATATCTCCCACAAATCAAGAGAAACTTGTTGTCCTTGGTCCACATCCGCCAGCAAGGTCACTCCATTGATATGTTTGATGGCAAGCTTGAGGTGAGAAAAGCATCTGACCACTCACTTGTCATGAGGGGAATAGAAGAAGAAACACTTCTCAAGCTGCAAGGTACCTCTACTCGTGCACAACATTTCTCATACAATTCTCATTATGAAGAAGGTACATTTCCATCAAGTTTATTATGGCATGCTAGATTTGGACATTTGAACTATGACAGCCTCTGCTTGTTGAAGAAAAATGATGTTGCCGGTTTGCCTACAATTCCTAGGAAATTTAAGCAATGTAATGCTTGCATTCTAGGAAAGCATAGCAAAGAGTCTTTTCATGATTCACATTCAAGAGCACATAGAAAACTTGAACTTATTCATTCAGATTTATGTGGTCCAATGCCTATTTCTTCTGCAAATGGAAATAAATATATGATGACGTTTATTGATGACTACACTAGAATGTGTTGGGTTTATTTATTGAAGAACAGATCTAATGCTTTTCAAACATTCAAGAACTTTCATAAATGGATTGAAAATGATGCACAATATCATATTGGGTCTATTCACACTGATAATGGAAAAGAATACACATCAAATGAATTTGAAAACGATATTTGCCAACATGGGATCAAACATAAAACGACTGTACCTTATAATCCTCAATGGAATGGTGTAGCTGAAAGAATGAATAGGACAATCTTAAATATGGTATGCTCCATGCTCTTCTTCAAAAATGTAAAAATAATGTTTTGGGCTGATGTTGTTCTATGTGCTGCGTATATAAAGAATAGATGTCCATCTAATGCCATTAGAAACAAGACTCCATATGAAATGTGGTATGGGCACGTTCCTTCGGTAAAGCATCTCAGGGTCTTTGGTTCCACCTGTTATGCCTTGATACCAAAGGTACATATAAACAAACTTGGTGAAGTCGTAAGTGTATCTTCTTGGGGTATTCAAACACCTCCAAAGCATATCATCTCTATGATGAAGTCAATAAAAGGTTTGTATCTAGAGATGTAATTTTCCTTGAATCATCCAAAACTGATAATGTTGTTGAGCGGCAACTTGATCGCTTGGATAGATTCGCAAATGCAAAGTCATTTCAAGAATTTGATAATCAGATTCCACATCTTGAAGGGGGGATTACTATACTAGATCAATATGTGGAATCTTCATCTGAAGAATTCTCTCCCCCGCATGAAACTCCAACAACAGATGATGCTTTAAGTGATGTGATTGATAGAATTGGGAGACTCAATCTTGATTCAGTCCCAACTCAATCAACGAAGCAGCCTGGACCATCTGAGAAAGGTCCCCCAAAGTGGTTGATAAAGACACTTGAAAGTGTTCATCCTGATGAGGTTGGAAAGACGGGAACTAGAAATTCAAACCGGCAAAATGGAGGTGATGTAGATGACTCTAATTCAGATGTTGATATGGATGTTTCTTATGATTGTGAATTGAACTTGTCTACAGATTTTGAACCAACTTCCTTCAAAGAAGCTGCTTCTCATGATGAGTGGAAAGAAGCGATGCAAAAGGAGTATGATTCCCTCATAAAGAATGGCACTTGGAAGCTGGTTGATCCTCCATTAGGAACCAAACCAATTGGCTGCAAGTGGGTCTACAAGAACAAGTATAAAGTTGATGGCTCACTTGACAAGCACAAAGCCAGGCTTGTGGCAAGAGGTTTTGCACAGAAGGAAGGGATTGATTATGAGGAGACTTTTGCCCCCATAGCAAAATGGGCTACCATCCAAACACTCTTTGCCCTAGCAGCTCAAAACGGTTGGAAAGTCCATCAAATGGATGTAAAAACTGCTTTCTTGAATGGAGATCTAAAAGAGAATGTTTTTATGTCCCAGCCTGAAGGATTTACTGTGAAAGGACATGAACAAAAAGTATGCAAACTTGTGAAATACTTGTATGGCCTCAAACAAGCACCGCAAGCCTGGTATGAAAAATTAACTAAGCATCTTCTAAAACTCAATTTCAAACATTATGATCTTGAAGATGCAACTTTATCTGTCAAGAAAGTTGGAAAAACAGTTGTATATCTTGTGGTATATGTAGATGATATTTTAATGACAGGGAACAATGAAAGCTACATTGCATCCATAAAGAAGGAATTGGGGAAAAGTTTGGAAATGACTGATTTGGGCTATGTTCATTACTATCTTGGTATTGAAGTAACTCAACATCCAAAGTCCATATTTCTTTCTCAAAATAAGGAGATCCGTTGAACAGGTTTGGCATGACAGAATGCAATCCTCTTACTACTCCAATGGAACAAAACTTAAAGCTCACATCTATTGAAGGAAAAGAATTTGAGGATGCAACAAAGTATAGACAGCTTGTAGGAAGTCTCAACTACCTAACTACTACGAGACTAGACATTTCATTTGTTGATGGAATCCTCTCTAGGTTTATGCAAAAGCCTTGTGAGGGACATTGGTCTGCTGCAAAAAGATTTCTAAGGTACTTGAAGGGAACTCAAGATCAATCAAGTATACACGGGTGGACAACTTCAGCTTGACTGGATACTCTGATTCAAACTTCGATGAAGACAAAGAAACTAGGGTATCTACTTCAAGATATGCTATGAGTCTTGGATCAGGAGTTGTCTCCTGGAGATCACATAAACAATCAGTTCCAGCAGATTCCACAACAGAAGCAAAATACGTGGCAGCAGCTGAGGCAACAAAAAATTGTGTGGCTCAAGAAAATTCTTGAAGATTTGCAGGTAAAACAAGTACAATCAACTCCACTCATGATTGAAAATACCTCTACAATAAAGTTGGCCAAGAACCCAAAGTTCCATGATCGAACGAAGCACATCAATACTAAATACCATCTGATTCGACATCATGTTGAGGAAAAAACAATCCATCTCTGTGTTGGGTCCCTATAATACTAGTGATTACCCCATTACTATTGTAGTTATACCCCTTATTTATATTGTTGTGCCCCATAGAATCCCTCTATTGTTATTTTTGTGGCTTTATATTATTATTGTTAGGTCGGCTGGATTATATTGTGACTCCTTAGACTCCTATATATAGAAAGGAGGTTTTGTCATTTGATCATAAAAGAATTGTTCATTTATGTAATGTAAAGGAGGTTGCCCCATCGAAGAGGTTGAATTCTAAGGCGTTGATCTATCTTTTCTATCTTTTCTTGAGCTGGTTTCATAACATTTGGTATCAGAGCTTTGGATTCTAGGGTTTCGCTGCTCCAAACAGGTCATTGTGGCATTTTCGCTATAATTTTTTTCTGTGACGTTTCAGAAGTCGGAAAAAAAAACCCATTCGAGAAGAAATCGCGCTGAACCTTGGGTCCGAATTTGAGAGCTTTTCGCGCGATATTTTCAGAGATATGATCTGAGGAAGTTGGTCTTTTTGCAGACTCCTGAATTACATTCAAAACAGGTGACCTGGGGAAAATAGTCATAACTTTCTCTTTGGGGATCGGATTGAAATTTCGTAAGAAGGTACAGAAAGAGGACGGACTGTAGTTTCTTGTATGCATGTTTCAGATTCAAAGGTTGAAACAGTGACTCGTGGCACGTCGTACAAGTTCGCTCTACTGAACTAGTCTAAAATCAAGTCACTGTGGGAGATTTCACATAACTCTTCCTTGGAGAATCCAATTTGGGTCCGACTTGTGGCATTGGAAAGAGGACGCAGAAGGCTACTACAAGTCGCAATTTCAGAATTGGATGATCCGAAATTACAAAGATACATCAGATTCAATATCAGGCTTCTATAAAGTGAAAAAGGGTGTGTAGTTTTTTTTTTAATTTTTGTGTAAGCTTGGTTTAACGGAATTCAAAGGGCATAGTAAAGCATTATTATCGGTAAGTGATGCCCCGAGGAAAGAAAATGCAAACACCTAGTAAGGAACCTGAAAGATCTAGCATGACTCATGAAGAAGAGGAAGAAATGCTACATGATATATCAAAATTACAAGAACAAGTGCAACAAATGTCACGCTCACAAAAGCTAACAGAAGCTAAGATAAGTGGCGTGGAATCTAAGATAAATGGCATGGAATCTAAGATAAAGGGCATGGAAGCTAAGATGGATGATTCAAAGATAGATTTAAAGAGAGACATGGCAGATTTGAAGACAAACATGGCAGATTTGAAGACAAATTTGACAAATTTTCTACAAGAAATACTTACTAATGGTGAAAAGGTTGTAAATGAAACTCATGATGTGAACAAAAGTAATGTTAATCATGATTACATAGACGCTAATGTTGGACCGAAGACCCACCATATTCCAAAAATCGATATGAGGAAGTTTGATGGCAAGGATCCCGCCACATGGATATTACAGATGGAGCAGTTCTTCGATCTCAATAATGTGCAAAACACACAAAAGGTACGTATGGAAACTGTATATTTGGAACCAAATCAGTTTGTATGGTATCAATGGCTTTGCTCTCGTAAAAAAATTATCACTTGGGCAATTTTTACGGAAGAATTGGTAGCACATTATGAAGATACAAAAAGAAACACTTTTTTTAGCCAATTGATAAGTCTCAAACAAAAGGGTTCAGTAATGGAGCACATCGAGGAGTTCCAAAAATTGAACATAAGGGTAAAAGATGTTCCAGAGGAGCATAGGATTGATGTGTTCATAGGGTCTTTAAAGGATAATATCCAACATGATGTTCCCCTTTGGGAACCTGATTCATTAGAGAAGGCATTCAGGTTAGCAAGAAAAATGGAAAGAAAAATTATGGCAACCAAGAAGCATGCCACTCACAACTATAAAGACGGAAGTGTTGTTGCCCATAGTCTTCCACAACCTATAAGGTTGACACCACAACAATTGGAAGAAAAAAGAGCAAAAGGGCTTTGTTACAATTGTGATAACAAATACACTAAAGGTCATAAGTGTGCTAAAAATAAATTATTCTACATAGATTGTGAAGAGGAAGAAGAAAAGGAGCAAGAAAGGTCTAAAGAAGAAGATATACTCCAGGAACAAAGCCTAGATGAAGAACAAATAAATCCGACCATTTCTTGTAATGCATTGGCGGGAATGGCCACTCCTCAAACCATCAAGATAGAAGGACAAATCAAGAAGAAAAAGGTAATAGTGTTGATTGATTCAGGAAGCACACACAATTTTATTCATTGTAGGGTAGCAAAAGAATTGAATTGCTTCCTATATCCAACACCAGAGTGTCAAGTGATGATTGCAAATGGAGGACCAATAAATTGCTCTGGAAGGTGCCATAATATCAAGCTATCCATGGGAGAATATGTATTGACTAGCCCAATGCTTTCCATTCCAATGGGATGTGTTGATGTTGTACTAGGAGTCCAATGGCTACAATCCTTGGGTACAATAGCTTTTAATTTTAAAGAACTTTTCATCAAATTTTCTATGGAAGGAAAGGAAGTTGAATTAAGGGGTATTGTAGGGAAACCAGAAAAGATAATCAGCTCTAATGGTATGACAAAGCTTCTAAAAAAGGAGCAAAGAGGTGTAATTGCACAATTATGTTCGCTAGATGTTTCCACATCGGAATCATCTATTTCTCCAGATCTCAAAAAAGTCCTGGATAATCAATCCAAGGTATTTGAGACTCCCAAAGATCTCCCACCTATGCGTGATCATGATCATGCTATTCATCTGATTCCAGGAAGTGTTCCTCCAAACATCAGGCCATACAGATATCCCTATGTCCAAAAAAGTGAAATTGAACATATGGTTGCAGAAATGCTAGAAGCTGGAATAATTCAACCAAGTCAAAGTTCTTTCTCTGCTCCAGTAGTATTGGTGCACAAGAAGGATGGATCATGGCGCATGTGTCCGGATTATAGGGATCTCAACAAGCTCACTATTAAAGATAAGTTCCCCATTCCTGTCATTGATGAATTACTGGATGAATTGCATGGATCAATTTACTTCACCAAGTTGGATCTTTGTTAGGGATATCATCAAATCAGAATGAAGATTGAAGACATTCCGAAAACGGCATTTAGAACTCATGAGGGTCATTATGAATTTTTGGTCATGCCTTTTGGCCTTACCAATGCACCTTCAACATTTCAAGGTTTGATGAATTCAATTTTCAAACCATTCCTTAGAAAATTTGTGTTAGTATTTTTTGATGATATACTAATCTACAGCAAGTCTTGGAAGGATCATGTTGAACATGTTGACAGGGTGCTACAACTATTGGAGGAGAAACAATTATATGCAAAAAGATCCAAATGTTTCTTTGGAGTCCAGGAGGTGGAATATTTGGGTCATATTGTATCTCATGAAGGAGTTAAGGTAGACCCTAGCAAAATTAAAGCCATTAAGGAATGGAAAATCCCCACATCCATAAAGCATCTGCGAGGATTTATTAGGTTGACAGGGTATTATCGCAAGTTTGTTAAGAATTATGGGAGAATAGCAGCACCTCTAACAACATTATTGAAGAAAGATGCATTTTCATGGACTCCGGAAAAGGCCTTTGAACATCTTAAAGAGGCAATGTGCCAAGCATCGGTCTTAGCTACACTGGACTTTACAAAAACCTTTATTGTGGAATGTGATGCTTCAGGAAATGGAATTGGTGTTGTTCTAATGCAAGATGAAAGATCCATTGCTTGTGAAAGTCGTCCAATCAAGTGAAAGTTTTTAAGCAAAGCTATTTAAGAGAAGGAAATGTTGGCAATACTCCATGCACTTAAGAAATGGCGACCCTACCTAATGGGAAGACACTTCAAGGTAAAAACGGATCATGATAGCCTTAAATACTTTTTAGAACAAAGATTATCCTCTGAAGAGCAACAAAAGTGGGTCACAAAGATGTTGGGTTATGACTTTGAAATCATCTACAAAAAAGGGAAGCAAAATGTGGTGGTAGATGCACTCTCAAGAAAGGATGAGGATGTGGAAGCATTGTTTTCCGCCATTTCTATTATCCAACCAGATTGGATAAACGAAGCAAGGGAGGAATGGAAGAATGATGAAGAAGTGTGGGCACTTATTCGAAAGCTACAACAAGATTCCAGTATGTCTGATACATTTAGCTGGAAAAATGATTCATTATGGTACAAAGATCGCTTATACCTCTATAAGAATTCCCAGCTAAAACAAAAGATTCTTATGGAATTGCACACTTCTCCCTTAGGAGGGCACTCGGGATTTTTAAAAACATACCACAGGGTTAAGAAGGAATTTTTTTGGGAGGGCCTTAAATCAGATATTCAAAAGTTTGTGGCGGAATGTTTGGTTTGCCAACAAAATAAAGTTGAAACAATTAAGACACCAGGTCTATTACAACCTTTATCCATTCCAAGCCAATGTTGGGAGGAGGTTTCAATGGATTTTATCATAGGTTTACCCAAGTCTGAGGGAAAGAGTGTCATCATGGTGGTAGTTGACAGACTTACCAAGTATGCACATTTTTGTGCATTATCACATCCATTTAAAGCCAGTACAGTTTCTACTGCATTTATGGAAACAATTCAAGAGCTACATGGAAACCCAAAGATTATTGTAAGTGACAGAGATCCCATTTTCACTGGAAATTTTTGGACAGAATTATTTTCTTGTCTTGGTACTCAGTTAGCTCGTAGCTCATCTTATCATCCTCAATCTGATGGGAAAACTGAGATAGTAAACAAATGTTTGGAAGGATATCTTCGTTGCTTTGTATCTGATAAATAGACACAATGGGTCAAATGGTTGCCTCTGGCTGAATGGTGGTATAACACTTCCTTCCATACAGCAACAAAAATGACCCCATTTATGGCACTTTATGGGTATCAACCACCATCCATCACATCATATTTAAGAGAAAATTCTAAGGTTAAGGCAGTGGAACATCACATCGAACATCAACAACAAGTCCTCCAACTCTTAAAGGATAACCTCGTGTTGGCACAAAATAGAATGAAACAACAGGCAGATCAACATCGCAGTGAAAGAAGTTTTGGTGTAGGTGATTGGGTATTCCTACGGCTACAACCATATAAGCAAATGTCCCTAAAGCAAGCTAAGAAGGATAATAAATTATCACCAAAGTATTATGGTCCGTACAAGGTGTTGCAAAAGATCAGTACTATGGCATACAAATTGGAGCTTCCTGCAGCTTCTCAATTGCACCTAGTTATCCATGTTTCATGTTTAAAGAAGGTTATAGGCGACAAGCTCCCACTGCAAACAATATTGCCAGAACTTGATGAGGAAGGAAAAATTATATTGGAACCGGAAGCAGTCACAGAAACAAGAACTCGACAGCTACAAAATTGATCAATTTCAGAGTATCTTATCAAGTGGAAGAACTTATCCGCTGAAGATTCCACATGGGAGGATGAGAATTTTATGCAGAAGTATCCAGAACTACTCAAGCATTGAGGACAACACTTTTTTGAAGGAGAGGGGCATGTTGGGTCCCTATAATACTAGTGATTACCCCATTACTATTGTAGTTATACCCCTTATTTATATTGTTGTGCCCCTATTACCCCCATGTTGTTATTTCTGTGCCCCATAGAATCCCTCTATTGTTATTTTTGTGGCTTTATATTATTATTGTTAGGTCGGTTGGATTATATTGTGACTCCTTAGACTCCTATATATAGAAAGGAGGTTTTGTCATTTGATCATAAAAGAATTGTTCATTTATGTAATGTAAAGGAGGTTGCCCCCTCGAAGAGGCTGAATTCTAAGGCGTTGATCTATCTTTTCTTGAGCTGGTTTCATAACACTCTGCCATTGTTCCACGAATGAGAAAATTGCAGACATATTCACCAAAGCGCTTGGAAGAGAAAAGCTTGAAAGATTCAAAACGATGCTTGGACTCACGAACATCCCTTCAGATTAAGGGGGGGAATGTTGACACCTAATCATCAGGATTGGGTGAATAACTAAAATTGATGTAAATAAATAATGGAGAATATGAATAGTCACCAGGAGATGAAATGAACAATCTCTCCCTCATGTATAGAATAAACACCAACCTAAATGAAATACATGAATTGCTTTGAGGAGTTACTGCCTGGACTGACACCCATGAGCAGGCTGATTATTTGTTTCAGAACAATGATGAGGAACGGTGGAGCCATAAATCAGAGATGGGATAAGAACACGACCATAGTGGACAGATGAAATTATCGAAAATTTTATGTTTCCAATCCTGTTCAAGAAACTAATCATAGTGCTTTTCTATTTTATGTTTCCAATCTTGTTGAGGAACTGATAAAAGTGTTCTTGTCCCATGTTTATGAAATAAGTAACTGAAAAAGTGTTCTTGTCCGTTGTTTGTGACATAAAGGAATTGATAAAGTGTTATTGTCCAGTTTTTTTGCATGCTTTCAGTGAATTCATTAGGATTGATGTGAAGCCAATGGCAATGGTATTTTTATTTGGTGTTTAAAGTTTCATTTAGAATTACAAATTTGTACCTTTTTAGTTACTTCATTATAGTTATACCAAAGCTAAAAGCAGATTTTCATAGTGGGTTTATGTTACTTATTTTTTTAAGGGATTATTTGTTTCTAAAATAATTTAAATAAATTAAAAAATTTACGAATATAAAAAAAATAATAATAATTTTGATTATTTTTAATATAAAAATTATTTGGTTATGAGATGAATATAAAGATATATATATATATTAAAGTATATATTGTATATGTATAAAAAAAATATAATAAACAATGATTAATCAAACCATGAAAAAATCATTCTTCCTTATACCATGATGTGTAGATCTATGTGGATGATAATGAACCATAAATAAAAACAAAGTAACAAATAAATGAATAAATAAAGTTTAAGACTATAACCTTAAATTCTCATTTAAATTTACCATGAGATTATAGAATCTACTACCTTTATTATACTTGGTTAACACATTAAACCTATTTCAATATTAGATATTTTATATCCAATATCTTTTGGGAAATTCACTTGTCCTCATGTAAGACGCAACATTTAAGATGTATGTTTGTTTTTTCCCTTTTTCTTAAGAAATTTTCTAACTTATAGCAAGATGTAAGTATTTAGGTGTTATCAATTTTCTCATTAATATAGTTTCAAATAGATGTTTCCATTAAGACAATGAATTATGGCTGGGGTGGTGACTTGTCCATTGCCACTTGAGGGAGTATTTTGGGTCTTTAGTGTAAAGGTTCTTAAACATAATAAGAACATTATTTAATTATACACATAAATTATTGTTTTTTTCCTAGTTTTGAAATCACTAATAGAATATGACAGTTGTGTAATCTAGTCACTTAAATTTCTATTGAGTTTTTTTTCTTTATTAAATTCATAAATTTGAGAATTAAAAATTTACTCATCTATCTTATATATAAACAATTCCAAATAAAATTGTAAAATATAAAAGAAATTAGTAATTTTATTGGTTGAGACTTCAAAATAAGCATTAGACAATGTTGCATCTCCAATACTAAATCCTCAAGATGAAACTTCAAAATAAACATAGACTTAATCATTGTGAGTTTTTGGACTTGTTAAAAAAGGGTTGTCTCCATCTCAACTCACATCATTCAATCCTATAGTATGCATACTTAAACCTAAAGTCAAAACAAACATAAACCTTAAACGTTAAGGCTCATTATGCTTGACCACACTCATGGACCACTCGTATGCTAGATAAAACATGGGGATAGAGTTATCAAATTGAAGGGTTGTTTTAGTTGTCCAAAATAGAAATAATACAATTGACTTTTCCTCTTTGTTTGGGTGAAATAGCCAATTTCTATTTGATTTTGAGAATTTTTATGTACTTTATTTAGCGTTGATAAGTTGATGATGGATCTCCATTTTTGAGTATATATATTAATTTGATTAGAAAAGGAATCTATTTCATGGTTGAATATATGGAAATATCAATATGTGGTTACCAAGATTACGATGTTACCTTCTTACTTGTAGGAAGATTGTGATTTTCTTCAAAATACATGCCTTGTATGTCATTATTGTTTGAAATATTAGAGTCTTTCCAAACTTCTATTTAAAAATAGATTCAAACTTGTTTTATTATTTATAAGATCCTTCAATCCAACTCATTGAAAGTCGAGATAAATTATTTATTTTCAAAATAAATTATGGTTAATAAGTTTTACTTTTGATAATGATTCAACATTATTTGTATTGTTTTTGAAATTACATAAATATTGACTAATAATAAGTAATTGCACAAATCATTGGCTACTTGATAGTAGCAACGCAATATTTGATTTTTTTCACAGTAATAAAAAACATGTACATTTATAAATATGACTTAGTTGAACTATATTTTATGGTCAAGCTAGAAGAATCATTGACTACTTTAATAGTAGTAATGAAATATTTGATCTTTTTAAAGTAATAAAAAACATGCACATCTATAATATGACTTGGTTGAACTATATTTTATGGTCAAGCTAGAAGATAAGACAAAACACAAAACCTAAACTAAAGTTCATCGTAACCTTGATCTATCAAGAGATGAGAGGATCTCTTGACATGCAAACCTATTTTAGTGTGTAAACGTTGAAGAAAGGTTTGTCACCTGAAAGATTTTGAGCAACACACCAATAAAATGTTCCAACTATAAAACAAATTCTAAGATTGTATTTTTTATGGTTTAAATTTCATTTTAAAATGTATAAATGGGCTAAGATTAACTAAACTACATAGCTTAAACTCCCAATTCCATCAAATCCTTGTTGTATTTGTATAAAAATTCACTCCCTGAAAAAATGACCAAATTGTAGAATAGTTAGACTATTTTAAATGTTTTTTTTCAATTGTTTTATATAATATAGATAGTTGATATTGAAATGTTTTATTTAGGAAGAACATTGAAATTATTTTATTTATGACCCACATTGCTATGTTAAAATATTTTATTGTTATTAATATATTTTTAAATGTATGTCTCTCTTTATATATGTGATATTAATTTATTTTCTAAATAATAACGAATGATTTGTTATTTCAAATATATAAAAATGAACACTATAATAAAAGTGATTTTTGCCATGACATACAATTAATTTAAGAAAATATATGAGGTTGAAATTTTAATATTCAAATATTTTATTTATGATCTAGATGGATATTTTTATTATTGATTTTGTATTAAAAATTAAATGAATTGCCTTGGTTAGGAAGTACTTGATTTTTAAATTTTTGGATATTGAAATCTTTTATTTATTAAAAGTATTGATATATCTTATTCATGATTAAGAGTGAAATAGTTTTTAAATACCACATATCAATTTTATGTTAACCACAAAAATAATTATCACCTCCTTCATGAATGTCAACAATGAAAATAAATGGAGACATCACAATAAGAATGAGATTTTGATGTTTTATAATGCTTTTAACTAGAAGTAACCGAATATTTATATTAGATTTTGTTTTTTTATTATTATAATTGAGTTTATATATTTATTTAGTAAATATTTTTATTTTTATTTTAAAAAAATGTATATCAATTCTATGTTAAGCACAAAAAGAATTACATACTTTCTTTCTTTATATTAGTCTATATACTGTACATCTAAGTGTAAAAAAAAACTATTTTTATATTCATCACAAAAAAACTAATAAAAAAATATACTAATTGATATTTAATTGATAAATAAAAATTAATTTCAAAAATAGTGATTAGGGGAATTTTAAAAATAAATTCTCACATAAAATTTACATAACAGGTAGGAATCGTGGTCAAATTTATAAACTACAAGTTTCACTAGTCCATGTGATGGATATTAACCCAATGATCATGGCATGATGGATATTAAGCCCGTGATCATGGCTTTTTTATATAGTTTCTAGAGTGTCATTTTAAGTACAAATTTATATCTTTTTAGTTACTTTATAGTTGTTGTAGGATTTCACTAAAGGTTTATATTAAGTTAATTTTCATTTAAAGGTTTATAGGTTTATATTCAGTTATTTTTTATTTATTTTATTTTAATATATTAATTTTTTTTATGAATTTAATATTAGATTATTATTATTATTGGTTTATAATGTTAATTTTTTGTAAACATATATAAAGTGAGAAAAAATTATGTTTTTTTTCATTTACTATGGGGACTTTCACAATCTTTGGAAAAAAAAACCTAAAAAATTATGATATTATAAATAATTTGTTGCATATTAACAATCACGATATTTTAAAATTTAATTAATAAATATTTATATATATATATATATGAATATGAATGATGATTTAATATAATATTTCAAAACTATTTACATTTAATTAATAAATATATAAAAGTTTAACACTTACTCTAATTTTTTTATAAATTATATATAATTAATTGTATTTATAATATTTTTAAAAAATAAATTAAAAAATTTATTAAACCATTGTTAAAATTTAGTATATATCTATTTTAATTCCATATTTACCCAATATTAAAAACAACCAAATTTGTTGAGATGTAAATATTTTCTTAAATTTTATAAAAATGTATTTTGAGAAAATTAATACTGCTTAGTGAAAGCCAAAATTAAAATAAATATATAGTAATAAAATATCTAATTTAAGAGATGAAAAAATCACATTTCACATTTTCCCTGTTGAACTAATTTTTTATCAATATTGAAATTCAATCCTAAATATTGTATTATAAGTATACACTACCATATGTCCCACTGGAACCCTAGTTATCGTTTGCCCTCTTTTTTCGTGTTGTTGTTTCCCTTCCACCATGATCGAGATGCAGATCCGATTGCTTTGCCATCACCATCAGGGTATGGCTCTTATCGGTTGTGTCTGTGTGCCTCTTTCGGAGGTTGTTGGTGGTGCTAAGCCGTCGCTTAGCCGGTTCTGAGTTTTTGGTTCTTGCTTGTGGGGCCCAATGTCGTTGCGCTTTTGACTCTGTCATTCTCGTCGTTTTGTTGGGGCCGACATGATGGTCTGGGCGGAGGTTTTGTTTCGTCGTGCTTCTGCTACCTCCTTTTTTTGACGAGGGTTTATCAGTTTGGTCTGCTGCCAGCGCCGTTTGTTGTTCCACAGCCGTTGTCCTAGGGGTTTTTCTCCGGTGACGTTTTTTGTAGGGTACTTTTTTCGGCCCTATAAGATGATATCAAGTTTTTGTTAGTTGGGATCAAATGTGTAATATTTGCTTGCTTCTTAGGCATTCTAATTTCTCTCTGAATGGAATGCGTTTTATGTTTTTTTTACAGCTAGATAGATGAAAATTCTTCGGACATTAAAAGCTCAGAAATTATGATTTTTTAGGTTTGAAATTTCACTTCCGTGAATGCGTTTTCTGTTTTTCACAGCTAAATCGATGAAAAATCTTGAGACACTGAAGGCTCAGAAATTATTATTCTTTTTTCCACTCCATCATCCCTTTCCAGAATTGACAAAACAGATGTTTAGAATTTTATTTCATTGGATGTGTCTAATGTCATAAACTATAACGTTTTCCGTAATTTGACAAAACAGGGGTTTGAAACTTTATTTCACTGAAAGCATCTTACGTTTTCTTTACAGCTGGATCGATTAAAATCCTCTGACAATGAAGGCTCAGAAAATATGACTTTTTCCAAAATTCGGTAAAACAGCAAATTACAGCATTTCACTTCATTGAATGTAATTTTCCCTTTTCAAGATTTCCTTTTGGCAGAAGCTTAAATTGCAATACCGTGCAGCTTTAAAATTACGGAAGTTTTGGAGCAGATTACAAAGATGACATAACGTATGTAGATCACCGACTCACTGACTAAAGGAGGCTCGTTATGGTGCACTTTCGTTGCAACTTCACACCAGCGGGCGGCAAAGGAATCACTATGAAGCTGTGGACAAGTTTCGTACAGCGCATTGAACATAATTGTACATTCTGGCAAACTTCAAATATTAAATAGATTTCTATTTAAATAGAGTGCAATTTTGGTTTCGCAGAGCTTCAATGGAGTAAATAATTTATATAGTGAAAAATGTGTGGGTTAGTGAAAAAAATGGAGAGGGGGAATTACTTAGAGAATTAAAAGTGGTGGGAAGTCAGATAAAAAAATTTCAAGAAATTTTGTAGTAGCAGTGTTGGAATCATGTTTTTGATGGCTGAAATAGATTCAGCACCAAAATCTTGAAATTTGACAGCTGTAACCTGGATTTACAAAAATCTCTGCAGGATTTTATCAAAAATATTGCAGGAATTTCCATGATTTTCATGACAAAAAACAGTGTGGTTAGACCACTGCTGAAAGAATATTTCATCACAGTTTAGGGTTTATGGACAATTTATGACCTGAAAATTTGACACATGATCAATGACAATGATAAACGGGAGATTTTAATCAATGTGCCAATATCTAATGCAGTAGTTAAGCCAATGAAACAAATATGTGGCTTGTCAATAAGTATTAAATGAGGTGGGCTCTATATGCCCACCATTGGATAACTCACCTGCCAAAATCTAATTGGCTTGCTCATTTAATGCTCATTGACAAACTGCTTATTTTGAGAATTGTTTTTAGTGAAATTTTCTGAAGTTAGTGGGTTTTTTCAGTGTAATTTTTCTAAAATCTTTTAGGGATTTATTGAAATCACAAGTTTGATACCTTTCTCTATTAAAATGTCCTAAGGATTTTTCAAATAGCTGACTCTATATATATATATATAAAAACCAATTTAAATAACACAAATAAATTTTCAACCAACAATTAAAAATTCATAAATACAATTCCCTTATAGAATTTAAAATATCTCACTAAAACAACTTTATAAATCTCACTAAAACAACTCCCTTATTTTGAGCAGACAACTCCCTTACGAAGTTCAAAAAATCTCACTAAATACAACGCCCTTTATTTTGAGCGGGTTATGGTTTTGGGACCATATGCATATCTGAAATATTTCCCAGCCGGCCCACGTGGTCTTCAGACGTGACGGAATTGGGTGGGCCAGTCATATCTGTTTATAAAAGCTGTAGTGGGGTGATGCCATTGTAGCGTCCACCCAAATATTGGGCAGAGACTGAGATGGAGAGGGAGGAGCCGAGGAGGAGTCATGTGGTGGTATTCTCGACATTGGAGCAGGGCCACCTTATCCCTGCCTTCCAATCCACTCTTCATCTCGCACACAGAGGCGTCGCTGTCACCTTCGTCACAACTCCTCTCAACGCAACCGCTCTAGCTTCCAGACTGCCCCGCTCCCAATCTCCTCTCCTCCTGCGCTTCCATCACTTGTCGCTCCCACCCTTTGACGGTCTCCCGCCGGATCAAGAAAGCTGCCACACCCTCAACCCAAAACACTTTGACAACCTCTATCTCGCCACGGAACAGCTCCAACCCCAATTCGAAGGCCTTCTGCAGAGCCTAGCGGTAAACGCCGACGAAGAATGGATGAAACCGACCTGTGTGATTGGCGACATGTTCACCGGATGGGTGCAAGAATCCGCTATGAAGATGGGCATTCCCGGCTTCACGTTTTACACTTCCCCGGCCTACGGGACTCTGCTTTACAATTCCCTCTGGCTTCATCTGCCCCACCTCGATAGCCAATCCGACACCGTTACTCTCCCCGACGTACCCACCTTCTTGACTCTGAATCGATCGGATTTGACTCCCAGCTTGCTGAAGGCCACTAGATCTAGTCCATGGCACCTGTTTGTGAGCCGGCAGGTGAACAAAAACAGGCACACTCGGGGATACATCGTCAATACGTTTTTGGAGTTGGAGCCAGAGATTATCGAATACATGGAGACAAGTAGCGGGAAGACCGTCTGGACCGTTGGCCCCGTTTTACCTTACGATTACATCGCGGGATCCTCTGTTACAACCCCTCTGGATCGAGGGGAAGCATCGATCTCGGAATGGCTGAACCAGCAAGCGCCGGGTGCTGTCGTCTATGTTTCGTTCGGGAGCAGGAATTTTCTGTCCGCTGCCCAGATTCGAGAACTCGCATTTGGTCTGCAGGGTAGCGGGAAATCCTTTATATGGGTTCTGCGTACTCCGCCGGAAACCGAGAACGAGAGGGGCTCCTCGCAGTCGCTGCTCCCGGAAGGATTCGAACGGGATACCTCCGGGCGAGGCCTGGTGATCAGAGGATGGGCGCCGCAGCTGCTCATCCTGTCTCATCCTTCCACAGGTGCTTTCATCAGCCACTGCGGGTGGAATTCCATGCTGGAGAGCGTAAGCAGAGGGATACCCATCATCTGTTGGCCAATGGCGGGTGAGCAGTTCCTTAATGCCAAGTGGTTCATCGAACAGCTCCGAGTTGCCGTGCGAGCACGGCGGGGAGACGGTGGTGTGGTGGCGAGAGAAGAGGTGGAGAGGGTTGTGAGGGTCGTCCTGGAGAATGAAGGGAATCATGATCTCAGAGGCAGAGTCCAACATCTGGCTCAAGTCGCTCGGGCAGCCGTGGTCGATGGCGGGTCGTCTGCTAGAAACTGGGATTCCCTTGTGAAGCACTTCTCTTTTCTCCAGACTTCATCACATGAATCCACTCGCATACATTCACCTTCACAAGAATCATGATGGATGTTAAACATTATTAACCAGATAGAAACGTCATCGTCGGCTTGCAGGCACCGCACATGCTCATCTTCATCATGCGCTCCTGGAAATTAGAATGGACAGCAGACTTTATTGACCAGGCAAACGTCATCATTGGCGGGCAGGAACCGTTTGGTGCAGAATATTAATGAAAAGGTAGAGCTATAAAATCGCATGAACTCCAGAGCAGGGGTGGAATTGCAGAGAACCATAATGGAGAGACTGAATTATAGAAAATTCTATGTTTCCAATCGTGTTCAACAAACTAATGATAGTGTTCTTGTCTGGTGTATGCATGCTTTCACTTAGTGATTATGATTGATGTTACAGTGTTTTTATTTGGTGTTTAAAGTTTCATTCAGAAGTACACATTTATATCTTTCCACTTCATTTGTGCTATCAATGGTTAAAAAAATTTTGTTTATGGTATTCGATTTTTAGTTAAATGTTTTGTTTATAATATTCAATTTTTGATGTAACTTATTTAAATGTTACAAACTCCATATTAATTTGTAAAAGCCATTAAGATAAAAATAAAGTGTTTAACACCACTATTTCCATTAGTCCTTCAGCAACAAAACATAAAAATAAATTTATGTTTTGATTAATGTTTTTAATTAATATTGTATAGATTCAAACACTTCTCTAAACCCTGAAGACTCGTAAACTAGAGCCTTTATTGATTATGTTTATATCTTTTAATATTCGATCAAAAATCTTCAGAAATTAGACGCAATTAAAATATCCTACTTTAATAATTCATCCCGAAATTAGACGCAACAATGTTTCTAAATTTTACTTCCATATAATGTGTATGATGTCATAAACTATAATCTTTTTTAAAATTTGACAATATAATAGTTTATAGAATAATATGGTTATGAGATTAATATTGATTTCAAATCTAGAGAATTAGTATTAATTTCTTGATTTTATTAGTTTTTTGAGTTTATAATATTAATTTTTTAATTTTATTTATCTAAGTGTTCATATTCCGAAGTATAATATTATTCCCAGATTCTATTATATTAATACTAAGGTTTATTAGTCCTTTAGATTAATAATACTTATTTTAAGATTTATTAGTCCCTTAGTTTTATAATATTCAATCTCTTGTTCTTTTAACCCTATTTATCTAAGTGTTCATAGATTCTCTTTTTGAAACACCACCTCTATCCTCAATCATCTTATATAAAGAGATCTTTAGAAATGATATTGTGGGGGTGCTATTCAAACGTTGGGATGGGTGCTTCTATTTCTTATATCTGGCATCACATCTGCCTATCCATGGTGTCATGCATTATGGATGTAATTCATTATGCTCCTACTTTAGAGTATGGTGGGATGCTCTTATGTATTACATAATAGAATTTCTAGATATTTCTATATGTAATGAATGTAAGTAATGCTTTCTTTTCTACGGCTCTTTTCACTGCTCTCCTTTACTTTCTTTATGGTGGTTTGTTAGTGAAATACTTGGTTAAGGGCACAACACTATAGAACCCAAGTACCAGGGGCCTACTTAGCTCTGCGATTGAGGGGAAGAAAAGAACAGCTAGAACTATCTCTCTCTCTTATCTTACCGGAAAGACAGAACTAAGAAGGCTTATCTCATCTTCCCACTAGCCTTAAGAGAGGAGACTGGAAACTTAGAGGGAATGATTTGCATCCATACTTAGAGAGGGAAAAAGAAAGTTGGGGCTTATTAGCTCTATAGGGAAAGAAAGAAAAGCATATACTAGTATAAGCATTCCATTTCAAGCTACTCATATAGGGAAGCTAGGGGTAATACTAGAAGCATATAAGGTTTGAATCATACATACACATAGAGAGGCATAGAAGGTAAGACTTATATGCATATATGCTAGTGAGTGGATGTGAGGAAAAGGCTTTCTTTAGTCCCCTACCTCTCTCTAAGAAAATGAATGAAACTTCTTCTAAGAGAAGCTTATTTTCTTATATGAATGAGTGGGTAGTATATGAGTTAAGCCTCTCTATTCCAGTCTCTTACTTAGCTTTCTTAGTGAGTCTGAATGAGTATGTGTATGAGTTCAACCTTCCCTAGCCTTCTATGTGAGTAGGTACGTCTTTTTTCCTTACAACCTCTCCTAGCTAGTAAGAAAATGAATACAACCTTTCCCTTACTAGTCTAAGCTTTCTAGGTCAGTCTCTAAGTAGAACCTTTCTATTCAAGTGATTGGGTCTCCTTCTTCTACCTTTCTAGATAAGTTTGAGTGCGATAGTAAGAATATGAGCTACCCCTTGCACTAGGAAGCGCAAGCCCCTCCGGGACCTTCCTTCCAACTTCTATTTAGCCCTTTTTAGTTCTTTTTCTTCTCCACCTTCGATTGAGGGAACAGGCGAGCACCTACATGCACTCAACCATTGAGGGAATACCTTCTTCTATACCGACAGGTAGCATATACAGTAGCACAGACAATAGTAGCTACACTAGCAACAAAACCACCATCAGCACCAGCCAGCTACCCACCAGGCAGACAAAGAAGTCCAGCAAGCCTAGCATACTCTAGGTGACAAATCGAGATCGAGAGAAAGACCCAAATACAGTTGTTGACTCCGTAGCGAATACAAAGCCAGTCGATGAAGCCCATGTGAATTCTGTTTATTAAGCACAAGTTCCAAGTCCATTACCAGATCCATCAGCACCATCACCAACAACAGTAGCAGAGGTAGCAGCATAGCCAGTTGATCCAGCCAGGCCAGTTGCAGTAGTGATACCATTCAATGTGAAAGAGAAAAGCGCATTAAGATTTCAATGTATAGATCGAAGCACATCAGGATTCCACTCAATGTCATGAACGTATCTCACTCCATGTCTAGATCTAAGCACGTTATCAGTTATAAATGTACTGCATGATCAAAAGGTTGGCTTCAAGGCATAAAGTCCGGTATTTAAAAAAAGAGTTGTTTTTAGTACGATTTTTTGGAAGTATTTTTTGTGGGTTTTTTCAGTTTAATTTTTCTAAAATCCGGCAGGAATTTATTGAAATCACAAATTTGATGGGTAATACTTGCATAAGTGAAGTGCCTTAAGGTTTTCCAGAATGTTGAATCCATATTTACGGTCAGAAAACCAGTTTAAATAACATAAATCAAGATTTCACCTCAAAATTTTCAAGAGACTGGAAAATCCAAAAAAATCACACTAAAAATAACTCCTTTCAAAAATTTGAAATTAAATAAAGACTACATGAAAAGTCACAACAAATATAATTTTCATAAATAGATCACACTGTTAGGAATGTTGATGTAACACATTTTTCTTCCAAAAAATTAAATAAAGACTACATGAAAAGTCACAACAAATATAATTTTCATAAATAGATCACTGTTGGGAATGTTGATGTAACACAATTTTCTTCGGAAAATCCCACACAGGCAGAACTTAGGAGCGCGCTTGGGGTTTGGCACGAGTTGTAGTTCAAATTTTTTTTTGTAAGTCAGTGGAAGAGACAACAATCAACATAGTTTTCTGGCCCATGTGATTGTAATTAGTTATACTTGAGCTGGAGATATCTTATGTTCCTTTTCTTGCGTAATTATCATTTATTTAATTCTCGTTACACCATCCCTCCCCGAAGATCATATGCAAATCCTGGAGGTGTTTTCATAATAACCTAATCTTAAGGGTGTTTCCATAATTTTTTGTACTGCAAGTCTTCTAGATTCATACTGAAAAAGCCAGGCTTGTAAAAATTGATTTGATTTAGACTGTGTGAAGTTCTCAGGTTCGAGAGAGGCAGAGACACACCGAGGAGGAAGAGTTCGTAACAGTCTTTTTGACTTACCTTCCTTCTCCCTTTTTCTCTCTAGGCGTGAACACAGAACATATGTAGAACCTTGCTCGCTCTTCACAGCTTCCAAAATATACGTGGGAATAGGGTTTTCTCGAGCCAATGCATTTGGCATAAATGAAATGTATTTGTCACTTGAAGAGAAAGCAGATCAAGGTGTGGATATTGGAAAAAATAAGGAGGTTTTATTGAAACAAGAGGAACCTAGGCTAAAGCAAAGTGAAATTGAAGCTATTTCAATAAATAGAGTAGAGAAGAAAATAGTGAGGACACATACAACCCCACAACCACTTTGTTGTTGTGGTTATCGGAGCCCTATGTAAGAGAATTCATGAGCATGAAAAAAATTGAGTTTATTGAGTTAAAGGAGTGATCTGAAGATCTCAAATTAAAAGAAATTTTAGAAGCAAGTCGGAAACTTGAAAGGGAAAACAAGGTTCTCAAAGAGTATGGAATAAGCTTACAAGAGGGCAGCAAGAGTTGATTACGCTGAAACAAGAATTAGAGCAAACAAATGAACGTAGTAGAAGAAAAAGACACGGGGACAAGGAAAATTAACAAAGCAAATAATATTGAAGAGTTTGAATCAACAATTGCAAACATGGAAATGAGAGAAAACAAACTAAAACAACCAATAATAACTATCAATGAATTGATAATTTGCAAAGCATATAATCTTTTGGAATCATACTACAACAATAGTTGATTTGGAAGAATATGCGAGTTGGAATGAAATGAAAATGTATGATGGTGTATAAACTGAATTGATGTCCCTTCCACCCAACTAAAGGTTTTTTTTTTTAAGTTTATGACAACATGAGAAATGGAGTGAGGAATTTTCCAAAATTATAATTTTAGCATTTTAAGGAACTGCATGACTAAAAATTAGAAAACATCATACCTTCACTTACTTTCAATGTGGATGAGTTGTGTATACTGAAGAGTGTGGCTACTGATATTGGATCATGGAGTATGTAAACAAAGGAATTTGATCTGCTTCTTTGTTCTCTTTGTGTTGATGACAAGATTGTGATCTTTATTGTTGTTGTTACAAATTGATTCTTATTGCAAACTGCTGAAATGATGTAGTCTTCAATCGTTACAAAACCCGATGGTACAATTCTAGTCATGTGAATAAATGTGTTGACGTCGAGCATGAAGAGAAGTCATTGGATTACCGGCCATTAATGAACGTCGTTAACCAATGCAAGACAAACTTGCCATTAATGTCAACAAGTGCCAAGGTACCTAAGTAAATCTTGCAAAGTGTGAATAGATGAGCTGATGTCGAGCCACTTGCAAGATCCAACAATCAAGGGACATTGATGTATTCCCATGATTGTTAGTGAGAGAACTTGTCATTAAGGCATACAAGCCTCAAGGTCCTAATAAGGACTCTAGCATTGAAACTAGATAATGTGCTGATGTTGATAGGCCAAGACTTGTTAGAAGGGAGGCCTTAATGAATCCTCCATCATCTAACGCGAGCATAAAACAATAATTTGAAGGACTATGGATGAAATTTTTTTGCAGTGGATCAAGGTTTATTTGACAAAACAAAAAGGAAAATGGAATGAATCAGCTTTGTAGGGGAGCTGAATAGTTTTATTGTTGGGTTACATGTTAGTGAAAGCGAGGCAGGAAAATGACTGTGAAGGAAAATGAGATGAAGATTTTATTAACTGAATAAGTTGGAATGTAATGGTAAGACTGGTATTTGAAAGGTTTTGAAATGGTGTGATGGATCTGATTTAGCATTATTTATCCAAAATCATGTGCTCATGCTTTGATATTTCATCTTTGATGTTGCTCTGATTATGTTCTTTTGAAAGAAATGAGGTCTTTGAGAGACATTGTTTGCTTACGGTCATCTGTTTGTCTTCCTAGAACCTGCAAAAACTTAGTACTTTTTCTACAATGAAATGTAGGGTTATCAAAAGAGGGAGGTGATCAATCCCTTTATTTATGACATTTACCCAAAAAACTGAGAAGTGGTACAATAAAACAAATTTACGAAAGAAAATCAAATGAATTTTTACCTGTTTCGAAACTAGTGCCTCAGGTTACCTGTCATGTCTTGTCAAAAATTTCTTCATTCCTTTACTATTTATATTTTGATTAAATATTTCTGATTGTGTAGATCTCATTGATATCTTTCCAACGGCGTTTGAATCGTCGAAAACCGATGTCATATGAGAAAGTTATGCTTATTTGAAATTTTTGTGAAACAATGAAAATTGTCATGCTTAAGTGTGGCATGGGAACATGATGCTAATATGAAAGATGAAGTAGGCAAATTAGATGGCATGTTGCTCATGAATTTTGATTAGAATGCGTTGTCACAAAATAAATTATTAAATTAAATACAAAGCTATAGAATTGCGCATTTCCTGCATCTAAAATCCCGCGTGGACAGTTAGGTGTACACAGCTATGCAAGTAATTAGTCCAATATTTGAATTAATAAATACCTTTTCTAGAAAAATGAGCAAATCCCTACTTGTTTTATTGATTAGAAAATGCAGTGAATTGTTCGTAAAAGGAAATTTTTTTTTAAATTAATTAATTAATTTTTTATTTTTTTTAATTCGCATTAAAACAACAGAGAAATTTCCAAAATTTTATTACCTTCAGATGTCGATGCCATAGTCTTGTTTGTTGCTTTGTCTGCAAGGTTCAAAGAAATATTATCATTCTGTATAAAAACACTTTATAAAACAAAGAAAAACATTAGCAAAATTCTCTCAAATGCAGCACAGAAGAGGATCATTGTGCTCTTGCAACTTCCTCAAGATGCTCCAGTGAGATTGCCTTCTCAGGCAACCCACCAAGGCCACCATTGTTCTATTTCGTATTTAAAGAATCCATACGAGAAGAACTTGTCCCTGCACTCATTGCTAAAGTTAAAAGTTTGCGTTGGCAATCAGCGAAATCACGTTTAAGTGAGTGAGCAAGAGATGATGCAGATGTAACAGTTTCGTTAAGAGTTGATGCAAGTGCAGTATGAGATGCTGAAAATTGCTGTTGAGCAGCACTTGTATGCTCGACCATTCATTTTCGAAAAACAGTGTCCACTTGCTCAAACATAGCTCTACCAGAATGATTAAACGCCGGAACCACTGAAGCTTGAGAATCTGTATTAACAGAAACACTTTCTGAATTTCCTCTACTTTATTCAAACGGATTTTACCTGCATCTTTAATCCTAAGTTAAACTTTTCATTCTCCATTTTAGTGTTCTTTTCTTCAATCCTCATTTCATGGCCTTGTTAACAGTTCATGATACTCTCTTGCATTATCTTTAGACCAATGAAGGCAATTTTTTTACCCTCTGAAGCTACAAACTCTCACATTTTCAATCTTGTGATGTTTGATCCACCAAGATGCCTTACTTTTCCAACAGATGTAACTTTGGTTATGACAACTCATTTCTAGCATATCTACAGATGCCTCAGTTATAAAACCTTATTGTTGGCATATATACAGATGCCTATTGCAAAGAATGACTCTAAAAGAAGGCTCAAGTGCATGGAATCATCCATGGGTAATACGATGGCATTCTACGAATAAAGAACCAATCTGAGATTGTAGGACTCACAATATCTAGCACTGCACAAGTTCAACACTTGCAAAGGAACACTGCAGATATGAGTCATGACTAGCCCATGGAAAAACATCATGCAACAGAATAACAAAAGCATAGATCCACAACTAAAGATTGTATAGTAAAAAAAAACCTTCACATTCAAGCCTCTAAGTGTTATCTTGGTGGATCCACCTCCTGATGATCAGGTAAACCGGATGTAATCCTTTCTGCATGGCCGCAACTAAAGCAATTGTGCATTAAATTGAAACACTATTTTTTCATGTAATCTGGAAAATAAGCCTCCAAATAACCCCTAAAATCTCTCAAATAGTTACGAAATTGAGAAAATCGTACATTGGGAACATAATTGACCTCGTTTTGAAGAAAACCCATGTTTTAGTTTTTTGAAATTCACTTCCAATTGGCCATAAAACACATTTTAAAATAACCGATCAAAATTGCTACACATTTCCTCTGCTTCAGGGAACAAAAATTAATTGTTTCTAGATTGATTGCTAGATTTGGAGAATTGAACTTATTACGTGGCCCATGCTACAATGCGTATGCATATTTTTCGGCCTTTGATGTTGGGAGGTTTCGATGTGGAAGATCTTGCAGATCCTCAGTTGATTGTCAGATTCAGTAAACCAGAGTTATAGCTCCATATCCGGGATTGTGATATTTTGGTTGTGCTCAGAGTATTAACTATGAAATAAATTGAATGAAGGAGAACACACTGAACCCCCACACTTTTTTGTGCAATTCTAGAACCTCCTCCATTTCTAACAAACCGACATTTGAATTCTTCAATTGTACTAAATGGTCCTTCAACGAAAGAGCATGGCCTTCAGTTTCTTTTAGCTTTAAAGCAGTTTGAAGTTGTTCCTGAAGAATAGATGCTTCATTTTCCACCAAAGCAATGTCATTCTGAGCTGAACTTGTTAATATAAGAAATTCTATTTCAGCTTGCATCTTCTCTTTATATTGTTCTTCCAACTCCATTTCCATTTCTCGGCATTTTTCTTGCAATAATTGCAACTCATTTGTAGTTGCCTCAGGTGGCCGCTCAACTTCTTTCAGTTTAATTGGTTGATTCTAAAATTGGGATTCAAGCTCCTCCACTTTCATATGTTCAAATATCGTTCTCTTATTTACTGCTTCAAGTTCCTCTTGTAATGATTTCAGTTTTTCATTGAGCTTATTGAGTTCCGTTTTCCAAGATGAACATTTCATTTCTGTCTTTTCTTCAATATGAGAACCATTAGGCATATAAGACACATTAATCTCATTCTCGTGCTTACTTTCAGTGTGTTTTTGGGAACTACTGCTGCTTTTAGAATCTGCCATCCATAATGATTCAACTCCCGTCGCTAGATCCTTTATTTTTTGAAGTTCTTTGCGTAATCCTTCTTCAGCAGTTCGAAGCTCTGTCATCGCTTGAAGAAAACAATCTGAATCCACGGGTTGTTGGTGCATCTTCTCCACCTGCTGTACAAATTCACCTGTCTCCTCCCTCTTCTTTTCAACAACATTAACTGCAGAGGCCAAACTCTCTCCGCTACGCACAAAGTCCTCACACCTGAACACAGAATTCTCCCTAACTTCTTCACCTTCTCTTAATTTATCATGGTTATCACTTCCTCTTTTATCGGAATCAAAAGTCCTAGGTTCTTCACTGTTTTCTCTCTCGGATGTGCTATTTTCAAGATCCAAATTCTTAGAATATATATATATATATATATATATATATATATATATATATATATCTAACATGAAAATTCCTTTTCTGATTCTCTAGGTCACACAAAGCGCAGGAGGAGAGCATACTCAAGATTTCATTAATCGATTCCTTTTTTAAATTTGGATGCAAAAAATAAAATGAAAAGAATTGATCTCATACCTAAAATTAGCGCTCCTTGTCTTTGTTTGTGCTCCTTATTCACAATCATTTGTTTTATTGCAATATTTCTTGCCAAGGGTTAGTAAATGGGTGGCTCTTACTGCACCACAAAATTGCAAATTTATCCTAAAAATCACAAAAACTTGTTTTTATTTGTTAGTTCTATTCTACTAAAGAAATGAAACGTTCTCTTAAGTATAAGAGTTTTTCCAATGCATCCATCTGCGTAACAAGATCATGAGTAAACTCATATCCAAGTTTGAAAAATAAACCCTAGTGAATTTTGGGACATGACTATGAAGATTTGATGTTAAAAATTGTAACCTAATGACTAATTGAGGCCAAATTTGAATTTGATCTTTAGGTTTTTGATCTTATTCAATTTTCATAGCACAAAACTCTTCAAAGCTTGTTTTTTCGAATGGATTTTTATTGTGTGTTTGTGTGTGTTTTTAGCGAATGGGGGTTTTTTATTTGTGGATGTTTTCTATATGAAAATGAAAATAAACTTAAATGAAAATGTCTAAATGCAATTAACCTTAAATAAAAATTACCCTAAATGAAAATGTTTCCTAAACAATCCTCCTAACCAGCATACATCTAAGTTTGCTTCCCTGATAACAACACCAAAATGTTGGGCGATTTAATTGTATGCTAAATCCCTGTCATTTAATTTGTCAACCCAGGGGTTTCGTAAACTTAGAAGCAAACCAAAATATATATGACCTCAGATAAAAATGTTGTAGAAAGTTTGTTTAAAATGGAAATGCATATTACAAACAAGTTCTAAGTTTAAAGAAACTAAAAAGTCTTTGATTCAAGATGCAGTAAGTGAAGGAAGAGGCTCCTAACTTAGGAGGTCCTCATTGTCCTTCCTCACAGTATTGTCCTCAAGATGAGAAACTAAATAGAAACAGTTTGTGATGTGTAGAAAGAAAGAGAAGATGCTCCTAACTTAGGAGGCCTTGGTTGTCCTTCCTCACAGTTATACTCCAACAACATTACCATTGCATCAAATCATAAACTAGAATGGAAATAGGAAAGTAAATCACACCTGCATGAAAGGAAATAACAGAAATTAAACTATGTTACAGATGTATGCGAATTGTGGTTGATGGTGATCCGTCCATTCCTCAATGAGCACACATGAACAACTATCACACCTTAAGAATCAAAAAACACTCATAACTCATAATTTTGGAGAAAATGATATTATTCATGCTAAATGAACAATCATAAATCTTATGCTAATGAATAACTGACAACCGTTGGCTTCCTTTGAGGGATACTCCTCTTATTTATACATGAATTAGGGATATCTTCTCAATAAATGTAAATCCCTTAAATATCTATTAGATCCATACTTGTCTCAACTTATCCCTAAATACTAGATACAAATCTCATGACACATCAAGATCTCCATGATCTTTCTCCTTGGAATATGGTCCACCTCTTGAGTTGAAATTCGAATTTGTGCTTGGGAGGTCAAGTAAGATTCTTCTAGAACCTCCAAATAAGCCTACACATGTCACAAAACTCATAACACATATATAGATGTATGAAACCATGTTAATTTCCTAGTTTTTAATCATAAATTCACTTTAAATATATAAAATAAATAACTTCGGAAAACAAGGATCCTAACCATTATAATCATGAAGATGGTTACTTGATGTAGGGTTTTAGGCTAGATAGTTATGAAATGTAGTGTTTCATGAGCAGTTTCAGATCTATATCATAATTTCTATATGCAATTGGAAAAAGAGGATCCAAATAAGCAATTTATATGGTTAAATATAACAAACAAACAAAGTAACATTCACGCTGGTTGCATGTTACTTTGCTCCAAAAAACAAATAAAGAAGACCCTTATGCTTCTTTAAAAAGAGAGATTTCTGCTTTCAAGAGTTTAGGAGATATAGTTCTAATTAGTGACTTTAATTCCGGGACAACAAACAATCAGTTTATTCAGTTGGGAAGTGATGGGAATTTGGACAACAATCCTCTTTAGTTAGAGGAGAATGAGAATCACATGTGGAAAAGGACTTCTCAAGATGGGTATGGGATTGTGCCACACTTCGATGTTGAGTTGTTAGGCTTATGTAGCCTCTATGACATGGTAATTTGCAATCGCATGAAAGCTTGGATAAGATCCAATGATATCATGTGTAAAACTTATAATGGTCAAAGTGTGGTGGACTATGCAATATGCTCTCAAATCTCTATTTTCAGTTTGTTAGAGTTCAATACTGAGGCTTGTCCCATTGAGATGAATTCTGACCATATGCCTCTCTATATTAAGTTGGGCATACATACAGGTGGGCTACAGGAAGGGAAGAGCCAACAATATCATAAGAAAGTAAATGCAAATGGAAGAATTGTTGTAAATTAGGAAAACCAAGAGCTCTTTGTTGTTGCTCTGTAACAACACTTTCAGTGGGAAAAAAACAACATGGAAAACAAGGAAGACAATGCAGAAATAGACTGCATTTGTAGCAATATGTTGATCCCTCTAATCCACGAAGCCTTAAAGGTGTGCAAAATATCTTAGCTAAGAAGAGGGTCTCAAACACTTCTCCAACTAATCCTTGGTAAGATGAAGAGTGCAAGGTTACTAAAATATCCCTTAAGGAGAAGGAGACAAACAATGAATGCAGGAAAAAGTATAAAAATTTGATAAAAGACAAAAAAAATTGTGTGACTTCAAGAAGGAATTGAATCAATCTCTTTGGAAAAGCGCAACCCCAAAGGATTTCGGTGGGAACTACAACAAAAGAGAAAGAAAATATATAATAATATCTCAGATACGCATTGGTTGGAATATGCAAAGCTCCTCTGTGAGAGAAACCAAGAGAAAAGTAGCCCTCCCATAATCAACACTACAACTGAGTTATTTTCAGTGGAGGATGTCAAGCATGGTATACAAAAATTAGCAAGTGGTAAATCCCAAGACATTGATGGGTTGTGGGCATAATTCTTAAAATGGAGTATTGAGATCTTTGCCTCGATCATCAATGGGATCTTCAACAACATCATAGAAGACAATTTTCCAGTTGAATGGACAACAAGTGTTGCTATCCCTCTTTACAAAAGTGGATACATTAATAATCCCTCTAATTATCACACTATTATGGTCAATCCTCTTCTTGTAAAATTGTTTGGGAGCATGATGGAGCTTAGAATCAGTGGTTGGGTAGAAAAAGAGGGTAAAATAGCAAAAGGACAAGCTGGTTTTCAACCAAGGCACTCTACAATTGATCATTACATCCTCTTAGGTACTATGGGACATTCAAGAAAAAGTATGGGACATTCAAGGTGGGAAGCATTTTGTTGATTTCAAAAAAGCTTTTGACATTGTTCCTAGGGATAAGATTTGGAGAAGAATGGAAGAGCTTGGAATCCCAAGTGAATATAGAGTTCTTGTCCATAAACTTTATGAGAAAGTTAGTGCTAAAATCAGAACTAAGGAGGGCTTTTCGGAATGCTTTGGTAGTGACATTGGGGTCAAGCAAGGGTGCCCCTTTTCCCCCATTCTATTTGGTTTATATATTGATAAGCTAGAAGAATAGCTAAACAACACAAGTGGAGAGGGTATTCAACTAGTGGGTTATGTGGTGAAGCTAATTTTTATGTTGAAGATCTTATCCTAATTACAAAATCTGCTCATTGTTTGAGAGAGCATTTGAAGGCCTTAGAGATCTTCTATCAAGAGGTTGGGATGCAAGTAAACACTAGAAAAACCAAAGCCATGATATTCTCTTTGAAGTATAAAAAGCAACATGTTAGCTTTATATTTGAAGAAAAATATTTGGAGATAATGGATGAGTACAAGTACCTAGGAATTATTTTTAACAACAGGCTTGGTTGGGAGACTTGCATAAATAAAATGATTTAAGGGGGATGTAGAGCTTCTTACCTTCTTCAAAATAGATGCAGGAAAGCATAATTTTGGGACTAGAAAACCAAGAAAACTCTTTTTGGAATTTTGGTTACCCCGATTGTCCTCTATGGATGTGAAGTTTGGGGAATCAACATGTCAAATCACAAGTGGAGACAACTAGAAAGAATTCAAAAGCACTTAATAATTAGTAACCTCAAAGTCAAGTCAATAGTTCCATATGAGATCCTGCTAGCTGAGGTTGGTATGTTCCTAATGGAGGATTCAACAATAATTCGTCTGTTAAGTTATTTAAAAAAGGTGGAAAGAATGGATGAGCACCATTGACCCAAGATGATTGTTGGAGAGGAACTAAAAACGTAGGATTAAAACTTGGAGGAAGAAAAATGACAAGTGGATGAGAAAATGGGGAATTAATTAGCAAGATTTCCCTAACTCCAAAGAGGAAATAAAAAATTGGGTGCTTGAAAAATTCAGGACTACCATGTGGGAAAAACAGGTTGGAAAAAAAACAAAAACAAAACAAAACAAAAACAAAAACAAAAACAAAACAAAACAAAACAAAACAAAAAACAAAAAACAAAAACAAACAAAACATTATATGTCAAAAATTTCAACCCAAAACAGTTGGATGATGAAAAGAATTATTTGAGTGTGGAAATCAAGGGAAACACTAAAATTTAATAGCGCAATTGAGGACAGGATCTAACCATCTTAGGTGTGAAACAGGGAGATGGATAACCCCCAAGGAAGAGTGGGAAGAAAGAACTTGTATCTTTTGTAGGAAAGGAGCGGTTGAAACCGAGTGGCACTTCATCATGGAATGTTTGGCTTACGAAGACATTTGTAATTAGTTTGAGAGTAATCTAAAGGTGGACAAATTGAGCAAGTTGTTTGAGGAAGAAGGGCTCCACAAAACTGTGAATTTCATGATCAAGATTCATGGAAAAAGGGTTGTTTTAGAGGGAAACTTGAGAATGTGATGTTTTGTTTGGTTTGGATTTCTAGGCCCCTTAGACCATTGGATCTCGTGGACGTCATTAAAATTCCTTCAATTCAATTCATTTTTGTTTTCCGCAATTGGGTTATCTAATTGTTAGCATCCTCATGTCAACAATGTCTTTGATCACGGGCCTCTGCTTGTATTTATGGCTGCAATTAGTACTTATGATCCACCTCGATCCCTAACCAAATGTTGCATTTTGTGAGTGGACACCATCTTTCTCTTCTCTAGAATATTTTTAAATTGGATTATCAAAAGTAAGGTCAAAAAATTGGCCTCGTTTCTATTTATCAAATTCTAAAATATTCCCTAAATTAAGTTAGTGATAAATGAACCTCAAATTTTGAAATATTTCCATAATCAAGTTCAGTGATTAAAGAAACTCATTTCTATTTGTCAATTTCTGAAATATTTCCCAAATCAAATTTAGCAACGAATAAATAGGTATCTCATACAGTTAGCTTAGAGAAAGTGGTTTCCCAATGAATAAACAAGGATCGCATACACTCAACTTAGAGAAAGTGGTTTCCCTCAATGTTTGGAACATAGGATTACAAGGTACACTCTCTCATATTTTTGGAAATCTCTTATTTCTCAGAGTACTTAAGCTTAGCAATAACAATTTTCATAGTCACATTCCCTATCTATTGGGAAATCTCTTCAAATTGAAAACACTTGACCTGTCTTCAAATCAAATCCAAGGTTCCATTCCACTCACTATTGTTAGGTGTAGCAATTTAAAGTATTTATATGCAGACTTTAACAATCTGAGAGGAAACATTCATTTTGAACTGTGTGATCTACTAAGGTTACAATACTTGATCTAGGATTTCAAAATTTGATGGACAGAAGTAAATTCGATTGTTTGCTTTTGACTTCGTTTATGGCCATCAAATTTTTAAATATTCCAAAAATCTATAATCAAAATAAAAATAACCTGTAAATCCATTTAATAAAAACAACCTTCTTTAAAGAACCTCTATTTAAATAAGATCAACCCTCACGGGAATATCCCTTCTCAATATTTATCTTTTAAGTTCCAACCAATTAACTTGTGTTGCAAGAACACCCAATTGTTACAAGTATTTATGGTTGAAAATCAATTGAGTGGTAGTATACCTGCTTCCCTTCACAACTATACGAACCTTCGAGTAATCTCATTATCCAGAAACGCGAAGTAGTGATCATGGAATTGGGTAAGTTAATGCAGTTGTCGCACCTTGTGATTAGACACTAATCAACTTATTAGTGGCAATTACATGAGTTTGTCTATGTTGGCATTATGATTATGATATGGCTCTATGTTACAGGTATTGTACTTGATGGCAACTCACTCAAGTGGCAATGCTCTGTTCAGGCTCTCAAAATGTTGGAAATTAAGAGGCACGCAGGTGAATGGTTCAAAAGGTGCGGACCCGCAGGTTCGCCGGCCAAGAAGTGCGTTCATACCCGCAGGTTACCCGTTCATGAGGTGCGGACCCCCAGTTCACTCACTTCAAGGCAGAGAAGTGCGCTCACGTGGGGTTTCTTATGTTTGGCCCGTGGTATTTAGCCTGCCGTTCTTGATTCTATGGTTTTGGCCCGTGGTATAGGATCTAATTTAGCCTCGGTTTGATCCCTTGTATTGGTTATTGATGGTTTTGTCCCATGGTGTGAATAAGGGCTTGACTATAAATAGGGAAGGAGATCACTTGGCTAAGGTATCTTTGCAAATTGAATATCTTAAGATCTGAAATATTGGTTTATCGGTTTAAAAGGCTTGATCGATATAAAAGTGAAGTTAAAAGTGAATCTATGAAGTGTGATCTCTCGGGCGCATGATCAGATCTGGGCATCTGACTGTCAGTGGCTCTTCAGAGGTTTGTTAATTCGGTTCAAATCAAAGGTCCGCAAGTATTTCACGGTTCAGGTGCGGAGGACCGCAACTCGGTTAAAGGTGCAGTGTGGTGGTACGCGGCCCACAGAAAGACACAGTGCGTGGGATCGCAGCGCGATCGAAGGCGCAGTGCGGAGATGCAGTAAAGGTACGCGGCATAATAGAGGGTACAGTGCGGAGGTGCGCAGCGAGCCAGAAGAAGCAGTGCGGAGCAAGGTCAGAGATACGCGGCGCGATAGAAGGAGAAGCTGCAGATATACATAGAAGTACGCGGCGCGATAGAAGAAGCAGGTGCGTTGGCACAACAAAGGTTCGCAGTCAGGTGAAAGGAGAGTTGCGGGGATACGCAGCGAAGCAGACGGAGCTCTGCGTGGATACGCAGGAAAACAGAAGGCGAGGTGCGGAGTCACGCAGTCCAGATAAGGAAAAACTGTGGATCTGTCTTGAAACATTTGTTGGTTATCTTTTATCTCTTGCTGCAGAGTTCTGGGTTTATATTTCTGGTACTATCTTTCTGTTTACAGCATTCTGAGAAGTTGGGTGATACTTGGTTGATTATATAAGGAGTTTGGGTAATTTGCATGTACTTGATGATTATTTGATATTCTTGGATCCAGTTTGAAAATTTATGAAGTGGTCCTTGAAAGAAAAGAAGTAGGGGGTTGTAGCTCCCTTCCAGGAGAGACTGGGAAACGAAAGAGAATTGTAGCTCTCTGTAGGTTGTAGCCTGTGTACTGGTAAAGGACTGCACCAGTACAAAATCATTGTAAAAGGAGTTTCTAATTGAAAGAAGATAGAGACATATTGCAGCAGGTGGTTTTCACCCACATTGGGTTTCCACCTTATAACTGGTGTTCTTTGGTGTGACTATCTGTTTTTCTTGTTCATGCTCATTATTTTATAATACTGACATACAAAGTAATGATCAATATTTGAAGAATTATTCAAAATATAAATAAGGAAGATATATTGAAAAGAATTTGATAATACTGATTCACCCCCCCTCTCAATATTATTTCCAACAATTGGTATCAGAGCTGGTTCTTCAGAGAAGCTTGACCGCTTGAAGAAAGATCATTCATCATGAGCAACTACGAGAGGGAAGCATCAATCAGGCCACCAATTTTTGATGGGACAAACTTCAATTATTGGAAGGTAAGAGTTACTGCCTATCTTCAATCTCTTGGTACAGAAGTTTGGGATATCATAGATACAGGCTACACTTTTCCTTCAGCTACTCCTACAGATCCGGCCGAGAAGAAGAAATATGAAACAAATGCTAAAGCAGTCAATACTCTGCTGGGATGCTTATCTCAAACAGAATTCGTGAAGGTTAAGCAATATAAATCCGCAAAGGAAATATGGGACAAGATTGTCTTGAGCTACGAAGGAGATGAACAGGTAAAGCGTGCTAAACTTCAAACCCTCAGGATTCAGTATGAGAATCTCAGAATGTATAATGATGAAAGTGTGGCTAACTATTTCCTTCGGGTAGACGAGATTGTTAATTGCATGAAAAACTTGGGTGAAGAAATAAAAGAGGTTATTGTGGTTGAAAAAGTTCTAAGATCATTGTCCCCCAGGTTTGAATCTAAAGTGTCTGCCATAGAAGAAAAGGAAAATCTACGAACTCTTATTATGTCCCAACTACACGGAATTCTAACTGCTTATGAAATGAGAAAAGGAGGTCCATCAGACAGGAGAGAAGCTGCTTTTAAGGCTTCAGGCAAAGGAGACTACTATGAATCAAGTCACGTGCCAGAAGAAGAAGAAGAATCAAATTTTGTCAGAAATCTTCAACGGGGTACTGAAAGGTTCAGAGGTAAGTTACCTTTTAAATGTTTTGCTTGTGGAAGAGTAGGTCATTATGCTGCGAAATGTCCTCATAAGGATAAGATTGACAAAGGAAAGGAACCTGCTAGATGGAACAAGAAACAGAATGCAAATAAGAAAAGCTACTACACTCATGAAGACAGTGATGGTCTATCAAATAGTGATGAAGATGAACGAGGTAATGACTATAAACTTTTAATGGCATTTGAAGATGATGATTACATGGATGCTATAGATGTGGATAGCTTTTATGAAGAGATTTCTAGACTCAAGACATGTATAGAAGAAAAGAATATGATCATTGATACTCTACAATTTCAAATTGATGAAAAAGAAAAATATCTTGAAAAGTTAGAAGGTGAAATTGTTGGCCTTAGAAAAGAAATTGAGAAAACAAAGGCTATTAATCTTAAGTTTGTCAAAGGATCTGAAACTCTGGATGAGATCATCAACGTACAACGTTCTCCGCTAAACAAGACAGGTCTGGGGTATAATGGAGAAACATCTCAAGCATCCACCTCAAAGAGTTATCTTGATGCAGCAAGAAGAAATGAGCAAAAGCACAATGGAGATCACCAAGTAAAGCAGGGACGGATTACATCAAGAATGAACAAAGACTATCAAGTAAACCAGGGGCAATCTGTCTTAAGGGTGAACAAAAGCTACAACCAGCCACAGGTAAAATCTTCTCAATTTGCTTCCAGAATGGATGACAATAGAAATTACAATCATTTGGCCGGTAGATTTGATAATCGCAGAAGTTTCTTCAATGGGCAATGTTTCTCTTGCCATAACTTTGGTCACAAAGCAGCTCAATGTGTTGCATATAAAACAATCATGACTAGAGAAGCTCAAAAACAAAGAAGTATGACCGGGATTACAAAAAGGACCTATAACAACTTTTCGACTCTTGAAAATGAAGTTGAATGTTCTATTTGCAATAACTTTGGTCATGAAGATTCTGAATGCAGGAGCAGGTTCCAGCAGACAAAGGAACAAGCCTCAAGCACCAGAACATGGAGAATAAAGGAACCACAAACAGAAAGATGTGGGATAGCATTTTATGCAGAGGGACAGGAAAATCTATGGTACATCGACAGTGGATGTTCGAAGCATATGACAGGTGATAAAGAAAAACTTGAATCATATTCTTCTTTAGAAAAGGGAAAGAAAGTTCTTTTGGAAATGATACTCCTGCAGCTATAAAAGGAAAAGGGACGGCTCAGCTAAAAGAAAAGGTCAAAGCTGGAAATGTTTTGTATGTAGATGGATTGAAGCATAATCTTCTGAGTGTCAGCCAGATGTGTGATCAAGGAACTGAGGTAATATTTAGATCAAATGGATGTCGTGTTCGTGATCTTAATACAGGTGAAACAGTGATCAAGGGTAGAAGAACTCCAAATAATCTATACATATTTGAAGAAGGACAACAACAATGCTATTTGAGCAAGGATGATGAACATTGGTTATGGCACCGGAGGTTGGGGCATCTAAGCTTTTCACAAATAAGGAAAGCATGCAAATATCAGGCTGTTCGTGGTCTTCCAGATATCAAAATTCCAGACAACACCATATGTAAATCTTGTCAGTTTGGAAAGCAAACCAGAACTAACTTTCCGGAGAAGGAAGGATCAGCTAGCATGCCTCTTGAGCTAGTCCATACAGATGTATGTGGTCCATTTAGGAAAAGGACACCTCGAGGAGAAGAATACTTGATATTATTCATTGATGATTTCTCCAAGTTTGTTTGGTTAGGACTTATGAAGCACAAAGACGAAGCATTCGAAAAATTCAAATCCTTCAAAGCCTTGGTTGAAAATGAATCAGGTTACAAAATTAAGTGCCTCAGGTCCGACAGAGGTGGGGAGTTTACATCAAATGAATTTTTTGATTTTTGTGAAGAACATGGGATAAGAAGAGAATTCTCTACAACTAGAACTCCTCAGCAAAATGGAGTGGTGTAAAGGATGAACAGAACAGTCCAACAAATGGCTCGTGCTATGCTTGATGATTCTGGAACTCCCGCAACTTTCTGGGGTGAAGCTGCATATGCTGTGGTTGTTATTCTCAACGAAACAAATGTCCGAGTGAACAGCACTCAAACTCCTCATGAGCTCTGGTATGGTGAGACTCCTTCGGTAAAGCACTTCAAAATCTTTGGGAGCAAATGTTATATTAAGAATACTGATGAGCAACTTGGCAAACTTGAACCTAGAGCAGATGAAGGCATTCTTCTTGGTTATTCTCCACACAGCAAAGCATATAAGTGCTACAATAAAAGACTTGGAAGAATTGTTGACAGCATTGATGTAGTGGTTGATGAAAAGGGCTACATTCCTAGGCAAGTAAATCATGAAAATATTGAAGAAGATGAAGACTACCCTCAAAGACAGAATGATGAAGAAGAAGAATCTCAAGAAGCACCAGAGGAACAGATAAGGACAGAAGAAAAGACTCCATCCAGGTATGTTCAGAAGAATCATCCAGAATCTCAGATTTTGGGGCAGAAAGAAGCAGGTGTACAAACAAGAAGAACAATTGCAGAAGCTTCAAGCTATTTGGCATTACTCTCTTCCACTGAACCACAAAATGTGAAAGAAGCATGCAAAGATGAATGTTGGGTCAAAGCAATGGATGAAGAACTTGAGCAGATCGAAAAGAACAACACGTGGGAGTTGGTTCCTAGACCAAAGGATAAGAATGTTATAGGGAAAAAATGGGTCTTCAAAAATAAGTTGAATGAAAATGGGGAAGTAATTAGAAACAAGGCCAGACTTGTTTGTAAAGGGTATGCGCAACAAGAAGGAATAGATTTTGAAGAAACTTTTGCTCCCGTTGCAATACTTGAGGCCATCCGAATGTTCCTTGCTCTCTCAAGCTTTCAAAAGTTCAAAGTATTTCAAATGGACGTGAAATCAGCCTTTCTGAATGGAGACTTAGTAGAAGAAGTATACATTGAGCAGCCAGATGGTTTCATTCTTGGAAATGATCCAAATCTTGTATGCAGACTGAAAAAGGCTCTCTATGGTCTTAAACAAGCTCCAAGGGCTTGGTACTATCGTTTGGACAAATATCTTCATCAACAAGGTTTTTCAAAAGGATCAGCAGATAGCAATCTTTATATAAAAATTGAAAATGACAAATTGCTAATACTTGTTGTGTATGTAGATGGCATTATCTTTGGCAGTAATGAAGAATCTATGAGTCAAAGCTTTGCCTTGGTGATGCAGAAAGAATTTGAAATGTCCTTGCTTGGAGAACTAACATATTTTCTTGGCTTGCAAATCCAACAAAAGGAAGGAGGGATCTTCTTGTCGCAAACCAAGTATCTCAAGCAGATTTTGAAGAAATATGGCATGGAAGATGCAAAACCAGTATGTACACCCATGGTCACAGGATGTAGCCTCAGTGATGAATCAGCAGCAGTACATCAACCAACCTACAGATCTATGATTGGAAGTCTACTTTATTTGACAGGTACCCGACCAGACATCATGCATGCAGTGGGAATAGTTGGAAGATTTCAGGCAAATCCAAAGGAAACTCATCTTCAGGCAGTGAAGAGAATCTTCAAATATCTTCAAGGGACTCAAAATTATGGCTTATGGTATCCTAGAGATACAGATCTCACACTTCATGCTTATACAGATGCAGATTGGGCCGGAAGCGTGGATGACAGGAAGAGCACAAGTGGTGGTGCATTATTTATGGGTTCCAGATTAGTATCTTGGTTCAGCAAGAAACAGAGTTCGATTGCCTTGTCTACAGCTGAAGCGGAATATGTTGCTGCTGCATCTTGCTGCACTCAACTCCTTTGGATGATGCAGACCTTGCAGGATTTTCAAATCACTTATACACCACCTATCTCCATCTTATGTGATAATACAAGTGCAATCAGCATTTCAAAGAACCCAGTCATGCATTCAAAGACCAAGCACATACCGATCAAGTATCATTTTCTCCGGGAACAAGTGCTTGAACAAAAGGTCAAGTTGGAATATGTTCCTTCTAAGGAACAGGTTGCTGATATACTCACCAAACCATTGCCTAGGGAGACCTTTGAATACCTCAGGCAAAAGCTGGGGGTTGTTGATGCATCATCTTGTTGTTGAATCTCTTCTGATGGTTGGTTGTACGCAATGTTCATCTGGGGTATATGCGTACATGTGCTGAGTTGCGGATTGGTCGAAGATCGAATAGAGCATATAATGTGTTGTTGGCATTATGGAGGAAGTGCAGAAGGAGATCATGGATGTTGGTCTGAATATTGCTGCAATATGTCTCTATCTCTTTCATGGTCATTTATGGTGTTTGGTGGATTATGGTTCTTCTTTGCAGATCTGGTTATAGTCAGGGGGAGCATGTTCTTAGGGGGAGCATAACCCTTTGCCCTTGATGTCAAAGGGGGAGAATGACGTTGAGGATCTTGAGGTTGCCATCAAGTCCAAAGGGGGAGATTGTTGGCATTATGATTCTGATATGGCTCTATGTTACAGGTGTTGTACTTGATGGCAACTCACTCAAGTGGCAATGCTCTGTTCAGGCTCTCAAAATGTTGGAAATTAAGAGGCACGCAGGTGAATGGTTCAAAAGGTGCGAACCCGCAGGTTCGCCGGCCAAGAAGTGCGTTCATACCCGCAGGTTACCCGTTCATGAGGTGCGGACCCCCAGTTCACTCACTTCAAGGCAGAGAAGTGCGCTCACGTGGGGTTTCTTATGTTTGGCCCATGGTATTTAGCCCGCCGTTCTTGATTCTATGGTTTTGGCCCGTGGTATAGGATCTAATTTAGCCCCGGTTTGATCCCTTGTATTGGTTATTGATGGTTTTGTCCCATGGTGTGAATAAGGGCTTGACTATAAATAGGGAAGGAGATCACTTGGCTAAGGTATCTTTGCAAATTGAATATCTTAAGATCTGAAATATTGGTTTATCGGTTTAAAAGGCTTGATCTATATAAAAGTGAAGTTAAAAGCGAATCTATGAAGTGTGATCTCTCGGGCGCATGATCAGATCTGGGCATCTGACTGTCAGTGGCTCTTCGGAGGTTTGTTAATTCAGTTCAAATCAAAGGTTCGCAGGTATTTCACGGTTCAGGTGCGGAGGACCGCATCTCGGTTAAAGGTGCAGTGCGGTGGTACGCGGCCCACAGAAAGACACAGTGTGTGGGATCGCAGCGCGATCGAAGGCGCAGTGCGGAGATGCAGTAAAGGTACGCGGCATAATAGAGGGTACAGTGCGGAGGTGCGCAGCGAGCCAGAAGAAGCAATGCGGAGCAAGGTCAGAGATACACGTCGCGATAGAAGGAGAAGCTGCAGATATACATAGAAGTACGCGGTGCGATAGAAGAAGCAGGTGCGTTGGCACAACAAAGGTTTGCAGTCAGGTGAAAGGAGAGTTGCGGGGATACGCAGCAAAGCAGACAGAGCTCTACGTGGATACGCAGGAAAACAGAAGGCGGGGTGCAGAGTCACGCAGTCCAGATAAGGAAAAACTGCGGATCTGTCTTGAAACATTTGTTGGTTATCTTTTATCTCTTGCTGCAGAGTTCTGGGTTTATATTTCTGGTACTATCTTTCTGTTTACAACATTCTGAGAAGTTGGGTGATACTTGGTTGATTATATAAGGAGTTTGGGTAATTTGCATGTACTTGATGATTATTTGATATTCTTGGATCCAGTTTGAAAATTTATGAAGTGGTCCTTGAAAGAAAAGAAGTAGGGGGTTGTAGCTCCCTTCCAGGAGAGACTGGGAAACGAAAGAGAGTTGTAGCTCTCTGCAGGTTGTAGCCTGCGTATTGGTAAAGGACTGCACCAGTACAAAATCATTGCAAAAGGAGTTTCTAATTGAAAGAAGATAGAGACATATTGCAGCAGGTGGTTTTCACCCACATTGGGTTTCCACCTTATAACTGGTGTTCTTTGGTGTGACTATCTGTTTTTCTTGTTCATGCTCATTATTTTATAATACTGACATACAAAGTAATGTTCAATATTTGAAGAATTATTCAAAATATAAATAAGGAAGATATATTGAAAAGAATTTGATAATACTGATTCACCCCCCCTCTCAGTATTATTTCCAATAGTCTATTCTTATTGCTCTTACTAATTGTTCCAAGTTCCAACCTGCAATCGATAGGGTTAGCCCACAATTGTTTCATGGGACCTTTTTCCTTTCCTATTGGCCACCATGTTGCGAAAATGTGGACATCAAAAACTTGCTTTACAACCAATTAGTCGGAGAAATACCTCCACATATTGGAAACCTATCAATGCAAAATATCATTTTAAAAGAAATTTGGTATCCTCACATCCTAGTTTTTTTCAGGATAGCAACCTTGAATATATGTATTGTGGGAGAAGTAATGTGATTATGTTATTATGACATGTAATAACCTCCCATATTTGGATTGATATATTGAAATGGTAATGGATAGGGACACGTCACAATATCTTTACACTTTTAACTCATCGCTATATATCTACTTGGCTTTACACATGGCATGTTCAAAGTTGTTAATACTTTATTGCATCAAGATGCACTATTCAACCCAAAGAAAAAATGACCCATGGATTCTCAATAGGATTCAATATAATTACCCGGTATAAATAGGGAAAGAGGGTTCATACTTGATCCATGGTATCAATCATATTTTTATACTGGATCCTTGATTTACCCTATTTAAATAGGGAAATTAAACCAGTCTAGATCCATCTTTACTCGGGTTCTACCAAATACCCAAAGAAATTAGATCTCTTGACATGCAAACTTTTTTTAGAATGAAAAAACAATGATTTTTCCCAACACTTATTAAATTTAATTTAAAATTAAAATAAATCTAAACTGATTCCAACCTAACTTATAATAATAAAAATTAATATAACGATATTTGCCATCTTACATCATAGCTATGACATCCAATTTAGTAGTGACGACATAGGATATGCCTTTTTCATCGAATCCCACTCGCATATTGTATATTTTTTAATTAAAAATTTGTTTAATTTAGCATTTTTAAGTTATATTGTGATGAGCGTTTAAATGTAATTTATGAAATAAAGAGCGTAGTCAATTTTTTAAGTTTTTCTCAATCTCCATTTCTTTTGAATTTAATGTTGTGTATTAAATTTGTTAAACTCAAAGATAACTTGTAATTGAAGTTTGTATGCACCATTCTCTCGAGACCAGTTTTTATTAAAGTTTTTTACGTATTGTTTTTTAAAGTTTTTACATTGTCACTTATAGACCCATATATGTGGCCTGCATCAAATCATTCGCCCAAATTAATCCTTTCAAACTCATTTTGCATGGTGTTCTCGATTTGGGTTTAATGATCATTGACATGTCATAAACTTTTCGTATTATGGAGGATTTCACCAAGTTTTAAAAAAATAAAAATTAAAAGATGGTTTAATAAAAAAAAATTATAAAATGTTTATAAAAAAATTATTATAATATTTTTTTAATGAAGTGAATTTTGGAAGTTAGATTATTTAGTAGGTTATTATTTTTTAATGAAATGATAATTTGTACTATAAAAATGTGTGGTTGGTTCACACGAAGTATATCAAATATAGTTATGCAAATTATTGTCTAACTGATATAAGACACACATAGTAACTTTCACTCAACAAGAGATTTCTTTCTACCAACTATAATTTGGTGTTGAACTAAAATTCTAGAAAGTGAACAATTTCACTCCCAAAATTTTAGAAACTTTATGCTCCATACAATTCAAGTTTTATAAGAGAGGATCAAATGATCCTGGGCATTATTCCATATCTGCTTCCAAAAAGCAAGTTGATTTTTGCAAGGGATTTTGGCATGTGGCACAAACCAATTACTATCCAATATGATTGAAATAAAAGATCTCATGAGTTAAGATTATGGGATATGGTAAAAAGTGTCATGTCCATTAATAATTATTTCTTCAAAGCGTTAACAATGTTCCTTTATTGGCCATGGCATTTGCATCTTGATTATCAAATCAGAGAATTGAAATAATTTTGAATATGAGAAATAGACTTGTAGACTTTTAGTTCTCTTAATCACATGGTGTAGTTTATTGTCCCATGGAAAATAATTAGCGACAATATATTGAATGATTAACTGAAAGTGTCCCAACACCAATAAGGACATTATATGCCTACTCTTTGCTAAGGAAAGTCCCTGTAGGAGAGCATGTGTTTATGCTATATTATCAGACAATGAGCCCAAACCCCAAGCATTGTCTAATTCTTTGTTTCCTATGAGGCAAAATATCACCCCCCTGCTTCTGGAACCCATGGATTATTTTAGAAGCTCCATCAAATCAAAGGATATGTGAAGATTGTGATTTAATCTAATTTGAAAATTTATCTTTCGACAAGTGCAGTTTCCACGATTTCTTAGATGGAATATGAAAGGAAGATGGAGGAAGGGAAATATGAAGAAGAGTTGCATCACACCATCCAAATTCCACCTCAAATGTATTGGAGTAAGGGTATGGCTGATATTTATACGACCAAAATTCTTTGAAAGGGAATAGGGCATTGTTAGCTACACTCTGTGGAGAGAATTTATGATCTCGAAAGATACTTTTATTAGCGTAGTTTATTATCCTATGGAAGATAATTACCAACGATATATTGAATAATCAACTAAGGGTGTCCCAACACCAATAAGATCATTATGTGCCTACTCTTTGCTAAGTAAAGTCCCTATAGGAGAGCATATGTTTCTTCTGTATTATCATACAACGAGCCCAGACCCCAAGCATAGTCCAATTCTTTGTTTCCTCTGGCGAAAAGGATCACCCCCTTGCTCCTAGAACCCATGGATTATTTTTAGAAGCCCCATCAAAGCAAAGCATATGTGAATATTGTGAGTTAATATAGTCTAAAAATTCATCTTTTGACAATTGCAGGTTCCATGATTTCTGAGAGTGAATATGAAATGAAGATGGAGGAAGGTAAATATGAAGAACATTTGTGTCACACCATCCATATTCCCGCTCATCCAACATATTGGAGTAAGGGCATGGTTGAGATTTATGAGACCAAAATTCTTTGAAAAGGGATAGGGCATTGACAACTACACTCTATGGAAAGAATTTCTAATCTTGAAAGATACTTTTATTTCTATCTAGCCACACTTTCCAACAAATATATTTAGGCAAAGCAACCCAAAATATGCTTAAATAAAGTTTTACCTTACATTGATCTTGAATAATGATGATCCCAATAGGTGCAGTACTCACTTATTGTGGCTAGAAAAATTAATTGATTCTCCTAAGGATGCAGAGCATTTTTCCATACTGAATGAATGAAGGGACATTCTAAAAAACAAATGAGAGATAAAGTCTTCCTGAGAAGAACAAATAGGGCACCAAGAAGGACAAATTTTTACCCTCATTTTTAGATTTTCAGCAATTTAGATATTTTGATGCAATAAATTCCAACAAAATATATTAATTTTAGGGGGACTATTTGGAGTCCAAATATTTTCCCACATGCAAGATTTTGGAAGGATTCCTTGTGGGAAAAGTAGTTGCATATATCCTTGTTTGATAGAATATTCATAGGCTTTCCATCCTCTTGTGTATTCTTCCTCCTTGTGCTGGGGAGCACAACCAACAAACCTGTTTTCCAGCAAGAAAGCTAATTTTTGCAAGGCCAGTGACACACTTTGAAGATCCCATCCTTTCCAGCTACCTTCGTGCATTCAACAAGAGATGTCCACAAGTGAATTTTACCTTGTGAGGGCAACCAGCCTCAAAGAGGCCTAAATTCTACATTTTGGGCTAGCTCTAAATTCTACCATTTGGGCTAACGAAGGGTTGTTGAGTATCCCACTGCTCCATATATTTATTTGCATCCCATTACCTGTAATCCATGTTAGATGTTCCTTAATGAGAAAGATCGTTGATGTTACAAGCTTCCAAATGGGGTAACCTCCCTGATCACAAATAGGAGAACCCAAACATCGCAACTAATCCCCATTAAAGTATTTAAATTTAAGAACCTTCTTCCACCAATCATTAGACCGAGATAATAACCTTCAAACCAATTTTTCCACAATTACCATGTTAACTAGACTTGATGGATCTCTAAAACCTAAGCCACCATGCAATTTGGGAATGTGGAAAATGAGCCATTTGACCAAATAGTTTTTTTTTTTATGTTAGATTTTCCTTATTACAATAGAAATGTGTGAATCTCTTGAGACATTAGCTTTTGAATTCTCAACGGACCTAAAAGGGCTAAGAAATGAAGCAATGGAAGCATTGACAAAACAACTTGAATAAGAACCACATGTCCAACTAGATTAAGCCAATGAGCTCCCCATTGGTCAAATTTGGACTTAAATTTAGAAATAATTGGAGCCCAAGATTTAGAAGAGTGGGAATTTAGGCATACAGAAATACCCAAATACTTAAACTCCTATCAAGTTATTGGTGTTGAAAATTCCATAATATGTTTTATCTGGGCCATGAGAGCTTTGTTGACATTCCATGAATATATTCAACTTTTACCTTTGTTAATATGCCCTCCAGAGACTTGAATAAATTTATCCAGAATTGAAAGAAATCTAGAAGCTATAATAACTAAGGCACCTCCCAATAATAATGTGTCATCAACAAATTAAGCATGATTTATATTTTTAATACCTAAATCGAAGCAGATACCTAGAAGCCTTTCTCTGCATAATTCGAAGCCTAACCTTATACTCAAGGAGTCTACCATTATGATGAATAAAAAATGGGAAAGAGGACAACCTTGTCTTAGGCCTCTTGAAGCTTTAAAAAACCCACGAGTCTCCCATTAACCAAGGGATAGATCCAAGGGCTTGAAATGTAAGTTGTTACCCACTGCAACATATGTTCTTCAAACAAGAATTCTTTCATCACTTGAAAGAGAAACATATGTCAAACTTTTTCAAAAGCGTTAGCCATGTCAATTTTAATTATCATATCTTTTTCACCTCTATCTTTACTTGAATGAATTGCTTCTTGGACAAGGATTATGCTATCCACATTTTTTCTATTGCCCACATATCCTCCTTGGTTTTCTAATATTAATTTTGAAAAGAGAGGCTTGATTACCACTATTAAAATTTTATAAATAAGTTTGTAGGACATATTACAAAGGGAGATAGGTCTAAAAAGAGAAGGAAGAAGGATTGACCTCTTGATTTGATACCCCCTCCAATATGCTTATGCTTAATGGAATAATCTATCATTTTCCAAAGGTCAAATTCATGATATCCTAACATTGTTGATAAAAATGCACTAAGAAGCCATCTGGACCTGGATTGTGACTCCCTGCATTAATTATGACATTTATAATTTTTTTTGTGCAATTAAGCATCTTAATGCAATATCTAATTATTGGCAGTAACTGTGTTTTAATATAATGAAAATCATTACTGGTGAAATTCATTCAGATTATGATCATGGTGCTAAATTATATGAATACCCTATTTAATCATTAATCACGATTTAACACTCTAATTAATACCAAATTTAAAATAAGCATATATTAATGTTTGAAATAAATTAACTATGGATTAGTGTTTAATTAAATATAATAAATTACAATTACAATTAATTAATACCTATAATGTTTTTTGTTTGTTTGTCAAGTTGTCTTTGTCCTCTAGAGATGACAACAATCTTAACCTTTGGCTTGAGAAACCATGGCCCAGGGGCATCTAAGCCATCAAAATCACTTGGGGATCAAACCATGCCTAGGCCACACCATCCCTTAACATGATTGGGTTTTTTCCCTTGGAGTTTCGAACCGATGACCTCCACACCACAAACTGAATTAATAGTACACCCCATCATTGTCTATTTTATGCCCCGTGGGAAATTAATACCAATTATGTTAATATTAATTACTTAACTTATTCTTATTACAAATATGAGGAGAAGGGACATAGACCAAAATTTGAGGTGATGGGTTATGAAGTGAACCACCATACCCATCTCATTCAAAAATTTAATGTTGAAACTCATTGTTGGGAAGGGGATGCTCTAATCAAGTTGGCCACTAATGCAAATTGCAATTCCATCCCAAAATCGAATTCCCTTCTCGTAAATTGGAAGCGTAACGTATTCAAGCAGGAAGCACAGGGGAAGAGAGTTCCCTCTCGGTTTCACTTGGAGAGACAATCCAAGTTGCCATAAATATACGAGCATATTAAAACAAGGGTTCGATTCTTGTCTTGGAAGAGAGAACTCTTGAGGAAAAACTAATGTTAGAATAACACATGGAGAGCATTGCATTGAAGTGTCGGTGCTCACCCTTCAATTTCTTTACCTAGAGATTACCAATCCTAAGCATGAGGGGAGTGTGATTGAACGTACAAGTGCTTGTTGGGACTAATAAACCATTGGTTCTTGCTATGGTTAATAAACCACCATGCTTGAACCTAGCTGAGAAACCTCTTGTACAACGTGTCACTCGTGCTTGTTGGGACCGGTAAACCATTGGTGTTGGCTACGCTCGATAAGCTGCCATTCTTGTCTATGGCTAATAAACCACCTGCAAGTGACAACACTCCTATAGCTCACAGGCTAATTGCTAGGAAATTTCAATTCTTGAACTATGGATCTGGCATGGGGGTGACGAGTTACGGAACAAAATATCATGATTTCCTATGGTTGGGAGGTTAACGTGGAGCCCTTCTCGTGCTTGTTGGGACTAGTAAACCATTGGTGTTGGCTATGATCGATAAGCTGCCATTCTTGTCTATGGCTAATAAACCACCTGCAAGTGACAACACTCCTATAGCTCACAGGCTAATTGCTAGGAAATTTCAATTCTTGAACCATGGATCTGGTATGGGGGTGACGAGTTACGGAACAAAATATCATGATTGCCTATGGTTGGGAGGTTAACGTGGAGCCCTTCTCTAGTCGCAAACAAAAATTAGCATAACCAAATAAGTAGCCCAAACCTCTATTTATGAATTATAAATATTAATTGGATTACATATGTTAGCATAATCCTACAAGATTCACATCCTTTTGCTTCTTGCTGTCAAATTGAATTTGTGTATTATGTTTTGTATATACATGTAATTGGTGGAAAATTAGAATGTTCACCCTTTAATTAAAAATTGAATGAATGGTAAAAATTAACCTCATAGATAGTAGTGTTTCAATCAAAATAAATATATATGTGTGTGTGATGCATCAAAATCATTGAGCATTTGCATTTTACCCATACGAAATTGCTCATGTGTTTAGGTGTCATCCATTGGGCAAGTACAACATTAATATCTCTACTTATAAGTCAGTTGGGCCACGTTAGTGTTCTTTTGTGCTAGTTTTAATTGGTCTCAATGGCTTTGTTGGTCAGACATACAAACTTATATCTACATATATCCCGTTGGGAAGATATAAACTTATATTTTCTTATATTCCCCTTTGTTTGGGAAAATATGAATGTATATCCCCCACTTTTGTACAAGGTAATATGTTAATTAAAAGTTTAAAATTAGAAATGGTATGAAGCGGCTAGAAGCTGCTCTTCTTTATTTTGGTATACACCTTAAAGCCAGAGCAACGAGAATACCCAGTCAATTCATGAAATAATATATTAATATTGTAATTAATAATATTTGTTGTGTTTATCAAGTTGTATATTCAAATAGTTTGCTCAAGGTGACTATGCCTTGGAATATATATATATATATATATATATATATATATATATATATATATTATATTGTAATTAATAATATTTGTTGTGTTTATCAAGTTGTATATTCAAATAGTTTCCTCAAGGTGACTATGCCCCGGAATATATATATATATATATGGTGGGGGGTGGTGGTGTGAGGAGGCTGAACCCTAGCCGCCTCTGCCCTTGGTTCGTGCCTTTGCTTCCTGGGCGGGGATCCGGTGGCTTCCGCAAGCAGACAAGGCGGTGTGCTGGTTTGATGTTTGTGGGGGTTTTGGAGTGTTGAGGGATCGGGGGAGTGGAGGCTACCTAGCTGCCTATGTTCATGATTCTTGTCGTTGCATCTTTGCAGGGTCTCTGGTGGCTTCTGAATGCTACTGTCAATGCTCGGTGGCAGTTACTGTGCATGGGTTTTGGTTTTCCTATTTCGGGGGGAGCGTTGAGGGAGAGGGGGAGGGGCGGCTACCCTAGCTCCCTCTTCCTCCAGTTCGTGCCATTCTTTCTTGACTGGGATTCGGGGGTTTCGTCTACAATTGTCACCATTTTATTTGCAGGAGTTTTTCGTTCTCACTTATGTAGTCCAACGCCAGGGTTTTGTTGTTCGTGGTCTAGATGGTGTGGCATTTGACGTCACTGCCATGGGCACTTTTCCTGGGGTTGCACTACTAATTTGAGGTTGTAGCGGGGTCTGGGTTTCACCCTGTTTCCTACTACTGGCCTGACCCAGGGCATTGTGATTTTCTGGGTTTGCTAGATATTGTTTTTCCACTTTGGGGTTTTTTAAGGATTGTTGGGTTTTTTTCAAACCCGTTTATTGTAATGATTTGAAGCCTGTTTTTTCGGGATTTTTATAGGTACTCCTTTTGGAGTTTTGCACTGTAAGTGGCTTATGCCCACTATTCTTCATATGATTTTTGCATCTATAGCATGTAATTTTCTGATTTATCAATGAAAATTATGATTTTTCCAAGGGAAAATAAAATTATATATCTATATATATATATATATATATATATATATATATATCAAATTGTTTGCAACAAATAAAATCATGTTATCAGTCTTGTCTAGGCCACAACACTTAACTGATTTTTGTTTCAAATATGCCAATGAAGTTTATGTGTGTGTGCGTGCGCACAAACGACACACATTAATTGACCTAAATTTTATTGTGTTATATATATATATATATATATATATATATATATATATATTAGAGCCAAACCAAGGTAGAGGTAGAAAGGGTTACTTGTTGTAGGCGAAAGTTGAAGGTCATACGTTGTGATAAGTCCCTGTTGAAGACCAGTTGAGGTCGTGTTTTGGGCGTGAAGGCGTTAGACCACGAATTGCAAAGTATTCTTGTGATTTTTCAGGTGTCTCTTACTTTCTCTCTTTGGATAATATGGATTCTAGGAAAAATTATCTGTTTTCTGAATCACGTAAAGAAGCACATGAGAAAAAATGGTCTTGGTTGTCTCGGTTATTAAATAAGGAAAATAAGGATGTATTGTATAATACACGAGTTATCACTCAAGAATTTGATCCTCAACCAAACTGGACTCTCCCAGATATTGATGTGGATAAGATATATAATATGCTTGTGTTTAAATTTAGAGGTGCTAGTCTCTTCTGATTTTCCTCTGTGAATATTCCTATTTCCTTGTCTCAGCAAGTCTACCAAGTTCCTTTGATCCATAAGGAAGATGTAGAGTGGGGTCTTGAAAATGGATTTAAATACATTCATATTGGGCTTATACAGTTCAGAATCAATCCTCTGGTGCGACCTGGACTAAATACTTCATGCTTAACTTGTGTCCTTGATTCCAGAGCTAATGATTTTAATGATGCATTAATAGGAGGTTTCCAAAGTCCTTTAAATAATGGTCTTGCGTGGTCATCAGTAATTCCTCGCTATCAGGTCTCATTGACAAACCCTTACATTAATGAATTCCTGCAAGCCTTTATTCAATTCCATGGGTTTAACTTTGCTCCTAATACCCAGATAGCTCAACTTCATACCACAGTTTGTATCCATTTTGTCACATCAAGCATGCCCCCTATAAATTCCAAACTACACAAATGAGCACTCAAAGAGGGAGTTATAGTCAGCCCAGTTAATGCAACTCCACTCTAGATTGGATTTAGTGAGCTAACTCTTCTTTAAGAATGGTCAAGTTCGTACCAACTTCTCTCTCAAAAGTATCCCCAATTAGTTAACTCGTCCCCCCAATTGAGAGTTGACCCATAGGAGATGGTCGAACTAGTCTCAGGTTCCAGAATCCTAATCCATTAAATCGAAGTTTGTCAGCAAGACTTGAAAAAACACCTATTCCTCCGAGATTGTCAGTTTCTACTATACCTACTACTAGTTTTGGTAGTCATGTACAAATGCATAAATCCATTTCTTCTCAGTCATGTGTGTATTGCCAAAATAACACAAAAAATACCAAAAAGAAATATCATACTATTGATACTCCATCCAGTTCTCAGTCACACCATGGTCAACATTTAGATTGTCCTGATTATGTCATGATTCCCACATCTGACATAAAAATGTACAGTCTTCCCAGAGAAAAACCTGGAAACAGAATCACACTTCTTGAGAGAAGCTTAGAGCCAACAAATACTGCCCCAAAATTCAAAAATGGTTATGTTCAAAGTGATCTTCAGTTCTTGCATTATCGATCATCTTTAGAAGCTGAACCTACCGAGCCAGTCAAATTGCTCAATTACAATAATTATCAGTCTGTATGTTTGGCTCAAAACTTAGATGATTTAGCCAAAGACGTTCTTGAAGTCAAAAATCATGTCAGAATGATACATCAGACATATGATACTATGTATGCTCATCAGAATGTGCAAGAGGAGCAATTAAAAGAAATCATAACTCAATTAGGAGTTATCAGTAAGGCAGTGTCTAGCTTTCAAGACTCTTTACCTAGACCCAGATCTCCTCCCAACTATGAAGAAGTCGAAGCTGAAGGCCCGAAGTTTTCTTACTTCAAAAATTCTAAGTCATCTTCTACCTTATCTTTGAAAGCTATTTATGATGAATTTGTAGATACTACAAGAATAACAGATGGAGCCAGATTAGCTAGAGAAAAGCTAGATTTGATTAAAACCAAGTTAGAAAGATTCAAAACTTATGAAATCAAGATGGCAGGACAAGAAGACACTGGTGAGTCTTCTAAACATAAAAGAAATGAATCATTTCACTTCTCACATAAATCTCCAAGAACTTCAGGGTTTGATATTGGATCTCAGTCCCAAACTAGTCCATTTTCTAAATGGGCTCGTTTCATGTCGTCAACAGAAGCTCAAGAAGAAACTACTCCTACTCTCAGTAGCCAAGGATCGGCCTTTTTTATTAATTTTGACTATTTGAGCAGAGATCAAACATTGATCTTACTGCAAAGTATTAATGCACGGGTCAGTCAGAGAAAAATGACCTCAAAGCCACATGGAAGGATGTCGTCATACAGGTGACATGGGCACTAACAGGAGATGCAAGACTTTGGAGGGAAACATTGAAAATATCTGAAAAACTTGCAATCTTAGACAATGAAGATCCTCTTGAAGCAATGTTAATGGCATTATCCCATGAGTTTTTTGGTACTCTATCAACAAATTCAAACCATTATGAACAAATGTTCATGAGTCAAAGGTTGTGCAACCTATATTTGTTAGATGAATATTATTGCAACATGCAAAAGTTGTACTATAAAATGCCACACCACCAAAATATTGCATATATGTGTCATTATATAGCATCAATGCCCGAAAAAATTCCAGAGCTTGTTCACCAAGCACTATCTTCTCAAAGTATCTCAATAGATACTCTATCCTTAGCTTCTTTACAACAACATATTCTTCAAATTCTTAGGAACGAGTGTGCATCTTATAAGACCTGAAAGAATGTCAAGAAGCAGCTAAGTTTCAGTCCTAATCTTTGCAACTCTTTCTCAGAAACTTACCACTTTGGATGCTTTAAGAACTCCTCCAGTAAGAGTTCTCATATATCCCAAAGACAAAAGTGTAAGTGCTCCAGCCCACGACGTAGATTCCCTAACCGTTCTAAATAAAAGAGCATCAAGGAAGCAAATTCCCCAAGAATAGATATGTATTCAGAAGGAGATCAAAACCAGCTAGAGAATCAAAATGTTTCATCTGCGGGAGAAAAGATCACTGGGAAAATAAATGTCCAGAAAAGAACAAAAGAGGGATCTAGAACAAGGTTATGGAACTGTTCAACTCCTCACATAATCCAGTTGACTGGGATTTAGTCTCTGAATCAAATTCTGAATTTGAATACTTTTCTATAAATACTGACTCTGATAGTGACATTGAAAATGCATTTCAAAAAATTTCAGTAACAGATGATGCTACAAGTGAAGGTGATTGTACATATCTCTCTGATTGCCTTATGTTTTCTTTTAATAATACTCAACAACAGATAACTAGTCTCCAGAGGCAGATGGATTCTCTCAATCCAAGCCTAGTTATCCCAAGGGGACGGATCCAAGAGAAAATTAATGCACTGACTATGGAATCCCAGCTTCATGAAGACCTTGATCCTACAGAATGGTTTACAACAGAATCTACACCAAAGCCCAATAGAGAATCAAGCCACGATGTTGTCCTAACAAACATCAGAATACTTGAAGAAAGTCTACAAAGAGACAGACAACAATTGGTCAGCATAACAGAACAAATTAAAATTAAAATTCAGAAACTAGACGAACTCAATTCCAAATTTGTATCGTCTATCTTTGACAAAGCACACACAACAATTGGGTTGAATACAGAAGAAGAACCAGTGAAAGAAATCAGTGGCATTGGAGACAGGATGGTCATTCCAGTTTCCATCAAAATACCAGGATTCAAAAGCTACCAGTTAGACGCCCAAATTGATACAGGAGCCATGAGTAGTTGCTGCAAATACAAAGCTATCCCAGCTTATTATTGGCAACCAACAAAGGTACATTTCAAAGCTGTTAACAAACAACTCATGAAGATTTCTTATGTAGCTCTTGATTTTCCTATATATATTTCCTCAACAATTGTATATTTCACTCTGTATAAGTACGACACTGGATCTGATATTCTTCTTGGTCAAGATTTTGTAAAGAGACACATGCCCATGATTATTGATAAAGACCAGATCACATTCAGTGTCCAAAATGAGAAAGTATATGTCCTTGTGACAAATACATACTCTATCAGGATTCCTCCTGATAATGTGGATACAGTCATGGAAGCTATTGAAGACCTATCAAAAATAAAAAATATTGTCAAACATGCTGAGCTACATGGGCAAGAAGTTCTCAAAGATATTGCATGTAAGCTTCGGAAAGAATGCACAACAGAGCATCCTGATGCATTTTGGTTCTGAGAAAAGTACTTTGTTTCACTTCCTTTTAGGACAGGGTCTGATCACAAACCACAAAAGGCCTCAGCCAACCACATGAGCCCTACAGAGCAAAAGTTGTGCCAACAAGAAATCAAACAACTCCTGGACAGGGGATTGATTGAACCTTGCAAAATTTCATGGGCATGCCCAGCCTTCTACGTCAACAAGCACTCATAACATAAAAGAGGAAAAAAGAGGTTGGTGATCAATTACAAGGCATTAAATGAAGCACTAGAACCCATCAAGTAGTAAAGACATACTCCTTGAAAAAATCTTAGGTGCTAATGTGTTTAGCAAATTTGATCTGAAAAGTGGTTTCTGGCAGATAGGCATAAATCCTCAAGATAGATATAAGATTGCCTTTGTTGTCCCAGGAGGACAATACCAATGGACAATTATGCCTTTTGGCCTGAAGAATGCACCTTCTGAATTTCAGAAATGCATGGAGGATATTTTCCATGATTTTGATTTTGTTATTGTATATATTGATGATTTGTTAGTTTTTAGCAGAGACATACAACAGCATAAAAAGCATCTGGAATCATTTTATCATGTTGTTTTCAAGCACGAATTAGTTCTATCTCCCACTCAGGATAAGTTTATTATTGCTCAAACCAAGATCGAATATCTTGGATTATATATTTCCCAAGGGAAGATACAACTGCAACCTCATGTTTTGCAATCTCTGTTAAGATTTCCAGACCAGCTTCCAGATATCAAATATGTCCAAAGATTCTTAGGATGTTTGAACTATATCCGGAAATTCTATCCAAAACAAGCTAAGGATACCAAAATTCTTCAACAAATATTGAAAAAGGATTCAGTATGGCTACCACAGATGACTAAAGCAGTCCAACGCATCAAAGATAAAATCAATAATTTGCCATGTTTATCCCTTCTAGAACAGGATTTACCTTTCATTCTAGAAACTGATGCTTCTGACTCTTGTTGGGTTGCTATTCTTCTACAAAAGCATCATAAGAGAGATGAGATTTGTGCTTATGCTTCAGGAACATTTTTAGCGACAGACTTAAAATATCCATCCTCCCATAAAGAAATACTAGCTGTCAAGAATGGGATTAAAAGATTTCGCCTTTTCCTAAAAAGTGTGCATTTTATTGTCAAGACAAATCTCAAACATATGAAAGGTATGCTGCAAAATAAAAAATTGTTAGAACAAGGGAATTCTTGAGTCCTACGATGGGCACTCTAGCTCGAAGGATTTGATTTTGATATTATCTACAAAGCAGGGAAAGAAAACTATCTTGCTGATATGATGACCAGAGAAGGAACAAGAGATCTAAAGGTTATATCCATCAAAAAGTTTGAGATAGGAGAAAGTTCTTCTAAAACCCAATCTCAAATCAATTTATGTCCATCATGCCATTATCAGTTATGTTGGGATTGTTTTTCTTGAAAGATTTTATCACTACCATCAGAGATCCAGAAAATGATTTTAGAAAAATGGTTCAATTTTTTTTTCCAGTGGAAAAATCTGTAACCTTTTATTTAAAAAATGAAAAGTTACAATTGCAGATGCATGATGCATTTCCATAAGCTGCCCAATGGGCTCAAGTGCCATGGCACCCGACGCAACGTTACATGACTAACGTGCAAAAATGATGAGAAAAGAATAGAGAGAGAGAGAGGGAAAGTAGTGAAGGCAAGAAAAACTGAGTTACATATGTGAGTAAGGCTCACGCTTCAGGTTTTTCTTCCTTTTTTCTTTTCGACCTTGCGCCACTCTCCTTGGGTGGGCTCGATCGAGGCTATGACTAACTGTGTTTCAGCTTTCTGCGAGCCTGATTCCTTGTCTGAATCTGATGTGTCTGATTGGTGGTGCCGCTTTATCCCTCCCATGTTCTGGTCATCGTTTATCTTCTCTGCCTGATTTGGGTGAAGCTGTGGAGCCTTGTTGTCTGATGTGGTTTCCTTCTGATTCCCTGTTTCAGCTTCCTCTATGATGGTATCATCCTCTTCAGCTTCTGATTCTTCGTCTTCTGATATCGGAGGGGCTTTCTTTTCAGAATCTCTCTTCTTTACGACATCATCTATATTCTGCCATCCTTTGGGCTTCCTTTGTTGTGGCTTGCTCTTGTTAAGACTTTTACATGCATTGTACAGATGACATGTTTGTTGACATCCCCTGCATCTGAAAGCTGTATTCTCATAGTCCAAAGATTGTTTCCACTGTGAATTGTTAAAGTTCAGAATTATACTTTCAGGTAATCCTTGGCTAAGATCTACCTCGACACATATTCTAGCAAAAGTAAAGATTCCCTTTATATGTCTCGCTGCATCAATCTTTAACATTTTCCCGAGGGTATTCCCAATAGCTGTTAAGGCCTTGGCATGCCAGAAATGTAATGGGAGGTTATGCAGCCTAACCCATACTGGCATCCTTGATACCACCATAGTGTTGGCATCAAACTCCGGGAACCATGGAGTAACAAAAAGTCCAGCACTGCCCCAGAACCATGGCCCTTGATTGAGGATTTTTTCCTTTTCTTCTTCTAAGTGGAAAATTACTATGAAGAAAACCTTAGAGCATAGGTGTATTTGGCAGTTTTTTGTCCAAACTGTGTGGATCCATTGGTATAATGCATCAGTTCTGGGCCAAAAGCCGTTAAATCTACAAATAACAGCATTTTTTTGTAGATCTGAGAATATGTAATTTACCTCTGGTAAGTCCAAGGAGATAGAGGGGCTCTCTGGCGATTGATCCACGATATACTGCCCTGGTGGTACATTAGCAGCTGTAGATTCTTTCCCCTTTAGAGGTTCTTTCCCTTTGGCTGCATCGCGATAGGTACCTGTAGGTTTTGAGGAAGCTCCCTTGGATCCACCTCGCAATCGCAGATTGAGTATGATGGTTGAGTCCTTTGCAACCCTATAGTGCTGGAGTGTGTGTTGATCCTGTAAGCAGAGTCCTGAAAATAATAGATTTTGTGATGCAACTGGAATTCCCAGTTTGTCCTGGATCTCTTTTTTTAACTCCAATACACTCATCCATTTCCAGATCTGCACACAAACGTGTCTGCCTTCTGTTGATCTGATAAAAATTTGCTTCAGATCCGCTGAGTCTACCTTGTCCAAGTCCAGTTTTACAGATTTGATTTCTGGATCTGGCGGATTTCCACCTATCTTCTGCCTGGATCTGGGCAGATCGGATAGATCCACCCCGGATCTGCAATGTTTTTCCCGATCTGGTGAGCAGTCTTCCAGATCTGGGCTCCTGTTGGGACGCTCTCCCATTTGCACGTCGCGATCTGCTAACCCTCTGTTGAAACGATGCGAGTATCCTCTGATAGTCTCCCCATCTGTGACTGTAACAGACCCGCTAGCTTGTCTACCAATGAGACCTGTCTCCACAAGAATATGTCTGTCGCCCACAGGAATCTTGACTGAAACGGGATGCAGAAGGGGCTGCTCAGCTCCATCAACAACAGAATCCACATTTTCTAGAGATCCAGTCTTGGATGCCTTCGATGCTCTTGGTGTGTTTGGACGTTTCTTGGTGGCCGTTTTTGCAGTGGGTTCTCCGTCTTTGGGTTCCTTCCCTCCTTCGTCTTTGCAAAGGCGACGAGGAGGGAAAGTGAAAGGCTGGGCAATACCGCTGAAGAAGCATGAAGCTCCAGCCATCGTTCTTGTCGCAGAGCTCATCTTGCATACTTTGTTCAAATGGTTCAATTATGAGAATGGGAGACACAATTATAACATCAAACCAAGCCTCATTAATAATAATCACATCTATTTTGGTCAAGCCAAGGAAAACCACCCAAAAATTGTTTATATCTTTGATCCAAGTATAACTTGGATGGATTATTATGGAATTCTGCAATATGCCAGAGCTTGGGGGAGAACTTTATTGTGAAGATGTTGTTCTCCTTTCATACATTGGAGCCAATGGATGGATCTATTGATATATTCATTTGTTCCAAGGAAGGATGATCTTGGTAAAGTAAGCCCACATTGGACTTTATCTTTTCTTCATAAAGATATGGAAGAAGGCAGTCTGAGATATGATATCTTTGGATATGATCTTATTTATCAAGGTACCATAGTATTGATCACCCCTGACAGCTCTCCGACAGGCCACCACTTCAACATCAACATCGATTATTTTGGAGAAATTGGTATTCTACCAGCCAATTGTGATCCTTTTATGGCATCTTCATCCTTTTCAGCTTGCTTTGGACATGAGCCACCTTGGCTCGCTCAAATCATACCTGGAATAAATCTTGATCCTCATCATGAAGTACCCACTGATTTTGATTATGAATATGATTCTGACAGAAGTTTGAAAGGATAGGATTGGTAGACTCTCATTTCATCTTTCTCGGCTTTCGAGGGGTTCACCCATGAATAATCTCCTCTGTGTAGTATGGTGCATGGTTTACTTGCTTTCGTGGGTTCCTCCTCAGGAATCTCCATTGTGTTTACTTTTCCGTAATCTGCTTTACTTGCTTTCGTGGGTTCCTCCTCAGGAATCTCCACTGTGTAAAATTTTCCATAGTCCACTTTAAGTCTTATCTATAGAAGGACCTTATGAAAGTCATATCTTTAAGCACTACAACAAAACAGGCAATTTACGCTAGATTTAGCACCAGATTTTAGTGTATTTTTCTTTCCATTGGGATGAGCAGCCTGGCGCTAAATCTGGCTCTATTGTACAATTTTTAAAGCGTCTTTTTTTGCGCCAAATTTTGCATCATGTTTTTACGCCAAATTTCGCATCATTTTTTGCATCATATTTTGCACCAAGATTTGCATTTAGTTTTACAACAGGTTTTGCTTCTAGTTTTGTGCCATTTTTTGCATCATTTTTCACTTCCTGTTTTGTGCCATTCTTTGCTTCTATTTTTGTGTCATAATTTGCATCGAGTTTTACACCATATTTTGCATCTAATTTAGTGCCTTTTTTTACATCGAATTTGTGCTAGTTTTTGCATCGAGTTTGTGCCAATTTTTGCATCTAGTCTTATGCCATTTTTTTCTTCTAATTTTGTACTTATTTTTACATCTATTTTTGCACCAATGTTTCTGCCTTTTTTTACACCATTTTTTACATCTAATTTTGCACCATATGTTGAATCTGATTTAGTGTCTAATTTTTCATTCATTTTTGCACCATTTTTTTATCCACTTTTTCGTTTCATTCGTCTCACTTTTTTGCATCCTATTTTGCACCTAATTTTGCATCATTTGTTGCATCCAATTTAGCATCATTTTTAACAACATTTCTTGCATCCAATTTTGCATCCTTTTGAGCATCTAAATTTTCACCCTATGTTGGCCCATGTGTTGCTTCCACCTTTGAATCCCCATTTTGTGTCTAATGTTACGTTCAATTTTGAGCCATTTTTTCATCTACTTTTGCATTTGTTTTTGCACCAAGTTTTGAATCATTTGTTGCACCTCATTTCGCATCCAATGTTGCATCCAAATTTGATCCATTTTTATGTCCATTTTCACACCATTTTTTCTACATTTGTGTCCAATTTTTCACCATTTTTTATGTCCAATTTTGCATCCTTTTTGGTGTCTAATTTTGCATCCTTTTTGGCATCCAAATTTGCATCCTTTTTTCTGCCACATTTTGTGTCCACATTTGCATCTCATTTTACACCTAGATTTTAGTTTGAATTTTCATCTAGTTATGCATCATTTTTGGCATCCTTAGTTTCACCCTTTTTTAGTCCCATTTTGATTCTTGTTTTGTGTCTTTTTTTACATCCTTTGTGCACCCAATTTTGCATCTTAATTTTACACCATTCTTTACATCCTCATTTTGGTGTCCATTTTTGCATACTTGTTTGTGCCCAATTTGGTATCTTTTTGTATGCCCTATTTTGTTCCCTTCTTTGCGTCTAGTTTTGCACCCTTTTTTAATTCTACTTTAAAACCCTTTTTGTCTCATTATTTGCATCTTGTTTTGATGGCTAGTTTAACATCCAATTCTACTCCCAATGTTGCATCGATGGTTACATCCACTTTTGGCTTCTTGTTTAGAGTTTTACTTTTACTTCTATTTTACTAATTTTATTACATAGTGAAATATATTACAGTTTCTAAATATCATTTTGCTGTAGGATTTAATGCACAGTTAGATGAACATAAAACCCTCTCAGTTTATCCCAGAAACCTAAGATAGATTGATTAAGAGAAATGTTGTTATAAGGCTTAGGATTCTTAGTAGATCAAGATGTAGAGTATAGATTAAGAAAAGAAGAATGAATTCATGTGAATCCTCGCACGCAGGTTTTGTTGGAGTTTTTAGTGTAGCTAGGAAGCGCTCCTAGATAGCTCCAAATCTTGGTCCTACACACAAGATAGAGAACAAAGAAAACTTCACAACATAATATCTTGATAATTGAAACTATCATAAACATATAAATATTACTGAATAAATAAATATAAACCAAAATCCCATACATTCATTAGTTAAATAGGATAAGTAAAGAATGAATAGTAGCATATGGAAGGAAGAACAACTAATCTATATTAATAAAGGAGTTGGAGGAAAGTTACAACCATTAGATGCAGTTGCAACAACACCTCCCCCAACTCCTAGATCCAAAACCATCCCTCTCAAGATAGATCTCAGCAGCAGCATGACAATACACGAATTCCCATCATTTTCTCAATGGCTAAGCCTCCAATATATAGGAAAGTGAAGGCTATGAAGATTTCCCAAATTCCTCATTAGTTCAATTTTGGCAAAAGCTTTTGGGTGAATAATGTTTCCTCATATAAAAATGGCATTTTCCACTTTTTAGATGCTTTTGTGTTTAGGAAAAAGCTTCCCCATGCTTTATGGCTCTTTCCCACTTTTGTATGCTTTTATTTTTTAGGAAAAATCTAAAGATGAGGATAGAGAGATCACATTCCACCATATGAGTTTCTGAAAGTGAACAAGAGTGTCAAATTCTAGTTAACTCGAGTTTTTTTCCTCGCATTAGAGGAATTTTCATTTTAAAATGTTAACATTGAATTTCCATGTCATAATGTGTAAGCCAATCAAAATCCTTTAAAATTTAAAAGACATACAGGTGTGACTAGGTAGTGGATTTTTTTTTTTAATAGTATAAATTACCTAATTTAAATGTGAATGGTGCCCAAGTGACCCAAAACTATATTAAATATTAAAAACAAAATTAATATCTTAATCTATAAAAGTTAGAATATCGAGAATATTTTTAATGAAGGGTAAATCATGGCGTGTTAAATAAATAAATTTAAATATAAAATCCGAAATCCTAAATTTAATTAAAATTTTGTTAAATCTTGTATTGATAAATTAATTTAAATGTAAAATATAAATATATGGTTATTTTGATAAAAGTGCATTTATTTGAGTAACTTAAATTTAAATTTAACTTAAATTTATATTTTAAATTTTCCTTTTAAATTTAAATTTTCTTAAATCTTGTGTTAATAAATTAATTTCAATATAAAATACACGTAAATGGTTATTTTTGATAAAAGTGACATTTATTTGGGTAATTTAAATTTAAATTTCCTTTAAATTTAAATTTAAATTTCTTTTAAATTTTGAATTTGCTTTTTAAAATTTAAATTTACTTTTTTAATTTAAATTTTATTAAATCTTGTGCTAATATATTAATTTAAATATAAAATACATATACAGTTATTTTGATAAATGTGACATTTATTTGGGTAATTTTGGTAAAAGAATAATAAAAATGATATATTAAAAAATTGTCTACATGGCATTATTTTATTAGTTTTTTAATTTTTTCTTAGGTGGTTATCTTTTTAGTTGAAAATTCCTCTAATGTGAGAATTTTGGTAACAAAAGTTAGATGAAGGGGACAACTTGTTATAGACTAGGATATCGTGGTCCTCATGGTACATAACTTGTATTATAGGCTTATATACTTTAGGAGAAAGGGGTATTTCAACCAACAACATAGTATTCTCCTCCAAGATGATGAGGAGGTATTTTCATGTATAACTCATTTAAGAATATATCACAATTCAAATTCATAACTTAGTATTTGTAAACAAATTTAGGGGTAATTGACAACATTCATAAAAAATATAGTAGTATCCACATATATAACAATTCCCCATCAAAAAATCATTAACAATTTTCAATATACATATATTACTACTAAATTAACATTTATCGCAGATATCATTATTTCAAGGTAAATTCACAACATTACATCCAAAAATAGTAATATCATCATACATAATCATTCTCCATAAAAAAGCATTGACAGGTCTCAACACATATATAAAGTAACAAGATAATACTAATAATATCCTCATAATCGTTAATCAAATCAACTAAGATTCAAATGTGTGATTATCATATCAAAATATTCCATGAACACCATTATTCTAAGGTAAATTCACAACATCCATCAAAAGATAGTAATATCATCATACATAATAATTCTCCATCAAAATAATGTTGATAATTTTCAATATATACATAAAATAACAAGATAAAAATGATAATATCATCATCATATTTAATCAAATCAACTAAAAGTCAATGTAAGATTACCAAATAAAAACGTTTCATAGATATCATTATGCTAAGGTAAATTCACAACATCCATAAAAAAATAGGAATCTCATCATACACGATAATTCTTCATAAAAAAATTGTAAACAATTTTCAACATATTCATAAGGTAACAAGATAGTACCGATAGTATCATCATCATTATTCAAATAAACTAAAATTCAAATGTATGATTACCATATTAAGACATCCAACTAAATATAAAAAATAATGCATGGCTAGCTAGCACCACGAAAATCATAGTCAATCTCATCCTCATGATCATTTCCATGATCTTCATCCTGACCATCCTGATAATATCCTCCACATAATCATCACCAATGCCATCACCATCCTCATCATCGTCATCTCTAATATATGATGTAATCTAAACATAGTCTATATCATCATCTTCGTGGTCATTACCTATAGTGTTCTGGAAAAAAAATCAATATTACATGTTAGTACTAATTCTATAGCAAAATGCATATTTTTATTACAATGCTAACAATAAAATGAGGTAGGACATAATAACATTTAATAGTACTAAAAATAAAATGAAAATATGGCTTAAGATTTATTGGATATCCAACTAATATTACACTTGTAATTCACATTAAGTAGAAGAAGCATTTTTTAATCCATATGAAGTAGGTACCCATTTGTTCTTCATATTATATTGTGAATGTTTCTTATGATTTCCATGCAGAATTGGTAAATTCATATTTACTCGAAGCTTTATTTCAAATTACAATTGTAATTCAGAATAGAAATAGAAGAAATTTTAACAAAAAAAACAATTCACATGAAAAAGTAAATTGTTTTTAATGAAAAATAAGTCGCATATAATATGAATGTCACATGAAATATTGAGTTGTTTTTAATGCATGTACTTTTATCTATAATAAGATGGATCCTAATGTTCGTTCGAGAACAAATGCTCACAAATAATTACTTCATTTTATCCATTATCACACTTAATCCATTATACCTAATGACGACAATGATTCCATTCAAATTGCTTTGAACTCCCTAAATATAATGTAAAATAGAAAACTCCATGACCACGACCACGACCGCAACCCCCTCCCTTGTTTCGTCCACCATCAAAGACAATGAACTTGGAGTTATGACCACGATATCATCCCCTCCCTTGCCTTGTGTCCACTACTAGAGGCACTGAACTTGGAATTAAGAGTACTCATGTTTTCTTTGCTCTAATTAATCTCCAAGGAATCAAAACTTGATCAATATATCAAGGACTCCATCAAGGAATAGATATATCATAAGAAAAGCTCAATAGGCTTTGCCAGAAGAGTGTGAAATAACACTTATCTCTGTTTTATGAAATAACTCGAGTGAGTGGAATGAATGGTGGGAAACACTTACCAAGGAAAGGAATATTTTTGGTCCATCCTTATTTCTATTATTATTTTTGCTTCTTAGAATGGAGGGAAGTGTTTAAAAAAATTAAAAAAAATATTTTAAATTAGTATATATATATATATATATATTTGCTCAAGTTTAGTTTTTCTTTTTTTTAATATATATTCAGTTTAGTATTTTTTTATTTTCTAAAAAAATATATTTAGTTTCTGGTTTTTTTTATAACAAAAATTATATTTTCTTTTTATAAAAATGGATTTTAAACATCCATTCATGCTAAATTTGTGATTTTGTGATACAAGTTTAAATTAAATATAAAAGGTAACTTAATACCATGCGTTGTGTTGCTGACATGGGTATTATACATCTCTTCCTTGCTAAGTTATAGAATGTGCTTGGGTTTTCTTAATGCAAGAAAATTAATTCTTCTCTTTATTATATCTTGAGATGTTCAACTTGCACCTAATAAAACAATAAAGTTAAAATAGGTTTGCCTTTGTCCTTTGCATATTTCTTTCCCCATTAATCCTTGTCTTAATAGATTAATTGTCTTATGGTGGCCTTGAGTGGTCACTCCCATTAGTTGCATGCTTTTTAGTTTTATGCTAGTGACATTTCTTAGGATTGATAACATGTTAGTTAATTTATGAAAATGTGTTATTTTCCACATTATTGTTAAATATTAATATTAAATATGTTGGTTTTGAACATGATTTAGCAAAAAGTTCCCAAAAGGTTTATATATTGTAATTTATAATGTAATGCTTCATTGCTTGATGAAATTGTTTTGAATATTTTTTTTAAAGATTCATTGATTGATGAAATTTTTATGGATTTTTTTTAGTATATTAACTTGTATGTGATAAAGTCATGAGGGACCAGTCCTCCGCTGCTGCTGCGCGCGCGAGCAACCCGCGATCGAGCCTCGGCCTGGGACGCCTGAACAAGCTTCATCATGGATCCTCCCGATCCACCCGGTGGGGATCCGGAGCTGCAAAGAGCCTTCTCCAATCTAGTAAAGTCACTCCCTCCGCAAAGACCTGACCAACAGCAACAAAGTTTGTGAAGAAGCTTGATGTATTACAGGAAGTTCAACTGCCGCCTACCATTCCACGCATGGCAGCCATTTCCCTAGCGGAAAAAGGGTTAATTGGGCAATTACAGGACTGTGGCCATCACCCAGAATAGTGCAAAGATGGGTCGAGAGAAACTAGTCGGACAAGATCCAGGGTAAAATATCCATCAGATTCTGTGGTAGAGGATATTTTACTTTTTATTTTGAAACCAAAGAGGACAAAGATCTAATATTCAGAAATGGGCCTTACTTTATGGACTCCAGGGGTCTCTACCTCAATAAATGGACACTGGATTTTGATCCAGAACTTGATATACCAAATGCGGTTCCAGTTTGGGTTAGACTGCCGCATCTTCCCCTTCACTGCTGGGGGGATGACTCGGTCAAAGCAATAGGAAATGCGGTTGGGAAATACATAGATCGCAGTGAACCTAAAGACAACATGCAGGCGTGTGCGCGGATTTGTGTTGAAGTCGATCTGGGCCGAGGACTGCCGGAAGCGATCAAATTGAAAGTTGATGATTGGTGCCATATTCAACAGTTGGATTACGAGCAGATACCCTTCAAATACAAGGTATGCCATGAATATGGACACTTTGCAAATAGATGCACTAAAATAGTTAACGTAGAATCTGATGAGCAGGATGGGCAATGGGAAACTGTAAAAAGGAAAAAATCATCTCCTCCCCTCAAAAATATGGATCTTGATGCCCCTGGTTCTTCCCATCAGCATCCTCCCCATCAGCAACCTTCCTCCTCTCAGCAACCTCCCCTTCAGCAACCTTCCTCCCCTCCTCTGATTCCCGATCCTCCTCTCCCTCCATCCACTAATCCCTACGCAATCCTCTCTGAGGTAGAATCCGGGCCTGAGTTTCCTTCCACAGATCCCCCTCTCCATATTTCTCCTCCCCTCATCATTCAGCCCTCTCCTGATCCCCCCTCTTCAAGGATTACCAGGAGCTCTTCAAAGGAACATGGAGCGCCCAGTGATGTCCCTAAAAAGCAAGGGCCTGGCAGGAAATCGGCCAAGCAACAGAGGGATGAAAGTGCTCAGAAAGACATAGCCCTGGGCACCCAAACTCCAATAGAGTCCTTCATTCTTGGACACTTGGAAAAAGAAAATAGTAGCAAAGACAATGAGAGGCGAGCACCTTTCCATGTAACTAGTAAATCATGATGAAAATACTATCTTGGAATAGTAGGGGCTTAGGGCACCCCTCCAAGCTAGTTGCCCTCAAGGACTTAATTCACAGTGAAAATCCTGAAATTGTTCTTATTCAAGAAACAAAGCAAGATCAATCAGAAATGAGTAGAGTAATAAGCCAGCAAAAGCATTTCAATGGATGTGCAAGCGAAGCAAGAGGAGCCTCAGGCGGCATATTAACTATGTGGAATAGTAATAAATGGATCTGTGACTCCACCAGCGTACACCAGAACTGGATTCGAGTCAATTTAGAAAGCAAAACTGGTAGCTCAAAGGTAACAGTTTACAACATATATGCTCTGAATCAGTACAGAGAGAAAGAAATGTGTTGGAACACATTGGAAGCAAGTATAGAAGAAGAGCAGAACAATAATCTCATTATAGCAGGAGATTTAAATCTGGTGATGCACGCTAACGAAAAAAGAGGAGGAAATTTCACCCCTGATCCATTCAGAAGTCGACTTGAGGCCATCATGCAGGAGCACGACCTTGTTGATATCAGACCCAAAAACCGTAGGTACACCTGGAGTAACAGAAGAATTGGTGCCGGCAATATCATGGAACGACTTGATAGGTTCCTTATAAGTATAGCATATCTGTCCACCTTCTCTACAGGCCATTCAAACATTCTCAATGTCTCTGCCTCTGATCACTACCCAATAACGCTTACTCTTCATAGCCAATGTCAGCTAGGACCCATACCCTTCAAATACTGCTCCATTTGGAATCGTTCCCCAGCAGCAAAAGATGTGGTGCGGCAGGCTTGGGTTCAACATGTAGAAGGTTCGCCAACTTATATTTGGGAGACAAAATTGAAGAGAGTAAGACAGGCTTTAAAGAATTGGGCAAAGAACAATTATCAAGAGCCCGAGATGAATAAAAAGAAAATTAAGCAAGATCTAGAGGAAGTGCAGCAAAGAATCGAAGTTCTTGGGCTAACTCAGCAAGCTAAAGAGCAAGAAACCAGATTATACTCACAGCTGAGTCAAACTATTAGGGATGAAGAAACAAAATGGAGACTGAAATCAAGGCAACTCTGGTTGCAGGAGGGAGACAAAAACACATCTTATTTCCACAAGCAGGCCACGGTTCGAAAGGCCAGAAATACAGTGAGCACAATAATGGATAATGAAGGGAACCGTTACAATACTCAGGACTCTATAAAGGAAGCAGCTACCAAGCACTTTAATAATCTTCTGACTGAGGATAAAGCTGAGGAGGATTATTCAAGCATGCTACAGCATCTGTCTAAAGGAGTCACACAAGAAATGAACAGCAGTCTCAGAAAAGAAGTAGAAGAAGAAGAAATCCAAGCAGCAATTTGGAGTTTACACCCAGATAAAGCTCCAGGACCTGATGGGTTTTCCATTAGCTTTTACAGAGAATATTGGCATATGATTAAAAAAGATCTCTTAAAGATGATTCGTTGGGTTTTAAAAAAAGGAAAAATGGGGGGATTTACCAACTCCACCTATCTGGCTTTAATTCCAAAAGAGAATCGACCTTCCACTTTTTCAAGATTTCGGCCAATATCTTTATGCAACTCAGCATATAAAATAATTTCAAAAATTCTAGCATCCAGGCTCAAACCACACCTCCCATCCCTGATCTCCGAAAATCAAGGGGGCTTTCTCCCTAATAGGCACATCACTGACTCTATCCTACTTGTGCAAGAGGCCATCCACTCAAGCTTAAGCAGAAAAGAGAAAGGGTTTGTCCTAAAGCTGGATCTTGCCAATGCTTTTGATAGGGTAAGGCATTCCTTCCTGTTTGCTGTTCTTCATAAAATGGGGTTTGATCCCTCCTTCATCACAATGATCAAAGCTTGTATAACGGATCCCTGGATCTCCCCTTTGATTAATGGGAGACCGTGTGCTGCCTTCCAATCTTCTCGTGGCCTCAGACAAGGCTGCCCCCTATCTCCTTACTTGTTTATCCTTATGGCTGAAGCATTCAGTCAAACCTTGGATTACAACCGGAGAATAGGCCTAATCACTGGCATCAAGATTGAGCAAGGAACAAAGAACATCAATCATTCTCAATTTGCAGACGACACTCTCTTATTAGGAGGAGCTTCCACCACTATAGCAAGGCGCTTTAAGAAGATTTTGGATCAATTCATGGATTACTCAGGTGGGAAGGTCAATCAGATAAAAAGTTGTATATATGGTTGGAATACACCAAATCATACCATCCATAACATTGCAAGTATATTTGGAGTCTCCTGCAAACTAGTCTGGAATCATTTCTCCTATTTAGGGATGCCAGTAAGTATGGGACCGCTGAAAGCTGATACCTGGAACGAAATTCTTGATAAAATAAAGAGAAAAGTTCAGCAATGGGGCACCATGTGGCTGAATCCAGCAGAACGATTAGTTCTTCTAAAATCAGGTATAGCTTCTCTTCCCATATATCGTTTTTCCTTATATCAAGCTCCTGTTGTTTTTCATCAGAAAATGGAAAGAGCCCTCAGGCATTTTCTTTGGCAAGGAGGGAAAACGGATAAGAAAAAATTCAATCTTGTAAGCTGGAAGAACATAATCCAATCTCAGGAAAAAGGAGGACTAGGCATCAGATCACCAAAATTGCTAAACTTAGCACTTGGAGCTAAAATAGTATGGAGGATGATCACAGGGCCTACAGCGTGGTGGAAGAAGATTTTAGAAGCAAAATATCTAAACTGCACAAGGCAGCAACTCCTGGAGACTAATATTCCTAACAGAGATAGTACAAAAATTTGGCAACTCTGCAAGAAGGCCATTACCTTTATGTCTCAGAATATCTCAAAGGTCGGGAGCAGCATCAACTTCTCCACAGACAGAATTTTAGGGCAGCATCCCATTGGAACAAAGATGGAGGCAATCCCTGCCATAAACTAGCTCAATGGCAAAGGGATAATGCACTTGGCTCAAATATCTCAATGGGACAGTCACTCTCAAGCATGGACAGGTTGGAAATTCCCGGACCACCCCAGGGAGCTAGACACTAGCCTCACTGCCCTAAAGAATCTCCTTCACAGCAAAGCCCCGATCCAAGAAGGCAAACATGATGGATATCATTGGGACCCAACTGGAACCCAATACACGGTTAAAGCTGGACATCAATTTCTTTGTGATAGCATCCTCCAACAGGAAATATGGAACCAATGGAAACTTGTATGGAGAGCAGAAGCACCCCCCAAAGTCAAGTTTTTCATTTGGCTTCTCCTGAAAGGAAAAACGCTAACAGCGGAAAATCTAAAGAAAAGAGGCATAATGGGGCCATCCAGATGCCCAAACTGCTGTCGATCAGAGGAAACAATCCAGCACCTGTTTATAGAATGTCCGGTGGCTGGTGAATGTTGGAGGAAGATGGCCTCAATAGGGGAAGCTCCCTGGGAGCCTCAGGCAACTATTGCAGAAACGATTCACAAATGGAGGAAGAATTGTCCATGGAAAGAGAAAAGGAGTAAATTGGCGCAAAGGGTATGGAACACCATTCCTCTAACCCTTTTATGGCGCATATGGTTGGCAAGAAATGGAAAGGTCTTCCAGGAGAAAGGCTGCAACACCAGGATAATGTGCCACAAGGCTAAAATGTTAGCGTTAGAGACAGTCACAAATCACACCAGAGGCAAGATCGAGGCAACAAATTATAGCATGGAAGAGAGAAATTTGATCAGCTATGTTTTTGAGAACATTGCCAGCGCTCAGGAAACAAACAAAGGAAGGACACAAATGAAAGAAACGAATAGTGCATGGAAAATGAGGTTAAAGGATGAGGAATTTTCGAATTGGTTGAGAAATTGTAACAGGTTCTATCTTTTTTTTTATGGTGCTTCTAAATCGAACCCGGGCCAAGCAGGTGCAGGGGGTCTAATTTGCAACGCAAATGGAGAGAGCATACTTCACTTCGAATGGGGGCTAGGAGAGATCTCCAACAACAGAGCAGAGGGATTAGCACTGTATCAGGGACTCATACAGCTGCTAAAGTTAGGGATAAGAAAGGCAGTGGTGTTCGGGGACTCCGCAATAATTATCAGGCTTATGGCGCAGCGACAGAGCACGCCAAATATTCTCCTTCAGCAGATAAACCACCGGAATCAGATCCTTCATGCTTCAATGGAAGAAGTCGAGTATTACCACATCCTACGTGGATTGAACAAGGAGGCCGATAAGCATGCCAGCAGGGCATGCGAGCGTTCCAAGGGCAGCCTGAGTTGTAATAACACTGTCTCTTTTCAACCCTTACCATGAACCTACAACATTCAGTCAACAGCAGATGTACCCCAGCTGACAGAATCAGTGACATCAGTCAAGCAATCAGTGCCGACGACAGAGCAGGTAAGATAGGCAGGATTTGGATCAGAAACGAGATCAGGATATCGCTTCAATGCATGGGAATCAAGAGAAATCCAGGAGAAAATCGTCCTTGCAGAATGATCCCATTTGCGGTTAAAGATTTGCATTTGACCATTCCGTGGATTACCATGAGACGCGGATGGGCATCTTCCCGCCTGCACAGCATGCAAATGGACTCTATTTATACTCCAGGTAGCAGAACTCCTCAAAACATTAAGAAAGGGAGGTTATACAGGCAACAGGCTTTTAACGCTCCCGTCTGCCTCCAATCAGCCCAAGGTAGATGTTTTAGCGCTCAGCAGCATCGTAACAACCCTGCGAGAGCTGTGGTTGCAATCTGCTGTAAGCGAAGAGGCCAGAGAGTTCAGAGGTTCTGCGTTATAGAGGTCGACACCACAGACAGGAAACACTCAGTGATAATGGACCGCTCAGAGGACTGCTTCCACTGCAGAGACCTTCAGGCAGAGTTTGAGGAGCTGAGAGCGCAACAACGTGCATTGGAAGACCAAGTCCGAAGTTTGGAAACACGAATGGAAGATCAGTACAGAGTTCTCAATGAGAAGTATCGGGCAGAAATCAATCTGTTCCTGCACAGAGTTCATTCTCTACATGAGCAGTTCAGCAACTTGGCCAACCGGTGCAGCCACGCCGAAGAATCGATAACTGTTCTCAAGTTCATGATGGACAAAAAGCTCAAGGAAACCCCTTCTACCTCTAGTGCAAAACATAATGAGCCAGATCCATACCCAGAAGAGTCCACAGCTAGGAAGATTAGTCATATAGAGATAGATTAAATATGCTTTGTAGCTGTAAATTTTGGTGTTTGCAATATGTAAGGATTTACAGTAGTATAAGAAGCCTTAGAGGCAGGAATATTAGAACAAGGATCAAGGAAGGGACCCTTTTTGTAATTCCTTGGATCCATGATGTTCAGGAAACATTATATGTATGGCGAACTGCCTCTCTTTTCTTTTTCAGATCATAATATAGCAACCGAAATTTGTCTAAAAAAAAAAACTTGTATGTGATAAAGTCAAATGTCACCTCTTTTTGAGATTTTCATTGGTTAATTTCCCTTAAGGCTATCAAGTTCACCATTCAGTCCCAGGTTAAGGAAATATAGGAGTCATGAAGTGGCATTGTCCAATAACTTAAATCTTGGAACATGTTTTTTTTAGTCATAGTATACTTCCTTTTTGTGTAAATTCTCCATGAAAATAGTCTCATGGAACATGAGGGACCTCAATAGTAAAGGAAAACAAATACTCCTAAAAGAAAAATGGTACGCAAAGCACCCATCAATAATGTTGATATAAGAAATACAAATATTAAGTGAGGTTCTACCTCATATAATTAGAAAATGGGGGAGGAATTTCCAAGTAGTAGTGATTGATGATTAGATATACTTGGGTGGAATGACTATTATTTGGAATGATCAGGACATCAAGGTTACCAATATGTTTACCTCTTTTCACATTATGACTATATAATTTTAGTTAATTGACATCTAGGACTACTACCATGTATCCAATGTCTATGACTCCAATATCACAAATGGAAAACCTCTATTTCTCAATTCTATTTACAACAAAAGTAATTTATACTCCCCATCTCCGTGGATTATCGGGAGTGACTTCAATATTATCAAGTGTCTTGAGGAAAAGAAAGGATGAATCACAGTGTTTACCAAGAGATTTTGTAAGATATACCATCAAGGCCCTAAAGTAGTATCCATTAAAGTTCTCAAGCAATGAGTCTCCAACCCACACATGTGGATCAATGACATGTAATACATGTGTGTGTGGTGACTAACTTAATACACTGTTCTAATAACTCCACAAACTTAAGTGCTCCATTCCGTCACATGATTGACCGTAGTGTGACATAAGTAAACCAAGAGTAGACATGAAACCCTTAGGTAAGAAAAATTCCCTAGATCCTCAATTAGGTTCTTAAATGATGAAGTGAAAATGAAAGGGGAAAAGAGGACTTCATGATTTAACCATCACAAACATGTGATCAAGTGTGACTAGGAGTGTATATATTCATATGTTTTCCAAAGAGGGTGTGAATACATGAGTTACCATTCATTGGGCCTTATTTTTCTTTCTTTTGATTTTTCTTATATATAGGACTTAGGGAATAAGGTTTTCATAAGTTTTGAACAACTCATAGATATAATATTTACATAAATTTTCACTTTAACCTTAGATTTTAGACTTAGATAAATCATTATAGTGTATCTTTAATGATTTTGGCTTTCACTTTTTGATTTTCTTTCATCACAAATGACAAAAGGGGAAATATTTTGCCACAAATCTATGAATGCTCAATCATAAAGGCATCATGCGATGAAAACAAATTAATGATGTTATTCGCTATGAAAATGATGGGTATTCTTGAGAAACGCTTGTGCTTGTGGATGTCTCCTCCCTGGTTGAGAGGGAGTGAGCATTGACACCATATTATCCATTTGTCATGTACTATGGTCGAGACTAATAATCGTAAGCCTACTAAAGACACCAGTATGGAGAATGGTGGATTAGATAAACATCTGGGACCAATATTCTTTGAGAATTTGTGCTTTTACTAGGACTAACCGCCATAAGTCAAGTACATTAATCCAAGATATGAATAGTCATGAGGATCGACATTTCCTGGTGTCAAATATTATGACAGTGGATTAGGAAATGATCATGCGAGGACATGCTTGATGAACATCCTAGTGCGGTAAGTGCCTAAAGAGGTAGTGGTGTCCAAATTTGTGCCTCCCAACATTGTGCTATGATCTAATGGAGAGATATAACTTGTTAGTCAAGGCCTTTCTATTTTGAAAATGTTGGCTATGATGATGTAAATCATCATTGATGCTTATCAATCCAGATCCCTTATATGAATATTTCAACTTGAGAGTACTTTTTTGTCTCATTATGAATATCTCCCTAGTTTAGAGGGAGTGTCATCATCTTCATTATCATCATCATCACCACCATCAATCTTATCATTGCATTATCGTCATAATCACCATTCATGTCGTCATCATCATCATCATGATTATGGGCATTGTCGTCAATTGTTCATAATTATAGGTGTCGTAAGAAATATCATCAACCCAAAAATATTACGAGTGCTCAAAAAGGGTTGTTAGGACACATGATATATGTAAGAGAAATGACAACTTTATTTTTTAGAGATGATCAATGATCATCATCATCACTACCATTATCATCGTCATTATAATTTTCATCATCCCCATCATCATAATAAATGGAATTTCTATCATCATTGTTGTCAACTTCATCATGAACATCATAATCATCATTCATGCCATTATTGTTGTTGATGATGACCAAGATGAAAATAATGATAATGATGATGATGATGACTTGGAAGATGACTCTAATGATAATGATTATGATTATGGCCATGACACCATTTAAAAATTGGGAAGATTTTCCAAGGTCATTAGCATCACCATCATCATTGTCATCATCATCATTTTCATTATAACCCCCATCATCTTTATCATCATTTTGATTATCATAATAATCACAATTCATGTCATCGTCATGATCTTCATTATCATCATCGTCATAATTATTGGCATCGTCATCAGTTTTTCATAATTGTTAATGTCATAAGAAATATCATCAATGCAAAAAAAAAATGTGTTGGAAAATGGATGCAAAAGTCAAAAAAAATGGGAGCAACAATAGACGTAAAATTGGATGAAGAGTGGACACAACATAAGTAGATGCAAAACAAGATAGAAAAATTGACACGAAAGTGGATGAAAAAGTAGATGCAATAGTTGATGCAAACTTGGACACAAAATAGGATGCAAACATGGATGAAAAAGTGGAAGAAAACATGGGTGTAATAGTAGGCATAAAAATTAGCATGAATTGTTGTGAAATAAATGGGGATACAACAATGAACAAAAGAAAGACATGAACTTGGATGCAAAAAGGAGGAAAAATTGGATTAAAAAATAGATGTAAACATGGACCGAACATGGATGCAATAGTGGACACAAAATTAGATTCAAAATTGGATGCATTAGAAGTGGATGTAAAAGTAGATGCAAAATGGGATGCAAAAAACATAAAAATTATTTGATGCAAACTTGGACACAAAAGAGGATGCAAATTTGGAAGAAAATGTGGGTTTAAATGATAGGCACAAGATATGGCAAAACAAAAGTGGATGAGAAAGTGGATGTAATAAAAAACACAAAAAAGATGCAAACTTGGATGCAAGACAAGATGCAATAAGGGATGCAAAAGTGGATGCAAACATGGGTGAAACAACAGAAACAAAGTTGGATGAAAAATATGGATGCAATGGAAGTAGATGCAAAAGAATATACAAAATGAAATGCAAAACCCAACATAAAAGTGGATGCAAAAATAGATGCAATATTTTGATGCAAAAGTGGATGCAAAACTGGAAGCAAACGTGGGTACAACAGTAAGTACAAAACATGGTACAAATAGTGTCACAACAAAAGTGGATGTAATGATAGATGCAAAAAAAGAAGCAAATGAAGATGAAAAATAAGACGCAAAAATGGATGCACAAGTGGACGTAAACATGGGTGCAACAATGGATGAAAAATATGATGCAAAAGTAGATGCAATATGAGACACAAAACCTGATGCAAATCTTGATGCAAAGGGGATGCAAAACATGATGTAAAAATGGATGCAAAAAATGATTTTAAAAATGATGCAAAAGAGGATGCAAGATATGATGAAAAAGTTGATGCAAGTGTAGGCGCAAAAAGTGGATGCAATAAATGATACAAAAGTTGGCGAAACAAAATTAGGTGCCAAACTTGATGCAAAACATGGTGCAAAGGATGGAACAAAACTTGGCATAAAACTTGGCGTAAAACCTAGTGTAAAACCTGATGTAAAACCTATTACAATACCTGGTGCTAAACTTGGTGTAAGACTTGGTGAAAAACTCGGTGCAAACTTTGCATCGAGTTTTGCACCATATTTGATAAATGGACACAAATAGCACCAAAAATGGGCTCTAGACACAAAAAAGGAGGCAAAAAGGGACGCTAATCACAAGGTTTTGTTGTAATGAAGGATAGTCCTGGATGATTTGTTTTAGATATGATTCGAAATGATCATATTTTTAAGGACAGACTTGGATGATTTTTTTGAGGTTGATTTGAAATGAAGAATCTAGAGAAATGAGACTTCCCTCAAAATTCCTATATAAAGGAAGGAAGGGCTCAGTATTACTCACTTGTAAATTAATCGTAGTATTTCCATAATAGAAACAAAATTCTGTGTTTTCAATTCTGAGTACTCTTGTGAGTCTTTTAAACTTTCAATCCTGAGTATCTCTTGTGAGTCTTTTAAACTCCCAAGGTTAGCTCAATTTGTCAAGTTCCCTTTGTTAAAATCACCTTGCTAATTGGAGGTCATGGGTTCAATTCTCCTTGACGCTCTCAGGGTTAGGCTCTGCTAATGAGTCAGCGGGAAGTGATCCTTTCGAGTGGATTTTCTTGCATAGATTTCATGGATGTAGCGGCCACCAATCTCTGATGTACGTGAACCGTGTATGTGTGTGTGTGTGTATAAGATGTTTCAGTGGTTACGTTAAGTTTTCCATCAACATTGAATGGTGAAGCGCATAGCCACATCCGCCATTAGTGTAGTGCTATGATAAGCCTTCAATATAAACTTTGGGACCCCTTATTCTTGATGTGATTGAGGTAGGTCATGCTTATCCATTATACTCTTGCATCCACTATCTAATAACTATGGCAAACGATGTCATAATCCTTGGGACCCCTGGCCCTTGATGGGGCAGAGGTAGGTCTCGCATATCCAATGTACTTTCACATTTTCCATTAGTTGACTACTGAAAATGATGGTATCAATTCTTGGGACCTTGATCCTCAATGGGACGATGGGTGGGTCCCTCACAATTTTACCTTATATCTAGTTTTAGCACATTGCAGGGATAACTTTTGGTGTAAATGCTTAGGACCCCCGAGCTCTGGTGGGGCAATCGGTGGGCCCCTCACAATTTTACCTTATAATTGTTTTTGGTGTAGAGTAAGGGTAATATTTGGTATAAACATTTGGGACCCCTAATCCTCGATGGGGTGAAGGGTGGATCCCTCATTGTAAGGCTTATTATGTTTTCAGCTCAATAAGAGGTTTCGATGGTTATATTATGTATATATATATATGTCCTTGAGGGTTATCTCAATTGGCTGAGTTCTCGTCATTAAAAGCCCCTTGCTAATGGGAGGTCACGGGGTCAATTATCCTCAATGCTCTCAGGATTAGGCTCTGTTAATAAGCTAGTGGGAAGTGATCCTTTTGGGTGGATTTTCCTGGATAGCTTTCGTGGACGTAGCGGCCACCAATCTATGATGTAAGTGAACCCCACAACACACACAGATATATATATATATATATATATATATATATATATATATATATATATATATATATATATGATGTTTCATTGGTTACATTGAGTTTTCCATCAACATTCAATGGTGAAGCGCATAACCACATCCGCCATCAGCGTAGTGTTATGATAAGCCTTCAATATAAACTTTGGAACCCTTGACCCTCGATGGGATGGAAGTAGGTCCCGCATATCCATTGTACTCTTGCATTCGTTGTTGACTGACTATGGAAAGCGATTTCATAAACCTTGGGACCGTCGACCCTCGATGGGGCAGGGGTAGGTCCTACATATCCATTGTAATATCGGACCTGCAATTAGTTGACTAAGGAAAATGATGGTATCAATGCTTGGTACCCTGACCCTTGATGGGGCGATGGGTGGGTCCCTCACAATTTTATCTTATATATGGTTTTGATGAAGTGGCGGGATAATTTTTGGTGTAAATGCTTGGGACCCCGACCTCCGATGGGGTTATGGGTGGTTCCTCACAATGTTACCTTGTAATTAGTTTTGGTGCAATGTAAGGATAATGTTTGGTGTAAACACTTGGGACCAATGACCCCCGATGGGGCAACGGGTGGGTCCCTCGCAGTAAGGTTAATTCCATTGTCGGCTCAATTAGAGGTTTCGATGGTTATATATATATATATATATTCTTACAACATGGTTTTATGCCCATAATAATGTTTGACACATGGCAAGGTAGGTAGGGTTACAAAGTGACATTAGAGCCTAGGTTCAACACTTGGACTGAATCGACCTTGAGAAATGAAGATTCACAAATAAAATTTATCTTAGCAGATGCAAACATGATTAACGTGAATGAATTCTTTGTTAGCATGTTGACATGTTATGTCAAATTTGACTGATGGTTACATGTGTGGAACAACACAAAGAGAGATAAGGCAACACATGTCCTAGCTAGAAAGTAAAACATGAGCAACAAGATGGTGTAATACAGTGCGGATCGAGCCCTGTATGATCAAGAGTAGGAATATGTTGGGAAGAGGGTGGATGAAGACTCTCTTGACTAGATGGACACCCTTATAATTTTGAAGGTCAAGTAAAGAAGTTACAAGGAAAATAACTAAAGAATAATCAAGGCTCAAGAGAAACAAGCAAAATTAAATGTAATGACCTTGTAGATCCTATCAGACTTACAAAGGAAAAAACAATATGATCCTGGTGCCAACTACTTGAAAAAACACAAGTCCAAGAAAAGCCCAACTGAAATAGAGAGGCATAGATTTGGAGTGGATATAGTGGAAGATAGTAAAACAAAAAGGCACAAGAAAGCTAGCAAAGATATTGTGAGAGGAGAAACTCCATGGAACATTCCAAAGAGAAGGGCATACAACCCCAATCAATCATCAAGAATGACAACTTCAAGACATTATCAACATGGAAGGAGTGACTAAAGCTGAATATTGGAGGAATTTAGGAAAGTGAAACGCCCCACCTTAGATGGAGAGAATAAGAAAGTTGAAGAGGAGGAGGCATAGCTATTGGGGATGAAGAAGTATTTTAGATTACATAACTACTCTAAAAACATGAAGGCTAGGGTAGAAATATTTAACTTAAAAGGAAAGGAAAATATATGGAAGGAGGACTTAAGCAATGTTAAATCCAAGCAGATGTTGAAGGTGGCACCCATGGAGGTTCACGGGCCCAACAGCCCTGGACATGAAGGGTATGGGTATCCCTCCCTGCTCACCTAACCTCTACCTATCTACCCTCCCAAACCCTCAGTGGCACATATCCTTTCATCTTGCGGTTACCTGGACTACAGTGGCTTCATCTGGCGGTTACCTGGTTTACTCCCCATCCCGTTCTATCACCTTGACTACAGTTTTTCCTCAGACCGTTTACTGTCAGTTACAATGGAGCTCAATGAAGTTGACTATGAGGAGGACCCTCATCCCCAGGAGGTTATATGGTCTCACCAACGCTCCGTGTCGGGCTCTGGTCCTTTCGCTGCCACCCTGCGCCCTCTGTCAGTGGCACCTTCTGTTCAGGCACGCCTGGGTCATTCTGTGCATCATCCCCCGCCCTCAGTTCATATTGACGATGCCCCTGGACTGGACTGCCCCCTCTGTCCCCGACTACCCTAAACCTTCTTGGAACCTGCCTACAGCCCTCACCCACTTTCGACGCTCCCTTACCCTAGCTCCCCCACATCTCCACCCCGCACTGCACCCCATCCACTTCTCGCATTCCTTCATCCGGACCTCCCTCCCTCAATAACCCTGCCCTATCCAGCGCAACCCTAAACCCTGGTGGCACTAACCCTAATACCCCCATTCGCTCAGGTTGTTTCAGCTCTCCCATACCAAACCCTAAATCTACCCTATCCACCCCTCAAACAGTAAATCAGGGCTGTCATGGCCTCCTCAAGGACTACCCGACTGCACGCCGCTCAAACAAGCCCAAGAAAGGCGGGTGCCTCAAATCAGTCGACAAAGACATCAACCTAGCACTGGGCGAAGACATTTCAATGGGAAAAGTTGCAGAGACTGCAAAGAAGGTTCTGGCCGGTCATTTGTGGCGTAGAAACTACTCTGCTGAACGTCTTCAGCTCTGGACCACTCATATTTGGGGCTCTTTACTAGAAAAACTGCCCATCATTAGGGTTCTAGCACGAGGGTTGTTTGCCTTGCAGTTCCATAGGGAGGAATACACAGACTGGATCTTATCCTAGTTTTGGCACATTGAGCTTGCTCCAGTCTTGCTCAAAAGATGGGATCCACTCTTTTATCCAGAGAGGGAACAACTGGGCACTAGGCCGATCTGGGTCAACTTATGGGGCCTTCTAATGCAGTTCTAGACCCTTGTTGTCTTCAAGCCCATTGGAGACGCCTTGGGCACTTACCTGGAACACGACCAATCTTTCAACAAGATGGGAATCATGACTATGGCGCGTATCTTGGTGCATCTAGATACGAGGGAAGAGTTGGAGGAAAATATAACCCTCCATTGGAGACATTTCTCATGGCGTCAGAACCTGGACTATGAAGGAGTCCCCTTTCGTTGCAGAAGATGCCATAAGGTCGGGCATCTCTACAAGGACTTCCCGCTACACACTCCTACTCATCAGGCAACCTCTAGGGGAATGAAGCATCGCCAGCCGGAAGACCCGATTGTGGATGAGCAGCCCACAAGTTTGGATCACTCAAAGGGTGCAGATGGAGTCACTGCTCAGCAAACCAGTGCTCCACAGATACCACCTACATCCCCTCCACTGACTCGATCCCGGTCTGCTGCAGAGGCTGCTCCTACAATGGGTAATGCTTCTTTCCCCTCTCCCTCTGCTCTGTTTTTTAATCATATTAATGCTTCTCTGGCTCATTCTGCATCCCTCACAAGCATGATTACCCCCATCAACTGTTTGCTCAAGCCCTTTCTCCCCCATTTTTTCCACCACCCCGCCGACAGTACATGATCAAAGCCACCTCCACCTCCCCCCTCACTCCCCATCTGCCTCAGGCTCACACTCCTATAACCTCCATTCTCGTCAACTGACTAACCCTAATCTGCTAGGTTTGGGCATCCCTCCCCCCTCCACCGAGCTCAAACCCACCAGGGGCAGACCTACAAAAATCTCCAAAGCCATCAAATCTGCGGAAGCAGATGTGGCCCAGGGGCGCCAGAACACCATTGAAAGGGAACTTAGAGCATCTGACACCCTTGGCTCTATTCCCTGATGAAGTGGCTTTCCTACAACTGTAGGGGGTTGGCCAACCCTTCCAAAAAACTAGCCCTAAAGCGACTCCTGCAATGCATACCCTGTGACATGATCCTCTTATAGGAAGCCCTGGGGCCATCATAACAGATTATTAGGACCCTTCAAGCCATTTTACCCGGCTGGCATTTCCAAGCACTGGATGCAGCAGGAAGATCTGGAGACCTAGCCATTGTGATAAATCCCCTTACCATAAGGGTGATATCTTCCTGGGGTGGCCAGGGTTTCCTGGGCATGGACCTTTTCTCAGCTAAATTAGGCAAACAGCTTCGTATTTTTAATATCTATGCTCCAAATCAAAACAGGCTGGCCTTCTGGAAAACCTTGCTATGAAACTCCTTGATCATCAAATCCATAATTATAGGGGGTAACCTGAACTTCTACATTGGACATGAGGAATCCTGGGGGCACCACTCGCAGCTAGACCCTCTCTCTGATTAGATGAGCTCCCTCCTGGATCAATATGGACTCATAAATGTTCCCATGAACAAGAAGATGCCAACATGGAATAATAAATAGATCAGAGAAGCTGTCCTTGGTCGAAGGCTCGACATATACCTCATACAGGAAGACCTCCTCCAGTCCCTCTCCATTTACAGGCAATGGGTGGGCTCGGGGGGCATTTCAGATCACTCCCCCATATACCTGGAAGTGGCTGGCTCATCCAGTAAACCTAGGGTGCCTTTCAAATTTAACTCCACCTAGTTAAAGGACCCCGACTACATCAAGATGGTTTCAGAGTTTTGGCAAGTTCAGCCCCCACTCATTGACCAGAGGAAGGTTGTTGGGTTCTGTAGCAACCTGAAATAGCTAAAGATATTAACTATTGGGTGGGCTAAAAGGAAAAAGGCTGAAGATGATCGCACCCTAGTTCACATTGAAGCTTAGTTGGCCTCCCTCACGGATGAAAGTGGGCATGGTTACATTTCCATCGAAGCAAAGTTATAGCTAGTTGATCTGGAGGCATAGAGATATAAGATCCTTCTTGACCGAGAAGAAACATGGAGACTTAGAAGCAGGGCAATATAGCTTCAAGCGGGGGATGGCAACACAAAGTTCTTTCATAAATATGCAAATGGAAGGAAAGCCAGCAATACCATCTGGCAGATGCCCTCAGACCTGGATCAAATTGCCACCACACACCCACAACTCGCCCATTTGGGTATCTCACACTTCAAGCAGCTTTTCAAAGCCCCACAAGGAACATCCATTGCTGAAATCATTAGCATTGCAGGCCATTTCCCTGGCTTTGTGGAACCCGAAGGGATGGAGGACCTTATAAAACCTGTTTCCATGGGGGAATTAGAAAGCACTCTCAAGTGGTTCAAGAAGGACAAAATTCCGGGACCGGATGGCTGGTCAGTGGAATTCTTCATTGCATTCTTTGACATCATTGGACTAGACCTTCTGGGGGTGGTGGAAGAAAGTCAGACCCTAGGCTGCATACACGCTCCCATCAACTCTACCTTCATTGCCCTTATTCCCAAATCGGACTCCCCGATCTCCTTCAATGACTTTCGCCCTATATCCCTCTGCAACTGTCTCTACAAAATTATTGCAAAGATTATAGCAAATCGCATCAAGCCAATCCTATCTGAACATATCTCTCAGGAGCAATTTGCTTTCCTTCAAAATAGACAAATCCATGAAGCCATTGGATCTGCCCAAGAGGCCCTCCACTCCATCAAGCTGAAGAATCTGAAAGGGGTGTCGCTCAAAATTGACCTCTCAAAGGCTTTTGACAAGGTTAGTTGGTTATACTTAAGAATGATACTCACCCATCTAGGGTTCCCACTGGTTTTTATCAGATGGATTATGGGGTGTATCACTTTAGTTTCCTTTGCAATCCTAATAAATGGTTTTGCCTCCCATACCTTTCAAGCGGAGAGGGGAATCAGACAGGGTTGTCCCTTATCCCCCTTACTTTTCCTTCTGGTTATGGAAGGACTGAGCAGACTGATTGCGACGGAGAAGAGAGTTGGGAGACTTTGTGGCCTCAAGATCATGGAACATTGCCTTATAACACATCTGCTTTTTGTTGATGATATCCTCATATTCCTTGATGGGGGAATACATGACATCATCACCCTCACAGAGATATTGAAACTTTTCAGTGCAGCTACAGGAATGGAAATAAATGGGGGAAAATCTACTATATCTTTCTCTGATTGCACACATCAAGAAACTCAGCTAGCTCTACAAAAATTCCCCTTCCAAACCTTGGCACTGAAGGATGGACTGAAGTACTTGGGATTCAGAATTAAAGCAGATAGTTATAAAATTGCAGACTGGACCTGGATGATTGCAAAGGTGGAAAAAATATTAAACATTTGGTGCCATCATTTACTTTCCAGAGTTGGAAGACTGGTGCTCATAAAAGCAGTGCTGGAAGCAACCCCAGTCTACTGGATGTCCTTGGCCTGGATCCCCCAGGGGATACTACATAGGATACAATGTGTCTGTAGTCATTTCCTTTGGAAGGGACACAAAGAAGGAAATCCATTTGCATGGGTCAAATGGAGCAGGATCACTACTCCTAAAAAATGGGGCGGTTGGGGTTTAAAGCATCTCCCCGCTTTTGCATAGGCTCTGGCTGCAAAACTAGGCTGGCTTCTCCTAAAGCACAAGAGCCTTTGGTCAGAAGTGGTCACCCACAAATACATTTGGCCGAGCACTACCTCGGACTGGCTAAGACGACCCTCATGGAATAGGAAGGGCATATCAGTCATATGGAGGGCTGTAATAAACACTCTTCCCATCATTAAAAGAGGCCTCATCTAGAGGATTGGAAATGGAGAGTCAGTCCGGATAGGGCTCGATCCATGGATTGGCAACGGAAATTCCTATCAGCTCCCACCAGATCTGATTACCTTGTTGAACCACAACGGTGTTCACTTCATCACTCATCTCGGGGACCCTCACAACACATCCATCTTCCAGCAAGCTTGGCATACAGGGGAGGAATGGGACATCTCGGAACATTGGCAAAGACAGTGGAGAAAATATTTGCAGACTTTAAAAGAATCCCATGTGCGCCTAAGAGACGAGGAGGATGAATTGATTTTGGGTTATTCAAAGAAAGGACATTACTCCCCTAAGGAAGGGTATGAAATCATACATGCTAGTCACAAGCTGGACAGTCTGAAGAGCTGGTGGAGTCATCTATGGAAGTTAAAAGCCCCTCCACGCACCAAATTATTGATGTGGAATATTATAATGGATAAAACCCCTACAGGAGCAAACCTCAGGAAATGGGCATTCCCAGGCCCAACTTGGTGTGTACTTTGCCATGCAGAGGAGGAATCAAATCACCATTTATTCCTCTCTTGCCCCACAACCCAGCAACTCTAGACTCTGGTCCGGCACACACTAATAATTCTGCATACCTGGAGTGGTGACAATATCCCTACTACCTGGGAAAGGTGGTGGGAACTAGAAACTGAGCCAAGAGCTAGGAACCTGCCGCTTATGGTATGCTGGCACATTTGGATGTGCCACAATAACATAATTTTTAGGGGCCGAAATATGGACTGGAAACTGATTCCTCCAAAAATCTATATGAGCTATGGGGAAATCTCGACAGAAGAACAAGCTTTTAGGCCCTGGAACATCACACAGGAGTTGATCGACAAAGATATCCCCTGGGCCTATTTCGATGGGCTGCACAAACACAGGGATGCGGTCAGGGAAAATTTTAAGAACCCCACCTAAATTTATATGTATAATAAATGGGCGAATCTCCATGGTATATAGGAAAAATGGAAGGCGATTTTATCAATAAAATAATATGTATATATAATTTTTTGGCGAATCTCTCACCAAGCATGGCATATATTTTACTCAATTGTAAAATCTTGTAAGTTCTTGGTGAGTCTTTCACTAAATAATAAAACTTTGTAAGGTCCTAGTGAATCTTAGCATTGTGAACTCTTAGAGAATTTTTTGAAAAAGTATAAATCCATATATGACAAGAGCCACATGGTGGCAGTATCACTGTTTTTTTCACATTTCCACGAAATGGAACTTGTTTATAAAATTATAAAAAAGCCAACCAAGTCCCTTATAATATGCAGGTAAGCTTATAACAGAGTCTGATACATCTATTATGCTTGTCTTCATTCAAGTGTCATAGCTGCTATACTTAACACTGTGAATCACAACTCTCTCAGAACTCAACTCTATAGTGTAATTAAAACCTTTGGAAATTGAATCTGACAACTCTATAAAAAGGATTAGTGAAATAGAAGTTTTTGTGAATGAGCCCACTAATTATCACTGCTAAACAATCAATACAGACTATGAAGTCTTCCATCTTGATCACAATCGTGCTCACGATCAAGGGAGTGCGACCACCTAGCCTGACATAATGGCCATCATAGCTTCCAATAATCAACAACCACCTTGCAAGGACATCCTAGCTCATGTCTCATGAATTTTATTCATCAATCTTAACTAATATAAATATTATAAAGATAATATTAGAGTCCTCTCCGGATTCACTGTTAATACAAGGGTAAAGGAAATTTTCTAGCTCAATGCACTAGCCAATACCAACTTTGGTATTTGTGACCCCTTTGTGGGGATGCACCTACCCTGCCCCGTTGGGTTTCTGCCTTGTAACATAGTTCAAGGATCACAAGACTTTCCAATCTTCCTACTCCATTAGACACACTTTATATGCTATACATAGTGAATGGAAAGGAAGCATTATAGAACACACAATTTCACAGAAGGAAGAAAAATCTTAGCCAGTTCAATATCAAAATCTTAACCACTGATTAATAAAGAATAACAAGTAGCGTAATGAATTGTTCTGAGTTATTTATTTACAAGTTGTAAAGAATGTAGTGGAATGGAAAATATTACTTAGGAAACCCTTCAATAATTTCTACTAATATGTCTATGCATGTACATATGAAATTAAGAGCATTGTTGAATACAAAGTTTCCTTTTCTCTTGCCTCCATTTTGAAAAATCAGTGTGAAATCAGTGTCACTTTGAATCTCCTTTCCTGTGTGGATGTTTTGACAAATCAATGTGAAATCAAAGTCACTTTGAATTTCCTTTCCTGCGAGGGATCACATCCACAGTTGATTAGTAAAATATAATCTACTAGATATTATGTTCAAGAAACGAACTGCAATCTACAATGGAAACGAGACCTCAATTCTTATTCTGAATTTGAATATCTCAGGACAACATAAGAGATAAAAATGCATATGGCCTTAGTAGCTAGAAAACAATCACTCCATCATTACAAGACCACCTAGATTTCGGAACTTACTCTAAATAATGGCACTAGTTGTAGTGCTTATTTGCATTAACACCATGGAAAAGCAACAACAATGTTTCAAAGTACACTTACTAGAAAAGTTGTAACGTTCTGAGAATATTTAATGATAGCTTCTAAACCTCATAGCTATGGTGGGGAAACTAGGGAACCCAAATATTGTAAGATATCTCATACCAAATCTGAGAAAAAAATAAAAAAGGGAAAAAATCAAAATCTATAAATCAAGCAATGAATTGTTTACAAATCAAATACAATTTCTTTAACTAACAGTTAAATTATGGTGATATATTTAAATATTTAGTAAGAGGGTAACTTCAAACCATGGAATATTACCTTTGTCATTACTGTCATCCCTCAATGACTAAGATTACAAATCAATACTTATGGAAAGATTGTAAGAAATTCTGTGAAATAGTAAAGTGTAACCTCTATTTTCAAGCAACAAAATCAAGACATTGTTACATCAAGAGCCATAATTGATACATAATCAATGAATCAAGTCCTTGTATGGCACAAGCTTGTTTCACAACCTCTATTTTCTCAATAACAAAATCAAGACATTATATGTGGTTATTGCCAAAAGGAAACTGCGTTCTAATTTGGAAGAGGATCTTATCAAAAGACATGGATTTATTCAAAGTTACAAAGCCTAATGGGTTACTGAAAAATAAGTTGGAATATGGGATCATGATACTTAAATTGAAAAAATATGCTTTCCTTTTAGAAACATTACAGTTATACAATTTTTTTTGAAAGCATTAGAATTTGAAATTGGGCCTTTCTATCAAGACAAATTTTCATTAACAGAATGTACTTTCCTACCTGAAACGTTGTAGATATCCAAGAAAAACTTGAAAAGCATAAGAGAACTTAGCATAATGTACTTTCTTTCCTTCCTCAACATTCTTAAAGAGTTGAGGTTCCTTAAGTCAATAGGTAACTTTCGAAGGAAATGATAGTTAGTAATATTCCAATTCACAACTGAAGATGTGTCACAAATATGAGGGGGCATCTCCTCCAAATCACAAAAGTGCTCCAGGTTAAAATCTAGCATTATTGGAAGCTTAATGCTTGACTGGTTGTTATTGAACCCAAACATTTTTCCATTCTTCACTAAAAGCTTAAAGATAGCTTCTCTAAGTTCTACATGACTTTACTATGCTCTTGAAGTGGGGGCACATGTAGGCTCTCCAAGTGAATAGTCTTAAACTAAGTGAAGATAAGGCCGATAGATCATTCAGTGTGGATCTCTTTAACCCATAATTGAATACTATGTCTCTCTTGAACCCATAATTGAATACTATTAGGACTTTCAAATTTTTCATGGAACTCAAAAATGTTGGAAGAAAGTATTTTCTTCCAAAAAGAGTAAAACTAAAGCCTCTGCTTAAGGACAATTGATGTCACACCACTAACACTTCTCCATGGAATCTATATAGGTAAACCACAAATGCAAAATTCCATTAGAATATTGTGTTTATTGAATACACAAATGAAATCATTGCATTTCTTAAAATATCTTTTGAAATCAAAATTACTGAAATTACATATCGATAACCTAGTGGGTGTAGAATAAAATTCACCCGTGTCATTCATAGAAAGCATGAGAAAAAACCTAATACTATATATAAAACCAAGAAAAATTCAAATTCATCACTTCTAGGGACCTCGTAACCACCCTACCAATACACAAGTATGTTCCTATTTGCAGTTAGAAAAATTACCCAAATTACAATCTGTTTTGCTCCAGCATATGTTGGAAAGTTATAGAAGGATGACTTGTGCAATCAATCCATTCCTTTTAGCCCTGGATTTGTTTCAGTTTAAAACAGAAGTATACAAATATACTTGTCAAATGTCTATGCTTTAACCATTCACCTTAAGATGCTTTTACAATATAATTTCCTAAGTCTATTTAATATCTTCATTATCATAAAAACCAACCTATATCCATCTTAACTCCACATCTACCACTTTTAGGGGGATGAAATCTATTTATCCCTCTGAGCACTTGGTAGACCCAGAATTAAGATGGATCTAAGATGATAGAATTTCCCCTTTAAATAGTCTATGCTCACATGAATACCATGGTATCACCATGGGTCAATACCATGGGTTATCTTAAACCTGGAGCTTAAAAATTACTATTAGTAATTTATAAAAATTAATAAAATTAATAGTTGAATTTTATTTTATTTTTTATTTTAACCAAGCTAAAATGTTTAACATACATTAAATTACAACATCCATTTTTACTCTTGATCCACCAAGCCACGAGAGGGATCAAATATTTTTTCACTCTATGCTAGTTTGCATATCACGATATTTGATACCTCTCGGGGGTTAGTAGATCCAGAGTAAAGATGGATATATGCTGGTTTAATTCCCCCATTTAAATAGGCTACATTCCAGGTGAATAGCATGGGTCAATACCATGTGCCATTTTGGTGAATACCATGGGTCAATACCATGTGCCATTTTTATTTTTATTAATACTAATATTAGGGTTAATAATGTTTTTTTGCATGGTATTAATAACAATCTAGTCCATGGTATTTGTCCCATAGTATTTTGCCCATAGGTTTCACCTAAATATAACGCATTTTTTGAGTGTCCTTAAATATAAGGTGACTTATGGAGTAAATATAAAAAAATGTTTTATTTGTTTACCATACCTCTCGTTTATTTATATTTTTATTAATTTACCATACCTCTTTTACAAATATGGTATTTGGCCCATAGGATTCACTTAAATAAAACCTCTTTCTTGAGCCTTCATAAATAGAACGAGGGTTATGGACTAAATATAAAAAGAGGTTTTATTTATTTACCATACGTCTAGTTTATTTATATTTTTATTTATTTACCATACCTTTTGAGTAAGTATAAAAAGACATTTTATTTATTTACCATACCTCCACTTTACTTATATTTTTATTTGTTGACACCCTTGCATGTATATAAGGTGACTTATGGAGTAAATATAAAAAATGTTTTATTTATTTACCATACCTCTCATTTATTTATATTTTTATTAAATTACCATACCTCTTTTATAAATATGGTATTTGGCCCATAGGATTCACTTAAATAAAACCTATTCTTGAAAATGGGTCAATGGATTCACTTAAATAAAACCTATTCTTGAAAATGGGTGAATGGATTCACTTAAATAAAACCTATTCTTGAAAATGGGCGAATGGAAGGTTGTAACTCCTAGTTTCAAGGGCTAAATTTACCTTTTTTACCCTCTCCCTTAAAATAAGGTGGGCTATTTGAGGTGATTTGTAAAAATGTGCTATGATACAAAATATCGCCCACTAAAAATTTAAAACCCCTTAATTTCGCCAAAGGGCAAACATTCGCCCCTAAAATTTTCTATGGATGCGGTGGAGGCATAATCCTTAATCTGACTAATACACATTACTTTCACATATGCTTGGGGTTGGGTGAGGGCACAAATAATTATGCATAGCTGATTACACTCTGATATCTATTATCCTTTGTAATACACAAACAACGCAGACACACAAATTTTTGGAGACTCCAAAATAGTCATAAACTGGTTCAACAACACAACAACTTGCCATGCATACACACTCAGAACTATTTTGGATGATATTATTTTTCTCAAAACTCATTTTATACATATCTCATGCACTCATATCTACAAGGAGTGTAATGAAGATGCGGAGAAGCTATCGAAAGAGGCAACGCATCGTCCTCAAGGAGAATGGATGATCACAAAGCACTCACCTGAATAGACCTATCGGTTCTTCCACAGACCATATATGGATCAGGAACTACAGAGGGCAGACAGGCCCTAATATCAGTAGTTTTTTTCGTGTTATTTCTTGTTTTATCATATTTGGCAACAGAACAACAATCACCTTTTGGTGAAATTTTGAAATATGTAATTAATTTGTATATAAACAGCAGCCAAGAGTCCCAACACAGGCCCATTTTGTAGAATTTACAACATTTTTGTTTTCTTACAAACTCTTCACAGTTGACTATGGTCACAGTATGGCATATGCCTATGGCATTTACAATATGTAATTTTCAACAATATAATGGAAATTACGATATTTTCTTCTCGGGAAAAAAAAATATGTTAAATCTATTTGAGAAAAGGAGTTATTTTGGAGTGAGTTTGAAAAACATTTTTGGGAGAAATATATGCCCAAAAGGTATTATGATGCTAAGATCAAAGGTTTTCATGAACTCGGGTTGGGATAACTTACTGCAGTTTTGTACCAAAATAATTTTTTAGAGGTAATAAGATATGTACCTTATATCAAGGATGAAAAAGTAAAAATTCAAAGGTACCTCAGTGGGTTGCCCCAATCATTCCAAGGCAAGATTGGGTTCGATGAACCTAAAACATTAGAAGATATTATCCGGAGAACCAATTACTATTACAAATAGTTCAAACATAAGACTAAGAACTAGATTGATTGGAAGAAGAATGATCAAACCAATTTCAAGGGGAAAGGATCAAAACCCTTCTGGCATAAGAAAATAAGGAAAGGGGGAAAATTATCCAGAGGTGAATTCTAATGGACACATCCTATTATTAGAGAGAAAATCTCTAAGATAGTAAGAAAAGAAGCAGAGAGATGCAAGAAACTTCAATGTTGGAATTGTGGGGGAAACCACTTGCTAAGGGACTGCCCTCAACCAGATAAGCAGAATGACAAAAGGATATACAATGTAGAAGAGGTGTTGATGATGAATGATGTAGCTCAAAGTATGCCTCAGATTTACGCTGCATTAGATAATTGGAAAGTAGATAATCATGCCTTAGTCATCGAGATGGAAGGTAAGATCATTAACCAATTAGTTTCAATTTTAATTGATCTAAGATCTAACCTTAGTTATATTATCCCTAAAGTTGTAAATATTGCACCATGAAAAAGAAAGAACAAACCAAGTCATGGATGGTTCAATTGACCAGAGGGAGCAAGAACAAAGTAACAAAATTGGTGCAGTCATGCTACTTAGAACTAGATGACATGGATACAATAGTGAACCTCAACGTCCTTATGTTGGGTTCGTATGATGTATTAATTGGTATGAAATGGTTAGCAGTCTATGGGACCAAGGTGGATTTTTTTAATAAGTCATTGGAATTCCTTGATGATGAAGGTGGGAAAAGAACATTGTAAGGAAAGAAGAATCATATCTCTATTAGACATATTTTAGTGTTACAATATAGTAAGTGCAGTTGAAAAGGGTGTACTTTATTCATGATTCAGGTGAACAATGTAGTAAAGGACAACAAAACCAAACTTGATAATCACCCCATTTTACAACAGTACAACGATGTATTCCCAGATGAAATACTAGGGTTACCACTTAAGAGAGACATTGATTTTTCTATCAAGCTAATTCCTAGTTCGGTGCCAGTCTCTAAGACACCTTATCACATGAGCACCCCTGAATTGATGGAATTGAAACTGAAACTAAAGGATTTATTGGATAAGAGGTACATCAAATCCAGTGTGTCACCCTGGGGAGCACCAATCCTTTTTGTGAATAAAAAGGATGTCATGTTGCCGCTATGCATTGACTACCAACAGTTAAACAAAGCAATAAAAAAGAATAAATATCCACTATGGAGAATCAATGGCTTATTTGACCAACTAAGAGGAACTATAGTGTTTTCAAAAATTGATTTAAGTTCTGACTATCACCAAGTTAGCGTCAAGGATGAATACATTCATAAGATGACATTCAAAACAAGATACAAGCACTATGAGTTCATGGTTGTTCCATTTGGACTTACAAACGCACCAACCAAGTTTATGTGATTAAAGAATAATATGCTTAGCCAATGCTTAAACAAGTTTGTTTTAGTACTTTTGGATGATATTTTGGTCTATTGAAAAAATAGAGAGGAGCACAAGGAGCAATTGAAGGCAGTATTACAATTACAAAGGAAACACAATTTATATGCTAAGCTCATAAACTATGAGTTATTTAAGACTGAAGTTCAATATTTCGCGCACATGATCTCAAAGGAAGGAGTTTCTATGGACCTAGAGAAGATCAAAGCCATCATGGAATTGCCCACTCCCGGAAATGTACTAGAAGTCATATTATTTATGGGGTTGGAAATATAGTATTATAGATTCATCAGGGACTTATCGAAAATTGGACATCTAATCACAGAGCTACAGAGGAAATGGGTAAAGTTTCAGTGGACATCAGAGTTCGCAACTATCTTTGAGCAAATCAAGAATCTGCTCACAGATGTATCCATCTTTAAAACTGTCAATTTGAAGAAATACTTCCTAGTTTACATGGATGCTTGTAAAGAAGTATTGGGAAGGGTATAATTCATGAGGAACATGTAATTTGTTATGAATCAAGGAAGTTAAATGAGCACGAAAGAAATTATATCACCCATGACTTAGAACTCACATAAATCATTCATGCATTAAAAATGTGGAGATATTACTTGATCGAGCAGAAGTTTGTGTTGAAGTCAAACCATGTGGGACTGAAATAATTGTTCAACCAACCTAAATTGAATGCAAGAAATGCGAGATGGTTATCCCTCACGAATGAATTTGACTTCAAGATCAAATACATCAAAGGTAAGGAGAACAAGGTGGTTGATGTGCTTAGTAGAAATCTGCAAGTAAACCACTTGGAAGCCATAAGTTCTTACAATTCTAACATTAGGGAAAAGGTCAAGGGCACATTGATATAGGATGAAAACTTCTAATATGAGTAGGATTGTTTTCAAAAAGAGCTAGAAGAGCCTTTGAGTAAGAAATACACACTCACAGATGATGGGATGCTAAAGTTCAAAGACCGAAAATATATGCCCTACGTGGATGACATGAAGAAGCTTTGAGTTTCATACAAGACCTTATTCAGGTCATCCTAGATATCAGAAAATGTTATCAAGAAGATGTATTATTGGGAATGTATGAAAAATGAAGTGACAGAATACATTTCCAAGTGCCTGGAGTGCTAACAAGTTAAGGTGGAATGTAGGCATTTAGCTGGACTATTACAACCAATTCCAATCCCAGAGTGGAAATGGGAAGTCATATCCATAGACTTGATCACATGATTACCAAATACGCTAAGACAACACGATTCCATCATGGTGGTGGTAGACAACCTAAGTAAGGCAACTCACTTCATACCTGTTAAGTCCACCCACAAGGCCATTGATATTGTGCAAATATTCATGAAGGAAATATTCATACTACACAACATACCTAAGAACATAATTTCATATTAGGATGCCAAATACACATCCAACTTTTGGAAAGCGCTATGCACTGTATTTGGAACTCAATTGACATTCATTACATCATACCATCCTCAGACATATGGGTAAACTAAGAGAGTGAACAAGATGTTTGAGGACATGCTGAGAATTTATGTTATTCACCAACCAAAAAGGTGGGAAGAGTTTATTCCCTTAATTGAATTTGCATATAACAATGGTTATTTGGAATTGTTAAAGATTAGCCCCTTTAAATCTATATACGTTAGAAGGGGTAATACACCCATTAGCTGGGATGATCCAATAAACAAAGTAACTCTCGGGTCTGATATGTTAAAAGAGATGGAACGGGAAGTTATTAGTATCAGGCGGAAGCTAAAGGCAACCCAAGACAAATAGAAGAGTTATGCAAATCAACAAAAATCACATAGAGAATTTCAAGTGGGGGATCACGTGTATCTCTGAATTAAATTGAGGAGAAGCTCACTAAAAGTGGGGTCCCGTATTAAGTTGGCACCCAAGTTTTGCAAACCATTTTAGATTTTGGAAAGAGTGGGGCTAGTGGCTTATAGACTAGCCTTAATTCCCACCATAAAAGGACATGATGTATTCCATATATTCTTACTAAAATAATATGTGTATGATTCTAATTATGTGATCTATTGGTTTTTGATATAGGTGGAGGCCAAGGGAGAGTTCCAACTCGAACCTTTGTGTATCCTGGACCAAAGGTAGACCGTGCTCCATAACTAAGTAATAGAACAGATCAAGGTACAATGGAAGTACGTTGGACCTAATGAGGAAACCTAGGAGCATGAAGATAAAATGAAAGCATTGTGCTCTCTTTTGTTTAACTTGTAATGGATGTAAAAGAGTTGTATTTATAAAGCTCATATATTTTTTTGTCCTCTTTGTTTTTATAAGAACATCAGGGACAATGTTCCTTTAAGGGGGTGGGGCTTGTGACAACCCTACATTAATTATGACCTTTATAAACATTTTTTATAATGGCGCATCTTAGTGCAATATATGATTGCTCGCAAAAACTCTGTTTTAATATAATGAAAATCATTAATGGTGAAATTTGTTCATATTTTGATCATGGTGCCAAATTGTATGAATACTTTATTTAATGATCAATCATACTTTAACACTATAATTAATTTCAAAGTTAAAATCAACATATATTAACGATTGAAATAAATTAACTATGGATTAGTGTTTAATTAAATTAAAATTATTTGGTAACTATAATGTTAATAATTAATTATTTAATTGATTATTATTAAAAATCTGAGGAGAAAGGACATGGGCTAGAGTATGAGGGGATGAGTTACGTCGTGAACCTCCTGTTGTCGCACAAAATGTCTAGGCAACGCGACAACGCTCAGAGTAAGGGCTGTCACTCTAATCCTTACTCACTCTGTTTACGCTCTCTCCTAGGCAAGTCAAGGGGGGTAGTCCCTAAGGTGAATGGATGAGGATAGCCTATGGAACACAGGTTCTAAGAGATTTTAATGATGAACAACTTGATGAATATAAAGCAAGTCTCGGTCAATTAAGATAGATGGATTAAAATAAGACACAATTACAAGATATAAATGACTACGAACCATTGCCTTTAATATTTAATTAACCATAGATTAAGTAAGAAAACAAGTTATCCAGAACAATTTATAGATGTGGCAAAGCGACGATCATGAACAATTACTTGTAAAATGCCCAAAACTTTAACATGTAAGAGATTCCAGATTTAAAATTATTTTAGTTAGGAATTCAAGTCTAGAACATTTAACTTTTTCCTATAGCAAATATGATTTAAAACATTTATCGCACCTTGACCATAGAAAAATCATGAAAAATTAATTTAATCACCAAATAACACCAAGGAAATTTAAATTTGTGTTTCAATTATTCCTTAGGCAATTGCTTTAATGTGCTAAAAGTCTGAATCAAAGGGTTAAAATTTTAAGATATTAATGGGCCATAGGCCACATTAAAATATTTAATGTAAAAGCGCAAATCCCTTTAATTTAATTCCTTCGTTACCACAGAAATTTTTTAGATTTTTTAAATGTTTTAGATTATTTTGAACCTTTTAGATTTTTAAAATTTTTAATTTTTAGGATTTTTAAATGTTTTTAATTTTTTAGAAAAATTTAAGGTTTTTTAATGAAAATAAATAAAATCAAAATAAAAAATCAAAAGTTAAAAAAAAAAAAAATTAAAAAAAATGGAAAAACAAAATAAAATAAAATCGCTAATTATGAAAAATATAAAACAAAAGTCAAGTCAAAAAATATATATATATATATATATATATATATATCTAAAAGGAAAACTATAACAAAAAAATTTGAAATTTGAACTAAAAAGAATTTACTAAACCCAACAAAAGAAAAAATCAAACCCAAATTTCAAATGAAACTATAAAAAAAAAACTACACTAACCCTAAGCCTTAACTAAAATACAAATGAAATGAAAAAGGAGAACTAACTAAACCCTAAAAGCAAATATGAAAACCAAATGAAACAAAATCAAAATGCTTTGTGTGTTTGTTGTTTGCAGTGTAGGTTGGACAGCGAAAAGGGTTCGATGGCAGCGGAGACGTGGGTTGTTCACGGGGTTTAAGTGATAATTTAAATTTGAATGTAATAGCATGTATCTCTATTTATCTGAATTTTATTATCACTTTCTCGCTCTATTTTGATGGCCGAATTGAGTTTTGCAGAAAAGTCTTGATTTTTAGACCATTGGGCATTCAGGGAAGTTTTCAGTTGGACCAGCCAACTCCTGATCCGTGTTTTTTGAAGAGCCCAGCTTAATTCGATCCCGAGCTTATCATAAGATATTTATACTGGTGATGCATGAAGGGTTTTGAGCTCAGCACCTCCTTTAAACTTTAAAAATTTAAATTTTTTACGTGCGAAATTGATGAATCTGGTTGTTAAGAGCCTTAGATTATTGGATCTGGGAGCGGAGTTGGACTCACACTCCCTAGATCTGATAGATCTGTCATTCATGTGCATAGATCTGTAATTATTTTTGGTTTTCTAACTTGGGTTTTCTGGGTTTTAGTTTTTATCATTGTATATATCGTTTATGTGTTTTCTTGTTGTCGTGCAGCTGCAGATCTGAAGAAGAAAACTCTGTAGAGTCCAGATCTAGGCCCTGGAGGGTAAGATCTGTATTTCTGGGGTTCATCAACAACATTTTGCAGGTATTTTATCAAAATAATTAAAAAATGTTGTCACACAGAATGTCTAGGCACCATGACAACAGCTCAGATCGGAGGCTGTCACTGTGATCCCTAATCTCTCTGTTTAAGTTGTCTCCTTACAACAGGCTAAGGGGGGTAGAACCTAGGATTTGATTGGATTTTAGATGATTGATACCAGTGCCTTATGGAGTCGACGATCTTGCTAAGGAAATTAAGACCAAGTAATCAATTAGTGACTGCTACTTAGATGAATGATTATCTTATATGAAATGCAGATCCTAAAACTAATGTGAAATGCAAGAATCTTGGTTAATTTTAGTTAAATGCCTACTTAAATGTGAATCCTTCGATCCTTTCTATGTTGAGCCTGATTTTGTAGTAATTGGCAGAGAGAAGATAAGGCGAAGCACACTAAGGTGTGATTAACAATACCTCTCCTGAAAATCTAACATACCTGGTGCCTCCGGCGCCGCATAGAGCTACGGCTCTTATGACTGCAAGGTCACTGTTTTAAGTACTATTAAAAGCATGCTTCTCAAGCAAAGATGGATGGATACCTATCTCTCTATCAACCAAGCTTATGCTTGGAAATAAATTTTATTTATGCAAAGCTAACTTATATGCAAATTCACCAGATGATGGGATGAAGTAAGACTCAAGGATTAGAAGCACTTATGTCGCAAAATCCCTCAATTACCAAAATGAAATGTTCACTTTATTTGATGAAGACTTAAAATAAATCCCTGAAAATATTACAATTAAACCACAAGCTTATTTTAAATCTTTCTTATACAATTATAGCTCAAAGAGAACAAAAACTTCTTTGCAATTAATATCAATGTCAACAGATGCTCAAAAGTACTTAGCTTAGGAAACAAAGATATACAATCTATTATAACTCCACAACAAAGCACTTTAACAATTACTTGAAAATATTCGCAATATATATAACATGTAACACACATAAAATAATTCAAGCAATGACAATCAATTTCGGTAGATGCAAAATATTCTAGCAATTAAATTTCTAGAGATCAAACACTTTAAAACACCATGAAAATTAAATGCTAATCAATTCCAATACTAGAATTAAAATGATTTATGCTTAGTGATCCAAATCTAGGAAAATTTACCACTTCCTATAGTTAACTTTTAGATACAAAAAATTTAAGCGTGTTTAACTATAGGGAAATGAAAAAATGTCAATACCACAAAATTTCTCTTTTAGATTTTACCCTTAACGCACAAAAAGAACACCAAGAAGGAACTAAAGATTGACAAATTTAATTAGTCCTTAGGAAAACTTTTTCAATGTGTTAAGCACCACTTAATGCGGTAAATGATCAATGTGACCAAAATAAATAAATAAAAAATAATAATTTAAAAAAAAATTAATGGGCTAGAGGCCACATAAAAATTTTTAAAAATCATTTAATGTGAAAATTTAATTTGGATTTAAATTTTTAGTCACATAGAATGAAATTAGTTTTTTAGGTTTTTTAAATGTTTAAAATTTTTAGATTTTAGATTTTTTTAAATTTTTAAATTTTTAAATAAATAAAAAATCGAAATCAAAATCATAAAAAAATGAAAACAAGAGTAAATTAAAATCAAATAAAAAGAAAAAGGAAATAAAAATAAAACATAAATCGAAATTTTGAATTTGTTTGTTTGTGTCTTAGATTTCAAAAAAAAGAGAAAAAAGTAAATGAATCAAAATGAAATGAAAGTCGTAAAATCAAAATACATCAAACCTAATCTACCCTAACTAACCCCACCAACACAAAAACACAAGAAAAAGAAAGGAAAACTAAAATCGTAATGTGCTTGCAGGTCTCGCGATAGCATGAAAGAGCTTCGAGAATAGAGGCACGATGGCAAGGGGATGGAGTGCAGGTAGCGATGGTAGCGTAGGATGGCAGCATTTGAGAGCCATAGAGTAGCAGAACGTACAGTGTGGAAGAGCGATTTGAGGGAGGAGGGTTTTGTTGGGATGCAAAGGAGAAAGAAAAAAGTTGCGGGGAAGTACACGGATCTATGGAGGAAGGAGCAAATGCCAAAAATGTGTGTAGAGGGCATCGTATCAAGTATGGAATGTGATGGAAATGAGGGACAATTTAAGGAGAAAGAGAAGCGAAGGGAAAGGGCAGCGTTTGAGAGTTGCGGAAGAAATGAATGCAGGAGGAATAACGCAACAAGGAAAAGATTCGTTTTGAGGGAGGTGAAGCTACGGGCTAGGGAAAGAATGAATGGAAGCAAAAGAGAGGAATAGGCTGCAAAAATGGAGAAGAGAAAAATCCAGGAAGGCAGCAGTGAAGAGGGAGGCTACAAAAGCAAATGGTGAATAAACAATTTCGAAATCTCCCAGAGACCTAAAAAACGCAGCAAGAGAAAAACGATTTCGGAAAGAAAAAAATCCCTTTGGAAAACCCCAGGCAACAAACAAATATGAAAACCTCAGGAAGTGGAGAAACTATAGCCCAAAATCAAAGATAAACCGAGAAAACAAATTTCATGCTTATGCTTCAGATTTATCAATGAAACCCTCGTAAAATTATTTCCAGGTTTAAAAAAAATAAAAAATAAAACCCTTGGATTGCAAAAAAATGATCCTACAAAAGCTAGTTTTGAGGCCAGATCTTACCCTCCAGGGCCTAGATATGGCTTCAAATCAAACTTCACCTTCAGATCTGCAACCTATAGATGAAAATAAAAAACATACAGAACCTGGATATACAAAAAAAACCAAGAAAACCTAAGTCAGAAAACCCAAAAACTTTACAGACAGGAATGGCAGATCTATATCAGATTTGGAGAGTGTGAGTCCAACTCCGCTCCGAGATTTGATAATCTAAGGCTCTTAATAGCCTAATTTATCAAATGAGGTACTTAGCCCAAAACCCTTCATGCATCACCAACAAAATCTAATGATAAGCCAAGGATTAAATCAAGTTGTCCTCTTCAGAAAATACGGATCTAGAGTTGGTTGGTCCAACCAAAAACTTCCCCTAATGCCGAATATTTGAAAATCAAGACTTCCTTGCAAAACTCAATTCAGCCATCAAAATAGAGCGAGAAAACAATAATAAAATTCAGATAAATAGAGATACCTGCTATTATATTCAAAACTTAAATTATCATTTAAACCTCAGGGACTTAACAAGATACATGTACTCAAACCACTCTTCAGAATCTATTATCAATGGCTAAAAAGAAATTTATGCATGAAAATGACATATCTTACAGTGTTTCCATGAAGAGTGACACCGACATAAAATTAACCTCAAAGTCTTTCTTTGTTATTCAAAAAAAGATTACACGAGAGCTTTAGCTTAGCACATGACTCAAAGATTGGATAATTTGACTGACAAATGACCTCCTATTTAAAGATAAATGCTCCAATGGCTAGTTCGAGTGATCCTCGTTAAAGAAATCTTGACCGTTGATGAGGATCAAAATTTCTTTTAATCTCATCCATCGAAATTTTAAATTCTTGAGGAAATTCGAATTTTTCAATTAAATACATTTTTAAAATTAAAATTTTGAATTAATTTCCTCAAAATTTTGACTTTGACTTAACCCGAGGGACCAAAGGATTAAAATTTAGCAAAATAATCAATTTACCTTAGCCCCGGGACCTATGTAATTTTTAAGGACCGATGAATTTTGCCTTCGGAGAATTTAAATTTACCTAGGACCTAGAATTAATTAAATTTCTGGCTTAGGATTTTAATTAATTTTTGGCAAGAAAATTTAATTAATTAACCTATGAGGGGATAAATTATTTTTCCAACCCTCAAGGCACTTTACATCATAATTTTCATATTTTTTACATCTCAAGGTGGAAAACCCATCTGTAAAAAACCCTCACAGACTACCCATTTATACGACACAAATATAATCCAGCAAATTAAGCAATTTGTAATAAAATAACCTAACCAAATAGTTAGGATTATTCCCAAATCACTTTTACATAGACTCGATCTAGAGCACTAGGACTTGCCTAAGATCCTAGCGATAAAAATGCATTCCGTCTTTGGGGTAAGATTGAAGGAAAACTATGTCGGCCATCTGAGAATGGATTGGTGAGACAAAAAACCTCCCAGAATGTAGATTGTCACCAGGAAAGTAGGTTTACCTTGGCAATTACATACATGACACAGATTTGCTGAGATTATTTATGTCATATACATGTAGAATGGGTTTACATTATAACATGTTCCTCAAGCTAATGATGATAGCTCGACGGCACAAAAACATCGATCAGGCGCTATCCCTTTTGCGTAAAAAGGGGGTGCACTACTATGGGTCGTTGACACATAGTGGTCAACATCTAGCTCTACTTGGGGACACGTTGCTACACTAATCCATAATCTGCATCCATGTAACACACAACATAACATAAGTAGCATCCATCCAAAAATCATCATATAACGTTAAGCACATAAAAGATATAAGATCTTCATTTATTAACTATCCTAATAACATGAAAAACACAAACCTAACTACAAAATGAAATACCGAAATAACAGGGTATAAGGTTAGAAATACAATACAAAGATGCCCCATGGCATCAGATGCGTTCAATATAGTGCATACTGAGCATTTGCCTGCTTTCAGGCAAATCTGTCAGTTGTTTCTCAGATGTGCCATGTCCAATCCTACACACAGTAGGACTTTTTCCTATCCAAAAATCAAGCCGCTCGTGACCATCTGATGCATCAAATCGCTTTCTCAATCTCTTTCTCTTACGTCTTTTCTTTGTGGCAGGTTGTATCATTGATGATGTGGATCAATCCACTTCAAAACTCTCAGATGAAGTATGTAAGATATGCATGGCATGTCTTTCTTCATTCTGCATCTGCTTTGTCAGCATTAATGGATCAATCTCACAGGTGTCATGAGTTATAGCTTGATCTTTTATGACTGGTGGATTAACCATGTGAGCATCAACCCGATTCTTATTAATTTCTATTTTATCCAGTTCACCTTCAATTAGCCACTTTTCAATGGAACAAATGACCTCCTCATAATAAGATGGAGCTTGTTGCAGTAGACAAGGAGGCTTATGATCCGTTGACGTTTCTTTGTTTCTTTCATCCTCTTACTAATGTTGAAATTTATGTACATGTATTGTTATGGCATCCATCTGGTTAGAGTGTTCAACCTTCATAGCACTGACTTCCTTGGCATGGTTTTCCTCCATGGTTGATAACTTATTCTAAAGACATATCTGACAAACTTCCATATATTTTATTACTTTCTCATTCTCTGCTTTTATGGTCATCAAACAATTTTGCATAGAGTTCATTTCTCTGTCATGATTAGCTTTCATGGTTTCCATTTCCTTAGCATTTTGAGTCTGCATGTCGATCCTCATAGCCTCCATATTCTGAGCACACTTTTCTATTATGGTGGCTACATGATTGGAGTGTTTAATTTTCATGATTTCCATCTCATCATCACGTTTTTCCAGTTGAGTGTACAAAGTTATCATATCCTTGATGTAATCAATTATAAATTTTTCTTGATTAAGCTCCATATTTTTTACTAGTTGTGTTTGACTGAACTACATATCTTTAACCAACTGCTTTAGTTCTTCTATAAGATGCTTATCATTCTCCCTTTCATTGTCGACACTGATTTGATAACTTGTTCCTACTTTTCCACTATCATGGATTCATCTTGCAACGATACAAGTGGATGGCACATTCTGATATGGAGAATTTTCTTGAAATATTTCATTGACAATTGGATCCTTTATAAGATCACTTTTATCTTGTTGCATAATATTAGGGGCATAAGGCGAGCTACTTTGATCTTCATATCTATCTTTAAACGCATTGATGATGTCTTGTAAAAAAGTGAAAGAATCTTCAAGACAATTATGAAACCAATTCAAAGCATCACCTTCTAAAGAAAAGGAAAATAGATGCATCTTGACATCTTCATGTTTATATTGGGAAGAAATACAATATTTGATTATTGTATGAGTAATCCCACATAAATGCTTTCTAGCAACGACTGAATCACCACCCGAGAATAAAGGTAATTTATTAATGGCCTCTTCTGGCATATCATGGAGAAAATTAGTAAAATGACACAGGGTAAACAAGTCATCCATGATGAAGGGATAAGGAGGGACCAAATGGATGCTAGAGAGAGACCCCTACTCAAGAAAATCAAGAGATGCGCAAGAAGCGAGCTTCTAGTATAAATTCTTGTAAGAAATGAAAGAAGTGGAGTCGCCAGTTGAACATGAGTCTAGATCTAGGATCCAAAAGGTAAAAACAACTGGATATAAGGGAGGGCTTCTTGTCTGAGAAATAATGGATGAATAAGTGGAGTCTCCACCCAAACAAGAAACAACCCGAAATGTCCAAGTGCTAATAGTGCAGATGAAATTATTAATGAGATGACAAAAGATGAAGCGATGAAAAGATCAAATCATGCCAAAAAATGTTGTGCCGCTTGACAGTTTAATGAATGGCGGAAAATATGAGATGATTCAAATGATGTCAAGAAAACCAAGGATAGAAAAACTCTATCCATGACAACGGCGCAAAAAATGTTGTCGTTGTTGGCTCAAATGAAAAGATGATAAATGAGAAGAATGATGATGAAATGTCGTTGAAACACCGAGAATAAAATGTCCTCGACAACAACACCAAAAAATGTTGTTGCACACAATGTGTAGGCACCACGACAACGGCTCAGATCGGGGGCTGTCACCCTGATCCCCAAAATCTCCATTCAAGTTGTCTCCCTACAACAGGCTAAGGGGGGTAGACCGTATGGGAAAATGGAATGAAGAAGAACTAGTTGGGAACCAAGACTTATTAAGAAGAAGTGCTTGATTAAGATTTAGCAAGACTTATAGGGTTTGATTAGATTTTAGATGATTGATACCAGTGCCTTACGGAGTCAACGATCTTACTAGGGAAATTAAGACCAAGTAATCGATTAGCGACTACTGCTTAGATGGATGATTATCTTATATGAAATGCAGATCCTAAAACTAATGTGAGATGCAAGAATCTTGGTTAATTTTAGTTAAATGCCTATTTAAATGTGAATCCTTTGATCCTTTCTTTGTTGAGCTTGATTTCGTAGTAATTGGAAGAGAGAAGATAAGGTGAAGCACACTAAGGTGTGATTAACGATAGCTCTCCTGAAAATCTAACATACCTGGTGCCTCCAGCACTGCAGAGAGATATGGCTCTGACGATTGCAAGGTCACCGTTTTAAGTACTATTAAAACCAAGTTTCTCAAGCAAAGATGGATGAATACCTATCTCTCTATCATCCAAGCTTATGCTTGGAACTAAATTTTATTTATGCCAAGCTAACTTATATGCAAATGCACTAGATGATGGGATGAAGTTAGACTCGAGGATTAGAAACACTTATGTCACAAAATCCCTCAATTACCAAAATGAAATGTTCACTTTATTGGATGAAGACTTAAAATAAACCCCTAAAAATATTACAATTAAACCACAAGCTTATTTTAAATCTTTCTCATACAATTATAGCTCAAAGAGAACAAAAACTTATTTGCAATTAATATCAATGTGAACAGATGCTCAAAAGTACTTAGCTTAGGAAACAAAGATATGAAATCTATTATAACTCCATGACAGAGCACTTTAACAATTACTTGAAAATATTCACAATATATCTAACATGTAACACACATCAAATAATTCAAGCAATGACAATCACTTTCGATAGATGCAAAATATTCTAGCAATTAAATATCTAGAGATCAAACACTTTAAAACACCATGAAAATTAAATGCTAATCAATTCCAATCCTAGAATTAGAATGATTTATGCTTAGTGACCCAAATCTAGGAAAATTTACCACTTTCCTATAGTTAACCTTTAGATACAAAAAATTTGTGTTTAACTATAGAGAAATGAAAAAATGTCAATACCACAAAAGTTCTCTTTTAGATTTTACCCTTAACACACAAAAAGAACACCAAGAAGGAACTAAATATTGACAAATGTAATTAGTCCTTAGGAAAACTTTTTCAATGTGTTAAGCACTAAATGCGGTAAATGATCAATGTGACCAAAATAAATAAATAAAAATTTACTAATTTTTAAAAAAAATTAATGGGCCAGAGGCCACATAAAAAAATTAAAAAATCCTTTAATGTGAAAATTTAATTTGGATTTAAATTTTTTGTCACAAAGAATGAAATTATTTTTTTAGGTTTTTTAAATGTTTAAAATTTTTTGATTTTAGATTTTTTAAATTTTAAATAAAAAAAATCAAAATCAAAATCATAAAAGAAAAATGAAAACAAGAGTAAATTAAAATCAAATAAAAAGAAAAAGGAAATAAAAATAAAAGATAAATCAAAATTTTGAATTTGTTTGTTTGTGTTTTATATTTCAAAAAAAAAGAAGCAAAAAAGGTAAATGAATCAAAACGAAATGAACGTCGTAAAATCAAAATACATCAAACCTAATCTACCCTAACTAGCCCCACCAACACACAAACACAAGAAAAAAAAAAAAAGGAAAACAAAAATTGTAATGTGCTTGCAGGTCCAGTGACAACATGAAAGAGCTTGGACGACATAGGGATGACGGCAAGGGGATGGAGTGTAGGGAGCGATGGTAGCGAACGATGGCAGCGTTTGAGAGCCGTAGAGCAGCAGAATGCACAGAATGGAAGAGCGATTTTAGGGAGGAGGGCTTTGCAGGATCGCAGAGGAGAAAGAAAAAAGCTATGGGGAAGGATGCATATCTATGGAGGAAGGAGCATTTGCAAAAAATGCGGGTAGAGGGTAGCATATCAGGTATGGAATGCAATGGAAATTAGGGATGGTTTAGGGAGAAAGAGAAGCGAAGGGAAAGGGCAGCATTTGAGAGCTGCAGAAGAGATGAATGTAGGAGGAATAACACAACAAGGAAAAGTTGTGTTTTGAGAGAGGTGAAGTTGCGAGCTAAAGTAGGAATGGATGGCAGCGACAGAGAGGTATAGGCTGTGGAAATGGAGAAGAGAAAAATGCAGGAAGGCAACAACGAAGAGGGAGGCTACAACAGCAAATGGCGAATAAACAATTTCGAAATTCCCAGAGACCTAAAAAAATGTAGCAAGAGCAAAACGATTTCAAAAAAAAATCCTTTTTGAAAACCCCAAGCAGCAAACAAATCTGAAAACCTCAGGAAGCGGAGAAACTATAGCCCAAACTCAAGATAAACCCAGAAAACGAATTTCACACTTATGCTTTAGATTTATCAATAAAACCCTCGTAAAATTACTTCTAGTTTAAAAAAAAAAAAGCCCTTGGACTGCAAAACAATGACCCTGCAAAAGTTGGTTTTTAGGCCAGATCTTACCCTCCAGGGCCTAGATATGGCTTCAAATCAAACTTCACCTTCTGATCTGCAACCTATACATGAAAATAAAAAAACACCTAGAACACAGATATACAAAAAAAAAACCCAAGAAAACCCAAGTCAGAAAACTCAAAAAATTTACAAATAGGAATGGCAGATCTATATCAGATCTGGAGAGCGTGAGTCTAACTCCGCTCCCAAATCTAATAATCTATGGCTTTTAACAGCCAGATTTATCAATTTAGCACATAAAAAAAATTAAATTTTTAAATTTTAAATGAGGTGCTTAGCTCAAAACCCTTTATGCATCACCAATAAAATCTTATGATAAGCTAGTGATCAAATCAAGTTGGGTTCTTCAGAAAATACATATTGGGAGTTGGCTGGTCCAACCGAAAACTTCCTCTAATGCCCGAGGATCTGAAAATCAAGACTTCCCTACAAAACTATATTCAACCATCAAAATAGAGCGAGAAAACAATAATAAAATTCAGATAAATAGAGATACTTGCTATTATATTCAAAACTTAAATTATCATTTAAACCTCAACGACTGAGCAAGATACATGTACTGAAATCACTCTTCAGAAATTATCATCAATGGCTAAAAAGAAATTTATGCATGAAAATGACACAACTTACAGTATTTCCATGAAGAGTAACACCGGCTTAAAATTAACACCAAAGTCTTTCTTTATTATTCAGAAATAGATTACACGAGAGCTTTAACTTAGCACGCGACTCAAAGATCAGATGAATTGACTGAAAAATGACCGCCTATTTCAAGATAAATCCTCCAACGGCTAGTTCGAGTGATCATTGTCAAAGAAATCTCGATCGTTGATGAGGATCAAAATTTGTTTTAATCTCATTTGTCGAAATTTTAAATTCTTAGGGAAATTCGAATTTTTCAATTAAATGAATTTCAAAAAATAAATTTTTGAATTAATTTCCTCAAAATTTTGACTTTGACTTAACCCCAAGGACCAAAGGCTTAAAATTTAGCAAAATAATCAATTTACCTTAGTCCCGGGACCTCTTAAAATTTATTTTTTAAGGACTGACGAATTTTTCCTTTGGAGAATTTAAATTTACCTAGGACCTAGAATTAATTAAATTTATTGCTTAGGATTTTAATTAATTTTTAGCCAGAAAATTTAATTAATTAACCTATGAGGGGATGAATTATTTTTCTAACCCTCAAGACACTTTACATCATATTTTTCATATTTTTTACATCTCAAGGGGGAAAACCCATCTGTAAAAGACCCTCACGGACTACCCATTTCTACAACTCAAATATAATCCAGCAGACTAAGCAATTTGTAATAAAATAACCTAACCAAATAGTTAGGATTACTCCCAAATCACTTTTACATAGACTTGATCTAGAACACTAGGACTCGCCTAAGATCCTAGTGATAAAATACATTCCAGCTTTGGGGTAAGACAGAAGGAAAACTCTGCCAACCATCCGAGAATGGATCGGTGAGACAAAAAAACCTCCCGGAATGTAGATCGTCACCAGAAAAGTAGGTTTACCTAGGCAATTACATACATGACACAGATCTGCTGAGATTATTTACGTCATATACATGCAGAATGGGTTTACATTATAACATGATCCTCAAGTTGATGATGATAGTTGGACGGCGCGAACACATTGATCAGGCGCTATCCCTTTTGCGAAAAAAGGGGGTGTACTACTATGGGTGTTGACACGTAGTGGTCAACATCTAGCTCTACTTGGGGACATGTTGTTGCACTGGAGGAAAGTGAGAATCTAGAATCTGCATCCACACAACATACAACATAACATAAGTAGCGTCCATCCAAAAATCATCATATAATGTTAAGAACATAAAAAATATAAGCTCTTCATTCATTAACTATCCTAATAACATGAAAAACACAAATCTAACTACAAAATGAAATACCAAAATAACAGGGTATAAGGTTAGAAATACAATACAAAGATGCCCCAGGGCATCAGATGCATTCAATATAGTGCATACTGAGCATTTGCCTTCTTTCAGGGAAATCTGTCAGTTGCTTCTAAGATGTGCCATGCCCAATCCTGCACACGGTAGGACTTTTTCCTATCCAAAAATCAAGCCGCTCGAGCCCATATGATGCATCAAATCACTTTATCATTCTTTTTCTCTTGTGTCTTTTCTTTATGGCAGGGTGTATCACTAATGATGTGGAACAATCTGATTCAAAACTCTCAGATGAAGTATGTAAGATATGCATGACATGTTTTTCTTCATTCTACATCTACTTTGTCAACAATAATGGATCAGTATCATAGGTGTCATGAGTTATAACTTGATCTTTTGTGATTGGTGGATTAATCATGTGAGCATCAACCTAATTCTTATTAATTTCTATTTTATCCCAGTCACTTTCAATTATCCACTTTTCAATGGAACAAATGACCTCCTCATAATAAGATGGAGCTTGCTACAATAGACAAGGAGGATTATGATCTGTTGACGTTTCCTTGTTTCTTTCATCCTCTGGCTGATGCTGAAATTTATGTACCTGTGTTGTTATGGCATCCATCTGGTTAGAGTGTTCAACCTTCATAGCACTGACTTCCTTGGCATGGTTTTCCTCCATGGTCAATAACTTATTCTGAAGACATATCTGACCAACTTCCATATCTTTCATTACTTTTTCATTCTCTACTTTTATGGTCATCAAACAATTTTGCATAGAGCTCATTTCTCTGTCATGATTAGCTTTCATGGTTTCCATTTCCTTAGCATGTTGACTCTGCATGTGAGTCCTCATAGCCTCCATATTCTGAGCACACTTTTATATTACGGTGGCTACGTGATCAGAGTGCTTAATTTTCATGATTTCCATCTCCTCATCAAGTTTTTCCAGTTGAGTGTACAAAGTTCTCATATCCTTGATGTAATCAGTTATAAATTTTTCTTGATTAAGCTCCATATTTTTTACCAGCTGTGTTTAATTGAACTGCATGTCTTTAACCAACTGATTTAGTTCTTCTATAAGTTGCTTATCAATCTCCCTTTCATTGTCGACACTGATTTGATAACGTGTTCTTGCTTTTCCACTATCATGGATTCGTCTTCCAACGGTACAAGTGGATAGCACATTCTGATATGGAGAATTGCCTTGAAATCTTTCATTGACAGTTGGATCCTTTACAAGATCACATTCATCATGTTTCATAATATTAGGGGCACAAGGCGAGATACTTGTATCTTCATATCTATCTTTAAAAGCATTGATGATGTCTTGTAAAGAAGTGAAAGAATCTTCAGGACAATTATGAAGCCAATTCAAAGCATCACCTTCTAAAGAAAAGGAAAATAGATGCATCTTGACATCTTCGTGTTTATATTGGGAATAACTACAATATTTGATTATTGTATGAGTAATCTTGCATAGATGCTTTCTTGCAGTGGCTGAAACACCACTCGAGAATAAAGGTAATTTATGAATGGCCTCTTTCAGCATATCATGTAGAAAATTAGTAAAATGACATAGGGTAAACAAGTCATCCATGATGAAGGGATAAGGAGGGACCAAATGGATGCTAGAGAGAGACCCCTGCTCAAGAAAATCAAGAGATGCACAAGAAGTGAGCTTCTAGTAGAAATTCTTGTAAGAAATGAAAGAAGTGGAGTCACCACTTGAACATGAATCTAGCTCCAGGATCCAAAAGGAAAAAACAGCTAGATATAAGGGAGGGCTTATTGTCTAATAAATAATGGATGAATTAGTGGAGTTGCCACCCAAACAAGAAATGACCCGAAATGTCTAGGTGCTAAAAGTGCAGATGAAACGATTAATGAGATGACGGAAGTTGAAGCGATGAAAATATCAAATGACGCCAAAAAATGTTGTGCCGCTTGACAGGCTAATGAATGGTGGAAAATATGAGATGACTAAAATGATGTTGAGGAAACCAAGGACAGAAAAACTCTATCCCTGGCAACAACGCCAAAAAATGTTGTCGTTGTCAACTCAAATGAAAAGATGAGAAATGTGAATAATGATGAGGAAATGTCGTTGAAACGCCGAGAATAAAATGTCCCCGACAACAACACCAAAAAATGTTGTTGCACCGAATGTCTAGGCACCACAACAACAACTCATATCGGGGGCTGTCACCCTGATCCCCAATCTCTCCGTTTAAGATGTCTCCCTACAACAGGTTAAGGGGGGTAGACCGTATGGAAAAATGGAATGAAGAATAACCAGTTGGGAACCAACCAGTTCGGGAGATACAATGAAGTGATCAAGTACTCGATTAAGATTTACCAAGACTTATAAGATTTGATTAGATTTTAGATGATTGATACCAGTGCCTTATGGAGTCAACGATCTTGCTAGGGAAATTAAAACCAAGTAATCGATTAGTGACTGCTGCTTAGATGAATGATTATCTTATATGAAATGTAGATCCTAAAACTAATGTGAGATGCAAGAATCTTGGTTGATTTTAGTTAAATGCCTACTTAAATGTGAATTCTTTGATCCTTTTTGTGTTGAGCCTGATTTCATAGTAATTGGAAGAGAGAATATAAGACGAAGCACACTAAGGTGTGATTAACGATACCTCTCCTGAAAATCTAACATACACGGTGCCTCTGGCGCTGTAGAGTGTTGTGGCTCTTACGGCTGCAAGGTCACCGTTTTAAGTACTATTAAAAGCAAACTTCTCAAGCAAAGATGGATGTATACCTATCTCTCTATCGACCAAGCTTATGCTTGGAAGTAAATTTTATTTATGAAAAGCTAACTTATATGCAAATGGACCAGATGATGGGATGAGGTTAGACTCGAGGATTAGAAACACTTATGTCGCAAAAGCCCTTAATTACAAAAATGAAATGTTCACTTTATTGGATGAAGACTTAAAATAAACCCCTGAAAATATTACAATTAAACCACAAGCTTATTTTAAATATTTCTGATACAATTATAGCTCAAAGAGAACAAAAACTTTTTTGCAATTAATATCAATGTCAACAGATGCTCAAAAGTACTCAGCGTAGGAAACAAATATATGCGATCTATTATAACTCCATGACAGAGCACTTTAACAATTACTTGAAAATATTTGCAATATATCTACCATGTAACACACATTAAATAATTCAAGCAATGACGATCAATTTCGGTAGATGCAAAATATTCTAGCAATTAAATTTCTAGAGATCAAACACTTTAAAACACCATGAAAATTAAATGCTAATCAATTCCAATCCTAGAAATAAATTGATTTATGCTTAGCGACCCAAATCTAGGAAAATTTACCACTTTCCTATAGTTAACCTTTAGATACAAAAAATCTAAGCAAGTTTAACTATAGAGAAATGAAAAAATGCCAATGCCACAAAGGTTCTCTTTTAGATTTTACCCTTAACACACAAAAAGAACACCAAGAAGGAACTAAAGATTGACAAATTTAATTAGTCCTTAAGAAAACTTTTTCAATATGCTAAGCACTACTTAATGCGGTAAATGATCAAAGTGACCAAAATAAAAAAAATAAAAATAAAAAAATAATAATTAAAAAAAAAATTAATGGGCGAGAGGCCACATAAAAAAAATTAAAAAAATCCTTTAATGTGAAAATTTAATTTGGATTTAAATTTTTAGTCCCATAGAATGAAATTATTTTTTTAGGTTTTTAAATGTTTTAAATTTTTAGATTTTAGATTTTTTAAATTTTAAATAAAAAAAAATCAAAATCATGAAAGAAAAATGGAAACAAGAGTAAACTAAAATCAAATAAAAATAAAATAGAAATTGAAATTTTGAATTTGTTTGTTTGTGTTTCAGATTTCAAAAAAAAGAAAAAAGTAAATGAATCAAAATGAAATGAAAGTCGTAAAATCAAAATACATAAAACCTAAACTACCCTAACTAACCCCACCAACACACAAACACAAGGAAAAAAAAGGAAAACGAAAATCGTAATGTGCTTGCAGGTCTAACGACAACATGAAAGAGCTTCAACGGCAGAGGGCTGACGACAAGGGGATGGAGTGCAAGCATCGATGGTGGAGAAGGATGGCAGTGTTTGAGAGCCACAGAACAGCAGAACGCACAGAATAGAAGAGCAATTTGAGGGAGGATGGATTTGTTGGGACACAGAGGAGAAAGAAAAATGCTACGGGGAAGGACGCAGATCTATGGAGGAAGTAGCATATGCAAAAAATACGGGTAGAGGGTAGCGGATTAGGTATGGAATGCAATGGAATTGAGGGACGGTTTAAGGAGAAAGAGAAGCAAAGGGAAAGGGCAACGTTTGAGAGTTGCGGAAGAGATGAATGTAGGAGGAATAACACAACAAGGAAAAGCTGCGTTTTGAGGGAGGTGAAGCTGCGGGCTAGGGCAGGAATCAATGGCAGCGATAGAGAGGAATAGGCTGCGGAAATGGAGAAGAGAAAAATGCAAGAAGGCATTAGCGAAGAGGGAGGCTACAACAACAAATGGCAAATAAACAATTTCGAAATCTCCTAGAGACCTAAAAACACGCAGCAAGAGCAAAACAATTTCGAAAAGAAAAATAATCCCTTTGGAAAACCCCAGGTAGCAAACAAATCTGAAAACCTAAGGAAGCGAAGAAACTATAGCGCAAACTCAAGATAAACCCAGAAAACAAATTTCACACTTATGCTTTAGATTTATCAATGAAACCCTCGTAAAATTATTTCCAGATTAAAAAATAAAAAATAAAAAACCCTTGGACTGCAAAATAATGACCCTGCAAAAGCTGGTTTTGAGGCTAGATCTTACACTTCATAGCCTAGATCTGGCTTCGAATCAAACTTCACCTTCAGATCTGCAACCTGTACATGAAAATAAAAAACACCGAGAACCCGGATATACAAAAAAAAAAACCCAAGAAAACCCAAATCAGAAAACCCAAAAACTTTACAGACATGAATGGTAGATCTATATCAGATCTGGAGAGTGTGAGTCCAACTCCGCTCCCAGATCTGATAATCTAAGGTTCTTAACAACTAGATTTATCAATTTAGCACATAATTTTTTTTTAATTTTTAAATTTTAAATGAGGTGCTTAGCTCAAAACGCTTCATGCATCACTAATAAAATCTAATGATAAGCCCGATATCAAATCAAGTTGGGCTCTTAAGAAAATACGGATCGAGAGTTGGCTGGTCCAACTGAAAACTTCTCCTAATGCCCGAGGATCTGAAAATCAAGACTTCCCTACAAAAATCAATTCAGCCATCAAAATAGAGCGAGAAAACAATAATAAAATTCAGTTAAATAGAGATACCTCCTATTATATTCAAAACTTAAATTATCATTTAAACCCCAGTCACTGAGCAAGATATATGTACTCAAATCACTCTTTAGAATCTATCATCAATGGCTAAAAAGAAATTTATGCATAAAAATGACACATCTTACAGTATTTCCATGAAGAGTAACACCGGCGTAAAATAAAACCCAAAGTCTTTCTTTATTATCCAGGAAAAGGTTACACGAGAGCTTTAGCTTAGCACACGACTCAAAGATCGGATGAATTGAATGGCAAATGACCTCCTATTTAAAGATAAATCCTCCAACGGCTAGTTCGAGTGATCCTTGTCAAAAAATCTCGACTGTTGATGAGGATCAAAATTTCTTTTAATCTCATCAGTCGAAATTTTAAATTCTTGAGGAATTTCGAATTTTTCAATTAAATGCATTTCAAAAATAAAATTTTTGAATTAATTTCCTCAAAAATTTGACTTTGACTTAACCCCAGGGACCAAAGGCTTAAAATTTAGCAAAATAACCAATTTACTTTAGTCCTAGGACCTCTTAAAATTTATTTTTTAAGGACCGACAAATTTTGCCTTCGAAGAGTTTAAATTTACCTAGGACCTAGAATTAATTAAATTTCTGGCTTAGGATTTTAATTAATTTTTGGCCAGAAAATTTAATTAATTAATCTATGAGGGGATAAATTATTTTTCCAACCCTCAAGACACTTTACATCATAATTTTCATATTTTTTACATCTCAAGGGGGAAATCCCATCTGTAAAAAACCTTCACAGACTACCCGTTTTTGCGACACAAATATAATCCAACAGATTAAGAAATTTGTAATAAAATAACCCAACCAAATAGTTAAGATTATTCCCAAATCACTTTTACATATACTCGATCTAGAACATTAGGACTTTCCTAAGATCCTAGTGATAAAATACATTCCGACTTTGGGTTAAGGCTGAAGGAAAACTCTGCCGACCATCCAAGAATGGATCGGTGAGACAAAAAAACTCCCGGAATGTAGATCGTCACCAGAAAAGTAGGTTTACCTAGGTAATTACATACATGACACAAATCTGCAGAGATTATTTACATCATAAACATGTAGAATGGGTTTACATTATAACATGATCCTCAAGATGATGATGATATCTAGACGTCACAAAAACATCGATCAGGCTTTATCCCTTTTGCGAAAAAGGGGGTGTACTGTTATGGGTCGTTGACACGTAGTGGTCAACATCTGGCTCTACTTGGGGACACATTGCTGCACCGGAGGAATGTGAGAATCCAGAATCTGCATCTATGCAACACACAACAAAACATAAGCAACGTCCATCCAAAAATCATCATATAACATTAAGCACATAAAAGATATAAGATCTTCATTTATTAACTATCCTAATAACATGAAAAACACAAATCTAACTACAAAATGAAATACCGAAATAACAGGGTATAAGGTTAGAAATACAGTACAAAGATGCCCCATGGCATAAGATGCGTTGAATATAGTGCACACTGAGCATTTTCCTGCTTTCAGGAAAATCTGTCGGTTGTTTCTCAAATGTGCCATGTCTGATCCTGCACATGATAGGACTTTTTCCTATCCGAAAATCAAGTCGCTCGTGGCCATCTGATGCATCAAATCACTTTCTCATTCTCTTTCTCTTGCGTCTTTTCTTTGTGGCAGGCTGTATCACTGATGATGTGGAACAATCCGCTTCAAAACTCCTAGATGAAGTATGTAAGATATGCATGACATGTCTTTTTTCATTCTGCATCTGCTTTGTTAACAATAATGGATCAGTCTCATAGGTGTCATGAGTTATAACTTGATCTTTTATGACTGGTAGATTAACCATGTGAGCATCAACTTGATTCTTATTAATTTCTATTTTATCCAGGTCAACTTCAATTAGCCACTTTTCAATGGAACAAATGACCTCCTCATAATAAGATGGAGCTTGCTGTAGCAGACAAGGAGGCTTATGATGTGTTGATGTTTCCTTGTTTCTTTCATCCTCTGATTGATGCTGAAATTTCTGTACCTATATTGTTATGACAACCATCTCGTTAGAGTGTTCAACCTTCATAGCACTGACTTCCTTGGCATGGTTTTCCTCCATGGCCAATAACTTGTTCTGAAGACATATCTGACTAGCTTCCATATCTTTTATTACTTTGTCATTCTATGCTTTTATGGTCATCAAATTTTTTTACGTAGAGCTCATTTCTCTGTCATGATTAGCTTTCATGGTTTCCATTTCCTTAGCATTTTGACTCTGCATGTCAGTCCTCATAGCCTCCATATTTCGAGCACACTTTTTTATTATGGTGGCTACGTGATCAGAGTGTTTAATTTTCATGATTTCCATCTCCTCATCACATTTTTCTAGTTGAGTGTACAAAGTTCTCATATCCTTGATGTAACCAGTTATACTTTTTTCTTGATTAAGCTCCATATTTTTTACTAACTGTGTTTGACTGAACTGCATGTCTTTAACCAACTGTTTTAGTTCTTCTATAAGATGCTTATCATTCTCCCTTTCATTGTCGACACTAATTTGGTAACTTGTTCATGCTTTTACACTATCATGGATTCGTCTTGCAACGGTACAAGTGGATGGCACATTCTGATATGGAGAATTGTCTTGAAATCTTTCATTGACAGTTGGATCCTTTACAAGATCACTTTCATCCTGTTGCATAATATTAGGGGCACAAGGTGAGCTACTTTGATCTTCATATCTATCTTTAAAAGCATTGATGAGGTCATGTAAAGAAGCGAAAGAACCTTCAGGACAATTATGAAACCAATTCAAAGCATCACCTTCTAAAGAAAAGGCAAATAGATGCATCTTGACATCTTCATGTTTATATTGGGAAGAACTACAATATTTGATTATTGTATAAGTAATCCTGCATAGATGCTTTCTAGTAGCGGCTGAATCACCACCCAAGAATAAAGGTAATTTATGAATGGCCTCTTCCGGCATATCATGGAGAAGATTAGTAAAATTACATGGGGTAAACAAGTCATCCATGATGAAGGGATAAGGAGGGGCCAAATGGATGCTAGAGAGAGATCCCTGCTCAAGAAAAACAAGAGATGCACAAGAAGCGAACTTCTAGTATAAATTTTTGTAAGAAATGAAAGAAGTGGAGTCGCCACTTGAACATGAATCTAGCTCTAGGATCCAAAAGGCAAAAACAATTGGATATAAGGGAGAGCTTATTGTCTGAGAAATAATGGATGAATAAGTGGAGTCACCACCCAAACAAGAAATGACCTGAAATGTCCAGGTGCTAAAAGTGCAGATGAAACAATTAATGAGATGACAAAAGATGAAGCAATGAAAAGATCAAATGATGCCAAAAAATGTCGTGCCACTTAATAGTCTAATGATAGGCAGAAAAGATGAGATGATTAAAATGATGTTGAGGAAACCAAGGAGAGAAAAACTCTATCCCCGGCAGCGGCGCCAAAAAATGTTGAGGAAATGTCGTTGAAACGCCAAGAATAAAATGTCCCCGACAACAATGCCAAAAAATGTTGTCGCACATAATGTCTATGCACCACGACAACAACTCAGATCGGGGGTTTTCACCCTGATCCCAAATCTCTCCGTTTAAGCTATCTCCCTACAGCAGGCTAAGGGGGGTTGACCCTATGGAAAAATGGAATGAATAAGAACTAGTTACGAACCAACTAGTTTGGGAGACATAGTGAAGCGATCAAGTACTTGATTAAGATTTAGCAATACTTATAGGATTTGATTAGATTTTAGATGATTGACCAGTGCCTTTTGGATTCAACGATCTTTCTAGGGAAATTAAGACCAAGTAGTTGATTAGCGACTGCTGCTTAGATGAATGATTATCTTATATGAAATGCAGATCCTAAAACTAATGTGAGATGCAAGAATCTTGGTTAATTTTAGTTAAATTCCTACTTAAATGTGAATTCTTCGATCCTTTCTGTGTTGAGCCTGATTTCGTAGTAATTGGCAGAGAGAAGATAAGGCGAAGCACACTAAGGTGTGATCTACGATAGCTCTCCTGAAAATCTAACATACTCGGTGCCTCCGACACTGCAGAGAGTTGTGGCTTTGACGACTGCAAGGACACGTTTTTAAGTACTATTAAAAGTAGGCTTCTCAAGCAAAGAAGGATGGATATCTATCTCTCTATCGACCAAGCTTATGCTTGGAAGTAAATTTTATTTATGCAAAGCTAACTTATATGCAAATGCACCAGATGATGGGATGAAGTTAGACTCGAGGATTAGAAACACTTATGTCGCAAAAACCCTCAATTACCAAAATGAAATGTTCACTTTATTGGATGAAGACTTAAAATAAACCCCTGAAAATATTACAATTAAACCATAAGCTTATTTTAAATCTTTTTGATACAATTATAGCTCAAAGAGAACAAAAACTTCTTTGCAATTAATATCAATGTCAACAGATGCTCAAAATTACTCAGCTTAGGAAACAAAGATATGCAATCTATTATAATTCCACGACAGAGCACTTTAACAATTACTTGAAAATATTTGCAATATATCTAACATGTAACACACATCAAATAATTCAAGCAATGACGATCAATTTCGGTAGATGCAAAATATTCTAGAAATTAAATTTCTAGAGATCAAACACTTTAAAACACCATGAAAATTAAATGCTAATCAATTCCAATCCTAGAATTAAAATGATTTATGCTTCGTGACCCAAATCTAGGAAAATTTACCACTTTCCTATAGTTAACCTTTAGATATAAAATATTTAAGCGTGTTTAACTATAGAGAAATGAAAAAATGTCAATACCACAAAAGTTCTCTTTTAGATTTTACCCTTAACACACAAAAAGAACACCAAGAAGGAACTAAAGATTGACAAATTTAATTAGTTCTTAGGAAAACTTTTTCAATGTGCTAAGCACTACTTAATGCGGTAAATGATCAATGTGACCAAAATAAATAAATTAAAAAAAAAAAAAATTAATGGGCAAGAGGCCACATAAAAAATTTAAAAAATCCTTTAATGTGAAAATTTAATTTGGATTTAAATTTTTAGTCACATAGAATGAAATTATATTTTTAGGTTTTTTAAATGTTTAAAATCTTTAGATTTTATATTTTTTTAAATTTTAAATAAAATCAAAATCAAAATCAAAATCATAAAGAAAAAATGAAAACAAGAGTAAATTAAAATCAAATAAAAATAAAACAGAAATCGAAATTTTGAATTTGTTTGTTTGTGTTTTAGATTTCAAAAAAAAGAAAGAAAAAGTAAATGAATCAAAACAAAATGAAAGTCGTAAAATCAAAATACATCAAACCTAATCTACCCTAACTAACCCTAGCAACACACAAACACAAGAAAAAAATGGAAAATGAAAATCGTAATGTGCTTGTAGGTCTGGCAGCAGCATGAAATAGCTTTGATGGCAGAGGGATGATGACAAGGGGATGGAGTGCAGGCAATGATGGTAGCGAAGGATGGAAGCGTTTGAGAGCCGCAGAGCAGTAGAATGCATGGAATGGAAGAGCAATTTGAGAGAGGAGGGCTTTATTGGGACGCAAAGGAGAAAGAAAAAAGCTACAGGGAAGGACGCAGATCTATGAAGGAAGGTGCAGATGCAAAAAATGTGGGTAGAGGGCAGCAGATCAGGTATGGAATGTGATGGAAATGAGGGACGGTTTAAGGAGAAAGAGAAGTGAAGGGAAAGGGCAGTGTTGAGAGCTGCGGAAGAGTTGGATGTAGGAGGAATAACGCAGCAAGGAAAAGCTGCGTTTTGAGGGAGGTGCAGCTGCGTGCTAGGGCAGGAATGAATGGCAACGACAAAGAGGAATAGGTTGAGGAAATGGAGAAGAGAAAAATGCAGGAAGGCAACAACGAAGAGGGAGGCTACAACAGCAAATGGCAAATAAACAATTTTGAAATCTCCTAGAGACCTAAAAAAACGTAGCAAGAGCAAAACGATTTCGAAAAAAATCCCTTTGGAAAACCCCAGGCAGCAAACAAATCTGAAAACCTTAGGAAGCAGAGAAACTATAGCCCAAACACAAGATAAACCCAGAAAACGAATTTCACACTTATTCTTAAGATTTATCAACGAAACCTTCATAAAGTTATTTCCAGATTAAAAAATAAAATAAAATTAAAACACTTGGACTGCAAAATAATGACCTTGCAAAAGTTGGTTTTAAAGCCAGATCTTACCCTTCAGGGCCTAGATATGGCTTCAAATCAAACTTCACCTTCAGATTTGCAACCTGTACCTGAAAATAAAAAACACCCAGAACTCGGATATACAAAAAAATAAAATAAAACCCAAGAAAATCTAAGTCAGAAAACCCAAAAACTTTAGAGACAGGAATGGCAGATCTATATCATATCTGGAGAGTGTGAGTCCAACTCCGCTCCCAGATATGATAATCTAAGGCTCTTAACAACCAGATTTATCAATTTAGCACATGAAAAAAATTAAAATTTTAAATTTTAAATGAGGTGCTTAGCTCAAAACCCTTCATGCATCACCCATAAAATCTTATGATAGGCCTGACATCAAATCAAGCTGGGCCCTTCAAAAAATACGGATCGGGAGTTCGCTGGTCCAACCAAAAACTTCCCCTAACGCCGGAGGATCTGAAAATCAAGACTTCCTTGCAAAACTCAATTCAACCATCAAAATAGAGCGAGAAAACAATAATAAAATTCAGATAAATAGAGATACCTGCTATTATATTCAAAACTTAAATTATCATTTAAATCCCATCGATTGAGCAAGATACATGTACTCAAATCAGTCTTCAGAAGCTATCATCACTGGCTAAAAAGAAATTTATGCATGAAAATGACACATCTTACAGTATTTCCATGAAGAGTGACACCGGCGTAAATTAACCCCAAAGTCTTTCTTTATTATTCAGAAAAAGATTACATGAGAGCTTTAGCTTAGCACACGACTTAGATCAGATGAATTGACTGACAAATGACCTCCTATTTAAAGATAAATCCTCCAACGGCTAGTTCAAGTGATCCTTGTCAAAGAAATCTCAACCGTTGATGAGGATCAAAATTTCTTTTAATCTCATCCATCAAAATTTTAAATTCTTGAGGAAATTCAAAATTTTCAATTATAAGCATTTCAAAAATTAAAATTTTGAATTAATTTCCTCAAACTTTTAACTTTGACCTAACCCGAGGGACCAAAGGCTTAAAATTTATCAAAATAATCAATTTACCTTAGTCTTGGGACCTCTTAAAATTTTATTTTTAAGGACCGACGAATTTTTCCTTCGGAGAATTTAAATTTACCTAGGACCTAGAATTAATTAAAATTTTGGCTTAGGATTTTAATTAATTTTTTGCCAGAAAATTTAATTAATTAACCTATGAGGGGATAAATTATTTTTCCAATCCTCAAGACACTTTACATCATAATTTTCATATTTTTTACATCTCAAGGGGAAAACCCATCTGTAAAAGACCCTCATAGACTACCCATTTCTGCGACACAAATATAATCCAACTAACTAAGCAATTTGTAATAAATTAACCTAACCAAATAGTTAGGACTATTCCCAAATCACTTTTACATAGACTCAATCTAGAACACTAGGACTCGCCTAATATCCTAGTGATAAAATACATTCTGGCTTTGGGGTAAGACTGAAGGAAAACTCTGTTGACCATCCGAGAATGGATCGGTGAGACAAAAAACCTCCCGGAATGTAGATTGTCACCAGAAAAGTAGGTTTACCTAGGCAATTACATACATGACACAGATCTGCAGAGATTATTTACATCATATACATGCAGAATGGGTTTATATTATAACATGATCCTTAATTTGATGATGATAGTTGGATGCCACAAACACATCGATCAGGCGTTATCCCTTTTGCGAAAAAAGGGGGTGTACTGCTATGGTCGTTGACATGTAGTGGTCAACACCTCCATACTTATCTCATTCAAAAATTTAATGTTGAACCTTGTGGTCAAGAAGGGGTCTCTCCAATCAGGTTGGCCATAAATGAAAATAGAAGTGTCATTCCAAAATCGAATTCTCTTCTCATAAATTGAAAGGGTAACATATTCAGGAAGGAAACATAGGGGTGGAGAGTGCCCTCTCAACCGCATTTGGAGAGACAGACTAAACTACCATAAATACACAAGAATATTAAAATAGGGGTTCGATTCTTGTCTTGGAAGAGAGCATTCTTGAGGAAAAATCAATGTTGGAATAACAAATGGATAACACTACACTGGACAGTTGTTGTTCACCCTTCAGTTTCTTTTCCTGGAGATTGCCAAGCTTGAGCATGAGGGGAGTGTGATTAAACGTATAGGTGCTTGATGGAACTGATAAAACATTGGTACTTGCTACAATTAGTAAACTATTGTGCTTGTCTCCAGCTGAGAAACCACCTATACAATGGTTCACTTGTGCTTGTTGGGACTGATAAACCATTAGTGCTAGCTACAACTAATAAATTAGCGTGCTTTTCTTTGGCTGATAAACCACCTGTAAGGGACAAAACTCCTACAATTCATGGTTGAATTGCCAGGGAATTTGAATTCTCAAACTTTGGAAATGGCTTGGGAATGGCAAATTACGAAACTGAATATTGTGACTACCTATGGTTGGGAGGTTAACGTGGAGCCCTTCTCCAATCACCAACATAAATTAGCGTAACCAAATAAGTAGACCAAACCTCTTTTTATGAATTACAAATATTAATTAGATTGCATATGTTAGCATAATTTTTTAGGGTGCACATCCTTTTGCTTCCTGCTCTCAAATTGAATTTATGTATTATTTTGTGTAATACACATGTAATTGGTGGAAAATTAGAGCATTCACTCTTTACTTACAAATTGAATAAATGTAAAAATTAATGCCGTAAATGATAGCACTTCGATACACACACACTTGGTGGGATCTCACCCAAAGCGTACCTCTGTCTAAGACACTACACAGTTCTTGAGCGTTTGCATTTTACCCATATGAAATTGATCATGTGTTTAGGTGGCACCAATTGGCCAGGTACAACATTAATAGTTGTGCTTATAAATTAGTTGGGCCGTGTCAGTGTTCTTTTGTGCTAGTTTTAATTGACCTCAATGCCTCTGTTAGACATATGTATATATGTGTGTGTGTGTATTCCACCACTTTTTTATGAGGTAATATGTTAATTAAAAAGTTATAAGTATTCCTCTTTATTTTGGTATACACCTTAAAGTTGGAGCAACAAAACTGCCTGGTTGATTAATGGAGTAATATATTAATATCGTAATTAATAATATTTGTTGTGTTTATGGAGTTTTGTATATATATATATATATATATATATTCAAATTGTTTGCAACAAATAAACCCATGTAATCAATCTTTGTCAAGCCACAACATTTAACCAATTTTTGTTTCAGATATGCTGATGAATTTTAAATATGTGTGTGTGTGTGTGCAAATGAAACACACTTGGAGTTACATTGGGTTATATATATATATGATGTTCCAGTGGTTACATTAAGTCCGTCATCAACATTGAACAACGAAGCACATAACCACATCTTCCATCGCCATAGTGTTGTGGTAAACCTTCAATATAAACCTTGGGACCCTTGACCCTCAATGGGGCAGAGGTAGGTCTCGCATATCCACTATACTCTAGCATTTGTCGTCAGCTAACGATGGAAAATGATGGTATAAGCCCCCAATCCCCGATGGGGCGGAGGCAGGTCCTACATATCCATTGTACTCTTGCATTTGTTATTGGTTGACTACTGAAAATGATGGTATCAACCCTTGGGACTCTGACCCACGATGAAGCAATCGGTGGGTCCCTCACAATTTTACCTTATATCTAATTTCAACGTAGTGCAAGGATAACGTTTGGTGTAAACACTTGGAACCCTGACCCCTGATGGGGAAATGGGTGGGTCCATCACATTTTTACCTTATATCCAGTTTCAACATAGTGCAAGGATAACATTTGGTGTAAATTCTTCGGAGCCTTAGCCCTTAATGGTGCAACAAATAGGTCCCTCAATGTAAGTGTTGATTTCGTTGCCAGCTCAGTTAGTGGCTTTGATAGTTGTATTATATATATATATATATATATATATATATATATATATATATATATATATATATATATATATCATAGGAGTTTAATTCCTGCAACATGTTTAATTATGCACTTGGTACATGAAATATGTTGTTTTTGTACATATTGATATATGAAGTGGTTTTTTTGTATCTACACAAAAACACACACACACCCACACACACATACTCATACACTCTCGATGAGTCTCATAAAGTAGAATCATTGACCCACAAGAAGATTGAAATTAAAAAGAGAAGCCATGTAATGACCATGTGTAATGCTAGGGTTAACATGATCACATTAACAAAGACAGATTATCCTTTAAGTGTTACTTCCATTCCGAGATTTGAATCGACAAGTATTTCACATCATCAGGAAAATCACACCGAGTTGCGCGCAATGGCATCAAAAACTAATTATACAAGTTCTTAGAAGAAATGGCATTTTGGTGGCTAGTACATTGATAAACATTGAGAAATTTGAGCTAAAATTTTAGTAGCACCCTTCCACGACCCATATTATTATAAGGCAGTGGTAGGTAGTGTTACATGGATCTTTATCCGGGTTGAAAAAAAGTAAGAAATTCCATACCTCCTCTTCTGTATTAGGGTATAGAAAAGCTTCATTATCCTCTTTGGAATCTGCATGAGGAATATTCTCCAATATATCACACACATTGTCCTCCTCATTACCTGGTTCTTCATAGAGAGAACATAAGTGATGAACAAAATCCTCTTTAATCTGTGGGAGATTTTAAATTAGTTTCCCGCCGAGATAGATTGAATTTATATTATCCTTCTAAGTTCTCCTTATGGCCTGATAAAGAAAAAAATAATTCTTATCTCCTAATTGAAGCCACATGCTACTGGATTTGAGTCACCATTCTTCCTCCTATTTTCTAAGAGCCTTGTGATATCTACCAAAAATTGATTTTCCTCCACGAGGAGCTCCTTGGAGATGGGGAGATGCTCCATTTGTTGTTTTAATGCCTCTAATCGATTTTTATGTATAAGAACTTGAATTTTTAAATTTAAAGCATTTTTCTTGCCCCGTTGTTTTAAAGCCACTTTTAGATCTTTAATTTTCTATTCACAAATAAAAAATAGATAATTTATTATCCATTTTCCCCGATATTGTTAAACAACTTCCTGAAATGTAGGCTTATGAAGCCATAATTGATTAAATTTGAAAGGCAAAGGGTTATAGTCCACTACAGGTTGAATTTCTAAAGAAATAGGATGGCGAATGGAACCACTCCAAGACAACGTTTTAGAGGAAACTAACAAATTTTGATTTAAGAAAGAACTGGATACAAGAAATTGATCCAGTCTCACAATTATGTGACCGTAGCCTATACTTTGGTTACTCCATGTATAATTGTTTAAATTCGTGGGGCTTGATATTTATCAAACAAATTTACTTATAAGGTCTTCCATTTTCTCTTGAAAAGGGTCTCTAATTGGGGATCCTCCATTCTTTTTGCATAGATGGAGAGTAGTGTTAAAGTTGCCTCCCAAAATACAATTTAGTCCTATAACATTTGTAGGGAAGACCAACATTCTATTTTTTGTTGAGTGGATTGTCATATAAATATTTAAGAAACAACATGGTTTTTGAGAATGTGGATTGAAAAGTTGAACCATGAGCCAATGAACAATGGATTGACAAGAGAGAAATTGAAACTGAAGAGAAGACCACACATTGCACAAACCTCCTAAGGCTCCATGAGAATTTATTGGTTGGAGTTCACATCTAATCCATAAATTTGAACATTTTTGGAGAACATTTTGTTCCCCCAATTTAGTCTCCTGGAGAAGGGGAACCGAAGGTTTTTCTTTTCAACTAGGCTTGTAACTTTGAGCATTCTTTTTTCTGATCCTAATCCAATTTCAGGAGAGGACTTTCATCATTTACTTGTGGATTTAGATTCCCCTTGTACAAGCATAGGGCCACTTGCTTTTCTATTTTTATTGAATGTAATTTATGAAAAAATTACTTTTCAAATTGGATAATCATGTATTTTGTTCATCTTGGCTACTAGCTTGGAGGTGTGGGAAAATACTTATACAAATTTAATAAACAAAAACTAGTTTGCAAATCATTCTACTCTCACAAAAATATACCTCAAAGTCACAATCCAAATTGTCATGGACATCTCATTTGAAATTGAAAAATTTGGCTTTTTTCGAAATAATGAACTAGTTTGCAAAGCATTCTACTCTCACAAAAATATACCTCAAAATCACAACCCAAATTGTCATGGACGTCATATTTGAAATTGAAAATTTTGGATTTTTTCTAAATACATTCATTATTGATAAATTTAATTCCCAAAGTAAAAACTCTAACCAAAGTATTTTCATAACAATCTTGTAAATACTACTATTGTGTGAAATATTTGGTAAATTTAATTTCCAAAGTAATAACTCTAACCAAAATACATTCATAACAATCTTGTAAATACTACTATTGTGGAATATTTGGATTGACGTCTCATGTTATTTAATTTTAATATGTTTACCTTAATAATGTTAAATTTTAGTTCATAAAATAATGTCACTAATTCAATTAAAAAACATAATGGATATAAACTTGTTCATATTGGTTTAGTTATTATTAAATTGTATCTTAATAATTTGTAATATAGTGAGTTTGTAGAGTTTGTTTCAGGCCAATGCGAATATATTTTTGTAAATCAATTTTAGCGTCAAATATTATTCAACACTCAAATTCATTTGTACAAGTATTCATAACAATATTATTGTACATGAATGAAGAAGAAAAACAATAAAATTAACATATACACTAAGTTTAACATATGGAGAGTTTCTTTTAGCTTGTTGGTTAATAGCTAAAACTCTATATTAATTATGAAATCCTCCAAATATTTGTATATGGTGATTCACTAGATTTGCATGCATAAGGTAAAGTGTATAAAAGGAACCCAAATTGCTTGTAATAAGTCACATGCTCTAATGGAAGAAATAATTCAAAGTGAAACGTTGATTACTGAAATTAGTTATTTTCATGTAGATGCTACTATATGGGCTTGATAACAAATAACTTTATTTAAGCCTTTCTCATTATTTTTCTTTTACATTTTTCAGGCATTCAAATGTAATCTAGATGAGTTGAAAGCATCTTTATAGTTCTCCTCCAACTTCTTTACCAATATGTAGATAATGAGATTTGCTTATGTCTTCTCTTTCTTGCTAGGTGGATTAACCTTTGCTTTCCACTAGGTGGGTTAAGAAATATTTGTTCTAGGGGATGGGTTAATATTCTTAACTAGCACAAATAGTGTAAACACTTCACATCATTTGAAGAACATTAGATGATTGGAGATTGATCTCATGTTTGCCATACATTCATGCAATCCCTCCCTACTGATAAATTGCACTTACTACAATATAAAGAAATGTAAGCGATGGTTTCTACATTCTCTTGTGGCTGAGACCAACAACAATGAAACAAATTCCTGTATTTTATTGTCAACATGGACGTCATTGAAATCAACCAACACCCACAACTTCCACCAGCAATTTCATAATTGAAGGAGTTGGATTTAAATAATTTACAACTCTATTGTTTACCCAAATTGAAATGTATGTTATACAAATATCATAAATATCATGTTTTTAGTTGTTTTACTTGAACGACTTGGATTAGGTGGATTTTCTTCAAATGCATGTTAGACTGTTAAGAAAAAATAATAACAATGCTAATAAATCATCTTCATCTAATGTATCAGAAAACAACATTTATTTCCTTTTTAAGGCTCTTTTCCTTAGAGAGATATGATACTTCTATAAGAGAGGGATGTTCTGGGCTTTTGGATATTTTTATTTTTACTTCTCCCCATATAAGATTTCTAAGAACCCATCACTATTTCAATGCTATGTTTTAGTCTAGATGCCACCCAATGCCCATATGTAAAAATATGACTTGCTTTTAATAAATTATTTGTTCCTAATCCAATTTTTGCACCCTTAACATTTAATCAAATTTCTTTAGGCCAAAATTTTATTAGCTCCATTTAAATACAAAACCTTGCTTAATGAGTGCTATTCTTTTATTAATTTTGGGGGAGCAAAACTAAAGCTTCCTATAATGTTTCTAATGGTAACTTGAGGTGCGAAGTCCTCTAAATGACATAGGAAAACCGAGAAGTCTAACCTATGTTAGCATGGAATATACTGCATCAAAGGAGGAATAGAAGGAAGGGAACCAAAGCTTTCATGCATAAATCAACACATTCTAAAGAACCAATATCTAGAGGGAAAGGTGTGCTCCTTGCCCTCCATGGAATTAGACTCCACAATGAAGGATAAAACAAGCATAAGGGTAAGCTTCTTCATTGAGAAGTGGTTTTTAGGATTGAGAGATCCATTGGGGTGGATCTAAGAGTACATGTTGGAATTCATTGAACTAACAACCAAATAATGACCCATAATGAATTTGACTTATTCTATAGTCTTTTTCCCAAGAGAGACAATGGGGATCTAGGTTGTTTTCTGATGGTAAAGTAGTCATGAGGAAGAGAATGAGAACTTCTAGTAGAAATCATGTGTGGTAAACTCCTCAAAGTTTTTTTTTGGGTACTTTTGCATGATCCAACAACTTTAGAGAAAGATAGAGGTACCACTGGGGCCCTCTAAAAAAGATCAAGGCATATTGGTACCAAAAAACTTGTAGGATAAAAATCCTTTGAAAAAACCTTGACAAGTCATTATTAAAATCCTCAAGAAACTACTTAGAAGCCACTAATTTAGCTTTAGATATTCATTGCACTAAGCATCCCTTTGCATTTCCATGAATAAGGGTTTCAGGTTGAGTCAAATGATGAGTTGATCATAATACACACCCTTCCAAAACCTAGCTTTGACCTTAACTGGATCTCTAAGTTTCAATTTCTAATTTCGACTGGGATCTCCATGACCTTCAATCACACTCTAGTTAAATACATAGCTTAGGTTCACACATAAATATTTCAATTAAAAACTATGATGATGTACAACATTACTTCCCTCACATGAAATGATTATATGGATTGTACATCGCACTTCTGAAACCTTTGCTCCTCCATCCATTGCCATTAATAATAGCCAATTAATTACAACAATTAAGGATCTTTTCGCTGACACTAATGATAATTTATACTAGAAAACAATTTGCAAATATCACTCAATAGAAAAGGAGATTTACATACAATGATATTGTTAATTATCTAAAATACACAACATTTTTAAATTATGAATGGAAGAACCTATAGGTCAATTGTGATTATGTTATTATGCATCTACATTTCACCTTATGTTGAGAAATTTGTTGGAAAGGTCCACACTTTTTTGTGGTCTTAAGTATACAACCTTACTTTTGCTATTTATTTACATGACATAAACAAAATTCTTTGATATCAAATTAGTGAAACTCATAAATTCCAAAATAATTATATGTTTAGAAATAATTATATGTTTATATGTAGTGTTGGGATTAAAGATTAAAATGTGCATGATATTTTTGTTGAAAAATATGGTTAAAAATGTAATACAATAAAATATGTCTGATTATATAATCAGAGCTATAAATAATAATAAACACTTTCCAAATTCCAACATGTATGAAGCACCTTTCAACTTTTAAATTTGAAATTCTCACTTTCTTGTGAATGTAGGTTTGTATTAAAATATAAGCTTATGTTATATTTGTTTTTTGTCATTAACTTCATGAGACAGAATATTTAGTGCTTTTAAAAACCTAGACTAACATATAATCCATGCTACTATTGTATGCTTTGACATATGTATAAACATGAGCACAAACACAAACTTGAATCTTATATAAACAATACCAACTCTTACATTTATCAATCCAACAAATTACCTTTTTAACAAAAAGGTTTATGTTATATTAATTATAGGCATATTCTAATTAAATTATATTATATTTATATTTATATATATATATATTTTAATTTTAATAATAATGTGTTAAAATAGTAAATTTAAAATATATAATCTACAAAATTGAAAGGCCATTTTTTTTTTCTTTTCAAAATGTTAATACATTTGATTCAAAATAAGATTAAAACAAGTGGGGAGGTGGAGGAATTGTCCAGATGATCAAAAGTGGTCGGAAATCTAGGCAAAAAAATTTCAAAAAATCTTGTAGAGGCAATGTTTGAATCAAGTTTTTGATGGTGGAAATGAATTTAGCACCATCAAAAATTTCTAGAGTACCTAAAATTATGAAGTTTGACAATTTTTACTTAAATTTACAAAAATCCCTGCTGTATTTTTCCAAAATATGACCAGAAATTCCATAACTTTCAGAGAAAAAAAAAAATCGTTACACTACGAGATAGAAAACTATTTAAGAATAACTTAACCCATAACCCACCTTTATACCTCACATGGCCAACATCACAAACACCTTAACTATATAACGCACCTTTATACATTATATGGCCCCAAATTTACACTAAAAAAACTCTAAAATAAGGCTGATTTCAAAATTTTAAAGCGAAACAAAACAAGGGACGCGAGATGAGCTTCCGTAGCCCAGCCCAAGGAGATTGCATCGATTTTATGCGAAATTTGAAAGGATTGGGTTTTGGATAAAGTGGCATAGGAGCGCACAGTCACATTTGAGCATGGAACATGATAGTGCAGATGATAACAGTCAATGTTGCACGCGTATCTCTCGGTTCTCTTACACCAATGCCACGGCTCTTACCCCGTCCTCAACCTCTGCACATTCTTCCACAAGGTTAGTTTAGTGCCCTATTTGTATTTTGCTAATGTTAATCTTGCTCTTCCTCTTACTCCTCATCATGTCATTGTGTAGTTGGCTTTAGGATACACGGAATATCTCTCAGAGCCAAACATTGCCGATGCAATGCCGGAAGCCAGAAGTATACTTCATCCGCAGTTGACGAATATCATAAAGTGAGTAGTTGCAGACAAATCTATTTGTAATTTGAAAATACCCAATTTCATTTTCATCCATGGGGATCGATATCACGTCTTACCTACTGGCAAATTTCATACCAAACCAACTTCATGTTCCCTCATCCCTAGTTTATTGTAAATAATAATTAGATAAGTGTTGGAACATGGTTTTTGGAGAATAATGCAAGGATTTATGATGTTTATTTGAATTTTTGCAATGATCTCAAGCATTTCACTTTGTCCTTTGCTAGTTATAGGGAAGCAATTTTCCGGATAATTAAGTTTCGTTTTGCTTTTGGTTGGGTTCCAATCCTGACAGTATTTGGATGATCACTGCCCATGAAATTTTATAGCATTATCATACAAATTTTTGGATGGATATTGGAAATTATGTCAATGGGACGTCAGTTCACTTGTGAGGTTAATGGGAGTATTAGCATTAGGTTTCATCAGAGTTCCATTCCTGCTGTGGTCTGCCTCACCCAAATGGAGATTAATGGGTGTATTAATATTAGGCTGCATATTAAGGTTCCATTTTTGCCAATTTTACCTCACCCAAATGGTACGACTTTCAAAGGAATGAGGCCAGGTGCAAGTCTTAAACAATTTTGATGGAAATAGTTACCTCTTAGATAGGGCACATAATCTGCAGGAAGTCCGCTGAATGTTGTGTAGCCCCTTGGGGCATGTTCCTAGGAACACTTGCAACAAAAAATTACGTCAAAAAGTGATATTTTAAATGCATATGATAGAAAGTGTTGCTTCTTTGTACATTGCATTGGCTGCATTCTAATGTTACTAGTGTAGTTAAAATAGAGCACTGCAGTTGCTAGGAACATGTCATGGTCCAGAAGGAGATGCAGGTTACATTCCTTTGGGTGTGATACATGTTTATGCAAGTTATTATGTCAGTATACGGACAGTTGGATCTTCTGTGTTAGCATACCAAGCTTGTACTCATGGCATTGTAATATTTTTCCCCATCTACTTTTGTAATTGTTTCCATGGTTGCTGTTATTAAGGAAATTAAATATTTTTTTAACTGAAAATGTTGAAATTCTTGTGTATGAGTGTCTGAGGAATTGCAGCAAAATTGAAGTTGATATTGCTGGAGAAGCTTTAAAATTAAATATCAGGGCTAGAGCCCATCTGTGTCAAACAAGGCTTAGCCTTGTATGACACTCATGATTTTTTTATGGCTATTGATGATAAAAGCAAAACAAGTGATGACTTAACATCTCAAAGTAGTTGTCACTCTTCACCACGGCATGAATTCTGCTTATCCTTCTCGATCCTACTTGTTATCAAATCTCTTTTAAGACTTGCTGTTTTGTGGTGAGATAGTCGGAGCATCCTCCAATGAAGATATATGCAGAGCTTGAGTTTTTCTTGTACTTTAATTTGGATGATGTCAATTGTCTTCCTTATATTGGCATGCATGTCATTCGACCAGTCAATCATCTTCAAATGGTATAGACAACAACTCAAACTATTCAGGCCATTTGCATGATGGTCAAGCAGTTTCAGATCAAACACTTCTGATGGGCCTTAGTATTACAACAAGAATGTTGGAACTCATGAGGGGCTCAACTTTAACTATCAACCCGGGATTCGTACAAACTTAAGAGGTATCAGTAATATATGTACAACAAACAATACATTCTACTTAGGTTGATCTGATGCAGCGAAGAGAGGTCAAGATGCACAGAGACCACTATGCTAGAGGAAATGCTTGGAAAATTAAGTGAATAATAAAAAACCTATTCTAACTTGAAGGAAAGGAAGCAACTGAAATAGACCCTATTCTATTGTAGAAAATTAAATGACAGAAAGTAATTCTAATCGCAGGAATGTAAAGGGAAAAATGCAATTCTTCTCGGTTTTGCAAAAAGTAGATCTATGCTATTGCAGAAAAGGAAGAGACTGAAGTAAATCCCATTCTACTTGCAAGAAGGCAAAGTAGATACTTCAAGAATGCTGAAAAGAAATCAATCCTACCTTATTGTCCATAACAAATCAAAGACAGAAAAAACACCAACCCTAATTGTAGAAAGGAAACTACAACTATTAAGGAAAAGTTCCTAAGGGGTGTCTGATCCTCTAAACTCCATCTTTAAGGTCTTATTGTCATTGTTAAATGCTGAGGGATGATGGACAAGCTTCTAGTGCAATTTTGGAGGCGTTCTAAGGCAATCTGCGTATTGTTATAGGATGCATTATTCTGCTATAGGAAACATCCGAGAACAACTTTATGAAGTCTAGGAGTGGTTTGAAGGGTGGAAAAGGTGGTTGAAGGTTGTGGAAAGTAAAATAGGACCTTACCAAGCTTAGGCACACTCAATGAGTCCACTTATGTTGGGAAGAAACAAGACTGGGGTTTTTTTGTAGCTTGGTTAGGTAGATTTTAGCTTATTGGTAGTTTGCAAAGATGTAAAGTAGTAAGTGAAGAGATGATGAGGTGAGTGGTGCCAATGCATGAAAAAAATACTAATTCAACCTATGAAACAATACCATCCATTTGCAAGCAAAGTACATGTCTCACTGATAGAAGCAAAATGTTTAAACAACTGTCAAACTACTAATTGCAGAAAGCAAAATAATAATGGAAAGGATGAGTTGAATTTAGAATGAAAACTACTGTTGCATAGAGGAAAATATTTTTGTGCTTATCAGAACAAGTTACATAACCAAACTTCAGTAAGGATCTCACTTATAAACCCTGCAAAGGCAATGCTTTTCTTAGAAATGAGACTTGCAGAAGATCACAACTAAAATGCATGAAAAGGAAATGCACATGAAGGGGCATGAGCACTTGGGTTGGGCCCTAACCCAAGGAGACTCAGGTCCCTTGGAAGAAAATTAGACTGAGACACGGAAATGCTTTTCATAAATCTCCAAAAGTGCTCATACATGAAACATAACAACTGAAATGATAGGCGTGAGCCTTTCTTTGATTATGGCTATCTTTCTCCTAGAATTTGAATCCCCTACTAGGCTGTTGAGGCCCTTTATTTACACAAAAAGTGTTCAAGGGGCAACCTCCTTGAAGGGAGGAATGTTTCCCTCCAAAATCCCTAAAAATGTGGATCGGGTTCCCTAGTGTTCTTACAGCCACAGGGAAGTAGTGAATGTCCATGAGCTAACCAAGTTGTGATTATACTATAGCAAGGAAGAAGTCCCCATGATTCTCTCTTGTTGTTCTTCTATGTGATCTGCACAATAAATCCTCAATATCCTACAATGTACACATTAATGTAATAGGCACACATAATATAGCAAAAATCTCTTAACCTTCCTATGAACACATTAAAGTTTGAAAAAGACATTATCAAGTGCAGAAGGAATTGTTAACTATGCCAAAGGATGGTCAGATGGGCCTTAAATTATACCTATTTGGGAGGCCAATCAACTTCCATAGTGATTTTCAAGGCTTTCCCAACAGTTTTTTCACTTGAAACTTTCTGAACATTTTATGGACCTTCTTTATGTTGTCCCCCTTGTCAAAAGGTTTCAAATGAGCTATTGTATACTCAAATCAAAATTTTGAGCGAGTGTTATGGTCCTGACAAGTTGATTGTCACATTTCCTGTTGACACCGCTCACTCATGACCTTTTAGTGTCTAGTCTCATGACATTTTTTGTTAGCTTTAATTGGCAACATTTACACTGTTTAGAGGTACTTCATAAGTTTTGGGGTACATGGTGTATGTTCAACCTTTGCATGGTTTGAGATGGAGATCCTTTATGATGACAAGAGATCATTGAGGTCTAAGAACACTTTAAACGAAATTATTGATACATTCCTCTTGTTCCAAGAATTAACCACAAATTTCTAGTTTCATTGATCTCTGTATAGGTTTGCATTTCAAGCCTCATACTACAGTATTGTGATGGCAACAAAGTCCTTTTTGTTGACATGGTCAGTGAAATTCATGACCTATATGAATCACAAAGACAAATTATAAATCAAAACAAAAATGTAGGTTAGCTTTTCCATCATCTGAGGAAATTCAGATTCTATAAGGTTATCTATGAGACTTCTCGTTCTTCATCTTTGATTGGGACATTCCCGACCTTATGGAATTTAGTATTTAGGTCTTCAAACTAAGGCATCCCTTGGTTTGTTGAAATATATTGAGGCCTTTCAGCCTACCTTCAACATAAATTTTAGTCTTTGATCTTCTCACAGGTGCAATAATGATTTCGACCTTAAATAAGGGCTTTGACGCTTTTGATCTTGGACTGAGGCATGTTGACTTGTCAAATTCTGAGGCTCTCGGTCCTCCTTTTGACTGAGGTCTTTCTCTAAGGTTTTTTCGGCCTATTTGAGATTATCTTTAGAACTTCTAGGACTTGTTCAAAATAACCTTGGTCTTCTTCAAAATTTTGGACTATGGTTTCTATCCTCTTCATAAATGTGAGAATGCCTTAACCTTAAAACTGGATCATGGTCTTCTTTTATGTTAATATAAATCTTGTCTTCATAAGCAAGGGTATTATCAAACTCAATCCATTTGAGATTAGGGCTTTCTTTAGCTTAGATAAAGAACTAGTTTGTATTTCAAATCATGAATAATAGGGTAGATCTAGGCTTCTTCTTGAGGCTATTCTTTTACCCAAGCTCTGATCCCATGTTTATTTTTCGAAAGTATCCTCTAAACTGATAATTACTTCTTATGATTTCTTCACAGGTTAATTCTTTCATACATTCTTATTCATCAGAAAGCAATTACAGAGAGGATATCAACAGTAGAACAAAATACTAGTAAGATGATAAGAGACAACCACACAAGAACACAAACATTTTTACCCTTGGAAGACCCAGATGGGGGAAAATCCCAACAACCTTTCCCTTAGAGAAATTCTTCAGTTCAACAAGAGACACATCTAGATCATCTAGCTTGTTCAAGCCTAGTCCACTGCCTCCTAGTCAAGTCATCTGTCCAAGAAGCTCTGAGTAATATGCTTTGCTAGGGCAGAAATTTGGTCTCCTTCTTTATCCATGAACTCAGTCCTACAACATAGTTATACCTCAGAAATTCATCCCTTCTACCATAGAGGTTCGATCCTTCATCACAAAAATTCGTCCTTCAACATAGTGCTTTCACAGAGATGTGCACCTGCAGTCGAGATAGAAATTAAGCCTTGAACTCATCCTTCTTCCTTGTCTCCTTTGCATGGCTAAACAAAAGATTATGCCTCAGAAGATTCGGTCTAGGTTATTCATCAATGATTATTCCTTTTCCTCATCAAACAATGCTTCAAACTCATCCTTTTCTCTTGCCTTAGGAAGTCCGAATTCACTTTAACAAAACGAATCTGAATGGTGCTTGAGAGGAATCCGAATGCGTCACATATATAGTGATCCAATAGGACGAATGTAGGGAAGTGTATCTTAAAGTTTAGAAACCTTGGCGAATCTTACTAGTCCTCGATATGTAAATTGTAAAATTTTGATGATATTTTTGTAAAAATATTTAGGTTTCTAATTATTTTAGATTAGTATATATAAAATTTTGGTTATTTTTAGGGTAAAATAATTTTATACTATAAAATAAAATTTGGGCGAATCAATTTTCAAAAAAATGGAAATTGGCAAATCCTTTTTTTGGAAAAAGCATTGAATATTAGCCCCTAAAATTTTCCCTAGGCCTGAATGGGTGCCATTGAGGGCTGGGTCGACTTGACTAGGTGGAGGGGCGACTTGGCTTCTTGGAGCCAAAAATTCAAATAATAAAACTTCAAATTTTCTTCTTTTAAAACCAACATGAAGAAAATGTAAAATATTTTTCTCTTTTGACAATAGCGTGAAGAACATGCTTTACAAATACATCAATGACAAATAATAATTATGAAGACCGACCATGGCTACAAAATTCAATAGAATGGACTAGTCTTCTTGAAAGTGGTGGATACCTATGGAAAATACAAGGATGCATTGTATATCTGTGAGTTGTTCATTAGAGTTATTGAAGATGTATGTGTTGATTACTATGCAAAGTATTATAGATAATGTACTCCATTTGCAAGGCTGCTGGCATGATAGTGGAAGCTGAATACCCAGAAATATTTTGGACACCTTGCATTGTTCATTCTTTTAATTTAGCACTTAAATCTATTGCTTTGGATGTGACATGGATTGGAAATCTTATTAAAGATGCATGCCATATCCACAAATTTGTACAAACCATTACCAATGTTCTCAGAATCTATAAAGAGTACACATATCTAGCATTATTGAAGATTACATATATGTTGTTTGTGTCCTCATTCATCATGCTTAAGAGGTTGAGGGAGGTCAAGATGGTTCTTTGATCCATGGTTATTTTAGAGTTTTGGTATTTTTGAAGAAAGACAGATCAAGCTTCTTCAAAAAAGGTCAAGAATACAACCAGATATGATGGTTGGTGGGAGAGGGTAGATCTTACCATTAAGTTCATGGACCATATCATCTCTTTGTTGTAGTTTGCAAACATGGAGCAGCCCATCCTAAGATAAGTTTATGAGGCATGGGATTCCATGATTGAGTACATGAAGACCATTATTTTACAGAATGAGTTCCCTGAGTATGGTTCATTGGCAGAGGTCTTTTTCAGTGTTCACCACCATATAGCATATTCTTGTCAGCAGGTGGGATAAGAAAGAGTGCATTCTATTTGCCCAAGTTGAGTTGACTTTATATCACATGCATGTGTTATTGTATGTGGGAGGCACATCATTGGAGTAGTTGGGCATGCATTGGATGTTTTATCTTCAATTTTTATTTATTTCGGAGAGCAGTGCTGTAAGAGGCTTTTGAGGTTTTTTGATCCCATTTACTCCATGATTTATGCATTTAATTGGTAGGATGAGGGTGGACTTCCTGAGGCATATTGTTGGCATTCGTGCAGTGTATTCTTAGCGGGAGAAGGTTGGCCACATTGGAGGAGTTTAGTGCAGTTTTTGTATGTTTTCATCTCCTATGCAGTTTAGCATCATGCACCTAGCCTTGAAGGCTGTTCTCAGCAGATTCCCACATTTGGCTTGGAGTAAACTTGGTTTCTCTCTCTCTCTCTCTGTTCTTGGCAGCATCATGCTCTTCTGGGCTAATTACAGATATCTCTCCCCTTTCTATTCTGGGTAACTGTCTATTTTACACTCCCTTTCTCATCTATAAGAGATGTAGAATCTGATGATGAGAGATTGATCAATATTTTACTTGATTCTTCTTGCTCATCCGTTGTTCTGCTGAGCTAGAGATTGAGTGAGTGCATCCTTGGTGAGAATTGGAGGTTGCTTCCGTGCAGAAGATTGTATCATGGTTCTATGAGGAGGCAAAGCAGTTGGGAAGTACCTAATCACCTTCAGCTTCTTTGTATATGTAGCTTGTATCTCTGGAAATTGTGTTTGGATTTCTGGATATAAAGGTGAAATACTTTTGGCAGCCAATCAGTTATTCTGGATGTATGAGTTTATCTCTTCTAGACTTTTCCAAGTTGTAGAACTCAGATTTAACACTATTTGTATATTTGTCTATTCTAGCAACATAACCCTTGGGATTCAAGCACTGTTTATTTCTAAAAGATTAAATTCATCCATCTTATGTTATGCTGAAGTAATACTTGCATATCTGTAGGTTTTTCTTGCAGATTTGAATATACAAATCACAGTTTTACACTGAAAATTAGGTTGACAGATTAAATCTGAACTTCATGCTTGCTGTTTACTTATACACAAATATAATTTCCAGCAATCTGTATTTTGCAGATCGGAACTATTTTCTGTAGGTTAAAGGTTATATTCTTATCTTAGATTGCGCAGGAAGTCACTCTCATGGCTAGCATGCATTAGCCTGAAGTGTGTAGAGGGACTGGATTGTGGTGAGTCAGCAACAGTGATCCGATTTTTAGTTACCTGGTTACCGGATGGTTTCAAACATTTACAACACTGACACATGCATGAAAGACTGTTACTGGTTACAAATCCTGCGTAAATCTTTAGCTAAATTATCTCCCTTGTTGGTTGTGGCCTCCTTCAATCTGTGGCCGTATTGTTTGAGGCTAAAGTTTAGATATGGAAGTCCATTGATATCCACTTCAGGCAGTGATTCTAGATTTCTTGTACTGTTAAGGTCCTTGTTCTGTGTGTTGATTGTAGGAGTTGATGTGAATGTCACTTGTTGACTAATGTCTAGGGTGCTCTAGGTGCTAGTGATCATTTCAATCTTAGGTGACTGATTTGCCATTTTGATGAAGGGAACTGCATTAAGCTTGAAAAACCTGTGCTCAGAAACCCAGGTTGCCATTATCAGGTTGCAATGGTTTGATATCTTCTTCAGGCAGTGATTCCAGATTGCTTATACTGTTAAGGTCCTTGTTTTGTGTGTTCTTTCTAGGATTTCATGTGAATGTCACTTTTTGACCGGTGTAGGATGCTCTCTATGTCACAGGGTTCCATGAATTTGAACCTTGAGGTTTGAAATTCAGTGAATCTCAAAGAAATGTTAAGGTTTGTTCATGTTTGCTTCTACCCTAGCATTTTCCGGATTTCCACCTGGAGCCTAAATTGTCACATTCGCTAGATTTTATTCCTGAAATTCGAAGTTGGGCGACGAATACCAATTTACTAATTGAATGAAGGAATTTATGCATCAAATTACCACTCGAATTATAGCAGAAGCTATGACTAGTATATATGCAAACAGATTAGCAGTATAATGCAGCAGTTGAATGTTTGGTTCAACATATGCAAACAAATTAGTTACTAAATCACTGATTAGGATACACATTAATCACTCCATGCAGTTGAGTAAATTAATGACAATTCGGCTGATGTGTAGAAAGGGAATGAATCCGGCAGATTGATCAACCTAAAATCTAATTCGTGTATGCAATTGGAAATCATGAGTACCAAATTTCATTAATCAATGTTAATTAATTTCTTATATGTCATAAATATAATATTTATTATAGATGTTATTATAAACATATTATTTTATAAAATGAATATAAAATTTAATATATACAAATTTTGATATATATATATATATATATATATATATATTCTCGAACTTAATATGAACTTTGTTGGAAAATTTGAATTTGTGTCAAACTTAATCATTGTCAAACCCAAACTTTAACCCGAACCATGTGACATTGGCTCTAAGTGCTAGTGATCATCTCAATTCTGAGTGTACTGATTTGACCTTTTGATGGAGGGAACTGCATTAAGCTTGACAAACCTGTGCTCAGAAACCCAAGTTCCCATTATTAGGTGGCAATGGTTTGAGCATCAGGGGTAAGAGTGACATAAAGTGTCCCCAAGTGACCTGAAATATGTCCAGTGCCTGAGAGTTGCCCAAAACCACTAGACCAAGCTTTCTTTATCTCTCATAATGCTCCTTTATCTGTCACAATGGACATTTTTGTTTGGCTCAAACCCCATGATAGAAGACCTAATCTTATTTGGTATTTTAATCTGACAGTCGATTTTAGAAGTCAAAGAACGGCTAGAAAGAGAGCATGGGAACCTACCCATAGGAAAAAGTGGAAGGGATGACGAGGAAATGATCCTCTGGTTTTTGAAGGACCGCAAATTTAATGTGGACCACACTGCCTGCAAGTTGGCTAATGCCATTGTATCCTCTTTCTAGTAATTTTTTAAAGAATTAGTTGTGTTTTATGTGAAAACTCTCAAATAAAATATGTTTTCATACAGCTTTCAAGATGACAAAGATTTTGGACTGCATGTATCCTAAGCAATGGATTGCATTTTTCATTGTTTTGCATGTATCCTAAGCAAGGGATTGCATCTTTTGTTGTTGTGCATCTAACCTAAGCAAGGGATTACCTGTTCTACATGATCCTTGGGTTTTCTTAACCTGAGTGGCTGATAAGCGCATTGTGTAGTGTTACATGATTGTCTTGCTGCAATACCATTGCATTTCCTTGACTAAGAAGTGTGGATAGGCTTGGCGCAAAGAATTTGGTGTTGATAATCTCACAGAGGAATCAATTCAAAACATGGCATCCACAGGAAAGGCTTATCTTCATGAATTCCCTGATGTGAAGGGCCGGCCTGTAGTGGTGGTTGTTGCAGCCAAACATCTTCCATCTGTAAGCAAAATTCTGTAAGAGTTTGGGGACATTATTATTAGAATTTCTTCAAATTTTGTCACACAATGCAGAACCTTCCATTGGATTTCTTGTTTGGTTGCATCATGACTTTTGAGTAGAATTTTACAGAAAAGTGTCCTAAACAATGGTGCAGAAACATAACCTGCTGGAGAGTGAGAAGCTGTGTGTTTATTTGCTTGAGAAAGCCCTTAGTCAGCTTCCTCCTGGAGAAGAGAAGATACTAGGTATATTTGATCTTCGAGGGTTCACTCTCCAAAATGGAGATCTGGTGTTCATAAAGTTTCTGGTACTTATCTTTTGTCCTATGCTTCCTCAGGTTTGACAGAATCTGGATTTCTCAGTTTGGTTATTGATGAATAAACTGATCTCGATGAAGCTTGAATTTTGTGCAGATAGATGTGTTCTATAATTACTATCCAAAGAGACTTGGACAAGTGCTTTTTGTAGATGCTCCATTAATATTTCAGCCTGGTTGGAATATTGTCAAACCCTGGTTGAAGTCATATGCCAATCTGGTAAATATATCCTCTCTTTTAAAGTTTTATGCTTGAAATTGCTTCAGTTTATCTGAAAGTACATTTTACATTACCATCTCTGGCCATTGTAAGATGAATTCTTTGGAAATATCAGAAAGATGAGTCTGCTGTTTATCTGCAGCTACATCTATACTCTGTTAGTTACTGGACAACTAATGTATAGGTTAAAGGTGTTGAACTTATGTTTATACTGAGAGAGTGGGGGAGGGGAGGTGAATTAGTATATGATCATTTTTGTTTTTAATTTTAAATGAGTATCATCAATCATTCATTAACTTCAAAACATTAAATGCATGTAAACTCAAATCACAATACTCAAGAGTTTAATGTGGAAACCCTTGCAGGAGAAAACCACAAAAACTTATCGTTATAAATGTCTATAAGAGCCAACTTACTGTTAGAAAGTTTGTAGGCACCAACCTACTAGAGGCACCATTCTCTTTGGCTAAGCATCAACTTAGCAAGACTTGTATAGGCACCAACCTAAGGTCTTCATACACAGAGTTCTTCTGACTTCACCTGCATGCTACATACTTCATGCATTTCACAACATCATCATACCCAATGTTTTAAAACCGGAACCGGTGACTGGACCGGTCCATCTAATGAACCGGGTTTCGAACTGGGATTGGTCAGGTCTAAATGAACTGGTTTTAGAAAAATACATTAAATAATTATTTTTTAATGAAACAAAACTATTTTTAAGATTTAAAACCATGATTCCAAGTCAATAGAGACAAAATATGCAAAGTTTGCTCATTTATATACCATGTAAAAGTGAATATATCAAAATGGCACTGAGTGCAATACATATCATTGACAAAATACATAAGCAATGAGGCTCTAAATGGCCTATAAAGTCCAAAAACAATGCTGCAAGCTATGAGGCCATTGGCGTACTACAAGTCTACAGTGTACACATGATCAATCATCAAGTTCATCACCACTACTAGACACAAGATCATCATCAAGAGCTACATAGACATCATTTGGTTCAGAGTCTGAGGATGCCTCAGCCTGATTTGCAACCTCAGTAGCAATGCCACCAATAACAAAAGTAGTGGACCTAATGGAAGCACGAGTTTGTCAATCTGCACGACTAGTGCCTTCCATTGGTTATTTGCCTTTCCTTGATGCTGCCACTGGTCCCAGTTCTGATGCCGCTACTGATCCTGGTTCTGACGCCATGCCGATATCAAAATCAGCATCAAACACAAGATCTTCAGTCTCCTCCACCCATTCTGATGTTGGATCAATATCGTCCAACACAATGGGATCTAGACCAGGTGTTTTGTTCATCGTTTGGTTCCTCCTTAGTCGAAGGTTGTATTGCACAAAGACAAGATCATTTAACCGTTTTTGTTCCAAACGATTTCTCTTCTTCGTGTGTATGCGCTCAAAAACAGACCAATTGCACTCACAACCTGAATCACTGCAAGTTTGGTTGGGGACTCTAATTGAAACTTTTGCAATTGAGGACACTGGCCGCCAAATGACTCCCACTAATGTGTTGCGAATAAAAAGACATTAATCAATAACTTAATTCATTTCATTACTTATTTACAAATTGCAAGTATTTATAGATAGTTTGAATTGTAAATTTGTAAACAATTTTAACTTGAAAAGAAAAACAAATTGGAAATTGGAATTGCTTACTTGGTTGATCCACAGCACTTGCCATCTTTGCCAAGTTTTTGCCAAAGGTATCACTTGCCATACTGAAAACAGTAAGTTGTCTATGTATTTCCAACTGGTCTACATGGCTAGGGACCATGCGCTCCAAGCAATCATTCAATCCAGCTCTGACCTCCCCATCCTGCAGATCTCCTAGCCAAGCTTTATAATGATACTTTGGGTTCAAAAAATACCCAGCTGTGCATGTATAGGACGATGGAGTTGATTACTCCATATGTTGATCTCTCATATACAACCATATTTAGCTAACCTGTCCTTGTAAGCTGCCCGTATCTGCTCCTTTGCTTGATCCATAGCCTCATAAATGTAGCCCATGGTCAATTTTTCCCCATCCACCATCCTTAGCACCTTAATAAGGGGCTTGGTAATTTTCACAAGCTCTACAGACCTTTTCCAAAAATAATTGTCAGACACTTTCTTTTTGGTGTCTTTGCCATCTTGTCTACGAGCCCACCGAGATTCAGTCTAATCATCACAAGAAAACATCTTCTGCAGGTTTTTATGTTGACCATTGAGACATTGCAACGTGAGGAAGTGAGTTGCAAATCTCGTAATTGCAGGCCTAACAAGCTCTTTACCCCCAATGTTTTTCCTCATTAGGTTCAATACCCATGAGTGGCTGTAAATGTATTTTGTAATGCACTTGGCATGCTCTGCAATGTTTTTTACCCACTCCACTTTGCCTATGTCCTCAAGCATGAGTTCTATGCAATGTGCACCACATGGAGTCCAAAATATGGTCCTATATTTGTATTCAAGCATCTTTCCAGCAAGAACATAGTTTGAGGCATTATTGGTGATGACATGCACAACATTTTGCTCCCCAACTTCCTGAATAATGTCATCCAAAAGTTCAAATAGAAGGGCTGCATCCTTCACCTTATCATATGCATCAACTGATCTCAAAAACATGGTTCCTTGAGGGCAAGAAATAAGGAAATTAATGATAGTGTGTTCTTTTCGTCGGTCCATCCATCTGACATGATGGAACAACCTGTTTTGAGCCATGAATCTTTATACTCAGCCAAATAGTCATCAGTGGAAGAAATCTCTTTTTGCAAAAGAGCTCCCCTCAAGTCATGCATACTAGGGCCTTTGAAGCCCTTTCCTGCAGCTATAACAGACTCCCACATGGCTTGGTAATAAGGTGAGTGAGCAACATTAAATGGGATATCTGAATCATACCACCATCTAGCAATGTATTGATGAGAAGTTTCTTTGCATTGTTTTTTCCAATGTTGATCCAAAGTGGGTTGACGATTTGGTTGGGAGGAAGTGGGATTAGAAGAGGCAATGTTGGTAGAGGATGGGAAATAACTTTGGATGTTTGTTCTCTTTGTTCCTTTTGATAGTTGGCCAAAAGAAGGATGAACATAGTGAAAGGGGTCATTGGTGGAAGGGATAGTAGAGGAGTCTTGAATCTCATAATTATCATACCCACTCTCTTTCATGGCTTCTAATAATTCCCTCTTCCTTGCAATGTCATCTTGGATGGCCTTCTCCCTAGTCTTATCCTCATGAAACTTTTCAAGCTTGGAAAGGTAATCCGCCCTAGTAGGACCTAACACTACATTTGGTGCATCACATGGCTTTACTTGGCCTCTTACCTCAGCCAAGTGTTGTTTCAATCTAAGAATACCCCCACCTCCAATAGATTTATGGCATAATTTGCATATCATTTTTCCATCAATCACATCACAATGAGCCCATGCACTGTCCTTTCCTTTTGGAACCATGTTTGCTTGAAATAATTACAATTTGCAATGAAATCTGCCATTTAAAAAAAATTGCAGCTAAGAAACATGGAAAACCAAAGCTAAATTTAGGAAAACAAATGCACATGTAGCCTACAAAATTTGATAGCATAGAACTAGAGATTTGATAGCATAAATGATAGAAGTTAGAAGTTTATAACACATAAAAAAATTTAATACCTGGACAGTAGTCAAATGAAGAATTTTCAAGTGAAAATCCTTACCTGGAAATGCAAACTAGCTTCCTTAGCCTCCTCTTGAAGATTTCAACTCCAAACTATCTTCAAAATAGTTCCAACTCCAACTTCAAGCCTCCAAGATGACTACTCTAGCAAAAACTCAACACTCTCCAAGCTCCCAAGCAAACTCACAAATACTGCAAATGAGATGTGTGAGACAAATGAGAGGGAGAAGGGCCTTTTAAAGGCTTGGAGAGGGTGTTTTTGGAGGGAAAGGACCCTTACTTTCCCTCTAAAACACCCTAAGCACCATGGAAAAATTGTTGCATGGGTCCTCTGTGGCCGTGGCAGCTAACCGATTGGTTTAGGATGGAACCGGCCGGTTTGACCACAAATCGGCCGATTCTGTCCTAAACAAGCCGGTTAGGATCAGTTAGGGCAAAAAAAAGGCGAATTGAGGGGATAAACTGGGTTTTTAAGCTGGTTTGACTTGGTGGGCTTGCTAACCGGCTGGTTTTTAAAACACTGGTTCAGAGGGACCTTTGCTTTTGAAACAACAATATTTTCATATATATATATATATATGCGATTGCAGACAAGGTGATCATGAACCCAGTTGTCTGGTGGTTAATTTATGGTTTTGGATGTCAAACCTCGTCGGTCATGCTCTTTCATAAGTGTCTAGTCCATTAGCATGTGAAAAGAATTGGAACAATGCATAAAAATTATTCATTCAATAAACTGTAACATGTTCTGTCAACAAAAAGCTAAAGCTTTGGTCTACATTCACTCTAATTTGTGACTCATCCTTTGGAGCAGGGGTGAATACAAGTTAAGCCCTTAAAAGGATTTGGATGTGAACCCCTAGGATGATGATTTAGGAGCAACTCTGGGGAGTCTTACCTTGTTTCTCACAGAAACAAGGTACTTCCACAGTTTTAGGATTTTCAGCATGTTCTGCAACATATTCAAAGAGAAACTCAAAACTATCAGACTTGGTTATTAGATGTAGGGCTTGATGATCTTGATATGTAGTATCATTTTCTAATATATATGTATGAGCTACGCCCTAATCTACTCCTCTCGTTTTAATATCAAGACATTTTGTTTTTATACCATACCATGGACGAATTTTCCAAGTGTTTGAATGATGAAATAAACAAATATTGATGGGTGTGTATATACATATTTTTGAAAGTTTTGAAGTTGTTTTTGGAATGTTCGTTTTGTTAATGAGTTCAATTAATTATTTTGTCATTTTTATAGGTCAGATTCTGTAGTGCAGATGTTGTTCGAGAGGAATATTTTACAGCAGAGACCGTGCCTCTTGATTTCAGAGCTTGAATTTTGTTACTAAGAAGAGTTCAAATCAAAATTTCCTTAAAGCAGGGAGATATTAGAATAAATTAGTGGATAATTTTAACATATGTATGATTTCAGAGCTTGAATTTGGTTACTAAGAAGTGTTTAATTCAAAATTTCCTTGAAGCAGGGTGATATTAGAATAAGTTAGTGGATGATTTTAACATATGTTTAATAAATGCATCATATGGTGTGATTCAGATCACTGGAAACATGTCAATAGCTATTGTATTTTAGCCTCTATGCATTCAACGGGAACATCTTTTCCTATCATCGTGAGTGCTATACTGCAAAGAATAATGAATCATGGTATTTTATTAATACTACAAATAAATTAGCCTTTTAAGTTGTAATTCAATGTGATTTTGTATAATATAACATCTAATTTCAAATGTATTCGTTTGTTAGTGGAATAGTTTTGCCTTGTCATTGTAGTCAAATATTTTATAAGAAAGATGTTGAAGATGTGAATGTTTGCAATATATGTATACAAATTTTAAATCGAAATAGGGAGACATCTTTGTTAAATTTAATATTAATGAACAACATTTGTTTTTTGTTGTTGTTTTAAATTAATAGCTGAAGATGAAGTAGTTGACTTCATCACAAATACATTTGAAAAATTGATAAATTGATGACATAAATATGCTTATTATTTATATTGAAAGGCTTGAAAATCAAGAATTGTATTTTTTTAAAGATTTAAAAAATAAAGATATCTAATCTCGTTAGATGTTTTTTTGTTTTTGTTTGTTTGTTTGTTTGATTTTTTTTGTTATATTGAGTTCAAAAAATGATAATCAGGTATTGGGGTTTTATATATAATGTATATCTAGCTTAACCCATGATTTAGCATATATATGAATTTATAAATATATATCTAGCTTAATCCATAATTTAGCATATACATAAATATACAAATATATTGTATCTAGCTTAACTTATAACTCAGTGTATACAAGAATATTATAACATGTTGTGGGTATATAGTTGATACAACAAAATGTTTTTGTAAATCTTAAAAAAAGAACTCATTAGATAAAAACACTTAAATTGATATTTCTAGATTTAAAGATGCTTCTTTTAGCTTACAATACTTTATCGAGTTTGGGTTTTTTTAGACTTTCTTATATTTTATGTTGAATTTTCTACAAGATGCACAATAGAAACTAATCTTTTGATTTGATAATTACTACCTAATCATCTTTAAACAATTTATCTCATGCCACTAATATCATTGAGCGATTATACATTGAAAATGGCAATAGTAAATGCAACAAAAACAATATAAAGAGACATTCATGCATAATAGAGACAATATTTTTACCTTGGGAAACCTAAACTTGGGAGAAAACCTAACAACTTTTATTAGGAGAAATGATTCTTAGGTTTACAAGTCAATTTGTCTAGAAATATGTGTTAATACTCAAGTTTAGATACCATACAAATCTGGTAAAACTCTAGCAAGTAAAGGTTGGTCAAACTATCCAAAATAGTTAGAAGTCAACATTGGTCAAAGTGCCCAAAATCGATGGTCAAACCATCTCAGTCAAACTTGAATATGTAGTCAACACTATGGTCAAATTTGGCCGTGTGGCTCCTGTGGTCAACTATGGTCAAATTCAACCTCTCGTAGCTTAGTCAATTGTGGTCAAACTTGACCTCCTGCAGCTTAGTCAACTGTGGTCAAACTTGACCTCCTACGGCTCAGTCAACTGTGGTCAAACTCAACTTAAAATAAACTTCATGCATCTTGGTCAAATGTGGTCAAATTTCCCTCTTGCAACTTGGTCAAACTCCAGTCAACTCAATCTTAGCTGCTTTAGGAGAGAAAATGTGATGAATGAATTGAGAAAAATGAAGTGTGATATCATGTATATATATTGATTGAATGGGTGAGAATTTTCTCAAGGGACACACCCTTTCATGGTGGGGTCGACTTGTCCTTTTAAGCCTACATGATGCTAAAAAAAATTAGCTATTTAATTTCTTTTTGGCTGACTTGGATATTTCCTTTAGTAAAGCGATAATACCTCTTGATGCTACACAAAATATCAACACTCCCTCTTAGCGAGGAAGGTATTCTCCCTAGCTGCAATAGATTCCCCTTAGCTAAAATTTCTCCTCCACAAGAAAAATTCATGAGCTTGTTATGTGTTGGAAATAATACTTGGGGGGGGGGGGTGAATCAGTATTAGCAAGTCAATAATATTTCATTTCCATATTCTGATTCATATACGCTACTTCAGTTAATGAAACTTGCGTGTATATGCAACTGTATATAAGGCAACTAGCGTATACCCTGTAAACTTATAATTTAGTTAATTCTTCATATGTTGATCTTTAATCTGTGCATCAGAACCATATAAACAATAACCAGGAGCAGTAAAAACAAAACAGACAGTCACACACATGAACACAAGATATAAGGTAGAAATCCAATGTGGGTGAAAACCACCTGCTGCAATTGTCTCTATCTTTCTTTTAACAAGAAACTTATTTTTACAATATTTTGAACTTGTACAGTCTTATACCAGTACGCAAGCTTCTGCTTGCAGAAAGCTACAACCTTCTCTCTTTCTCCAGCTTCTCTTGGAAGGGAGCTACAACTCCCTAGCTCTTGTACTAGTTGATGTGTTCACTAGTACGTAGGTGCTGACCTACAGAAGGCTACAACCTTCTCTTTTCTTCGAGGGACCATGTTTCATAAATTTTCAGACTGGATCCATCAATAACATCAATCAAACATCAAAGATATCTGCATCAACCAATCTCCTTTGCACCAACCAAAACTGAATCAAACAATCACTTCTTTGAATGTTGTAACTAGAATACAGTAACAGTAACCAGAACCCAAGCCAGAACCCAAAACACTGCAACAACAATCAGAAGTAGCTAAAGCATATTTTATGAGGTGTACGCTACTTCAATGTGACGAACCTGCGTGCATACGCACTTGTATCAAGGCAAACCTGCGTATACGCACTTTTGAAATGTCGAACCAACGTGTATACGTGCCTTTGCTATAATGAACCTACGTACAGATCTGTAAATGATGATTTTAACCTTTACAATTATTCAGACATCAGTTATACCCAGATCATCATATTTACAGATTATGACATGCGCCAATTATTCAGATAAAAGATCAAAACCACACAAAGATACTTCTCTTCAAGCCTTAAGATCTTGACCCATCAATAAAACTTATCCTTCATCAAGCGCTTAGGTTCATCCTTGATTCAGATCCAGTTGTGCACCATAACCCAATTACCTATATTCTAAATCTTGCTCTTCATTAGATATTCAATTCATGAGTCCCTTTGCCTAATGGTCTTCTCCTCCTTTTATAGTCTTAGGCCTTACTTAATACCATGGTCCAAAACCACTTAGAATCAATACCTTGGACCAAATACCTGGGGTCAACACGTCGGACAAGATACCTTGGACCAATACCATGGATCACAATACCATGGACCAAATACCACAGACCAAAACCAAGTTTTCCAACATGTACGCGCCTTTCCTTTCGTGAAAGTGCGTGTGTACGCCATACGCGCCTTTTGGTCTGCGAACCCGCGTGTACACGCAGCTTGGTCAATGGGAACCTGTGTATACCTCTCTTTCTTCATTCTGTGAGCCTGAACTATGATCTGTCATCTGTGAGAGTTGCCATCAAGGACAACATTTGTGTCATAGTGCCAAATCTGTGTCATAATGCCAACTTGGTCAAACTCCAGTCAACTCAATCTTAGCTGCTTTAGGAGAGAAAATGTGATGAATGAATTGAGAAAAATGAAGTGTGATATCATGTATATATATTGATTGAATGTGTGTGAATTTTCTCAAGGGACACACCCTTCCATGGTGGGGCCGACTTGTCCTTTTAAGCCTACATGATGCTAAAAAAAAATAGTTATTTAATTTCTTTTTGGCTGACTTGGATGTTTCCTTTAGTAAGGTGATAATACCTCTCGATGCTACACAAAATATCAACACTTCCTCTCAGTGAGGAAGGTATTCTCCCTAGCTGCAATAGATTCCCCCTTAACTAAAATTTCTCCTCCACAAGAAAAGTTCATGAGCTTGTTATGTTGATACATCCCTGTAGATAACTCCATCATGAAGTAGGCAATGTAACTCCTCACATGCACATCTATAGATTACTCCATCTTAGAGTAGGCAATGTGAGTACCTTGGGCCATTCACCCCTAGTCGAATCAACATGGTCCAACCAAGTCTTGGCTTCTCAGGTGAATTACATTAATCTCCTCTAGTCAAATCAACATGACCCAGCCAAGTCATTCTGGCTTCTAAGGAGAAGATCATTTATCTCCTTTGGTCAAATCGTCATGACCCAACTAAGTCCTAGCTTCTCAGGAGAAGATTTGCCCTCGGTGTTGGAAAATTCAAGGTGGCAGTTTATTAATATAGTTTTTCCTTAACCTTAATATTTTCTTGTCAACTTAATTAATCTTCTTTCTGTTCTTTAGTTAGATCTTTTCATCAAACAAATACCAAGAACAAAACAACAATAATAGAGGACACAAAAATTAGGTTCTCAACCACAACAAAATGCCTCCAAGGGGAAAACCCAAAAAACTCTTCTCTTTTGATAGAATTTGCTTCTAATGAGACACACAGACCGAAGTCCTAGGCCAAGTCCTCCTCCAAGTACCAAGTTAGCCCTTCAAGCAAGTTCTTTTCTTGATCTTGCTCTAATTAGCTTCACACTGCAACTTAGACCTGCTAGCTTCAATACTGTAACTCTTATGTAATTCTGACCCTATGGCAGTTGCACAAAAACCCTAAGACAACTCTTCCAACAATCCTTCTTGAGAAAAACCAGCCTTCACAAGGTTAATGAGGTCAAACATAATACTCGCTCTTCCTGCAACCTAATGCTGCACCTACAACTTGAATCTGCAATTTCGGTCCTTCTAGGAAGCTGCAAAAACCCTAGATTTCACATGTGTGAGAGAGATAGAGCCCAAAAACAAATATTTCACTTCCTTCCTGGATTCCTTTTGCCTTCTAGACCTTCGCTCTGCCGTTTTTGCTTCTCCCAACTTCAAATCAGGCTTCTTCTTGTGAGATCGAACTTCTTGGTGAGTGAGTGACAAATGAGGTCGAATTGCTCCTTTATATAACCTTTCCAAGGGGTTGAATTCCCTCCTTTAGGCAGACTTGAAGTCATTAAGGTCGACTTGAAGTCGCCAATGCCGACTTGAAGTCGCCAAGGCCGACTTGTACTTTTGGAGTTTCCAAGATTTTCTAGACTAAAAAATAATTCTTTTTCCAATTACATTTTGCTTGGAAGTGTCTTATAAACATGATGTTGACTCCTTTGGTTCATGGCAATAAATCCTAGGACTTAACAAACCCTAGAAGCATGGACAACATGCTTTTACCTAGAAGACCATCAATAAAGAGCATGAAACCCATGCTTTAAAATACTAACTTTTTCCTTTCTTCTTTTGTTTGTTACATAAGATACATATTAAATGAGTACAACAACAATTATGAAGAGCGAAACTATTTACATTTTCAAAACTCCCTCTTAACTAGGGAGGCATTCATAATTGTACAACCAATACAACATCATTCTCAACTTGGAGAGTTCTCATAAGAAGAGTCAGATTGATAAGCCAATTGTAAGCATTATCATTATAACCAACACTGTCACTGAGGCCTATCTTGACAAGCTCAACTTCATTGGAGAGCATTATGTTGGGAGAATCTACGTGTGATACTGCACTACCTCTACAAGGCACATACCCCAGCCAAATGTTTACAAGGTATGTCCTTTTAGGACTATTCTTATCTTGGTTCTCCATTCTTGAGTCCTCAAAGAATATTGGTCCTCTTTGATCACTCTTCTCTTGGATACCTATCCCATCCTCAAAGAGTGTTGATACCTTTCCTTTCCTGGATTCTATATCCTCAAGGAAACCACACATGCTTGTCTAATCCTCCACCATTCTCTCTTCATCACCTAAAGAAGAGAGTGCACATGTGATGTCCATCACTTCCTCTCAATCAAAGAGGATTGCCCTATTCCCTCTTTGTTCAGGAAATAGATCCTTGCTCTTATTTAAGGGGACTCCTTTGCTCCCTCTCAAATCTAGAGGAGATTCCTGACTTCGGTTTTTTTTGGGAAGTCAATACCAGAAGCCTTATAGCATGTCTTCATTAGAGTATCATATATCAGTTCTCCATAGTTGCTTGGCTGCCTCTTTCCTTCACATCTCTTGCGTCGAGCTTTCTTTCTTTCGAGGTATCATGGAGACATATTCGCTGTCCGTTATTGTGACATGATCCAGGTCATCTCTCTTGCTCATCACTTTCATCTTCGACATGAAGGCATTGTTTTGAGCCTTTCCAAACTTCAAGCTGATCATAGCTTCCTCATGAAAGTGATCTCCTTTGACCTTCAAGTTATATTCTCACATTGCTACCTTTCAATCCCAAGATGGGCACATCTTCACTTCATAGTTTCTTGGTACAAGATATTGAGCTTCCCTCAACATTCTTCATACATTTTCATTCACACAATGGAACTTGCCTCAATTGTCATCATGTATTCCTGCAACATTCTTCCAGGTAGCAAAATAACATGTTAACTAGATAACTGACAATAATAATCAAAATCAGACTTACCTCACCATGATGACCTTCTTGTTCCATCAACATCCTCACGATTCATCTCCATATGAATCTTCATGCATTAGAGTGCCCAAGGATCGAACTTGATAACCAAATTAGAACTTTTCTTCAGGAGATTACACTGGATGTTAATCATTATAAACTAGAGAAAGTCTTAATTTGCTGAGTAAGTTAAATTCTTTCTTCAAGCATCATATAACCATATACTAAGCATATTTTATAACCAACTTCTTTTACCAGATTTTATACACATGAATCTGGTACAAAGTTTACTTCTAATATGCATTTTTATGCTTTTATTCAATCATCTAGCTATATGCCCTAAAATGATCCTGCAACCTAACCCATTGCATTGCTTCACCCCTTTAACAATATTGTTTCCACATTACATGGAATGTATACTAACCTTGTCATGATGCTTTTCTCCAAGGACTTTCCAAAGTGATGGTCCTTCTAGGATCATGATGATCCATCTTAGAAAAATGATTGTATCTAACATAATGTTAGATAATACTTGGATGAACAATATGCCAAATGGCCTATCTATCTATCTAGATGATTCTACAAAGCAACTTAACCAGGTAAACTCTAAATATGTTACTATCATATGCTTCTCTCTATGATGCTATACAACACCAATGCATTTTATTCTAAAGGAAAGATCAGTCTTCATAGAGAAACTGACAGTGAGGGTGCCTTTTTAAATAGTAAAGATCCTTTACTTCTTCTTTCTTCAACTTCTTCTCAGGTTCTCTCATTTCTTCAACTATGTGAGCCTCACTTCTTTCCTTTCTCTTGTTGTTTTGTAAAATAGGACAACCCCTATTATAATGTCCATACTCATTGCATTTAAAGTATTTAACCTTAGGCATATTTTTCTTCTTGGACTTCCTGAACTTTCCCTCCTTCAACTTCTTTACTTGAGCTAGAAAGGCTTGAGACTATTCATCTGATCCAATGCCATATTTTACCTTGATCCTTGATTCTTCCAAAACGAAATATGACCACAACTCATCAAAGGGAGTTGAATCTTTCTTAGAGTAGATGCTTGTTGCAAAGATGCTCCATTCCGAGGGCAATGCATTTAGTACACAGATGGCCATTTCCGAATCAAAAATAGTCTCTCAAGTCCTTGCAAGTGATCTCTTAATTGAGAGATCTTCATTAGAAAGGATGCCATGTCCCCATCCTTAGATTTCTTCATTCTATATAGCTTGTTCTGCAAAGACATCTTTTGTCCTGATGTACTTACATAGTACAAGTTCACTAGCTTGTCACACATAGCCTTGGAAGTCTTCAAATTTGCAACAAATGGAACAAGAGGATCCTTAATAGATTCAACAATGATCCTTTGTGCCCTTACTTCTCCTTTCTTGTACTTTGCTAGATCTTAAGTCCTGTCTTTTCTAGGTTTAGTGATTTCACCAGTAACATATTCCATTAACTCATGTTTTATGAGTGCCAGGTCAATCCTCTTCTTCCATGCTAGGTAATTTGATGCTCTAATGATCTTATTGCTCTCCTTGTAGAAAGAACCCATATGACCTGCAGATTCAAACATAGAGTAATAATATGATACTTACTTGATAACCAAGATTCTTTTCTTCCTTGATGATGTCTTCAACCTTTCTTGATGCCCTCAAGATATTTGAAGAAACTTCAATAATGTCCTTGCAAGATGTTTCCTAAGATTCCTTTAACAAAAACTTTCAAGAGTGATGAATGGTACCAAGATCCTTTTGATGCTTCCTTCAAAGATACCTTTTAATGAGATTTAAGTAGATCTCTTTTTCTTCAAGAGACAACCTTTCCTGTAGTCTTCTTCTCAAGCCTTCCTTTGATGAGAGCTCGATGTAGTCTTGATCTTCTTCAATGTAGAAACCCTCCTTCCAGATCAAAAGGTCTTCTACTTCCTTTCACAAACGATTCCTCTTGACAAGCAAACTCTTCTTTCCTGCCACAAGTTAATCCTTCTATCTACCTTCTTGTACACCTTAGCTTTGATACCATGTTAGAAAATTCAAGGTGGCAACTTACTAATACATATTTTTCTCAACCTTAATATTTTCTTGTGAACTTAGTTAATCTTATTTCTTTTTTAGTTATATATTTTCATCAAACAAATACCAAGAACAAAACAACACTAGAGGACACAAAAATTAGGCTTTGATCTAGGGAAAAACCACTCCAAGGGGGAAACCCAAAAAACTCTTCTCTTCTTATAGAATCTGCTTCAAATGAAATACAAAGACCCAAGTCCTAGACTAAGTCCTCCAAGTATCAAGTCATCCCTTCCAGTAAGTATTCTTTATCTTGCTCTAACCAGCTTCACACTACAACTTCGACCTGCCAATTTTAATACTGCAACTCTTATGCAACTTCGACCCTGTAGCAGTTGCACATAAATCCTATGACAACTCTTACAACAATCCTTATTGAGAAAAACAATCCTTCCAAGGTTAACGAGGTCAAACAAAATACTCGCTCTTCCTGCAACCTGATGTTGCACTTGCAACTCGAATATGCAATTTTGGTCCTTCTAGGAAGTTGCAGAAACCTTATATTTCACACGTGTGAGAGAGATAGAGTCAAAAAACAAATATTTCATTTCCTTCCTGATTCCTTTTGCCTTCTAGACCTTTTCTCTCCCTTTTCTGCTTCTCCCAGCTACAGATCAAGCTTCTTCGTGTGAGATTGAACTTCTTGGTCAATGAGTGACAAATGAGGTTGAACTACTCCTTTATATATCATTTCCAAGGGGTTGAATTCCCTCCTTTAGGCCGACTTGTACTTTTTGGGTTTCTAGGACTTTCTAGACTAAAAAATAATTCTTTTTCCAACTACATTTTTCTTACAAGGTCTTATAAATATGATGTTGACTCCTTTGACTCATGACAATAAGTCATAAGACCTAACAAACCTTAGAAGCACGAAGAACATGCTTTTACCTAGAAGACCATCAATAAAGAGCATGAAACCCATGCTTTAAAATAATAATTTTTTCTTTTCTTCTTTTGTTTGTTACATAGGATACAAATTGAAATGAGTACAACAACAATTATGAAGATAAAAAATAGTTACATTTTCAACACTTGGCCCATCACCTCTAGCCAAATTAGCACGACCCAACCGAAGTCCTTTTTAGCTTCTTAGGTGAATCACATCAATCTCCTCTAGTCAAATCAACATGACCCAACCAAATTCCTTTATGGATTCTCAGGAGAAGATCTATCCAATTTGTGATTTCGCTGAGCCATTCACGTCTAGTCAAATGACCCAACCAAGTCCTTCTAGGTTCTATGATGAATGTATACATCTCCCTTGGTCAAATCAACATGACCTAGCCAAGTCCTTATAGCATTTCGGGAGATGGTCTTCCTAATTCTGGAAAGACATCAACTCTCCCTCTCAATGAGGGAGACATTTTGCATCACACCAAGCTTGTCTTTGGAGTATACAAACTTCGCGCTAGATGAAGGCTTGGTGAGAATGTCCACAATTTTCTCATCTGTAGAAATGCACTTGAGCTTTACTGCTCCCATGTCTTAGATGAAGTGACTTGATCAAATAGTCCCGCAAGAAGCTTTCGAAGCCACACTGGAGTCATGACTTACAACACTAGCTGCGATATACTTCACATTTTTTATACTAACTGCGAGAGAAGTTTGCTTCCTGCTAAACCAGGATATCAGAGTTGATCCCAAGTTGAAGCAACACTAGACGTGCTCTTTTTGTCCTTTACACTCTCGACCTAATCTAAATCTGTATATCCCCGCATCCTCACTTGACCACTTGCGACATATCTCAAACCATTTCCAACTATACCGTGCATGTAACTCAACACATGCTTTGCTACAACCTAATGTATCTTTTTCGACTCAACTATATATTGGCTCAGGGTGTTAATTTCAAAGAAAATACTTGACCTGGAGTTAACTAGGTACATCAAGGATCCAATCAACTACATGTACATCATAGGATCCACTAAATTTGAATTTGAAGTATAATCACTCAACTTCTTCAAATTAGAAACCATAGGAGTAGACATGGACTTGTTGTCCATCATATCAAGTCTCCTCAAAATCTAGATGATATACTTTCCTTGTTCGAGGAAGATCTAATTAGGTCTCTACCACACATCCAATCCCAAGAAATAATGCATTAGGCCAAGATCCTTCATCTCAAAATCTGAGGTCAACTCCCTCTAATGCTTAAGCGAATCTTCTTATGGTAGTCCTAGCTGCTCCCTCTATCATGGAAGCAAATCGTCCTTTCTCTGTTGCACCCTTTGTCACGTAAGAAAGTCCTTTTGCCACTAATTCTTTCTCTGTCACATAAGCAAGTCATTCTGTTGTCTAACACAGTCCCTTCAAAGAAGGTATATTGCTCCTAGAGACCTTTTGTCTTTGAACATTTTTAAAATTTCAACCTATGACATCCTCTTGGAAGGTTGCCCCTTCCACTCCGCCTGAATGTTTGTTGCCTCAGAACTAGAAGATCTTTCGGTCATCTGGCATGATCCTAGATGTCCTAACAATCTATACAATCCTCCCTCTTGAACAACTATCACTCCTGCTGAGTCTATGCTTGAGTCTTTAGGTCATACAATAACCTGACCATCTGGCGACTGGAGCAAAAAATATCCTTGTAGTCCACTCCCTCTTTTTGGGACAACCCTCTTTCCACAACTTTGCTTTGTACTTCCCAATGCTGCCATTTGCTGCATGAATAATGTACCTATTCTTTCTTCCTACAAACTGCATTCATGAGGCCATATAAGAAAAATCATCACCAGGAAAAATACAAGGGCAAGAGGCTAACCAAAAAAATTAAAATAATAATAAGGGAGAAAAAATATGAATTACTTATCTTTTGATTAAGGAAGAAACAATTGAGGATAGTCAACTCCCTCTCTGAAAGGTTATGTAAGAGAAACTTGGAACCCTATCATGTGCCTAGAGGCACAATTACTGACAAACACTACTAGTAGTATATCCTAAAGGAAAAATTCCTTTGACTTCTTCTAAGGTGGATGCTCATCCTTGTCATCAGCACCAGCTATTGATGCATGTTGTTTTCCTTTCCTTTTTCTTTTATGAATTGTAAGGGTCGGGGTTTCTTCATTCTATGGATTCATTGAACTTCTTAGCCACACCAAAGGCTCATTAATAAGCTAACATCAACACTGCGTCATTCCACATGCTATCAAGGAGATAAACAAATTATGCATCACACAAAATCCACTTGCATCCAAAACTCCAAGTCTTGCTCTAGGGTTTCATCCTACAAACCCTAGGACTTTCTCATTCAATACTTAAACAGAAGTTGCAACCCACAAGTGTTCTCTAGGGTTTACAAACCCTAAGTATTCCAACTCTTGTAACACACAAGCATAAAGACTCTACGATGAATACGTCAATATTAAAAACACATACTTTAATAAATGTGTTATGATAGGCTCTCTTCTCGCTTTATATAAAAGAAGTTAGGGGAGGATTTCTCCTTAGCTCCTAGTGGCTCTGAGTAATTCCTTCTAAAGATTTGTAACTCTGTCTTCCATTATGAGATTTAGCTCCACTTGACAAGAAATCAAAATCTAGTCAAATTGTTGAACACTTGTCTCTACGGCCGACTTCAATGGCTGCTCTTTCAACAAAGATCTAATACCATGTTAAGTTTTCTATAGGATGCACAGTAGAAACCAATCTTCTGATATGATAACTACTACATAATAATCGTTAAACAATTTATCTTATGCCACTGATATCATTGAGCGATTATACATAGAAAATCTCAACAATAGATGTAGTAGAAACAATAAAGATCATAAAGAGACAACAATGTACAATAGAAATAATATTTTTAGTTTGGGAAACCCAAACTTGGGAGAAAACCTAACAAATTTTCTTAGGAGAAATTATTCTTTAGCAAGGTTTACAAATCAATAATTTGTCTAGAAATTTGTGCCAATACCCAAATCAAAATACTAGACAAATCTGGTAAAAATCTAGCAAGTCAAGGCTATTCAAACTATCCAAAATAGTCAGAAGTCAACGTTGGTCAAATTGCCCAAAACCTACAGCCAAATTTGGCCTCAGGGCGCCTGCGGTCAATCACGATCAATTGCAGCAAATTTCAACCTATTGCAACTTGGTCAATTACAATCAAACTTGGCCTCCTGCAGCTTGGTCAACTATGGTCAAACTTGGCCCAAAACAAACTCCCTACAGCTCGGTCAAAGGTGGTCAAACTTCCCTCTTGTAACTGGGTCAAACTCTAGTCAACTCTGACACATGCGACTACTCTAGGAGAGAGAAGATGTGATAAATGAATTGAACAAAATGAAGTGTCACATATGTATATACATTGATCGAATGGGTGTGAATTTGCTTAAGGGACACACCCATTCATTGTGGGGTTGACTTTTCCTTTTGAGCCTACATGATGCTCCAAAATTAAAAAAAAAAAAGGTTTTTATTTTATTTTTTCTTAGTTTGACTTATAGATTTCCTTAGCAAGGAGGAAATACCTCTAGATTCTACACAAAAAATCAGCGTTTTAAAATAAAGTCTTTTGGGGTTGGTATATATAAGAAAAGTTTGAAATTACATTAGAAAAATAAAAAATTTAAGCTCAAGCAACATAATTAATGAAGTTATATAAAAGTTAAAATACACATTCTTATTCCTCTACAATGCCAAATCTATTATATTTATACAAATCAATAAATTAAAAACAATTATTCATCAATTTGATCATGAATTAAAAACAAATGTCAAACTTAATAAATAACATATTCATAAATGAGATACTTGCAAATTGATAAGAAAATACAACCAATGTTACACAATTCTTTTCAATTATGGGAAATTGTATCATATCCTTCTAATGGAACATGAAATTTGGAGTCTTGCCATTTTGTTTTTCTTTTGACAATAGCACATTACAGGTATACATGGTTCTTGGAGTTTCAAAATAGTTGCTACATTCCTTTTTGACTTTTTTCACAGAATTTTCTATTCTATTATAAGGTGATTATAGCTCAAAACGTTTATTATTACCATTTGTTTGAGTTAGAACTAAAGTATATATATTGTATGTATTACATAAGCAAAATTCAACACGACTTTGTCAACAATAATTTCCTCTACATTTTTTCTTGATTTTGTAATTTCCTTGAACTCAAACACCAACTATTTTTTCTACATTGATTGTATAACACTTTCACAGTCTACTTGAGAGGAATGGGCTCACCCTCTCCCTAAGATAAAGGACCTATGCACTTTTTCCATCTTCACATTAATGGTTAGATACCCATCATTATCTTGATTCAAAGACTTAATTCTTCCATATGCATCTCTAAAATTGTATTTGACATACCTCATGTTGTGAAAATTTAGTTTATCTCACTTTGACTTAGTAGGTGTATGTTGGTTATGATAGGCCTATATTGTTCTCGCTAGGTAACAATTTCATCTAGGTTTTCTGCCTTTTCATTTTCTCTATACACTAGTCCAACTATTATTTGACTACTACAATATGGAGAACAAAATATTTACTACCACGAATGTGCTGATAGAAATTGTTGAAAAGTGTGCAACAAGAAATGCTTGTTGAGAGTGCAACAAGATGATGGAGCTTAGTGAAAAGAGTCGCCTTCACTAAGTGGGCCCGCAGGCTATTTTTGGCGCAAGTATATTTTTAGACTATGTCTATTTTTAGACATATGGATCATGTCTATGGATTGCAGGTTGCTGTTTATGGATGATTGGTCAAGTTGGGAAAAAATAGATGGACTTCTATTTTTGGTCAAAGTGTGAGTGATCACAGTGTGAGTGATCAAAGTCTATTTTTAGACTGGTTGTCAAAAATAGAAAAGTCAAATATTATTGTCTCATAATAATATTTGGACTATAAACTTGATCTTATTCTCTTGGAGCACTTCAGTTTGAGCTACAGAGGTGGCACATGCAGCTGTCAGAAGGAAATACGCTTTTCTTATGAGTCAGTTGAGTTGTTGCATGCATGACTTCAGTTAGAACTCAATCAGTTGAGTTTGGTGGAGTTGATTGTGGAGTTGATGGAGTTGTGTTCAGTTTGACTTAGTTAAACTAGTTGTAGTTAGTCTAACTGCAGATAGACTAATGATGAGTTGTTAAACTAATTATTAACTCATAATACAACTATAGAATACATCAGTTAACTCAGTTGCATGTCAGTGCATGTTCAGTTCAACAGGGACAAGTGGTAGAGAATCAGATTGCTATCAGTTGTGACTATAGTTGTGCACCAGATCTTGCACAATCAAGGGATTGAGTATGAAAATGAGTTTGCTCACATATTTGCCCAGTATTGTAGCCTTTGCTCACGTCCAACAAAGTGTGAGTGATTATTTTGAGGTGAAATATGAGTTTGGGAAGCCATTCTCATCAGTTCTTGAGCAGGTATTGAGCAGTGGAGCCAGGCAAGCAGTGGAATAGATTTGGATATCAGATCTGAGCTGTATTGTGTGTAACAGGTGGAGATACTTGTGAGAAGTATTACGCTGTGTATTGTTACATGATTAAATCAATATAATATACAGATAGTGTGGGGTTTTTAGCGAGATGCTTTCCCCGGGATGCATACTGTGTTAATGAGTTTGATTGATGCTTCTATGTGTGCCTGTGAATGTTTCTGCTTCTGTAAATTGATGATCAACGTAGAGGAGATTATGTATTATACATGTTACGCTTATAATTGTATGATCAGGATAATCTCTGTGAATATGTGTTAAATTATTCAAAATTTCTACATGGTATCAGAGCTGCTTGATTTGTAGAAGATATTTTTACAGGATATCAAGCGAGGATTGATCATCTGATCTACTATTCAGAAAGTGTTTACATTCTATTTCTTCAGGCAGAGTCTGTGGTTGGGCCAGGTAGCCTCTGGATTCATCCTTCCTTTGGAAGGTGAGATATCCGGTGAATGCCCATACAGTCAATCTTTGTACAAGAAATATTGTGTTCTCACGAATTCTAGATCAGAAGCAGTTGAGTTTTGAGCTGGTGGAATTCGAATTTAATTCCAAAGCAAGAGATAAAACTCAGAAACATTCAGTGTGAGAATGGAGACAGTATGCCCCAGTATCTCACGAAGTTCACCCAATGCTGGGATGAGCTGGGAAGTGTGGGGGTGACTGTCAGATGAGGATGGTGAGTCTAGCACTCCTTGACCTTCCTAGGAGTTGGCATAGCTACCAGGACTCGGTGAATGGAAGGGAGAAACTGCCAGGATGGGAGAGACTTTGGTCGAATCTTGTGCAGGAGGAGATTAGACGGAGCACTAGAGATGGTTCTTCATCCATGCAGGATGAGGAGAACTGTGCCTTAGTGAGTAAGGCGAAGAAGGGGAAGGAGAAGGTTTCTCTTTTCGAATCTTGTTCTTCCAGTGATGGGAAGAAGGTTGACAAGGCGAAGGTGAGATGCTTTCGTTGTCATGAGTTGGGTCATTATGCTACTAATTGCCCAAAGAAGAAGTCCAAGAAGGGATCCGGGGAAGGATCTGAAGGTGAGGCAGCCTCACTTGCTTCACAGTTTGAGTTGGACTTCACACTCTTCGCATGCATGGTTTCATCCATGGTGGGAAGTGGTTGGTTTCTTGACAGTGGAGCTTATTTCCACATGACCGGTGACAAAAGTTTGTTCAGTACCTTGGAGGAGAAAGATCTCCAGATACTCATAGGGATGGGTAATGATGAGAAGTATAGTGTCTCAGGTGTAGGCACGGTTATTTTTCAGAGGGAGCATGGAGCTCGCCTTACCTTGACCGATGTCAAGTATGTACCAGGACTGAAGAGAAACTTGGTGTCGATCGCGATGTTGGAAGACAGAGGCTATGATGTGGTCTTTAGTAAGGGAAAGGTTTTCCTTAGACACATCATCACTGGACAAGTGAAGCAGATTGGTTCACGGGTCAAGAACCTGTATGCTCTTGAGGTTCAAGATGCATGCAAAGCCTTGAGTAACGAGGAAACTGATGGAGACTTGGTGGTTGAGAGGGAGCGTATATTACCTCTCAACATGCAGAGCCAGAAGAAGTCTTAGACGATTGTGGAGGAGCCACGATTGGTGCAGCAACTTCAGGAGATTGTGGAGGAGCCACAACGGGGGAAGCTGAGAGGAGATCGAGTAGAGACATCTACTCATCCAGAGACCTCTAGTAGGGGGAAACTTCGAGCCAGGTGGGCTGAGGGATCGCATGCAGCCATACCTCCAGGTAGGAGGTGGGGTGATGTGGATTGATTGTCCCAAGGAGGAGGGGCAGGATCCTTGAGGTACCCAACCTCTTGGATGAGACCTTGCTATGGGAGCCCCAAATGTGTAGTAGCAGGAACTGACTGATTGGGTAGAGACAGATGCGGATGGAGCAGCAGAGAGAGCGACAGTGCATGGAATCCTAGGACAGCGCATAGCTAGCAGGCTGTAGCAATGCGAGAGGCACAAGTGTTTTGCACAGTGCTAGGTGGCACAGAGAGGTGTGCAATGGTGCGAGATGCATGGAGATGTTGCAGTAGCGCAGATGTCAGAGAGGGAGCACTTGTCAGCAGCAGGTAGAGCTTCAGCATCAGAGGGTGTTTCTATCCCAACAGGGAGGTCATTTGGGAGGTGCAGTGCGGATGCAATGCTGGGAGATAGAACCAGCAACAGCACGGATGCAGTCAGAGATCAAAGTGACAGAGGCTAGAGCAGTTAGATACTGAAGAGCACAGAGATGCAGAGTTTCAGTCGACAGAGGCAATAGCAGTCAGAGACTTTGATGACAGAGCAAGTGGACCGGCCAGATGTGTTGCATGGAGAACATTCCAGAGTTTCAGGATCGGGTTTGAGAGGAAGCCTTTCTTGTTGAGAGGGAGTGTTGAAAAGTGTGCAACAAGAAATTCTTGTTGAGAGTGCAACAAGATGATGGAGCTTAGTGAAAAGATTCGCCTTCACTAAGTGGGCCCGTAGGCTATTTTTGGCGCAAGTCTATTTTTAGACTGTGTCTATTTTTAGACATATGGATCATGTCTATGGATTGCAGGTTGCTGTTTATGGATGATTGGTCAAGTTGGGAAAAAATAGATGGACTTCTATTTTTGGTCAAAGTGTGAGTGATCACAGTGTGAGTGATCAAAGTCTATTTTTAGACTGGTTGTCAAAAATAGAAAAGTCAAATATTATTGTCTCATAATAATATTTGGACTATAAACTTGATCTTATTCTCTTGGAGCACTTCAGTTTGAGCTACAGAGGTGGCACATGCAGCTGTCAGAAGGAAATACGCTTTTCTTATGAGTCAATTGAGTTTTTGCATGCATGACTTCAGTTAGAACTCAATCAGTTGAGTTTGGTGGAGTTGATTGTGGAGTTGATGGAGTTGTGTTCAGTTTGACTTAGTTAAACTAGTTGTAGTTAGTCTAACTGCAGATAGACTAATGATGAGTTGTTAAACTAATTATTAACTCATAATACAACTATCGAATACATCAGTTAACTCAGTTGCATGTCAGTGCATGTTCAGTTCAACAGCGACAAGTGGTAGAGAATCAGATTGATATCAGTTGTGACTATAGTTGTGCACCAGATCTTGCACAATCAAGGGATTGAGTATGCCAATGAGTTTGCTCACATATTTGCCCAGTATTGTAGCCTTTGCTCACGTCCAACAAAGTGTGAGTGATTATTTTGAGGTGAAATACGAGTTTGGGAAGCCATTCTCATCAGTTCTTGAGCAGGTATTGAGCAGTGGAGGCAGGCAAGCAGTGGAATAGATTTGGAGATCAGATCTGAGCTGTATTGTGTGTAACAGGTGGAGATACTTGTGAGAAGTATTATGCTGTGTATTGTTACATGATTTAATCAATATAATATACAGATAGTGTGGGGTTTTTAGCGAGATGCTTTCCCCGGGATGCATACTGGGTTAATGAGTTTGATTGATGCTTCTATGTGTGCCTGTGAATGTTTCTGCTTCTGTAAATTGATGATCAACATAGAGGAGATTATGTATTATACATGTTCCACTTATAATTGTATGATCAGGATAATCTCTGTGAATATGTGTTAAATTATTCAAAATTTCTACAGAAATTGATGATGCATGGTGTAATTTGTCGTTTGTGCTCATGGGGAAATGTTACGAATAGGATTCATATACACAATAAAATATTCATAATATCTGAAATACAAAAGTATCCATCGTAGGATAATAAATATAAATACATGGATATTTGAATACAAGAGACATGGGATGGTATGATTACAAATGAGGGTCTGCTTATATATCTAGGCAGGTGCCTCTTCATGAACAATCACGTCTCCTTAGATATGCCTCTTTAATAAATTATTATGATCTAATTAATTATTATTATGATGAATTATTATTTATGTTAGTTATATTATTTTTATATATTGTATTTATAACATTGTCTTCTTGTTCAAAAAAGCTTTGTCCTAAAATCTTATTGCCAATAAGGTGTGTCATCTGTTTCTTTGTCTTGTAATTTAGTTGTATCCTTCAAAGTTCTCCGAGTTGTCATCTTCAATGATACAAAATGATAGAATACTCTGAGTGATAAGAAAAATTGTCGAACTGAGAAGGGCTATGACTATCTTAAATTAATCTTCTGTGGAACTTTGTATTTATTTGATAACTGGGATAAATTGTTATCGTAAAACGAGATTGTGCAAACATCAATATTTTTTGGAACACAGGTTTATTGTTTTTGTTCTAAGTGATACAAATACATAGATTGATTGAGATGTCTGCTCTTGCCATTTATATGTTGATAATGAGTTCTTGTGATTTGATTTTCCCTTGTCCTTTGTTTGGCAATGTCCTGATTGACTTCAAGTATTGATGTTATTGTGTTGGTTACATAATCTTTACTTAATATTTTCATCGTCTAAACAACAACATATGAATATGTTTTTACTTCAATTGGTTTGTCATCTTCTTGAGTTGTGATATTGATTGGATCAATATTCGTTCATTTTTCTTCAACATGGATTATTACATATGAAGACTTCGATACTTCTTTCATGGTAAGTTCTTCTAATTTGTTTTCATTAATTTCTTAACATTTTTAAGTTTCTTAATTTGAGTAAGTAGATTTTGGTTATGATTTTTTAATGTGTAAGTTCTTCAAATTATCATTCAACTTCATTTTGACGCTCAAGCTTCTCATATTATAAATCTCTAGCTTGTTCTAATAAATTTTGATTAAGGGTTTTTAAACATAAATTTTCTTCTTCTTTCTTTGATAAACTCTAGTTGAGTTTTTTTCTCGAAAATTTCCTTTTCTTGCTTTAGTTTTTGCTTCTTCGCATTAGACTTCTTGATTAGTGTAAATAATTTTTCACTATGCTCCTTAAGTCAAGAAATTTCTTCACTTTCGTCAGTTATAATTTTGTCTACTTCCTTTTTCATATTTTTCATCGACTTTTGCTTTCTTGAAGTATTACTTTTGAAATATCTTGTATATCTGCTAGTGTTACTACATCACATTTCAATGTAGCATCTAATAGTGTTATTTGTTTTCCTTTTGTAAGAAAACATTAAAAACTTCTTCTTCTTATTTAGGATAAAGGACCCTAGTGATTCCATCCATGGTGAACCCAAATTATATCACTATTGTCACAAAATAAGGATTTAATGGTGAGTTGTGAGAAAAAGTATAATCTTCAACACTTGGTTGTAAATTGCTTATATGTCATATTGTTTGTTATTCATCGAATTCATCATTTCAATTATATTTGATTCAAGAACCACTAATTGGTGAACACATTCAATACTAACAAGATAAAGAGTTTTTGTGTTTGTGTAGGAGCACTTTTACTAAAAGTTTTAAGAAATCTTCCATTACCGGTCTCCATTTTATTATTTTGAGATGATCTCAGGTTTTAAAATTAATTCCACATCCCCCCTTTTTATATAAACCTCCAAAAATTTATTACTCCTTCGAACCTCAGTGATGAATCCTTAATAATCCTCTCTGTCTCTCTCTCTTCTTTTTTCTTTCATTCGAAATACTTTTTTAAATAAATGGTTGACTTGAAATATAATAATATATTCCTTTTGTATTTTTTTGGATTTTTTTTTATCCCTATAATATGAACCTTCTTAATTGATTTAAATTAGTAATGCCTTGAATTTAATCTACTTATTTTCTTAAAAATAATAGAGACTTGTATATAAGGCTTAAACCAAAATTAAGGCATATAAATGATTCTTTTTCCATGAACGATTGGGTGCTTTTTCCACAGTCATTCTTTTCACCTAAATTCATGGGGGCTTCACTCAATGAACCTCTGACATATTATGTGCATTCATGGCATATTAAATAATACCCCTAATTTGACTACATATTGGAAAATACCTCTAAAAATCACATTATTTAACCTGCTACGAATATGAACCCAATACACCTTCCTAATTTAAAAAACCCCTATTTTCACTAGATGTTGTAGGTATCCAATTTTTCATTAACATTTTTTATACCCCTTTATATTTTTCCATTAACTTTGAGCTCCATTTTTTATACCTACCAATATAAAAATCCTTTACTCCCTAATATATGCTCAATATATTATGCCATTTTTCCTTCAATATATATCCCCCAATATGAACCCACGTGTATGATATTTCTCCCCTAGTGAAGCCCCCCTGCTTAATTGGCACTTATCCTTTAGCGGCATGGGTTAACTGATCCACTATTTGCACTTGGTTGAAATAACACAAGGGTTACATATTTATACAATGCTGTATGATGCTTGACTAGTTGTGACCTTCCCAATAGATACGAGTGGAAATTATGTGATTCCAAGGTAGGTGTAAATTAATAGCTCAATAGTGTGATAGGATTCACATAGACTCAATTGTAGCAGATGTACAATGAGGTGGTGGCATGTGGCGGGGCAGGCGGTGGTCGAGACGTTTGGTTGTAGTCGAATGGCGACGGTGGGGACTATGTGGTAAGTTAAGAGACAATTGGTTGATGGTCAGTTGGGCATCGACAATTGTGCGACGGGTTAGACAACCACTGCATTTTGATTTTGATTTTTGACTTTATTGTAATTTTTTATTTTTTATTTTTTTACTTCTTTTTCTTTTGTCTTTATATATGTGTGTGTGTTGCTTTTTTTTTTTTTTTTCTAATTCCACACAAGCATATTATTATTATTATTTTAATTTTTTAATGTCTAAGGGCCTAACAATAGAATGGAGAACCTCCAAAAACTTTGTTTGGCTAAAATCCTCAATGAATGGTATTAAACTTGACAAATAATTGATGGCCAAAGGCATTGATACGATAATGCGGCTCTGATACCAATGTAACGAGCGTAGGGAAAATATTCAAAATATCTAAAATAGAAAAGTATCCATCGTAGGATAATAAATGTGAATATATGAATGTTTGAATACAAGAGATATGAGATGATTTGATTATAAATTAGGGCCATCTTATATACTAGGTAGGTGCCTCTCTGTGAAGGGTCATTTCCCCTTAGACTTGCCTCTTCAATAACTAATTATTATTTAATTAATTATTATCACGATGATTTATTATTTATGTTATTTATATTATTTTTATTTATTATATTCATAATAGAAAACAAGATGAAATGCTTTGTAATAGGACATTTAAATATCAAAATTAGTTATATCCTCTTTCTATCGTGTGATCTTATCCATCATTTCAAAGATTGTTTCACAAGTAGTTTGTGTGGTTGTTCATGCTTTTTCCATTGTTGTTGAATTTGTTCATTTGATATTAACTATAACTTAGTTTGTAGTTTTAATGAAAATTTACTTTTTATCATCTCTCTTTTGCATATGGGTTTGCTTTATATCCTCCTCATCAAACATGAAAGTTCCTCATATGGTAGATGGATCTTAACATCATCATTGGAAGGAAAGTTCTTGAGAAAACCTTTAAGTCATGATGTCTTCGTTGTGCTATTATAACTCCACTAGTGAGGCTTAGATTGATATTAGCACATGCTCCCTTTGTGACATTAATGTTTATTGATCTTCCTTGGGTTCTATAAGAGTCTTATTCCTTTTTATTAGTAATTAGGTATTGTGTCCTCTATGATGATATTTTTTCATTAAACAGATGCATCACCCTTCTTTTCCATTGAAGTGTTGGTAATTTTTCAATTCTATTGGTTCTTGATTGCTATCTTCCTTGGCTTGGGGTCACTTGGGATACTTATGTCACCATTCTACTGTGTTGGCATGTTCTAGCATATGCTCTAGCCTCATGGACGATTGCACATGGTATTATAGATCCATTTTCTTTTAGAGATAGTTAATTATAATTCTAATTGGATCTATCTTTGTTAGTAGGTTCTTGTCTCTACATTTGATTTACATTAAAATCAAGAGCTTGTTGATATAATTCCTCCAAGTCGCCTTGGTGGCAATATTTCCATGTGAGTCTTCACTATTTAAAATGGTTGAATATTTTTGTTAAAGGGGTTGTGGATCTTGAAAGCATTGAATGATAACTTGTATAATTCCATTTGGGTTTCCTTCGGTTAATGCATATCCAAAGTTTTATAGTGTATAGGCCCTAATGGTGAGAGGGTTTGTAGAAAACAAACCCTTCTTGTGATCTTCCAATTTGGTATTAGCTGTGAACATAGTTGTTTGGTACGTTATGTCCTTAAGATGTAACCTATCTAAGACTTGCACTAAGAATATGTGTGGTGTTGAGATCAAACTTTAGATCTAAATGTAATTTCCATTTTTCTTAATGCACCAATCCTCGAAAGGGTTTATTGCTATGAGGGCTTCCTTTGATAAACTTGGATAAGGATTTGTGAAAGTAAGCTCATAAAGAGGGGCTAGGAATTTTTTTCACATGTGTAGTGTTTCAAATGCTTATGTTTGCAAAATTGTTGATAATGTATATGGAGAGGAAAAAGAAAAAGGCACCATGGGTCTACCATTTCTCGAAAAAGATAGAGGGGTCAAACCACATCCATTTAATAGGTTGTGATGTGAAATTAAGGGAATGAATAATTTGGTTTCTATTTAATCTTCTTGATAGATAAACTCAAATTATTAGAGATAATTACAGTCCAATTGAAAATAGGTTCATTGTTTAGTTCCTGATATGTCAATTGCATTCAATGTTTGTGTAACTTGGAGCAATTCGGGTCAACTAGGTTTACCTCGGATTGTTGGGAGAATTAATTGTTATCTTGCCACCCAAGTTCGATTCCCACAAGTGAAATGATGACATTTTTTGTAATGGCTCAAGCCTTGTTATTGAGTTTGAGCTCTCTTGATGACCAAAACATGTACATTCCTCATGAAATATAAAGATATTTCTCATGAAAAAAAGATGGAGCAATTTTCTTCTTCATATACCATGCTACTCAACATAACTACATCCTTGATAGGCTCCTATAAGTGGATGGAAGGATATAGGTTGGAAGTGTGTTTTCAAGAAGTCATACCATCTTCCTTATTAATCTATCTTTTTAATGGGATCCTTCTGAATTCCTTCACAAACTCCTCCAACATTACCATGAAGGGATGCAATATTTTAAATTTCCTTGAATGTGTGTGGAGCACATGAGCCAATTTATACTCCACTATCTGAATATATACTTCTTTATTTTGTGTTTTCTACTTTGATTGACCATTGTATCACATTTAAACATCGAAGAATTTTCGTTTTGGTAGACACTTTATGCAATTGCAATAAATTAACCATATAATTTACATGTTCGGTAGAATAATTCTCCTCTATCACATCAAAAGGAAGATTTAATGATGGGGGTGCTCATTGGTACATAAAAAAAGGTTATCAAATGTTGAAATGGAGACAACATAAATGTTGGGAGAGGTATCATTAAATATGGTATTTAAATACATTGAAATGGATTGCACAACTTCTTTATTCTTCAATCTCCTTCCTTTCCATGGGTACATTGATGAGCCTCCAAATTAAACACAAATTTAGGTCCATCTAACCTTTCTTAGGCATATAAAGGCTACATAAATCTCTCCTTTTAGACTTAATAATGTTTTTTAATTTTTAATTTTAATTTTTTTAATATGTTCTTAAGAAGGTTTAGAGATAATCTCATATTTATATATATATATATATATATATATATATATATATATTTTTTTTTTGCGTAAAGGCTACTTCTATTAAAAAAGAGAAAATATATGTACAAAGAGGTCAAGACCTCAGAGGGGGCTGAAGCCTGCCCTCAACCAGATATCCTGATACACATAAACCCCTTTGACAACCATCCCGGGATTGAGAAACCTTGAAGCATATTTTTTAAATCCCTTACAGACAAAAGTGTAAACCAGAGCTGTGTTTAACACTACAGTACTATCGACGACTATGGCTTTACTGATAAACATTCTGCCCTGATAGCCATATGCAAAATTAGACCAAAACAATGGCTTGCTGAGCCATGACCTGATACAATTCATAGGACTATAATGGCGCGCATCGATACTAAACCAAGAGCTGAAGCAAAACAGAGTTGGCATTACCCAAAGAAGCATAACAGAAAAAAGAAAAAGACCAGAAGAGAGATTGCTCTCAGGGGGCATTGTACCAAATTCATCAAACATTTTTCTGAGAGTCGAGAGCATCCCTTTCCACCTTGCTAGGAGAGCTTATCCATGCGACGACCACGTTGTCTGCATCTCCCATGTCGCCGCCACCTAGAGGAGTTTCCAAATTCAGAATGCCACCGAGAGGATGCCATAGATAATCTCATATTATGTGCTTAATAATATTCATTTTTGCAGAATATTGGGAGAATATTGAGTAAATTCTGAATGAGATAATATATAGAATTTCTCCCTACTACAGGATGGACCAAGATTGGATAATAAACAAACAATATATTATGAAATTATTGAATAGATTTTAGAGAACCAATGATTGATAAAATCTGGGAATGTGCTCCCTGTCATTTAATGCAAATTCCTATTGTTGGGAACCATATCCAATTTTTAAGAGATTTTGTAGGGGAAAACTGCCTCCTTTCAAGGATGATGTTTCCCCATCTATTTTTATAAGTATCAATTCGAATTTTCCTCTAGATGCATGTATTTCTTAGTCTTCTTGTGGAGAAAACTTGTTATTTAGCAGCTCCACTTTCAAATAATGAAGTTTGGTGCAATTTTTAGCTTATAAATCTTGGGCTTGGCCATCTCAGGAGCCTTAGATACCTCTTGTACAAATTATTTATTTTCTTTGAATGTCTTTTTCACTTACATCTCTTATCTCTGCATTTGCTACTTATGCTTACTTTTCTGTAGGGTACATTGGTTAAATGACTGAAGTGAGTTGGTTTATAGGTTATTTACAGAGTCACAAGCATGATGCATCCTTAGAACAACTTTGAAAATTCATATTCATCATTGAACTACTTGGATTAGTTTACTAGTTCACAAATCTAGAATTTCTAGAAGTCTCTTGTAGAAAAATAGTAGTAATTTTCTGCTATATTTTAGAACGTGTTAATGAGCTTCATTTGAGTTGATTCCACTTGTGTTGAGTCATAAAAACATTCAAATTAATAATAAAATTTACCCCATGGGATTTTCACTTGACTAGGTTAGGCATTTGATAGATTAACTAGCTCACTAATTCTTGAATTTCCGGTTTTTAGAGTAGTACTTTCCTGCTATTTTTTAGCACATGTTAACAGAGGTATTTTTGAGTGATTCCACTTGAAATGTAGTCATATGAGATCCTAATTTATAACAAAATTTGTCCCATATCATTTGCATTTTATTTTCTTGGGCATTCGGTAGTTTATCTCGAGGAGTAACATTCTTGTAACACGTGTAAACTTGACTAGATTTGCTCCAAAAGCTTGGTTTTTGTCTCTTAGGCTTGAATCATGACCCCTAGGATATGAATCCATGATTGAGTAAGACAAAATACCTCTTAATCCTTTCCTCTTATCTATTGCAATTCACCTATGCAATTTAGATTAGTGGAAAAATTTATGAATTAGATAGCACAATAATTATTTTCTTGATTGCCACATCTAATGAACTCTGTCAGTGGATCTAAACTCTTTGGAATTTAGTGATTGATTACATGCTATTTCCATCATGCAAGTTAGATTAATTTTCTTTCTTTATTCTTAAGCTATGTCTTCTATTTCAAGCATTGTTATTTCCATTCCATATACTAGGTTTCCTTTCAATGCAACATTTACATTTTGCCAGCTTAACGTTTACATTTTTGCAAGTAGTATAGCCTTTACATTTATGCACTTAGGATTAGCATTTACATTTGAGCAAGAAACATTTCTATTTCTTGCAAATAGGGTACCATTTCCATTTCTGCTATTAGTTTAGGCTTTGATTTCATGATATTCACTTCATTACATCAGATCAACGAAAGAAGGACACATTGTATGCTGCACATACATCTCTTAAGTTTGTACGAACCCTAGGTTGAAAATATAAGTTGATAGCCTTGGGAGTTGAAACATTCTTGTTGCAATACTAAGGCTTATCAAACATAGTGCCAAACTTGTCCCTATATAAAATATCATGGGATGTATGGTCATTTGTTAACAATAAAAACAATTATGTGCATGTATTTTGTTCTAGATTATAAGGAAGTGAATTAAAAAACCTAAGGTCATATAGTGAAAACATCTTTTTGAGTTACTACACACATCTTTTTGAGTGTTTTATTTTTCTTCAAGTACATCTCTCATTGGCATTAGAGTTTGGTTCACTGTTTCGTTGTCGATTTAGCATGAATTCACCATGAAAGAAAAAGTTTGCCACGAATTATGAAGTCATTGCAATTCTACCAATGATCTGTTCTCTTTTACCACGATGGATGTTTTGTCTATTTTTTCTTCAACTACTTTGAGGCTTGGTTCAACTATTTGCAACTTTTGTTTCTAAGTCTTTATTTATGACCAGGGTATATTATATTTCATGAAAGTCTACAAAAAATATGTATATTCTAATAATCCCCTCGTTTTAATTTTAATGCAATCTATCACCAACCCAGGTGAATCTATGCTTTTTGGGTAGTATCATTCAAAATATTTTTCTCCCTCATATCCCATATAAGGATATAGCCTAGCCTTAGTTTGATTTTAAAATCACGATGAGAATCCCTTAAAGAAAGACAAAGATGAAATTTATGGATATTATCTAAAGAAGGAAGGATTGATGGGAATTTATTAATATGAATATATTACACTATCTTTAACAAAGTTACCGATCAAATGAGAACTATTACCTCAGAACGAGAACTCTAACCAATAAATCCACAAAAAACATGAAAAAACAGTCTAAAAATGAAAATTGTTGACGTTGGAATATATATATATATATATATATATATATATTCCAACATTTCTTAAAAATGGAAGTAAAAGTCATTTTTTCATGTGCATAAAACACCTTGAAAATGAAAAGTGTTGATGCTAGAATAAAGTCTTTTTTTTCATGGTAAATTCTCAACATCTTTTAATAATGACGTTAAAAATAAAATATCATGGCTCTGAAAAACCTTAAAATTCCAAGGATTTTCATGCGTGACATTAAAGATAAAATATCACCTTTATGAAAATCCTTAAAATTGCAACAATTTTCAGCCATGTTGTTAATATTATTTAAAAAAATTATTATCATTTAATTTATATTAATTTATTTTTATTTTAAGTTTATCATATTAATAACAATTTGTTAAATATAATATTTTTTTATATAATTTATTGAAGTCAGTGGATAGGAAACACTTCAGTTATGATAAATGAACAACTTTACAAAACAAATGAATTTATATGTGATTTTGGAATTTTTTATACTCTACATTAAAACATTTGTTTTTTTGGAATTTAGTGTAAATATTTTATTTTTAAATAATTTTAAGATTTGGAGATTTGCAAATCGTTTTTTAAAAACTATATTTCATTATTCATAAAGATATATATTTTAATTTGATATATATATATATATATATATATATATATATATATATATATATATATATATATCTTTTGAATTTCATAAATCGAAACTAATAATCATATTGAAGATTAAGAAAAAAAAATTATGGATTCCACAAACCTATCTACTAAAAAGGAAGTACACCATGAACAAAAAAGTTGTTCTCCTAGACTTATTACATACTTTTAATATGACATATATATCCAATCAAATATATTGAAAATATGAAATCATTGAAAAAAAAAAACTAAAAAAAACACAATTTAAAAATAATAATAATAAGTAAATAATAATATATATTAAAACATAAAAAATAAAAAAAAAAAAAAAACATGAAAAAAATACAATATTAAAAAAAAAACAAAAAAAAATCAAATATAAAAAAAACGCAATTAATTTATAAAAAATAAAATAAAATAAAACTATAAATAAATAAATAAATAAGAAAAAGGAAAATATTTGAAAACAACATAATTTAAGAAACGAATTTAAAAAATTGAAAAAAAAAAACATGAAGGAAAAAAAAAACGATTCAAAGAAAATTAAAAAAAAAAAACTTTAAAATAATTAAAAAATTAAACTTATAAATAAAACATTAAAAAAATAAATTGGGAGAAAAAAAACAAATTAAAAACATTAAAAAAACAAATTAAAAATTATTAAAAAGACATTTAAAAAAAATCCAAAAAAAATTTAAATAAAATCTTAAAAAAAAAAACATAACCTGAGCCAACGAGGAGCTAAAAATGACAAGTTAAATAAAAGATTAAAAAAAAATAATAATAACAAGTTTTAGGAATTTTTTATGAATTTTATATTAAAAATCGATGACATTTAAGTTGTTGTTTTTTTTCCCAAAAAAATATTCAGAAAAGATTTGAAGTAAAAATAACAAAAAAAAAATGTTAAAAAAAATAGAACATACAATTTTAAAAACCAACGAAAAAAACTTAAAAATAAAAATTAGTAACATTAAAAGTTAAAATAAAAATAAAAAATACATTTAAATTAAAAAAAAAAAAAAAAAAAAAATTGAAAAAAAATCAAATTAACAAAACAAACATTAAAAAAAAAGGAACGAACTTATGTATATATATAAACTAAATTAAAAATGATGATGATGATTAACGTCCACTAAGACCAATGTGGTTTATCGGACCTCAAGAAAAGAGAGTCTAATTGTCATTCTTCAAAATCTTGTTTCTGTGATTAAGGAGAAGGGAAAGAAGTGCTCCAAGATCACTATAGTTGGGATGGCTTAATAAGTCAAGAAGATTGGAGGTGTGGCTGATGATAAGGAATTAAGAGCGGACGTGGGCAAGAGACAGGTAGTCTAAAGGGAGTGATTTTCATCTTCCACCTTCTTAGTATCACAAATATGACAGATTCTATCGTCTCGGGGAGTCTTGGGAGTAGACCACTGCCCGGTCTCACTTCGAAGCTCATGAGAGCTAGTTCTTATCCTAGCGATGCTCATTTTCTTCTTACTGCTAGTCAACATAGAGAGATAATTCTAGTTATTCAAGGGGGGGTAGATCACCTCCTTACAATACCTTCGCTTCCTTTTATCCTCCAGCTCCTTAGCATCCCACATCTTGTCCTTAAAATTGGAGGTAATAGTATCTTTGATACTATCTTTCTTCCGATGAGGATCTCCTCCTTAATCCCCCAAAGGTTGAGCCAAGACTAGGCATCCTTATGCCACTCGCGCTTGAGGCGCAGGTGAGGGTTTTGACTAAAGTTAGAAGAAATTTTTGAGAGCCTCTTGGATTCCATGTTGTGAAGCTTCTTCTTATACAACAGATATCTAAACATAGTCACAATTTCAAAGGCGGATACACCAACATCGATCAAAAGGATAGGATAGGGAGTATTCCCCTTGATATTGAGGCTATAGGTTATGATATTCTTTTGGATCATCTCAATCTTTCTCCATGACTCCCTAGATATACTGCAACCCCAAACTTCACATTCATATAAGATAACAGGGGTGATGAGAGTCTCAAAGAGGAACTTTTTTTTACTCCAAATGTAAAGATCGACTGACTTACAATTGTTTTCAAGCTCATAATAAGATTTCCAACCTCCAATAATTCTTTTCTCGATGCTATAATTCTAGTTGAGTTGATGAGGAAAGTCAATACCCAAATATTTATAAGAAGAAACCTACTCTAGACAATGGTTATCATAGATGAAACTATCATGGGTGATATTTTTGGATTTAATGATCATGACTTTAGTCTTGTTGGTATTAATTGTCATACCCATCTTGGAGCAGTAGACATGAAGAGTCTTAAGCTGCTTGTCTAGGTCATCATGGCTTTTTGCAAGAAGAATGATATCATCAGTATAAACAAGAAGAGTAATTATAATACCAGTGAGCTCGATCCCCTTGCAACTGTAGTTTCCAAACATTCCTCTAGTTTATCAATGTAAATACCGAAAAGGGTAGGGGAGAGGGGACACCCTTGTTTAACCCCGATATTGCATTTAATATCTTTAGACCACCCTTCATTGGTCTTAAGCTTGGAAATGACAGTCTCGTAGAGGCGCATCACAACAATCCTCAGTTTAGGAGGAAACATGATCTCTTCAAGTCTCTCCCAGAGCTTATCTTGAGGGGCATTGTCGAAATATTTTCTAAATTCCACGAAACAACATAGGAGATCGGTTTTACTATTGCAACATTCCTCTGCAATGATCCTAAGAGTGACAAGGTGGTCGATAGTCGAGTGATGCCTCCTAAAACTAGCTTTCCCTTTAGCTCTTTTACCTTGGTTCTCAAGTGAAAGTCTAAGCTTCTTTTCCAAAATGAGCCCATAAAACTTGGTTAGGATGTGGCTAATCATAATGGCCCTGTAGTTAGAGGGAACAATTTTGTCCCCATTTTTGAAGATAGGCGCAATAAGGCTTTGCCTCCAAAGCTTAGGGATGCCATGCTTTACAACAAAATTGAGAAGCTTGTGGAGATGAGGAATGAGGATAGATCTTCCCATTTTAAAGATCTCAACTTGGTAACCTTCAATATCTCTGGCCTTCTCATTAGCGAGCTTATTAATCCTAGACTCAACGTCTTCCAAAGAAAATATATCTTCCTTAATAAGAGTGTTTAAGATGGTGTCCATGGTGTTCGAAGAGTCATACAACTTCTTAAGATAGTTATCCCAATTTTCTAGTAGGATAAAATGATTATCTTTAGTTTTATGAATAAGCACATTCCACGAAAACTTTCTGGGCACAACTTTAGAAAGGTGGAGAAGATGCTCTTGTCTCTTATTAATATATGACCCCTTCTTCCTCTTGATGAGATCTTTGTATATACTTATATTCTTGAGCTTAATGGTTTCATTAGGGGCGCCTATGATCACTTTCTTGGAAATTTTACAGTCTTTGTCATACCAAGGATTGAAAGTTCTATTATTTTTCTTATATGAAGTCTCATTAGAGAACTTACTAATGGTAGTGGAAAGGGTAGTAGTAAAATGGTAATAGATTTTATTAATGCTGTTATTATAAGTCAGGGAGCCTAAATCCCTTAAGAAAAGGTTGACATTACTTCTATCGAAGTGAATGCATATTTTTCTTTCACCGGTCTCCTACATGTGGGTGGTATGCATAACAAGGTTGAGGGATAAAGACAAAGGTTTGTAGTCAGAGTCAGGCTCGTACTTGTTAATAATCTCAAAGTTTGTAATGCGATTGAGGACATGGATGTCAGAAATCGCATAATCCATGACACTACTACCCTGCCCATGGCAACAGGTCATCTCACCAAAGAGAGGCCACTTGTTAATACCATTACAAATGATGAGGTCATAGGAACTGCAAAATTTGAGGAGCTTGGTGCCGAATAAGTTCTCGATTATGTCTTCATATTTTCTCTTGAATCTATTAGCTAAGTTACCATCCTTGTTAAGCCACAAGGGGTCGAGGTTAGAGTTGTTACTTGACACAATAGATTGGTTAGTAGCAGTTTGAGCATTAAAGTCCCCAAGCAAAAGGATATTACATTCATTCCTTAGGTTGTAGATGTATTTTTCTAAGGTATTGAAAGGACAATTCTTATCCAAGTTGTTTTTCTTATAGGATGTAGAGATGATAGGGGCGAAAGAGCATATTGCAAGAAATATCCTATTGGTTGTAGAATCAAAGATCTTGATGCAAATGTACTGATTGAAGGGGTCAGTTTTATGAAGTCGGATGTGAGAGGAAACAATGTTCCTAATATAACAGGCTACACCACCAAAACCTCTCCTGAAGGATTTCTTATTCCAGGCATACCAAAGAGTGAACTCGTCAAGGTGAGGGACCCTATATTCACCATGCTGCCAAGTTTCAACTAAAAGAATAAGATTAATATCACTTGGGATCCAAATTAACATAGGACCTTTACACCATGGAAAACCACAAGAGTTCCATAAGAGGATCCAAACTGATGCTATTCCCTATTTATCACTCGTGTTTGAGACTCTATCTCTAATAATAGATTTTCTATTCCTAATGATTGCCCATTTCCCTTCTTTTCTTGCCTCTTTGACCTTTTGGACTTCTTTCCTAAGTTCAACTTGGTCTTCTGGAATGAGATCTTCATTTATAAAGATTCCATTCCTTTTAGGTTTGGGGATTTCCTAAGTATATCTAATTTATGGTCATTACAATTGATCTTGACACGAATTAGTCTATGTTTATGCTCAAGTATCTTTCCTACCCTTATTGCTTCAGTGAGATAAGTTGTTTGAATTTGAGATTTTGTCTTTAATTGTTCTTTAACTATTTCTAATGTGTCTTCATTGTTTTGTTCTTTTATACCAGCAATTATAAGGTGTAAGGCTCTTTTGTGACACTCATGGTCGAGTACAATTAATTCATTAGTTTCTTCTTTTATGGGTTTAATATTCAATTTATTCTTTGTGGTATTTAGGGTTGAGTTATTATGTAGTTGTCTTTTAGATTTTTAATATCGCTTTTAAAAGTGTCATTTTCTTTAAACATTGCTTGTTTACTATGTTCAATTTCTTGAATTCTATCTTTCGTTCTTTGAAGTTCAGTCTCAAGTGAGATTATTTTATTTTCTAATGATTTGTGGTTGTTGTCAAGCATTATAGTTAATTCTAGTTTAAAATAGTTTTCTCTTTCTTCTCTTTGTCTTTCTAAAGATTCAATGTACTCATAAAGACTTTCTAGGGTAATTTTACTTGGTCTCCCTTTGCTAGAGGGTGGTATAGAAATATGAAGGGAAGTACTCATAGTGTAAATAAGAAAAACTTAACAAGAGGAGAGTAAGTGGGAACGTGTGCACCTATCAAAGTTGTCTGTAGCGGTGTTTGTAACATAGATTTAATTGGATGGAATGTTTGTTGGACCTGAAACAGTCGAAGGGACATGAAACCGCAGAGCGAGACCGAAAACCACAAAGCGAGGTGGTGAATGTGTGTTTTTCTTTATTTGTGCATCGCGAGGGTTTCAAATATGCATTAATGGGGGAATCAATCTAGCTTCTGTTGCCTCGACAACTAAATTCCAAACCTTTTTTTGCCCAAGAAAATGACTATCTGCCTTAGAGGTTGATTTGCTACCTCAGGAGAATCCCAACATAGTCACCTCGAAGAGATATTACAAAAGCCTTGCTTTGTGATTTATATACAAGCTGAGCCACAGAGAGATCACAAATTGTAATTGTATTGAAGTGTTTATATACAGGCCGAGCCACAGAGAGTTTGGGATTATATATATTACAAAAGTCTTGCTCTGTGGTTTATATACGAGCCAAGCCACAGAGAGATCGCATATCGTAATGCCATAAAACTGTTTATATATGATCCGAGCCATAGAGAGACTGCCTTCGTAATGATATAGAAATGTTTATATAAAAAAAATCGAATTAAAAATAATAATTAAAAAAACATAAATAAATAAAGTAAATTAAAAAAAGTGGAAATCGGGGGTCGGGCAGCTGCCCGCCTGCCCAGGGGGGCTGCGGCCTCGTGATCCCCTGGAAGGGGGAAGTCGATTCCTGGAATCGACTTTCCGTGCCTAGGGGGCCAAATCAACTTCCCCCACATAGGGGGCCATGGGGCCTGCCCTTGTGCGGGCAGGGAGTTGCAGACAAATCCCCGCTCCCCCAGGGCCAGGCCCCGCGGCCACCTAGGTGGGTGGGCAACTGCCCGACCCCTGATTTCCATTTTTTTTTTGTTATATATATATATATATATATGTTTAGTTTTTTAATTATTATTTTTTTAATGGTTTTTTTAACAATTTTTATTTTGTTTTTTAATATGCTTTTTTTTTTTAAATTTTTGTTTATAATTATTATCTTTAATTTTTTTAATGTTTTTTTTGTTTTAAATTTTTATTTATTTTTAAATGGTTTTGTTGAGTTAATTAAAAAAATAGTTTTGATGTTTTTTCCTTTTTTTGTTTTTTGTTATTTTTATTTACTTGTAATTTTTTTTTTTTTTTTTTTTTTTTTTTTTTTTTTTTTTTATGTTTCATATATATATATATATAATATCTTTTATTTTTTAACATTTTTTTGGTTATTTTTACTTTAAATTTGTTTGAATCATTTTTGTTGGGAAAAATACTTAAAATTTCATAATCTTTGAATATAAAATTCATAAAATTTTCATAAAAAATGTTATTATTTGAACTTTTTTTATTCAAAATTTTCATAAAATTCTTTTATTTAACGTATCATTTTCAGTGAAAAAGTCCTAAAATACATATATTTTTAATTATATCTATATGCAAAGTGTGTATTTTTTGTCAATTATTTAAAATTGTTATTTTTTAGTGACAATTATTTTATGTGTATTGAAGTATTAATTAACGATATAAAAAATCCTAACCTCAAAATATTAATGTTATTATTTTTTTTAAACTTTGCAAAACAAATTAAAAATTTCATTATAAAAAAACATTGCAAAGAAAAACAAAAAACACATGTTTGAAAAACCCTTAAAAAATAAACATCTTAGGAACAAGAAGATGAATAAGAAAACTTGAAAAATGATAAAATAATCAACATTTAAAAAAAATTTATTCACACTTAATACATTAGAAAATTTTAAGTGTCAAAAATAAGCCCCCTAAAAAAAGGGGGTTGATGCTGCATCAACAATTTTCAAAATTAACATGAAAATCACTAACATTAAAAAAAATGTATATACTTGATACATAAGAAAATTTAAAGTGCAAAAAATATGCTAAAAAAAGGTTATTCTAAATAACCACTTTTCAAAATCAGGTGACTTTTTTGCTACCTCAAAAAAACTGGTAATCATTAATTTTCTTGTTTGATCGGTAACTATGTTCTTTTAGTAAGGGTATGAGATACAATAATTTCTTACACTTGCTAGCTCACACTATGTGAAAGGCTTGCCAAAATTTATTGTCATTCATTGATTTAAGATTGACCTTATTGTTTTTCCTAATTTGAATTATAAGATTGACACTAAATTTGTAGGAACCATCCTTGATGTTTTCCATATAATTTAGGAACATGTTACCTAGTTCCATGTAAATGTGCCTTATGTTGAGTTTGGTTTAGTTTCACTATGGATCTTGATGTTAAGCATATCAATCATACTTGGGTACTATCATTTCAATTCAATGGTTTGTCTGTGTTAACTAATTCTATTTATGCTACTATAGGTTTACAATCCACTTTTTGATATGTAAATACCATTTTTGATGTCTGTCTTGAAGGTTCTCAACACCTAAGGATACATGTTTCCTATTCTCTCTCTACCTTACAATTTGTTGGACCTAGTCTTACCTTATCATCCAACAAATTACCTTCGACATTGAATATCAAGTTCAAAATAAACCCCCTTCAAAACTACATGTTTCAAATACTTTTGGAAAACCTATTTCTTTTATGGCCTAATAGTGTTAACACCCTTATTTAATGAAGCTATGACTACTACCCCTAGCCAATGTATATCAATCTATCTCTTTGAAACCTAGATTTCATATTGTCACCCTCTTCTTGCTTTTGAGAAAATTTCTATGGTTTATGAATCCACTCATATTCCTTCACTGCCATAATCAATATCTACCTCTCAATCACTCCCTACAAGCCCTCTATTGTCTGCACATTTCCCCCCTCCTTTTAGTAGCATTGATGAATTTTGACCATTTGCCTCTAAATAACTTATATAGGAGTCTTAATGGATGTCTTCTTCTTCATATTAGATTGGCCCCATTGATCATCATTTCAAATCTATTGATCATCAAGTTGATATATTATGCTCTCACACTACCATTCACCAATCCTCTTTTGATACTTGTATATATGACAAACAATATCACCTTATAGCCCTCTAAGTTATAATTGTTTCCACTTTTGGAAAAGATAAATGTCATATTATTGAGATCAAACTCTCCCCACTTATCAAATAGGTTTCTCTTATTCAAAACCTTCTACTTCTCTCTCTGCTACAAAAGTGATCAAAGCTTGCTCTAGTAGTGGAGTCTTCTCCCCACTTTGTTTCCAAATTTTCTAAGGAAGGATTTTTGAAATATTATGCCCTTGAATCCCATGTTGTATCATTTGGACCTCATGTCTAGAGTCCTCCTACATTGACTAGTCTCCCTACACCATCTCTCCCTCTCAATTTTGATGGTTTTCATTCCCTTCAATGATATACATTCATGATTGAATGGAATGACCAACTCTAACATCCAAGATGCTCAATCTCGGGATGATGACACGAATTTTGTTTTTGGTCCACACAATTTCTAAAGAATCCTCTATCTTTGGTGGGAACATGCATTCATTTTCACTAACAAACTCTATACATCTATTATCTTTCTTGGTAATCCCATCAAACATGATTTATTATTGATACTATAAATACATGAGATTATCTTAAAAGCTACCATGAATATGCAATTTTGTTATCTCTCCATATTCACTATGTTACCACTTATGAAGTCATCTCTATGCACTTAGTTAATTTTTTTTTTGCCCAATTCCATTCTCTTAATTGTTTTCCATTTCTCATTGGTAGACAAGTTAACCATACATATGAATTGCAAATGAAAGTAGATTAAACAAACCCTTGGAAACATATTGTCAACGATTGTAAAGAAACTATTATATAGCTCTGTGTCCAACATAAGACTATCTCAAAAATCAACAAAATAAAGTTCAAAGCAATAGATTGGATATATTTTGGTTGTCATTACTATTAGAGGCCTCCTACATATTCCTACATATTTTGAGCAATATTTGGCACCACTATAAACGGAAACACCATTCTTTTTGTCTTTAGAAATATATCGATTCCTCACACCATGTTGGGAACATTATTTTACACATTGCTTTTAGAAATGTTTTTCTATCAAATATGAGTGTTTCTTATGCCCTTCGAAAGGTTATTTTGCAAATAAATGTGAAAATATATCTACTACTCTGTTTCTTTAATAAGGGCATGCCTGATCAATAATCATGGGATTATATTGAACATGATCTTGGAGACAAGCCTCATGAATATTATGAGCTCTATTATGACTTCAAACTTCATTCCAAACAAGAAGATACAAATATTTCTATTGCAATGTCTTCAGGAAGCATTTCCTCTTGAGCAATAAGTGATTATTCTATTTCCCTTCCTAGGTGAATGGATTTGCCTATGTTGGAATGCACTATTAAAAAACTTTGTTTCTTAGTAGCACAACATTACTCTAACTCAAAGCTTTCAATGTCACCATCAACACTTGCACCAACATTTAGCCCGATTGTTGAAGGCATTACAAATCAAGACACCTTGATCCTCCTACTATCCAAATCTCTAATATGTGGTAAATATTATAGGTAATATTTTATGTGAAAACAATGTTCTCATATTATTTACAGCTTTTGGATAACTTTGGTTGTTTTATAAATTATCCAAATGCATTATTATTTCCAAATACTAGTTACAACCTCCAAAGTCAAACCTCCTTTGTGCTTATTATATTATCTATCCATGTATATTACACCAAATTTTATTACTATCCTAATATAAATTAAAACATTATTATCAATCATACTTTGATCTCTAACTTTAGTGAAATCTTTATCACACCTACTCATATTACTTTTAAAATCCCTAATAGTAAGTGCCCCAATGATACCCTCTACTACACATATTTATGTTGGTATACTATTTAAAGTGTCCTTAGAAATATTTATCACACCTACCCATCTTACTTTCAAAATCCCTAATAGTAAGGACCCCAATGATCCCCTCATACGAGCCATATTTATGATAGTATACTATTTAAAGCAATGTCTTTAGAACACTTATGTGAGTCGACATTTACTATTTACATTTTTGCATGTTGCATTTTTGAATGAATATTACATGTCAAATAACAAATCAGAGGAATTGAATTAAATTCACTATTTCTTTCTTCGTCTCTTTAAATTGGGGTCACACTTAGACTAGAGAATAAAGGGAAAAATGATGAATTTTTATTTATTTATTTATTTATTTTTTCAGATGCAACAAAGCCTATCATCACTAAGTTTTCAATTGATAGTGGACATCACTAGCTAGTATTCCAAAATGAAAGTTGACTCATTATCATTATCTAATGAAAAACACACCACCCAAAATAAATTGCAAGCACCCTGTATGGGTGTATACTTTCAATCTTGCTAGATGCTTATGGATTTTCGGTTTGTTGCCTTAGACTCAATTTTAGTTCTTACTCAAGGATCAAAAAGTGATTTCAGCCTATATAATATCCAAAAAAATCCAATACTCTTTGTGGTAATCAATAAGGATGAAGCTACCTCCAATAAAGCCACATGATTTTTTAGGTTAAGCAAGGAAGACACATTTCAACATAGACAGTACAAAATGTAATAAGAACTCAATAATTATACATCTCCTAATATAGCTTTCTACAAAATGCAATGAGAGCTCATATTTGCATTGCGTCAATGAGGTGAGAATAATTTTGAGCAATCTTGAAAATGAAAAATACTATTACCAGGTGAAACAAAATATTGTATGGGCCTTGGAATTAGCTATGTCAAGGCAACAATTCTAGGAGGCTTTAAAAGCATGGAAAATGAAACTCACTGGGACTATTCAATCCAAGGCCTGAAAGATATCAGATAAAGGCCACACTTCCTCATTGTCTTCAGTGTATCACAGACAACTTGCTATTCATTCAGTCTTGACTAATTAAAATGATGAACAATGTCCACCTAATCCATTGCTCAAGGGGTAATCACTTCGCTAATTACTCGCTGATCGGATCGGTATCCGAATTCCAGATGAGAGGAGACAACTCTCAGTGGCTCGTATATATTGTATTCTTTCCTAGCATCAACTCGCGACATAATATAAATTCGAGCATGATTCAAAATTTAAATCAGTTGTCAACTCATAAATGTAAATTTTGTCTGACTCACCACGATCATGACATCTAAGAAATTTTCTAGGTTATTATTTGGAATGGGACACATATTAAGCACCATGTAGTAAGTCAATGATTACTTACTATCTTTCCATTTTATCTATCATAATACTTGGAAATAATATAATATTATTATGATGAATGAAAATAATATAGTATTCAATGGACAACAATAAACCACTCATAAACATATCACATAACGCTTAATAGTTACTCTAAAATGGTGCTAGGCTATCCTAACCATTACAAATGTAAAAACGATACAAATAAGCACTATCACTAGCAATGTCTTCTGATACTACTGCAATAACAAAGGAATATTGAAAAGGATGCTACTCACTTGCTAGATATCCTTGAAGGAGTTTGTGTGGCAAGGTATAGAGGTTTCTTTTCAGGTTTATTGATTTGAGAATATCAAAAGATGATTCTTTTTCTATTGCAAATCAAACAGAACATATTTGTTGTAATGAAGGGATTTGTTACCTCTACTTAGGTTTCGACTTTGATCTAATGGGTTTATATTATGTGATATAAGATTCCTCGGATACCAGAGGAAGATCTTTTCACAATATTGTCCGACGGATGATGATTGGAATATTTCATCAAAGTGTTTGACTGATAGTGATTGCTTATAACCTCAATAGACTCACAGTAATATCACGAATACTACTCTAATGTCAACAATTCATAGCCTTAATAGAGGTTCCTTGCAAATCTCCATTGTCTGTTTTCCATTTCCTTTTTTTCCCCGACATATATCTCTCTTTTTTTTTCATTTGTTTAAAAAGACTCATAATAATATCACCAATAATGCTCTAATGTCAACCATTCATAGCCTCAATAGAGGTTCTTTACAAATAAAAATCTCTCATTTAATGTTTTCTTTTTCTTTTTTTGGTGCCTCACTTCCATTCATATCTATATATATATATATATATATATATATATATATATATATATAAATATATAAAATTTCATATTTTTTTAAACATTATAAGGAAAAAAGATTTTTTTTTTTTTGTAAGCTGAGGTAGTGCCTTTCTTTTTCTATTCACATAAAATCAGGTTATGCCATGTACATCATTTTGGTGGCCTCAACCCGCCTAGATGGGAAACCGAGTCTGTTGGCCACCTCAAATTAATATAAGCCATCCAGTAGCAAAAAAGAGTAAGTCTATCAATCCAAGCAAAATATATGTCTAACAGTCATGAAAACAAACAAGAAAATGGAATACTATCTTCAGAAAACCAACACGGTAAACAATTGCAAGAACTAAAATGTCATTCTTCCACAGGCTCGGGTGGTGTTGTCGCTTCCCTCTTTGCTGGAATAAGTTGCTTCAGCTATTGCTGGATTTCCTCCAACTCACTATCCTGCATCAGCATTGTGATTTGAAGGTTCTTCATTTCCTTCTTCATATTAGGCATGCCCTGGGCCAATTCCACCATTTCGCCTGCAACTTGCTCCAACGCCTTGGCGAGTAAGAGTTTCAACACCCAATAAACATGCAAGGCCTGTTTATATAACGTCATCCGTCCCTTGGTGTTACCCTGGTCCGGAATGAGGTTCCCCCATTCTTCAATTTCAGGCTCTGAATCTTCTTCCATTACGTTTTCTTCAAGTTCCTTAATGAGCCTGCAGATATCCTCATCAATGCCTTCTCTGTATGCCCTTTCAGCCTCTTGAACAGATGTCCTCATAGTTTTCCAACTGCGTCTTTGAGGGGCTAGCGTTGAGGTTGCTAGGTTATTGCGACCGGGCTGGATAGACTGGCCTCTTCCACCATGCCCTCTACCCCGTCCTTGGCACGCCATTTTCCTCCTTACAACCTCTTGTTTAGCATGGCCAACAGAAAAGGTTAGATTCTCTGCAATGGCTTTTGTTCCCGTTTTGTAAGTTCCCTATTCCCAGATTTTGCTCCCGCCTCTCCAAGTTCTCTCGATGGTCTGGTTGTTTCCAGGCTTTCCTCCCCCTAGCCCTAACAATTTTTTACTCTCTGTAGTCTTCTCTACCTCCCAGATTGTTTCCTTCTCTTCTTCAGGCTGTCCTTGAGTGCAACACTTGCAGAAGCCCAACGGATCGTTACCCTGGTTTCCACGGTTCTTTCTCATGCTATGCTCTTCCTCTGAATCTTCCTTCGTGTCACCTTCCACCTTCTTACTGCGAGCTGTAAGGGGTATTGCCCCCTCTGGCATACTTCTACTTCTCTCTGCTATTCCTAGCTCACCTCCCTCTTCCATCAGACTACCTAAGATTAAAGTAATTACAAGATTTGGCTTTGCGAAAACATACCCGGCCCTTTGCTTCGCCTCAGATGAAACCAGTTCACCCTGCGCTCCTGCTATCTTCCTCCTTCACTGCATAATGATCTCCCTTACTCCCTTCACCACCCTTATCAGCCGTCTCCCACTTGTCCCGCATCCCATCATTCTTCCGCCGTCGATTCCTACTGTTTCTTCCCCTATTCCCTTGTCGCCTCTGTTTCTCGGGATGCTATCCCGCCTGCATGCCGCCTCCGCATCCTGTTTTTTTATGGGAATGTTTGGTGGCCAGCCATGCCATCCTCTCCTCGTCATGATCCGTGCTCACGTCATATCCTCGTCTCTCACCCCGATCTAGGGCCACTTGTAACGATTATCTTGAGTTCGTGTCCGCATTTTTGTCATGGGTAATGATTACTTTGAGGGGCTCCCACCTTTGATCTTACATATGCATCGGCCATATACTATCAACCTTACCCCCTTGTTCATTGCATCCCCAATTAGCAAGGAGGTCCGCTGCCTTATTGCCATCCCTTCTGATATGATTGATGATCTTGTAATCAATTCTTTTTATGAGCATTTCCATGTCCTGAATTAGGCCTGCCGTCCTCCAGCTCTGTGCTACTTTTTCCCAACCCTTGCCATTATTCAATTTTCTGAGAATCTCTATCACAAGCTTTGAGTCACCCTCTATTTTCAGATTATTGTATCCATTTCGGATCGCTATTCTTAATCCTTGGTGAATTGCCATTAGTTTTGCTTCGTTGTTGCTCATAATACCCCATAATCCGTGTACACCCATCTTGTCCTCCCTTGATGATCTCGGAAGATGCCTCCAAATCGAGTTGGCCCTGGATTTCCTTTAGAGGCTCCATCAAAATTCAGTTTGATGAAGCCATCCTAAGGCAGGGCTATGGATAAGCATTGCTGGGTTTTTCTGTTTCTGGGGGTGAACCATTCCTTGTTCTAAATTGAGGTATGCCAAGACCTTTCCTTCCTCCAGAGTTGTTTTCCAGTCTTCTTGATTCCAGTTTTCCACTAGGATTGTTTCCCTTATGTGGCTTTGAGTTTTTTTCCAGATCAATTCAGGTGCTATTTCTTTGTCTTGAAATATTCTCCTATTTCTCTCTTTCCATATCATCCACATGTTTAAGCCCACCATTAAACTCCACACCCTTCTAACCACCGGGCTCAGGAATTGGCCTCGTCCCCATTGTTTAATAGTTTCTTCAATGCTGTAAGGATCTCTATTTGTCTTCCCAAAAAGCTTGTTGATTTCTTCCCATTGCTGCTGAGCGAAAGGGCATGAGTTTAGGAGATGTTCCTGTGTTTCCTGAGCTTGTTTACATAGACAACATCTAGGGGGTCCATGGATTCCACGCTTCTGAAGCTGGTCCCATGTTAGAGTGCGACCCTTCCCTACCAGCCATAAAAACATAGTTACCTTTGGCCACCAGTGACTCTGCCATATTTGTTTCCAGATGGGAGCATTTTCGTCTTGCCCTTGCTGCGTGGTTAGATGGTAGGCTTCTTTGATCATGAAGGTTCCTATCGTAGATTTACCCCATCTCAATATATCTGGACCTGTTCTAATAATTATTCTCCTAGACTTCATTTCTCTTGTATATAGCTCTCTTTGTTCTGAATCAATGTTTCTATCCCACACTTCCAGATCCTTCCAAGTTCTCCAGGTTTCCTCCTGTCTTCCTTCATTCCAATAATCTCTTACATAATTTAGTCCTTCCTCCTTAGCCCTCTGACATGTGTTTCGAAGGCCCTCCATTTCCTTCAGTTTTCCTCTTTGCTGCCAAGCTTCATCCCAGAATTTAGTCGAGTTCCCATTCCGAATTTCCCAGAATGCATATTTGGAGATTATGTCTCTGTTTTGACTAGCCAGGTTCCATATTGTAGAACCTCTTGGTGTTTCTTCAAGTCTTAGGAGGTCTTCAATAGTTGTGGGCATGTTGTATTTTTGCATCCAGATTCTTTTCCATAGGTCTCCTCCTCCCTTCATCCATCTCCACCACAGCTTCACTCCCATTACTTGATTCAGGATATAGGGATCTCTTAGCCCTAATCCCCCTTCTGCTTTGTTTTTTGTCAGGCCCTTCCACGATATCAGGGCCCATTTCTTTTGTTGTTGTGGCCCTCCCCAAATGAATTTTTTGAATATGTCCACCATTTTTGTGCACACTCCTTTAGGTACTGCCATTGCCGATAGAGGGTAGATGGGTATTGCTTGTAAGACCGATCGAAGAAGCACTGTTCTTCCTGCTATATTCAAGGTTCGAAAGGACTAGTTTGCCAATCTGTTCTTGAGTTTTTCTATGGTTTGGTGCTAGTTAGCCATCTTGAGTGGATTTAGGGCTAGTTGGGTTCCCAAATACTTTGTGGGTAAATCTCCAAAGTGAAAGCCCAATATTCTAGTCAAGAAAGATTTAACAGTGCCTGGCGTGTTGAAGAGGAATGTGCAGGACTTGTCCTTGTTGATTTGAGTGCCTGAAGCTTCCATAAAAAGGTCAAGAATATTTTTTATTCTTTTTACTTCTCTTAGGGAGACTGCGTAGAAAAGCATGATATCATCTACAAATTGCTGGTGGGTGATCGGTAGGTTGTTACCCCATAGTCTTAACCCTTTGATTTTCCTTTCTCTCAGTTCTTTCTTGATATATCTGCCCAGTCCTTCTGCTGCTATGATGAACAGAAATGGAGATAGGGGTCCCCTTGCCTCAGTTCTCTTGTGGCATTGAATGTCGAAGTTGGTGTCTCGTTCAAAAGGATGGAGAAGTTTGGCGTAGAGATCATATCTTGCACCCACTGTATCCACCTATTGCAGAAACCGAATGCCGCTAAAATCGATTTAAGATAGTCCCCGTACGGTCGGTCATATGCCTTTGAGAGATCTAGTTTGATCATCATACTCATTACAATGCACATGTGCTCATGTGAGACAAAATGTCTTGAGCAAGCCATGAAATACATCACTTGGCACTCGGTCCATTGTGGTGAGACTAACTCTTTAACATGCTTGTGATGGTGAAGGTGGTGAGATGATGCCAAGCTTGGTCATCTGTGATGGTGTGCATGCACCCCATGGTGGCATCTTGCTGAAGCGAACTCTTGCCTCCGTTGCATTGGTGTGGCTCCTTCATCCAACTCGTCTACTAGCATGTGCATGTTCTTCTTGGTGCAACCGAGCCGGCAACACATTGATGCATAGTGTTTGTGCTGATCTTCCAGTGTGTGCTGGTGGTCATGCACATCAACTGTCAACTACATGCTCAGCTCCAGTCAGACTTGCTTCTTGTCTTCGCCTTGGTGAGTGTGCTGAATGGGTTGGATCGCATGTGTGCGCACAATGACATGCATGCTGCTAAATCCATTGCATGTGATCAACAACAATACTCACCATGTCTACTCCATGCCAGCTGTTGGGATGTACCTATAACTTGTAAGGGCGTAGTTTCATCCATGAGTGCATGTTGCGCCCCCTGCTGTTCCTATTCTTGCTGCAACTCATTCACTTGTTTGTGCAAATCATGTTCTTCCTTGAGTTGTTGACTCAGCATATGCAACTCCTCCTTTGTTCCCTTCTTTGTCTTTGCTTGATCGCGTCATCACCTCATAGCTTGAGTCTCCAGATTTGCTTTCATCAGCATTGGATTTGCTTGATCTTGCAACTTTGTTTCACCTCCGTGTTGTCAACAACCTTCCTCTTGCATTCGTTGCATTCGGTATGCTACCTTTAGCTGTTGTTCATGATGCTGCTCGCTATGATGTTGTTGTTGTCATATCTTGATGTCCTTGTCTACGAACAATATTGATGTTTTCGTGAGTAGGCAAGCTCATAAACACTTGATTGATTGCATCCCCAAGTGTGCTTTGAACGGTGTCTTCGACTCTGCTCTCCTGGAAACCATCGTACATGTGCTGCTAAGAGGCAAATGAACACCTGCGATACCTAGAGACATGGAAACACTCATGGCAAGCAATATGTCAGTCGAAAACCAAAATGAACTCGAGAACTGACTTGCAACATACCTGTGTGATTGATCATGAAGGTCGCACAATTTCCGCCGGGAGGTCGGGAGACTGATTGCCAAGACTGCGCAAGGCATAGTCTGGGCTACTGGGTGGCTGACTGATTGTTGGAACTGTGCAATGCATAGTCCAGTCTGGCTGCTGACTGTTGGAATTGTGCAATGCGCAATCTTAGATGGCAATGCTTGTAGGCTTAGTGACTGCATTGCGCAATGTTATGGGCCAGCAGTCAATGTCCCTCAGAATTGCGCAATGCAAAACTGGAGGACTATCACTGGGCGGAAATGTGCATTTCCTTAGAGGAAGACAAAGCCTTCCCTCTTAGGATTGCGCAATGTTGTCTTAGTGAGAAGGAGTCCGGGCCAAGGCTACCCAAAATTGCCAATGGGCAACTAAAAGCGAAAGTGAATGTGGATGCATGACGATGTTGATTGTAAGCGTAAGTGAATGATTGTGCATGAAAACGGTGAATGACAGATTCAGAAAATGAAACAACATGAATGTGAGTGAGGCGAGTCGGCGAATCGGCGACCGTTCGTGAAAAATAGTTTCATGCATGCGATAGCAGTGAGATGTTAATGTAAACTGAAACGGTGCTTATACAAGCTATCATGTATCAAAACGACAGCAAGTGCTCACTAAAATCGAGCATACAACATTCATACGAAGGGAACACAAAAAGCGCCAGAAATGCAACACAAGACATGGAAAGCAAACTTACCCCAAAGCAACTGAGCTGAATGTGCCGACAACTCCTAGATACGATGTGGGATGTCAGAGCTGCAAGGTTGATGTGAGGAATGAGCTCTGCATCATCTGATTGATGAGTTTTGATAAAATCGAGGTTGTGACGCACATGCCACAAATCTAGGGAAAGCGACACTTGGTGGGAGGTTTTTGAAATGATCCTTGCATGTAACCTCCAACTGCCAAAATAGATTCCTGGAACAAGGGATGCATTTTCATGCTGCCTTGGGAGAAGTAACCCATGCATGCAAGTCTGTTTTCCTCAGTCCCCGAGGGAACCAGTCAACTCAACTGCACATGCAAGAGGCTATTCAACTTCTGGGACAAAATGTGCATTTCTGGCTGGGAGCTGGGTTGGTTGCTCATAAGATTTGCACAATTTCTGGGCAGAGCAGCTCACTGTTGCCCAGATTTTTTCAAATTCTGGGCTAAGCAGCCCAACTCGGAAGGATTGCGCAGTTTTCTGGGTGAAGCTTGCTCAGCAGAATTGCGCAATTCTGGGGCCCAACATGCTGCCAGTCAAGATTGCACAATTTTTGGAGGGAAGACTGGTTGCCCTCCAGATTTGTGCAAATTCTTGATGGAGCTGCTCAGCCTACTGCTGGACCAAGTTTGGATGAACAACCTGTGAGGGGAATGCATCAAGGTTTGATCAACAGGTTGTTTTTTTGCAAGAAAATCATCGGAGCTTATGTACTTGACGAAGCAAGACATGTTGCTGTGAAGGTTGGCAGGGAGGCTCCAAAATGAAGCTAACGAAAAATTTTGGAGGGTGGTTGTAACCTCTACAACATTACTTTTGTAACTTACAATCTGACAGTCACAGTATGTGCTAGACATGAAGTGATCCAATGGTTCATTCTCTCCTCGGTATTATCGACACTTGATTCATGGCTTAACACCCGATTGGTCTATGATCTCTATTTAAATAACATGGAGGGTCATTTGTAGGGTGACCGTTCATGAGAGAAGCTTATGTAAATTTTATTTCTTTTATTAATAAATTGTCTGAATAGGCCACGTTGGCTCAGGTCGTGGACTGTTTCCCTCTTTGAGGGTTTTAACCACTTCAAGAATACTAGTGTGTTGATCTGTGATTTATTTGTGAGTGGTGTCCTTTGGTGTTCGACCTGAGGAAATTACCTTGTAAATTCCTACACTTGAGACTTTAAAAATGTAATTTAAAGCATATAGCATTATGATCTCCCAAGAATTATGACATCCCGTGAACAATAACAATGTCAATTGAATTTCTATGAAAAAATCACCTTCTCATTAAATTCAAAATGCTTATAGACATCAATTCATAATAAACATCAAAACACACATTTTATTATATCTCTCTCATTACTAAGAAAAAAAAATTATAAAAACTATCTAAGTTATAATTTTTTTAATTATTATTATTATTAAAAGAATTCATATATAAGGTAATATATACATTTAAGAAAACATGGAGCAATATATTTACCATTCATTATTATGGAGATTCTTAATTTTTAAATAGACTTTGTTACAATACCATGACTTATTAATATCACATGCCCAAAATACCATAACTCACTTGATATTACACTTATTCATTCATCAATTTAAATAAAATAAGAAAAAATATAATTACTATAAGATAAATCTCCAACTTTAACGTATATATACTATTATGAATATATTAAATTATTACTATGAAAGTTGAATCTTTACCATTTACCTAATAATTATATTAATTAAATTAAATTTTTATTTTAAAATAATAACAATTATCACAATTTTATATATCAACCCTAACCCTATCTCAATTATATATAAAGTTAAACATCTTAAATTGAGATAAATTTATGCTCCATACAAACCCTACAATTGTGATGAATATATTAACCTAAAACTTTGATTAATCATATTTTTTCAGTGCATAAAATAACTACTCCATTAACATTTTGCAAGACCAAATTTCCCTGTATTTTATGAAGAAACTACTTACACTTTGTTCAATGCACGATGTCCTTTTCCAAAAACTTGCCAACAGCTGGATAGTTATTCCTTTGCCAATCCCGTGGTAAGTTGCAACATGACTTCGTTGTAATGAGCCAACTGTAGTTATTGATTCAAAAAGTTTTGGCCCTTGTTTTATCAAATCCTGTAAAAAAAATCTGAGCCTTTAATGTCCGAAGATATTTCATAAATCATTGTATTTTCGAATTCTAGAAATTATTTTAGGGTCAAATTTTAGAAAAGGTTATAGTTTATGATATTATACATATTATATGGAAGTATTAGCACAATCATATTAGTAAATGTGGTTGATATAACCAAATGTAGTTGATATAGGCCAAGTGTATATCAATGACATGCACAACCACATTAATAAATATGGTTGAAAAAATGCCAATATCCCTTAATGGTATAGATTTAATATTAATCATAACATTAATATTCATATTGAGAACCCCGGATGTGGGTGACCATTAATGCGTTAATGGTGAGGAGACGGGACGATGGCGGATGGGCTAGCCACTTGGCCCTCAGCAATCTTCCCAAGACCAGAGACAATAATCCCCAAGGTACCTCGCAGGCGGCATTAAATGCCCGCTACAATCGAGGCAGAGCCATGTCTGGTTTAACCATGGAGTTTGATTACAATCCAGGCATTCTACCCCTATTCCATTGTGCTTTCCCTCCGCAGGCGGCATAGCCTATTGAGAGAACCAGCACGGGGCGACGTTGTTGGATTGTCTGTTGTCTTGATTCGGGCAATGGTTACCACCATTCCCAAACAATTCTCTGCAATTCAGCTCCTGTTCTCCATCATTCTGATTCCTCTGTGTAAAATTCCCCTGATTATTCCCATTCCGCTTACCCTGATTCATTCTCTGCTCCTATTTCCACCATGGTTCGCCACCATATGCTTAGCAGACACGGCAGCACATGCGGTGGAAGCTCTCGGTCTCAGGCTTGGCAACGCAATCTTTCGGATTCCCCGACTTCCTCGACGGAAAATCCCCACTATCCGAACACCAGAAGCGGACGAGGCAGAGCAGGCCTCCACCGCTCTGGTCGCAATGAGGCGGCTATGCGCACTGCTCCCTTCCCTCTGCCCCTGCACCAGGTCCCCCATACCATGCATTTCTGGTTCTGCAGCTCTTTGAACCGCCCGGTCATTGTCGCCACCGTCTCCATCTCCATTTCTAAAGAAGCTGAGCAGAACATCCCTATGACAATATCCATGGAGGAGACGCACAGAGATGGTCCAAGTCGAAACAGAGGCAACGACAAAGAACAAGGTGGTGATGATGGTCAGAACAGAATGCCTGGGAAGACAGATGTTGGCTGCTCGCATGAGGACGTGGGCATGCAGAGCGACACGCGGGTAGTGGACACCCTCATGGCGGACACGTTGGGCCCGCAGCTAGAAGCTGGCAACAAGGATAGCGCTCAGCAGGCAGTGGGCAATGCTGAGTCAGACAACCCAGATGATTGGGCTTGCCCAATTGTGGAGGAACCTGCCACAGAGGAATTCATTGCGCAAATCGCATCTGCCAGGTGGCACTTCACCTAGTTCTTGGTCTTTTCTGTCTTGTTTTTGTCCAGGTTGGCGGTCCAGTGCGGACGCACTGCTAGTTTCTGGGTGGGTTTGCAATGTTGGCTTTTTGATTCTCTTCAGAAAACTATGGATAAATCCGATGTCTTTTTGTATCTCTTTCTCTCTTTCAGACTGGTTTCCCCTCTGTTGGGGCAGTCCATGTTTTTGTTAATGACAGCATGCTACTTTAGGCCGAGTCCCTTTTCGGCCAGGACACTCTATAAATACTTTTTCTTTTATTAATAGATTACTCTTACTTAGAAAAAAAAATATTCATATTGAGAAATATATTAATAAAAAAATTACAAAATTAACTTGTTATTGTTATTATTAAAATTAATAATAATTATTGGGTTATATTAATTATTGTTAATCACAATTAGTAATAATTAATAAAGGACTAACAAACCCTAGGATTAATATTATAAACCCAAAAGACTAATAAGCCCTAAGATTAATATTGTAAACCTTATGAATATAATTACACACTAGGAATATGAACCCTTACATAAATATTTTAAACTTTTAGATTAATAATATAAACCCTAGGATTAATATTATGAATTTTTAGATTAATAAAGGCAAGGGATTGATACATAAATACATGGGACTAATGAACCTTAAGATAAATATTATGAACCCAAAAGAATAATAAACCCTAGGATTAATATCATAGAACTTTAGAATAATAAATACCCTCCAAATATGAATCTTTAGATAAATAAAGCTAAAGAATTGATATTATAAACCCATAAGACTAATAAATCTAAAAGATTAATATTAAATTTGAAATTAATATTAATATTATAAACCATATTATTTCATAAATCATTATATTTTCAAAAATTAAAAAATATTAAAATTTATGACATCATTATATGGAAGTAAAATTTGAAACTATTATTAAATCTAATTTTAGGAAAAGTTACTGGAGTAAAATATTTTAATTTATTATTTAAAAAAAATTTAGAATCAATCATAACTTTAGAGTTTTCAGTTTAGGAGTCAAAACACACTCAATTAAGTAAAACTTAACACCTCTACTTTGTCAAATTTTAAAAAAAGGCTCTAGTTTGAGTAGTGTTTAAATCGATACAGTATTAATAAAAAACATCAATCAAAACACAAATTTATTTTAAGGCTCTAGTTTGAGTAGTGTTTAAATCGATACAATATCAATAAAAAAATCAATCAAAACACAAATTTATTTTAAGGCTCTAGTTTGAGTAGTGTTTAAATCGATACCATATTAATAAAACATCAATCAAAACACAAATTTATTTTTATGTTTAGTTGCCTTGCCTAACGACTCATGGAAATAGTGATGTAAAACACTTTAGTGTTATTTTAATAGTTTTCGGACAAATTAATATGGAGTTTTTTAAAAATTGAATACTATAAACAAAAAAATTAACTAAAAATTGAATGATATAAACAAAAGTGGTCTTGCCTAAGGATTTATGGAAATAGTGATGTAAAACACTTTACTGTTATTTTAATAGTTTTTGACAAATTAATATGGAGTTTTTTAGAAATTGAATACTATAAACAAAAAAATTTAACTAAAAATTGAATGTTATAAACAAAAAATTTAACTAAAAATTGAATGTTATAAACAAAAGTTGTCTTGCCTAAGGATTTATAGAAATAGTGATTTAAAACACTTTACTTTTATTTTAAGAGTTTTAGGACAAATTAATATGGATTTTTTTTTAAAATTGAATACTATAAACAAAAAAATTTAACTAAAAATTGAATGTTATAAATAAAAAAAATTAACTGAGTCAAATTTACTTTAACTAGGGGAGAGACGCCATTACCTATGCGCCCTCCCCTCCACCTCAACGTTTTCCACATGGACACCTACCAAAGGTGTATAACACGCGTCGAGTGGAGCTTGCCATGTGTTGTGGTGGGTGTGAGCATTTAACTTACCACCTAAATTGTTGTTTAGGGTTTCATTGATGTTGTTTTCTCTAATGTGTTCTCTGCCCTGTGTTGTTTTGTTCGGGTCTGGTGTGTGGGTGATGCGCTCCACCGGCGATGGCTTGGGATGGCTCCAATACCTGTGTGCCTTGTCCGCCATTCTTGACCTGCTCACCCGATGAGGTTGCTTGCTCTGTCTCGTTAGCAGTTTAGGGTTTATGTTGTGGTTGTTTGATTGCACCTGCCATTGCGACCTGCTCACCCGACGAGGTTGCTTGCTCTGTCTCATTAGCAGTTTAGGGTTTATGCTGTGGTTGTTTGATTATGCTTGCCATTGCGACCTACTCACCCAGCGAGGTTGCTTGCTTTGTCTCATTTGCTTTGTCCATGAAGGTAAATTTAGGTAAATTTCTAAATACATGGGTTTTTTTTAGTTGCCTGTAATTTGTTTGTATGTTTTTGCCATCTGCTAATTTTTTCATTTTGGTTGCAGGTCTGGCAAGGTCTAGGGGACGTTTGGACATGGTGGTGGCTTCTGTGTCTATCCGGTAGGATTCTTAATCCTACTAGCCACTGTGTTTTTCAACACCTAAACTTACTGCTGGGATTTTTTTTTTCTCTCACTGTACTATTGTGTTTGTGAACACTTGAATTTTCCCAGAAATTAGCTCTTATCGCATGTTTTCTGCAATTTCTTATGGTTTTTGTCGATTCTGGTAGCTTTGGAAGTGCATTGATGTAAAAATCAAGGTCCTCTAACAGAAGAATCATTGTAAAGCCCTTTCTTGTATTTTATCTTTTCAAATTCATTAAGGAACATTTTTCCTTCACTGTCCTCCAAACCGGAGATAGGAGGCTTCGGTGCATGAGTAGCACTTGGCGATTTTATTATTCTTTGAAAAATGCATACATGAAGATACTTTGGCATTGTGCAGTTTTAGAAATGTTAAGATGAATTAATGCATGAGTGTATATGTTATAATCCGATTATTGTACGTTGTTTGCTTGACCCTTTTATCTTTTCAAGTTCATTGAGGAACGTTTTTCCTTCACTATCCTCCGAACCGGAGATAGGAGGCTTTGGTGCATGAGTAGCACTTGGCGATTTTATTGTTCTTTGAAAAATGCATACATGAAGATACTTTAGCATCGTGAAATTTTAGAAATCTTAAAATGAATTAATGCATGAGTGTATATGTTATAATCTGATTCTTGTACGTTGTTTGCTTGACCCTTTCATTGGAATTCAAAACTACTATCTCTACAAGCTATATGGACACTAGGATGAAGTTGTTCCCATGTTTACAGATTATTTTCTTGCTGAAATATAATGTTCAAAGTAAAACAAACTCCCCTTATAAATGGAACAGGTGGAGTCTCTCTATTTACATCTTCCTCCCTTTTACAATACACAATTGGAGGTATCGAGATGGAAAGTAACTTTTGTGCTATGAATATCAAAACAATTCTAGTCCATTTTATTTGAATTTGACTAATAACGTTAATCTCCATGAAAATATATAAGATGGAAAATTGCATGTGCATTATGTTTCTTTCTTTCTATTTATGGTAGAATGTGCTTAAATGGGTGCTCACCAGCTTTGAGTTGGGGGCTCTCTTTTGCTTTTTTCCCTTTATCTTTGTGGCATGCTGATATCCTTTAAACTCAAGGTCCTCTCTCGGAATTCTTTTGTTAGAGCCATTAAGGAATTGTCTCGGGTTTACAAAATGATTAAAGGATAAATGGGTGCATTGTGTTTTCCGATTCACTTACAGTTAAAAGATGTAATTTCACTTAATGTCTGGGTTGGAACGAATGTACAGTTGAAAGATGTTTGGGTTGGAACAAATGTACTTGTGTATTGTTGTTTCATTCCTTTGTGGCATCTGGTTTGTGGAGAAATCTGGATTTTATGTCATTTTGGAAATGGTTTTGGTTCTGGTCAGATTTAGTCTGTTGTCTTATTGAGTTGATATCAAATGGATCTAAGTTGTCCTTTTGTAAATTGCCATCTTGAGGAGCTTCTTTATTGCTCTGTCTCCATATTTGTTGATGTATTGAATGTTGGTTTATAAGGGAAATTCAATGCCCAGAGTGCATTGCCCATTTGTATTGTGTTTTATTTGGAAGTGCATTGATGTAAAAAGGTAAACTAATGCTCATAGAAATCTGGTCTACCAGCCCATTTTGCATTGTATATTCATTTATAAGAGTCATTCAATGTCCATAGTTGGCAAAATTGGAGGTAAATTGATTTGTAAGAGAAACTTTGCATTGTGTTTGGATTCGAAGTAAGTTGGGTTACAAGGGAAATTCAATGCCGAGAGTGCATTACCCATTTGTATTATGTTTTAATTGGAGGTACATTGATTTATAAAGGTTTTATGATGCTCATAGTGGGGAGTCTAGCCCATTTGCATTGTGTTTTAATCCATTTATCTATTGTTTGGAATAGAGTCTGTGATAATATGTAGAGATTTCACATTCATAGGTTTCACATTCGAACTTCTTAGACAAATACTTTAAATGCAGTGGTTGCATTAATCTGTGAAATTCATTTTTCGGTTCACTTACAGTTAAAAGATGTAATTTCACTTGATGTCTGTGTTGGAACGAATGTACTTGTGTATTTTTGTTTCATTCCTTTGTGGCATCTGGTTTATGGAGAAATCTGGATTTTATGTCATTTTGGAAATGGTTTTGGTTTTGGTCGGATTTAGTCTATTGTCTTATTGAGTTGATATCAGATGGATCTAAGTTACCCTTTTGTAAATTTCCATCTTGAGGAGCTTCTTTATTTCTCTATCTCCATATTTGTTGATGTATTGGGTGTCGGTTTATAAGTGAAATTAAATGCCCAGAGTGCATTGCCCATTTTAACTGTGTTTTATTTGGAAGTGCATTGATGTAAAAAGGTAAACTAATGCTCATAGAGATCTGGTCTACCAACCCATTTTGCATTGTATATTCATTTATAAGAGTCATTCAATGTCCATAGTTGGTAGAATTGGAGGTAAATTGATTTGTAAGAGAAGTTTTTCATTGTATTTGGATTCGAAGTAAGTTGGGTTACAAGGGAAATTCAATGCCGAGAGTGCATTACCCATTTGTATTATGTTTCAATAGGAGGAACATTGATTTATAACGGTATTTTGATGCTCATAGTGGGCAATCCAGCTCATTTGCATTGTGTTTTAATTAATTTATATATTGTTTGGAATAGAGTCTGTGATAATATGAAGAGATTTCACATTCAGATGTTTCACATTCAAACATGTTAGATAGATACTTTGAATGCAATGCTGCATTAATCTGTGAAATTCATTTTCCGATTCACTTATAGTTAAAAGATGTAATTTCACTAAATTTTTGGTTTGGAATGAATGTACAGTTGAAAGATGTTTGGGTTGGAATGAATGTACTTGTGTATTGTTGTTTCATTCCTTTGTGGCATCTGGTTTGTGGAGAAATCTGGATTTTATGTCATTGTGGAAATGGTTTTGGTTTGGTCATATTTAGTCTGTTGTCTTATTGAGTTGATATCAGATGGATCTAAGTTGTCCTTTTGTAAATTGCCATCTTGAGGAGCTTCTTTATTGTTTTGTCTCCATATTTGTTGACGTATCGAATGTTGGTTTATAAGGGAAATTAAATGCCCAGAGTGCATTGCCCATTTGTATTGTGTTTTATTTGGAAGTGCATTGATGTAAAAAGGTAAGCTGATGCTCATAGAAATATGGTCTATGAGCCCATTTTGCATCGTATATTCATTTATAAGATTCATTCAATGTCCATATTTGGCAGAATTGGAGGTAAATTGATTTGTAAGAGAAACTTTGCATTGTGTTTGGATTCGAAGTAAGTTGGGTTACAAGGGAAATTCAATGTCGAGAGTGCATTACCCATTTGTATATGTTTTAATTGCAGGTACATTGATTTATAAAGGTATTTTGATGTTCATAGTGGGTAGTCCAACCCATTTGCATTGTGTTTTAATTCATTTATCTATTGTTTGGAATAGAGTCTATGATAATATGCAGAGATTTCACATTCAAAGGTTTCACATTCAAACTTCTTAGACAAATACTTTGAATTTAGTGACTGCATTAATTTGTGAAATTAATTTTCTGATTCACTTATAGTTAAAAGATGTAATTTCTCTTAATGTTTAGGTTGGAACGAATGTACAGTTGAAAGATGTTTGGCTTGGAATGAATGTACTTGTGTATTGTTGTTTCATTCCTTTGTGGAATCTGGTTTGTGGAGAAATTTGGCTTTTATGTCATTTTGGAAATGGTTTTGGTTCTGGTCAGATTTAGTCTGTTGTCTTATTAAGTTGATATCAGATGGATCTAAGTTGTCCTTTTGTAAATTTCCATCTTGAGGAGCTTCTTTATTTCTCTGTCTCCACATTTTTTGATGTATTGAATGTTGGTTTATAAGGGAAATTCAATGTCGAGAGTGCATTGCCCATTTATATTGTGTTTTATTTGGAAGTGCATTGATGTAAAAAGGTAAACTGATGCTCATAGAAATCTGGGCTACCGGCCTATCTTGCACTGTATATTCATTTATAAGAGTCATTCAATGTCCATTGTTGGAAAATTTGGAGGTAAATTGATTTGTAAGAGAAACTTTGCATTGTGTTTGGATTTGAAGTAAGTTGTGTTACAAGGGAAATTCAATGTCAAGAGTGCATTACCCATTTGTATTATGTTTTAATTGGAGGTACATTGATTTATAAAGGCATTTTGATGTTCATAGTGGGGAGTCCAGCCCATTTGTATTGTGTTTTAATTCATTCATCTATTGTTTGGAATAGAGTCTGTGAAAATATGTAGAGATTTGACATTCAGAGGTTTCACATTCGAACTTCTTAGGCAGATACTTTAAATGCAATGACTACATTAATCTGTGAAATTCATTTTCTGATTCACTTACAGTTAAAATATATAATTGCACTTAATGTCTAGGTTGGAACGAATGTATAGTTGAAAGATGTTTGGGTTGGAACGAATGTACTTGTGTATTTTTGTTTCATTCCTTTGTGGCATCTTGTTTGTGGAGAAATATGGATTTTATGTCATTTTGGAAATGGTTTTGGTTTTGATCAGATTTAGTCTGTTGTCTTATTGAGTTGATATCAGATGGATCTAAGTTATCCTTTTGTAAATTTCCATCTTGAGGAGATTCTTTGTTTCTCTATCTCCATATTTGTTGATGTATTGAATGTTGGTTTATAAGGGAAATTCAATGCCCATAGTGAATTTCCCATTTGTATTGTGTTTTATTTGGAAGTGCATTGATGTAAAAAGATAAACTGATGCTCATAGAAATCTTGTCTACCAGCTCATTTTGCATTGTATATTCATTTATAAGAGTCATTCAACATCCATAGTTTGCAAAATTGGAGGTAAATTGATTTGTAAGAGAAAATTTGCATTGTGTTTGGATTCGAAGTAAGTTGGGTTACAAGGGAAACTCAATGTCAAGAGTGCATTACCCATTTGTGTTATGTTTTAATTGGAGGTACATTGATTCATAAAGGTATTTTGATGCTCATAATGGGAAGTCTAGCTCATTTTCATTGTGTTTTAATTCATTTATCTATTGTTTGGAATAAAGTTTGTGATAATATGTAGAGATTTCACATTCAGAGGTTTCACATTCAAACGTGTTAGATAGATACTTTGAATGCAATAGCTGCATTAATCTGTGAAATTCATTTTCCGATTCACTTACAATTAAAAGATGTAATTGCACTTAATGTTTGGGTTGGAATGAATGTACAGTTGAAAGATGTTTGGGTTGGAACGAATGTACTTGTGTATTGTTGTTTCATTCCTTTGTGGCATCTGGTTTGTGGAGAAATCTGGATTTTATATCATTTTGGAAATGGTTTTGGTTCTGGTAAAATTTAGTTTGTTGTCTTATTGGGTGGATATCAGATGGATCTAAGTTGTCCTTTTGTAAATTGCCATCTTAAGGAGCTTCTTTATTGCTCTGTGTCCATGTATTGAATGTTGGTTTATAAGGGAAATTCAATGCCCAGAGTGCATTTCCCATTTGTATTGTGTTTTATTTGGAAGTGCATTGATGTAAAAAGGTAAAATGATGCTCATAGACATATGGTCTACGAGCCCATTTTCCATTGTATATTCATTTATAATATTCGTTCAATGTCCATAGTTGGAAGAATTGGAGGTAAATTGAATTGTAAGAGAAACTTTGCATTGTGTTTGGATTCGAAGTAAGTTGGGTTACAAGGGAAATTCAATGTCGAGAGTGCATTACCCATTTGTATTATGTTTTAATTGGAGGTACATTGATTTATAAAGGTATTTTGATGCTCATAGTGGGCAGTCCATCCCATTTGCATTGTGTTTTAATTTGTTTATCTATTGTTTGGAATAGAGGCTGTGATAATATGCAGAGATTTCACATTCAGAGGTTTCACATTCGAACTTCTTAGACAGATACTTTGAATGCAATGATTGCATTAATCTATGAAATTCATTTTCTGATTCACTTATAGTTAAAAGATGTAATTGCACTTAATGTTTGGGTTGGAACAAATGTACAATTGAAAGATGTTTGGGTTGGAACAAATATACTTGTGCATTGTTGTTTCATTCCTTTGTGGCATCTCGTTTGTGGAGAAATCTCGATTTTATCTTAGTTTGGAAATGGTTTTGGTTCTGGTCAGATTTAGTCTGTTGTCTTATTGATTTGATATCAGATGGATCTAAGTTGTCCTTTTGTAAATTGCCATCTTGAGGAGCTTATTTATTGCTCTGTCTCCATATTTTTTGATGTATTGAATGTTGGTTTATAAGGGAAATTCAATACCCAAAGTGCATTTCCCATTTGTATTGTGTTTTATTTGGAAGTGCATTGATGTAAGGTAAACTGATGCTCATAGAAATCTGGTCTACCAACCCATTTTGCATTGTATATTCATTTATAAGTCATTCAATGTCCATAGCTGGTAGAATTGGGGGTAAATTGATTTGTAAGAGAAACTTTGCATTATGTTTGGATTCGAAGTAAGTTAGGTTACAAGGGAAATTCAATGTTGAGAGTGCATTACCCATTTTTTTTATGTTTTAATTGGAGGTAGATTGATTTATAAAGGTATTTTGATGCTCATAGTGGGCAGTCCAACCCATTTGCAGTGTGTTTTAATTCATTTATCTATTGTTTGGAATAGAGTTTGTGATAATATGTAGAGATTTCACATTCAAACTTCTTAGACATATACTTTGAATTCAGTGACTGCATTAATCTGTGAAATTCATTTTTTGATTCACTTACAGTTAAAATTTGTAATTGCACTTAATGTTTGGGTTGGAACGAATGTACTTGTGTATTTTTGTTTCATTCCTTTGTGGCATCTGGTCTGTGGAGAAATCTTGATTTTATGTCATTTGGAAACAGTTTTGGTTCTCATCAGATTTAGTCTGTTTTCTTATTGAGTTGATATGAGATGGATCTAAGTTGTCCTTTTGTAAATTTCCATCTTGAGGAGCTTCTTTATTGCTCTGTCTCCATAATTTTTTATGTATTGAATGTTGGTTTATAAGGGAAATTCAATGCCCAAAGTGCATTGCCCATTTGTATTGTGTTTTAATTGGAAGTGCATTGATTTAAAAAGGTAAACTGATGCTCATAGAAATCTGGTCTACCAACCCATTTTGCATTGTATATTCATTTATAAGAGTCATTCAATGTCCATAGTTGGCAGAACTGGAGTTAAATTGATTTGTAAGAGAAATTTTTCATTGTGTATGGATTCGAAGTAAATTAGGTTACAAGGGAAATTCAATGTTGAGAGTGCATTACCCATTTGTATTATGTTTTAATTGGAAGTAAGTTGTCCTTTTGTAACTTGCTATGTCTCCATATTTGTTGATGTATGGAATGTTAGGTTCTTTGTGAATATGAAACCAATAGCTATGTACTTTTGTTGTTCACTGTTTTATGAAATTTTCATATTAAAATAAGTGACTTGTTCAAGATTTCATTATTCACTCGTTTGTCATCATATTTACAACTCAGTTATAAATGTATTGTAAATCATTTGGTGTCTAGAATCATAATAGAAAATCCCATTTGCATTACCAGGTAAGATTTCTACATTATAATAGACTATAGATGTTCATTCTAAAATGGATTTTGGTTACAATGCCGCAAACAATATGAAATAAAACAACCTAGGTTGTAAGCCAAAATATTTTTGTGACAAGAAAAAGATACAATTCACCCAAAATCCACATCATAATGTAGTTACAACCAAAAACATATGACACCCCTATTCTTTATGGCCTTGAGAATCTTGAGTGCCAAAACTCCCCGAGTTACCTACTTGAGCTAGGTAGGTTGGCCTACCTAGAAAGGGTTGATTGTTGCCATATGATTGAGTCTAATTTGCACCTTCCAACCATGGAGGAATTGAGTACCCATACCTCACATTTTCACTACTAACCCCTGCATTAAGTGGAGGTGTGTAATGAGCATACATAGAATTGACACCTCCTCTGGTAGGAATAAGGCAAGTGGGTAAACACTCAGTTTCATAGTGAGGCACTTGAATGTTTATGAGGTCTTGGAATTCTCTAAGATGAGGTCAACATTTGGTATTCTCAAGGATGCACTGCTAGGAGTGGTCTCATGTGTTTGGTAGGATGTATTTGATAGTTATAATATTAGAGGATCATGTAGTTCAAGTAATGTTTGCCTTATGTTGTTTTCAAGTTGAAAGGAGCTTTTGAGTAATAAGAAACTTCTACTATGTTAGTATCCTTGAAAAATCAAATATACAGAACCATCTTTTTGTATGTCTTCAAAATTAATAGCGATTGTTGTTTCGATAACTTGTTTTTACACTTAAAATACCATGACTGTATTTGTACTTGGAAACTACTGTCGGTTTCCGCCTTCTTCTGGTACTATGAGAAAATCTGGTAGTTACTGTTGTTTGAATTAATTTGTTTAGACTCTTGTTTATTATCGCAATTGAATTCATTCATGGCCCACGTTGTCTCACCAAGTGGACCTTCATTTCCAATCATGTAGTTCAAATAGTGTTTGCCTTATGTTGCTTTCAAGTTGAAAAGAACTTTTAAGTAATAAGAAACTTCCATAGTAGTAGAAGTTTCTCCTGCAAGATTTGATCCAAGATTTCTAGTGTCAATATTGCAGGCTTGTCTTGGTGTTTTCATATATTCTAGCCTCTGCCAATAATAATAGTCTGAGTTACCATAACCAACATGAGAACATATTGAATGGATTGGTTGTCTGCCTACAAAGTAATGAACTCTAAGATGAGGTCAACATTTGGTATTCTCAAGGATGCACTTATAGGAGTGGGCTCATGTGTTTTGTAGGATGTATTTGAGAGTTATAATGTTGGAGGATCATGTAGTTCAAGTAGTGTTTGCCTTATGTTGCTTTCAAGTTGAAAATAAAATTTGAGTAATAAGAAACTTCTACTATGTTAGTATCCTTGAAAAATCAAATATATAGAATCATTTTGTTGTATGTCTTCAAAATTATCAGAGATTGTTGTTTTGATAACTTGTTTTTACACTTAAAATACCATGACTGTATTTGTACTTCGAAAACTACTGTTGGTTTCCACCTTCTTCTCGTACTATGAGAAGATCCGGTAGTTAACTAGGATTTTTAGTGTCAATATTGCAGGCTTGTCTTGGTGTTTTCATATATTCTAGCCTTTGCCAACAACAATGGTTTGAGTTACCATAACCAACCTAAGAACATATTGAAAGGATTGGTTGTTTGGCTACAAAGTAATGAACTCTAAGATGAGGTCAACATTCGGTATTCTCAAGTATGCACTGATGGGAGTGGACTCATGTGTTTGGTAGGATGTATTTGAGAGTTATATTGTTGGAGGATCATGTAGTTCAAGTAGTGTTTTTCTTATGTTGCTTTCAAGTTCAAAAGAACTCTTGAGTAATAAGAAACTTCTATTATGTTAGTATCCTTGAAAAATCAAATAAACAGAATCATTTTGTTGTATGTCTTCAAAATTATCAGTGATTGTTTTTTTGATAACTTGTTTTTACACTTAAAATACCATACCTGTATTTGTATTTGGAAAACTACTGTCGGTTTCCACCTTCTTCTGGTACTATGCGAAGTTATGGTAGTTACCTGATCGAGGTAGATATTGGTGGCCACCTGCCAATTCCACTTGGACCCCCACCATTGTTTCTTTTAGTTTTTCAGTTTCCTTAATTGTAGCACAGTTTACTATTTTTAGCAGTTTTTTGGGTCCTAAACGCCTCGAGCCGTTTTGAGGCCCTAAGCGACCTTTTTTGGCAATCTACCACCAGTGACTTGTTAAAAGTCATATTTTATGTCGTATTCCTCGGAGAGATCTTTCCAACAGGTTATCATGTGCATCAAACGAAGATAATATGAAAAAGTTACGACCCTGGGAAGTTGGCTGCCAAACTAACCCCAACGGGGCCCATAAACTCTTGGTTTTACATCTCCTCGGGTTAGGGTTTTGGTTGTTTAGGGTTTGCTCTTATTGTTCAATAATAAAGAGGCCCTTGAGCCTCATTGTAACACAGTTGAGAGGCATGTAGCCACCACATATCTTCTCAGAGATAAGCTACCATCGTCGAGCTAGTCTCATTTCCATATTGTTTGTAAGCATATTTCATTATTTGATTTTAATAAAAGGAAGTGTTATTTCTGCTGCATCTCTATATTTATGGTTATATCTGTAATTTGTTGCATTCCTGTTTGAATTCGGATCAGTGGTATCAGAGCACTCTGCTCTTTCTTTGTTTTTCTTTGCATTTCCCCAACGAGGTCAAGATATAAGGAGTTAGGGCTCGAACTGGTCGAACCTTTGCAAGACCAACCTCGTAAATCCCGATGGCCTCCCATGGAGGAAGAAAAGAAATAGGAGGGAGCAGGAGATCCTATCAAAATATTTCTCGAGGAGGCCCTTGAGAAACAAAGAACACAATTATAGATAGCTTTTCCTAGATCCTTCAACGGTTGCCCACCATCGATGCATCCACATCTAGCAACCACTTTGGAGGCTCCACACCTTTTAAGGTACAAGTAAACTTTGACATTCTCATATTTGAGGTCCAAATAGATGCAGAGGTCGTAGATAAATGGTTGAATCCATTAGAAGGATATTTTTGTGTTCATGATTTTTCCAGCCGAGAAAAGATTACTTTTTCTCTTCTCAAAGCTACCCCCCACGTCAAGGACTGCTGGGAAACCTATTGTGAGCAGAAGGATGAAAGTACGAACTCACTGTTTTTAACCACTCCCACTTGGAATTCATTCTGGGATTCCATCAAGGAGCAGTGCTACCCTGTCGGGAGCTATGAGGACAAATACATAAAGTGGACCACGCTGCCGCAGGGAAGGGACCAAGATGTGTCAGAGTTTACTAATGTTTTTCATATCCTATGCATGAAGTTGGGCATCAAGGATTCTGAGAAACATTTGGTACTCAAGTACCGCGGCTGCCTACATAGATACATCCAGGACGAGATGGAGTTCCTAGACATCTCCTCGCTCGGCATGGTGTATCGATACGTTGTCAAGATCGAGCAGAAGTTTAAACAGAAGAAGCGAGACTTTGGATCTGTGAATCTGAAGCAAGGGAAAGTTGCCCCCAAACCACAGAACAAAGGACAAAGCCAAGGTGGGATTAACCAAGACAACCTGCTAAGGCCACAAGCAAAGGACAACACTGCAAAGCCGAAGAAGGACACGAAAAGTGGTGTGAGTTCCATAAGAGATCTACCAACAACACAAGTGAGTGTCGGGTCAACCAATCACTAGTGGCCAAAATGAAGGCTTCAAAATCATATGCATGTTCCGACTTTGAGTCAGAACCCGACAAGGGGAATGACAAAGGGAAGCAGATTATTGATGCGGGGCCCAATGCCACCATCGCCACCATAAAGATACAGAAGGAGGAACCCGAAGATCCAAAGGAGGAGGAGTGTCTCTTCCACTCCCAGATGTGGGTGAAGAGTTCCCCGCTACAGTTCATTGTCGACAACGGGAGCCAAAAGAACATCATTGCAGCAGAGGTCATGAAGTGGTTGGGCTTACCGACCATAACACACCCACAACCATACACCATCGGGTGGCTTCACTAAAGACGCGATCTACGCGTGAGCCAACAATGTCGCCTTCCATAGAACATCAAGCCCTTTGTGGATGAGGTATTATGTGACATTTCTCCCCTTGATGTTTGTGATGTATTATCAGGCCAACCAAAATTATGGAAGTGACTGTTGTGTATGATTCAAGGCCTCGCAATGTTATTGTTACATTAGGAAATAAGTTGTACAGGATATTAGAGGTAGCCCGCCTACCGCCATCTCTCTAGTTATTACAAAACAATGCAGTAAGCTAATTTCATAAACTGAGAAATTTATTTTCATAATGATATGCCATCAAGGAAAGAAGAAGACAATGGCCACGAACTCCAGACAAGGCCCCTCCACACGACAACAACAGATGAACAAGGTCGTGGAGGAGTACAAGGACATCTTCACCTCCCCAGCAGGGGTGCCTCTGCATTGTCAGGTCAAGCACTTCATCGATTTGACCCTAGGTGCGTCGTTACCTAATGGACCAATCTATCGACACTCCGTTCTGGAGAACAATGAAATCAAGAGGCAAATTCAGGAGTTGTTGCAGAAAGGTCACATTCGACCGAGTTCATTTCCTTGTGGGAGCCCGATCATGTTGGTACATAAGAAGGATGGGACTTAGAGACTCTGTATTGACTATCAGGCATTGAACAAGATCATTGTCCGCAATAGGTACCTGATCCCATGGATTGATGACCTTATGGATCAACTAATGGAGCAAAATATTTTAGCGAGATCGACTTGAAGTCCGGATATCACCAGGTACCAATCAAACCCTCCGATGTGTGGAAGATTGCCTTTAAAGCCAAGGAGGGCCTTTTCGAATGGTTGGTTATGCCTTTCATGTTGAAAAATGCTCCTACAACCTTCATGAGGCATGGATGGAATCTTACGTCCATTCACCAACTCATTTGTAGTGGTATACTTGGATGGCATCCTGATCTTAAGCCAGAGTTGGGAAGAGCACCTCCACCACATCCGACAGGTTCTCCAAACACCGCGACAACACAAGTTGTGTGCCAGTTTGGAGAAATGTACTTTTGGCATGACCTAGGTTCAGTATCTGGGATACATTATTGATGAACAGGGGGTGCATGTGGATCCAGCTAAGATCTAAGTCATTCGGGATTGGCCAACCCCAACCAATTTGACAAAGCTTCGCATCTTTTTGGGTCTTGCCAATTTCTATCGCACGTTTGTGTTGGGGTTCTCTCATATCACTTGGCCCTTGAGTCAAGTCACCAAAGGAGGAGAGAAAGAAAAATTCTTTTGGCTTGAATCTCAACAGAAGGCATTCGTAGTGTTGAAACATGGCCTCTGCTCTGCTTCAATGCTCACATTACTAGACTTGCAACAACCATTTGAGATTGAGACAGATGCCTCTGACTATGCTATTGGGGCAATCCTTACTCAACATGGGCATCCAATGGCATATCACAGTGAGACACTTTCAGACACGGTCCAGAAGTATCCCACTTATGATAAAGAGATGTATTCCATTGTGCATGCCTGCTGACAAGGAAGCATTACATTTTGGGGAAGGAAATGGCCATCCACATAGACCACTGACCCCTGCAATTCATACAGACGCAAGGGAAGTTGCAGAATAATCACCATCAGAAGTGGTCCACATACCTGCAACAGTTCCATTTGAATATCAAGTACAAGAAGGGCAGCACAAATAATGTTGCAGACTTCCTCAGTTGACAACCAATCATGGTGTTAACTACTATGCTCAACTCTTGTGAGCACGAGATTTCTGATTGGCCACTTCCCTACAAAAGCAACCTAGAATTTGGCCACACATACCATATGATCTTGGGGAGTCAAAAAGTTCCAGGTTTTCACCTCCAGGATGCTCTGTTATGCCATATGGAACACCTTTGTGTTCCTTCAAGCGAGCGTGCGAAGATGATTTGGGAAGCGCACTACAGATGGGTTGCTAGGAATTTCGGGGTCGAGAAAACAGTGGCAGTACTACAGAAGTATATCTATTGGCCGAATCTTTGACAGGATGTCGGAAAGTACATCAGATCTTGCACTACTTGCGCCATCGCTAAACCGATCATTAAGAAGTAAGGTCTCTATACTTCATTGCCTACCCCTAGTCGACCTTGGAAATCCATCTCCATGGTTTACATGTCAGTCCTTCTTTCTACTAAGCATGCCAACAACTGTGTTTTTGTGGTTGTCGACTGATTCTCGAATATGGCCATTATGTTAGCTTGCAACAAGAGTATCATAGATGAAGCCACTACTAAACTCTTCTTTGAACGAGTGTGGGTACACTTTGGGATCCCATAGTCTATCATCTTAGATCGAGACAACAGGTTCCTCTATACATTTTGGTCTAGTCTCTGGTCGATGTTGGACACCAAGCTCACTAAGTTCACAGCTTTCCATCCCCAAACTGATGGCCTGACAAAGGTCGTCAACAGAATGATCGTACACATTCTGCGCATGTACAACTCAAAGAATCCATGCACATGGGATGAGAGCCTCCCCTATGTCCAACATAGCTACAGCCAGGCTCTCCACAGCTCAACTGGCCACAACCCTTTCAGGTGGGCTTGGGATTCCAACCACTATGTCCCATTGATGTGGCCATACCAGTTGCAACGACTCAGGGAGATTCGACTCATTTTCATTCTGAAGCTGACAAGGAAAATAGCTTCCTTGAGCATATTCAACACATCCGCCAACAGGTCCATGACATATTGGACAAAACTAATGCCAAGTACAAGCAGTGCATGACTAGCATCGGGTGCCACACAAGTTCCAGGTGGGCGACAAAGTTTGGCTACATTTGCATAAGGAGCGCCTCGCTAGGCCCCACCGCAAGATTCACCCACTTAGATATGGGCCATACACCATCACCAAGGCTGTGGGAGATAATTCTTTTGAGCTCAAAATTCCCCCATTCCTTGGCTTGCACCCAGTTTTTAATGTGGATTGCCTTTGGCTATACTTTCCACTATTACTAGACACATCCGACATTGCAGAAAAACTCACACCAACATAGTTAAATCCAATTGCATGGAACACGCTGCAACTGATTGGATCATGGACACATAGATCAAGAACAATCACCAACATAAGATCCAACTATATCGAGTTGTCAAAGCAGGCCAACTCCTTCATTAGGGCAAGTGGCTCACCAGGGACCAAGTTCAGCAGAAGTTTTCTCATCTCATGGAGGAACTCAACGCAATGGGGACCATTGTTTCCTAAAGGGGGAGGAAGGATCCAGGTGGATATTGGTGGCCACCCACCAATTCCACTTGGACCCCCACCATTGTTTCTTTCAGTTTTCCAGTTTCCTTAATTGTAGCACAATTTACTATTTTTAGCAATTTTTCGGGTCCTAAGCTTCCAGAGCCATTTTGAGGCCCTAAATGACGTTTTTTAGCAATCTATTGCCAACGGCTTTTTTATGTTGTATTTTCCTTTGTAGTCCTCAAAGTGATCTTTCCAATGGGGTATCATGCGTTCCAAACAGAGATAATATGACCAAGTTACAACCTCGAGAAGTTGGCTACCCAATTAACCCCAACAGAGCCCATAAACCCTTGGTGTTACATCTCCTCGGGTTAGGGTTTTGGTTGTTTAGGGTTTTATCTTATTGTTCAATAATAAAAAGGCCCTTGAGCCTCATTGTAATGCGGTTCAGAGGCATGTAGCCACCACATCTCTTCTCAGAATTAGCTACCATCGCTGAGCTAGTCTCATTTCCATACTGTTTGTAAGCATATTTCATAATTTGATATTAATCAAAGGAAGTGTTATTTCTGCTGCATCTTTGTATTTATGGTTATATCTGTAATTTGTTGTGTTCTTGTTTAAATTCTGATCATTACTGTTGTTTGAATTAATTTGTTTACACTCCTGTTTATTATCGCAATTGAATTCATTCTTGGCCCATGTTGTCTGACCAAGTGGACATGCATTGTCAACCATGTAGCTCAAGTAGTGTTTTCCTTATGTTGCTTCAAGTTGAAAATAACTTTTGAGTAATAAGAAACTTCCATTGTAGTCGAAGTTTCTCCTACAAGATTTGTTCCAGGATTTCTAATGTCAATATTATAGGCTTGTCTTGGTGTTTTCATATATTCTAGCCTCTGCCAACAACAATGGTCTGAGTTCCCTTAACTAACTTGAGAACATATTGAAGGGCATGATGTTTTCCTACATAGTAATGAACTCTAAGATGAGGTCAACATTTGGTACTCAAGATGCACTAATGCGAGGGGGCTCATATGTTTGGTAGGATGTATTTGAGAGTTATACTATTGGAGGATTATGCGATGATTTTGGGCTTGGATTTTATGAGGACAACGTTTGAGAAGGATAAACTTTTTATTATTAGAGACCATGGAGCTCAGATAGTGCCAATGGTGAGAAGAGTAGTATGGATATCATTCAATGGTATTCATAGTTGTGTTGTATGAAACAGATCCTTAGTTACATAAGTTTGAGAAGGGGTCAACCCTATATCATGATCAACAAGAAAGGGAGTAGGTGGACATGCCTACATGAGCATCTTAAATTGACAATATGAGTCAATTTGTAGGTTGGGTAGGAGAAGTTGGATCTTAAATTCAGACCACAGAGATAATGCCTTCTAGGTTTGTTCTTCGATCTTCAAGAAGACTCTTTGCAGGTTCACAAAATACACAGATTGAAGATGATCTTCGCTTCTTTGTCACTATTAAGACTCAGATTTCAGACCTTGAAGATAACTCCTTTTATAAAGACTATCTCTACAAACTATGATTCAGTCATGTACAAAGTGTTAAACTCGGCCAGAAGAATCAATCCTGTTGTTATTAACTCCTTGATTAGGATTTTGGCGTTCATGCCCAACGTTTGATTTAATTTCTCAAGGAGCTTGGTCCTGGGAATGCTTATGATTTTTGAAGAAATGAAGCCTTGAATGGAGAGAGACTTCAACCAAGTGTCTTCACCAATAGTGTGATGTCAGAGTGAGAGGCCCGAGTGCTTCTTCTAATGAGGATGCTTTTAGTGCATAAGTGGATGATAGAGATCCTATGGGTATTGTGGATTATTGCAAATCTGTGTTGGGGATATATGATATTCAATTGACTGAGAAATGGCTTGCAAAGATGAGTTGTTTGAAGACAAAAATTGAAGGAGTGCGGAGATACACGAGGAAAAGACTTTTGTTAGATACCTTAGTTGCTTAAAGTCAAGGGAGTGACTTTTGAGTCTTCCTATCTATATAAATTTTTTTGTGTGAGGGATCACTGACTTCCTTAGCGTAGAAGTTTTTCCTGCAAGATTTGATCCAGAATTACTAGTGTCAATATTGTAGGCTTGTCTTGGTGCTTTCATATATTCTAGCCTCTGCCAATAGTAATGGTCTGAGTTACCATAACCAACCTGAGAACATATTGAAGGGAATGATGATCACATTAATTGACCAAGTTCAATCTAATTGTAATACTTCATAATTTTATGAGGAAGACATAACATTTCATTCAAATATTCAACACAAGATTAATGCCTCATAGGTTATGTTCTTTTTCATCCGTAGCTAGCCATACTAGCCAATACTCTTCATTATGGTTGTGTCATATTTTCCAATCAACTTTAAAATAATTCATAATATAAAAAAATAGAAAAAATATATATTTTCATGAAAATGACACTGTAAGAATTGAAATAAAAAACTGTGAGAAATGAAAATAGAAAAATTGTGCGAAATGAAAATAGAACTGTAAGAAAAGTGTGTTGTAAACTAACTTGGATATATTGTCAAATGTTCTGTGATTGTTTGTCTTCAAGGCTGGTGGATAGTTTGAATGCATAACATGCAAGTCAAATGCTCTGTGATGGTTTGTCTTCAAGGCTAGTGGATAGTTTGAATGCATAACATGCAACTTCAATAGTGGTTGAACTTCTTTTATAGTTTTTTGTACTTGAATTTAATTGGTGGTAATGATGGACATATATTGCAATGACTTCATTTTGAATGCGTGACCTGGATTTAATTGGATGTGATCCAATGGTTGGGAATTTGTTATTTGTTAATCCATGTGCTTTGATCTATTTTAATGAGAAATACAATGGGTTGGGTGTCATTTATTGAACATAATCTTTGATTTGTTTTAATGAGAAATAGAATGGGTTGGGTGTCATTTATTGAACATAATCTTTGATTTGTTTTAATGAGAAATAGAATGGGTTGGATGTCATTTATTAAAGTTATTGGGTTGGGTATCATTTATTGAACACAGTGAGTTTAAATGTTGAACAACATAGTAGTTATGACTTGACATACATTCACTTTTATTATGTGCAAGTATGGATATTTAGTTGAACTACATAGTTTCACATGAGTGGGGATTCAAGTGAATGCTGCTTTGTACTCATTTTGGAAGAATTTACGGTTTTATCTATTTTCTAGTTGGGTTAATATAATTTGTACTCTTAAGTATTAAGATACTATTTATGAACAATTGTGAGCTCAGGAAATGTACTGAGAAATTTTGGACATAAATTAAAACATATTTACACTTAATATTATTTATTTTTGTTTAAATATTAGTTGCATATCTCTCAATTTTTGATAATTTGGTGTAACCACTACCATATCAATTATTGATCTGCACAACATTATACATCTCTCCCCTATCCTAAACCAAATCAAACAAACATTTTCCATCTATTTTAATAACCTTCAAAATACTAAACACTTGTGGCGTTCGGTTTGCTGCCCATTGAAACAAAATCCCTGAAGAGAAATTGAGGCACCGTGAAGATATTTCTCCTTTCCACATACCACCCTATATAAATAAAGGAATCTCGGTTTAAGTTAATTTTTTCTGAAATTTTTAAGTTCAGATTTCTTTGAAACTCGATGGAATGATGGAATTTCGTTACATTTTAATCTGTAATGGAACGATGGGAATTTCGTTATTTTGTTCCATGTTTATGGAGGACGTTAATTTTGTAGATTTTATGCTAAATTTATTTAATATTTAAGGTTTAGCAGAATAAACAGTGTCTGAAACTGGTGTAGTAGAATCTGGAAAATATTTTATTTTAGAACGTAATGTTTTTAAAGATATTAGAAATAGCCATCGCAGTATATTAGCCTTAATTTTTGGCAATTTTTGGCATTGCTTTTTTAATAAAAAAACCATTAGAAAATTGCAGTCAACTCATTATCAATTTAAATAATAAAAAGATTGATTCATTCATTTATTCATTCTCTTCCGAAAAATTTGTTGACAAATACACAGTGATTCCTTTGAGAACCACCGGTGATAATTGCCAATCGAAGTGCACTTAAACGAATCTCATGTAGTTAGTGCTTCAAGGTGAAAAAGGTCATACAATTTTTAGGAATAAATAGCAAGGATGCATCATAGCCCAGGGTCAGCCATTGAAAAACTAGCCATTGGAGATTGGTTGAATAGGTAAATAGAAAAATATACCAGTTTTTGGAATGGTTCAACCAATGAGAAATATTAACAAATAGTGGAACCAATAGAGATCACAAAAGTCTCGAATCTAACATTTATATTCTTTTTATTTATAATCGAAAAATTAAAATAAATATTTATCTTAATCTCACCATCAAATAATTTTTATATTAATAAAAAGACTAAAATTCATTTAAAATAATTAATTATTCTAATAATAATTTATTACAAATAGAGAAATATCTTAAATTATTTTTAATATTTAATATATAATTAAAAATTTAATATTAAAATTAACATTATAAATAAATGTTAAAATTATTATATTTATATTTATAATTTTTTTTTTTATTTAAATGATTTATGGTGTTGTCTATGGAGGTCACAATTTCATTTAAATGGCTAAATTTTAGTTGGAATCTGGTAAAGAAATTTTAAAAAATTCAATTATGGGAGCGTTTTAATCATTTTTTTTATGGTGGAGATGGATTCAACACTATTAAGACTATTTGGACACCCAAAATCCTTTAAAAAATTCAAAAAAATTAATCATGGGAATGTTTGAATCACTTTTTTAATGATGGAAATGGATTCAACACCATCAAGAACCTTGAAGTCATCCAAAACCCTGAAACTTGACCCCTAAACCTAAATTTCCGAAATTTTATGTTAAATTTTTTCAAAACCCTGTCAAAATTTCTGTTGTTTTTTAAATGAAATTATAACCTCATTAAACTAAAATAACATATTCTCAACCTATTAAACTTAAAAATTAAGTTAATGTGAAAATCTTTTTTTTATATTGTGTACAATGATAAGAATAATGTAACAATAATGTAACTAGAAAGGTATAATTTTGTGCTTCTAAAAGAAACTTTCAACACCAAATAAGCCATTAATAGCAATAATGAAGCGGAAAGATATAAATGTGTACTTCTGAATGAAACTTTAAACCCCAAATAAAAACACCGTAACATCAATCATAATCACCAAGTGAAAGCATGCATACACCAGACAAGAACACTATCATTAGTTTATTGAACACGATTCGAAACATACAATTTTCTATAATTCAGTCTCTCCATTATGGTTCTCTGCAATTCCACCCCTGCTACGGAGTTCATGCGATCTTATGGCTCCACCTTTTCATTAATGTTCTGCACCAAACAGTTCCTACCTGCCAATGATGACGTTTACCTGGTCAATAAAGTCTGCGATCCATTCCAATTTCCAGGAGAGCATGATGAAGATGAGTATGTGTTGTCCCTCCAAGCCGACGATGACGTTTCTATCTGGTTAATAATTTTTACCATCCATCATGATTCTTGTGAAGATGAATGTATGCGAGTGGATTGATTTCATGAAGTTTGGAGAAAAGAGAAGTGCTTCACAAGGGAATCCCAGTTTCTAGCAGACGACCCGCCATCGACCACGGCTGCCGTAGCGACCTGAGCCAGATGTTGGACTCTGCCTCTGAGATCATGATCCCCTTCGTTCTCCAGGGCAACCCTCACAACCCTTTCCACCTCATCTCTCGCCACGACACCACTGTGTCCCCGCCATGCTAGCACGGCAACTCAGAGCTGTTCGACAAACCACTTGGCGTTAACGAACTGCTCACCCGCCATGGGCCAACAGATGATGGGTATCACTCTGCTCACGCTCTCCACCATGGAATTCCACCCGCAGTGGCTGATGAAAGCACCTGTGGAAGGATGAGACAGGATGAGCAGCTACGGCGCCCATCAGCAGGCCTCGCCCGGAGGTATCGCGTTCAAATCCTTCCAGGAGCAGAGACTGCGAGGAGCCCCTCCCGTTCTCGGTTTCCGGTGGAGTACGCAGAACCCATATGAAGGATTTCCCACTACCTTGGAGACCAAATGCGAGTTCTCGAGTCTGGGCAGCGGACAGAAAATTCCTGCTCCCGAATGAAACATAGACGACAGAACCCGACGCTTGCTGGTTCATCCATTCCGAGATCGATGCTTCCCCTCGATCCAGAGGGGTTGTAACAGAGGATCCCGCGATGTAATCGTAAAGTTAAACGGGGCCAACGGTCCAGACAGTCTTCCCGCTACTTGTCTCCATGTATTCGATAATAGACAGTCTTCCCGCTACTTGTCTCCATGTATTCGATAATCTCTGGCTCCACCTCCAAAAACTGTTGAAATTATAATTTCACTTGCCGCGTAATTAAAACCACTTGTCTTTATCACACCGCTTTTCACGAGTTGGTGGTTTTTCCTCAAATGGCAGCGATAATGTACACCAGCTTACACGTGCACAGCAATTTTGCAAAAACGGTTTTCATTGGAGCATAAAGTTCGTGTGGATTGACCGAGTGATAACCGTCTGATTGAAATCAAGGTTGATATCCGTCGATTGAAATCAAAGTTTGCGTACAACCCTGCACATGGAGTTGACGTGAAGCAAATTTTTGTTTGACCGCCGTTTGTACCAGTAAAGCATTTAATAAAATTTACTGTGGTCGTAAATGTAGGTAGAAGTTTTAATTTTAATGTTTTTTTTTATTATTGTCAGAGTATGGCAATAGTAATAGTATTGTTATGTTTTTTTTTTTTGTATTATTGTATATGTATGAACTTGCAACGAAAAGCTCGTAGTAGCGCAAAAGGAGTTTTGTTGGTTGTCCGTTGAAAAACGAAAGGGAATATGCAACACGTAGCAGCGTAAATATATCAAGTTTTTGTTGAAAGCGGAATTTTTTTTTGTTGTTCAGTGAAATGAAATGAAATGTTTTTACGCACAAAAGTGCAGTGTATGTAATTTTGTTATGTAATTTTGTTATATATATGATATGTAATGCGCAACAACATATGTAAAAGAAATTTTTCTTTACAGCAGTAAATGTAAGATTTTGTTTACACACAGCAGTGTGAAAATATACAGCTGAGACAGAGTAATTTGTTTTATGAGAGACAGTGAAGGTTTTTGGAACTGCATTTGGAGCGTTCCTGATGTAATCCATCATGAAGAGGAAGAAGTTTGTAACAAGCAGTATTTATTAATGAATATAAAGTTTTTATGTGTGTGAAAAACTCTGTTCTTCTTCAGCAAACAAATTTTTGATCCTGTGGTTAAAACAGAGCATTTTCTCTGTTTTGTTCAAGTTATTTTGTTTTGGAATTAAACAGAAAATTCCTAACATGGTATCAGAGCTTGTCCAGGCTCTTTGAAGGTGTCAAAGAAGCTGAAGGAAGGTTTCTTGCTGCAGCGGCTTCTCCAGTAGAGTGAAGACTCAGTCAAGGTATTTCTCAAATTAGTTTTTGTTAAGGATAATGAGTTCTTTTAAATACATAGTCAAGTATTTTGAAAGTGCAAGAATGGTTGGAGCCAGCACTAGCATGGGTATCTTTAATACTCAGCTCCCACAGTTTAATGGAAAGAACTATGACTATTGGGCAATAACCATGAAAGCTTTGCTTGCTTCCCAAGACTTATGGGAATTTGTTGAAGATGGATTTGAAGAACCAGCAGATGAAATTGAGTTTAATAGGTTAACTCAGGCAGAGAAATATCTGTTGAAGAGCTATAAGAAGAAGGATTCTAAAGCCCTCTGTTTTTCGTATCAAGCAGTGCATGAGAGTGTGTTTCCAAGGATAACAACAGCAAAGACATCCAAAAAGCATGGCAAACTCTCAAGATAGCCTATCAAGGCATGGAGAAAGTGAAGACAACAAAACTACAGTTGCTGAGGAGAGATTTTGAGAATCTTTGCATGAAGGAGTCAGATAATATTGACTCATTCTTCACACATGTGATTGGTCTGGTCACATAGATAAGATCTCATGGAGAGATTCTTGAAGAAATGAGGATTGTGGAAAAACTATTGAGGATCCTACCCTCAAGGTTTGATGTGATTGTCACCACCATAGAAGAGACAAAGGATCTCACAAACTTTTCAGTTGATGAACTACATGCATCACTGATAACACATGAGCAGAGATTGAGTAGGAATGAAAACTCATCTCTAGAACATGCCTTTAAGACCCAGGTGTTCTTTGGAAGAGGAAGAGGTCAAGGCAGAGGAAACAAGAGAGGAAGAGACAGAAGCCAAAACAGAGGTGGAAGAAACAGCCCAGCAAATGCTCAAGGAAGAGGTAACAATCCAAATCAGAACCAAGGCCAAGGCAGCAGCGAACAAAGTGGACAACATCATGCTCAAGGACAAAGGTATGGAAAATCCAATGTCCAATGTTACTATTGTAAAAAATATGGGCATTATGCAAATGAATGTAGGAAGAAGCAGCATGATATGAGCAATAGAACTAATGCAAATCTCATTAGAGAAAATATTAGCCAAAATAATTTGTTTTTAGCTTGTAATATGGCTGAAGAAAAGAGCGAAGATGTATGGTTCCTAGACTCTGGTTGCAGTAACCATATGACAGGAAACATAGCCCTGTTTTCTATGTTAGATCAGAATGTGAAATCACAAGTCACACTACGGACTGATAATAAAGTTTCTGTTATGAGAAAAGGAAAAGTAAAAGTTTTAACAAAGAAAGGTGAAAAGAAAACCATAGCAGATGTTTATTACGTTCCTGGAATGAAATGTAACCTCTTAAGTATTGGACAGCTTGTTCAAAAGGGTTACAATGTTTTCTTTGTGGATGATGTATGCACCATCATGGATAGAGCACCCAACGAGCAATGTATTGTTGAAGTGAAGATGACAAGGAACATGATGTTCCCTCTCAGAATGAAGGCAGATTTGAAAAATAAAGAAGTAATAGTAGCAATGACTCAAGAAGCTTTCCAAAGCAAACCAAAAGATGAAAATTGGTTGTGGCACTTGAGATTTGGACATCTCAACTTTGGAGGTCTTAATTTGTTGAATAGAAAAGGAATGGTAAGAGGATTTCCATTGATAGAGAAATCAGATAGCCTTTGTGAAGGTTGTATCTTGGGGAAACAATACAGAGAAAGTTTTCCATCTGGGAAAAGCATAAGGGCAAAAGCACTCTTAGAGATTGTCCACTCAGATTTATGTGGACCAATGCAAACTCCACTTGTAGGCAGCCACTACATACTAACATCCATTGATGATTTTACAAGAAAAACTTGGGTTTATTTCCTGAAGAACAAAAGTGAAGTGTTTGAAAGATTTTGCAATTTCAAAGCACTTGTTGAAAACCAAAGCGCACTGCATATCAAAGTTCTAAGAACTAATAGAGGAGGTGAGTATATCTCCAAAGAATTTCTATGTTTTTGTAGAGAAAATGGAATTCATAAACAGTTTACCACTAGGTACACTCCGCAGCAAAACGGAGTTGCCGAAAGGAAGAATAGGACAATCATGGATATGGCGAAGAGCATGTTAAAGGCAAAGCATTTGCCAAATGATTATTGGGTTGACGCTGTACACTGTGCAACATACATTTTGAATAGATGCCCTACAAAAGCAGTCATGAACAGAGTGCCAGAAGAAGCATGGAGTGGGACAAAGCAAGGAGTCACCCACATGAAAGTTTTTGGATGTGTGGCTTATGCACACATACCAGATCAGCTAAGGAAGAAGTTGGACAGCAAAGGGGAGAAATGCATTTTCATTGGATACAATGAGGAATCCAAAGCTTACAGGTTGTATAACCCATCCACCAAGAAGCTTATTGTGAGCAGAGATGTTCAATTCATTGAGGAGGAAGCTTGGGATGGAAGCATAGAGAAAACAGTGAATGTTAAAAACTCTATGTCTCACGATGAAAATGATGAGGAGATGGCTGAAATACATCCCCAAACAGCAGCACCAACACAAGGACAGCAAGGGAAACCATTGAGGAGAAATGAAAGTGCTTCTCCAAGCACATCACAAGGAGGAAATTCAAGTGCTTCTTCAAGCACTTGCACACCAAATGAAAGAGGTAAGAAGTTCATAAATTTAAGCGACATTTATGAACAAGAGACAACAAATGAAGGTATGAATTCTTTGTTTGATTTATATTGTCATGTTGATGACCCTGTTCATTTCGAAGAAGCAATTAAGGATAGGAAATATATAGAAGCTATGGATGAGGAGATCAACACCATAGAAAGAAACAAGACATGGGATTTAGTTGAACTACCAAAAGGAAAAGAAGTCATTGGAGTTAAATGGGTCTACAAGACCAAGAGTAATGCTGAAGGAAAAATAAAAAGACACAAGGCAAGACTTGTTGTCAAAGGATATAAGCAGCAGTATGGGAGAGACTATGAGGAAACTTTTGCACTGGTTGCAAGAATGGAAACAGTGAGAGCAGTGCTGTCCATAGCAGCACAAAACAAGTGGAAAGTTTACCAAATGGATGTGAAGTCAACATTTTTAAATGGAGTGTTAATAGAAGAGGTTTACATTGAACAACCTCTAGGCTATGAAAAGAAAGGCCAAGAGCAAAAAGTGTGCAAATTGAAGAAAGCTCTTTATGGGCTGAAGCAAGCACCAAGAGCGTGGTACAGTAGGATAGATTCCTATCTACTGGAAAATGGATTTGAAAAGTGTGAGGGAGAACCCACTCTCTACATCAAAGAAAAGGACGGTAAAATACTAATTGTTGTGTTATATGTTGATGATGTTATTTTCACAGGTAATCATGATTATCTTATTAAAAATTTCAAAGCAGTCATGAAAGAAGAATTTGAAATGACTGACATGGGTTTGCTGAGATACTTCTTAGGAATAGAAGTAGAACAAAATGGAAATGGGATTTTTATCTCACAGGCGAAATATGTTAATGAAGTGTTGGAAAGATTTAACATGCAGGAGAGCAAGGCAGCAATCACTCCCACAGTGATGGGATTAAAACTCAACAAAGAGGACAGCAACAAGGATTTTGATCCTAGTTTGTACAAGAGCATAGTTGGCAGCCTCATGTATTTGACTGCAACTAGGCCGAATATAATGTATGAGGCCAAAAGAAGCACATTGGAAGGCAGCAAAAAGGATTTTGAGGTATGTTAAAGGTACTAAAAGGTTTGGCATTTTATATACTACTTCAGAATGTTCAGATTTGATTGGATACACTAATAGTGATTGGGCTGGAAGTGTAGATGATTGGAAAAACACATCCGATTATGCTTTTCACATGGGTTCAGGAGCCATTTCATGGGCTTCTAAAAGACAGCCTATCGTAGCATTGTTTACAACAGATGCAGAATATGTGACAGCTACAGCAGCAGCATGTCAAGCAATTTGGATGAGAAGGATGTTAAGGAGTTTATGCCAAGAGCAAACAAAAGGAACTGTGATTTTTTGTGACAATAGCTCAGCTATTGCATTATCCAAAAATTCTGTGTTTCACAAGAGAACGAAACACATTGACACAAAGTTTTATTACATCAAGGAATTGGTAAACAATGGAGAAATTGTCTTAGAACACTGCATGACTCAAGAACAGGTTGCAGACATTCTGACCAAACCATTGGGGCAGAAAAGTTTTGAATTTTTGAGGAAATGTCTGGGTATGACTAATAACCCAACAGTTGAAATTAAAGGGGAGTGTTGAAATTATAATTTCACCTGCCACATAATTACTCCAGAAAACCACTTGTCTTTATCGCACCACTTTTCACGAGTTGGTGGTTTTTCCTCAAATGGCAGCGATAATGTACACTAGCTGACACGTGCACAACAGTTTTGCAAAAACGGTTTTCATTGGAGCATAAAGTTCGTGTGGATTGAGCGAGCGATAACTGTCCGATTGAAATCAAGGTTGATATCCGTCAATTGAAATCAAAGTTTGCGTACAGGCCTACACATGGAATTGACGTGAAGCAAATTTTTGTTTGATCGCTGTTTGTACCAGTAAAGCATTTAATAAAATTTATTGTGGTCGTAAATGTAGGCAGAAGTTTTAATTTTAATGTTTTTTTTATTATTGTCGGGAGTATGACAATAGGTAATAGTATTGTTATGTTTTTTTTTGTATTATGGTATATGTAATGAACTTGCAAAGGTAATAGTATTGTTATGTTTTTTTTTGTATTATTGTATATGTAATGAACTTGCAATGTAAAGCTTGTAGCAGCGCAAAAGGAGTTTTGTTGGTTGTCCGTTGAAAAACGAAGGGGAATATGCAATACGCAGCAGCGTAAATATATCAAGTTTTTGTTGAAAGGGGAATGTTTTTTTTGTTGTTCAGTGAAATGAAATGAAATGTTTTTACGCACAGCAATGCAGTGTATGTAATTTTTGTTATATATGAAATGTAATGCGCAGCAGCATATGTAAAAGAAATTTTTCTTTACAGCAGTAAATGTAAGATTTTGTTTACACACAACAGTGTGAAAATATACAGCTGAGACAAAGTAATTTGTTTTATGAGAGACAGTGAAGGTTTTTGGAACTGCATTTGAAGCGTTCCTGATGTAATCCCTCAGGAAGAGGAAGAAGTTTGTAACAAGCAATTTTTATTAATGAATATAAAGTTTTTATGTGTGTGAAAAACTCTGTTCTTCTTCAGCAAACAAATTTTTGATCCTGTGGTTAAAACAAAACATTTTCTTTGTTCTGTTCAAGTTATTTTGTTTTGGAATTAAACAGAAAATTCCCAACAAAAACTTATTGATGATGTATCCCCAAGTGTGCCTGTTTTTGTTCACCAGCTGGCTCACAAACAGGTGCCATGGACTAGATCTAGTGGCCTTGATCAAGCTGGGAGTCAAATCCGATCGATTCAGAGTCAAGAAGGTGGGAACGTCGCGGAGAGTAACGGTGTCGGATTGGTTATCGAGGTGGGGCAGATGAAGCCATAGGGAATTGTAAAGCAGAGTCTCGTAGGTTGGGGAAGTGTACAACGTGAAGCCGGGAATGCCCATCTTCATAGCGGATTCTTGCACCCATCCGGTGAACATGTCGCCAATCACACAGGTCAGTTTCATCCATTCTTCGTCGGCGTTTACCGCTAGGCTCTGCAGAAGGCGTTCGAATTGGGGTTGGAGCTGTTCCGTGGCGAGATAGAGGTTGTCAAAGTGTTTTGGGTGGAGGGTGTGGTAGCTTTCTTGATCCGGCAGGAGGTCGTCAAAGGGCGGGAGCGACAAGTGATGGAAGCGCAGGAGGAGAGGAGATTGGGGTCGAGGCAATTTGGAAGCAAGAGCGGTTGCGTTGAGAGGAGTTGCGATGAAGGTGACAACGATGCCTCTGTGTGCGAGATGAAGAGTGGATTGGAAGACAGGGATAAGGGAATACAACCACATGACTCCTCCTCGGCTCCTCCATCTCCATCTCAGTTGCGTTTCCTCTACCCAATATTTGGGTGGACACTACAATGGCATCACCCCAATACAGCGTTTATAAACAGATATGTTTGGCCCACCCAATTCCGTCACGTCTGAAGACCACGTGGCCGAATGGAAATATTTTAGATATCCATATGGTCCCATAAAACATACCCTGCTCAAAATAAGGGCGTTGTATTTAGTGAGAATTTTTGAACTTTGTAAGGGAGTTAGATTTTTTTGAACTTTGTAAGGGAGTTGTCTGCTCAAAATAAGGGATTTGTTTTAGTGAGATTTTTAAAATTTTATAAGGGAGTTGTATTTATGAATTTTCAAGTGTTGGTTGAAAATTTTGAGGTGAAAACTTATTTGTGTTACTTAAACTGGTTTTTTCTCTGTACATATAGAGTCAGCAATTTGAAAAACCCTTAGGACACTTTAATGGTGAGGGGCATCAAACTTGTGATTTCAATAAATTCCTGATAGATTTTAGAAAAATTAGACTGAAAAAACCCACTAACTTCAAAAAGTTTCACTAAAGATAATTCTCAAAATAAGTAGTTTGCCAATGGGCATTAAATGAGCAGTGTTGTTATCGTTGAATTTTGGCAGGTGAGTTATCCAATGGTGGGCATATAGAGCCCATCTCATTTAATACTTATTGGCAAGCCACATATTTGTTGCCTTGGATTAACCACTGCATTAGATATTGGCACATTGATTAAATTCTTAGGTTTATCATTGTCATTGATCATGTGTCAAATTTTCAGGTCATAAATTGTCCATAAACCCTAAAACTGTGATGAAATATTCTTTCAGCAGTAGTCTAACCACACTGTTTTTTGTCATGAAAATCATGGAAATTCCTGCAATATTTTGATAAAATCCGGTAGAGATTTTTGTAAATCCATATTACAACTGTCAAATTTCAAGATTTTTAGGCTTTAAAGGTTTTTGATGGTGCTAAATATATTTCAGCCATCAAAAACATGATTCAAACACTGCTACTATAAAATTTCTTGAAATATTTGTCTGAATGCCCACCACTTTTAATTGTCTAAATAATTCTTCTATATCCATTTTTTCCGCTAAAACCCACACATTTTTCACTATATAAATTATTTACTCCATTGAAACTGTGCGAAACCAAAATTGCACTCTATTTAAATAGAAATCTATTTAATATTTGAAGTTTGCCAGGATGTACAGTTTTGTTCAATGCACTGTACGAAACTTGTCCACAGCGTCATAGTGATTCCTTTGCCAACCACTGGTGGGAAGTTGCAACCAAAGTGCACCATAACGAACCTCCTTTAGTTAGTGATTCAAAAATAAAAGAGCACATCTACATACGTTATTTCATCTTTGTAATCTGCTCCAAAACTTCTTCTCCCGGCGGGGTCAACCCAATCAATACAACCAATTTTAAAACTGCAAGATATTGCAAATTAAGCTTTTGCCAAGAGGAAATCTTAAAAAGGGAGAAAAGCATTCAATGAAGTGAAATGCTGTAATTTGTTATTTTACCCAATTTGGAAAAAGTCATATTTTCTGAGCCTTCATTGTTAGAGGATTTTAATCGATCCAGCTGTAAAGAAAACATAAAATACTTTTAGTGAAATAAAATTTCAAACCCCTGTTTTGTCAAATTCTGGAAAACGTTAATAGTTTATGGCATGAGACACATCCAATGATATAAAATTCCAAACATCTGTTTTGTCAATTCTGGAAAGGGTTAATGGAGTGCAAAAAAAATAATAGTTTGTGAGCCTTCAGTATCTCAAGATTTTTCATCGAGCTAGCCGTGAAAAAACATAAAACGCATTCACGGAAGTGAAATTTGAAACCTCTGTTTTGTCAAATTCTGAAAAATGTTAATGAAGTGAAAAAAAATCATAATTTCTGAGCTTTTAATGCCTGAGGATTTTTTCATCGATCCAGCTGTTTAAAATCACAAAACGCATTAAATAAGTAAAATTCCATTCAGAGAGAAATTACAATACCAAAGAAGCAGGCAAATATTACACATTTGATGCCAACTAACAAAAACTTGATATCATCTTACAGGGCCCAAAAAAACCATACGAAAAAGCCGCAAGACAACCCTAGTGGCCGAACAACAAATTCAGAACGAGGCTTCAAACATTACAAAACCCCATCTTTCGGAAAAAAAACCCTCGCAGCAACACCATAGCTAAACAACAACTTCTCGATGGAGAATCTTTGGACAAGGGTGGTTAAAAGGAAGTACATTGATCCAGTTCCTTTGGAAGATTGGATTCGGAGCCAAGATAAGAAAAAGAAGAATATCTCAGTCATTTGGAAGGCCACGGTGGAGGCTTTCTCTGTGATTGAACAAGGTTTGGCATGGAAAGTGGGAGATGGAAGACATATTAGAATTGGCAGGGACCCCTGGGTAGGTTGTAATGAAGCTTTTGCCTTGTCACCTGGCTTTCTCAGACATCTTGATAGTAAAGGAATTTCAACTCTAAATCAGGTGGAGAAAGTAGGCCACTCTACCATATGGGGTCAGGCTTGGAAGAATGATGAAGACTTAGGAATAAATATCAGATGGAAGAACGAATGGGTTTCTTACATCCAAGAACTGCATCGTTCAAATGTCAGGCTTAAAAACGAACCTGATCTGTTGATTTGGGCGCAAGGAAAAACAGGTGAATATTCCCCAAAAGATGGATATACCTTCTTAATGAAAAAGAAAGGTTGGGGAATACCAGATTGGTGGGCGAAAAACATATGGAAATTAAAATGCCCAGCTAAGGCCAGGATTTTCCTATGGTGCATGCTAAAAAGAAAAGTCCCAACTTGGGACATTTTACAAGCCAGATACTTAGTTGGGCCTGGGAGGTGCCCCTTATGCAAGTCTGAAGAGGAATCAATAAGCCATCTCTTTACAGCTTGTGTAGTCTCTCTAAAAATTTGGGAGGAGTTAACCTGCTTGCTTAATGTAAAGGTACAGTGGGGACTAGATCCTTTGGAAGAAGCTTGGAGGAAATGGTGGCAAAACTATCCGGAGGGAAACATGAGAAATCTGCCTCTTATATTCTTTTGGGGTGTATGGTTAGCAAGAAACAAAAGCTTGTTTCAAGACAAGGACACTCCCACATCCGCCATAGCTATCAATTGTGCTGCCATATACTCTGCCATCCCGATCCCTGAAGCTAAAAATCCTCAAAAGAATCAAAAGCCTGTTACTATCTTGGAGGGCATTCCTTGGGCCTATTTTGACGGAGCATCCCAGAATAACAAGGCTGGAGCAGGACTGTGCATTCACTTGAATCCTGATCACTCTTTAAAAGCATCTGTAGGGCTAGGACCTGGTACAAACAATTATGCTGAGTTGTCTGCCTTGCGCCTTCTCCTTTGCTGGTTACTTCAAAGAAACATCTTCACAATTCAAATCTTCGGAGACTCTCTGAATGTCATAAAATGGGTTAATGGGAATGCATCATGTCAAAACCAGATTCTGAAGACTCTTGTAGAAGAAATTATGTTTTTAAAGTCATCTTTTAACAGTTTTACCATTTGCCACATCTACAGGGACAAAAACGAGGAAGCAGACCAGCTTTCTAAGGCTGGTTTACAGCAAGATATGGGCAGCTGGTCAATAGTAGAAATCAGTCAGGGGCAGTCATCCACTTCCCAACAGCCCCCTTTTGCTCCTCCACAGTGAACGAGGCTCGTCTTTTCTTTTTGTCAGCAGTTTCATGGGCACAATGTTTTTCTGTTACAGCTTTCTCTATATTTTTGTTTATCATGAGCACTTCAAACAGAAAACCCAAAATCTTTTTGTACAGTTTTCAGCTGTCTCACAGTTTTATATACAATCTTGTAAGGGGTTGTTTTCTTTCTCTGAAGGAGACCCCGGAGTATGCATAGTATAACTTGTACTTAAGCCTCCTGAAGGGAGGAAGTCTAGTCAGTTTTATTTTCAGCAGTATCAGGACATATCATATCATCCACAATCAGTCAAAAAGGACTGAGATTTTTGCTTGTCTTATAAGAAGAACAAAACAGTAATCATGTGAGCCATCAGGTCTGCTCAAAGTCTCAAACAGAATGTAAACTTTTTATATGCTTAATAAAAAGTTTTGCTTTTTTCTTCGGAAAAAAAAAGAAGCTAAACAACAACAAACCGTCAGCGGAGAAAAACCACTAGAACAACGGCGGCGGCAGCAGAGCAACCTGATAAACCCTCGTCAGAAAAAGGAGGTAGCAGAAGCACGACAAAACAAAGCCTCCGCCCAGACCATCAATTTGAGAATGTTCTTAATATGTTAAAGAACATTTCCACTTAAGACCCAGACCCATAACTCCTAAGCTTAATGCAAGAAGTTATCCAAGTTCAAGATGTGCTACTTTCAATTTTGTTTCTCGATTGGCAATTTATTATGTCTAAGTTGCTTTGGCTTTAGACTATGCACTTAGTTTTCAATATTTGGGTTGTAAATTTTTATTTTATTAGTATGTATGGTATGTTTGTGAAGATGGAAATTTTGGCTTTGAGTATAAAATCGGTTAGTGCTGTGAGGTTAAAAGATGTATTTTTATTTTTTATTTTTTGAAAAGAACAAATATAACAAAACTAAGAAGACAATGTAAAAATGTATGTATAAAAATGTTAACACCACCCAAATACTTGCATCTAGTTGTAAGGTAGGCAATTTATTGGAAAAAGGAAAAGAAAAAGCATGCATCTCCAATGTTGCATATTGCCTCAAAGTATGGTAATTTTTCGAAAGACGCTGCATATAAAACTTCCAATTTGACATCCTCTAAAAAGTGTCTGAAAAGCTCCTTTGTGGAAGTTAATATGAATTTAAATATCTTAAATACAACCTTATATATATGAGATGAATTCATCCTCCACGGCAACCCTAAAACTTTGATGAATATATCTTTTCTCCAAACATAAATTTCTACTAAATAAAATAATTACTCCATTAAAATTCTGCAAAACCAAAATTGCACTCTATTTTATGAGAAATCTATTTAATATTTAAGGTTTGCCAGAATGTACAACTATGTTCAATGCAATGTACATATTTTTCCCAAAAACTTGTCCACAACTTCATAGTTATTCCTTTGCCAACCACCAGTGGTAAGTTGCAACCTTATTGCAACACCACTACCCTGTTGTATTTAGTTAGTGATTAAAAAATAAAACTCCTTGGGGTAGGATCAAAACAAAAATAAAACTCCTCGGGGTTGGATAAAAAAAAATATGTCTCTTCATAGTCGATTCCTTCAAGTTGAGATAAGCCCCTAGCCACAAATACTACTTTATACTTATCTATACTTCCATCTGCCGCATGTTTGATCTTATCAATCCACTTGGAACTAACCACATATTTGTCTTCGGGCCTAGGTATGATCTCCCAGACTCCATTCTTCATTATATATTGATACTCTTCATTCATGGCATATTTCCATTCCAAATTATGTACAAGCTCTTCAGAAGTGGATGGTTCTACGTTTATTAGTTTTGTCATGTATGCAACATACCCGGAATATATTTTGGGTTCCTTGCTTTCTCTAAATGATCCTTCTGCTGCCTCATCACCTTATGCATCAAGTAGAGTAGATTTCAACCAATTAGTTCTTTTTATTGTTTCAGGGATGACTACAGGTTGAACAAGCTCACTAGGACCTTCTTCTTCATGGTGTGATTCTTCTACCCCCTTGTCAACTTCCTTCTCAAATGCCATAAGTTCTTCATCATCAGAGTCTATGGGAGGTTCCTTTGATTTCTTGAATGTTATGCTTTCATCAAATATGACATCACGACTGACTTCTATGTGATGTCCATATTTCATATAGATCCTATAAGCTTTCGATGATTTGTTGTACCCAAAAATTTTTCCCTTCATGCTTGAAGGGTCAAGCTTCTTTCTTTTGTCCTTTGGTATATGGATATATACATGATACCCAAAGATCCAGAGATGATCTATGGATGGCTTCTTTCTAGTGAACACTTCTTTCGAAGTTTTGTTGTCTAGAGATCTGTGGGGACTTTGATTCTGAATGTAAACAATTGTCTTCATGGGTTCTCCCCACATAAACTTAGGTAGATCCTAATTGTGTAACATTGCTTTTACACTTTCTTCAATGGATGTATTCTTCCATTCTGCAACCCCTTTCTGCTCAGGATTATATGGGACTATCAACTCCCTCTTAATCCCAGACTCCTTATAGAATGCTATAATCTCTTTGGATGTATATTCTCCTCCATTATCATATATTAATAACTTGATTATTCTTTCTATAAGGTTTTCCACTTCAACCTTTAATTCTTAAAATTTTGTAGATACCTTGTCCTTGGTTTTCATTAAGTAAACCTAGGTTTTCCTTAAATTATCATCTATAAATGTGACATAATATAGATGACCTCCAAGTGATTTAGGAGTCATAGGGCCACATACGTCGGAGCGAATGAGATCCAATATTTCTTTTGACAGTGAAGCACTGCTTCCAAATGGTCTCTTGGTATTCTTACCCAATGCACATCCCTTACACACTCCTTCATGATCTTCCTTCAGATCAGGAATTCCATCTACTATGGAACATAGAGTTGGAAAGATTTTGAAATGTAGATGACCAAATCTTCTATGTCAAAGTTCACATGGGCTAATTTCAATGTGAACTAGGGCTTGGGCCACAGGAGATATCAGCCTGTAGAGTCTTCCTTCTCAAATGCCAATGACTTTAGCTTGATCTATACTTGAGTATTTACTCCATACAACGACCTTTCCATCAATGAAGGCTCACCTTATCTTCGAGACTTGAAATGGAAATTAAGTTCTTGTGCAAACCTGGAACAAATAAAATGTTGTTCAGGTGAATGTTTCTTCCATCTTCCAGCTTTATGGGGGTTGATCCAATACCTTTCACAAGATATCTCTTGTTATCTCCAAGTTCCACTGAATAAGTGGATTTTCCTTTTGATAAGGTCTTCAATCGTTTGGAATGGTCAGTCATGTGCCTTGATGCACCACTATCAATTACCCAAATGTCTTCATCTTGGAAAGTGCCAGAGAGATTCGAGGAGAGACCTTAATCTTTTTCTTTGATTGATATCTTCTTTGAAGAAGATAAGAAACTCCATGCTTCCTTGATACCTTTCTTGAGATGGATTGAGATTTTTTTGATGGACTTATTCACTATAAAGGAGATCTTCATGATGCCCTTAGATAACCTTAGCTCTTATACCATGTTGAGAATTCAATAGGGCAGTGAATATGTTAATTCTCTTTAACTTGATAATTGTTTGTGTTACCTTTTACCTTAATAGATTTGTTCCTTATTATTATAGTGTGAGATACCACAAACAAATATAAAAAAAATAAGAACAGTGACACAGTATATAGGCTGTAAGCCAGGGCCAAAACCCATCCTCTTGAGGGGAAAACCCTTAAATTTCTTCTCTTCTTATAGATCCTTCAATTGATGAATACCATGACCCACTAACTTAGACAAATACCCTCCACGATCAAGATCAAATTGGCCTCCTACTACAAGAACTTCAACCTCCTACTGTAAATCCGAGATTTGTCTCCTGACAACTGTTGCAATTGTTGTTGCTCCCCTTGAAGACTTCGATCTTCTTCATATGGCCTCCTTTCTCCTTCACTTTCCTTTCGTTGAGACTTAGGGCTACTGAGACACCCTAAGTTACCCTCTCTTGAGTTCCTTTCTCTCTTTCTTCCAAGATCGAACCAAAGATAGACCTAGCACAAAAACCCTAGCTTTGACTGGCACTTGGGAGAGAAAGAACTAGCCCAAGGACTTCGACTTCCTTCAACCTCTTCATCAGCCCTCTTCTTCAACCTCTCCTTATCCTCTTCTTCGCATAGAATGAGATATGAGTGAGTGAGTACAACGGAGGACAAGTTCCTCTCTATGTATATAGGCCTCTTTAATGGTAGACGTGGTTCATCATGTAGGTTGACTTGATAGCGTCTAAGCCGACTTGATCTTGGAGGGCATTTCAACACTTTAAAGAAAAAAACAATTTTTTCTTTACAAGATACAATGTGCCCATAGGGTCTTCAATACATGACAATGACTCTTAAACCTAGGACAAACCCTAGAAGCACTCAATGGGTGCTTGACCTATAAAATAAAAGAACTTGAGCATGAAACCCATGCTCCAATAATAATAATTTCTTTTTCATTTTATAATTTACAAGAATGCATTTCATACTTATGAAGACCAAACCTAGTTACACATTTTTCAATAGGCGAGGGTGGTGGCTCGCCACGTTTTGGACTTTTCCGTGCCAGAATTCGGTGGAAAATTTGAGCTGAAATATTGATTCATGTTATTTAAAATGGTTTTTGAACGTTATGTATGGATTGAGCACCCTGAAAAACTCTTAGGGAACTTCGATTGCGCAAGAGTTACTCATCAAGCTTATAATTTCAATAAATTCCTGTCGGATTTTAGAGAAACTAAGACTGGAAAAACCCACCAAAAAAGCGTCCAAACTCACTAAAGACAACTGGGTTATTTTCAGTTAAATTAATGTCGGTCGAGCCTATCAATATATGATTCTAATCTTATCTATTTAGCAGTATATGCCACTCATTAGATTTACGTAAGTACATTATATGACCAGGCACATAAACTACCAATCAACAATCAATATATCCAATATTATCTATCCAATAGTATATGTCACTAGTTAAATTTAAGCAAGTAAATTATCTGACTAGTGACATACACTGAGGCTGACAATCAATATATCCAATACTATCCATCCAATAATATATACCACTAGTTAGATTTAAGCAAATACATTATCATAACTGTGCATTATTGTATAACATTAGATATATTGGTTGCACGATGATGACATTTGCATGGTCAATAAAATCTAATTTTCAAAGGTGAGCATGATGAAGATGAGTATGTGCAGTCCGTGAAAGTCGATGATGATGTTTCTATTTGGTCAATAATGGTTCATGGCTCTTGTGAAGATGTATGTATGCGAGATGATTGATTCGATGAAGTTTGGAGAAAATCTTAGTTTAGCAGACGACTCGCAATCCACCACCACTGCCAGAACGACATCAGCCACATCTCAAACTCTGCCTCTCCGCTTATGATCCTCATGCAGGATGACCAACCCTCTCCACCTTTTCTCTCGGCATGGCACCACCGTCTCCGTGTCTTGCTCGCATGACAACTCATATAAGTTTAACAAACCACTTGGCATTAAGGAACTGCTCGCCTGCCATGGGCCAACAAATGATGGGTATCCCTCTGCTCACTCTCTCCACCATGGAATTCCACCCGTAGTAGATGATGAAAGCAGTCGTGGAAGGATGCGACATGATGAGCAACGACGATGCCCATATTTTGATCACCAGTCCCCGCCCATAGGTATCACGTTCGAATCCTCCTGGGAGCAGAGACTACGAGGATCCCCTCTCGTTCTTGGTTTCCGGTAGAGTACGCAAAACCCATATGAAGGATTCCTCGCTCCTTGGAGACCGAATGCAAGTTCTCGAATTTGGGCAGCGAACAAGAAATTTATGCTCCCGAACAAAACATAGACGACAGAATTCGGAGTTTGTTGGTTCATTCATTCTGAGATCAATGCTTCCCCTCGATCCAAAGGGGTTGTAATAAAGGATGTCGTGACGAAATCGTAGGGTAAAACATGGCCAGCGGTCTAGACGGGCTTCCTATTGCTTGTCTCCATGTATTTGATAACCTTCAGTTCCATCTCCAAGAACGTATTCATGATGTATCCCTGAGTGTACCTCTTCATCTGCCGACTCAGAAACAGGTGCCATGGACTACATCCGATGGTGTTAAATCCGATCGATTGAGATTCAAGAAGGTGGGAAGTTCGAGGAGAGCAACGGTGTCGGATTGGTTATGGAGGTGGGGCAGATAAAGCCAGAGGGAATTGTAAAGCAGATTTCCGTAGGTTGGGGAAGTGTGAAACGTGAAGCTGGGAATGCCCATCTTCATAGCAGATTCTTGCACCCATCCGGTGAACATGTCACCAATCATATAGGTTGGTTTGATCCATTCTTCATCGACGTTTACTGCCAGGCTCTATAGAATGCCTTTGAATTCAGGTTGCAGCTATTTCATGGCCAGATAGAGGTTTTTTCAGTGTTTTGGGTGCAAAGTGTGGTAGCTTTCTTGATGTGGCAGCAGGTCGTCAAAAGGCAAGAGTGACAAGTGATGGAAGTGCAAGAGGAGAGGAGGTTACAGATGGGGGATCGGAGAGGAGTTGTGACGAAGGTGACAACGAGGCCTCTGTGTGCAAGATGAAGGTTGATTTGGAAGACAAAAGTTTTTGGAAAGCCAGAGGAGACAAAACACAAATTCACACACAAAACACACGAGTTGCGGAGTCTCCTATTGATCACACTAAACTTGATTCTTACAATGAACTCGGTGAAGGGTATTTAACCTTTTCCAAGTAGTGACTCACCTAAAATAACTTGACATGCACACACACTTAACTCACACTCTAAATATGGACTGCACTTAACTCTTCATCCATCACTTGACTTGACTCAACATTCAGTTAATTGACTCTCTAATTTTAGCTAATTCCACATGCGGGAGTAATTACAATTTCTAACACTCCCCCTTAATTACGACCGTACGACTCAACTATGCCTGCTAGGCTTACAATAGAAATTGTCAGCTCGTTTATGTCTCAGCTATAATTACAATGACCCAAAACTTTCACAATTTTGCATTTTTTTCTCTTCTTCCAAATTTTATAAAAATTACTTCATTCTCTGTTGTGGGTTCTTGTTGTAGGCTCCATATTTCTTTACTTATTGTTGTTGCAATTTTTCTTTGACTTTTCTTCAATTTGTTCTAAAAAACAATTTGACCATGTCTTTTACACCTTCCTCTTCAAATATTCAATCAACCATGGACTGTGGCCACAACATTGCATCTTCAAACTGTCTACTTTGTGCTGCTTCTTGTGCTTCATATTCCTGTCTTTCTTTCTACCATATTTCTTGATAGAAAAATATTATCTCTTCTTGATTGCATTGCTGAAAAATTGTTTCAATGCATTCATCTTTGTCTTCAAAAACATCCATATCATTCTTTTCACTTTCATCATCAGGTGCTATTACTTTTTTCCTGTAATATGCACACTCAAGATCATTATTCACCATTTCATTTAATTCTTTTATTCCAACTGTTGTTTTAAGACTCTCATCAATTTATTCAATTGGTTTCTGAATCCATTCTTCAATGAGCGTCAAATCTTTATCAAACTTATTAAGAACTTTGTTTTCAACTTTTGCTCCCATGCTATTTTGAACACCTGCATATTAAAAAAAATGTTAAAAACATCTTTATTATGCTCTTCAGTGAGAGCCTTCTGCTCTACCTCTACCTCTTCTGCCTTCTTTTCAACTTCACTGAAACTATCTTCCACTATTATGTGGTCAGTAGATATTCTCATTAAAAACTCTTTAATCACTTTATTTTCTTCTTAATCATCAATTGTTGCTAGATCACATACTGCTTCATGAACAGTTCCAACTGCTTCATATCATGTTGCTACAGTGGCAACTCCAACCTTCAGTTCTTCATCAAACATTGCACTTACCATATTGCCACAATCAATGTCTGTTTCAAAAAAGAAACCACACATAACATCAACATAATGTTCATCCACACTATGGTGGGATATCCGAGAATGCATGTGCTCATTGACAATTTCAACTTCACCAAATCCATTAGTTGCAGCTGGATTCACCAATTCACATCTCACTTTGCAACCATCATCCACGTGTCTCATCACAGTGGGATTCACTATCATCTGCATCATCCACATTACAGTGAATTCCTTGATCAGTGATATTCTCTTGCTCCGCTTCACATATAGAGGCTTCTGTTTCTCTCTCTGCAATCTTTGTTGCGTTTTCTTCATCCATATGCATGCTTGCATAATGGGTTTCAATTTTATGATCTTGACAACCATCATCCACTTTTGAGTGGGATTCTCCAAGCTCTTTTTTCCTCTCAGAGTCTAGCTCATCTACTCTCAGATCTGTCGCTGGCTTCTTTGCTTGTGACATAACCTGTTGCTGCATCTCACTCCTCCTTGCACCAAATTCTTCTTCCAATATTTTCCATGCTTCCTTGGAGGTAGTAGTTTTCGCTATCTTGCACAAAAACTTCTCATCCAATGCTTGTTTTATAAAATTCAATGCTAAATCATTACATATTGTAAACATAGGAGGTGCTAGATAATCAAAGCTACACCAATCAACATTGATTTCTTCTTTGTTCCTCGGTTGCGGCTTGAACCTCTCTAACCATGGCAATGATATTTGTCTCTTCTTTTCAATTTCTTTTCTTAATATGCTTCGGTCGCGCTTTGTGACCCATGATTGCGGTCTTTCCTCTGTTTTATAGTTTATTCCCTGAGTGCATGAAGCTATCTTCCATATCGCTCCCGAAAGAAAATATGGTTTTCAATATGCACCGGGTAAAGCACAATCTTTACCTAAAAAACTGTCAAACTTAACAAAATAAAAAAAATATTTTTATAAACCAACATACTTTACAAAACCCTAAATTCTTTTTCCAATTAAATTTCCCAAAACAACAAAAACAAAAAGCCTCCGCTCAAACAAAACCGTTTGCACTTTCGTAATTTTTTTAATATATAAAAAAAAATTGTCACCAAAATTGCCGAAGCACTTTAAAATCTCTTCACCATTTACCCAAAAATAAATTATTTCGCATGATTTGTTCAAACCATTTTAAACGAAACCCCTTTAAAACATTACACAAGGCCTTTTAAACAACTTTGCAAACAATTTTTTTTGCAAACCTTCGTACGCTGACCCGATATTTAACAACGCTTGCTTTGGACGGTGATTGAGTACGTGACGAAATGGCACCCGATGTGAATACGGCCTTTTTCACGCTAACACATTTGGAGTTGAATACGATTGTGCTAAGTTGCTAACGCTATTCACGAAGGTGAAGTCTCGCGTTAGTCTTCTAACGCTCTTGTAACACGATGTTGCTAAGCCCCCGAGTGTTATAACGCACTAAATACCATTGTAGGGTGAGTTATAGTTCAAACGAGAGGAAACAATATTTCTCTCCTCTCTCACGGATTATGGTTGATCCGCTTTCCATGTACCAATTTGTTGTAAATTTAGAGAAGACAAAACACAAATTCACACACAAAACAAAGGAGCTGCCGCTCTTTTATAGATTATATTAAACTTGATTTTTACAATAAATCTGGTGAAGGGTATTTAAATTTTTTCGACTAGCTATTCGCCTAAAATAATTTGACATGCACACATACTTAACTCAGTTAACTCACACTCTAAATATGAATTGCACTTAACTCTTGATCCATCACTTGATTTGACTCAATGTTAAGTTAATTGACTCTTTAATTTTAGCTAACTCCACAGACTAAAGTAATTACAATTTCTAATAAAAATAACAAGGCCCTGCACCAATGTCGAAAATACTATCACAGACTCCTCCTCGGCTCCTTGATCTCCGTCTCCTTTTCGTCTTTTGCTGATTGTTCCTCTACCCGTAGGATATCGGCGGGGATTTTCACATAGTAGTATGGTCACTATAATGGCGACAAAGATAACTCTGTTCCTGGAAAGTCGAAATAGAAAGGAGAAGAGCTGCCGAGACGGAGAGCACCTGCATCTTCTTTAGGTAACCTTATTGGACCGCATTTTTTAAGCTTGCTGACACTGAATCTCGAGGTGTCGGAGAGTGGTTAGGGGTCTGGATTCTTCATTGCACAGGTGGGCAATTTCCCCACTGGCAGTGCCCCCCAGGTTTTTATATCTACTTGCCAATTGGAGCTATGCAACAAGTTCGCAGATGATTTGTTGCATGCCAGACTTCTACGTGCCTAGACCATGCCTGTTTCTCTAGCCTTCTGTTTTTTTGCTACATGTTTTGCTCTACGTGGCTTGCCTGCCTCACGTTCTGCCGCGGTAGATGCTTGGATCTCGTTCCCGTAGTTCCCAGCACAGATTTACTTTCTTCTTTTGGCATTTTGCTGAAGGTTTGGGCTCCAGTACAAGCCATTTCCTGGGAAGACGAATATCCTTTTTATTGTGGCCCATCTCCATAGCATTCGTATCGGTCTCTAGTGGAGTAATACAGTGAATCTTATAGGCTGGTCTGATCTTTGGCTATGATAATCGAAGCTCTGTCATCGACGCGGTGCTCTCCTCTCGGTACGCTCGAGGTACATGTTAGTTTCTAAATTGCTCAATCCTTATAGTTCTGTTATACAGTTCACTTTTTTTAGATTGATATGGCATGAGAAAGGACTCTCTTCTATGTAGTATTATGAGCTATTCCTGGTTTACATACAGAGGCATATATACATAATTGGTTTCATAGTTTATATATATATATATTCCGGGGCCTTCTTTCATAGGCTGGATTTCCAATTTTCTTAAGAAATTCTTCATCATTTCCAAACCATGCTCAAACTTCCACCTCAGGATTGGTCAATGGTGGTGTGTGTATGAGATTTTCTGTTGCTGCCTTGTATGCCCGCTCTCGTCCTCCTGAGACTAGTTTTCGTGCTGGTGCATTCCGCACATTTTCTGATGTCGGAAAATTTGAATTTTCCGTTGTCGGGGATCGGAGGTTGATGGATTAGGTGGCACTCATTAATATTATCCTTTCCTCTCCTAATGGACGCAGCCACTCTCTTTGTTTCCTCTAGTCCCGAGGGCTCGTGTCATGCAATCTGTATAGAGGGAAGTTTCTAGTGCCTGGTGGTTTCCGTAGCTGACTTTTCTCTCTATACCCCTTTCATGTGAACCCTTCCTTATCCGGACGTGGTCGTACCACCTTCATTGACTATTCTGGGATTTTATCCTATTTTATATTAAGCCTTAAGGTACTTTCCTGGGTGGCAAATCTCTGAGAATCCTAATATGGTTCTTGTTATCTTTTTACATGTCCTTGTAAATGGATTTCCCTTCTTACAACTCTGTGGCCTCGGCCTTAGTGAGGGCCGCTGAAGAAACTGAAAAGGCACACAACATGCAGTCTGCAAAGACTGATTGGGCGGCCACGTTGCATGAGGATATTATTTTGCCCTCTCAGCAGGGACAATCATCCATAGGTGATGGACCGAACCATCCTCCGAGTCGTAGACATTTCAAGCTGGTTAAAACATCTCTGCCACCTGAAGCTATCAACTTGGATGGCCCTCTTTTATTGGACCGGATTTCGAGTTTGCAAAAGAGGGCTCTAGTGGGTCGCTGGCATTTTCTGTCAATGGAGGAGTCTCAGTTTCGGCACTGGATTGCAGCCAAATGGTCATCCCTTCTTGGATATGCCCCTACCATAGTCAAACTTATGAACAATTGGTTCAGTTTTCACGTCCTTCGGGAACGTGATCTAGAATTTATCTTTTCCAGGCCTTGGGTTCGGGACAGAAGCTTTCTGGCATTACACAGGTGGTATATCGGTTTCAACCCTCTTACATCCACTCCTCAGAACAGTTACATTTGGCTTAAGCTGCCAGGATTTTCTGTCGAACTTTGGAATAAGGAATCTATGGAAAAAATTGGTAATGCGATTGGAAGTTCATCTACGTTGACCCATGTTGTATTGGTGCAAAGGACAAGCGGGTCGTGTGGGTACTTGTTGAGAAGGGATTTAGGGGTAGGTTTCCTGAATTGATTGACTTGAATTGGAATATGTCTAATGTCCACCAGCATTTGGACTATTGGGGAGTACCTTTTAGGCGCTCGGCATGCCATAGGACTGGCCACCTTTTTCCTCAATGCCCTCGCAGACATACAGTTCGATATAGAAGCAAGGTTCCAGCGGAGGATTGTGCTAGTGTCACATCTGTGAGTGATCACCTAGAACAGAATATCAATTTAAACCCTTTTCGGGGTGTCAATCCCAAATCTCAATTCTCAAATGGTAATCTTAAATCTTCAGATCGATCATCTGGTGTCCGTCGCTCACGGACGCTCTCTGTTGGATCACGCAGGCAGAATGATACACATGTTGCAAGCTATCCTCGATCTGTCCATTCTCCTAAGTATTCTCTTCGACCACTTATTAAATTGTTGTCTCCGTCGATGGGCCTCCCCTTGCCCCCTTATCCTCTTGAACCCTCCCATGACGCATCCATTCCCCTTCCCCCGCCGATGGAGAAACCGTCGATGGTCGGGCCATATAAAACCGTCCTATATATTTCTTCTTCCCCTCCGTCCCCTGTCGACATTCCCCACCTTCCCCCTGAGATCACGTCTCTTGCTAGGATGTGTACAACTGATCCTAAAGGGAAAGCTATATGCGTATCATACACTCCACGTAACTCCCTGCGTTCTACTGAGATTAATTCTTTTGAATGTGATCTAGATATGCTATTACAAAGGGCCTCTTTAAATCTGGAACCCCTCACCATTCACAAACCTGATCGATCCCCATCCCCAGTTATTAGCCCTAGATCAACGGGGAATATAACGGTCAGACGAAAGGATAAACGGGGTAGTAGGAATTTTCGTGGCAGAAAAGGTAGGAAGGCTATGTCTCCTAAAGAACTTAATCTGATTGACATTCCTATAGCGAAAATTGCAGAGGAAGATTTCTCCACAAGAGGGCCTCTTAGAGCATGCCAGCCCACTGAGGGCAGTGATGTATAATATCATATCCATGAATATTCAGGGCGTGGTGCCGGCCCGAAATATTTGGCCTTGAAGGACCTTTTATACTCTACTAAATCTAGGATGCTTCTTATCCAAGAAACAATGCATGATCGTGCTCAATCCATCTCTTATTTTAGAAGGATGTTTCCTTCTTGGCACATGGTGGCCACCGACGTTGTTGGTTTGTCTGGAGGCTTGGCGGTCATCTAGGACCCTAAATCGATCAAAGCTGTTGCTTTTAAATGTTTTGTTGGCATTCTAATTTTAGCATTCTTTCGAGATTGTCATGATCTGGTGCATATTTTAAATATATACGCCCCACATAGACATTGGTTTCCCTTCTGGGAAAAGTTTCTTACATCTGATTTCATGGATATTGATTCCTTAATGATAGGAGGTGATTTTAATTGCACATTGTGTACTGACGAAACCTAGGGCAATGGCAGGAAAATAGATCCGATCGGCCGCATGATTCGAAATGCGATTATACAAAACAATTTTATAGATATCCAACCTGTATGCCAGGGTCCTACATGGGATAATGGGCGGACTGGCGACTCTTACTTGGCTAAAAGACTGGATCGATATATCATCCACGGGAAGCTGATTGAAAGATTTGGCCCGCCAATGATGAAAATCGTTCCTCAGCACATATCTGATCACCAGCCAATACATATTCAATGGAAGGATTCCGGATGTAAGTTTGGCTACCCTTTTAAATTCAACCGCACATGGCTCTCGGATGAACAGTTCAACCTGCTTATTAAGGAGTCGTGGATGCATCACTCGAGTTTGCCTCAGCAACAGTCTCTGGACTTTATAAAGCGTTTGGCACATCTCCGCAGCATAGTTAAAAAATGGCAGAGATACAAAGCAGAATCAAACAGGAAGGAGCTGAAAGATATTGATAAAGAAATACAAACCTTGTCCTCTCGTCATAAAAGTAATTCAATATCCTCAAATATTCGGAAACGAATATGGGAACTTGGGAAAAAGAAACAAAAGATACTAGCTGAGGAGGAATCCGCCTGGGGCCTCAAGAGCCATGCTATATGGCTCAAAGAAGGTGACAAGAATACAAAGTATTTTCACAGATTTGTGAATGGAAGGAGGCAGGCTAATATGATATGGGAAATAAAGAATGTTGCTGGCAATTCGGTAAACACACAAGAAGATATAACTCGGGAAGCAGTTAATCACTTCAAAAAGGCATACAACAGAGAGATCGGAAGTTGCATTGAAGATATCCTTTGGGGCATTGATCTATACCCCTCTATGTTTGATGAAAACCAAAATGCTGCCCTTTTCTTGGAAGTCTCTGAAGATGAAATAATGGCCACGATGAAATCATTCCAAAAGGATAAATGTCCGGGCCCGGACGATTGGTCCATTGAATTCTTCATCCACTTTTTTGAACTGTTCAAGGATGACATTCGGCACTTGATTGAGGAATCAAGAAAAAAGGGTTTCATAAATCCCCGTATCACCTCCACATACATAGCCCTGATCCCTAAAAAGCCTCTATCTACTACATTCTCAGACTTCCGACCAATTTCTTTATGCAATGTCTTATATAAGACAATCTCCAAAATCATTACTATGCGCATAAGAAGTGTACTATCATTGCATTTAACTCCAGAGCAACATGTCTTCCTCAAGAACAGAAACATTATGGACGCGGTGGCCATCACACAGGAGTCACTTCATTCTATTCATACAAGAAAGTTGGCGGCTGCTGTTTTGAAGATAGATTTAAGGAAGGCATACGACAACGTGGATTGGGGATTTTTGCGATGTCTTCTTGCCAAGATTGGTATAAATTATAGATGCTCAAGATGGATAATGGCGTGTGTGGAGGAGGTCAATTATGCTGTACTTATCAATGGTTTGCCTTCTCCTTTTTTTAAAGCTGCCAGGGGGCTTAGGCAAGGATGTTCCTTGTCCCTGCTCCTTTTCATATTAGTGATGGACTCTCTCAGCCTCCACATCAAGAAGGCGACCCAACAAAGTTCATGCCGTCCACTTCCCATTTGCAGAGGTATATATTCATCTCATAGTTTTTTCGTAGATGACATTCTCTTAATTGCGATGTTATGCAGGTCCACATGGATTTGTCTTCATGGCATATTGTGAACATTTCAAAGTGCAACAGGTATAAATGTGAATGAAGGGAAGTCTTCCTTCTATGTCGAAGACACAAGCGGGGATTTGATCCATTATCTTTCTGAGCTCTTTAACATTCAAGCCAATCCACTGCGGAATGGGCTCAAGTACCTGGGTTTTAAATTGAAAACATCAGGTTATAAGGTGGCGGATTGGTCTTGGATTATTGATAGATTTTACAAGAAAATCGCAGCCTGGGAAAATTTGTGCTTGTCTAAAGGCAGTAGGGTGACCTTGACATAGGCTATCCTTGTTCAAACGATAATTTATTGGGCACACTTGTTCTTCATTCCTGCTGCTATTATCAAAACACTGAACAGGATGATTGCCAATTTCATCTGGGGATGTGGCAAAGATCATAACAAATTTCATTTAACCAAGCTATCGGCAATAACCCGGCCTAAAAATCTGGGAGGTTGGGGCATATTAGATTTGGCTAATTTTAGGAAAGCCCTTTTATGCAAATCTATGTGGAAGGTTGTCCTGTGCGATTCAATATGGAGCTTAGCAATTCGCGCAAAATATATGAATAACAGGGACATGCCATTTTGGATAAGGAAGAATCATATGGGATCCCCAACTGGATCGGCTATCTGGAGAGGTTTCAAGAAGCTGGAACCATATTTTAGAAAGAACATCATCTGGAAATTTCAAACGGGTTCGCAGATCTTGATTGACAGAGAAGCATTTGCGGATGGAGTGGGGAAAATCCAAGTTTCCCCTAGGTTATTGAGAGCGCTCCATAACAAAGGCAATTTCTATTGGGCCAGCGCCATCCGGTAATGGGAAGGGGCCATACCCATTTGGAAATCTGCGGAAGAATTGCAACTCAGTGGAGACATGAAGGCGCAGTGGGATGGTGTTTTATCCGCATTGCGTGGCCACGGGATTTTCTGATCGGCGGACAAAGACCTGCTTATTTGGGGAGGTATGGATGGTTCCACAAGGGTGAGGGTAAATCATGTTTATTTGCAGTTCCTATGTACTTGGGCCGATATTCCTGGCGAAATTTTCCCTCCCTCACTGTGGAAATCGGGTTGCCCCACCAAGATTATCATTTTTGCTTGGCTGGTCTTTTACAATAGGAATCCTACATGGGAGAACCTACAAAGATGCAATTGGCATGGGCCAGCCATTTGTCCGCTGTGCAGAGAGAGCTCTGAAAATAATTTTCATTTATTCCTCAATTGTCAACAGGTGCGGCCAATCTGGTAGAGTCTTGTGGATCTATTTGGTTTCCCATTCGGCACTTATCCATCCATCTTTGAAGCAATTAAAATATGGGGCACCATGAAGAAAGAATGGAGAGCCATTCCCTTATTGGCTATTTGGGGCATTTGGAAATGGAGGAATGGCAAAATATTCAGCGCAAAGGTGGATTCTAGCTCTTCTGTAACTGATTCTATAATTGCCCTGTACTATGCCCTTGATATACATGGGAAGGACAACAACATTTAGGGAAGGAATTATGAGTTTTCTATCGACAGATATGTGAGTGGTAGTAGATCCAGGTCATCATTTTTTCATCAACTCCATGTGCATATTTCGATGGTGCTGCCCAACAAGGTATTTGTGCATGTGGTGTTTTCATCAGTATAGAAAATGCACAAGCTATAGAAATACGCTGGAATGCTGGCCCGGGAACAAACAATAAAGCTGAAGCTGTGGCATTAGCGGGTCTCCTCACTTTCAGCAATTTCCTTGATATTCCAAAACTGCAAATCTTCAGAGACTCCAAGGTAATTACGGATCATGCTCTGTCAAAGCAACAAGTAAAAAACATTCACCTTGTCGGATGGTTGGACAGGATAGCAACATTATGGAGAAACAGGAAGGACTATTATATATCCCATATAGAAAGGCACAAAAATTGGGTCTATTCTTGCCCCAGGGTTCAGGGAGAATGCAGATAAAGGTGGACATCAATATCTACCAGATCCAGGATTTCCATCTACAAGGCATATAGTGACAACTGGGGGAAATTTTGGTAAAGTTTATTACGTCTTATGCATACATTTTAGTTTCAAACAGTACTAGTATTTTCTCCCTTTATACACAACATTCTCTGCAGCTTTTTGAATCATTTTGAGCTCAATCTCATATGAGTTCCACACAGCCTTCCACTAGCTTCTGAGTGTATATCCTGGAACTTTTGTGTCTGTTTCTGTGTGGGGATATGTCACCTATCCATTGTTTATCTTCACCTTGTTGCATAGTTATAATATGTAGTCACTGTATGTATCATCATGGATTATAATACAAATATTCAGTTAGTTTGTTTCTTTCACTTCTTACCACTAAATTATGGTTTCTTTCACTTCTTACACAATTTGATAAGGCAGGGGCTGAAACTTTTTGAATCAATAACTACAGTTGGCTCACAGAAGTCTCAGATCTAACATTTATGTTTTTCTTATTTGCAATGGAAAATAATAAAATAAATATTTATCTTAATCTCACCAGCAAATAATTTTTATATTATTAAAAAGACTAAAATTCATTTAAAATCACTAATTATTATAATAATAATTTATTACAAATGGAGAAATATCTTAAATGTTAAAATTATTATATTATATTTACAATTTTTTTATTGATTTAAATGATTTATGGTGTTGTCTATGGAGGTCACAATTTCATCCAAATAGCTAAATTTTAGTTGGAATCTGGTGAAAGAAATTTCAAAAAATTCAATCATTGGAGTGTTTGAATCGTTTTTTATGGTGGGGATGGATTCAACACTATCAAGAAATTGTTGGCAACCCAAAATCCTTAAAAAAATTCAATCATGAGAATGTTTGAATCATTTTTTTAATGGTGGAAATAGATTCAGCACCATCAAAAATCTCCAAGACACCCAAAATGTTTTTAGATAAAATGGTAACCTCATTACATATTCTCAAGCTATTAAACTTAAAAGATAAGTTAACACGAATAATCAATGAAAATATTTTGTTTACTGTGTACAAGAATAAGAATAATGTAAATGGAAAGGTATAATTTTGTGCTTCCAAAAGAAACTTTCAACACCAAATAAACCATTAATAGAAATAATGAAGTGGAAAGACATAAATGTATACTTCTGAATGAAACTTTAAAACACCAAATAAAAACACCGTAACATCAATCATAATCAGTAAGTGAAAGCATGCATACACCAGACAAGAAGACTATCATTAGTTTATTGAACACGATCGGAAACATACAATTTTCTATAATTCAGTCTCTCCAGTATGGTTCTGCGCAATTCCACCCCTGCTCTAGAGTTCATGCAATTTTATGGCTCCACCTTTTCATTAATATTCTGCACCAAACAATGGGTGCCAGCCGATAAAGACGTTTGCCTGGTCAATAAAGTCTGTCATCCATTTTAATTTTCAGGAGAGAGGGAGTCATCTAATTAGGCGAGGAATGCCAAAAGTGGTTTAAAAAAAAAATTTCAAAAAATCTTGCAGATGCAGTATTTGAATCGTATTTTTGATGGTGAAAATAGATTCAGCGCCATCAAAAACGTCTAAAACACCTAAAATTTTGAAGTTTAACAACTATAACTTGAATTTACAAAAATCTTTACCCGATTTTTTCTAAATATAACCAGAATTTCCATAGCTTTCTAGGCAACTCCTCCACCTCGTTAAACTGCGGATGAAGATCCTCCACCTCGTTAGACTGCGGGTGAAGATCCTTAGATGACGTTTCTACCTGGTGAATAATGTTTGCCATCCATCATGATTCTTGTGAAGATGAAAGTATGCGAGTGGATTCATTTGATGAACTCTGGAGGAAAGAGATGTACTTCACAAAGGAATACCAGTTTTTAGCAGACGAACCGCCTTCAACTACCGCTGCCGGGGCGACATGAGCCAGATTTCGGACTCTGCCTCTCACATCAAGATCCCCTTCATTCTCCCACCTCTTCTCTCGCCACAACACCACCGTCTCCCCGCCGTGCTCGCACGGCAACTCGGAGCTGTTCGACGAACCACCTGGCGTTAAGGAACTGCTCACCCGCCATGGGCCAACAGATGATGGGTATCCCTCTGCTCACGCTGTCCACCATGGAATTCCACCCGCAGTGGCTGATGAAAGCGCCCATGGAAGGACGAGACAGGATGAGCAGCTGCGGTGCCCATCCTCTGATCACCAGGCCTCGCCCAGATGTATCGCGTTCGAATCCTTCCGGCAGCCCAGACTGCGAGGAGCCCCTATCGTTCTCTGTTTCCGGCGGAGTACGCAGAACCCATATGAAGGGTTTCCCGCTACCTTGGAGACCAAATGCGAGTTCTCGAATCTGGGCAGCGGACAGAAAATTCCTGCTCCCGAACCCGGCGTTTGCTGGTTCAGCCATTCCGAGATCGATGCTTCCACTCGATCCAGAGGGGTTGTAACAGAGGATCCCGCGATGTAATCGTAAGGTAAAACGGGGCCAACGGTCCAGACGGGCTTCCCGCTGCTTGTCTCCATGTATTCGATAATCTCTGGTTCCAGCTCCTGAAACGTATTGACGATGTATCCCCGAGTGTGCCTGCTTTTCTTCACCTGCCAGCTCACAAACAGGTGCCATGGACTAGATCTAGTGGCCTTCAGTAAGCTGGGAGTCAAATACGATCGATTGAGAGTCAAGAAGGTGGGAACGTCGGGGAGAGTAACGGTGTCGAATTGGTTATCGAGGTGGGGCAGATGAAGCCAGAGGGAATTGTAAAGCAGATTCCCGTCGGCCGGGGAAGTGTAAAACGTCAAGCCGGCAATGCCCATCTTCATAGCGGATTCTTGGTGAACATGTCGCCAATCACACAGGTGGGTTTCATCCATTCTTCGTCGGCGTTTACCGCTAGGCTCTGCAGAAGGCCTTCGGATTCGGGTTGGAGCTGTTCCGTGGCGAGATAGAGGTTTTGAATTTGTTTTGGGTGGAGGGTGTGACCGCTTTCTTGGTCTGGCGGGAGGCCGTCAAAGGGCAGGAGCGACAAGTGATGGAAGTACAGGAGGAGAGGAGATTGTGGAAGGGGGAGTCTGGAAGCGAGAGCGGTTGCGTTGAGAGGAGTTGTGACGAAGGTGACAGCGACGCCTCTGTGTGCGAGATGAAGAGTAGTTTGGAAGGGAGGGATTAGGTGGCCCTGCTCCAATGTCGAGAATACACTACCTCATGACTCCTCTTCGGATCCATCTCCATCTTTTATCTCTTCAATTGGGTTTCTTCTATTTAAGATTTGGTTGGACACTACAGTGGTAAAAAGAAAGAAGGGAAGAAATTATTTTGACACCCACGAAGTTAAAGATAGCCTATGAGATAGATTGATTCTTCATTTGCTTGATGTATTTGGTCTTTTTTATGTGAAGCTTCAAAATAAATGTTCTCGGCTTTCCAACAAATCTTTTTCTAAATAGATTATCCCAAGAGCTAGTTGTCAGCGTATCTGCGTAATTTTTCCTATTGTATTTGAAGGCATCACATTCTAAAATGAAATGTTTTTTTGTTTCCACTTTCCCAAAAGAACAATAAATAGTTACTAAATAGATTATCCCAAGAGCTAGTTGCCAGCTTATCTGCATAACTTTTCCTATTGTCTTTGAAGGCATCACATTCTAAAATGAAATGTTTTTCTGTTTCCACTTTTCCAGAAGAACAATAAATAGTGCAAGCAGTTGGAGTTTTTATAAATAGATATGACTGGCCCACTCAATTCCATCATGTCTTAAGATGACCTAGTCGGATGGGAAATATTTTAGATATGCATATTGTCCCAGAAGTTGCTAACTCGCTAAAAATAAGGGAGTTGGTTTTAGTGAGATTTTTTGAATTTTTATTTTGAGGTGAAATTTTGAATTGTGTTATTTAAACTGGGTTTTCACTATATATATGGATTTAGCAACCTGAAAAAACCCTTATGGCACTTTGATTGTGCAAAGTTCCTTATCAAACTTATTTAAACTGGTTTTTCACTATATATATGGATTTAGCAACCTGAAAAAACCCTTATGGCACTTTGATTGTGCAAAGTTCCTTATCAAACTTGTGATTTCAATAAATTTCCGACCAATTTAGAAAAATTAGACCCAAAAAACCCACAAACTTCAAAATGTTTCACTAAAGACTATTTTTAAAATAAGTCGCTTGCCAATGGACATTAAATGAGCGGGCTTGTATACCGTTGCATTTTGGTAGACCAATTAGATTTTCACAGGTCAGTTATCTAACGGTGGGCATATACAACCCCTCTCATTTAACACTGCTTTTTTATCATGGGAATTCTGGCAATATTTTGATAAAATCTGGCAGAGATTTTTGTAAATCCAATCTGTCAAATTTCAAGATTTTGGGTGCATTTGAAGTTACTAGAGGGTTTCTTGAATTTTTTTTGTCTGGATTCCGACCACTTTAATTGTCTGGGTAATTCCTGTGTCAAAAGCCATTTTTTTCACTAAAACCCACACATTTTTCACCATATAAAATTATTTATTCCATTGAAACTCTGCAAAACCAAAATTTCAAAATAGAAATCTATTTAATATTTGAAGTTTGACAGAATGTACAGTTATATTCTATGTTGCACAAATTTCTGGAAAGTGAGACAACTAATGGCAATGAAACAACAAATGGCGATGATAGCAGACACAGTCGGCAGCAGACCAACCTGATAAACCCTCGTCAAAAAAAACGAGGTAGGAATGTCGGCCCAGACCATCATGTCGACCCCAACAAAACGGCGAGAATGAGAGTGGCATGAAAACGACAGAGTCAAAAGCGCAACCACATTGGGCCCCACCAGGGGTTAAATTTGACGGATGACCCTACCTGTCAAGGAAATTTTTTTATGACATTTTTATTTTTAAACTGCCCATCATATGACTTTTAAAATTTATTTGTACAAGTTTCATCTAATTTCAAATTGTACAATAAAAGAACAATAGTTGTGAAATAATTTTCAAACCAAAAACATAATGTGCATGATTTCTCCGTTGGATACAACGACCCTTTTGGTGGCTCCCAGCGTTTCCCAACAACCGACTTTACAGACAAAAAATTGTGTTCAACCTCATTTCGGACAAAACCCAATAGTCTAATGCTATTTACTGCACAAACCGCTGTTGAAAGTCCAATCCAATTTTTTACAACAAATACAAAACAAAACTCAATTTTTTACATAACCCACTACTCAGAATTCAGCTGGTTTAATATCCCAAAATATATCTTGAAGATCTAATGTCAACAGAGAAAGAAACCGGGACTCTAGGTAATCCGTCTCGAATTCGTTTACCGTTTAGTTTTATTAGATACGTTAGTACATCTAACATCTCTTGTCGTTGTAGACTGTAGTATAGTGATGACTCGATGAGTATTCCCGCCTATCACGTGGCCCGCGGGTGACCCGGGTTCGATCCCCAACAACGGCGAGTTTTGATTTCCAATTTCTTCGCGGAAATCAATTGCAAACAGCGTGTTTTGTTTTCCAATTTGCCCGCGGTAATCAATTGCAAAATAACTAATATTTAGTATTTGGTTTTCCAATTTCAAAATTAATTATTCAATTTTTACCACATTTTCTTGCTTCAACTTACATCACCCAATATTAATATGGTGTTGTAAGACTTAACAGAAGGCATTCGAAATCAAACGAGTTCAAAACCGCAACAGACATGATCTTGATCGAATATGGGAGCAACATGTCGAGTCAATAATCTTCACGGGAATCAGCCCAGAAAATAAGCTCATCACGGATTTTGCCATCTTTGTGATTTTAACTAATTCAGAGATGGAGGAAGGCAGCATCGCTAAAACCATTGCAATTCAAAAATGAAAGAAATATACTAGCAAAACAAAAGTAATCTTATAGGGATATTTGTAATAATAGTTAAAAAATATTCTATACATTAAAAGTTAAATTCAACTATGTAAAACAGTGCTGCTCATATTTTCACAAAAAATCTGAACATTAAATAGATATTTTGGGAACATCAAATGATAATGGGTAAACAGTGCTGCTCATATTTTCACAAAAAATCTGAACATTAAATAGATATTTTGGGAACATCAAATGATAATGGGTAGGAACTAGGAACAAATATTTTGGATGCATAAAATGATCATGCCTGCGCACACCAAATAAATGGAATAAGTGTTACCCTAGATTTTCAAAAATCTTCATTTCAGGAGATGATAAAAAATAAATGATTTTTAATAACGCTTTCATTTTCAAAACTAATATACCATCTTGATAGCTTATTTTCTTTTCTCTTCCCATATTCTTCATTTTAATCTTTTTCAGAGCGATACCTTCCAACTTTTTCATGAATTTCTTTACCTTCAAAATATCCACCCGAGCATTGAATACAACTACTTTTGATGCAGAGATTTCAGCGTATAAAAACCAAACGCTATGCGAATGCGATACATATCAAAAAATTCAAAATACCTGATTCACGATGCACAGATCAGCGGGCTGCTGGCCGACATCGACGTTCGAAAGACCTATCTACCATAACCCAATTCTCCCACCAATTTACACACAGACAAGCAGTGAAGATGACTCTGAGTCACAACTTACAGGCTACAACACATCACAGATTCACAAGTGATCGGGATTCGGTGGTAAATTGACGATAAAGCTTTAAGCGATGGATTATTTCCCCGCGGGCCGCGACACGACTCATTAATGAAATCTTGTACGTATTAAAGTTTACAGGGGTAAGTTGGTAACTGGTAAGCGGTAAACCCAAAGGGCCGAATGTGAATTGAATGCTAATTTGATAACTGGTAAGCGGTAAACCCGAAGGGCCGAATGTGAATTAAATGTTAATTGAATGCAAAATCCGCATCCTGATCCGATCACTGTCACACGGTACACCATATTAAAAATGCCATAGGTTAAATATATATATAAAGAAAAATTATAAAAAAAAAATTAAAACTTTTAATTTTTATACATGCCCGTCAATATGACGGTTTTGAAAATGAATGGCAAGTTGCGCATGACGTGGAGGTTTAAAAATACAACGTATTTTACGGGTAAAAATGCGAAATACGTCCATACACGCGTCAAATTTAACCCCTGGGCCCCACAAGTAAGAACCAAAACTCACAACCGGCTAAGCGACGGCTTAGCACCATCAACAACCTCCGAAAGAGGCACACAGACACAATCGATAAGAACCACAACCTGATCAAAGCAATCACATCTGCATCTCGATCAGGACGGAAAGGAAACGACAACACGAAAAAGAGGGCAAACGATAAATAGGGTTCCAGCAGCCTAGCCCTCTCAACTCCCCCTCAAGTCAAGCTGATATTTAGGATTCAATTTGAATATTTAAACCTATCTTATTGATAAAATTTTAGTTCAACACAAAAAAAAAAAAAGTGAAAATGCGAAAATATGATTTCTTCAGCTTTTAAATTATATATTTTATTAATATATATTTATTTTAATTTTGAATTTCATTAAACAATAGTAATTTTTTCAAAATATTTTCTTTTTAATTTAAAATTAAAAAAAATATTTATATTTTTTTAATTTAAAATTAAAAAAAATATTTATATTTATAATAAATATAAAATTAAAATAAATCTATACTAATTTTTAACAATGGTTTAATAAATTTTTAATTTATTTTTTAAAATAAGATGGATACAATTAATTATATATAACCTATAAAAAGAGTTTATAGTAAGTCTTAAGTTTTTATATATTAATTAATTAATATAAATAATTTTAAAATATCATATCAAATTAAATTAAATTAAATTATATATATATATATATATATATATATATTTCACATTTTTATATTTTTATTTTTAAATTATATTGTTTATTAATTAAATTTTAAAATATCATAATTGTTAATATGAATTCAATTATTTAAATATCATGATTAATAATATGAATTATTATTATTTAAATTTTTTAATGTGATATTTATATTCTAAATTTTTCATTGTTTATAATTTTATTAATAAAAGCAAAAAATATAATTTAACATAACAAAGCTTTGATAAGTAGTTCAATTAGTTGAAGTCTCTCTTTCCAAGTTATTAGCCCTTTGTCATAAGGTGAGGGTTCAATTCTCCTAGCATGGTAAAGCTCTTTGTGGTAGAGTTGATTGGGTAGGTGTTAGGCCCAGGCCCATCTAAGGAGGATTGGGTAGGATTCAATCAACTTTTTATTTTTATTAAAAAAATTAGTATTTAAAATCACAAAGCTCTGATGGGTAGTCCAATTGGTTGAAGCCCCCCTCTCCAAGTCAATGACCCTTTGTCATAAGGTGCAGGTTCAATTCTCCTTGGGTCCATCGGGATGAAGCTCCATGTGGTAGAGTCAATTGGGTAGGTTACTACAACATCTCCTCCCTATTGAGTTGTAGAGGACTTCTCAATGCAATAAATATCGATTAAGTCAATCCTTGCATTTGATATCTCTTAAGCTACATTAGTGAAGATGATTAAGAGATGTTAAATTTCTAGTTTCACCTTTCTAATTATAAAAGTTATGGTTTAATGCAATTTTACTCCATTTGTGATAGTACTAAGATTATTTTGGTATGCATATCTCAACCGTTATTTTCATTGTCATCAACATCGTCATCATCGTCAACATCATACTTCACATTTTTCTTCATCACTGTTATCATCATCCTCATCAACATCATCCTTTTGGCACCATCATCATCATCATGTGTCCCTATTTTAGTGTGACTTTCCTTATGGCCACATCATGGTTTCACCCTTCAATTTCTTACAATGGAAGACAAATAACTAAGTATATTTGAGGCCCTTGTCCTACGAATGATAAGGACCTTAAACTAGGAAGAGTATTTGAAGGTGATCATTGATAATTTAAATGGAAAGGTGCATTATTGATAAGCAAACTTACATGGATAAAAAACATTCTAAAAGGCTTCAAGGAATGTAGGTTAAAGCACATCAAATGGTCCACTAACCAAGTCACAAAATGGTTGGAAAATTAGATTGTAGGGGACATATCCTCTAGGCTTTATTTTGCCAAAGGCCATGAAAGTCCCCATAGTGAATTAAGAGGATCATAATTTTTTCTTAATTGGACACTTAAGAATAGGTATCATACCTCCTAAAACTTATTATCTCGTATTATTTTGAAATTGGTTTTACAATTATAAAATTTACTCCCCTATCTCATCATAATACAAGGATAGGTACACCACATGTAGCTCAAAATACACTAGAAAATATTATTCATACTCTAAAATATCAATATATGGAACAAGTAGAAGTTACGATAAGTGGTTTTGGTTGGAGAAATATATACACTAACCGATATCCAATATCATAACTCTAGATCTACCAAACACTAAGAGAGATCAAATCTCTTTTGATTCTAAAAGATGTTTGCACCTCAAGAGATTTGATCCCTCTTGGTGCTAGTAGATCTAGAATTGTGATGAATTTAGGTTGGTTCTTACCAATATTATTTATATTTATCTAAATTTCAGGTTTTTATATAAATATATTTTTATTTTTATTTTATAAAAATACTATAGTTAAAAGTTGTAGAATTTCTTTAATTTAATTTTTTAATGATATATATATATATATATATATATATAGTTAAAAGTGGTAAGGTTTTTTTAATTTGATTTTATAATCATATACATATATGCATATCATTGATTATATATATTGACCCCAAGGAGGTTTGAACATGGAATGTCAAGGAACATATCACTTCATTGTGAAGGCAATAGGTAATTGAGCTACCCCCTTGGGTTTTATTTTTCAATCATTATGTTAAAAACTATTTTTCAAATATTTGATTAGACCATAACTTGAAGGTCTTATTGCATCCTTTGTATAATATAATATCACGTGCATACCTGTATCACATATTTTATGGATATGGTTACAATATTCATGCAAGAATTTTAAATATTTGTGTAGATATTTTTTATTCTTAAGCTTTATAGGAAAACCATCCAAAAATAAAATCCTTGAAAATAACTCACACTTAGGTAAATATAATATTGACCATTAGTTACTCTCCACTCTCCACCATAATTTAAGCAAGTCTTTACATAAAAAAATGAACTAGGATGTAGGAGTTACTTCCACCTTAATTTATGTTTTCCTCAAAACTTATGTAAGTGTAAAATTATACATGTGTAGACTTACTAGGGACTAACCTTCCTTGCAACACTTATTTCTCATGTTTAATTTTATTTTATTACGAAATGTATATTATGATTTATCTTGGAAAAAAATTGTTTGTAATTTTATTAATAAAAAAAAAAATGTAATACAACTCTCGCATACTATCGACATCATATATATAATTAAAAAAAGTTTACGAACTTTTTTACATTACATCTATACATCTCCCCTATACTAGGTTGTAGAGCGCATCTTAGCGCAATCATCATGAACCATATGTAGAAGTGACATTTTATTAAGTTGTGTCTATGATGTAGCCCTTATGCTTCCTAAAGCAGGAGAAGCTGAAGTGGGAAGAGAGTGGAGTGCTTTCAAAGCAGTAAACTCTACCATGAAAGTTGTGACTGGTGTATTGAAGAACACTCAAGTGAGAGTGGGTTCATGGTTTGGAAAGTTGGACTTGAGGATCGTTGACTTGGATGATCATACTATGGTGTTAGGGCAAGACTTTTTGAAGATTTCACAAGCCATACCAATGGTGGACTGAGACATTCTCTTGATTATAGTTGAAGGAAGAAATGTGATGGTTCTGATGAATAGGAGGAATTGCTTGGGATGTAGACCAAGGATGGCTTCTATGACTTTGTATCCAAAGGATCCGAATGTGAAGCATGATCATGTGGAGAAAAGAGGAATTGGATGTATGACTCAAATAACAAAGGAAATGAAGTTAATTGACTTTGTTGCAAGAGCTAGAAGAAAAGATGAAGGTGGAAAGTTAGTTTCACACATCTTGAAACACTTGACAGGTGCATCTTCTACGAAGGATCTTCACCATGGAGTTGCGGATGGAGGGAGTTTGAATACTTCTTCAGTGACAATGGTTGGGGAATATTACACAGGTAGAGATCTAGCTAGCATAGTGGAGTTTTGTAGGTATGCCATGGGCATATATGACTTTCAGTTAACGAAAGACAAGCTTGAGAAGCTTGGTTGTACACATGAGGAGGTTGAAGTTGTGCACAAGTACTTAAGGACACAGCATCAATCAGACACATGGGTGGATGAGAGTCAGGGAGGGAACTTCTTGGCCCTCATTTCTCGATAGACAACCTTGGAGGTAGGTGTGTGTAGGGCCTTGATCTTTAGGAGGATTGCACCGCCTTTACAAGGGGCCTTAGAGATGAGGCTTCTTTCTTTGATAGGTTGATGATGCTTGGATGAATGCGACTACATAGCAGCACATTGGCATTAGCATCATGGGCAACATGTTGTAGATGAGATGGACATAACATGGACCTGAGCATGGCTTATTTTACACTTGGATGGATTCTTGATCGAGTTGAGATTGTGACAGGATGCTGAGAAACAACCAATGGTGGCATGAGGAGGTACATTCTCATCGGTTGAGCATTATGGTTGGATTAGCTACCCAACTAGTTCAATGACATGGGGGCATGTAGTGCACCGAGTTTGTGTCAGATAGATGTCTTGGTTACAACTGAGATGTTGTGTTGGATGGAGTATTATGCAGTAGTTCACATGATGGCGATACATGATGGAGTCAGATGTGATATATATGTTGCAGGGATGTTTGCAATAGATATGGACTGAATGAAGTCATGGATCAAGGAGACTTCCTGTTTATGGAGACATAGACTTGATGGTTTATGTGACATTGGAGTAGAGGTAGGCAGCATGAGCATCTTTGGATGTTGGAGTTAGTGACACTTTGTGACAATGGATGATGGATGTTGTCGAGGACGACAAACATTTAGAGTGGGGGAGTATGTCATGCCCATGAGTTGTGTGTGCGATGTGCAACGAGTTGGGGCGACAGATCCTCGGTTAAACACAACGAGCCAGGTGCGACGAGTCGACGAGCCGTGTGTGACGTTATGCAATGATGGGACGAGTTGGCGTGCGACAAGCCAACGGAGAAGGAAAAATTTGGCTAAGTGTGGAAACTCACGATGGCGATCTTATACGATGAGAGGTCGGGTAGGTGGACCCAACAGGTCAACATGAGGGGGCGAGCCGACCTAAGTTGGGGGCATGAACAATCAAATTGGGAGGTTGGCCTAGGGAGGCTGACCCACATTATAACCATGGCGAAGTGTATAAGTAGGAGGACACATGGTGGGAGAAGGGACATCAAGCACAAGCACACAAAGCATATGGACTTGGAGTATGAAGAAGTGCGAGCATAATAGGAGGTCGAGGTGCAGGGGCGTGAACAAGCCAAAGCACCAAGGCGAGGAAACCAGATGAGCGCAGGTTGAGGACCAAACAGAACGCAAATTGAGTGAACCAGGTTGTAACGAGGGTAGGTCTACTCATGGTGACACTGTAGTCGAGTGAGGCCGAGCGTAGGGCAAAAGTTTAAACAGTTGGACGAGCGGGCGGTTCGGGTGAGCAGGTAATTCTGGTGAATGGGCGGAGTGCACGACCCGCGAGTTGGGTGCACCCACATGACAGCACAACACTGGGTGGTGCCACCCAAGCTCGGGCAATTCTACAAGACCCATAGTCGGACAGTGTGAACGAAGAGTCAGGCGGTGGATAAGAAACGACAACGTCGGGTGGAAGGTTGGCACGACCTATGGACTGGGTGAAATGACAATGCCGGCTGGAGTGTGCACGATGACACAGGAAGGAAAACATGGTGCAACGAGTTGTGAAGCACAGGTAGAGTGGGCAAGGTCGCACAACAGGGTGGACTACCCTGAACGAAGAAACGGGCAAGGCTGCACGATAGTGGAGCCGAGCTGAACGACAACTTGAGCAGAATTCTGAAAATTGCAGTTTGGCATTTTTGGCCAAGGTATATTTTGGGGTTGCCTTGAAAGGCTGGCTTGTATATGAAACTATAAAATTATACTATTATATTATTGTGGGCAAGCTCTTATCAGGGAGTTGCCCCTCCCTTAAAGATTAATTGTACTTGTGTACTTTTATATGTGAATGAAGTTAAAGATGAATGTTTCTGCCGTGTAAAATGAATAATGAATGCTTAGAGAGTGGAAAAATATTCTAAGTATCGAATGTTAGGCGTAGTCCACACTTGAAAGTATTGGTGAAAAGAAATCAGGTGGTGGTGCCGCACCTGCCTATGAGTGGTTGAAAGACTACCAGCAGGATAGGGGCATGAAAATTATGGTCCTTACAACTCCACCTATGATTTATGGCTCCGTTGTTCCTCATCATTGTCGGCTAGCCGAGGCTATCAATATATCTAATGCTATCCATTCAGCCGTATATGCCACTCATTATATTTAGGCAAGTACATTACTCATTATATTTAAGCAAGTACATTATCTGACAGGTGATATCTACTACTGGTTGGAAATTAATCTATCCAATACTATCTATTAAGTAGTATATGTTATTGGTTAGATTTAAGCAATTACATTATCTCACAGTGACATATATTGACGTTGGCAATCAATATATCCAATACTATCCATCCAAAATATATGTCTTTGGGTAGATTTAAGCAAATACATTATCGCACAAGTACATTATTGGATAGCATTAGATATATTGGTTGCCCGATGATGATGTTTGATTGGTCAATAAAGTCTAATTTTCACAGTGAGCATGATGAAGATGAGTATGTGTGGTCCCTGCAAGTCGACGATGGTGTTTCTATCTAGTCAATAATGTTTCATGGATCTTGTGAAGATGAATGTATGCAAGTGGATTGATTCGATGAAATTTGGAGAAAAGAAATGTGCTTCACAAGGGACCATGCTCATGCTCACCACCATGGAATTCCACCCGCAGTGGTTGATGAAAGTGACTGTGGAAGGATGAGATAGGATGAGCAACTGTGGTGCCCATCCTATGATAACTAGTCCCTACCCGTAGGTATCACGTTCAAATCTTTCCCAGAGCTGAGATTGCGAGGTGTTAAAATAAGATAATTACTCATATGAAGAGTTGGTTAAATTTAGGGAGTCAAGTTAAGTCAATTAATTGAGCTTTGAGTCAAGTCGAGTTAAGTCATAATTGAATTTAGTATGTGGTTGCATGTCAAGTTATTTTAGGCAAGTCGCTAGTTGGAAAAGTTTAAATGCCCTTCATCAGGTTCATTGTAATAATCAAGTTTTGTGTGATCGATAGAAGGCCGCGACTAGTGTGTTTTGTGTTAAATTTGTATTTTGCCTCGAGAGCTAGTGTGAAGAGGGCCAAGAAAAGAAAGCCGAATTTTTTTTTTTTTTTAATTGCATTGAAAATTTGTGAAATTGTTAAGGAGTGCGCAAGTGGTGTGAAATCCACACTTCATTAGTGCAAAAACTGCGCAAATATTGTTTAACTTATATTCCGCCAAAAATTGGGTTAAGTACATAGTTTTATATGTTTTGCCAAAAATCAAGTTAAGTGTGCAGTTTTATATTTGTAAGATGTGCGCATATGAATGAATCACATGGAATTTTTAGAACGTTACTTGCTTATTAATTTTTCCTTTAAAGGGGAGCCACTAACATGTAACAACTTCATAGACCAAGTCGCATTAGCATCAATGTCAAAGGTTCGGAAAAAAATTCTCCACGACGAAGAAGCTCTCATCAAGAGTTTTTAAAAATTGTTTTTCAAAGGGCTTGGAAGGGTTTGGTTATTATGTAACCACCTTTTAAAATATTTTTTTATTATTATTTAAAATAGTTTATGTACTGAATTTTCTTTTTATATCTAATTTTTTTTAAATATTTAAAAAAATAAAGTGTTGATTTATAAAAGCTTTGCAAAGCTTATAAAAAGAGAAATTTAGGGTTTCATAAGAGAATTTTTTGAAGAAAGATGGCTTTCTCAAATTTCTCGCCCTAGTTCCCATCGTTTACAAGGAAGGATTATGATGCGTGGGCCATTAATATGGTGACCACTTTGTAGGCTCATGATGTTTGGGATTATGTATAGCTTGGGTTTTCAGAACCTAAAAATGAAGAAGAAGAACTAGCCCTCACTAATGCAGAGAGGGAACTATGGAAAAAAGACAAAAAAAGGAATGCATAAGCGTTGTAGCTTATCCAGCAAGGAGTGGATCGAACAATGTTCTAGAAGATTATGATCATGTCTTTAGCAAAGACATAATGGGGGACCTTGGCGACAAGCTATAAAGGCATGGCCAAAGTCAATATTGTTAAGTTGTAGAATACTAGGAGATATTTTGAAAGTCTGCAAATAAGTGAGACAAAGGACATCGATTCCTTCATGAATCGGGTCATGACTATCGTAAATCAGTTAAAAATTTATGGTGAAGAAATTAAATATCAAATAGTGGTTGAGAAGTTCCTCATATCTTTGTCTACCTAATTTGATGTTGTGGTAGCAGCCATAAAAGAAGCCAAGGATTTGGAATCATTAACAGTTGATGAGTTGATGGGATCACTTCTATCACATTAGGCAAGGATAGATAGAAATAAGGATTCCACTTTAGAAATCGCTTTCAAAAGCCAGGTTTCTATTTCAAGAGACAAATGTCAAGGCAGAGGTAGATCGAGAGGCAGAGGAGGAGGCAAAAGACATGGTGGTGAGAGAGATGGCCAAGAGGAGCATGAACATGAAAGTGGAAGCAACTGTAGAAGCTTCAACAATAATCAAAGAGTTGACAAATCAAAGGTGAGATGTTATTATTGCAATAAATTTGGTCACTATGTTCGTGATTGCAAGAAGAGGATAACTGATCAAGGAAACCAGAGAGCTAATGTCACTACATAGAGTATTGAATCCATGTTCGTAGCTTGTCATACCATGTATGAACATTTTGATAATGTGTGGCTATTAAACAATGGTTGCAATAACCACATGATAGGCAACAAGAATTTGGTTGCAAATTTGGATCAATCTGTGAAGACAAAGGTAAAGTTGGCAACTGACAAGACTGTTGATGTCGATGGAGAAGGACTGGTCAACATTATGACAAAGTAGGGGGAGATGAAGACAATCCCAGAGGTATATTATGTCCCTAGTCTCAAAAGTAATTTGATAAGTGTTGGTCAATTGAGACAAAAGGGATACATAGTTATCTTTCAAGGACAAGAATGTGTTATATATGACAAGCCCCCAAGAAAGAAGCTAACGAGGAACATGCTCTTTCCTCTAGTTATGAATTATAGTGATCAGAGTTAGTTCTTTTACAGTTGCATGTTCTAATGATTTTTGGTTATGGAACTTTCGGTTTGGCCACTTGCACTTTTCTAGTTTAAGATTGTTGCAGTAGAAACGAATGGTTAGAGGATTACCTCCCATCAAAGAACTTTCTAGTACATGTGAGTGTTGCATATTAGGAAAGAAACACCGTGAAAATTTTCCAAAGGGAGTTGCATACAGAGAAAAGAAACCTCTTAATCTAGTGCACACAAACTTGTGTGGACCTATGAGGACACAGTTGATTGGTGGAAGTTGTTACTTTCTCACTTTCATTAATGACTATAGCAGAAAGACTTGGGTTTACTTCTTGAAGCATAATTATGAAACTTTTGCAAAGTTCAAAGAATTCAAAGCGTTAGCAGAGAACCAAAGTGACTGAAAAATGAAGGTATTGAGGTAATATCGTGGTGGAGAATATGATTCAAAGGCATTCCATGATTACTGCAAACAACATGGAATCAAAAGACAATTTACAACGAGGTACACACCGCGGAAGAATGGTGTAGCAGAGAGAATGAATATAACCATTATGAACACGGAAAGGAACATGTTGAAAGGAATAAACTTGTCTAATGAGTATTGGGCAAAAGCAGTTGCATGTGTTGTTTACGTGATAAACATACCCCCTATAAAGAGTGTGATGAATAGAGTACCATAAGAAGCATGGTCAGTTATGTCTTGCAACATATCTCATCTCAAAGAATTTGTATGTGTAGCTTATGCACATGTGCCTAAAGAGCTAAGATTTAAATTGGATGTTAGAAGTGAAAAATGCATATTTATTGGTTATAGTGAGCAATCAAAAGCTTACAAATTGTATAACCCTATCACCAAGAAGACCATAATTAGCAGAGATGTCGTGTTCAAAGAGCAAGAGTCATGAAATGGTAGTATAGACAAAATAGTTGATGCACAAGTGCCACTGATGGAAGAAGATGATGTAGCAGAAAGGGAGCAACAAGAATCACAAGTGAAGACACAAAATAGAGACACACCAACAAGGAGTCCAAGATTTTCTAAGTAGCATGGATCTTCAAGCATATTAATAGATCAAGATTCTCTCGGCAATCAATTAGGTGATGAATCAAGCAATGGTAAGACAAATATGAGAAGTTTGAAAGATATTTATGACGATTTGGATGTTAGTTCAAATTTTGCATTGTTGTTATTCCAACCTTCTTCATTTGAAGAAGAAAATAAGAGATGAAAATTGGGTACAAGCCATGGATAAATAAATTGAAGCTATTGAAAAGAATAATACATGAGATTTGGTTGATTTTCCAAAGGATAAAAATCTTGTTCGTGTAAAATTGGTGTAGAAGATTAATTTGAATGAGAAAGGTGAAATTAATAGATTTAAAGCAAGACTTGTAGCAAAAGGATTCTCACAACAACCAAGAATAGATTTTGGAGAAACTTTTGTTGCAGTAGCCATATTGGATACTATAAGAGAAGTTCTAGCCACAACAACTCAGAACAAGTGGAAAGTATATCAAATGGATGTGAAATCAACCTTCTTAAACAGAATTCTAGAAGAAGAAATTCATGTGCAGAAACCTCCAAGTTATGAAGTTGAAGGTAAAGAAGATAAAGTTTACAGGTTGAAGAAAGCACTCTATGGACTCAAGCAAGCACCTAGAGCTTGGTATAACATAATTGACAAGTACATGATCAAGAATGGATTTTGCATAAGCATCATTGAGTTTACCTTGTACACAAAGGTAAATGAGCATGGACAAATTTTGATTGTTTTCTTATATGTTGATGACATGATTTTTATAGGTGATCATGAGTTAGATGTATTTAAAGCAACCATGATGAAAGGATTAGATGTCAATCCAACTCTATTCAAAAGATTGGTTGACAACCTCATGTATCTCATAGATACAAGTCCAGATATTATGCAAGGAGTAAGTTTGATTTCGAGATTTATGGAGACTCCAAAAGAAACACATTGGAGAGAAGGAAAATAATTTCTGAGATACATGGTAGGAGCTAGAGATTGTGGCATAATGTATGCGAGCAAAGAAAAGAAGGATTTGATTGGATACACTGACAATGATTTTGCAAGTAGTTTGGATGATAGGAAGAGCACCTCTGGTTATGTGCTCCATCTTGGTTTAGGTGCCACTTCAAGGGCATCTAAGAAGCAACCTATTGTGACATTTTCGGCAACAAAAACAGAATATGTAGCAACCACATCAACAACATGTCAAGCAGTGTGGTTAAGAAGAGTATTTGATGGACTCAAGCAGAAACAACAAGGATCAACAACAATATATTTTGACAACACCTCATCGATTCCACTATCTAAGAATAGTGTGTTTCATAAAAAGAGCAAGCATATTGATACTAGATATCAATTTATTAGAGAACTTGTGAGCAATGGAGAAGTTCACTTGAAGCCTTGTAAATCCAGTGATCAATTGACTGATATATTTACTAAGTCATTAGAAAAATATGTGTTTGAGTTTCATAGAAGAAACTTGGGTGTTGTAAGCCTAGCTGAGACATAGACCAATAGGCATGTTTGAGTTGTCATGAGTCATGTCTTAGTTTAGTGGTCGTAATTAAGGGGGATTGTTAAAATAAGCTAATTACTCATGCATGAAGAGTTGGCTAAATTTAGGGAGTCAAGTTAAGTAAGTTAATTGAGCGTTGAGTCAAGTTAATTCAGTTAACTGAGCGTTGAGTCAAGTCGAGTTAAGTCATAGTCGAATTTAGTGTGTGGTTGCATGTAAAGTTATTTTAGGCGAGTCTCTAGTTGGAAAAGGTTAAATACCATTCATCGGGTTCATTGTAATCATTAAGTTTTCTGTGATTAATAAAAGAGCCACAACTTGTGTGTTTTGTGTGTTAAATTTGTGGTTTTCCTCATTTGCCTTTCCAACACGAGGAGCGCCTCTCGTTCTCAATTTTCGGTGTAGTATGCAGAACCCATACGAAGGATTTCCTGCAACCTTGGATACCAAATGTGAGTTCTCAAATCTAGGCAGCACAAAAAATTTCTTCTCTTGAATGAAACATAGACGACAAAAATTGGCACTTGTTGGTTCAGCCATTCTTAGATCGATGTTTCCCCTCGATCCAGAGGGGTTGTAATAGAGGATTTCACAACGTAATTGTAGGGTAAAACGAGGCCAATGATCTAGATGGGATTCCCGTTGCTTGTTTCCATGTATTTGATAACCTTTGGTTCACCAATGGTCCAAAAGGGATTCTCGTTGCTTGCCTCCATGTATTCAATAACCTTTGGTTCCAGCTCCAAGAAAGTATTCACGACGTATCCCTGACTGTACCTATTTTTCTTCACCTATTGGCTCACAAACAGTTGCCATGGACTACGTCTGATGGCCTTGAGCAAGCTGGGAGTCAAATCCTATCGATTGAGAGTTAAGAAGGTGGGAACGTCTGGGAGAGCACCGATGTCATATTCGTTAAGGAGTTGGGGTAGATGAAGCTAGAGGGAATTGTAAAGCAGAGTCCCATAGGTCAGGGAAGTATAAAACATGAAGTTGGGAATGCGCATCTACATAGCGAATTCTTGCACCCATCTAATGAACATTTCGCCAATCACATAGGTGGGTTTGATCCATTCTTCATCGACGTTTACTACTAGGATCTACAAAAGGCCTTTGAATTCAGGTTGCAGTTATTTCGTGGCAAGATAGACGTTTCTTCAGTGTTTTGGGTGTAGAGTGTGGCAATTTTCTTGATGTGGCGACAGGTCGTCAAAGGGCAGGAGCGACAAGTGATGGAAGTACAAGAGGAGAGGAGATTGAGAACGGGGGAGTCTGGAAGCGAGAGTGGTCGCATTGAGAGGAGTTGTGACGAAGGTGACAATGACACCTCTGTGTGGGACATGAAGGCTAGATTGGAAGGTAGGGATATCGAGAATACTACCACGACTCCTCCTCGGCTCCTTCATCTCCATGTCCTTTTTCATCTTTTGTTGACTATTCCTCTACCCAATTTTTGGCTGGACCGAAACCCGTAAGATACTCACAGGGATTTCTACATTGTAATATGGTCACTATAATGGAAATATTGGCCCACTCCATTTCGGTACGTCTCTAATGCAGATGAAAACAACATGGATGGATGGGAAATACTCCATAGACATTTAACCTAGGATGCATATGGTCCCAAAATCTAAAATTTGTGGCGTAACTACGGCATAAATGTTGGCACATTCATTAAATTCTCAGGTTGTTCATTGTCATAGTTCCCTAGTGAAATTTTCAGGTTATATAGATGGTTAGCGCTTTTGTAGGGATTTCGAAAATAGGTAGTCATGAGAATTCCATTTCCATGTTTATCAGCATTGTTGGGTGGATTTTGAGAATGAGAAATAGTAATGAGAATTTTTGGAGAATTGGTAAATTTTAGGAGATTTTGGAAAAGCGAAATAATAATAAGAATATATAGAGAAGTAGTAACTTTTAAAGATCAATTGTCGCTATTACACCATATATAAATGGTACTAATGAGCCTATTACAACCTGTCTCTGGACACTTGAACCCACACAACTGGAGAAACAAATTGTTAACCAAACCACTCGAACTATGATGAAGAAACTTGATATTTTAAATAGATGAGTGCAAATAGTTATTGATGTCTTTTAAAAAGGCAATTTAAAGCATATAACATTATGATCTCCCAAGAATTATGACATCCCATGAACAATAACAAGTCAATTGAATTTCTATGAAAAAAATCACCTTCTCATTAAATTAAAAATTCTCATAAGCATCAATCCATAATAAACATCAAAACACACATTTCATTATAGATCTCTCATTACTAAAATAAATAAATAAATAAATAATAAAAATTGAATAAATTTTAATTTATTATTACTATTATTATTATTATTATTATTAAAAGAATTCATATATACATTTAAGAAAACATGGAACAAGTTATATATCCTTCATTATTATGGAGATTCTTAATTTTTAAATAAACTTTGTTACAATACCATTCAAAAATACTATGACTTATTAATATCACATGCCCAGAATATCATAAGTCACTTGATGTGACACTTATTCATTAATTAGTTTAAATAAAATAAAAATAAAATATAATTATTTTAGAATAAATCTCTAACTTTAACATACTTATACTATTATAGATATATTAAAATATTAGTATTTAAGTTCAATATTTACCATCTACCTAATAATTTTATTAATTAAATTAAAATTTTATTTTAAAATAATAATACTTATCAATATAATTATATACCTAACCCTATCTAAATTATATGTAGTTAAACCTCTTAAATTGAGATAAAGTTATGCTCCATACAAACCCTAAAACTATGATGAATATATTTTTGTTTGAAAAATGCTAATCCATTTTAATAATATAGATGTAATATTAATTATAATATTCATATTGATATTGATAAATATATTAATAAAAATAGTAACAAAATTAATTATTATAATAAAAATATAATTATTTAATTATTATTATTAAAATTAATAATGTTTGTAGATGGTAGTACAATTGGCAAAAAGCATGTTGGCAAGTCCTTGCATATTTAAATAAGCAGAAGTTCAATCCTCCAAACATGTTTCACTAGCTAAACTTAAACAAAAAAATTATTGGTTGTTGAATTGCCAATGGTTGTGGAAATGAAGTCTCACCGAATTGGAAGTCTTGGATTCAAATCTTGTGTTATCCCCCTCATCAGGGTGATTGACCATATTTATGAAAAAGTTCATATTGTTGGGGTATAATATTATTTATAAGATTTATGATGATGATGATGATGGTTAACGTCCACTGAGACCAAACTTTGATATATCAGACCTAAAGAAATGAATTATTTAGTTTGATTTAAGATTTTATTCCTATGCTCAAAAATCTTGGAGAGAAGCCTTCCGAGCTCACTATAATTTTGACATCGTAAAAGGCTAAGAAGGTCAATATTGCAACAGATATTTTGAAACTGAGATCTAATGTGGTTGTATGCGGGGCACTCTAAGAGGAAGTGATTTTCATCCTTGATGTTCATATTCTCATAGAGATCACAGAACCTTTCCATCCATGGTGTTTTAGGAACTGCCCAACGTCCCATTTCACTATGGAGCTCATGAGAGTTCGTTCAATCTTGGCTATATTAATTTTCTTCTTTGAGCTAGTTAAAACAGAGAGATACTTTTGATTTTCTAGGGTGGGGTTGGTGACCTCCTTATAATATCTTAATTTTCTTTTAGCTGCTAAATCTTTCTCACACCACATTTTTCTTTGAACTTAGAAGTAACAATATTTTTAATGTTATTAATGTTTTGCAATGCAACATTCTCGTCGATCTCCCAATGGTTTAACCAGGCCCTGGTGTCTTTATACCCTCGCTTGAGCCTTAGGTGGGTTTGGCTAGAATTTAAAGCTAGTTTAGGAAGTCTATGGTCTCCTATGTTTTTGAGTTTGTGCTTGTACAACAAAAGCCTAGTCATAGCTAGGCTCTCGATAGGGGAAAGACCCACTTCTATAAGGAGAATATGATAGGGTGTGTTGCTTTTAATTTTGAGGCTATACATTATAAAACGCTTCTGGATTTGCTCAATATTTCTCCAGGATTCTCTAGAGATGTTACAACCCCAAACCTCACATCTATATAAGATAACCGAAGTGACTAAAGTTTCAAAGAGGAACTTCTTTCTATCCCACATTATGAGGTTTGTTGTTTTACAATTATTTTCAAGGTCAAAATAAGCTTTCCACCCCCCATTAATCCTTTTCTCAATGCTATAGTTCTAGCTGAGCTTGTGATGAATATCAATTCCTAGGTACTTGTAGGAAGACACTTCCTCCAAGTTACTATTGTCATACATAAAATTAGCGTAAATGTCCTTCTTGGATTTGATAATCATAACTTTTGTTTTGTCAGTATTAACAATTATACCCATGGTAGAGCAGAAATCCTTAAGAAGTCTAAGTTTCTTATCAAGATCAGATGGGTACCTTGCGAGAAGAACGATATTGTCAGCGTAGAGAAGAAGGATGATGACTACCCCAACTAAGATCGTGCCAGCACATATTGCTTCCTCTTAAAAACCTTTTAGCTTGTCGATGTAAATGACGAATAGGGTAGGGGAGAGGGGGTAACCTTGTTTAACTCTGATATTACACTTAATATCTTTCGACCACCCCTCATTGCTCTTTAACTTGGCAATTACATTCTTGTATAACCTTATAGAGGCATCTCTCAACTCAAAAGGAACCTTTAGCTCTTCTAATCTATTCCATAGGTTGTTTCTAGGATTCGTATCGAAAGCCTTTCTAAAGTCCAAAGCAACAAAAGAGATTGGATTTATCATTGCGACATTCATCCACAATGCTCCTAAGCGTAACAAGGTCGTCCGTTATTGAGTGTTTCCTTCTAAAACCCGCTTGGCCTTTAGCCCGCTTACCTTCACTTTCAAGCCATATGCTCAACTTCTTTTCCAAAATAATACCATATAGCTTAGCTAGGAGAGGGTTGATCATAATTGTCTGATAATTAGAGGGGTTATTTGTATCCCCACTTTTAAAAATAGGGATAATGAAGCTTCCAGTCCATGGCTTAGGGAACCCTTGCTTGACCGCTTGATTGAAAATCTTGTGGATGTGAGGGATGAGGACAGGACCTCCAATTTTTAGGATTTCCGCCTGGTAACCTTCAATGTCCTTAGCTTTCCCATTAGCCAAATGATTAATCCCAAAATCATTGTCTTCTAATGAGAAAACTTCTTTTGTAGTGAGCAAGGTTTCAAGTTATCCATGACATTTGGAGATTCATAAAGCTTTTTAAGATAGGAATTCCAATCGTGTAAAGCAATTTTATTATTATCTTTAGTTTTCCTAGTTAAAATCAGCCTCCATAATTTCTTAGGAGCTACCTTAGAGAGGTGTAAGATATTCTCTTGTCTTTTACGAATATACTGCCTTTCTTTCCTTTTAGTTAGGGCTTTGTATATTTTTATCTTGTCAATTTTAAGAGATTCATTAATAGCTTCCTTAATTGCTCTCCTTGCACTTTCACAATCTTTGTCATACCATGGGTTGGTTTTGCTATTTCTTTTATAACTTGAAACTTGAAATTGAGAACTTGTTAATAGAATATGAGAGGGTTGTAGTAAAATTATGATAGAGTTCTTCTATGTTGTCTATGCTAGACAAAGGAATCAAATTAGTTTTTAATTCATTTAGAAAGAGATCTTTTTTATTTCAATCAAAGATTAAGTTCTTTTGGCTATAAGTATTATCTTCTATGGGATCTCTATGCATGACAAAATTGAGAGTTAAGTAAAGGCCTATGATCAGAGTCAGGCTCGTGGTCGTTTAAGATGTCAAAATTTATTATTTTATTGTATAAAGGGAGATCGGAGATAACATAGTCTACCATGCTGCTACCAAGCCCATGGATGCAGGTCATCTGGCTAGAATTGGGCCACTTCTTTAGACCGTTGCAAATTATGAGATCCTGAGCACTGCAGAGCTTGACTAGCTCTAACCCAAACAAATTCTCCTTGCGGTCTTCAAAGCTCCTTTTGTACCGGCTAGCCAAAGGAAGATCTTCATCTAACCAAGGAGGATTAGGGTTGGAATGATTGCTTAGAAGGATAGCTTGGTTGCTTGAAGTTCGAGCATTAAAGTCACCCATTAAAAGGATATTACCATCATTCCTTAGGATAGAAATATCATTCTCTAAACCATTGTAAGGACTATTTTTATCTAGATTCTTTTTCTTATAGAAGTTAGAATTGATGGGGGGGAAATAACAGATTGCTATGTATGTCTTTTTATCATAAATGTCAGTAGTCTCTATCCAACTATATTGGTTATAAGGGTCGTTTTTATAAATGCTAGCATGGGGAGAGATGTTCTTCTTAATGTAACAAGCTATACCCCCAATGCCTCTATGGGAGGATCGCTTGTTCCAGGTAGACCATAGTGTAAAGCCATCTATGTTAGGGACCTTAGATTCTTCGTGCTCCCAAGTTTCAACAAGCAAAATAATATCAACATCATTCGAGATCCAACTTAGCTTGGGGCCTTTGTTCCATGGAAAGACCTGACAGTTCCAAGAAAGAATCCAGAGCATGTTGAATTGCTATTTATTATTATCTTTTTGGTTTCTATCTCGAAAAATGACTTTTCTATTTCTGACTATTGCCCATTTTCCTTCCTTCCTAGCTTCCTTTACCTTTTGAACCTCCTTTCTTAATTCTGCTTGATCTTCTGGAATGAGATCTTCATTTATAAATATTCTTGTTCCTTTTAGACTTGAGGTTTTACTAAGTATGTCATACTTATGGCCAGTAGAGCTCACCTTTATTTGGATCAACCTTCCTTTATTCTCAGTTAGTTTCCCCAACCTTGTTGCTTCTGTGAGACACATTGTTTCAATTTGTAATCTATTATGCAATTTTGTCTGGGCTATGGCTAAAGTATCATCGTTTACCTCCTCTTTCAAGCCGACAATTATAAGGTTCAAGGCCCTTTTGTTACACTCATGGTCTAATTCTATCAATTTTTTTATTTCATCTTTAATTGGTTTGATATCTAATTTACCTGCCATACTATTTAGGGTGAGGCAGCTATTAACTTTTTCTTCTAGTTCTTTAATTATGTCCTTCATTTTAAGACTCTTTAAAGTATCATCATCTTCTTGTTGGGATGTTTGGTTCATATCTTGGTTTTGTTTTTCTATAACCTGCAACCTAGTCTCCATTACCTCCATTTTATTCTCCAATAGTTTTATTTTATTTTCTATTTGTTTTTGGACCTTGTCTTCAAGATATGTGAATTTATTTTCTAGCATGGCTGCTAACTCTTTCTGTAGCTTGACTTCTCTTTCTTCTCTACGTTTCTCTAAAGACTCTATATACTCATAGAAGCTTTGTAGAGTAACTGTGTTAGGTCTACCTTTGGTAATCTTTGGTAGTTGTGGTGAATTATTCATACTTGAAAATATATGAGCATATATGTATTAGAAAGAGATAAGGAATGTGTGCACCTAATATCAGCAAGCCAAACCACAGGCCCACATGCCCCGAATTGGATCGAACCGCAACCTGCAGAACGGATTTCTGATCTCTGGTTAATAGAAATTGATACCGAATATCTTCACTGAATCTGCAAAAAAGCCCTTAAATTTTTCTTCAGACAGAGATGTGGATATTTTTACAGAAATTGAATGATCATAATCTTCCTTGATCGTTGCAGTCAATGTTCGCCAAAGAGAATGGCTAGGGTTTACGCAGGTTTCACTTTTCTCAAAATATTATTTTCTTATTCCTTCAACTTGCGGCAGAGATGAGTGAATCTTTCTTAGTTCTGCTACTCCCAGGATGCTCTAGTTGAGTTGAATGACTTGTTATAGCTTCCCACAGTGAATTTGATTGCTCTAAAACCTCGACACTTATGCCAACTAGAGCCAACGATTCTTGTTTTTTTTTTTTTTTTTTTTTTTTTTTTTTTTTTTTTTTTTTTTTTTTTTTTTTTTTCTGAATCAGACTAATCTATTATATTACAAAAAAGGCAAAATTTACATCATCAGTGTTACAACAGAGCCGTAGCCCTGTGATTGCTGTCGAAGGACTAACAGAATGCTCAGGAATAATCATCTCCAAAATTACATAAGATCGACACTGAACCATATCGACAGTACATGAGACTGACACTGAACATACATGATTAGCCGAAACTGAAACACATAAAGACTAGAACAAATATGGATATCCGTCACTGTAACAGATAAGGACAAAAATACATAAGGACAAAGACCTGACACATATAAGATAGCGGAGAGAGCAGACAGTGAAAAAATTCCTTTCTCAGAGACCTGAGGCGAACTGCAGAGCGAGCTAGTCATCATCCGTGGTGTGCGGATCTTCCTCCGTTTTGCATCTGGATTGCTTGTGGATGTCCGGTTCGGGGAGAGTGTTTCGCTGCGCAGGTTCACTTGGGCCTGCCCCAGGATCTGGGGAGAAGCTTTCTTGGACGGGGCGCAGCATATCTACGGTAGGAACTTGCATGTCTACTGTGGGAGCCGACCCAGGAATCTGAGGAGGGCTGGCCTGTAGAGCATCTTCTTGACCGCCAGGATTGCTGCAATGCTCCACCGAAACCGTGACAAAAAATGTAGAATTTGACAGAGTACATGGAATACGATATCTCACCATGGGATGCGCAGAGTGCCCACAGTCCATAATTTCTCGGTGTTTCGCTGCTCTACCTCGGCCAACTGCCCGTCCCCTGGAGCGTCTGCAGTCGGAAGAAACCTCGATTGAAGAGGAGGGGGAAGGGGCTTGCCTCTGAGACGAAGCCCGACCTCTGGAGCTTCCGCGCCTACTTATCATCCTTTGGCGCTCACGCTGCATCCCTGAATTGTTCAAAGAGCAGGTATACCCCCTCACAACCTCCCTCGGAACCAGAGAGTGAGCCAACACAACCTCCGAGCACCCAAACCTTATGCCAGACTGCGGGAGAATGACAGAGATGCCATACATCCCCGAATTGTTCAAAGAGCAGGAATACCCCCTCGCAACCTCCCTGAGAACCAGAGAGTGAGCCACCACAACCTCCCTCAGAACCAAAGCGTGAGCCAACACAAACTGCGGGAGAATGACAGAGATGCCATGGCTTTGTAACGCCATTTTCCCGCTACCAAGAAGAGCAGTAAATGCCGAAAGGACTCGACTGAAATCGCGCAGATAAACCATCGCCTCCATTCTTAAATGAATCCCAGTCCTGGCATACGTGGCTCGTCCGGGCTGACACATGCCCTTGTGACGAGCCACTGACCTGTTATGCATTAAAACCACCCGCATCCGGGAGCCAACGATTCTTGTTAATATGTCCTCTGGTGCCACATTAATAATTTGTGACAAGCTCTGAGGCTAAGTTGCGGCCTTCTTAATCTCCTCGACAGCTATAGTTTGTTTTGGGAACCCTCGCTACCACAAGGTGTCTCTCGTTGTCAAACTCGACCTTAATCTCTAGCCCTGTGATAGATTCTTGTCCGGAAGTAGGCCACTACTACAACGTTAAACGTTGTACAGGAAACTGCTGACTGATAGCCCAAGTTTGATCTGCTAGGGTGGTGAAGGGCTCTCGCTTTGCCTCACAATGTTGTCACAGGGTAGCCCTAACAACCCATTTTAGTGTCGTTCTTAGAACCCTTGATTTGCCATAGGCACACCGTAAGATTAATCTACAAAACCCCTCGCTTGCCTTTTATGTCACAGAAGACACAGTGTGTCAAATTGAATGTGAATGCGAATGTTTGGCGCAGATTTCAAATAGCCCGCAGGGATTCACGAATCCCTAACTTTGATTCTGAAGAAAGGAGAGAAGAAGAGCGAGCTTGTAATTCATTCAAAATGACTCCATACTAGTCGGGATCCACAGCTTCTTGCACTCAAACCTTTAAACTTAAAAGCAATTTAAAGTATAATATTAATTCAGCTGTTTAATAATTAATTAATTCATTTTTATTTAATACAATTAATTAATTAATTATAAATAATTATTAATTATTAAAATAATAATTAGTTCATTCAATTTTATTTAATAATTAATTAATTATAAATAATTAATAACTATTAAAAATAATAATAATAATAATTACCGATTTGATTTTTATTTAATATTATTTACTTATATTATAACCCGTAATAATTAATTAATTAATTTTTATTTAATAATAATTAATTAATTAATTATAAATAACTAATAATTATTAAAATAATAATAATAATTACTGAAATCATTTTTATTTAATATTATTTACTTATATTATAATCACTGTGAATAATATTATACTATAAGACTAGGAATCTTTCGAAAAATATTTTAAACACTTAAATTAATATTATAAATCTTAAAATTAACGTTATGAACTGGTTAGATTAATAAAGGCAAGGGATTTATATTACAAAGCAAAGGACTAATAAATTTTAAGATAAATATTATTAATCTAAATGACTAATAAACCCTAGAATTAATATGATAAAATTTCGAAATAATATTATACATTAGAATATAAACACTTAAATAAATAAAATTAAAAGATTGATATTATAAATTCAAAAAACTAATAAAATAAAAAAATTAATATTAATCTCATAAACCATATTATTCTATAAACTATTATATTATCAAATTTTAAAAAAATTATAATTTATGACATCATACACATTATATTATATGAAAGTAAAATTTAGAACCATTGTTGCGTCGAATTTCGGGATGAATTATTAAAGTAGAATATTATTTTAATTTGTTGTTTGCAAAATTTTAGAATAAAACGTAACTTCGGAGTTTTCAATTTCCGAAGATTTTTGATCGAATATTATAAGATATAAACATATTCAATAAAGTAAAATTCCAAATTCCAAACCTGTATTTGGTCAAATTGGAGCAAAGGTTATAGTTTATGACTAAAGACATACTCAATCAAGTAAAACTTCACACCTCTGCTTTGTCAAATTTTAGAAAAGGCTCTAGTTTACGAGTCTTCAGGGTTTAGAGAAGGGTTTGAATCTATACAATATTAATAAAAAACATTAATCAAAACTTAAATTTATTTTTATGTTTTGATGCTGAGGGACTAATGGAAATAGTGGTGTTAAACACTTTATTTTTATCTTAATGGCTTTTACAAATTAATATAGAGTTTTTAACATTTAAATAAGTTACATCAAAAATGGAATATTATAAAGAAAAAATTTAACTAAAAATCGAATACTATAAACAAAAAAATTTAGCCATTAATAGTACTAATGAAGTGGAAAGATATATATGTGTACTTCTGAATGAAACTTTAAACACCAAATAAAAACACCGTAACATCAATGATAATCACTAAGTGAAAGCATGCATACACCAGACAAGAACACTATCATTAGTTTATTGAACACGATTGGAAACATAGAATTTTCTATAATTCAGTCTCTCCATTATGGTTCTGGGCAATTCCACCCTTGCTTTGTAGTTCATGCGATTTTATGGCTCTACCTTTTCATTAATATTCTGCACCAAACAGTTCCTGCCCACCAATGATGACTTTTGCCTGGTCAATAAAGTCTGCTATCCATTCTAATTTCCAGGAGAGCATGATGAAGATGAGTATGTGCGGTGCCTGCAAGCGACGATGACGTTAATAATGTCTACCATCCATCATAATTCTTGTGAGGATGAATGTATGCGAGTGGATTGATTTCATGAAGTTTGGAGAAAAGAGAAGTGCTTCACAAGGGAATCCTAGTTTCTAGCAGACGACCCGCCATCGACCACGGCTGCCCGAGCGACTTGAGCCAGATGTTGGACTCTGCCTCTGAGATCATGATCCCCTTCATTCTCTAGGACGACCCTCACAACCGTCTCCACCTCTTCTCTCGCCACCACACCACCGTCTCCCCGCCGTGCTCGCACGACAACTCGGAGCTGTTCGATGAACCACTTGGCATTAAGGAACTGCTCACCCGCCATGGGCCAACAGATGATGGGTATCCCTCTGGTCACGCTCTCCACCATGGAATTCCACCCGTAGTGGCTGATGAAAGCACCCGTGGAAGGATGAGACAGGATGAGCAGCTGCGGCGCCCATCCTCTGATCACCAGGCCTCGCCCGGAGGTATCGCGTTCGAATCCTTCCAGGAGCAGCGACTGCGAGGAGCCCCTCTCGTTCTCGGTTTCCGGCGGAGCACGCAGAACCCATATGAAGGATTTCCCGCTAGTTTTGAATTCACTGAGTTAATTAAGTTACAAGATCCATGTCACCTTAGTTAACTACCTTCAAGTATTTTTCTGAAATAGAAATTTGATTTTTAATCTAGTTTAACCAAGGAAAATTCAAAACTAGATTTTCTTGTTGCATTTTCAACACTCCCTCTCAACAAGAAAGAGATTATCAACCACCCCTGTCCTGCACCTGTGGAACTTGAATTTGCCTCTTGACAAATCCTTTGTCAAAATATTTGCATCTTGTTCCTATGTCGGAATGTACTGCAACAACATAATCTGCCTCTGCACACAATCTCGTAGATGGAGATACCAAATGTCGATATACTTGGATCAATCATGAAATACATGATTCTTAGAGAATTTGATACAAATTTGATTATCATGGTAAATCATAGTACGATCCATCATTTGACCAAATAACCCAACAAGAAACTTTCTCATCCATATTGCCTCACATGTTGCTTGACTTGCAGCCATTTACTTTGCTTTTGTTGAGTTGAGTGCCAGAGATATCTGCTTCTTGTTGTTCCAACAAATTGCTACTGACCCAACACTGAAAATTCCTCCTGATGTGTTCTTCCTATATGATGAATTCCCAGTCCAATCTACATTTGTGAAGCCATGCAACTTCACTCCCTATGTTCGTCTGTACCAAAGACCAAACTAAGTAGTGCCTCTGAGGTATCTCAACACAAGCTTTATTTCCTTCCAATATAGTTTGGTTGGATTAACCATTGCTTGACTAAGTTAGTTAATTGCATAACACATGTCTGGTCGTGTGTTCACCGAATACATAAGAGAACCCATAAGTTTTCTGTAAATGGTAGCCTCCACTACTTCACCTAAAGTAGCATCCTCTTTCCTCTAGTTTTTTACTAGAGGAGTCTCCATGGGTTTGCACCCGTCCATGTGAAACCTCTGAAGTATCTCATTGACATACTTTCCCTGGGAGACAAACATTTCCCCATCACCATGCCATACTTCCAATCTAAGGAAGTAGTCCATGAGGCCCATGTCCTTCATCTCAAACTCTCTTAGAAAGTCCTCCTTGCAAGATCTGATCAGTTGCTCATCACCAGTAAGGATTAAGTCATCAACATATAAAACAATAATCAATAATTTACCTTCAACCACAACATAATAAAGATTTGCATTTGCATCACTTTTGGTGAAGCCCAAACCAGTGGGATAACTATTGATCCTGGTGTACTAAGCATGGGGTGCTTGCTTGAGTCCATACAATGCTCACTTGAGTCTACACACATATGAATCTCTTTCAAAGGTATCAAACCCCTTTTGTTGCTCAATATACACCTCCTCATCAATAAATCCATTGAGGAGTGTTTTCACATCCATCTGGTGGATCTTCCACTCCATTTGCGTTGACAATGCTAGAATTGACGAATTGACCCGATGGATGAGTGCCTTTTTACTGGAGAAAATATCTCCTTATAGTCAATTCCATCAACCTGAGAGAACCCCTTGGCCATAAATCTAGCATTGTGTTTCTCTATGCTTATGTTTGCTGCATGCTTTACCTTATAAATCCATCTCAAACCAACCACTAATTTGTCTGTTGGTCTTTAGACCACTTCCCAGACATTGTTTCTGACAATGGAATACAGGTTTCTCTACAACTTCCTTGAATGTGGACGACTTAGTCTCTACAAGCTCACTTGTCAGAGCCATATAGCTAGTGTACCTATCCGTGACCTCCTCTACCTGCATTGTGATGTGGGTGCTCCCACATTCTCTCTAGCATCTAGTAATAATATGTCAACTTCCCTGGTTCGCTTCCTTCCTTCTCTGGATGTCCCTGCTTGAGTGGATGTCTCCACTTTCTGCTCCTCCGCTTGTGGTTGCTCCACAACTTCCTAAGGTTCTTCCTTTGGAGCCAAAAACTCATAATTAGGTTGCAACTAAAGCTCCCTCTCAAGTGAACACCTCATTGCCTTATCCTCATTAAATTTCACATCCCTTCTGACCACTGTCATCCTAAGAGATGGCAAGTACACACGTTAGTTGTGAGGTGTTTCTGTGTACCCCACAAATATGCCTAACTCTATTTTCGGCTCTATCTTTTTCCTTGCTTCCCTCAAAACATGACATTAAACTAATTATCCAAAGATCCTAAAGTGTGACACATTTGGTTTCTTCCCTAAAAATCTTCCTCTAGTGTACTCATGCCAAGAATCCTGTGAGGACTCTTTTTCTGCAAATAGATTGTTGTGTTGCATGCCTCAGCTCACAAATGCAGTGGTAGGCCTTAGTCATGCAACATCGCCCTTGCTGCTCCCACAATATTTATGTTCTTCCTCTCAGCCACCACATTCTGTTGTGAGTTATGGGGTGTTGTCAACTCTCATCGAATGCCTTCCTTTGCACATAAATTTTTAAACTCATTTGACACGTACTCACCTCCGTTATTGCTCTTGAGAGCCTTCACTTTCTTTCCAGTTTCTTTCTCAACAAGTGCTTTAAATTCAACAAATTTGGAGTATGTCTAGTCTTTATTCTTCATGAATTAGATCCATCACTTCTATGAGAAATCAGCTACAAATATAACGTAGTACTTGTGCTCTGAAGTGGAGGTTATCAAGAAAGGTTCATAGACATCATAATGGATCCTTTCAAGGACTTCATACGCCTTAGTGTCCCGATCATTGAAGGTGGATTTTGTGTACTTCCCCAATGTCACCCTTTACATGTATATCACTGCTCTAGTGCTCCTTTGGGGAGGCTTGTATAAATTTGTTGCAAGATCTTCAAAATATCATGATGAAAATGGCCAAGTATTCTATGCCATGATTCACTAACATCTTGGCTCTACACCTTTTCTGGTTTTGTGCTCAATGTTGCACAATATTTCACATCTAATTTGTAGAGGTTCTTCACTTGAACCCCGATTTGCTTCACTTGTATTGTGGCGATGTGTCTCAGGAAAGCCTTTCCTTTGTTGAATATCACATCATAGCCACGGTCTTCCAACTCAACTACAAAAACTAGATTATTCTTCAGACCTAGTACAAAAATGACATCCTTGAGCCTGAGAGGGGAGCCAGAATCTCTTTGAAAAGTAACTGTACCAATACCGGTTGTGTTATACCTTCCATCATCTCCCATCTCGATGTGCATCTGGAGATCCTTCTCCTCCAAGTCATTGAAAAATTCTTTTTTCCCCAACATGTGGAATGAGGCACCACTATCCAGATACCACACACTACCCATTATTGTTCTTGTGTTGGGACGGGGTCCCTCAAGGTTAAGTTTGAATAAGTCTTAAGTCAAATTTTGATAAGATATTTTAAAGACTTCGCATTTTGAGGAGCGAAGTACGAGTAGCGCAGGTTGTTAAAAGTCAAAGGGGTTTTTAGGCAAGTCAAAGCCCCTTATTTTGTAAAGGGATGAGTTGTATTAAGCTCTGCCCATGGTTCGCGGACCATGGTAATGTAATGTAAACACTATAAAAAGGAGTCATTAGGAAGTTAAGTCAAAAAAAGAAAGAGAAGAAAGTTCAATGTCATGATTGATGCTTAGAGTCTGAACTGTTCTTTTCTGTATTCGAGCGAAGGGGAAGGCTCCTGCTGCTAAGTGCGCGGAGACATTGGTAAGTCTGCAGCTGAGTGCGAGGGCCGTTGCAGCAATGTGCATAGGGTCTGAAAAGTATATGTACTAAAGATATGGAATAATAAAGAGTATTTTAAGCAATTCTGTGTCCAAACTGTATACTTATGTATTTTCTGTATTTATGCTCAGTTGAATTCCTTTTATTATGTATTTTCTGTATTTATGCTCAGTTGAATGCCTTTTATCTGTAAGATTGTCTTAATTACACCGCGAAGATCTGGGTCTACTGTTATATGTTATTTTATGCATAATTATACCCTTAGGCGAAGCTCATAACTTTGTTTAATTGGAAATTGCTTTAAGTTTGGGGATTTTGAGGATAAGGGTTAGCAAAGGTTAGGTCAAGCCTTAACTTAAGAAACGCCTTACCCCCACATCACATAACCTTCTGGATGCAGAAACCTAGTTCTAGCACCCCCCAATACTGCCTCGGGTGAGATTGCAACCTGCACTAAGTTGGTTGTTGCCGAAAGGGTCGATAGTGCTGAGTTTTCTTGGTTAGCGCAATTAAATCTGAACCTAGATCCAAGCCACCTCAAGTGAACAAATGGTTCTGTTACCGGGACCAAGATCTCTCTGAGGGATGTGTGATGTGGTGTTTGTGGATACCAACGAAGAAATAAATCAAGAAGTGGATAGATTGGAAGTTGCATGAGTTTGCAACTCAGGAGAATCGAAATTCGCATTTTCCAAAAGAAAGGAGGGTTACCAAAATATCTCTACACAGAAGTGCACAAATTTTTCTTTTTGACGTTCCTTTGCAAATTACATGAGTGGTTGTCCAAATTAGCGGATAGCAAACCTACTTGGAAGCACGATGATCCTATTGTGTGGACTCCAAAATTAGTCAAACATCTTGAAGGATCTGATTATAAGGTTGCAAGGGTTGTTGATTACTGGATTGATAGTATCTTGGGTGGCTTCATCACTAAATTTTCAATCGATACATTTGTGTCTTATAGCGAAGCTAAATGCCGATTCTTCAAAGGTTTGAGAGGTAAGTACCTAAAATCACTAAAAACTTGGATTAAAATGTTGTTGTGCAAAAAATGGGTTATGCCTTTACATTAATGTTTAAGAGAGGTCAGACTGGATCTATGTGAAGTGGAAAGCAATTCATAGTAGATCTAGACAAATTCATTGGAAGTGAATACAGTCCTTTATTGGGAGAGTCTGGAAGTGAAGAAGAAAGAAGTAGCCCTAGTACGCCCAAAGGTATGACTCAATCAGTAGATCAAGATACTTTTGGGATTAATTAGGGGAATTTTGAAGTCTAAAATGGGCCTCCTATGGAAATTATAAAATAATAGTGGAAATAATAAAATAAGATTAGATTACATCATTAAAATTTAGATGGAAAAAATAAAAAACTATTTTTTCAACTTATCTCCCTATGGGTTTACTCAAATTTTGAGCGACAACACTCGTTGGATGGAAAATTATATTCATCATCCAAGAATTACTCATGTTGCATACTTTTGATGGGCCCTATTACACAAAAAATGACAAATACATGAAAAATGTGATTGCAATCACGTTTTCTCATGTATTTCTCATTTTTTGTGTAGCAGGTCCATCGAAAGTATGAAACATGGGTACCCCTTGGATGAAGAATTAAATTTTACATCCAACGAGTACTCCCACTCAAAATTTGAGTAAAAACTTTGGGAGATAAGTTGAAAATACGAGTTGAAAAAGTAGTTTTGCTATTTTATTATATTTTAATATTTTTACTTTTTTACTCCTAAAATGGTGAATCATCCCCCATGGTTTACATCATCATCTTGAATCCTATTGGTTCTTATAAAGTTTAGTTTGGTTGTAAATTTTTCTTAGGAGGCCCATTTTAGACCTCAAAATTCCCCTAATGCCACATCCATCCACTCCACCTCCGCCTTCACCTCTGCCTCATACACCTACGCCTCCATCCCCACCTCCACCTCCACTTCCACTATTCAGTATGGCGAATACAATGAAAATTCTTGTATTCAGGGGTTAGGGATTAGAGGATCCCGATTAGTTTTGGTTCGTCGCAAAATTTGTGTAGAAGGCGTAGTAGGTCAACGATGATGACATGAAGAAAGTGCAATTAGTTACAACTGTACACGACAGAGCACTTACCTGGTACATCAGATATAATACAACTTTGATCTGGATGCTTTGTTAGTTGAGATGAAGGATGCACTGAATGTAGAATTTAGGAAGTCGAAGTTGCAAGATCAGTGTGTGACCAAAATAAAGGAGATCAAGTAGATGGTTAACAAGTCTGCGTGGGATATAGATCGACAATTGAATTGTTTACTAAGCCAAACTAGTCTTCAGATTTTAGATGAACAACATAGGAACTGGTACATATCTACATTATTACCTCACTTAAGATTATCATTATCTCAATAGAATATTTGGTCTCGGGCTGAAGCATTGGAGATCGCGATGAAGCTAGAAGCTTCGTCGATCCAAGACACAAATATAGGAGTTCAACAGATCTAGTTGCAGTTAGCAAGCCTGCATATGGAGTTGTAGGATCTGAAGAAGGGAAAGGAGGTTAAATCAGAAACACATTCTGAAGTTTGGTGCACAAAGTGCAAGACTAAAGGTCATCATAAAGATCAGTGCCCTGTATTATGACATTATATAACTGCGGGGGTCCCAACTCGCTAAAGCTAGAATCTTCTGCTAGATCAAGCACCGGTGCAAGTGCCTAGTGTAGCATCTACCAAGTGTTAGGAAAACATTCGACAGATAATTCTTCTCTATTACAGAAGTTTGTAGAGTCTCCAAAGAAACTCTTTTGTAACTTTCTAAAATCAGTTGGTCATGATGAAATGATTTTTCGAAGCTATGAATTGATGATGGACAAGCCTTCGATGTATAGAATGTAGGCTGGAAAACGCACATAGAACGATCAAGGCTCACCTATGGCTCACAAAGGATTCCAAGGATGGCGAAGAGGATGAGGAGGAAGAGATGGAAGAGGTCGGGGCCAGATCATTGGCTACAACTAGGAGAACCATGACACTTTGTGCGTGATTGTCAGAATCCAACTAACCCTTCTTGTCAATACTGTAGGAAATTTTATCATGTTATAAAATATTTATCGATATTAATAGCGAAGGTGCAGGAGAAGAACAACCAATAGTCGACGTAGAATATTCATATGATGAGATCCAAACCGCACGAAGACGATCCCAATATCAACACAGTCACGCAAAGCGGTATAACCACTGGTGAAGACAAGGTCGAACACAACCAACCAGTATCGGATCTATGGTTTCGAAGAGCCAGTGAGAAGAATGTTGGCTTTGATTTACATAGAGAAAAAGAGACGTTCCTGGAGGCAAGAATTTTTTTTATGAATCCAGGTGCTTCTAAGTCTCAGAATCAGATGTTGCTAGTCCCACAAAAGGAGAAACCTAAAGAAGTTGCTGCAATGCAAGATTCAGATCCCACGATGTTACAATCGTTTCTGCGGACCTGCATGAAGTTGTTAGAGATCAGAAGGCAGTTGAAGGAGTGCAAGAGCTGATAGATAACTGCACCAGCAAGGATACGCCATTACCAGAACAATGCACAGTTAATAAGGTGAACCGAAGCAAGAAGAGAACTGGTAGGCAGATGCGGTTTACAATACATATTGGTGATTTCGAAATGGACCAGGTAATCCTAGACTTGGACTTTGATGCTAATGCACAGACAAAGAAAACTTGGGAACGAATGGGGAAGCCTATGTTATAGTGGTCGCCAATTCAGTTGTGCATGGAGAACCAACAAAAGATAATTCCAATGGGTCGCCTACATGGAGTAACTATAGATATTGAAGGCGCAAGTGCAGTGGTAGATTTTGAAGTTATTGAGATAGTAGATGACAGTAATCCATACCCAGCATTTCTTGGGATTGAATGGGCCTTCGATATGAACGCAATCATTAATTTAAAGAAGCAAATCATGGTATTTGAAAAGAATGATCTTCGAGTGATTGTTCTGTTGGATCCAAGAAAAGGTGTACGATACATAGAACCAGTCTGTGATTATTATGAAGATGAAGACATTGAGCACATATATAAGATAACTGCGCGAAATGAATATTGGATCAATCCCATTGTAGATGGAAGGATCAACTGGGAGAAAGAAATTTCCTTCCAATCAGATTCAGATGAGGAGTTAGAAAACTAGCATAACAACTTGCATGAGGTCTCTACGTTGTGATGCAATTGGCTTACAAAGTTGCTACACTATATATCTATTGAGGTACGTAAGTTGCCTTATTATGATGGATTAAATGATGTCAATATGTTTCTGGACCATTTTGAAAGGGACGTACTAGAGGAGCATTAGTTCCAGGCCTTAGATATAGTGTTGAGAGCTACGCCTGCAAGATGGTGGGGTACGCACAAGGATAATTTTGTTGATTGGAAGGAATATTGTAGAATCATGCAATTAAGATTTGGCTATGTAAACACCTGACTCATTGAAAAGTTCACAGGAAAGGATGATCCGCATGAACATTTGGCTCTATGGACTAAGGCGTGGGGTGAGGTACCTCAACCAAAGTGAGTGCTTATCCTTATTCATACCTTGGATGTTATCCCAATGAACTGGTACTTAGAGGCGGAGCTGTGACACGAGACTGCTAATTGGGATGTTTTGAAGATGGATTCAAATGCATTGATGAAGCACTTCAGGAGATTAAAGCAACAATCTTCTGAACACTCATAGAGCATATCACTTGCCAGATACAACCTAACTGGAGTACGCAGCAACAACATGCTTTGGAATGTTATAATATTACTACGGAAGAAGGCGATGAGGATCTGCGAAATATTAATATCCTCGAGCCAGAGTCATTGTGAGAAGTTGCTGGACTTGATGTGGAGATCCCTGATATCTCACAAATGGTGAGCACAAAGAAGGTAAATATTGGCTCACAAGAAGAACCAAAATTCGTGAACATTGGCAACTATTGGGATGAAGACACAGTGGATAAGGTTGCTGAATTATTACATGAATATCAAGATTTATTTCCAACTAAGTTCTCTAACTTGAAGGGGATAGTAGGAGATTTGGGTATGATGAAGATCAATCTAAAACCATATGCAAAACTAGTTAAGAAATGTCCATATCGGTTGAATCCCAAATACAAGGAAAAGGTAAGAGAAGAACTCGATAAGATGCTCACAGCAAGAATAATTGAGCCCGTAGAAGAATCATAATGGGTCAGTCCTATGGTGGTCCAGGAGAAGAAAACGAAGGGTGATATCAAGATCTGCATTGATCTGCGGAAGTTAAATGATGCATGTGTACATGATCCATTTCCTATGCCTTTTATAGATGAAGTTCTAGAAAATGTTGGTGGGAAGGAAGCTTATTCATTCACAAATGGATTTTTGGGATATCACCAAATTAAGATTGCACCAAAGGATAGAAGCAAGACTACCTTCGCTACAAAATGGGGGTCTTTCCAATATATAGTCATGCCTTTCGGACTAAAAAATTCTTCCGCGATATTCTCAAGGGTGGTAGTCACAGTTTTGAAGGAATTCATTCATAAATTTTTGGAAGTCTACTTCGATGATTGGACAATGTTTGGTCTAGTCAAGAAGCATGTCTCTAGTTTGCGCCTAATGTTGGATACATGTAGAAAGTATCATATTTCCTTGAATATGAAAAAATGAATTTTTTGTGTACCTTATGGAATACTTTTGGGACATGTTGTGTGTAAGCATGGATTAATGGTAGACCCAGCTAAGGTTGCTGTAATTATCAATTTGGATCCCCTACGAACGTAAAGCATCTACGCGTGACCTTCGGTCATACAGGGTACCACAAGACGTTTATTAAGGTGTACCCGTAGATCACCATGCCCATGGAGAAGCTATTAAAGAAGGATGCTACGTTTTGCTGGGATGACAACTGTTAGAAGAGCTGAGATGTTCTGAAGGAAAAGATGGTTGTGGCACCAATCCTAGTATTCCTGGATTGGAAGAAGGAATTTCATGTGCATGTGGATGCGTCTTGTATAGCATTGGCAGCCATCTCAACTCAACTAGGGGCAGGATATATTAATCACTCGATTTACTTCGCCAATCGAAAACTATCTAAGGTAGAGAAGAACTATTCAACCACAAAGCGAGAAGGATTGGCCATGGTTTATGCACTACAAAAATTCAGGCATTACCTGCTAGGTGCGCACTTTAAAATGTACACGAACCATTTTTCTTTGAAGTACTTAGTCAATAAGCCTGTGTTGGAGGGGGAATCTATAGATGGTTGCTTTGTTTCCATTAATATTATTTTGAAGTGATAGTTAAGCTCGGGAGATTGAATGTTGGACCTGATCACCTCTCTCGGATCGAGAATGGTGAAGAGCCCACTAATATTGATGAAGGGTTACCTGACGCACAACTCTTTGCTGTCAGAGTTGCGGATGAGCATTTTGCAGACATTATTCATTTTTTATCTACTAGCGTAGCTCCTGAAGGTTATACAACACAACAAAAGAAGGAATTAGTTGCCAAATCCGCAGATTTTTCTGTGATTGCAAGACACTTATATAAGATGGGACCGAATGAAGTTCTATGCTGATATGTGCCTAAATATGAAACACAGAATTCTAGCTAAAGCACATGGTGGTGTCACTGGAGGACACTATGCAGGCAAGGCAACTACATAGAAGATTCTACGAGCATGATTATGGTGGCCAACGATACATAAAGATTCTAGGGAGTACTGTAGTGCATGTGATGTGTGTCAAAGGACTGGGATGCCATCGCAAAGGGATGAACTTCCATTAAATACATAAATCACGCTCCAAGAATTTGATAAATGGGCAATTGACTTCGTTGGACCTATTCATCCACCACGAAAGAAGACGGGATCATGTTATATTATCACTGTGACATAGTACTTAACTAGGTGGGTCGAGGCACAGCCTGTGAAGGATTGTAGCGTGACAACTGCTGTGAAGTTTATATTCGAATTTATTCTGTCAAGGTTTGGATGCCTGAAGATTCTGATGAGTGATAAAGGTTCACACTTCCTGAATGAGACAATTGCGGCTTTAACAGAAGAATTCCAGATGTACCATCAGAAGAGTACACCGTATCATCCCCAGGCGAATGGAACTGTCGAATATTTCAACAAGATCTTGGAGAATTCCTAACAAAGGTCTATAATGTTAATAGGAATGGTTAGGATATGCGCATACTGACGGTTCTATGGGCATATAGGACGACCTGTAAGAAATTGACTAGGAAAACACCATTTTGACTAGTTTATGGACAAGAAGCAGTGATGCCGATGGAATATATAGTGCCCAGCCTCAGGATCACAGTAGTAACCGAGCTGAAAGATCACGACGTAATGGAGGAACGCCTCGCGCAACTACTTGCGTCAGAGGAAGACCGCTTTATGGTTGGCTTTCATTAGCAGGTACAGAAAGTTAGAGAAAAGGCGTGGCATGATCGTCACATTAAGCATCGTACTTTCAAGAATGGGGATTTGTTCCTGATATATGGCAACAATTTTACCAAGTTTTCGGGGAAGTTTAAGATGCATTGGTTAGGACTGTACGTGATTAAGGATATTTATGATGGTGGTGCAGTTCAACACGTGAAGCTAAATGGGGAAGTGTTTCCTGGCAGGATTAATGGGAGCATATTGAAGGTTTATAGGGATGATCCCACCCCTATGCAATGACTACATGACAACATGATAGTCATAGTGCTTCTGGCAGTTTAAAGAGAGCGTAGGACTATAAACTACTATGTCAAGAAAAAATTCTATCGAAGGAGGAGGGTTGTTTAGGAAGATGGCACAAGTGGAAGCTACGACAAGGTAGCTGCACCATAAGGAGGGGTCCCGTGCAGCCTCCCAAAAAGTGATGTTGGAACAAATACAATTGATTTGACAATGATTTTTCTATTAAAAGGAGCGAGGGAAATGCATTTAAGGAGCATATCTATGAAAATTCACTACCAAAAACGCATTAATGAGGGAGATATGGAGGGAATCAAGTGGTTTGAATTCAAAAAAGGCTCTAAATATGGCATATGGCTCCACATTTAGACACTTTTCTTTCAGAGAGCTTATTTTGTAATTTTACGCCTATGTGTGAGCCGAGAGAATTTTGGGATGTTTGAGTGGAACTGGGCAGAATTGAAGAAGGAATTCTTGCAGAGAGGGCTTGGATATATCATGACTTCAGCACTGGCTGTCCATACTATGATGCTAAGCTCCCCTATAAAGTAGCTTGCTGCCTTAGCAGTAAAAACTAAGAAGTAGAAAATGGTAGAGAATATGTCTCCAATTCCTTCAACGACTTGTGTGCAAAGGAGGGCATTAAGAGAGAATTGATAGCACCCGATAAGCTTCAGTAGAATGAGGTGGTTGAGAGGAAGAACTGTAGTATTGTTGTAGCATCCAAGGCCATGTTATATGATCAGGGACTGCCTATGTTCTTGTGGGTGGAGGCATGCAAGACTGCAGTATTTCTGCAGAACAAGAGTCGACACAGGGTTCTTGGACGAGTTACACCAGAGGAAGATTTCATAATAAAGAAGCCTAATTTTTCACATTTCAATATCCTTGGCACAAAATTTTATTGCCATGTGTCCAAAGATAGCAGAAAGAAGTTGGAGCCCACATCAGAAAAGGGTATTTCATAGGATACAGTGAGACAACTTAGGCATATAGGGTGTATCTACCAGGACTCAAGAAGATTTTTCTCATGTGAGATGTGGGGTTTGAGGAGTCTAAAGCTCTAAGGGAGTTCTTAGAGTGGGATCATGTTGATATATAGAGTGGCCGAGAAGGAGATTTATATGGAGCAGCCAGTGGGGTTTGAGAATTTCAACAAAGGAACATGTGTGCAGCCTAAAGAGATCTCTTTATACGTGTGTGCAACCTGAAGAGATCTCTTTATGGGCTCAAGAAAGATTCAAGAGCATGGTACACTTATATTGACAACTACCTTTAAGGATTGGGCTTTACTAAGAGTGAGGAAGATTCCAACATATACTACATCATGGTTGGAGGGATTTTTCTCATTCTAGTGCTCTATGTTGACGACCTTATATTGAATGGAGTAGACAACTTGATCCAGGATTGCAAGGAGGACCTTTCAAGGGAGTTTGAGATGAAGGATATGGGGCTTATGCACTATTTCCTTGGCTTAGAGGTTTGGGAGGGTGATGGTGAGATCTTCGTGGGACAGTGGAAGTGCACTATAGATATTCTCCGAAGATTTCATATGCAAGATTGCAGGCCCATGGTCATGCATCTAGTCACAAATTAGAGGAAGGTGGATGCTAGCAGAGTAGAGAAAGTGGACGCTATAGTATATAGGAATCTCATCAGGTCCTTGATGTATTTGGTCAACACATGACCTGATATTTGGTTTGCATTCAACCAACTAAATCAGTTCATGATGGAACTGACCAGAGTTCATTGGGTTGGTGCGAAACATGTTTTGAGGTATCTCAAAGGCACAATGGATTATGGATTGTGGTACAGATAGGTTGATGGAGTGAGGCTTGAGGGCTTCACAGATACAGATTGGGTAGGGAGTTCCACATATTGGAAGAGTACTTCAGGAGGTGTCTTCAGCATTGGAGTAGCAGTTGTTTCTTAGTATAGTAGGAAGTAGAGATCAATTGCACTGAATTCAACATAAGCCAAGTACATGGCTACTAGTTTGGCAACATGCAAGGTGATTTGGATGAGGAAGTTTCTTGTGGGACTTTTCAAATAGGGGATGGATCCTACTGTGATACACTTTGATAATCAAAGTTGCATCAAGCACTCTAAGAACCTATTATTTCATGATCACTCCAAGCATATTGAGATTGGATATCATCATCTCAAATATTGTGTGTAGAAATGAACAGTGAAGCTACCATACATTCCAACATAAGAGAAGACAACATATATCTTGTCCAAGGCATTGGAAAGAAGTAATTTTGTTCATTTCATAGATAAGTTGGGAGTTGTACAAAATACCTTCCTCGCTAAGAGGGATTATTGAAAATATTAGCGAGAGAATGTCTTCTTGACTCATGCCTTAGTCAAGAAACGCCACTATCAGTCCTTCCTTTAGCATGCACAAATTAGTGGTGTTAGGATGAGTTCATGGAGTAGTTAATTCATGTGTGGATTTGGAGGAGTATTTTAGAGGAATTCTAATAGGCAGTTCGATTTTGGGATAAGACGAGTTGGGAGCTTTAGTTTCAACTGAGGAAAATATTAGTTATAACTCCAAGTTATGAGTGGAGAGAGTTCAATTCGAACTCAGTTAACTCATCAATCACAATTATTGTTCTAAATTAGTACTTTCAAGAATTAGCATGATCGAAATGCCTAAAAGGAGGACGAAGGAACAACTTGTATCGTTATTGAGTTATCAAGAATTGTGTGTGAGCTTCTTGTTTGTGGTGTGCACATTATTCAGTACCAAGTGCAAATAGATTGGGGGATTTCTGCTAGAAAATAAGAGGCCCTCACTCATGGGTCTCTGTAATTTAAGACCATGATGGAAATGTCAACAATACAATAATTACCAGTGATATGGAACATGGGAACAATTTTTTGTGTGCTAGAATTTGTGTTGAAATGGACTTCTCAAAAGGCCTCTATGAGGTGATTTAGCTAAATTTGAATGGTTGGTCTCATCTCCAAGTTTTGGATTACAAATAGGTTCCTTTAAAGTGTAATCTATGTCATGAGTATGTGTTGGAAATAATGAGAGGGGTTGAATCATTATTTCTTTCAATTGTTATATTATCCAAGTTAAGATCTAATCTCAAGATAAACTAGAACACAAGTGGTATAACAAAAAACAATAATTTAATTAATGAATATAATGAGGACTCCAATCCTCTTTTTCAAAAAATTCAAGCTCCAAATTGTACAATGAAATCTCTAACTTCTTCAAGGCTCACAACTTGAATGAGGACTCCAACCCTCAAACACAAATTTAGGCACCAACATGATCTATATGAGGACACCAATCCTCACATGCTCCAACCTTCAAAACTCTACCAAAAATAGTTCCAAAATACTTCCTTCAAATTATCTCTGAAGGCTTCTCTAAGGATAACTTCCAAGGTGGTCCAAAAATTATTTAAAAATTAATCAATGTTTGTTCCAAAAACACTTAAAAATACACCTCAATGTCTGATCCAAATTTTGATTCAATAGGTTTCTAGAATACTCCAAAATACTATTCCAAAAGTATTCAAGAATGCTCCAAAAAAGGGTGCACCAAAGTGGTCACAGGACTGATCCAAATGGGATGCACCAAAGTGGTTACCGGAATACTCAAAACACTTCAAAGAATGCTCCAAAAGGGTTGCACTAAAGTGGTTATAAGACTACTCCAAAATACTTCAAAGAATGCTCCAAAAGGTTTCCCTAAGAATGCTTTCAAACTAGCTCCAAGTCTACTCCAAAAGGGTCTCCAAGTTCTGATCAAATCAAACCTCAATATCAGTCACCCATAAGCCCAAAATTTGTGCCAATACGGGATTGAACTTATTCTTCAAAATAAGTCCAAAATATGTTCACAGGGCCAAGTTTCATAGTGCCGAATTTTGTCACAGGGGGTCGAATTCTACAAGCCCAAATTTTCCATAGGAAGGTTGAATCTGATTTGTTGGGGTTGAACTTCAGGGAGAAGTATGGGTGTTTGGATAGGCTTAATTCAATATCTTAAAAAGGTTGTATTTGATATCTCATAGGTGTTGAGTTTTGTACAATATATCACTCCAAAATATGCTCCAAAACCATAACAGAAAACCTTTGAGTGTTGGATGTGTTGTCATTGAGCTCAACCCTAATGCTTGACTAAGTTTGACTTTGACTGCAACACCAATCATTGATGTTGAATTATTAATGAATGCTTCTTATAATTATCTAGAATACATCAAGTTGGAATATCCAGTGCTAGATGGTTGAAAACCCAAGTATTAGGGTTTGGGTTCCATAGATTAAGGTCATACCCCAACTTTGTCAATGGTTTTTAAAGAGGAAAATCATTGAGTTTGTTTTGTACATCCACATCATTGGATTCTCATTAGAAAGATGTTTTTGATCGTATGTGGTACATCGTGAGAGGTCTCCTGTTTTGAGAGATATTCAAGTTTGAAGTAGAAGAACCTAGTTTCTAGGCTAAAACCCTAAAAGGTAGCCATATTGTTCCCACACCATGGTAAAAAGTCAAAGCAAATCTAAATGAAGAAGAATATTGAAAATTCATAATTTTAATTTTAATTAGTTATATATTAATCATTGAATTATAAACCAAAAAAAAAAGGAAAAGAAAAGAGGGCTTCTTGGAAAATCATGCAATATGGATATGGAATGATAAGCATGGTTGAAAATAATATAATAATAGTAATAATAAAACAAAACAAGAATTGGATTTATGATAATATGGATGTGGTTCTGTAAAGATATTATTTGGATATATTGACATCAGCCCTGCACTTATTTTAATGACTCAACTATTCAACATTATCAAATTGAATATAGTTGGATGGTCGACTATCCAAATAAACTAGCTAAACCAAACCTTTATAAACACATTGTTTCCTTTGCTAAGGAATGTGAATCTAATGAAATCTCTTGACCAAAAATGTAATCGCACTCTTTGAAATTATTCAAACCTGGTAAGCAACGTTTAATTTTTGAAGGTCGAAGTTGCTGAAAAACTCAAGGATCATGACAGCGCTATAACATACAATTTTGGGTTACCTTTTGCTCCTTGGATTTTTTCTTTGGCACAAGGGCATCGTTTTAGTTTTATCTGGGTCCTAGATCTTAGGTTCACTACTTATTCTTTACAGGTGATAAAGGCATTAAAATTGAGTGACATTCTATCACCACATTCCTGAAACTGACCATTGAAATTTTATCCTTGTCATAGAACTACAAGAAGGATATCTGGCTTATCCTTGAAAATTTATGTTGCGGATTTATTAAAACATCAAAAGTGGCTATATGGAACCTCGGCCATATGGAGTGGCATTGCATCTAGCAAGAGGCTTGAAGAAGGGCATTAAAATTCTGAATTGTAGGTGTCTTTCAATGTTTGAAGAAGTATCCAAACTTGAGTAAAAGAATGATCTTTGTAAGAAGAATACCAATCCAATCTCCAACGACTAGAAAAAAGTTTAATCCTCCTTGTGTGAGTAATCTCAAAATCTTTACGAAATTTCATTTGTGATCAATTGAACTATCAATAATTGTATCTTCTAAAAATAAGTGCAATCATTGCCTGCCATAATCTTCTAAAGAGGACCAAGGGCTTCATGAAATTATCCAGGGTTTCGACTTTCACAAGAGTTGAATTGTGAGTCGCATAGGTAATAAGTTGTAACTCTTTATATATATCTATATATATATTTCAAATTGTGGCTAGAGATGCATGTTGTAAATTTGGGCATGGGCATATAGTATAGAGTTGGAATCTCTACTTTATTATTTTAATAATCTTTTTTGTCGCATAATTAGTGGGCAAGGTTATTTAAAAGGAATCAAATTGTAGAACATTCATTTCAATAAAGGGTTCTAAAAGTCCTTATTGAATGAGAAATACGTTGACGCATAAGAAGTCTTTATGATGATTGGATTTCTCACTACTAGGGCTTGTGAGAAGGTTATAAAGGAGTATTATGACAGTGAGAGTTTCAGTGTGAAGAAGTCTTTGACTAACAGCTAAGGTTTTAGTGTTCTTTACCTATTTATGCTATAGTGAAATATACAAGACCTTGTGATAGTTGTATTTGACTATGATACTTATTGATGCTTGTGGGATAGTGACAGTGTTATTGTTCATGTGATATAGCAATGGTACAATAATAGTAACTTGGTAGTGACTTGAGATATAGGTTTTGTCAGTAGCACATGACTTGATAGTGATTTGACACATATAGGCATATAATGATTTGATATATAGTTTTGACATTGATACACACAAGGACATTGACATGACAATGTCTAAGTGAGAGTGATATGTTTTATATCACAGTGGTCCGTGACAGATTAGTGACAGGAACAACATTGTATGACAATCTAGAAGGTGCTTCATAGCCATAACTAAGAAAATTATAAAACATTTTTTCATAACCTTCCTTGGGAAAAGTTTGAGATAGTTGTGAGGTGGTCATATGGATGACCTAAGGCATATAGGATTGTGCCATCATTGGACATCAACGCTTAGTACTTGTAGCATCATTATGAGTAGTTTAGTACAGTGAAGTGATTTGATGACTGCTTCATGAGCATATGATTGCCTATATATACATGAGAAGTGCAATATAGTGACCATCCCAGGTGAAATTGTTGCAACAGAGTTTGTACAGATTGGTTTTATAGATGTATAGTGATCACCGTGATTGGTTAAAGCATCATAATCAATTAGAGCAACATTGTGTAGTGATCAGTGATTAGTGGTTAACATTGTAGTGATCAGATTGAGCAGGGTTGTGCAGTGTGATTAGTATTGTGCATTGATCAACAGTGTAGTTGAAGGACTTGACAGTAAATTCATCTTGAGTAGAGAATCATTCCCTTATCTAGTATATTCTTATATTGAATCAGATAACAGGGCGACCAGTCATAAAATTATGAAATGTGGTTTTTTGGATCTTTAGGGTGATTGGAGTCACCTTTAGGTTGTGGCCTGAGAACACTTCAGGGTGGCAGGGTGGTGTTAGGGTAGGTCATAACCTACATAGGGCGTTGGCGTATCCTTTCAGTTGGAGCTGATAAATTACAGGGGAACGAAGCATCCTTCCAACAACATCTTGTAAACAAAGTGTTGGGGAACTCGTCAAGTTGTGGTCTGACTTCTAAGGCATTGGTGCATACTTCCAGTTGCATCAGGTTATTAGGGTGTAGTGTTATCCTACAGGTTGTACTCTGTAAATTAGGGGATTGGATCCTCCTTTAGTTGTGGTTGAAAACTTGATGTAATTAAGTTTCTTTTAACAGAGAGAAGGCAATTACTAAGAAGCATTTGGTGGCTTTTTACCTGGAGGGTGTTTTCAACCTAAAAATCTTGTGTCTACTATTTTATCTTTTTGCATTATTGTATGGTGTTGTTTACCATTTTTTCTATCTGACACTGAATTATAATAATATTGTTGAAGTTTAACTAATGGTATGAAAAGGATTAATAAAGTGTTAATTGCTAAGAAATATTGATTCACCCCCCTCTAAGTATTTCCAACAATTGGTATCCAAGCAAGTTCCTTCAGTAGCATCTTAACAGATGAAAGGTAGATCTCAGAGTACAGAAGAAGAAATTCATCAAGTGTTCAAAGGAAGTTTCAAGTACTACAATAGTTTCCAAATTTGAAGAAAATCAATATTCTATACCAACTCCTGAATTTTATGAAGATAATTACTAGATATGGGAATCTAGAATGGTATTCCATCTAGAAGCTCGTGATGTATGGGAATTTTTTTGTTTCTGGAGACACATCTACCAACGAAGCTAAAAGGTATAATACGAAAACCATGAATGTCATTTTTAATGTGCTTCTAGATCCCATAAAAGCAAAATGTGGTCAATGATCAACGTCCAAAATTATTTGGGAAAGTCTCCTTAATCTCTACCCAAATAAGCATGCAGGTCAAGATATAGATGTTGATAATCATGTGAATCCTGATATCAAGGAATCAAACAATGATGATAGTGAATAAGTTGAAGAAATGAGTGAAATCGAATTTCAAAATGAAGTTGTTAGAGTTATAAAGGAACTCAAGAGTGAAAAGGAAAGGGATAAATTTCTTAAAGAAGAATTGGAGATAGCAAAAAAACATGTCGGAAGACTTGATAAGAAAAATGAAGAATCAGAGGAAATTATTAGCAGCCTTAGGATCTAGTTAAAAGAAGCCAGAAAATTTAAAGAGTTAGAGAATCGTACACTCAAAGAAGAAGTTTTTATATTGAAACTCCAAATATAGGAAGCAGAGCAGAAAGAGAAAGATTTAGAAACTCAATTAACAGAATATAGTAAAAGATATGTATTTTAATTTGATCAAAAGCAAAAGGAATTGGATATAAATATTGCAGAAGTAGATAGGTTGAAGAAGGAAAATGGAAGGCAGAAGGAACAGATACAAGTTACCAATATAGAAGCAAAAAAGGTCGCTCTTCTAAGCTACAAATAGAAGAAGAAAAAAGAAGGCAAATCTTGAAAAGTCAGTTTCAAGAAGACCTTGCTCAAAAGAAAGAATAACTTGACACAACCCTTAATGAAGTCAACAAGTTCAAGGATTGGAAAAAGGAACATTTGCAGGTTATTGACATGAAAGATCAAGAATTGGCCCAGTTGAAGATAAAGGCAGAAGAAGCAGGTAAAGCTCCATGTGACGAAGGCACAAGCTCTAAATCTTTGCAAAATTAGGATGAGGAAAAGACTGAGAATATTGCAGCTTCAAAGAATGATGGTGAAGCAGTCAAGGACAAAGGACAATGAAAGACTACACCATTGCCTTCAAAGAAGAACAAATATAGAAGACCAGTCAGGTATGCTTATTCATTTAATGGTTATTGTTTTTCATGTATTAACTACGGATACATGGCTAGGGATTGTGAATTTGTTGATAGGTACAATTATTAAAGACCACCACCTCTAAAGAAGAATGAATCCAAACAGGATAACTTATCTTGGTACGCTTTTTTATTTAATGCTTATTGTTTTTAATGTACTAACTATAGACATATGGCTAGGGATTGTGAAATTTTTTATAGGTACAATTACTAGAGGCATCCACAAAACCCTAGAAGCGAGTTTGCAGCATCACAAGATAGGTTCCATGATGATTTTGTCAACAAAACGTACATGCCATATGGGCCAAACACTAAATGTTTCAAATGCCATAACTATGGTCATATAGCTCGCATTTGCAGATACTAGATGGAATCTTCTATGGATGACATTGAATGTTTCAAATGTCATAATTATGGGCACATAAATCGAGAATGCAGGTACAAGAACATCTGGAAAGAAAAACAAGAACAAGAAGAGCAGATAAGAAAGTCTCATTAGTCATGCTTTCAGGGTTCATAAGAGAAAAAGGTCATGGGAAATCAGTAGATACATCAGATGATGACACAAGTCAAGATGGTTCGATGGGTGACGCATTATTTTGAAAGATATCACTCATCAACTTCTTGAATTTTGAAGAGGGGGAGTCTATGTAGTAGTTTGTGGCACAGGTCTACCATTTATAGATAGACAACATGGACATAAAAGCAGCTTCAGGATAGATGTGTCAAATTCATAACAGGTTTAGGGGGAGAAGAACATTCAAAGGATCATAGGTCCAAAGGGATCATAAATGTTAGAAGAAAGCTTCTTGTCAAGGGGAGCACATACAGGTTACAGGTCCACAGGGAGTAGGAAAATTGTCATGGGGAGTCACCCTTTTTCATTGATGTCAAAGGGGAGAGAAATCATGAGAAGGAGATTGAAATCACGAGAAAATGAAAGCATGAAGTCAGGGGGAGTTGTACTCGTAGAAGGAGTATGTGTGTTTTTATCAATGACAAAGGGGAAGATTGTTGGATGATGTTGTCATTAATGACAACCCTAAGGTTTGGTTGGGTTTGACTTTGACTGCAATACCAGTCATTAATTTCAAATTATTAATGAACGCTTCTTAAATTTTTCTAGATTGCATCAAGTCGGGAGCTCCATTGTTGGATGGTTGAAAATCTAGGTCTTAGGATTGGTTTCCTTGGACTAAGGACATACCCCGACATTGTTGAGGGTTTTTTAAGAGGAAAATCATTGAGTTTGTTTCAGAGATCCATATCATTGGATTCTCCTCGGAAATATGCTTATGATGGTATGTGGTATGCCTCAGGTGGTCTCCAAGTTTGAGAGATATTCAAGTTTGAAGTAGAAGAACCCAGCTTCTGGGTTGAAACCCTAGAGGGTAGCCATATGGTTGCCACACCATGGTAAAAATTCAAAGGAAATATAAATGAAGAAAATTACTAAAAATAATAATTTTAATCTTAACTAATTATATAATTAATTCTATATTAATCATTAAAGTATAAACCAAAAAAAAAGGAAAAGAAAAGAGGGTTTCTTGGAAAATCATGCAATACGAATATGGAATGATAAGAATTGTTGAAAATAATAATAATAATAAGGGGGATTTATGATAATATGGATATGGTTCCATAAAGATATTATTCTGATATATTTGGCATCGACCCTGCACGTATTTTAATGACTCAATGATTCAACATTATCAATTTGAATATAGTTGGATGGTCAATTGTTCAAATAAACCAGCTGAACCAAACCTTTATAAACACATTGTTTCCATTGCTAAGGAATGAAAATCTAATGAAATCTCTTGACCAAAAATGTAATCGCACTCTCTGAAATTATTCAAATCTGGGCAGCAACGTTTAATTTTTGAAGGTCAAAGTTGTTGAAAAACTCAAGGATTGTTCCCTACGGCTCTACAACATACAATTATGGGTTATCTTCTGCTCATTGGATTTTTTCTTTAGCACAACGACATCATTTTGGTTTTATCTAGGTCTTGGATCTTGGGTTCACTAATTATTCTTTGTAGGTCACAAACGCATTAAAATTGAGTGAAGGTCTATCACCACATTCTTGAAATTGACCATCAAAATTTTATCCTTGTCATAAAACCACAAGAAGGATATTCAACTTATCCTTGAAATTTTTTGTCACGGCTTCCTTAAAATATCAAAAGTGGTTATCTGGAACCTCAGCCCTATGGAGTGGCATTGCATCTGATAAGAGGCTTGAAGAAGGGAATTAAAATTTTGAGCTCTAGGTGTCTTTTGGTGTTTGAATAAGTCTCCAAGCTTGAGTAAAAGAACGATCTTTGTAAGAATAATATCAATCCAATCTCTAATGGCTGGTGTTGTACATTAGGTTAAAAGATCCCTCTGTGTTTCGTGACATGGACTAACCACCTCTTGTGGATCCTAACTTTAGCAATAGTAGAGGATACTAATGTCTATGGGTTTTGGTCTAACGAAAATTGTGATTCCAACAAGTGGTATCAGAGTGGCATGTCTAGAGTTTGAAACTCACATGCCTCGTGTTGAGGGGGGGAATTGTTGGACATTGGGTTCAATGCTCCTTGTGTGTTTCACGACATGGACTAACCGCCTCTCATGGATCCTAACTTTGGCAATTGTACATAGACTAATTCCTGCAGGTTTTAGTCTAATGGAAATCGTGATTCCAACATTAAGGGCCAGAACAATATAGAAACCATAAATTTCTCTATTTGACTCTTCCATCCTTAACTAAATTTCTTCTTTATTCATCTATTACAAGTTTGAATTACCTTTCTTATTTATCATCTCCATGAGTTGATATCACCTCAATTTTTGGTCGAAGACTCTTTCATTCATATAGGTTGGGTTACCCAAAACAAGGCCAACCTATCATTTAATCTTGAAGATGACATGATTAATTAAATCAGATCTGACTAGACAGGGGAAGTTCGACCATGTCTTCGACAGGTACACATCACTTCCCTCAAAACTTTTAATCAATGGTGCCAATGAAATGATGAACTTTAATCAACGAATGAATGTCCTCGCATTTATCTATGCTACTAATGAGTCATCTCTATGTTGGTGCAAATATTTTATTCAATTCTAATCTATGAGAAAAGGAAAACCCAAACCGAAATAGATGCTTCCAAATTCATATAGTTCTCTTCTTCGCTAGAATATCAACTCCTCAAACTATATGTCCTTTAAATGATCTCTCCCTCAAGTTCTACTCTCCTCTCATGACCATCCTCATCTTGCAGTTTCCAGCAGGAAACTCATCATACATTGTAAGGTGTCATTAAAATAAATGCTCTTTGATATTCCATACAGAATAATCAAGTGGTCTATCCAATCAATTACAGAAAACGTTGGTTATTTCATGATGAGCGTATGTACTCAAACACATAGCCCCATTGTTCTCATGAGTATGCCAAGACAATATCTTTTTAGAGAGACCATCTTCAGTCCACTAAAGGTTGTTGACATAGTTATTAGTTCCCATGGTATTGTTATTGCTTAAGTGATATACTAATCATATAAATATCATTGTTGGTTATGTTAAGGCTTGAGACTTTTTTGTAACTCTTTTTTACTCTATCCCCTTAATCCTCATTGTGTATGCTCCGGAGTTTCATTCCCATTCATAATATAACTTGAGCCTTGTCCTTGCTTGCTATCAATGAAAATATCCCAACAATCTCCTCCTTCGTCATTGATGACAACGCTTCTTCATTCTCTTCGGCCTTTCTCCATTCTCTCCTCCTTTTACATCATTGAAAAAGGGTAACTCCCCCTGTCACCTACTCCCCTTTTCTTTCTCTTCTTTTCTTTTTTTATTAAGGACTACTCCAAACAGTTCTTTCAGTGGTTAAGGTGGTCAAACCCCTTCCATGCTTTTGTTGTGATCATTATTACATCAATTGCAGCACCAAAGCATTTTTTGTTGAATTCAATAAGATGTTTCTACTACCACCTCCACCAAGTCCAACAAGAAGACAATTTGTAGCTATTAGTTGTCGTTGCATTGTACAAAATCTTACAAGATCATCCATAGGAAATATTATATCTCCAAGTCTAGAAATTTGTTGTTTTTGTTGTAATTAATCTAGTTCAATTATAGTTTATAAACAAGGAAATGCAGTCCCTAGATTGTTTACAAGTGAAATTCCTTTAGTTCTTCCAATGTTTTTATTACTACCAAGGCCTGGAAGAGAGGCAAATTAGAGCATTCCAAAGTGATTTAGACGTAGCAGACTTAGGCCTATTTAATTTTCCCATAATTATTTCTTGACATATTGATTTAAGAGTACAAGCACACAGTTGACCAGATTGAGCAAGAACTTTCAAATCACCAATTCCATCCACTTATCAAATAAAAGCAAATGAAGATTATCTACCTCTTCCAAATGCATTTCACATGCTACCTTGCTGACTAGCCATGCCACTAAGCCTTTTCAAGTATAGTCCATACTTCTGTAGATGGCTTGCAACATTTTCTTGTGTCAATCCTTAAATATTCATAAATTCCATATTCACTTTGAAATAACTTTGTTTATTCCCAATGTATTAACAACATTGACAATTTGTTCATGCAACTCCACTACTTCCTTGGAAATTTTGTCAAAAACTGAGCTAGCACAAATCCATTTGGATAAAGAATTGGAGAGCTCCTATGAGCTGTTTCAAATTCCTCAAATTCTTCATCAAGAGCCAAGCATATACCAAGAAGATTTTTGAATGACTAGGTCCAACACTACCAAATATAAGTACCATGTATATTCAACTGCTTCAAAGATAACATTAATATTATTAGGAATCATTCTTGATGAGTGATTGCCCATCCTATGAAATGAAGTGTTCTACTTAAGTAAGGTATAACTTGATCATTCATTGTCCTTTGCAGAATTTCATCCCCCATAGTAATGAGTAAAGATGCCGATACACTATTCTCATAGGATGCAAGATTTCTCAGGTCATGGGATCCTCTGGGAAATTTCTAGTGTATTTTCTTAGTGTGCCAATGCTACTACATATTATCCATGTTGTTTTTCCAAAATATTGGATTCTAGGATAGAACCTTAAACCGTTGATGCTACCAATCCAAGTATCATAACAAGACTACTTTGCACAGTGGAATAATATACAACAATAAATCTACTAGTGCACCAAACATACACAATTTTTTACAAATTTATACAATAACCCAACTTCATTATATTAATCAAACTGATAATACAACATTTTAGGGCTCATGTACCAGGGATAATGGCCCTCATACATCCACTGATACAATACAAAAACAACTAGGGCTTGGTGTCAGTCCTTTGACAACCAATCTACCATGAACAAAGTACATTGATCGTCTAACTAATGTAGAGCTCCTCACAACTGCCTTGGTTGTACCTTGTACACATATGTCTGGTCCTTCAGCTCCCGATCTATAGCAACACAACTCTATCTCTATCAATGAACTAGCTCCATCAGGTCACTAAACTCGACTCCACCTACTCTCACATCGACCATTATTCCTTCAACACATCAACACATTGAGACTCTTGTCGAGTTGTTCACAACTCCATTTGTGAAAAACTCTCAATTGCCTACTATTGCTCCTCATCTCTTTTGGGACTTTTTTCCCACTAGCTCCTTCCTATGCTACCCAATGAAGACACACTTAGGGTTGGAAGGCTTCCCACTATAACTATCGAATGTCCTTCTCCAACAATTAACTTAGGGCATGGAGGAGTACCAAGCTTTTGTTGTAGATGCCCTTCTCCACAAGGCAAGTCGAGGGCCACAAACTTCTCATGGCTTATCAGACCTATGATCTCTTCTTTTGCCACTTTTAACAATCCCTTAGTCCTTCAAGAGACTTTTTTCCTAGCGCTTGAAGAAAGCCTCTACAACCCTCCACAAATTGTTCTTTAGGATGCTCCAACATTTCCACTTCTAGTAGGCTTAAAGTCCTTCTAGATCATTGCACTTAGGGCCAACTTGGTCCACTCTCACACTACCCTCAAATAGTCCACAAGCGTCCAATGCAATTTCCTCTCTATTGTAGCAACCACTCAATGGTTAGGGCATCCAACTACTCTGATTACCTTTCCTCTTGGCTACTAACAGTCTTCCACAATCTGTCCAACTTGGACACTACATCCTCTATCAAACCATCTACTCAAGAAGATGACCAACTATCATGCAACCTCTTGTTGCTCTTCTTGACATTGGTATATGTGAAATTGTTGATTTGATTTACTTCCAGGATGTATTAATCACTGTCCAACTAGGACCTCCATCAAATCTTATCCAAACTAGGATCCACCACCTAGCAACAATGCAACTACAAAACACCATAAACATAGTACTTTTATGCCCATTGTTTTGGGTATGTTCCTTTTGTTATTGGTTTCGGTCTGGTTATGGATAATCACCAATCATATTCAGCCCTAATCTTCTGCTCAAACATCTTCCTTACAGCTACGGCTACCTTCTTGTGTGGCTCCTCTTCACTTCGTTGGCCAGTAGGGCTACTTCCAGCCAATTGTATAAACTCACATCCCTTCTCCAAGCAAGTATCTAGGGCTCATCCCTCCTTCAAGATTCAGTATAGGTTTGTGGCCTTATTATTAGAGGTATGCCCATAAGAATATTCCAAAAACATGCCCAAATAGTCCACAAGCCACCTTCTCCTGCTTAGCCCTGCTACAAGGTCAACTCGACATCTATACAGTCTTGGAAAAGGCTTTAGAACTTGTACTCTCCTCCTTTTCTTAGTTTCTCTTGATCTACAGCTAAATAGAGATCATTTTTGTAGTGTGAGTTGATCTTGTGTTTTTCTAGGATGTGTGCTCAAAATCCCCCAACATGACCCTTATTTATATCCTTCTCAAGGGCTCCAAAGATCTGCCCTTATGGCCTTGTGAAACTGTCATGAGGCCTCCTAACAGCTAGGCAACCTGTTCTCTCCTTGTGCAAGCCCAACAGTGACATAAATAAATTCATATATCATGATAGAGACCTTTGATTTTGATGATTTTCATTTCTCCTGGTTGCTCTAGAGGCCCTCTATTATCTCCATTGGTCAAACCATCAATCCTCATCACAGTTTCACACCCACATGCTTGAGTGCAAATCCCACAGGCTTGGGTTCTTAGCCCACAAACATATTTGTGTGCCCATTCCTCTAAAACCCTCTAGTATAGGGTTTGGGGTACCTCCCAAGCCAACAATCTCAACACTCCAGCGACAAATGATCTATTTGCTTCAACCTTTAGCTCATTGCACTGAGCTAATGACCTTTGTTTATGTTCTTCGTCTATCATGGCATCATCATAGCTATCTCTATCTTTGATATGTGCAGAGACTAAGGGGACTTCTTCTTGTTATCTTCTCCAAACCTTGGTAGGATTTTCATTTAACTTTTTATTTTTTATTTGCTTAGTATCCGACTTCATTCTACTTCTACAATCTTATGTTATATGTCCAACATTAGGACTTTGATAGCATTCTCTCTTGAATAATGAAGCAATTGAGCCATAATTTATGTTGCCATAGCAATTTGGGATTTTGTCATGTCTACCTACAGGTTTACTTCTAGGGTTTTGATGATAACTTTTATAGTCATTTTTGAAGTATGATTTATAATCTCTACCTCTATGACAGAAATTACTGCATGAATAATAGTAACTAGAGAATATGGTCTTATACCTAGATGAGAAAACCTTACTTAATGGTTTTCTGAAATTGTTTTGCCTTGGAGGAGGTTCAATCCTTGGTTGATTCTTATTTTTAATTGAATGGAGAGAATATTCCTTAAGGTCATAACGTTTAGGAAAGGGAGCATTTGCAACATGCTTTTGGCTTTAATTTTAATTTGGCCTTTGGAGAATGATGACATCGATTTCAAGTTTCTTATTTTAATTTAGTCTTTGGAAATTCACCTGTATAACTGAGTCCCCTTTTGTTAAACAATGATCTGTGATGGCTAATAATGTCATCAAATGATTGAGAACTCTTTAGGTTCTTGCATAACTTGTCAAATTCATTTTTCAATGAGATAATTTCTTCTTCAAGTTTCTCGTAGCCTTGTTTTTTCTTTAGCAATTGTATCTTTACTACTTCTTCCATTTTGTTTACTTCTTCTAGCTAAGATGTTAGTGAGATGATTTCTTCTTCATGTCTCCTTTCTTGTTGACCAAATTTTTCCTCAAGCTTGTTAAAATCCTCAGATCTTTCCTCTAATTGGAATCTTAGAAGGACAATTTCATATCTTGTATTATCAAGTTCATGATTCTTTTCTTCAACATGTTGTATATGCTTCTTCAGTTCTTCATTTTCTTTTCTCAATATATTTACTTCTTCTAGAGCATCCACAAGCTCTACTTTAGGATCTACTTCAGCCTCTACTTTAGAGTCTTCTTTATCCTCATATTTTTTCATATTTTTGGTCCCTTCATCTATTTCCTTTAATTCATGATCATCTTTGTGCTCTTGTTCCACATACTCTAGTTCTAGTTTAGTAGATGCAAAGATAGATTCTCCATAGAGTTTTTTTAGTCTTTCCCAAGGACCTTTAGCTGAAGAACATTGACCCACCTTGATTTTTACAGAATCTGATAGACTACACAAGATTTATTTCATCGCTTTTGTATTCTTTTGACTCCTTTGTGGTTGTGCTTCCAATAACAATTGATTCCCCGACTTCACATACGAGAGCCATAAAAAAGAACCACATTCGTGAGTTCCATAATACATAGTTTGCTTAATCAAACTAAGGGAGCTTTTCCAACTTGATTGAATTCTAATTCCACAACTGAGGAGGATGTATATTTAGAAACTTTGGAGGCTTTCCTTATTGACCTGGTCATTTTCTCTAGGGAATCTTCCTTCTAGTTGTTAGGATAAGATTGAAATAATTGGCTCTCATACCAATTGTTGGAAATACTAAGAGGGAGGTGAATGAGTATTTCTTTCAATTTTTATATTATGCTAGTTAAATTTTTATTTCAAGTTAAACCAAAATACAAGTTGTAGAAAAAAAAACAATAATTTTATTAATGAAGATAATAAGGACTCCAATCATCTTTTGCAAAAATTGAAGCTCCAACCTGTACAATGAAATCTATAAATTATTCAAGGCTCCAACCTTGAATGAGGACTTCAATCCTCAAACACAAATATAGGCACCAACCTGGTCTTAATGAGGACACCAATCCTCAAGAGAAAATTCAGTCACCAACCTTATCTATATGAGGACACCAATCCTCGCAAGCTTCAACCTTCAAAACTTTACCAAAAATAGTTCAAAAATATTTTCTTTAAATTCTCTACAAATTCTTCTCTAAGGATAACTTCCAAAGGTGGTCCAAAAACTCTTCAAAAAAATTTCAAGATTTGTTTCATAAACACTTCATAATACACCTCAATGTCTGGTCCAAATTCTGCTTCAATAGGTTTCTAGAATGCCCCAAAATATTGTTCCAAAATTCTTCATGAATGCTCTAGAAAAGGTTGCAACAAAGTGTTTGCAAGATTGCTCCAAATCATTTCAAAAATTGCTCCAAAAGGGCTACACCAATTTGGTTACAGGACTACTCCAAAACACTTCAAAGAATTCTCTAAAAGGGTTGCACCAAAGTGGTTACAAGACTACTCCAAAAACATTTCAAAGAATGCTCCAAAAGGATTCCCTAAGAATTATAAGAAAATTTTTTAGGTCTAAAATGGGACTCCTAAGGAATATTATAAAATAATTTTGGAAATAACAAAATATGGTTAGATTGCATAATCAAATTTTAGAAGGAAAAAAGAAAAAACTATGTTTTTAACTCATATTTTCAACTTATCTCCCTATGGTTTTACTCAAATTTCAAGTGGGAGCACTAGTTGGATGAAAAATTTAATTCCACATCCAAGGAGTTCCCATGTTGCATACTTTTGATGGACCGTGGAATGAGAAATAGATGAAAAAATGTGATTGCAATCATGTTTTTCATGTATTTCTCATTTTTCGTGTAGGAGGGTCCATCAAAAGTATGCAACATGGGTACTCCTTATATGGGGAATTAAATTCCACACCCAACAAGTGCTCCCGCTTGAAAGTTGAGTAAAACCATAGAGAAATATGTTGAAAATACAAGTTGAAAAAAAAAATTTAACCTTTTTTTTCTAATCTTTGTACTTTTTTAATCCAAGAATGGTGAATGGCATCCCCTATGGTTGACATCATCATATTGAATTCTATTGGTTCTTATAAAGTTGATTTTCGTTGTACATTTTTGTTTTGAGGCCCATTTTTTACCTCAAAATTTCTTTAACGGATGCTTTCAATTTAGCTCCAAGCCTACTCCAAAAAGGTCTCCAAGGTCTGATTAAATCAAACCTCAATATCAGTCACCCACAGGTCTGAAATCCATGCCAATACTCGATTGAGTTTACTCTTCAGAATAGGTCCAAAATCTGTTCACAGTATTGAATTTTGTCACAAGGGATCGAACTCTACAAACCTGAATTTTCCACAGGAAGGTTAAATCTTAGTTGTAGGGGTTGAGATTTAGGGAGATTTGTTAGTGCTTGGACAAGCTTAATTCAATATCTTAATAGGGTCATGGTGGTTCTCTCATAGGTGTTTAGTTTTGTACAATAGATCACTCCAAAAGATGATCCAAAAGCATAACAAAAAACCCTTAATCCGAAATAAAATAGAAACCACAAATCGCTCCATTTCACTCTTCCATCCTTGACCAAATTGCTTCACTTTATTCATATATTGTAGGTCAACATGTCATTTAACCTTGAATCCAACTTGATTAATTAAATCATAGCCTAACAAACTAGGGAAGGTCGACCATGTCTCGGATGGGTACATAGCGCTTCCGTAAAAAATTCTAATCAATGGTGCTAATGCAATGATGAACTTTAATCAATGAATGAATCTTCTCACGTTTATCTATGTCAGTGATGAGTCATCTTTGTGTTGGTGCAAATCTTTTTTCCAATTATAATCTATGAGAAAAAGAAAGCCCAAACCGAAATAGATTCTTCCAAATTCATATAGTTCTATTTTTCACAACAATATCATATTTTCAAACTATATGTCCTTTAAATGCTCTCTTCCTCAAGTTCTACTCTCCTCTCACGGTCATCCTCATCTTTCGTTTTCCAACAGGCAGCTCATCATACATTGTAAGCATAAATTCTCTTTGATATTCCAAGCAGAATGATCAAGTGGTCTATCTAATCGATTACATACAACAGTGGTCATTTCATGATTAATATATGTACTCAAAAACACATCCCCATCATTTTCATGAGTAGGCCAAGAAAATATAATTTGAGAGAGGTTATCTTCAGTCCACTAAAGTTTATTAACACTATTATTAGCTCCCATGGTATTATTATTGCTTAACTACTATATTGATCATATAAATATCATTGTTGATGATGTTAAGCCTTGACTATTTTCTATAAATCTTGTTGAATTTGTCCCCTTAATCCTCAATGTGTATGTTTTGGAGTGTCATTTCCATTCATAATATAACTTAAGCCTTATCCTTGCCTTTCCATCAATGACAATATCCCAACAGTATAGACACTTTTCGAAAAGTTGTCCAAAAGCTTTAGCTTCTTGAAGCTCTCCAAATCCATTGCCTCCTAAATAAGAGCAAGGAGAAATTACGCAAGGATTAATTCTAGTTAAAAGGAAACATAAGAAGCTTGGAATCAGGAAACAACATACATGTAAGTGTTCTAGAGAAATAAGGTGAGAATCTCGAGGACCAAGCGGATCAGCCAGAAAATAATAATCTTGTTCCAAAGGCCCCTCAATATTCAAAGGATGAAGAATACATAGATCAGGAATCTCCAAATAAAACTCTTATGGAAAATTTTTCTTCAAAGGTTTCACCTGCATTGAAAGATGAAGAATCTAGTAAGGTGGCCAAGAAGATGTCCTCCTCTTCTATTAAATGGTGTTTTCATTGATGTCAAATTCATTCTTTGAATGCTTTTAATATACATCTGTGTATTGCATTAATTGGAAGTACCAAAGGACAAGAAGCCCCTCAAGAGAGGAAAGGAAACCCAATGTCTAGAATCCCTAGTAGTATGATCAAGCCACGCTACATTTAATGAGGAAATTGAATGGGAAGATTAGTGAATTTTCAAGCATTTCCATCCTAAGATGATAGTACCCATCATGCCATTTTCAACAATAGGTGGTATGCCATGTAACTCCTCATGGTTGAGGATATATGCCTAATCAAAGTTGAAGCCCCGAAGTTTGGTCAAGGTGCTCCAAGATGGATGGTGTTTTTGGTTCAAAATTTGGCATCAAAATTTAATAAAAATATGTTGGACATTGATAAATTATGTGGGTCTTGGTAGTTACGAATCTCTGACCTAGTCAATTCTTAAAATAAGAAAATTTCTCATCTTGAAAATGGTTGCATTAACATATTTGTATATATAGGATGGTTGTATTGTGTAAATATCTATAATGTTACAAACTTTGTGATTTATGTTGGCCACAAGATGTGTAATCATGAATAAAAGATATATGTGTATGTCCAAGCCTAAGTCCACTTAATGGCCTATATATACATATGATCAAACGCTAACTGTATGAATTGACATGATTCTGATTCTAAGGACAGAAGTGAACTCCCATTTCTAAGGCTTGAGCATGGTTGAGGAATTTTAATGGAAAACAGTTGAAAGTAATGCGTCTAGTGGTTGTGGTCTGTTAAGACCTAGTTTTGTTTGTTGGTCAAAACGGTCAAAATGTTCTAATCAAAAGTGAGTGCAAAATCTGAATGGAATCATGGTAGAAGGAGCACTCAAAGTTATTGCAATACTCACACAAAGGTCGAGGATCACAAGTTTAGTCATATATACAACAGATACTGACCACCTATATACTTATCAAAATTATTTTTTCATTCTAGTTTCATGTAGTATTGAGCACTTTGGCTATGTAATAAATTTTGGTTGATAGCATGCATGACGAATGACAAAGACTTATACAATTGGTTGGTTTTAGCACCAGGTTTAAATATGTATGGATTGGTATATGATCATCCCTCCAGACTCCAAACCACATAGAAACACATATATATACATATGCCTAAGCTGCACTAAGCATACTTTCAAAAGCAATAATGTGATATACTAGTTCTATGGTCAACAAGCTTGGTGATGGCTTTGATGATGGACTCGCCCAATCATATGAAGTCGAAATGGTTGTGACCCAGTTACATTGTGGATATATATATATATATATATATATAAACCCTTTTGTGGAAAAGCTGAGGAAATTTATATTGTTTTGTTCGAAGGTGAAAGACACGTGATGGCTAAGAGTTTCGTTGGAAATCAAGAAATCTTGACTGTGGTGTAAATCAAGTCATCGTAGCATAAAAATCATTACATTTTGATGAATTGTTGCAGAAAGTGGTTGGAAGAGCCATATTATATCCTATCACTAGAAATATGAAGTACCAAATCCAATTCAGTCAACATGTGATGATTCGTCTCTTCATTGATACCAAATGATGTTAAAGTCAGATTAATTGTTTAACAAGTGAATAGGGTCTCAGAAGTTGTTGTTATATGGAGGGATTATGTGTCTGATTACTAACCAAATTGTATTAAGGTAGATACAGGTGGACTGACCTTATGATGTGGTTGGTACATGATACATGCGTTGGACATGTTGGACTGTCATGATGAATATTAACCCCCCTTCATTTGTGATATTCAACTTAATATGTTATGTTAGTCAAACCTTGTTCCAATGTATTTTAAGTGAAGGCGTGGGACCCACTCTCTCCATTTGAGGATGGAATACCCAAAATAAAACTAAGTCGAGACATTTGAGCGTCAAACAATATTACACAACAAATTGGTAATGGATGAGAGTTAAAACACTCAGGTTAGGGGTCCAAATTTCTCGTCCATCATGTTTAACACTATTTTTGTTTTCTAGTAAGTTTTCATTTTGTAGATCATTTTGTTGATCAGATAAGAGGTTAAAATTATACATTTTGTAGCACCAATGCCAAGAAATAATATTTTGTAGAAGGGTGCCCTAACAAGGGTCTTTTGTAGAAGATTTAATTTATTCTATAGTTTCGTTTGGTTATTATGAATTTTTTAAGCCAATATTGATCCAAATTCAATTATAGAAGAATTTTGATGATCGGGAATCAAAGATGGATGCAATTAGAAGAGTTTGATAGTATTTTAACTCATAATTAATGGCTATAACCTTTTGTGTGTATTTTGGGAAAGTTATCAGAAAAGTTGGTGTTTGAGCTAAGGCTTGATGTATTTGTTGTTTTTAGGGTTTGGCTTGATATGTTGTTGTACCTTGAGAGCGTATTGTTATTGCATTGAAGCAAAGAATGTAGAGATATGTATGACTAGGTAAGATATAATATAGAAGTAGTGGAAGTTCAGGGTTATTGACAACAGTGATCGGAGCAGTGGCTATGAAGTGTAGTGATCAAATGCAATGATTGAGTAAGGTGACCAATGTGATTTATCTCATTTTTTTTCTTCTATATTAGGGTGTCAAGGTGGTGTTGGGGCAGCATATTGATGTTGTAAGGTGTTAAAGCATCCTTCCAGTTGAAGCTGGTAAAACCAAGGTCTTGGCGCATCCTTTCAGTTGGAGTTGATAAAACCAAGGGGTTAGAGCTTCCTTCTAGTCATTGATAGAGAATATTTAAGACATATATTAAAAACTCAGTTTTTTTTCTCCTGGAAAGGTTTCCACCTAAAAAAATCTTGTGTTGTGTCTATGATTTTATGCATTGTTGAATGGTGTTGTTAATTGTTTACTGTTTACATGATATGACTAAAATTGTTAAAAAGTGCCCAATATTGCTTCACTCCCCCTATGTATTGGTGAATATTCCATATTCTTCCCCTTCCTATTCAAAGGTGCTTAATAATTCAGTGTTCCTCCCCATTAGTAATAACAAGTAGGAAATATCATAGTAGAAAGAACTCTGGTCATGAGTCCCATCTTGCCTCCCATGGGTCAAGTGGTGGGTTGTCTCCTAGAAATTTAAAGAAATGTTTTTTTTTGCATTTTCTTGTGCAATAAATTTGTTAAAATTTACTCCTGATCCCACAGATCAGTAGGAATAAACACTCAAAGGTTTAGTTTTGTACCTTTTCCCCCCTTGTTCTCATTAGGAGGAGGCTAGTTTTTAGCCTTTTTAGAATCTTGTGAGGCAAAGTCAATCTAACTCTTAATGTACTTGCACATCCAGGTGTGGATTTTTATATAATATATATACTCATTCATGTTAGAAAATTTAATACTAAAGAAAAAATAAATCCTTATGCTACTTTCTACAAAATTACATTGCATTTCAATTAAAATGGTCGCATATAGTCATAACATGGGTACCAAGCCATGTTATGCCAAAAAAATCAATTAAATAGTATTAACGTCTAAATAGGAACCATAAGTAGAACTAGATAATGAAATTATTTTAGTTTAATCTTGATCCACTATGAAGTAGGGTAAATAAAATTTATTTGTCCAAAAAGAATCAAGTAATTGACCTAATGAATTTCCCCAAGGGCCAATGCACATTGAGAAATTTCCAACAAGTTGAAAAACTCTAAAACTAGAGTTAGTACAAGAGAATTTTTCCCTTTGAATATTGCTCTATGCATAGCACCATAGTCCCAAGTGGAAGCTACATTAGTGGCCATAACTCACATGTGTGGGGATACCCATGTATACTCTGCAATAACCCTCAGTGTAAGCCCCATCGAAAATGAAACCATCCTAACACCAAATGGAAGCTATGTTAGCTCCCATTACTCACACATATGGAGCTAGACTATCCAAGGATTTTAGAGGATCAAAAACCCTTAACTAACCCTAGCTCCTTAGATTATTGCTAAAATAGATGAGAGAAAGGGGTTTGAATCAATTGAAATAAGTATTTCCTATTATGTAGAGTTACGTTGTAGACCAAAGTAGCAACAATAGGACCAAAGTGAAATATGTGCTTAATAGCTAATAGGTACCAATGATGTCAATCCCATAGGAACATTGCTCCATATAAAAGCAATAAATAGTCATTCTTATCACATAGAGACATGGATTTATTTTAGATCCTTATAGTACCAAATCTCAAAGGTAGAAGAGCATACTATTGAGGGAGGTGTAGTGTCTTCCAATGTCAAGTAATTGACCCTTCTTCATGAAAGGAACAACTTTGTATTATCTATAATTTAAGAATTTCATTAAAAGTGTAAGTCTTCCATTGCTAGAGATATCCCAAAGTAGGTTGCTCCAAGGTAAAACATTATGTCCATTTTTTCTATAAACTTTTCTTTATTATACAATTTTAAATATGATTTGTAAAAGTATATAAATAATTGATTTTTTCTATAAATAATCTCATTGTAGTTTTTAATTGTTAGTCAAGGTTGTCATTAATGTCAATACGGCATTGTTTGTGATGGAAAATTCTTGTGATCTGTGATGTTTCCCTAAGATGCCCATTGATAATTAATTCCCTAGTGATGAAAGTTCTTATGAAGATGCCATAATCTCATCTATATTATGATATCCTTAATCTTGATGAAGAAGCCCTAAAAACCATGATGATATCCTTACTCTAAATAAAGGAGTCTAAGATGCCCATGATGGCCTTATACATAAAAGATTAATGTATAATCCATTATCAGAGTAATAAAATTTGGAATCTGTTTAACCAAATTTCACAAATGAAAATATATCACAACGCATATAATAAAACCCTATCAGTGAAATATCATATCGGTGTTTTATTGTGTGTCACCACTCAAAACCTTTGATCTCCGATATGCGATATCATATAACCTTTGATTTGCTCTGATTTCTGATATGAAAACTAGACTTGATTTAAGTTAACGATTTAATTATCAAATCACATCCACCACTTTATCGAAACTTTTGAAATGACACCTTCAATAAGACCTAATCTTCGATTATCGATATGGTTTCATATCTAATTGGCTTTATCATAACGTTTTTAATATAATATTACGTCTGTTGCATCGGAACTTTCCTATATCGCAAGTTTTGCAGGTTGTGTCATGTTAAAGCTTTTAATACAAAAACCTCTGATACCCATCCACGTCTGCCACTGATGACACTTGATGAAGGATTTGATGACATAGATGACATGGATAGTTGTTGAGGGCACTCTTATTTCAAGAACAGTCACAAAGAAAAATATATATTTTATCGTAAGTTGACCTACACTAAGTCATACAAGTCAGCCTCACTTCAAATAGACGTGGCCCTTCAGTTATAAATGAAATCACTATAAATGCAAGTTCGGACTACTCATTTGACCAAGGATTTTTGGTGAAGATTATAGTCAAGTGATAGCACAGTGAGGAACAGTAATGAGGAGGATATTTTGATTGGGTTATAGATTAGATTGGAATTATTTGACAAATGAAGCAGCTACAGTGGAGGATTAAACTTAACCATAGGTAGCTACAGAACCTCAAACACCACAGGCAGCTAGAAGGATTAAGCTACAGGCAGCCAAACTTAACTCGAACACCACTAGGCATCCACAGTAACTTCGGATCTGTGATAAAAAGGCAAGCAAATTGTTTGCTGGAAGACTGTGGGGCAGCATTTGATAAGCCACAACTCGGACTCCTCCACAGAACCTCGAACTCCTTCACAAAACCTCAGACTCCTTCACATAACCTCAGACTCTTCCATAGAAGCTCGAATTCCCACATAGTCTCTTAGATAAGGCACATGATCTTGTACTCAACATTTGGACCTTGTTTTATACTTGGAGTTAAGACCTAGTGCATAAGTTACAGTAGTTTGATTGAACCTCAGTGGAGCTTGGGTATTGCAGTCTCAATGGAGCTTTGATCTGTGGAGTGTATACACATTTAGGGCCTCTACTTGTTGCAGCCTCGGACCTATGTGATGAAATTGAAGATCGGATGTTGAGACAGTGATGAACTTATAACTCTAAAAAATGAAGTAAAAATTTGTAAGCATTGAAGCATTTGCCAAAATAAATCTTGGAGCAATTTGTGAGCATCTTGAAGCAGCATAATAGACTTGAAGTGGACAGATCTTGTGTGTGGGAGAAAAATCTTAAAATACTATTTTGGAGCCTTTAAGATTGTGGAAATCCTTGGAGCAGTTTCTGGAGCAAGTTTGGTGCAGTGTATTGAAGAAACTTTGAAGAAGTCTTGGGGCACCTTATTAAAGACCTTAAAGCATCCTTGAAGACATTTTGAATGAGAATTTGAAGCTTTGTGAAGACATACCTTGGAACTGACATTTTGAAGGCACACTTGGAGACATGATGCTTTGTTGAAGCCCTCATGGAGTAACCTTGAAGATATTTGTTTGGGCACCATGAAGAGTTATGGAGACACCTTCTAAGAATACAAGGTTTTCATTGATGAAGTGATTTTGAGGAGGCATTGTTGAAGATAGACAGGGCTCCTTGAAGAAGATATTGGGATTCGTGAACAATCATCAAACTTATCTTGACGAATTGAAGCTGAGGGTTGGAGCCTCATAGAGACAAGGTTGGTTCCTTGGAAGATAGGGTTGGAGCCCTAGAGGATAGGATTCCTCAAGAGACCAGGTTGGAGCCTGTACCAAAGATAGGGTTGGAGCCCTAGAGGTTGGTGCCTCAAAGTTACAAGGTTGGAACCTTGGGAAGTCCAAGTCGGTGCTTGGAAAAATATAGTTTGGAGCCTGGGAGATTGAAGATTGGTGTCTTCATCTATGGTTGGAGCCCTACACATTATTGTATTGGATTTATTGTAAAGAAGATATTAATAAATGTATTTATTCTTCTTGTTCATTTTTTGTTCTAATTATAAATGATGTAACTCGTAAAAATAACAATTGAAAAGAAATATTGATTCACCCCCCTCTCAGTATTTCCAATAATTAGTTTCAGAGACAGTACCTTCGTTCATAAGCCTAAAAGATTGAAGGTTGGTCCTTAGAACACAAATGGAAAAGCCAAGGAAGAAAGCCTCCAATCCTTCTAAATATGTCTCTTCCTCAACCATCAAAGCAGAAGAAAATTAAGTTGGGAAAGCTCCATTATCCAATGGAAATTTTGATATATGGAAGGTAAGAATGAGAAACTTCTTAATGGCTCAAGGCATTGAATTATAGGAATCGGTGATTACTAAAAACTTGATGGAAGGAGAATATAAGAAATATAATACAAAAGTGATGAAGTAAATATTGAATGGGCTACCAGATGCTATAAAGACCAAAGTGGAGAAATGTTCATCGGCAAAATGTATGTGGGACAAACTTCAAGATCTTCACTCAAAAGGAGCATTGACCGTGACTGCTAGTCGAGAAGCTGATGGAAATCAAGAAGGAAATACATAACCCATTAAGGAAGATGAAAACAAGAGTGAAGACATCAAGGCCAAGGAAGACCTAGAAGATGAAGAAAATAAAGTTGACTTCGAAGAAGATCTCATGGTGAAGCTTGTAGTTGCCCTAGAAGATATTAGTAGTTTGAAAAAGGAAAATAAAGAGCTTAAGAATCAATTACAAGATGGTGACCATAGCCTTGACAAGAAAATGAAGGAATTTGACCTATTTAAGCTTCACGTACAATATTAAGCATATATAATCATAAAAATCATGTATCGTGGCTTCCACAACCATTTATAATTTGAGCATCCTTGTTTGCAAATAACCATGTCCCTTGCCACATCTTGCTCAATACAAGATTAAGCATATATAATCATACAAATCATGTATCATGACTTCCACAGTCATTTATAATTTGAGCATCCTTGTTTGCAAATAACCAGGTCCCCTGCCACATCCTTCTTAGTACAAGATTATGCATATATAATCATACAAATCATATATCATCCATAAATCATAATTAACCATATGTTCCACATAACCATGATCATCCATGGATCTATGTGTCTCAATCCTAGATCACCATCCTTGTCATACACCTATGTCCAAATTAGGATACCAAAAGAGAAAACATTGATAATATGCTCTTAACTAAAATCAGTTCTTATACACACAACCATAGATATTATCATAAGAAAATAGTAACCAAGTGACCCAAACTAGGTCTATAGAATAAAAGTATATAAATAAGTATGACATGCATAATCGTATATCATTGCATCAAAATGACCCTCTCCAAGTGTCATCAAAGCTATCTCACCAAGAAGGGACACTACAACAAGGGAAAATATAATGGTCCCCATCGGCTCCCTACAACCAACTATGCAAGAAGAAGTCATGATTCCTCATTCATGAACAAGATGGAGTGCTTCAAATGTCATAAAATTGAACATATGGCTCGTGATTGTAACTTAACTTGGGTCCCTAAGCAAGCTAAAACCATGACTACCAAGAAAGAAAAGAAAGTTACTCAAGTATGGAGAAGGAAGCAAATTGGATCCGAAAGTCTCTTGAACACTCAAGCCAACAACACATGTTGTTGATTTGATGAAGACATCTTTGGAAAATATGATATTCCAAGTGTTTGATGATGAGACTCTACCAAAAAGGATACCATGCATACAATTAGGGGGAGCTTGTGATCATTCTTGCAGAAGCTATCCATGAAAGGGCCCTATGAAATCCTTTATGAGTCACACATGGACAATCATCTTTTGATAGATCATCTCTCACGAGTAACTCCATTAAAGAACATAATCCTTTACTCGTCCAATGGACCATTTTTGAAGATGTCTTCCATTTGATCATAAGGAAAGAAATCTTTCTTGAGCTAGAGGAATTTATGCAGGCAGGGGGAGTTGGTTATCACATAAAGAAATGAAAACACATATAATATGGACCACATTGCTAGAAGGAAGAGCACCTGGATAGGGGGAGAAACATATCTATCATGAAGAACTATCATTGATGAAGAAAATATGACAAGAGCATTATATCAAGAAGCATCTTGATAGGGGAAGTACTTGGGCACCCCATTTTCCATTGATGTCAAAGGGGGAGAAAATGTTGGAAGGGAAAGAATATTGCCATCAATGACAAATGGGGGGACCGTTAGTCAAGGTTGTCATTGATGTCAATATGGCATTGTTTGTGATGGAAAATTCTTGTGATCTGTGATGTTTCCCTAAGATGCCCATTGATCATCATTCCCTAGTGATGAAACTTCTTATGAATATGCCATAACCTCATGTATATTATGATATCCTTGCTCTTGATAAAGAAGCCCTAAAAACCATGATGATGTCCTTACTCTAAATAAAGGAGTATAAGATGCCCATGATGCCCTTGTACATAAAATATTGATGTATAATCCATTATCAGAGTAATAAACTTTGGAAACATTTTAACCAAAGTTCACAAATGAAAATATATCACAATGCATACAATAAAACCCTATCGGAGAAATATCATATCAGCGTTTTATTGTGTGGTGCCACTCAAAACATTTGATCTCCGATATGTGATATCATATAACCTCTGGTTTGCTCCATTTTTTGATATGCGGACTTGACTTGATTTAATTTAACGATTTAATTATCAAATCGCATTTGCCACTTTATCAGAACTTTTGAAATGGCAGCTTCGATAAGACCTAATCTCTGATTGTCGATATGTTTGCGAATCTGATTGGCTTTATCATAATGTTTTTAATATAATATTGTGTTCATTGCATCGAAACTTTCCTATATCACAAATTTTGCATGTTGTGTCATGTTAAAGCTTTCGATACCCAAACATCTAATACCCATTTATGACACTTGATGTAGGATTTGATGACATAGATGATGTGGATAGTTGTTGCTCTTATTTCAAGAATAGACACAAAGAAAAATATACATTTTATTGCAAGTCGAGCTACACTTATTCATACAAGTTGGCCTCACTTCAAATAGACGTGTCCCTTCAGTTATAAACGAAATCACTATAAATTCAAGTTCAGACCACTCATTTGACTAAGGATTTTTAGTGAAGATTATAGTCAAGTGACAACACAACAAGGAATAATACTAAGGAGGATATTTTGATTAGGTTATAAATCATATTGGAATTATTTGACAACTGAAGCAGCTATAGTGGAGGCTTCGACTTAACCACAAGCAGCTACAGAACCTCAGACACCACAGGCAGCTAGAAGGATTAATCTATAGGTAGCCAAACTTAACTTGGACACCACCAGGCAGCCATAGTAACTTCAGACCTGTGATAAAAGGCAAGAAAAATGTTTGTTGGAAGACTATGGGGTATCATTTGATAAGCCACAGCTCGGACTCCTCCACATAACCTCAAAATCCTTCAAAGAACCTCAGACTCCTTCACAGAACCTTAGAATCTTCCACAGAAGCTCAGATTCCCACACTGTCTCTTGGATAAGGCACAGGATCTTGTACTCAACATTTGGACCTTGTTTTACACTTGGAGTTAAGACCTGGTGCAGAAGTTATAGTAGTTTGATTGAACCTCGGTGGAGCTTGGGTATTGCAGTCTTAGTGGAGCTTTGACCTGTGGAGTGTATACACATTTAGGCCTCTACCTGTTGCAGCCTCGGACCTGTGTGATGAATGTGAAGATTGGATGTTGAGACAGTGATGAACTTATAACTATGAAAAGTGAAGTAAAAATTTGCAAGCAATGAAGCATTTGAAGAAGCATTTGCCAAAATAAATCTTGGAGCAATTTGTGAGCATATTGAAGCAACATACTAGACTTGAAGTGGACAGATCTTATGTTGGGAGAAAAATATTAAAAGACTATTTTGGAGCCTTGAAGATCGTAGAAATCCTTGGAGCAGGTTTGGTGTAGCATATTGAAGAAACTTTGAATAAGTCATGGGTCACCTTATTAATTACCTTGAAGCATCCTTGAAGAAAGTTTGGAAGAGAATTTGAATCTTTGTGAAGATATATCTTGAAACTAACATTTTGAAGGCACACTTGGAGACATGATGCTTTGTTGAAGCCCCATGGAGTAACCTTGAAGATATTTTTTTGGGCACCATGAATATTTGTGGAGACACCTTCTAAGAAGACAAGGTTTTCATTGATGAAGTGATTTGGAGGAGGCATTGTTGAATATAGACAGGGCTCATTTAAGAAGATATTGGGAGCCGTGAACAATCATCAAACTTATCTTAACTAATTGAAGCTGAGGGTTTGAGCCCTAGAGGTTGGAGCCTCATAGAGACAAGGTTGGTGCCTTGGAAGATAGGGTTGGAGTCCTCAAGGGACCAGGTTGGACACTGTACCAGATATTTTGAAGGCACACTTAGAGACATGATGCTTTGTTGAAGCCCCCATGGAGTAACCTTGAAGATCTTTTTTTGGGCACCATGAAGGTTTGTGGAGACACCTTCTAAGAAGACAAGGTTTTCATTGATGAAGTGATTTGGAGGAGGCATTGTTGAATATAGACAGGGCTCATTTAAGAAGATATTGGGAGCCGTGAACAATCATCAAACTTATCTTAACTAATTGAAGCTGAGGGTTTGAGCCCTAGAGGTTGGAGCCTCATAGGGACAAGGTTGGTGCCTTGGAACATAGGGTTGGAGTCCTCAAGGGACCAGGTTGGACACTGTACCAGAGATAGAGTTGGAGCCCTATAGGTTGGTGCCTCAAAGTGACAATGTTGGAGCCTTGGGAAGTCCAAGTCGGTGCTTGGTAAAATATAGGTTGGAGCCTGGGAGATTGAAGATTGGTGTCTTCATCTAGGCTTGGAGCCCTACAAATTATTGTATTGGATTTATTGTAAAGAAGAGATAAATAAAATTATTTATTCTTATTTTTCATTTTGTGTTCTAAGTATAAGTGATCTAATTGGTAAAAAGAACAATTGAAAATAAATATTGGTCCACCCCCCTCTCAGTATTTCCAATATTTATATCTCTCTTCATATAAGTAAATAATAAAAAATGTGTTGTGTTGAGATGTTCTATCTAGTGGAATATCCACATTGGTTTAAAAGATAAGATGGTACCAAATAATATTTACTACTAAAATAACTGTGATATTGAATCAAGATAGACTCAAAGAGTAACAAAAGACAAAACAACAAATCCAAGTAGAGAATGAAACACTAGAGCTATATCAGATAAACCCGCAAATCCATGAGAAGTATGTACTTAGCAAGAAAGTTTGGAATTTGGAAGAGAAAAACAAGGAGTTTCAAACCAATTTGGATAAGCATAAAAAACTCGTCATTGAAGTTATGGAAAAGGTTGAAAATTTCAAAAATATGTCTCAAAAAAAGGAGGTCCCATTCTCAACCGGATAAACTAACTTGAGGTAGAAAATGACTAAGCCATGGAGATGTTGTAAAAAAAAAATGGTCAAGCTATAAGAGACTATTGACAAAGTGAAGAGATAAGCACAACCTTCCATCTCTACATGAGAAATATAGGCCAAGACTGATGAGAGTATGGTAAACTCTCTAGAACGTGTTACTACTTCCTTTGAGAAATATAGTAGTATGCCTTTGGTAGCTTTAAGTTGCATACAAAAGGTTTTGACTCCAAATTAAAGAACAAATGGGATACAAAGGCATAGGTTTTTCCAAGGATAGTGAAGGTATAAACCCCCCACATTGATTGACACAAGATGGAAATTTCCATATGTAGGTCTTTGTTATCTCAAAGCCATTGTGAAAGAATGAAATGCTCCATGACAACAAGAGCATCCTCCAAAAACAAGACTCCATCTCTATCACAACACAATAATCTTAACGAGCAACAGTGAATATCAAAACACATCCTTTGAAACCAAGGTGGATGCCAAAGAAGAATGCATTACAACTCCAAAGATCATGCAAAATTTTGAGGGATATGAAAACCTTGAGTGAATGACAATATATAGATAGAGATCATTATTTGAAATGGAGAAAAGCACCTCTTTCTACATCAAAGAAGCAACTCAAAAGAGAGGGCAACCATAGAAAACATAAGGGTATCCGATGAATATATGTCACGAAAAAGTATTATATTTATGTTTTTTTGAAGTAGACAAGGACATCAATTCATTTTGTGGAAAAGTAACCATTGCTTGGCCATGTGTTAAGGAAAACCCTCTTACCAAATAGCTAAGGTGCTCTAAGAATAATATAGGTTATCATAATTACTCATCAAAGAAATGGAAATAAAATAGAAATGGAAAGCCCATGTGGCTTTGGATTGACGATGAATGGGTGTTCTATTAAGGCACTTCATGCAAAAATATCGTTGATTCAAATCCCTCGTGGTTATTTACCCCATAAAAAAAAAAAAAAAAAGAAGAAGAAGAAGAAGAGAGAGAGAGAAGTAGCAAGGCTTTTGAAGAAGGTGTTGAGAAATGTAACTAGTTTCAGTCTTTATACTTGTTGTACTCATTTTGATATGTATCTTATGTAACAAACAAGAAAATAATAAAGAAAATTATTATTACTAAAGCATGGGTTTTGTGTTCATTATTGATGGTCTTCTAGGTAAAAGCATGTTCTTCATGCTTCTAGGGTTTTCTAGGTCTTAGGATTTATTATCTTGAGTCAAAGGAGTCAACATCATGTTTATAAGACCCTTCCAAGAAAAAATATTTTTGTAAAAAGAATTATTTTTTAGTCTAGAAAATCTTGGAATCTCCAGGAGTACAAGTCAGCCCTGGGATATTCAAGTCGGCCTAAAGGAGGGAATTCGACCCTTTGAGAAGGCTATATAAAGGAGCAGTTCGACTTCATTTGGGACACACTCACAGTTTTATCTACAAGAAAGAGTTTGATCTGTCGCTAAGAAAGGAATAAGAAGGAGAGTGAAGGTCTAGAAGAAGCCAAGAGGATGAAATTTGTTGTTTTTTGGCTCTATCTCTTTCACACCTGTGAAATTATAGGGTTTCTAAGCTGCAAAAACGGGTTGAAGTTGCAATTCCAAGTTGTAGTAGGACAAAGTGTAGAATGTGGTAGTTGGAGGAGGGAAACCCTTATCGTGACCTCGCTGACCTTGGGAGAGTTGTCTTTCTCTAAGTAGGTCTCAAAAGGAGGATATATTAGGGTTTCCAAGAAGCTACAAGAACGAAGTTGTTGGATCAAAGTTGCATGTTGAGTAGTAGTGTTGTCGCTAGTAGGTCGAAGTTGCAAGGTGTGGCAGTTTGGTGAAGCATAAAGGAAGGACTTGAGAAAGGCTCGACTTGGTATTGGGAGAAGGACTTAGTATAGGAATTAGGTCTTTGTATCTCATTTGAAGTAGATTCTAAGAAGAGCATAGTTTCCAGGTTTTTCCCCTTGGAGGGTTTTTCCCCTGGCTGAGAGCATATATATGTGTCCTCTTTTGTTACTATTATTTTTCTTGATATTGTTTGATGAAAGATATAACTAAAGAAGATAACTAAATTTTCACAAGCACTATCAAGGTTAAGGAAAATAAGATATAATGGTTGTCTCTTTACATTTTCTAACATGGTATTAGAGCTAAGGTGAACAAGGAAGGAAAATGGAAGGACACTAAAGGGAATTGTTGATCAAAAGATAGGAATCTCTCTAAGCCTGAAAGTAGAATACTACAAGGAAAAATTGTCTCTTGAAGGGATCTCGTTAAAGGATCGTTGGTTAAAGAATCTTCTAATATAGGGTTTCTACATTGAATAAGATCAAGACTACATCAATCTCATAAGAAGGGTGTTGATCTCGCAAAAATGAATTCTATTTGTAAGGAATCAAACTTGGAAGTTTTTGGTGGAGGAATCCTAGGGAACATCTTTCAAGGACATCATCAAGAACTCTCCAAAGGTCTTGAAAGAATCAAGAAGGTTGGAGACATCATCAAGGAGAATATTGGTCATCAAGTAAGTAACATATTATTACAGCATGCATGAATCGTCAAGCCATATGGGTTCTTTCTACAAATAGAAACAAGCTCATTGGGGAATCAAACTATCTAGCATGGAAGAAAATAATTGACTTGATACTGACAGAACAAGTAATGGAATATGTTACTAGGGAAATTATTGAACCTGAGAAAGATAAGACAAGAGAACTAGAAAAGTACAAGAAAGCGGAAGTAAGAGCTCAAAGGATCATAGTTGAATCAATTAATGATTCTCTTATTTCTTTTGTTTCCAATTTGAAGACTTCCAAGGCCATGTATGGAAAGCTAGTGAATTTTTATTCAGTAAGTAAAACAGGTCAAAGGATGCCATTAAGAAGCAAGTTGTACATAATGAAGAAATCAAAGGATGAGGATGTGTCATCCTTCCTCATGAGGGTCTTTCAACTAAGAGACCAGTTGCAAGGACTTGGGAAACCAATTACTGATTCTAAAGTAATCATTTGTGTACTAAATGCATTGCCACCAAAATGGAGCAGCTTTGCAACACGCATCTACTCCAAGAAGGATTCAAATCCCTTTGATGAGTTATGGGCATAGTGCATATTGGAATAATCAAGGATCAAGGTTAAGGATGATATTAGATATGATGAGCGATCTCCAACCATTCCAGCCTCAGTTAAGAAGTTGAAGAAAGGAAAGTTTGGTAAGTCGAACAAGAAAGACGTCCAAAGTGCAATGTCTTGGATGCAATGAATTTGGACACTTTAAGAGGGATTGTCCAAACAAGCAAAACAATAAGAGAAAGTAAAGGAGTGAAGCTCATGTAGCCGAAGTCGTGGGAGAACCTGAAAAGAAGGAAAATAAGGAAGAAGTGAAGGATCTTTACTACTAAAGAAGGTTCACTAAATGTCAAGTTCTATGAGAAGATTAATCTTTCTTTTAGAATATTATGTTGTGCATAGTGTCATAAAAAGGACCATATGAGAGTAGCATGTCTAGAATTTACATGATTAAGTCGCTATGTAGAGATCATCTATATAGATGGATAGATATACCATTTTTCATATTGATCATCCAAGGATTATCTAACATTATGTTAGAGGTAGTCATGTTTCTTAGGTGGATCATCATGATCCTGGAAGAACCATCATTATGGAAGGTTCTTGGGAAAATCACTATGACAAGGTTAGTATGCATTCCATGTAATGTGGAGTCAATATTGGTAAAGGGATGAAGGAATTCAATGGGCCAGGATGTAGGCTCTTTGTGAGATATATGAATAGATAAATGATAATATGAAAGCATAGGAATGCATCTTGGACCTAAACTTTGGATAAGATTCATGTGTAGAATCTTGCGAAAAGAAAGTTGGTCATAAAATATGCTTAGAAATATGGATATATGATGGTTGAAAAGAATAATATTCAACTTACTTAAGAATTTAAGACTTTCTATAGAATACATATGATAATGATTAACATCTAGTATAGTCTCCGGAAGAAAAAGTTGTAACTTGGTAATCAATTTCGATCCTTAGGCACTTTGATGCATGAAGGAAGATTTGAGTGGAGATGGACCACAAGGATGTTGATGGAATGAGAAGGTAATCATGATGAGGTAAGTATGATTTTCATTATTATTGTTTATATGGTTAACATATTATTTTTTTACCTAGTAAAGTGTTGTAGGGATATATGATAGTATTTGAGGCAAGCTCAGTTGTATGGATGAAAGATAATGAGGGAATCTCAATATATGGTACTTGGAAACTCTGAAATCAAGATATGGACATATTGGGATTAAAAGGGTAGCATTGTGAGAAGATAACCTGAAGGTCAAAGGAATATCACTTTCGAGAAGAAGTTATACTCAACTTGAATTTTGGTAAGGCCCATTGTAATTCCTTCATATCAAAGAAGTAATGAGCAAGAATATTGATCTGGTACCTATCACAAGATCGAAGAGAGAAGGTGGATCCATGATACATTGAAAGAAAGAAAGCTCGATGATGCAGAGGAAAGAGAGAATTAGATAGCTATGAAGAACGGGTAGTTGATACTCTTATGAATACAAGCTATAAGGCTTGTTATGATGACTTCCCAAATAGAAAGGAATTCTAGATCTCATTTGATTTTGAAGGATTAAGAAGTCTCCTTGTATGGGAGCAAGGTTCTATTCTCAAAATTAAAGGAGAATAAGGATGTCCTCTCAGTTTGAGATGGATTGATGTTGGACATCACATGTGCATTCTCGTATTCAAGTGATGAAGAGAGAATGGCGAAGGATTGGATAAGCATATGTGGCTTCCTTGAGGATATAGCATCCAATAATGCAAAGGGATCGACACTCTTTGAGGATGTGATAGGTATGTCGAAGAGGACCGATATTCTTTAAGGAATCTGAATTGGATATCTAAGATAAGAATAGTCCTAAAAGGGCATACCTTGGAGAAATATGGATGGGGTATGTAGCTAGTAGAGTGTAAGGTCCCACCTTACCAATCATCAGTATTATACTAAGGATGACTCAAAATGCGATTTAAGTTTAAGTTTTTAAGACATAAAAGTTAATGCAAGGTCATATATCTATATTTTTATTTTTATTTTTATTTTTATTGGTATTCTTTACACTACACACTAATTTCTACTAACTAACTAACCCATGGTAATATTAAACTTCTCATTAAAGCTACAGGGTCATGGTTCCTCAAGATCCAAAACTTACAACCATAAGTCTTAAAATCACATTTAAATGATAGAGTCTTTAGTGGGATAAACAATATCAATCTTTACAAACCACAATTTCCAATAAGCTAATTTTTCATTCTATTGCAATTAAAAGTGTTTAAGAGTGACTAATTTGATTTTGTTCTAGATAATATGCCTATGAATTCTTTGGTAAAACAAGGGAAGAAAAACAAGATAATTCAACTTCTAAAGGAGTGGTTTCCAATTATTATGAATTCATATGTGAGCTAACAATTACAACAATTCACCTACCCAATTTGCCTTCCATGGATTTTTAATTCAATGGAATCATCATGCTTATTCTTTGAGATATTTCCATAAACACCTTGGTTGCAAATCCTAAATTCACTTAGTCATATTTATAGACAATTCATAGATGTAATTAGATACAACCATTGAAGCATTATGTCAAACAGTTTGCAAGCATGAAATGTACAGCCATTGAGGCATTTTATCAAACACTTACAACCGTAGACCTTAAGGCGATTTCACCAAAATTAAATAACATGAATCTAAGAATACATAACTTCTTTTTCATTGTCAGTAATGCCAATAAGTGAACCTAATACATAAGTAGAATTGTCATTCATCTTGATTGTTGCATATACAAAAATTTAGGCACATAATGACTATAAATATTTAAGAATTTTTACAAATAGCTCGCAGCGAGCATGAGGTTTTCTCGATGAGGTACAAGTGATTAGGTTACACGATCAGGTTACACGTAGAGATACACGATCGATTAGCTTCGAGCAATGAGGTTCGAGCAATGCATGATGAGGTATGAGTGATTAGCTTCGAGCAATGAGGTACGAGCTATTAGCTTCGAGTGATGCATAGACTTTCCAGGCATGAGTATTATGTGAGACTAAGTTGAGGTTACACGTAGAGGATTCTTATTTGAGCTACAACGTGGAGCTACTCAATGGGGAATAATCGAAGGGGCTACGGACTCGGTCGCTCTTTCATGGCTGTCTTTCAAGTAGTTCCTCCTCTTTTGGTCGAGCAGCGCACCCTCCGGCTTTTGCTTTTAGGCGAGTGCATCCCAGGATAGGTGCCTTCCCTCTCTGCTCTCTAAAGCGTGGGTTGCATCTTGCCTTCCCCTTCGCTCTCTTTCCAAACTTCTTCATAACGATATTACTCATCTTACCCATAATACACATAAGCCAGTGCTTCTCCCTTCAGTGCCTATGGAATCTTATTCTTTCTTTTTTCCAGGTTTATTAGGGTCATTTTCCATCCTTCCGTCCTCTATTTTATTGGTTACGGGGCCCTCACCTTCTTGAGGTCAGGTGAGCGAGAAATCCCTCTCCTTAACAGTCGAGCCCCTGCCGGTCCTCACCATCCTTTTGGTCTAGCACCTCTCCTCTCCCTTATGGTCGAGCCTGCTTACGCATCCTTACTAGTCGAGCGTGCTTACGCACCCTAAAGGTTCAATTTACTTATTGGCCTCTCAAATAAGTCAAAAAAAGGGACGGAAGTCACTCACTATTCATATGGTGAGGGCCTGCTTCCGCATCCTCTCCTCTCCTCTCCTCTCCTTATCAGTCGAGCCCCCTAAAGGGTCCTCTCCTTATCAGTCGAGCCTGCTTACGCATCCTTATCAGTCGAGTCACTAACGTACCTGGGCATGGTGGTAGTTAGTTATATATGAGCATGTAGTAGTTTAGGTTCAGTATGGCGTAATGACATATATAATGATAGTGATTTCCTAGCTAGAGAGAGAAGAAAGACCAGTCATTGTTATATATGAGCATGTGGTAGTTGCGGCTTCATAAAATAGAGATTCAGATGCTGCCGTAATGGCATATATAATTCAATGTAGACTTACTCGATCTATCTCTCTTTAGCTAGCCTATGTTGTGGTAGTTTTCCAAAGGCATGCATCGAGAGTGGAATCTCGTTTGAAAGGGTGCGTAAGCAGGCTTGACTGATAAGGAGAGGGCATTTGCGCGCATTTTACGGCTACTTGACACGCTCAAGCTAGGGAACCTGCGTAGACCTTAGAAATCGTCTGAAAGGATGCGTAAGCAGGCTCGACCACCCTTTAGTTACTTATTTGAGAGGGGCCACCCCAATAAGCATCAAGGAAGCAGGCTTTTAGTTACTTATTTGAGAGGGGCCACCCAATAAGTAAAATGAAACGTGAAGCGGGTCGCCATCGCCGCCATCGGTTGGTTCGAAAGCCTGCAAATAGGTAGGTGTCTGTAGTCTTTTAAGGAGGTTAAGTAGGCTCACAAGGAGGTTATTAGGTCTTTGAAGTAGGACTCTTGGCAGGTAAAAAAGAGGTCTCGTCGTCAGGCTGCGAATAAGCAGCGGAAGGTTCGTAAGCAACTCTTTGAAGAAGAAGGTTGAAGTTTAGTTGCTACTTGCATTTGCATTTGCAGTTGAAGTAGTTGCTCTTGTTGTTTAATGCAACTATTGTTAATCGCAAGTAGATCGATATTGTTAATCGATTCCTCCCCATAAAGGTCTCGCAACGCTACTCCATGTGCTAAACGCTCATCACGCTCAACGCTAAAGGTCGCTATAGGCTCAAGCTCGCTATGAAGCTATCGATTCATTCTAGAGGCTACCGCACAATGGGTACCCGTTCGCTCTCATGCTCTGCTCGCTCAAGCTCTAAGCTATACCCGGTCTCACCGCTACTCCTCAAGTATCGCTTACGTTACGCTATGTCTCGCTGAAGCTAGGTATCGGGCAAACGAACCGAAGTGTAGCTCTAGGAATAGGATCGGAAACCTCTGCTTAGCCGTTTCACACGTTCGCTGGAAATGAGAAGGTCTGGAGGGTCTTGCGCTTCCTAGTGCAAGGACCCGACAGGGGGCTCGACTGATAAGGACCTTTAGGTGCTCGACCATAAGGATGCGTAAGCAGGCTCGACTGTTAAGGATGCGTAAGCAGGCTCGACTGTTAAGGAGAGGACCCTTTAGGGGGTTCGACCATAGGGAGAGGAGAGGACCTTTAGGTGCTCGACCATAAGGACCTTTAGGTGCTCGACTATTAAGGACCCTTTAGGGGGCTCGATTGATAAGGAGAGGAGAGGGAGAGGGAGAGGAGAGGAGAAACATCATCTATACAATGTCGTAGCTTATATATCCGTAACGGAAGTAGCCCTTCCTTCCATCCAGGACAGGGTGACGAGCTGCTGCCAGGACATTAGAAGTATAAGGATAAAGGCCCAGACACGACACTCCTTTCCTTATTACTATTGCTATGATTTTCACTTAATGAGGGGGTAACTATAGACTCAGGTAACTATAGGTATAACGGGTAAGTATTATTACGTATATAAGAAATGATTACCGCTTCAATGGCCCTACAACAATGCTATCACTGGACCGTCCCTACCTCTAGCACTGGCCCTACATCAATCAATGGCCCTACATCACTGGCCGGCACAGAACCTTCAAGCAAGCCAGGATTGACTCACAAGGCGGGGAGTGTGACAACATACGTTCGTTTTTCCGGGTTCAGTGAAATTGACTTGGCTTCGTCGAAAGGTAAGAAAGCTTTCACTCACTGCACTTTCTTCATCTCTGGAACCATCAGGCTCGCGAGGCGAGGTCCCTCGCTCTTGCGACATGCTATGTTTCCCTTATACACTCTCGAGTAAGGGTGGGTCCCGTGCTTTGTGCCTCACGCATTACAGGTATCCCTACAGGTTTGTGTAGCAGGCCGCCCTACCGACACCAATCATCATATCGATCCCTAAGCCCCATTGCTGGAAAAGATTGGCTTCAGAACCGTACGTTAAGCTTCCACCTCATACGGCTCCTCCCGGGATCGGATCAATTCTAGAGCTATAGAAAGAATATGGCAGTGCTTTTCAGGAGTTTAAGGTTGTGGCACACCCCCGAAAACACATTCTCATTTTCATAAAAGCACCCGGCAGGCAGGGAAAGAGTCTTTCCAATGGGCATATTTGAATAGTTGTATGGTGGGAAGATATTCCACTTACTGATTGGTATAAATAGAATACTGATCGCAGCTTACTTCTTTACTTGGCCTATTGATCCGGTTCGGAGAAAGCGAATACTCCAGACGTGCGTAGTCTAAATAAGGATTCAACCCATGGCCCGAACAAGGCATACATTGGTCTAAATAGAACACCATTTACTTGGTAGAGAACCACATCCGCTTTTGTCAGAGTATAGAATAGGGATTAGCCCCTGCTTCTGTCAGAGTCAATGAAAAAGATTAGTTTGTTATTCGCTACTATTCGCTACGCAATAATGAAGAGAACCGTTACCCGCAGAAGCGGATCAACCGTGCTAGTTTGTCAGTCGCATCCCCCAAGAGTCCCCTCCGCCCGTTAATAAGATTGCTTGCCAGCCCAAGCATCTATTATATATGTCTGCTTGAGTGACTCAACCTTCAAGATGACAACATGAGTTCACCCCAGCCTTGAGCAGATCCACCACATCTTAGCCCAAGGCGCCTATCCCTCGGTGAATCCAACCACCCCGCCGCTCATGCGTCATGTAAAAAAGGTATCATAGGTCAAACTAGTCGAGCTATGGGGGAAGCATAACGGACATCAAGGGTCGGTCATGTCCCTCGGGAAGCAAGCAAGAAGATCGATGATCCTATGATGGAAAGTAAGGGCCAATATTTCAACTATCGTCGAGCTGTATCTGTAATATCCATATCCAGAGGGACAATGCTCCATCTCGAGAAAAGAAAAACCAGGTCGATCAAGGTCAGGCATGTCCCGAAGCCCGGTAGGTCATCCGATGACCGAACGGGGCCCCTCGAGGACCGAAACTCGTACCATCCGTCCCTTCCTAACCAATCGTCCCATCTTTGACCGGCCCTTCCTAAAATCATCAAGACCGTACCTTCTGATCTAAGCTCTCTGCTACGCCTAGATTCTTAGGTTTGTACCTGTCACTTAGAAATTTGTCCCTCACATGGATCCATACAAAGATTGCTCTGTACTTGTAGAATCCATCGGGCTTCCAAGTGCCAGCAAAACGAGCAGAGAAATAAGAGGCAAACCTAGGTCCTATAGAATCTATCTATTGGTTGTAGGGTGGTTCCTTTTATGCCTCTACGGTTTTATAGATAGCTGGAAGATCTATGACAATTTCCAGAAGGAGCACATGTTTTAGGATTGGGATTCAATCGTAGGGAGGGGGGAAGTTGAGGTTCGTTTTAAGGCTAACCTATCCCGCTTCCTTTTCCATAGGAAATCGATGTTCCAACCAAAGTATGGCTGCTAGCTTGAGTGTCTGATGTGAGTGGGAGACAGGCCTACGAACCTTAGGTAGATTCATTGTATAATGGTACAAAGGTGGTTCCTGCCACCCACCAGGAGCGTAAAACCCTCCCAACCATGTTTCTCCTGCACGCACTCATGGTCGGAGTAGCCGCGATGGCCCTTACCGCGGTGGCGGGACTATGTGCTTGCTCCTCCCGCCCCGGAAGCATGGGCTTGTGGAAGAATCCTGCCCTTATGGAATGGAAGTGAATTGGTCGAGCCCTCTCCTCTCCTCTCCTTATCAGTCGAGCCCCCTAAAGGGACGGAGTCACTCACTATTCATATGGTGAGGGTCCTCTCCCTCTCCCTTATGGTCGAGTACCTAAAGGTCCTATGGTCGAGCGCCTCCGGTCCTTAACAGTCGAGCACCTAAAGTTCCTTGGGGTCGAGTACCTAAAGGTCCTCTCCTTATTAGTCGAGCCTGCTTACGCATCCTTAACAGTCGAGCCCCCTAAAGGGACGGAGTCACTCACTATTCATATGGTGAGGGTCCTCGATCCAGTGGGATGGGAGTGGATCCAGCGGGAGTGGACCCGTCTCCTGAGTGAGTGGATCCAGTCGGTTCAGAGAAAAAAAGTTGTTCCTCATTGTCCTCTGCGTGCGTTTTTACGGCGACTTGACACACCCAAGCTGGGGTAACAACGCTTCTTCTTTTACCGGGGCTCTTTAACAAGGCTCTTTAACAGGGTATCCTCATTCGACAGGGCTCCTCATATTTACCGGGGCTCCTATTTAGTAACCGTCTTACAACCTTATTTATCGATCTCCTGCTGGCTGCTGCTTAGGGGTCTTGCCCGGCGGCCGATCAACACTTGGCATCGAGTCCCGGCCATCAAGTAGCATCATTAAGATACACCATCCATCTAGAGAGTAAAAGCATAGAGTAAAAGAATTGACCCTTGGATCAATTCTTGTCTTCGAGTACCGGCATCGAGTGAATTGGACTGCATCATCAACTAGCGGTAATTGGGACCTCCTTACTGTGTCTATCGGCACATCCTGTGACTGATGGACTCTCGGCTGACTTACATTGACTATGTGAGAATGATATTTTATTGGTGAACTGTAAATGCCCCTCCCTGTGGATTAGTGCCATACCTGTGCCCCGTAGCTCTGCTCCTCCCTGTGGATTAGTCCCCTGTGACCTGTAGTCCCATAGAGTATCCCGATTGAGTAGCTGCCCCTTGTGTTCTGTATCGATCGGTAACCGACGCTCAAGCATTTATTCGTCCATCCGTGACTGGAACAGAAAGCTGGCATCGAAAACCAAAAGACTATCAGCAGCGAGTACTGGCATTGAAACCTGAATCGAGTGAGTACCAGCCAGCATCTACACACCTGGATTGGGTGCATCGACAAGCAGCATTGACTCCTGGGATCGGCTCTTGTGATCAACTCCTGGGGATTGAGTACAAGCATTGAGTACCAGCATCAAGTGCATCAAAAACTGGATCGACTAGCGGCAGACTGACAATGACCGGGGTGGGGAATGATGGGCTATCGGTTCGCAAACAGAAAAGAAGGCGCATTGCCTCCTGGTATAAACTGCATTTGGCGGCTTAACTCACTTGGGGGGGACTTGGCAGGTTCCTTAAACAGTGGGGGGCCGTTGTCAAGTGAGCCATTCTTCCTCACCCTTCCCTTTCTAAGAAACTGTCACTTTGAGAAGGTTTCCATTTCACACTTCGACCAATCTGCCAAACTGTTTTCTTTTCTATGACGTGGGTGACGCGAAAGAATAAAGATTCTTCACGTTCGAACTGAGGATGGAAAAGATTGCATAAGTACACTCCATTTCAGCTTGTTTACGGGAGAGAAGCTGTTGTGCCTGCAGAGTTCCTGATTCCTGTACATTGCTCAAGCTACAAAGATGTCTGATGAGACTTCTGTTGCGGAATGGCTTCATGAATTATGGGATTTAGATGAGCATCGATTCTTGGCTGATTTTCATCAAACAGTAGAGAAACAGAGACAAAAAGCTTGGCATGATCGCCACATTAAGAAGAAGTCTTTTGCTGTAGGAGAGAAAGTCCTTCTCTACGACAGCAAGTATCTGAAGCATCCTGGTCAACTTAAGATGCACTGGTTGGGGCCTTTTATGGTTGCGGAAATCAGAGATTCTGGCGCTGTTCGACTTGCGCAATTGGATGGAGTTATCAGACCTGGATGGGTGAATGGCGCCCGCCTGAAGCCCTACCATGCTACTTAATTGACATATTCTCATGGCTCTCTGTCCGAGAGCTTAGGTTAGGTTTTAGTTAGGTGTATTTTGAAACTTTTATTCTTTTTCGTAGTTCTGTCCTGTCTAGTTGCGGCAGACCGAAACCGATTGTGGTCGGGGAGGTCTAGTCATAGTTATTAGTCCAGTCTGTTTTATTTCATTGTCCAGGTCAGTTGTCCATGTGTTGGTTGTGTCCAAGTCATCCCTGTCGAAACGGTCTTACCTGCCTCGTCAGCTGTCACTTTTCATTCCTGTAAGTCGTACATTCGTCAACAGTTACCTTTTTGGAAATCTGTCTTGTCTGCTCTACCGGATTACTGATTTGACACCTCGGGAATTGTTTTACCGTCAACGTACACTCCTTGGAGCAGTCGCAGGTTTTACAACTCCTCCTCCATTCCGCCTTCTAACTATTCCATGCTGTTGATACGCCAGAGATAGGCAACTATTCTATGCCTTTGTCCGAGTCTATGGTTAGTTACCCCACCTCCCTCCCTTTAGTTAGAGCAATCTATCTCGGGTTCATAACTTCACTTTCCTTCTTTTATCATAACTGTACGTTTCGACGCAAATGAACATCCTTCAACTATTCTATCTTGGGCGGCAAGTAATCCGTCTAAAAGGCCTACCTATGAGGGAGAAGTAACTCCCCAATCGCAATCTATTCTGGCTCGGCTTTGTTTCAACTCGAGCATATGAACTTGCTTCTGCTTAGGGCGATCACGTTGATATGAAAGGCGGCTATTTCCCACTTAGTCAATTCTTTGGCTTGGGAATACTTTATTTCATCTCCCTATCCCACCCACCTACCTACCGTGCGTGAGACAGTTCGGTTCCGAAAGGGTTTAAGGCAGTTATTCAGTGTCGAAGGATGACCGGCAGCTATCGACGCAACAGCAATCAACTTTCTCTATAAACTCAGATAGAGAAACTGGATTAGGTGGTTATATACGTCATTTCAGACAATCATTATCTACGTCATTTCCAAGCATCATTATATACGTCATTTCAGACAATGAAAGGAAAGAGAAAGCTTCGTAGCGTAGCCGAAGCACAATCTGTTTGAGATAGGGCCGACACCCTAGCTCTCAATTAGGAGGGAATTAGCTCTAACGGAGTGTTGCCTCGCCGAGGGAGCGCTTCTCTCAAAGTTCCTCTCCCTCTCCTCTCCCTTATGGTCGAGTACCTAAAGGTCCTTAACAGTCGAGCCTGCTTATGCATCCTTATGGTCGAGTACCTAAAGGTCCTTAACAGTCGAGCCCCTACCGGTCCTCTCCTCTCCTCTCCCTTATGGTCGAGCACCCTAAAGGGTCCTTATCAGTCGAGCCCCCTAAAGGGTCCTCTCCTTATCAGTCGAGCCTGCTTACGCATCCTTATCAGTCGAGTCACTAACGTACCTGGGCATGGTGGTAGTTAGTTATATATGAGCATGTAGTAGTTTAGGTTCAGTATGCCGTAATGACATATATAATGATAGTGATTTCCTGGCTAGAGAGAGAGAGAGAAAGACCAGTCATTGTTATATATTAGCATGTGGTAGTTGCGGCTTCATAAAATAGAGATTCAGATGCTGCCGTAATGGCATATATAATTCAATGTAGACTTACTCGATCTATCTCTCTTTAGCTAGCCTATGTTGCGGTAGTTTTCCAGAGGCATGCATCGAGAGCCCCGTGGAATCTCGTCTGAAAGGGTGTGTAAGCAGGCTCGACTGATAAGGAGAGGGAATTTGCGCGCGTTTTACGGCTACTTGACACGCTCAAGCTGGGGAACCTGCGTAGACCTCAGAAATCGTCTGAAAGGATGCGTAAGCAGGCTCGACCACCATTTAGTTACTTATTTGAGAGGGGCCACCCCAATAAGCATCAAGGAAGCAGGCTTTTAGTTACTTATTTGAGAGGGGCCACCCAATAAGTAAAATCTTAATTTCATTGGCGAATGAAGACCTTCACTGTATCAAATACGTCTATAACGAAAGTAGGCGCCCTTAGCCTTCAATGAGTGGGCTGTGGTGGAACATTGTTATGGAGTTATTCTCCTTATGTATGCACTTATCTCCCTGGCTAATGACCGAAATGATACGAGTCAATACGTTATGAGTTAGCGTGTCAAAGCACAAGACAGATCTCTTTGTCTATCCCACTACTTAGCCCACTTAATGAAGTCGCCCCTCTTCACAACGCCAATGGCTTAGGAACTTTTTAGTTGCTCGACCGATAGGGAGAGAAACTTTTAGTTACTCACCTTACCCCGGAGATCGAGGGACGGAGTCGCTCTAAAGACGCAGGAGGGCGAGGGTGAGGGAACCGAACCGCTCTAAAGACCAGAGGAAGAATTGGGCGAGGTTCTTTAGACACGAAGACCGACGGGGATTAGAATATAGTTGCTAAATGTTGCTATTACCAAGCTAATAGCAAATTGTTTATGAAATGTGATCTCTGGTACGTTAAGTGACTCGACTAACAGGAGAGGAACGAAGTTGCTCATTCATTAATCATTAATAAATAGGGATGGGAACTTTTAGTTACTCGATTGACCATAGGGAGATCGAGTGTCTAAAGACCCTGGTGTACACTTCGTGACATAAGTCATAGCAAGGCCTTTACACGGTACAGAAAGGCATTGCAAGGTTATCCTGGTCCTGGTCTTACCTGCCAGAGTTAGAGTTCGGGAAGATCTGGCCAAAAACCCACGGTGGGGGGATAGAAGAAGCTTGTGAAGAGGCAAGCTTCTTCTCCCTCCCCCCTCCCCACGTTATGTGTGTGATATACGGTATTTATATAATATAGTAAGCGGCGGCTAAAAAATAATAATTGTCGTCTGACCAATCTTTTTTTCCTATCAGAGCGGAGATAGATCCAAATGAACTGCCCATCTCATTCCTCGCTCGCCATTGGCCCCGAGTCCCCACGTCCGCTTCCACCCCCCCCCCCCCCGGCCCTACCCATCCTTATGGAAAAAGGAGGGGGGGCGTGGTTGGCTTTGCCAACATCAGGGCCCTTCATTGGCGAGCCTGGAGGTTTTTGCTTTTTGGGAATATCCTGTTCCCACCGCGCTCACGGCCCGGCTGGCCCGCCGGTTGAACCGGGGCTTAGTGGGAATTATCCCGTTCCCTGGTCAATCAAATGGTTGGATGCGGGATCTACTCCACGAGGAGCGGTACGGACGTAGATGGTATCATCACGACCTCTCTTTCCGTACCGCTGGGGATGCTTAACGCCACTTCGCCAACTGGCGTTACCTGCGGTGATTACTAGTGTCTCTCGGTGTGGTCAGCACTGGGTGTCTCCGAGCAGCGGGGCTTACACCCATTCACATTGGTTCATCCAAAGTTCCCGACCCTCATGCACGAATTTGGGGATGAGCCATCTTCCTATCAATAAAGGTTCAGGAGTCAACTGAGCATCTCAGCGGCGGGATTGAATACCCGAATTGAACCGGAGTTCACGCCGCCCGTCCTGAAGAAATAGGAGGCGTGGGCCCTCCAGCAATTATGGTCGAAACATAAGCCAGCCACGGGTCGCGCGACAAAATCACACCCATAATGAAAATGCACACTCCTCCATGTGAAAGATTCATATTCATTGGAGCTTTTCGGTAGTAGCCGTGACCAACAGCCATCAGCAGTCGACTCGTTGGGTTGGCGAGAGAACGCGCTTCAAGCCCAATTTCTGCCTCGGGTGGAACACCCCCCCCACAAGCACCACCCGACGAAGGGGGGGCGGGGAAAGCTACAGGCCCGAATTCCCTTATTTCCAAATGGGGGGGTGGGGGGGGGCACAAGCTCCCGGGGCACCTTATCTTGTCATTTCGTCGTGTCTCATCATTCCCGTTGGACCGAAGCGTTTGGCGTTTTCTTCGGAGCCCTTTGTTCGCTAACCTATCGCGCCCATGATTGTATGGTAAGAGAAGGGTACGAAATAATAGTAAACAGAGCACACCGCGGAAAGATTCTGGATATGACAAGTCTCCCATGAATCCGAGAAGAATAAAATGAAGAACGAAAACGGAGCAAAATGATGCGTCTTTAGCTCTAGTTTCGGGTGAGCTTATCCCAATTAGGTTTGGTAATAGAATAGGGCGGCTTGCTCCAACCAACACTATACCTTTCGCTTCGTCCATAGAGCGTATGAATCCCCTGGGATGTAGATAGACTAGAGAGGGTAATAGAGATGTAGGAATAGGGATTATAGTGCCACTGGAAGAAGGAGCACCTGTGGGAACATCTCTACCGACTAACCATTTCAATAGTACGGGTGCTGCCGTGCCACGAGGCACGACCATGGAAGTAATGAAAAAGAAGAAGTTCTGCGGTTGGACCATCTGCTCTATTCGTTCCGATGATTCTCGCTTCTCCAGATCAAATAGGAGACGTCATCCCAAAAATGAAGGTGTTCGCAACGCATACCGAAAGGATCGAAATTGACCATTAATTACTAGTTCGAGCACCAGGTCAAAAAGTAGTACACATAAAGAATATTTTGATTATGGCATAGGGATAAAATGATAGGAGAAACATGATAGGAAAAATAGAGAGCTCCCGGATTACGGAAAGAGCCTTTATTCGTTGGCTCCAACTACTCCATCGTTGGAACCAGCCAGAAAGATGCGATGCAAGGTTATCCCACCCAAGTGATTACTTTACCGTTATCCCAAGCGCTTCCTTTCCCGACGTGCGTGAAGTACTCAATATTGGTTGGACGGCACAGGGCATGAGGTTAAGACTTATTACGTGACGGCCGGAACAGTCAAATACTTTAGGTGCATTCTCCGTTGTTGCACTTCATTATTAATAGGTCCTGAAAGGCGATGGCGGCCCGGTGGTTCTTCAAGTTCCTCTCCTTATCAGTCGAGCCCCTCTCCTTGCCCGGTGCGGGACAAGTAATAAATTCCTCTCCCGTTGGTCGAGCGATGGCGGCCTTAACAGTTCTTCTCGTTCCTCTCCTTACCAGTCGAGCCGATGGCGGCCTTATTAGTCGAGCGTGCTACGCACCCTGACGGACCTCCCTTTTGGGGCCCCTACCCCAAAAGAGAGTTGCTCGTTTCCTCTCCTCTCGATGGCAGCCCTCTCCCTTATGGTCGAGCACCTAAAGGTGATGGCGGCCTTAACAGTCGAGCCTGCTTACGCATCCTCTCCTCTCCCTCTTGGGTTTACTTATTGGCCCCCCCAAATAAGTAAAAAAAGAGTCGAGTACCTAAAGGTCCTTAATAGTCGAGTACCTAAAGGTCCTATGGTTGAGTACCTAAAGGTGATGGCGGCCTTAACAGTCGAGCCTGCTTACGCATCCTTAACAGTCGAGCACCTAAAGGTCCTTATGGTCAAGCACCTCTCCTCTCCCTTGGGGTCGAGTACCTAAAGGTGATGGCAGCCTTAACAGTCGAGCCTGCTTACGCATCCTCTCCCTCTCCTCTCCCTATGGTCGAGTACCTAAAGGTTCAATTTACTTATTGGGTGGGGGGGGCTATGGTCGAGCCTGCTTATGCATCCTTAACAGTCGAGCACTTAAAGGTCCTCTCCTCTCCTCTCCCTCTCCTTAACAGTCGAGCACCTAAAGGTCCTTATGGTTGAGCACCCTAAAGGGTCCTCTCCTCTCCTCTCCCTAATGGTCGAGCCCCCTAAAGGGTCCTTATCATTTGAGCCCCCTAAAGGGTCCTCTCCCTATGGTTGAGCGCCTCCGGTCCTTAACAGTCGAGCCTGCTTACGCATCTTTATCAATCGAGCCCCCTAAAGGGTCCTCTCCCTATGGTCGAGCGCCTCCGGTCCTTAACAGTCGAGCCTGCTTACGCATCCTTGGGGTCGAGTACCTAAAGGTCCTCTCCTTAACAGTCGAGCCTGCTTACACATCCTTATTAGTCGAGCGTGCTTACGCACCCTAAAGGTGATGGCGGCCTTAACAGTCGAGCCTGCTTACGCATCCTTATCAGTCGAGCCCCTAACGGACCTCCCACGTACCTCTCCCATAGGTCGAGAGTTCGACAGGCTCACCCTCATCCATATGATGGATGAGCGATAAATCCCTCACCCTGCCTTCCTTGATGCTTATTGGGTGGGGGGCGTTGGTCGAGCGTGCTCCGCATCCTCTCCTCTCCCTATGGTCGAGTACCTAAAGGTGATGGCGGCCTTAACAGTCGAGCCTGCTTACGCATCCTTATCAGTCGAGCCCCCTGTCGGGTCCTTGCACTAGGAAGCGCAAGCCCCTCCGGGTTCAATTTACTTATGCTCGTAAGTAACAACCATGTAATCTTCCTGTCTCTAGTCGAGTAAGCAAGCTGAGTATCCCAGGCCAGGTAGGAGCCCTCCCTGTGTTCCGTAGGGTAAGGTTCTAGGCCAAGGTTCTAGGATTTCTCTGTGGGTTCAAGGGTCTAGTTGGAGGGTCGAGGTTGGAGGTGTAGGGCCACGGTTGTGTAAATTGAAAGGGTCGAGGTTGCATCGTTGCATCTATGTATAGGGAGAAGGGTCGGGGGCTGTGTTTCCTTCGAGGAGTTATGACTGCTAAGATTAGTTCTCCCGGTTAGTTTTCCTGGCTAGGTCTCCTGGGTCTGATGGCAGCTCTGATCGGCTATGAGTGTTTCTTACTGTTGCTTGTGGGCTCTGACTGGAATGACCTTATGGCGGCTCTGATTGGCAATGACTAGAGCTTGTAGCAATGACCTTCCTTCTAGCAGCAATAGCTCTTGACAGTGCTTATGGGCTATGACCTGGCGTATGTGATCCTAAACAGGTGCATTGTAAGTAATGCGTGCTTATAGCATAAAGTTGAGGTAGGAACTTATGTTCCGTAGGGGTAAGCCTTGTCTGTCCCGGTGAATATGGGTAACTCCTTGCCCTCAGAAGCGCAAGCCCTCCGGACCTTTGATTTTAAAAGAAAAGCATAACTTTCAATGTTCATTTGGGGCTCCTCATATCAAGTTCAAAAGCTAGTTTCCTTCCTAACAAACCAAAATGTGATAATAATATCTTGAAGGTGGAAGCAGCAGGAGGCTTATGCACGGGTGAGGTCAAATCCTATTAGATATCAATTCTACGAGCCACTCATCGGACGCTAGGAGATCGAGGTTTCACTCTTGCTGAACGAAGTAGGGCTAGTAGATAGAGCCATCCAGGTAAGGGAGGGCAGGTAGATAGAGAGACATTCAGCGAGAGGGGGCTATATAGATATATTCAGGGAGGGGCTAGATACATTTCACATAAGCCTTGAGCTAACAGCCCACCCAGGTAAGAACATTACTCCCAAGGCTCCGTATTGTTAGAGGGTCTAGGTAGAGGTAAAGGTAGAGTTTGAGATCAGGACTTATAGGTATATATTTATGAGAAATATGTGCTGCTACGGGCTATTATTGGCAATGCTGGGCTATTGGCTATCAGCTAGTTGCCAATATGAGGTGGGCTAGATGAAACAGGGGATTCGGCAATAGTTGGCTATCGTCTAGGATCAATCGGCTATGATCGGCTAGCAATGACACCTCCTGGGAATGGATTGGCTACTCAACAACTCATATACTTTAGCTAGGTGGGCTACACGGCCTCATTCCACATTATTTGGTAACTAAAAAATTGCTACTTTTGAAGAGCCAAAGAATTCTAATCAAAACGACGAAATGGCTTTTCTATTAATGAAACATATCCTTTCTGAAAGTTTATGCTTACAGGTGGTTATTCACTAGAGGCCTGTACCTTCATCCAAGGCTCAATCCAGGTGATTATACAATTGATCCAGGTTTCAATCAATTGGTCCCAGAGGCATATTCTCTCTGTCTCTGACAGAGGCTACTATGTCTGGCAGTAAGTCTGCACTGTGTGCATGAGGTAGGAACGTGTGTTCCGTCTCGGTAAGGGCAAGAAGGAAGGACGTATGAAGGCTATCCCAGTACTCATGCAAATGTAACTAATGTCTATTCACGGACTAATGCTGGAAGTGACCGGGCCACAGACACATTATCGTCGTTGTCCAGGCCTATCTCAAGTTCGACTGACTCCCGGAATGACTGACTCACTACCGGCCTAACTCATCTCACCTGATAGGTGGTGCCAACCCCTATGTGGTAGCGGAACCTCATCCCCAATTAAGGGAAAGGGGCAGTCTAGTTTCGACCTAACCATGGGTAGGGGCCAAAGGGAGCCAGTTTCAACCTAACCTTGGAATGGGAGCCTCCACCTACAGAGATTATTCAATAAAGGAACCAACCACCTGCCCACAATGGAAGAGAAATGAGTGCTTGGTACGGGGCTGCTAAGTGGTAAAGTGAGTTGGTGCAGAGGCCTAACTAAGTAGATAAGGTTTTTTTTTTTCTCCTTAGGGACCTTGCCGAAGAGGAATAAAAAAGCCAAGGAGATAAGAACCTTGTGTACACGGGTTCAAAGTAGCAGTCATAGGCAAGGCCTTTCCTTGCACGTGTCTGGTCATCAGAGGGTTCGGGAAAGGCGGAATTTCTACCAGTGAGTGGAGTGGGCTACTCCTCCCCCTCCGCTTAAATCTATATATATAATGCTATATATCATATATTTGATAAATAATCTATATAGAAATCTTTTTAGGGGAATAAAAGCAATACCTTAATGCTTATGATAGATGAGAAATACGTATAGATCTAATTCTCCTTCGACCAGTATGAATGATATGTTTTATATGAATGAGATTACTCATTTATTTCTTTCTAAACATGCTCTTCTTTATGAATGCTATTTTTCATTCTCTTTCTGAATTCAAATCCGTATTATTAATGCGAAGAGAAAAGAATAGCTGGAATTCAGAGATAGAGGTGGCTTCTTTAGCAGGTTTGAATGAGAATTCTTGTCTCTTTCTCTACCTTCCTAATCATGGGAAGGGCGACAATATCTATTTTTTAAGGCCTTATAGAACTTACCTGGCCCCTACTTTACATACTCCTTCCTCATATTCCACTTCTTTTCAGGCCAAGACCATGCAGACAAAAGCAATACAACTACCTCGCAGAAAGCAGGAGAACGGAACAGAAAAACACCGTCATTACATACGAGCCCCTGGTCATCAGAAAGCGCAGGGGAGAGAACCTTGACTTTGACACCTAGACTACCTACCAGGAATCCTTTTTATTAATCCAGAATACCATAAAGGTGCGAAGCCGCTTGTCCCTCCGGGGGGCAAGGAATTCACTGTAGTTGGAGGTATTCTTAGGGGAGGGCAGGGGATTCATTTCATATTCCTTTCTTTCGAGGGGAGCGTCGTGCAGGGGAGATTCTTTATACCAATTATCCATATTCTTCTTATGCCCAATAGTATACAGGTCCTCTACAGGTCATGGTACCGAAGTCCTCCTTCTACCCATCAAGTACTGCTAGTCTACTCCTCATCGCACCTAGAAAGCCAGAGGGGAAACCCACCTTATAGAACCTACCGGTCGGCCTACCTACAGATCATTTATGGTCTTCTCCTCCTTTTGATCAGCCTACCTAACGAAGCCCACCTAACGAATACCTACCCCAGATGTCAAATAGGAATATAACCACCCCGGACTACTAGAAACCAACTGAGCTTAGTTAACTACACTCTCCCTACTCAAATACAAAAAAACCACCAGGGCCCTTACTTCTTAGGGGTCACTCACTATTCATATGGTGAGGGTGCGTTAGCACACTCGACTGTCAAGGAGAGGGACGGAGTCACTCACTATTCATATGGTGAGGGTGCGTAAGCACACTCGACTGCCTTTAGTTACTTATTTGAGAGGGGGGCTGCCATCGTTTTAACGCTCACTCATCATATGGGTGAGGGCCCTTACTTCTTCATAGGGGTCACTCACTATTCATATGGTGAGGGTGCGTTAGCATACTCGACTGTCCAGGAGAGGGTGCGTTAGCACACTCGACTGTCCAGGAGAGGGTGCGTTAGCACACTCACTATTCATATGGTGAGGGATTTCTCCTTGCCTTTGAAACATTTCTTGAGAGCAGGTAGCACTCACTATAACGTGAAAACGCTCGACCAGGCCACCCAATAAGCATCAAGGAAGAAAAACCTCCGCCTCAGGGGATTGGGGTGGGTGGGTAAATAGTGGTCGAGCCTGCTTGTGCATCCTCTCCCTATGGTCGAGCACCTAAAGGTCCTCTCCTTAACAGTCGAGCCTGCTTATGCATCCTGAAAATGGCAAAATAGGAGCTAAAAGTTCAAAAAGCTCCGCCAAGGTGAAAAAGGAAAGCCTCAATTTTGAACCAAGGCTTGACATCTGTCACTTCAGTTGGGAAAAAAGTATCCTTCCCCACATATTCTGCTCTTCTTCACCTCCTTCCCCATATCTTATGCTATTAAGAGTCTCCTTACCTTCTCTATATTGCATGAATGATATCTGTTTCTATTACTAATGTGACTGTACTCCTAATTCCCGAAGGCAATATCAGGGTCTGGAAAGTCACCAGGTTGGAAATATAACCAAATGGAAGCGAAACCTGACTGATCAAGAAGTCATTATCATACTTCCCTTCTTAAGAAGGGAGTCGTTAGAAGGACTGACTGACCAAGATATTCTATATGTTGCCATCAAATCCTGTCTTTTCGAGCGGCTTCGGCACTGTCTCTTTCACCGCGAGAACTAGGGACTCTATGCACGCAATTTGACTTTCAGCAGGGGTTTCTTTTGAGAATCCATCGCCAAACAGCCACTTGATAGACTTCAAGAGATCCAACAAGTCACCATGAAATCCTCACAATTAGTCTTAGATGAACGAGCCCGCTTCCCTCTTCCGGGCTCCTACAGTTATTTCATTTACTTACTTCTTCCTACCAGGCACATCCGAACGGGAAACTCCCAACCGCCTACATACCTCCCCTTTCGTGGCACAGTCTTGGACAAGTGAAAATTCCTTCAAGCTCAAGGGACACACACAGATGCTTAGGACGTGGAGAGAGTCTTAGTCATAGGACGTGCAAACAGGAAACCCAGGCTCCCATGGGATTACTCCTAACATTCCAAAGCGGGGAACATTAGCTACATTAGAAAAAGCTCGTGAAACAGCCAACTTGTGTCTCAGTCTTAGCATTGCCGGGCCCCCGCCCCAGGTAGGTTTGTATGCTCTCCGATCGATCAAGTTAGATCCAGCTCCCATCCCACAGTCATAGACTCAGCGATAAGTCATGCTTGCTCCTTCTCTAACCCCCGCATTCGGTTGCTAGCCATCTCTATTAAGACGATCGGAAATGTGCAGAAAAACTGGGCCTAATAAAAGAAAACCATGAAAGTGAATGGAGGAACGAGTCCGAAAGCGCTTTCCATAAACTACTGGCAATCACTGATCAATAGGTAAAGAAGAATCCAAGTTGATTCCGCCCGGCCTTCCATCCTGAACACCAGCCTTATATCCTTTTCAACTTCTGCATCAAAAGCACGAAGATGACGCTACGGCTCTAACGGAACGAGCACCCCTACGCGTTCCTCCTCCTTCCTTCAGGTGTTTCTCCCGCGGGATACAGAGGCTGCACGCACGGCTCTGATGAGAAGTTCTGGGGCTTCGCCTGCAGAAGCACTGTCCGTTGGATTGGGAGAGGAGAGCTAGCTGTCGGGTCTCTTCCCTATTGGTTGGTGGAGGCCGGAGATATATCATTGGTGGCGTAGATTCGCCTACTAATAGATACATTGGTCCAAGGCGTAGCTTCACCTAATGGATGGAGGCATATATATATTGGGTTCTATTCCTTCCTGGTTCCTGGCCTTATGTGTTCAATTTGGATTCCTGCGGATATGAGTCAAAATGATGGGATTGCTTTTTCTATGTCTGGTTCGTGCTTGGACTTCGTACCCCTAGCTATTATGGACTCTGTTCTCTGGGTCTTGCTGCTCGATGTTGGCATCTGCTCTTCCCTGTCCCCTCTGCTTCTATCTCTTCCCGGCCTTCCTTTATGTTCTCCCGCCGGGCTGAATTAATAATAATAGGATGATATTATATAGAAAAAGGCTCTTTTTCACTTGGTACGACAAACGAAGCCACCGTCCGTCTGGTTCGAGAAGTGTATCCAAATTCCCCATTGATTGTCCGTGCTGTGCGTTCTTGAATTTCATTAGCTGGAGTTATTCTCTAGGTGTGTATAGGAACTTTGAAGTGTATCCTAGGTGGTTGCTTCCCATCATATAAGTGGTTTCTTCGCTTTGAAGTCAAGTGAACGTCTCCCCTTACTACCATCAATTGAAGTCCATTCAATTGGTCCTACAAACTATGCTGCCTAAGTGAGAACGGACGAACGAACAAAAAGCAGCCATTTGTCCATGCATGTGAGAATGAACGAGCGAATCAGAAACTTCAATCCTGGTCAGGCGAGCACATAATCGAACTGAGGAAAAGGCCCGTGTTTGGTTCGGGGCGTAGCTCGCATTTTGGTTTTCTAAGGATGGTCTGTAGAGGGCAGGTGCCGCATTTGCTTGAAGTCCGGGACATGTTGCGTTTATCAGATGTTGGTCCTAATTGCATTTCCCACTATAGTCCAGCTGGGGCTTCACGTCGTGCTTGATCATTTGTGTCCTGAGGCGTAGTTGATTTCAAGATTGTCCGAGACATGCTTCTGATTGACTAGTAGTGATTGATTAGCCGGTAGACGGGATGCGTTTTCGGTCTTATGGATAAAAAAAACCTCCCACCCTACCCGAATCATGGTGTATGTAAGGCGCTTGCTCATGATATGTAGTTGCGGTGAGTGTAGCTGGGGGATCCGATGCTCTGTGTGGTCCGCTGAGTGAAGTTATGCTACCCAATCTTCCTGTCATAGGCTGATGATAGCTGCCAAATGCAATTTGGCTAGGTGGGTAATGCCATAAATGCTATTAAGAACATAAGATCCATCCATTAACAAAGTGCATGCAGAATATACCATCACACGCTGCCAGCCCCCATTTCAAGTATTCTCCCCCTGCGGCCCCAGCCAGATATTTACGTCTATTAGGTATTTACCTGATTTTCGCCACAGAAGCAAGTACCAATGATACACCATTCGTTATTCGCGTTGTTCAACCCCTCCCTCCGTCCAATGCACACGAATAATGCATCGAAAGGCCCCGAATCCGAACCCCCCGCACCGGCTCTATTGCTGGTTTTCAAAATGGAGAAGGTAGAAGTGGATATTTGATATACACTAATACCGCGGGCTTGGATGCTCCTAGGCGGGGTGGTGTAACCGGAGAATCTGAAATTGGCTCTACCTCTGATGCTCTTTCTCTCTATGCTATTGGTGCTTTCTATTCTTATGCTGGCTCTGGGTCAACTCGATATGCGAACTCTGATTGCCACAAAGTCATCCAGTGGAACCAGAACATGAATAGGCTCTGTGACAAGAGGAGAGGAAAAAGCAGCAAGAGCAAGTCCAGGAGCAGGAACATACCTTCCAGGATCCCTCGTATGGTTCCATATTATGCACGAGTTACAGTTACTGAGTACGTTCCTATCAAGGGTCAAGATGCTTCAGATCGAGATTCAGGAGCAGATTATCCAAGCACATAGGTAGCATTTGGCCTAATGGCACCCCTTTCATTTCGGGAGTCTACAGCATCTCCCCTAGGTCGATATTCATAACCCACAAAGGCTACAGTAGCATAATCTGTGACAGAGCAAGCCACAGAGCCAATTACCTATGAGCAGATTAAGGAGCTCTTCTCGAATTACTCCAAAGCCTCAGGACAAAAACGAAAGGCCCTCGAGCAGTGATACTGCCATCATGAAAAGCTACAACAGGATTTTCTAAGGCTGAGATCAGAAATCTGTTAGAAGACATGAAAACAGACTTGCTAAATTCACTTTCAATGTAGCTCGATACCCTTAAGGCTAATAAGAAGCAAGAAGAGATGGAGAGGGAGACAGTTTTCTGCCCCAATTGCACAAAGAGACATGTTAGACATGAATGCCCATGAAATGTTGTATCAATCTGTAGCATCTGTGCGGACAATCATGATACAAGCAACTGCCCCCAGTGACCAGGCCTCCAAGCAGTTTCTCAAGGTGCAGATCAGAATGTTGAGTAAGTCTGCTTTATAAATCTTCGTTTTCATACTTTGGGTTATACACACCCTTGAAAACTGCTCCATAACTGGACATACTTATTGGATCTATTCCAGACATACTTATCTATATACATATATATTCCTGGTTGGCACCTTGACTGGATCTATTCCGGTTGGCACTCTTTCTGGATCTATTCCAGACATACTTGTTTATCGAATCGCGAAAACCACTATTGATCTATTCCCAAAACTTATCTGATCTATACCCACCCCAACCAAGATCAAACAAGTAGGAGCCAAGATCAGACAAGTAGAGCCCAGATCCAGTCAAGTTTCGGTATAGATAAAGAAGTTTCGGATAGCAGAAAGAAAGGTAATCCCACACTACCAGTTTCCTAGATAACTGCTCTAAAACTGTTCCATTTATATAGCAAGAAACAGATTGGAAAGAGGTCAAAAAAGCAGTAGTGAAGTGATAAAGAAGTGGGAAATAAGTGAGTGGATGGGGTCGGAATAAAACAACTGCCCAAGAGGTGGAATCCTCAGTTCAAGAGGTATAAACAACTGCCCAAGAGGTGGAATCCTCAGTTCGCTGTCGCTCGAGCAGCTTTCGCACCTCTCTATGGTCGGTTAGTCTTACATTCTTTGTTGTTAGCTCTAGCATAACTAGATGCCTTTGGAAAATATCTTGGTGTATAACTCTCTATCGATCAATTCCACCTCCTATCCCCATTATTCAACTCAATTCATTCTTTTTTCGAACGAGTCATATGAAGGTCGAAGTATAAGCCCTGTGTAAAGGAGCACCAATCCCGAATAGCAGCAAAAAAATCCTCTCTAATGAGACTCCAACAGTCCCTGCCAGTGAAAGCATCTGGGCCCGAAGCACTGTCTGGCTTAAGATCCTGCATCGATTTCATCATAGTCTGAAGGAATAGAAGAAAGCATAGCATGATGATCCGTGGAAATAACTGAGGGGATTCATTCCACCAAAGGGATTCTTTCTTGGGAGGCTGTCCATTTCGTGACTAAGACGAGAGAGATTGTGACTCGTAGCCAATCGGAAATTGGCTAAACAATTCTTTTTTTTTTATTACTGAGGGCAAGCTGCTTTCGGTATTACCTTTACTCAGCTCGCTCAGGGCAAGATCCTTCGCTAGCAAGGCAGCTGGGATCAAGGCTTTGTGGCGATACCATTTTGACCTCAACTCTGTGCTATCCTTATTAATATCTATGAGGTTCCCGGTGGATGATTATGTGGTGAGAGCCTCGTTGGATGGACAGGATTCAGACCTAGGATATTACGGGATGGATGCCCAGACAGCATAAGGATGCTTATCACACACCTGCCTTTAGGAATCTTAGGGAGGTACAACTAGAGACCCGGGATTGGGATTTGATGGCATGTGCTATGAAACCACCACCTTACCCTTGACTCTCTTTACTGCCGAAAGACTAGGAGAGCGAGGAACGAAGTTGCCCAACCCATTACTTGATCTTAGAATAAAAAAGCACCAGATGGATTGTCGATAGCCAGAACGGAAGAGATACGGGGCTGGGTGGGGTAGGCACTTACTGTCTTTGCTATTCACTTTAGCCTACTTTTAGTACTTCAGTGCGATCTACTGTTAACCCCCACCTTTATATTATTCGCCTATTATACCTCTCACTTACCCGACCCACCTTAGTTATGGATGCCCTAACCTCTTGCTTCAGCCAGGAATGCCTTGTGGATACGGACGGCACTATCTTCTCTTGTAGGGGGGCCAGGCTAAAACCCCCACCCAGATACTATTTAGGAATTTAGACAGACAGCTTTGCTAGGATATGCCCAGACAGCCAGCATTGTCAGGATATGCTTGAATTTTAGTGCCTTTACTTTTATATTTACCATTTACCCACCTAGAGATAGATACTTGCCTGCCTTACTTATACTTACTGCAGATGGATGGAGGAAGTTCACATGGCATAGAGGGATAAAGCATTGGTGCACGGGCGTTCGAATAGATAGATACAACATTCACCTGCGTTCGATTACACTTACTTAATTAAGACCTGAGGAGCCACTGCTTAGAACTTATAAGCACCGAATGGGATGATACGCGAATGTCATGGAACGAATGTCATGTGATACGGCTGGACGTATGCTGATACGGCTGGAATGGAACGGCTGGACAGCTTATATGGATGTCATGTTGATACAGATGGTCAGGTCGGGCTGAACAGGTCGGTATGGGATAGGACGTTCCCTTTTATACAACTGAAATGATGATACGGGTGGAATGACGATATGGATGAAATGATGGTACGGTGGGACGGATATCGTGGTACGGATTTCGGGCGGGACTGTTTATCGGGCAAGGAACCTAAACTACCACATGCTCATATATAACTACCACCATTTCACCGGGCTATCAATTAGGTGCGTTAGTGACTCGACTGATAAGGATGCGTAAGCAGGCTCGACTGATAAGGAGAGGACCCTCACCATATGAATAGTGAGTGACTCCGTCCCTTTAGGGGGCTCGACTGATAAGGATGCGTAAGCAGGCTCGACTGTTAAGGAGAGGACCCTTTAGGGGGCTCGACCATTAGGGAGAGGAGAGGAGAGGAGGGGCAGTCACTTACTCATTGTCTTGATGAACCAATTAGTTCGAGATCTCGATTGCATAATGACCAGCAGTCACTTACTCATTGTCTTGGTCGGCATTCATTATATACGTAATTACGTCATTCGAGATAGGAACCAGAATAGAATCACCCACCTCCTCTTTTCAATTTACTTATTGGGTCTCTCAAATAAGTAACTAAAAAAGAGTTCGACAGGCTCACCCTTGCCCTCCTAACGTCAAGCAAGCGGGTTCATTTGACTTACTTTTTGATCAGCTCCCTTGGCGGAGGTTTTGGACATTCTCCCTTAATTTACTTATTGGGTGGGGGGGCTTACGGTCGAGTCACTAACCAGCCGCACGAATTTTTATTTCGACGTCGTGTCTTTATATACGCTATTTCCGTAACCCTAAGTGGATCCAGTCGGTTAAGCATGAAGCCCTCTCCTCTCGATGGCGGCCCTTATGGTCGAGTACCTAAAGGTCCTAATGCTCGAGCCCCCTAAAGGGACGGAGTCACTCACTATTCATATGGTGAGGGTCCTCTCCTTAACAGTCGAGCCTGCTTACGCATCCTTAACAGTCGAGCACCTCTCCTCTCCTCTCCCTTATGGTCGAGCACCCTAAAGGGTCCTCTCCTTAACAGTCGAGCCTGCTTACGCATCCTTATCAGTCGAGCCCCCTAAAGGGTCCTTATTAGTCGAGTGTGCTAACGCACCCTAAAGGTCCTAACCAGTCGGTTCAGAGAGGGAAAAGTGCGGGGAGTGGATCCAGTTGGTTCCGCGCCCTAATCTTATCAGCGCATCGATCAAGTTGGTTCAGAGAGAAAAGCGCGGGGAGTGGATGATCAGCCTCCTGTACGAGCTTGAAATGATGGCCAGCTTCGCTCCGAGGACCTCCCCCGTGTGCTTTCTTCCTCTACCTCCCCCCTAAGTATGGTATACTACATGATTGGTAAATGCTATTGAAATTGGCTCAGATGCTTGCTTTGATGCTTTCTTCGCTGCTAGTGAGACCCGATCAACATAAAGTGGTATTGACTCTTGGGATCGAGTACCTACCAGCATAGAGTAACCGGCAGTAAGTAGCAGTAACCAGCATAGAGTACCAGCATCGCCACTTGGATCACCACCTGGATCGACACTTGGCACTGATTCTTGGCACTGAGTATCTGCCTGCACCGACCAGAGATTCAATATGTGATGGAGTGCATTCACTTAACGAACTTCTTCCCGTAGTTGCTAGTTAGAAGGGTGGGGCCAGCCAGTATTGCATTCACTTAGGGTGGGGGGGGTCTCTAAGCTAGCTCTCTTTACCTGCCTCTACGCTAGCTGCCCTGCCCTGCCGCAAAGCGCGGTTGATTCACTTAACCATGAACCCCAATGAACCATAGTCTCGAGAGCGATGCCTAAGCCCAGCACACCTACTCTATCTTTTTTCTTTCACTGTCCCCGTCTCTGCTTCTGCTGTCATGGTGGCTCCTGGCGTAGCTGCTGCTGAGTCAACCGAATCTATTGGCTGGCGCTGGATCAACAAATGTTGAAACGGCTTAAACTACTGCTTTAGGCTCTGCTACTGAAGTAAAAAGAGAAAGATCAGAAACGACTGAAGCAACGACTGCTACTGTAGGCTATGACTCTGGATATGCTTCTGGATCTGCTTCAAGCTCTCGACCTGGTTAAGATGCTGCGCTTGCTTCTGCCACTAGAGGATCTGCACCTGAACTTGTGGAACCGGATGTCACTAGTGAATCTACGTATGGAACTGGGACAAGGGATGCAAAAGGGTATGGCTCTAGATCACGAAGGTACGAATCTGCCTATCGATCTGGCTAAGATGATGCCTATGAGACTACTGGTACTAGTGCTGCTACCTATGCTGCTGTAGGCTATGGGTCTAGATTCATAGGTTCTGGATATTGATAAGCCTACTCTCTCTGGGTCTGGGTCTCGATCACGAACAGCGTAAACTGGATATAGGTATATAACTACTCCTGCTACTATCTAAACTACTCCATGCTCTACTGCAACTGAGTATGGATCTGCTCGTGCAACTGGATCGACTCAGTCAACCGATGAACCAACCTGACCAACCGCATAACCAACTGGGTCAACGGGCTAAGCTGCAGTAGATGCGCCTGGGACTGGGTATGTATCTGGATCATCACCCTCACTAACTGTAGAACCCACTGCTGAACCAACGGAATAATCTACTGAATCAACGGAATGAACTAGAAGGTGTGCTGCTAGGTATTGATCCGTATCTGCGCTTACCCATGATGCACCACCTACCCTTGCTTATGCACCTACCCCGACTAGGTATGGGTATGGTTCTGCTACTGTACACTAGGGCTCTGTAGGCTGGTGCCTTTGCCTTTGCTTCTTCTGCCCATGGCTATAGGTATGTACCTGGACGAGATACTAGTGTTGCTACTCCTGCTCATGCTCATGGGTAAACAACTGGTGCTAGTGATATGTATCTATCTGTACGAGATGCTACCTATGCCTTAGCCTCTGTAACCCATGTGCCTTACTCTGACACTAGTGGGGGTGCTAGTGATGCCTTCGCTCTAACTACCTCTGCATCTGCATCTGCCTATTTCTAGCTCACTCCGATGCTTGAAATGCTACCCATGCTCCCCCGATTGCGGGATGGTACATTAGCCGAGAGGGAGGGTTGACTTTGATCAGATATCATTGAACTGCTGGCTTGCTCGGAAGGCATTCTTGCTGGCTGGGAAGGCATTCTATGGTTAGTTCCTAAAGTGAGTTTCCCACCCCCGGGCATGGCTCTTCCCCTTCCATACCTGAAGAACTCACTACCCCAGTGGGTTTAAGAATCAATCAAATCACTCAGCATTTCACATTATATATGATTTTCTTTTTTGCTTTTTTCTCCAGGCTCTACTATACTATATTCATGTTATTCGTGCCATTCTTCTACATTTTTATGTTCACGTGGATAAATACTACGTAAAGGTGCTTCCTTATATAGATATAGCGGGCTCTCTATTCTCTTTTCTTGCCCATGATTGGCTTTCTTTGGACGTCAAGAAGGGCGAGTGGCGTGAAGGGCGGGCATAGAGGATTGGATGGAGAATGGTCTAAAATGAAGGTCCCGGAGGGGCTTGCGCTTCCTAGTGCAAGGAATGAATGTAATAAGGAAGGCTTGGCTGGAGCCTGGGAAATCTCCGTTTCTGCTCGGAATCATGCATTACCAAGGGGGAACTGGAGGAACAACATAAATCACCCCCTCCTTGGGACGGAGAAAGAGGATGGGCCGGCCAACCCGCCCAACGGAACAATCCTTTTCAGCTTAATTAAGTAAGAAGGCGATCACTGGCAGGAAGCGAAGCACACCCTCTCTGCACATGTTCTATCAGAGGCGGCTACTTGCTTTTTTTTGATTGAGAAAGTGTGCTTGTTTCTTTCAGGTCCTGAGAAGGAGAAAGGACCTGAGGAAAAAGAACGAAATAAGGGGCTGGCTCGCTCAGAAGGAAGGGGAAGTGAGAGAAGGAAAGGTCCTGTTCGCGGTCCTGAGAAGGAAAAGAAAGGACCTGAAGCTAAGTAACTCGTAGATAGGGGTTATGGAGCTCTTACCTTCCTCTTGAAATAACACGCCTTATATTTATTCCCCTTGCTTTCAATATGATACGCCTTAAGTCTTCATCTTTCCTTCTGAAGTATGATAGCCTGATTCCTCCAATAGCTACGCCTGCCTTAATAGCCCTTCTTGAACTGGTGGGAGCTCCTACCTTATCTGTCGCTACTGACTTCCTTGCCCCCGGAGGGACAAGCGGCTTCGCACCTTCATTATCTACGTCATTTCCAAGCATCATTATATACGTAATTTCAGACAATGAAAGGTCCGGAGGGCTTGCGCTTCTGAGGGCAAGGAATGTATATCGCTTGTCTGTAATCAGACAAGGGTGAGTAAGCGAACTCTCGACTAACGCCTTTTAGTTACTTATTTGAGAGGGGCACCCAATAAGTCAAATGAACCCGCTTGCTTGACGTTAGGAGGGCAAGGTCCCGGAGGGGCTTGCGCTTCCTAGTGCGAGGAATGATGATGAAACCTGGCCCAGTGACCTGAAGCTCACGTGCAAGCAGTAGTGACGAAGCTAACCTCAGCCGATGGTGCTTTCATTCCAGCTCCTGCTGCCTTCTAAGGGCTACTGGTCCTACTGCTGGATCTGGTTCGTCTACTGCTGGGTCTACTACTGTTGCTGGTACTAGTGCAGGTGGTGGGTCAACTGTATCAAATGCTTCTACTGTCTCTGCTACTACCTTTGCTTCTGGATCCGTATCTGTCACTGTACGAAGGGAAGCTATGACAGGAAGGGCGTAGACGGGCAGGGAGACTATACTGGTGATATGGAGAATCGACTGTTAGGGATACTGGTCAAGATGTAACTACTCCTGCTGCTGACTGATCTGCTCCTGTGTTTCCCGCTGCTGGTGCTAATAGATACCTATGCTTTTGTTACTCCCTCCGGGGATTGGGGTGGGTGGGTAAATAGTGGCTATAATAGTAGGGAAATCTTGAAAAACCTCCGCGCTATATATATATCAAAATAGGGGTGAAAATGACAAATCTCGTAGGGAACGTAATGACATATATAATAGATGCATTGATAAGAAAGCGTAATGACATATATAATATATGCATTTTCTGGTGTAATTAGTGTTTTTCTTTTCATCGGAAACATATCCCCGTAATGGTTGAGCCTTAAACCTTTTCAGTTTGTCTAGGCTTTTCTCATCTGCACTCGGCACTTCTTTCTCTTTCTCCTCTGCTCCGAGGGCCCTGGGAAACAGTAAGAAAGAACTAGCCCCGCTGGAACTATAAAGTCAGTCTCTATACTGCCTTTTCATTCGAATCCATCCCAATGCTCTAGCTAAGCCGCCTTGTTCCGATACTAAGTAATCCGAATCTTCTGTGTAACCCGAATCGGAATGAAGTATCTATAGGCCGCCTCGCGCAGTAGTAGCCTTGTAATCTGAACCGAAATAGGCAGGCATCTTTTCGCCCCGCCAGTTCTTGTAGTGACTCACCCGCTCCATATTCTTGGAGGTAGGAGGGACCTATTTATGCCCCGCCAGTTCTATCTAAAGATGTAGTGCCCGCCCAGTATCCTTAGAAGATTCCACCCGCTTCTTTGGATTCTGCTCCGCGAGCTTATTGAAACTGCTGATTCGCCTGTCAGAATGGTCAATTATTGACTCCTTGTCAAATCCCCAGGCCCACCTCTGGAGGTATCCCACCCTCCCCTGAACCGGGCTTTTCTTTTCAGAATGTTTCTACTCGTCTGCGGGAAGAAAACCTTTTGAAGATAGGTCGATAGAGGTGTAGGAGGTGGTAGATAGCTGCTTCTAACCCGCATGGTTGGTCCTACTCCCTCCGCTCACTGGCACTAAGGCGTTGCACCGGCACTATTGTACTGCTTTGTTACCCATGAAAATAGAGGAAATGGATAAGCGAACCCCTATCTATCTATGGTTTAGCCCCAGATCGATCGAAGCTCAACATCTATCCGCTCGACCAAGCAGTGAAGTCCCTCGGCCCTTTCTCTCTATAAAGCGGAGATACTTTCTCGGAATTCTGAAACTAAACCATTAGTTACTTATTTGAGAGACCCAATAAGTAAATTGAAAAGAGGAGGTGGGTGATTCTATTCTGGTTCCTATCTCGAATGACGTAATTACGTATATAATGAATGCCGACCAAGACAATGAGTAAGTGACTGCTGGTCATTATGCATGAATGAGATATCTCTTTGTATACGATATTATGATTGATGATTCGAGCGAATCCTATAAACCGCCTAATTGATGGTGAAATGGTGGTAGTTATATATGAGCATATGGTAGTTGCGGCTTCATAAAATAGAGATTAGGGCCCGTAAAAGTCTCACTGAAACAATAGCTAAGGGAAGAACATTAGCTCACTGAACCAAGAGCTAATCACGGGAAGAAACATGACTCGCTAACCTACAAGCAAGCAACCTAACCGGCCTAAAGAGATCGACTGATTCTACTGCCTTACCTCCAAGCAATCATACCTGCTAAGCTATCCTTCCAAAGACATCTATCCAAAGCTACTGCCTACTGAACCATCCTTCTACTGCTACTTCTCGGAACTGCTGCTTCTATCGCTACGGGGAAGAACCTTTTCTCGCGAGCTCACCAATACTTCTCCAAAGCTAACTCACCCAATACTTCTTTGTTCTGTTGGGCCCCAAAAGAGAGGTCCGACAGGGGCTCGACTGATAAGGAGAGGAACGCGAAGAACACAAGGCCGCCATCGACTCACTATTCATATGGTGAGGGATTGGATCGAGAGATGGGAATCGTAAATCGTAAGAGATCAAGAGGTGGCAGGTAGTGCATCATTGGTAAGCGTGTGGTAGCGTAAGGGGTAGGGTGAGAACCGTAGGGGATAGATCGAGTGAGAGAGATGGGAATTTCACTAACGAAAGTGGGCGTATCCAGATGATAGAGAGATAATGTGAACGCGGCCTATGAGTAAAAAGCTGTGAATGCGTCCTCGCCCTCCTTATGTCAGGCGAGCCCTACGTCCTATCAAGATGGTAATTTCACTAATGAAAGGTGCCGTGTCGAGATGATAGATAGTTTGAACCTGGCCCAAGCGAATATGGGAATTTCGGTACATAAAGTGGGCGTATCAAGATGATAGATAGTGCGAAGGTGGCCCAATAAACTGGGGAATTCGTGAGAGGAAAGGTGGCGTATAGTTAGTTGCTACCCCGCCCATTCCTCCGTGGACCACCCCGTCAAAGTGGGAAATTAAGTAATAAAAGGTGGCCTATCAGTTATCCATTAGTAGCCCTTATACCCGGCCGGTCAACCCGTCATTTCGACAGCTTCTATTTTTCCCCTCGGTGAGGTCGGGATTCTCTGTTCAATTTTTGTTTTACCCGTCTTTTTCAAAGCTTTCCATCTGGGCTGTGGTGAATGGACGAAAAGCTCTAGTTGTTATTAGCTATCAAAGCCCAATAGATGACCTACCTGAGACCGTATCGTTAACTGCCATATATAGGCTTCACCTGACAGAATAGAAAATTATGTTACTCATACTGTGCCCATGCACTATGTGTCTACCTCCCCTCATTGTGAAGCATTCACTCCCATTGAGTGCAGGAATGTTGCTCTAGAACAACCACCTTACCCTTATCCCTTACTGAAGTGTTTCCTAACAACTACCTGCCCACCTGAATACCCCTTAACCACTTGGATGAATGAATAACTTAGTGAGTCGGGACGGGACAGCTATTAACCCCTTCTCTTATCAGCAGGTATCAGGACGGGATCAGACCAACTTCATCCTTACCCTTTCCTTATAACCCCTTCCTTATAACCCTAGCCTTCCCTTTCCCGACCCTTCCCTTCTGACTCTTGCCTTCTGACCGAACCTTACTACCCTTCCTACCTTGCCTCCTACCCTTGACATACACGCTTTTTGTTCGTTCACCATAGTAAGAAGTTCGCAGCCAGAAACCATACCGAGCGTGTGTTTGAGGTAGCTGCACCAATTATGATTTGTTTCTTCTTACACTTATGCTGGCCGTATTGGAGCGGACAAAGGAATGGGGACCGAAGCCAAGTCGTTCGTAGACTTTTATTTTGTTGGGACCACTTGTTGTGCTTGTGCTACTGGGAATTCTTATGCATGAACTCCTGGTCCTAATGCTTATTAAACTGCTTTTGGTTCTTATTACGTTGGTGAAACTGGTTCAAATGCTGCAGGTGGGGATACTTTTTCAATGCTCGGAATTATCACGATAATAGAAATCTGGTTAGGTTGTTGCTTATTCAAATGACCCTGGGAATGCCCGCCTAGAACGATAACCTAGAAGAGTGCTGCCCTAGAACGATAACCTTGTTCAGGGACTTATATCAGACCCAACAAGTACCAGGTGGATTGGTTGGATGGATGGCCAAAATGGATGGAGGGAGGGATTAATCTATATATGGCCCAAACTGATACTGAGGGCATCTACTGCCTGATCTGTATTCTATCTATCTACAGCCGAGTGCTAAAAGGGTGGGTGGCTGACCTTTCTTCTCTCTCTATACAGCCAAGTGTTAAGGGTTACTTCTCTCGGGTAAGGTTTCTGGAAGGGGACTTATTATCTCTCGGCCAGTGGTGATGTGGTAAGGTAGGTGTGTGAAGTTCAGTGCATGGGTGTGCCATTCAGGAAAGGTGTTAATTGGTTCTGGCAATGAGTTAAGTTGGCCCGTCAGTGCTCGGATGATTCGAGCGAAGCATAAAAGTTCTAAGTGGTAAGGCGGTTTCCAAATAGGTAAGGTGGCTGGCCCTCCAATATGTATAGGTGGGTCATAAGGTGGGTCGAATAAGTATTTGCGGGTCCTTACTTGGTTGGGTTGGGCTGGAGAGATAGAGATTGATTGATCGATGGAAACCCTGGTTCGGGGCAAGCACTAACTTTTTGTGGACCAGATTCTTTAAAAAGTCCTAAGTTACTTATTTTATTTTATTCCACTTTGGCCAATATGAGTGGACCTGGTACTAGCAGCTCTATAATGGAATCCCATATTAGTAGGAGCTTCCCCAATCAATGGCTTCGTGGTATAGTTCCCAATCCCAACCACAGCGCACGGAAATTCAGCTTAGGTAGACGCCCCATTGTCCGGGGTGTTGCTATGAATCCAATGGATTATCCCCTATAAAAGTAGGGGGGTTAAGGACACACGAAAGGAGGAAGACCTTCCCTTGGGGAAAGCCCATTAAAGCTGGATTTCAAACATTAGTAGATTTGATTTCGTGGAACGAAGAAACAATGGTCATCAGCTTTTAGACTACCCAAATGGGTTCATTCGTCAATTTGAGGAGTAGGCAGTTTCCATCCTCCCTTCCCAGCTTTAACGGGAAAGTGCCCCGGACCACTTATATGCCTAACTATTTGGTTACTCATTATGCGTCTTTCACTTATGAATGCCATATACTTCTAAGAATCGAAGTTTTGCTATTGCCACAACGATTATTAACCCGTTTGGTTAATATATGTCCTCCTTCCACCAAAATTGTGTTAGCTCAGGAAGGTCCCGGAGGGGCTTGCGCTTCCTAGTGCAAGGAAAGCGTCGAACGAAACTGCCGTTGTACATGATTGGTCTTCAGAAACCCGCACTTTACTTCCACATGCTTAGTAGGACAATCATTTCATGCTTCTCCAAGGAAACCAAGGGAGCTTAAGGTAATTAAATGCAAAGGGTGGAACACGCTCTGTGCTGAACTTACCAAGGTCGATTATAATCCTCTCACATGGGGGATCTTCTTTGGGTGCCAGTTTTAGAAGGTTGAGGTAAGACATACCCCTTCAAGTTTGAACCTAGCCATACATTTGCGTAGAGGACTCAATGATGGCTGTCTGTCAGTAAGGTGGGCCCCTCATTCTCAAAGGAAGGGTGGAACCACAATACATACATATAGATAGGCCGTCGTTCGTTATTCAAATAGAAGGTTTCTTCTTCCTTCCCATGCATGATGGTCGTGCTCGATGGGATTGGGGAATGGGCGCGTAACGAATGATAGACCGGAAGAATACCACGGGCATGTTATATTATTTCTATCACTTTATTGCGTGGACAATCGAGCAAGATTTGGTTGGGCCTTGCCTGTAGTAGGTGAGTGAATATGTTATGCCTAGCTTCCAATACTTCGTTCTTCATATTTCTTCCCCTCAAAGAGCCGAGGCTTGGTTTTCAAATGCGCCTTGCCTTTACGATGGAGGGATAAGGTCCTGATCCTTCTAATTTGGAATTAAGGATAATAAATACAGGACCTCAAAGGAAGAGATAGCATAAAGAAGCCAGCCACACGTTCTCATCTTTTCTCGCCTAACGGGTTCGACCAGCCTTCGTATTTGACCAGCTCTCATATTATTTCGTAAAGCCTAACATCTAGCCACTCACTACCTCAACGTTATTGCATCACGGGTGTTTTTGTCAAGCCAGCCAAAAAGCGAAATTCCTTTCGTCCGTTGTCCCCCCACCTCCTTCTGTTGGCCCATCCACCCAGTCCCCCTATCAATGTATCCCCTCATCCGATAAAGGCAATATACAACCACTTCGTCCCTGAACAATCTAAATGGTAAGGTTCTGTCAGCATTAAAGCTTGTCCCACCCACAGGCTATTTTTCTTCCCCAAAATGGCTAGATTCAAGGAAAGCCGAACGGGGCCGCCCGGTGTTATTGATGCCCGCTTCATTATCCCTCGCTCGGGGCCGGGAACAACTAGGAGATTGATCCATCCGAGTTGTTGTTCACACATAAGCCGCCGCTTTTCCTAGCCCCAGCTGCTGAGGTAGGGCTCTGACCAATGCACTTCGTTCCTTTCCCTTTAGGCACTCTTCTCCTTACGGTATCCTCGACCCGCCCGGGCCGGGCGCACCCTAGATAGTTTGAATAGGAGTCTCCCCAGCGGTCATCTCATCTCTATTATGTACGTAACACGAATCAACATGAAATATATCAACATGAAATAGATGCATGCATTATGGATGGAGTTCATGTGTATGGCCGAGCGCCAATCAATAGGTCTAGTCCACATGATTGGTTTAATGCTTGGTCGAGAAGTCAACCGATATTACGTATAGCTACAGCCATTGGAGAATTTTGAACAATGGTTAGCAGTCACAAAACAAGCTGCTAGCTATTAAACTATCAAACAAGCAGTCACAAGTTATTTAAACTATGAATGTATTAACCATTGAGACTTTAAAATAATAATTCGAAGTTTAAGTATGGGGGTTTACGTAGTGCATTCTATTAGATATCATTTTTGGGATTCAACTGCGTTAAGTAAGTCATTCACATATGACCATTTCCATGAGAGGTAGTCGTAACTGACTAATTTCTCATGATTTTTGAATAGTTCACTTAGCACTCATTACATCGGGTGACGTTCACAGGGGTGAAGAAGTGGGATTGAAACAAGTGAAATGAATCACATAGCATCAATCATCACTTCTGGGGCTTGCACCCAGTAACCAGGACTTCCCGGGAGGTCACCCATCCTAGATTGCCTCTAGCTCAAGCGTGCTTAACTATGGAGTTTTCCCCACAATCAAGCCCACTTAGCTTGCTACCCCATTTGCAAAACCTTAGCAAGTATTGTGCCTCATGAACCATTCAAGAAAACTCCATAGTTAAGCGCGCTTGAGCCAAAGGCAATCTCGGATCGATGACCTCCCGGGAAGTCCTGGTTACCGGGTGCAAGCCCCGAAAGTGATGATTGATGCTATGTGATTCATCTCACTAGTTTCAATCCCACTTCTTCACCCCTGTGAGAATCACCCGATGCAATGAGTGCTAAGTGAACTATTCAAAAATCATGAGAAATTAGTCAGTTACGACTACCTCTCATGGAAATGGTCATACGTGAATGACTTACTTAACGCAGTTGAATCCCAAAAATGATATCTAATATAATTCCAAGTTTATATAATAGGCAGGTTTCATAAAAAGAGATTAGCAGGTAAATCACAGCTAAAAAAAAGCAAGAGGACAAATCACCAGGTAGCAGCAGCAAATCTATAAAATATAGCAGATTATAGAACCAGATTCTGAAACTCAGTTTTTTGAAATCAAAGTTGGGGCGACATGGGTGTAAGGTACAGATACCCCAAGATGTTAAAATGAATTGAAATAGAAATGCCCTGAAACGCGATTATTTAAAACCACAACCAAAAACAAATTCCTACTATCTCATTTATCCCTTTTGTCAAACATATAATGTGAAAAATTATCTACAGCTGTAAAAAGAGAAGGAAAAACCAAATTTATGCTATTAACATGTTTTCATAAAACTCATGGCAGCCTGAATGCTTCAACCATTAAGACGTGATGTAAATCAAATTGCAATGAAACTGTACAAAAAAACTTACATAAAATAAACTACAGTTATTGCAAAATTTCTTCAACATTTAGTGTGCAACATTTGATATACATCTAAGTTTTAGTCAACAACCAAATAAGCAAAAACCATGTAATGAACTACAAAAAAAAAAAAAACACAATATAATGTTGTCAACATACCTAGCAGTGAATTTATACAACTCAAAAAAATGGGAATATGCTCCAGCTCCAATGAGAGTATGCTCCAGCTCCAATATCCTTACCAACTCATTGTGAACCACCCGGTTTTCCTCCCAACCATATCCAGGAAGAACTTATGGAACCCCCGAGCTGTAAAAGCTCACAAGCAGTACCAAAAGACAACAATAGAGAGATTTGCAAGGCAAACTAAGGAAACAAATTTTCACTTCCTCTCAATACCACTCATGGCCAACCTCAATAGCTAGAGATCTTAGGATTTTAATAAGAATTTCATATTTATTATGGAAGAAATTGGCTACTCTCCATATCTCTCCCTCTCACTATTTTCCTCAAGTCTCTTCCACTCTTGGCATCATAATCCACCCCCAAGTGAGAATACATGAGACTCATATATAGGAGGAGCAACCAATTCTTGTCATAAAGGAGGAGTAATGTGCATGCATTGGATTCCATTTAAAGGAGTGTAACTTATGCCATTAAGGAGAGGTATGCATGCCTTAGTTAAGGAGAGTGTAACATATGCATTAAAGAGAGCGTAAGAGGAATATTTTATGACATATTTTTAATGAGTGAAAAGGAATATGCCATTCTTTGATGAGTGCATAAAATAGAGTGTAATGAATTATTTAAAAGAGAGAGAAAGAGAGTTACATAGAGCCATGAGAGTCATGAAGGAGATGTGTGAATTTATTGAGGAGATAAAATTGACTTGTAATTCCTTTTTAATAATAATATCATAGTCTCATAAAAGATAATAATAATATTAATAATATTGAGGATTCAATCAAGATTGAACTATTAGGATTGATTAATGATAAGTTAAGTCATTTTTCTTCAACTCTGCTTGATTACCAATTTATGCAAGGTGATTTACTATTTTTGGAAAGTCGTGCTTGAGATGCTGGACATGACTTTCTATTTTTAGAAAGTCATTCCAGAATTATGAGAATGAAATTTTATTTAAGGAAATTCATCCATGAGTGGTATTTTTCTTCTGGAGAATAGGGATTCCGCACCCCTATTTCATGCATCTCTGTGCCTTAGTAGATTGAGGACTCCGCGCCCTAATCTACTCCAAAGATCCAAGATTCCACAACTTGATCTTTTTAAATATTTAGGACTCCGCGCCCTAAATATACAAGACTCCACGTCTTTATCTTTCTTGGATTTTGGACTCCACTCCCTAATTTACTTGACCTCTTATCTACTGTGCTTTGAAACTTTGTGTTTCTCCTTACGGTACTGATTGTGAGTTTTTACCCATCTGATGGTTCGCTGATAAGGCCTTGTTCAAAGACCTGCACAATTACAATCTCATAGATCAAAGGAATCAAATGAATTTCATAATGAAATTAACTTAATCACATTTTACCCAAAAGGTGCATGGCTTCCATAGTCATTTTGGTTTTGAAGAAATGACTTCCACAGTCATTCATAATTGAACATCCTTGTTGGAAAATGACCAAGTACCCTACCACATCCTACTTAGTACAATATTAAACATATATAATCACACAAATCATGTATCATCCATAAATCATAATTAACCATCTATTCCGCATAACCATGAGCATCCATGGGTCTATGTGTCTCAATCTTGGATCACCATCCATGTCATACACCTGCTTCATAAATCAGATACAAAAATAAAAACATATGTATAACATTTACTTAACCAAAACCATCTAATACATATAATCAATGATGCCACATATAAGAGGAAATATAACTATATAAAACATTGTTCCCCAATCCAGTGATCAATCTGCCATACATAAACATAAAAGGAAATATAACTATGTATATAAAACATTATTCCTCAATCAAGTGATCAACCTGTCATATATATAACTTGTCAAAAATCACCCTTGATAGGAGTGACAAAACTATACTAGGAAAAAAATAGGACACTACATAGAGGTAGTGCGGTATCACATATAAAGCCTCCCAACATAATGCTCTTGATCAAAGTAGACATTGTCCAGTTAGGCCTCAAGGATAGTGTTGATTATGATGATGATTCTTGTAGTATGCCTTATCAATTTGACTCTTCTTGTGAGAACTCTTCAATTTGAGATATGATGTTGTACTAGTTATACAATTATGAATACGTCCCTAGTTAACAGGGAGTGTTGAGAAATTTAACTAGTTTCGACCTTCATAATTGTTGTACTCATTTCAATATGTATCCTATGTAACAAACAAGAAAATAATAAAAAAAATTATTATTAAATAATGGGTTTCATGCTCATTATTGATGGTCTTATAGTAAAAGCATGTTCTTCGTACTTCTAGAGTTTGTTAGGTCTTAGGATTTATTGTCTGATTAACAATTTATAAATTTTTTGATTAATATTAAATTGATCACACTGTATTTTTTTCACCAAACAAAATACTACATGTTGACCACTCTATGTCAACTACCTTATAGTAGTGCACTTTTTTGCAAAGGGATTCCATCATGTTTGATCGTTCAGATCATCCTGGATTCATCATCATCGGTCGTCAATTTGTCAAAGTTGTAAACCCATTCTGCAAAATGTTAATGTAAATGATGCTAATAAGACCGTGTATGTATGTAACAACCTAGGTAAGCCTACTATCTTGGCGACAAATCTAATCCTAGGAGTTTTTTCATCTCATGGATTCATTTGTGTTTCTAAACACAGACGATCGACAGAGTTTTTCCCTCCAACCTCGCACCAAAGCTAGGGTGGAATTTATCGTCAAGGTCTTAGGTGTGTCCTAGTGTTTTAGTTGAGTATTTGTAAAAGTGATTTGGGAATAATTTAAACTAATTGGTTAAATTGTTTTATTACAAATCACTTGGTCTACAAGATCATATTGAGTCGCAGAATTGTGTAATAATTTGAGGGTCTATAAAGAACGGTTGTTCCCCCTTTGAAGGTTCAAATGTAATTATCTTATGTAAAATATATTTTGGTGCATGGTCCCTCATACTTAGGCACCATGGCTTAAATATTAGAGGGTGGAAAAAATTATTAACCCCCTCAAGTGTCAATTAATTAAATTTTCTAGAAAAATAAATTAAAAACCTAAGTCAAAATTTTAATTAATTAGAGTCAAAATTAAAAGTCCTAGAGAAATTAAATTCTCCAAGTGGAAAAATTTGTAGGTCTTCAATAAATTAATTTTTGAAGGTCCCCCACCAAGGGAATGTTGGAAATTTTAAGAAACATTGAACCCTTGGGCTTTGGTGTTTAAGTCAAAGTCAATTTTTTTAGGAAATTAGCTCAAAATAATTATTTTTGAGCTAATTAAAAATGGTTTTTATGAGAAATTCGAAAATTCCTCAAAAATAAAGATTTTCGACTGTGGAAATTATTTTGAGCTAATTAAAAATGGTTTTTATGAGAAATTAGAAAATTCCTCAAAAATAAAGATTTTCGACTGTGGATATTAAAACATGATCAAATATTTATCAACGGTCAAGATTATTTTGACGAGGATCAAGCCAACTAGCCGTTATTTTCCACTTGGAGGATTTATCTATAAATTAGAAGTCATTTTTTCTCAAGTTACAAGAAAAATTTGTAAAGAAGCTCTGAGTCAAGCTCTATTGTAATATTTTTTTTGGAAATAATAAAGAACACTTTGGGGTTTATTCATGGTGGTGTTCCTCTTCTGCTTCTTATGGTAAATTTTGGATCAAGCTCTTAATGCTCTATTGAATAATATTTCATAAGTTATTTTTTATTTAGCCATTGAGTGGATTAACTATTTGCGTAGGTATCTTGCATTAGTTATTGGGTTTAGCCAAGTATTATAACTTGATTGATCTAGCAGGTATCTCTAGATCTTGAGGGTTATGGTTTTTATCTAGCCCCTATTGATCTAATAACTTGATCTTAAGTGTGTAGAGATCTCAAGGATTCAAATCTTGGGTGTGAGGGGAAGTCTTCGGTTGGATGAACTAACTCCCAAGACAAGAAAGCTTAAGAGCCCACTTTGTTAAATTTCAGGCCTTATCTAATGATCAGTTTTTTGCAAAGATTTAGTCCATTGCACACCCATTTAAAACATTTCACTCATCTATTTTTATCTATTGTGCATTTAACAAATAGATCTGCTTATAAGAGCCATAAATCATTGTGAATATTGTAAAATAAAATTTTGTAGGTAATCTTATGTTCTAACCCTTGTATGTAGCAAGGGTTTTGGGGTTTTGGGGTTTATTTTCAAATTTTGTATATATCGAGGTTTTGGGTGTCATTCGTGGGCCTTGTATTAGCCAGTCATTCGTAAAGCCAGTCATTCGTTAGTCATTCATTTTATTTTTCACTTGTGCAAGTGAATATCTATTCCTATTCAAGAAAAAGTGTTGGGGTTTGAGATATATCTAGGCCCTAGAGGAAAAGATCTAATCTCAAATTTGTTTGCAGAGCCAATAATAAAATATTATTCAATAAAAATTGATCAAATTGGAGATCTGAAGTTGGAGTAAATTTTCATGAAATTTTTGTGATATTTTCAGGCCCCTAGCCCTAGCCATGGGTCCCTCTACCCTTTCCATCGGGTTTCAAGTTTATCCGCAACCCTGGTTTACTTCCTTTAGCTGGGTCACATGCCTAAAGCCCTCTCCAAACCCTTTTCTAACACATTCTCCTCCGCCGCAACTCCTCTCCCTCCTTCACAACCCTTTTTCTCTCCTTATCCCTCCTCCGTGAGCCCTTTGCTCCTCATAAAGGACAATCAATGCTTGTACTAGACCTTTTTTTCCCTGCATCATCCTTATTCAGCATTATTGTTGGTCCCTTTGACCTCCTAACCCCCAACCCTCCTTGCCATAGCCTCCTCCTTCTTCGTTCAACCCTTTTTCCTAGGCACAAGGACTTCCCTACCCTCCTAACCCTCTCAGTTGTGTCTCTCGTGACCACTAAGGCCCTCACCTCCTCAACGTTGCCCCTTTTCCCCCTCCCTTCTCCTTCATTTCCCTTTGGCAGCCCTCATTACCTTTGTCGTAGACCTGGGCTGGCATCAAAACCACACAGTAATACCTCCTTTACCCAACATTACCTCTCCCAGTGATCCTTCAGTCACTATGGTGTAATTTTTTTTAAAATGAGTTAATGTAGATAATTTTGGAGTGATTTGTGTTGTTGGTGGGCCTATTTTGGGAGAATTTTGTTGACAAGTGTGACAAGTGCCTTCAATCCCAAAGGGCTCCCTGGTTTTGCTCTCAAAACCCTCACTAATTCATATTTTACAGTGGAAAGTAATCATAAGGGTGATCCAAAACCATCTTAGAGAATTAGTAAATCATTTCATCGATTGGCTTGTTGTTCTTTTGGGTTAATTGCATGTCTTATTGATAACTAAAATAATCATTACAGAGATCTGAAACACTTTAGTTTCATAAGCACTTTTCACTGTTTGGTTGTCAAATTCAAGCATACTAATTCTAAGGAAGTAAGGAGCTTAGGATTGTTTTGGTATTTATTAGATCACTTTGCATCATTGTTAGTTTACAGTTGTTCTAATTATTTCACACCTTATTCCTGCTAATCATAAACATCCTAAGAGATCTTATTATGTTCTTGAGTTAGGTGTGGTAGTGATTTTCTCTAAGATAAATCTTTGTTGTCACAAAATCATTTGCTTCTCTTTTGTCACTGAAGCATAAGAAACTTAATGTTGTCCTAAGTTGCTCATTTATGTTATTTAAAATCTGAATACTTAAGTGGATTTAAGTGCTTCTATTGATTCATAAAAATTGTTGGGCATATTGCATACATCATTTTTCTTTAAAATGTTTTCATCATTCTAAAGAGCCTTGGTATAATTATCATTTTGATTTCATTGCTAATACATCATCTTGAAAGATAACCTTACGTTGGAACTTTAAGGGATCTATGAATTTTCTTGTTTAAATTGAATGTCTCTTAAGTTGAATCGTCATTGGTATTTTCTTATTTCACTAAGAAGCATTGATTACATTATCTAATAATGTTTGGCTAGGTAGGTGTTACTCTTGGCTTATATCGTAGCTATCTTGAGAATCTTGGTAAGACATTTATCTTATTGGGCATATCTTGATTAAGTTAGCACTTGTCTTATGGTTAAGATCATGTTTTCATATCATCGTCAAGTTCTTTTTTCTTTAACTCAACATTATAATCTAACTACTAAATCACTAAGCAAATCTTAGCCTAAAGCTCACTCTCCATCATTGCATCGCATCCTAAGTTAATTTGGATCAATAACTTACCTCCTAGCATAATAGTGGTTGATAGACCTCTAGGGCCACCCTTCTCATTTGGCTTGAGGGGCTTAGCAACTCTTTGGTGGTTAACATGGTGACCTTGCAGTCGCTAGAGCCACAGTGTCTTCAGTGTTGGAGGCATTGGGTGATAGGCTCCTAACAAACGGTATCATTAATCAAACCCTTTCTTGCTTCCTGTTGGCCTCCTTCCCACAACCTACCTTGGAGTTTAGCTTCAAAACAATTAAGGGAAGGTCATATTTAGGTTAGGCATTTAATTAAAACTAACCAATAACTTTGCATCACACCTAGGATTTAGGATATGAATTTCATTTAGGTTAGTGAAGCATCAAAGCAGCAGTTTTCCATCTGCTACTTGATCTTAATTTTATTAAGCAAGAGTGTTGACTCCATAAGGCACTAGTCTCAAAAATAAATTCAATCTAATCCTTAAAATCTTGTTAATTTTAACCAAGTGTTAGGTCACTCAAATGTGTCTCCCAGACTTGTTGGTTCCCAACTTGTCCTTCATCATTTCATTTCCACGGGGTCTACCCTCCATAGCTTGTTGTCGGGATACAACTAAAACAGAGAGGTTGGGGATCAGGTTGATAGCCCCCAACCTGAGTCATTGTCATAATGCCCGTACAATTTTAGTGACAACATTTTTTGGCGTTGTTGTCGGGGACCAATTTATTGGACCTTGGATTTTTGACATTCATCTTAATCATATTCATATTCTCATCTCGCATCTATTCATCCCTCACCATGATCAGTTCATTTTCCTTGGTTCCCTTTACTAACTTCCTTCCTACCATATTGGGTTTCTCAGAGTTAGATTTGTGTTCGAGTGACGATTCCATTTCTTTCACCTTCTATAGGAGCATGTACTAGGAGGAATCCAAGTAGCTTGGTCAATCCCACTCTGAATCCTGAAAGGGTTCTTAGAGTTCGATTACACAATCTCTCTTCATGTACACTTCTTGTTAATACCAGACAAGAATCTCTCTCCGATATCCATTTGCTTTTCCCTGGCCCGTCTGAGCAAGACATCATGGATGTGTTCACCCCTTGTAACTTTGCTAACTTTCAAGTTTATCCCCATGATCTCCCAGAGAATGGTATTGATAAGTTTCCCTCTTTCTAAGGAAATCATGTGGTTAGTGTTAATGCTCATCTAAAATATTTTGGCTCTTGGTTGGGTAAATATGTTATAGGTGTTGATTATAACCACGAAGATGTAAAGATGAGCCTCTTTGTTCTTACCTTGGAGGAAGATGCTTTGGATTGGTTTACAGAAAATCCTGCTAATTTGTTCAATTCATTATAAGAGATTATTAATTCCTTTAAAGACAAATATGGAGATAAGAGAGAAGAAAGACATTTGGTTAAAGCTATCAGCGTCATAAAGAAGAAATAAAATGAAACAGTAGAGGAATTTAATAAGAGATTTAACGGTATTATTAAGGAATTAATTCAAGATTATAAACCTCTCGACAAATCTCTTTTGGACTTTTATATTGATGCCTTTAATGATGATACTTCTTATGAATTGAGATGTGCAGGAACTAACGATTATAAGGTTGCCCAAGTTTTAGCTCAGGAAATTGAAAAGGATAAGAGAGCATCTGGGAAGTCTTAAATTCCACGTTTTAATAGGGGTACAAGTAAATCAACAGAATTAAAGGGAAAACAAATTAAATAATTTGATGATGACCTTATGCAGAAATTATTGCAGAAACTTGAAAGCATGGAGCTTAATCAAGCAAAGTTAATATCAAACCATGCTAAGGAAATGAGTGCCATGCAAGTTAGGTTGTTCCAAATGGAAAGATCTCAAGCACAAAACTTCCAACCTAGAAATAATAATAATCGAAACAATAATGTTTGGTAGAATAAAGGCCCATATAATGAGCAGAGATCGCCAAATCCACTTGAATCTACCAATCCTGTGGATGAAACTCTGGCTTATTATAGGGCCTGTGATGCTCTTCATAAAGAGGCTACTTGCCCCATTTTAAAGAGGATCATGATATTGGGATGCTTGGGGCAAGTAAGAAAATAAATGTTGTTGGCTAGGAGTATCATTTATCTATGGATGATTGGATGGAAGTTAAGGAAAATAGTCATGATGTCAGGAATATTACATCCTCCTATAGTATCAATAAATTTAGTCAGGAAAAGGATTTGATGGTTGAACTATTTGGTGAAAATCCTCCTCCAGAGTAATTCTTGGATATTGTGAAAGATAAAGGGTTAAATTATCAAAGAAGGAGTAAGGATCAAAGCAATAATAAGATTACCCATCGAAGTTATAATCCTGGTTCAAGCTCTGGATTGAATATTGATTTGGCAGAATGGTTGAATAATGCAAAAATTTGGGTTCCTCTCACAAATGTTTTGAATATCCCCTCCCAAAAGGCTAAGTTATTAAATGTCATTTAAGCTCCTCATGTTAATATTTTTCAGGAAAAGGCTCCTGAAACTGTCTATCAGGATGCCCCATATATTTGTAAAGTATGGATTCAGATAAAAAAGAACATCAACCATTTTTTATCACTTTGTTTGTTAATGTTTATATATTATATAATTGCATGTTGGATTATGGTGCCTCGGCTTGTGCTATGACCAAGAGGGTCATAAAGCAACTAAATTTGAGAATTTATATGCCTTACTACAACATATGTGCCATGGATTCTAAGAAGATTGAATTTCATGGGTTGATCAAGGATTTAAAGGTCATTTATCAGTTTACCCTGACATAATGATCATAATGGACATAGTTGTAGTTGATGTACTAGATGCTTGGGGAATTCTATTGTCTAGGAAGTGGGCCTCTGATCTAAGAGGAAGTATTCAAATGAATTGGTCATATTTTATGATTCCTTCTCCTAGATGTTCTGGATTTCTTAGACTTAATAGAGAGTCTGAAAGAAGATTCCATGTTGAAGATCCCAAGAGCCCCTATAATGAGATAATAAAGGAAAAACCTAACCCTGGGAATTATATCATTCAGTCTAACTCCATAATTCCTTTAGATTTTAAGGTTGATGAAAAGTTGGGTGATTTAAAGGATAAAGTATAGTCTATTAATTTCGATGGTGCATATTCTAGGCATGGTAAAGGTGTTGGAATTGAGTGTTAAAGTCTCCCCTTGGTCACATTTTCAAATTTGCCAATAGATTGTAATTTGAAGAAACTAACAAAGTTTTCAAGTATGAAGCTTTATTGTTGGGTTTTGAATTGGCAAAGAATTTGAAGATTAAGTTGCGTAGTATCAAGGGATACTCTGATTTGATTATCATGAAAATTAAGAACAAATTTACATATAAAAATCAAATATTAAAAAACTATCGAAATGTTGTATGGGATACTATGGAACATTTTGATTCTCTTGATCTCGAAGTTATCCCAAGAGAAAATAATAACTTGGAAGGTGAACTTTCTATAACGACATCTACCTTGCAGTTGTCTGATGAATTCTTGAAGGATAAGGTTAAAAAGGAAATAATTTTTAGACCTTCTATACCTGATAATATGGAGCATTGGCAGGCATTTGATGATGAGAAATAGGGGATTCTCTTTCTTAATAATTTGGATGAATTTGAAAATTTTCAGATTAGTTGTAAGGAGGATGAATCTAATAACCATGAAGATATAACAATTCATACTCCCAGAAACATTGTAGCATTGGAGCAACACTTTGATAGATATGATTCCACAAAGAAGAAAGATGAGAATAAGATGGATCTAGGAGAGTTCATTGAAGTAAACATTGGTACCTCTAGTGACCCTAAAATTGTGAAAATTGGTAAAGGTACTAGTGATGAAGAAAGAAGAAAGTTGATTGATTTACTTCATCAATATAGAGATGTTTTAGCATTTTCTTATGATGATCTAAGAGATTATAGGGGAGATTTAATGGAACACACTATCCCTTTAAAGGATGAAAATGCTAAACCCTTTCGTCAAAAACTTAGGCATATAAATCCTGAGTTGCTCCCTTAGTCCAAAAGGAACTTTCAAAGATGCTTGCAACTGGTATTATCGCTCAAACTAGGCATTCAACATGGTGTTCTAACTTGGTGATTTTTAGAAAAAAGAATGGAACGATCAAATTTTGTGTCAATTTTAGAAACCTAAATCTAGCATGTAAAAAAGATAATTAGCCATTGCCAAACATGGAGCCTATGTTGCAAAAAGTAATGAGTTCAGGAACAGTGTCATTACTAGATGGCTTTTTTGGATATAATCAAGTATGGGTTAAGAAGGAAAATCAACACAAAACTACTTTCACCACACCATGGGGTACGTTCGAATACATTAGAATGCCTTTTGGATTAAGTAACACTAGAGATACCTTTCAAAGGGCCATGGACTATTCTTTTAAGGGTCTAATTGGTAAAATCATTGAGATATATAAAGATGATCTTACGGTTTTTTTTAAGGATGGTACCAATCGTATAGATCATCTCAGACAAGTTTTGGATAGATGTAGAGAATTTGGAATCTCCTTGAATCCTGCTAAGTCTTTATTTAGAGTAACTAAAGGGAAGTTGTTTGGTCACATCGTCTCCAAAGATGGGATCAATATAGACCTTGAAAAGGTTGAGGAAATCCAAAGATTCATCTTCATCACAATCTCAAATCCCTTTAGTCCTTCCTTGGGAAGCCAAACTTTCTTAGGAGATTTATTCCTAATTATGCGGAGATAGCTAAGCCTATTCAAAGTATTCTGAAGAAATATACTAAGTTTTTATGGAAACAAGATAGTAAAAAGGGTTTTCAGGAAATCAAGGGTGTTATTGTGAAGGCTCTTGTTCTAGCCAACTTCCGAGTGTCATTCAGGATTTTTTGGCGACCATTATGCTGCAAAAACGATAGCCCACAGAAATCTTAGAGTTGGTTATTATTGGTCTTCAATATTTTTTTATGGGCATAAGTTCGTTAGGAGTTTCCAAGCCTATCAACTATTCATTGGGAAACAAAAGCTAGCTTCCCTGCCCTTACAACTTGTGATTGTTGAGGCACATTTTCAGCATTGGGGTATGGATTTCATTAGGAAATTTCATGAAAATTATAGCAATGGCTACTCATGGATTTTAATTGCGACTGATTATTTCACTAAATGGGTAGAATCCATTCCTACTAAGAATTCCACTAAAAAGGTTATTATGGGCTTTATTGAAAATCAAATCATTACTAGATTTGGTGTCTCGGCTAAGATTACCACTGATAATGCCAAAGCCTTTATTTCTACAGATTTTTATTCTTTTTTCTTTAAGTATCGCATTATTTTATCTCAATCATCTAACTATTGTCCTCAAGGTAATGTCCTTGCAGAATCAAGTAATAAAAATCTTATAACCATTATTAAGAAGAATGTAGGAGATAATAAACGAGCTTGGGATAGAAAAATCAAGTATACATTATGGGTAGATAGGATTACAAAGAAAAAAACTACTGGTAAAAATCCCCTTGATTTTATTTATGGTTTGGATGTTACTCTTCTTGTACACCTTAAATTTCTAGCTCATCAACTCCTTCAGCATTTTTCAACTAATAAAGATGTTGTCCAAAGTAGAATTGATCAAATTATGGAGTTAGATGAAACTCGAAGAAAATATTTTGATAATATGTGTAAAAAGCAATCTAATGTTAAGAAAAGTTTAGATAAATATTCTCAAGCTAGATCATTGCAGGTTGGAGATAGGGGGCTACTTTGGGATTGTAGAAATGAGAAACCAGGAAATCACAAGAAATTTGACAGTTTGTGGTTGGGACCTTACACCATCAGAGGCATCGTCAGTCCAAATTCATTTCACTTTAGCACATTGGATGGTGAACCAGTTGACTTACCTACAAACGGTCAAGTTCTCAAGTTGTTCTTCAAATATGACATATGATGCCATAGGGAATCCTCTATATTGTATTTCTAACCATATTCCTTGATTTTTTCCGCATTTTGTTTAAAAGATTAAATTTCATTTTTGTCTCTAGATTACATTTATTTTTCATGTTAGTAAAAAATTTTCTAGTCATAGAGCTTCTATTTCATGCACTTAATTTTATATGATGATTTTTTATTATATTTGGATGGATGTTGCTTATATGAACTTGTGTGTTGCTTGGGTGCAGATTCTGGATTCTCACATTCCTTGAGTGAAGCAACATGTCCCCAAGTAGATCCATATGTTAACCACTCCATGTCAACTACCATATAGTAGTACACTTTTTTCGCAAATGGATTCCATCATGTTCGGGCATTCAGATCATCCTGGATTCATCATCATCAGTTGTCAGTTTGTCATAGTTGTAAACCCATTCTGCAAAATGTTAATGTAAATAATGCTAGTAAGAATGTGTATGTATGTAACAACCTAGGCGAGTCTATTATCTTGGTGACGAATTTCGTCCTAGGAGATTTTTCGCCTCACTGATTCATTTTTGTTTCTAAACATGGATGATCGGCAGATTTTTTTCCCTCCAACCTCGCCCTAAAGCTAAGGTGGAGTTTATTGTCAAGGTCATAGGTGAGTCCTAGTTTTTTAGATGAGTCTTTTGTAAAAGTGATTTGGGAATTATTTAAGATAATTGGATAAATTATTTTATTACAAATCACTTGGTCTACTAGATCATATTCAGTCACAAAATTGGGTAATAATTTGAGGGTCTTAAACGAATGGGTGTTCCCCCTTTAAGTGTTGAAATGCAATTATCTCATGTAAAAAATATTTTGGTGCATGGTCCCTCATACTTAGACAACATGGCTAAAATATTAGAGGGTGGGAAAAATTATTAGCCCACTCAAGTGTCAATTAATTAAATTTTTTGGAAAAATAAATTAAAATCCTAAGCCGAGAATTTAATTAATTGGAGTTCAAATTAAAAGTCCTAGAGAAATTAAATTCTCCAAGTGGAAAATTTGTGGGTCTTAAAGAAAATAATTTTTGGAGGTCCCCACCAAGGGAATATTGGAAATTTCAAGAAAAATTGGAGCCGTGGGCCTTGATGATTAAGTCAAAGTCAAATTTTTTAGGAAATTAACTCAAAATAATTATTTTTGAGCTAATTAAAAATGGTTTTTATGAGAAATTCGAAAATTCCTCAAAAATAAATATTTTCAATGGTGGAGATTAAAATATGATCAAATATTTATCAATGGTCGAGATTATTTTGACGGGGATCACACCAACTAGCTGTTATTTTCCACTTGGAGGATTTATCTATAATTTAGAAGTCATTTGCTTCTCAAGTTACAAGAAAATTTGTAAAGAAGCTCTGAGTCAAGCTATGCTGTAATATTTTTCTGGAAATAATAAAGATGACTTTGGAGTTTATTCATGGTGGTGTTCCTCTTCTACTTCTTATGGTAAATTTTGGATCATGTACTTCTTAATGCTCTATTGAATAATATTTTATAAGTTATTTTTTCTTTATCCATTGAGTAGATTAACTATTGCGCAAGTATCTTGCATTATTTGGTGGGTTTAGACAAGTATTATAACTTGATTGATCTAGTAGGATCTCTAGATCTTGAGGGTTATGGTGTTTATCTAGCCCCTATTGATCTCATAACTTGATCTTAAGTGTGTAGAGATCTCAAGGATTTAGATCTTAGGCATGAGGGGAAGTCTTCAATTAGACCAGCCAACTCTCAAGACAAGAAATCTTAAGAGCCCTCTTTGTTAAATTCCAGGCCTTATCTAACGATTGGTTTTTTGCAAAGATATTGGACATTGCACACCCAATTTAAAACATTTCACTCATCTAATTTTATCTATTGTGAATTTAATGAATATATATTCTTATAAGATCCATAATTCATTGTGAATATTGTAAAATAAAATTTTATAGATAATTTTATTTTCTAACCCTTGTATGTAGTTGGGGTTTTGGGATTTATTTTCAAATTTTGTATATATTGGGGTTTTGGGTATTTTATTTTTCACTTGTGCAGGTGAAGATCTAAGCCTATTCAAGAAAAAGTGTTTGGGTTTGAGATAGATCTAGGCCCTGGAGGGCAATATCTAATCTCAAATTTGTTTGTAGGGCCAATGATAAATGATTATTTAGTGAAAATTGATCAAATTGGAGATCTGATGTTGGAGGAAATTTTCATGGAAGTTTTGTGAGTTTTTCGGGCCCCTAACCCTAGTTGTGGGTCCCTCTCCCCTTGTCATTTGGTTTCAAGGTTGGTCGCAACCCTAGTTTGCCTCCTTTAGCTAGGTCGCAGGCCTAAAGCCCTCTTCAAACCCTCTGCTCACCCATTATCCTCCACCGCAACTCCTCTCCCTCCTCTATTGCCCTTTTTCTTTCCTTATCCCTCCTCTGTGAGCCCTTTACTCCTCCTAAAGGTATGTTTTTGCATGTCCTGGCCCTCCTTTTCCTTGCGGCATCCTTTCAGCCCTACCACCAATCTCTTAGGCCTCTTGACCTTGTCCCTCCCTGCCATAGCCTCCTCCTTCTTTGTCCAACCCTTTTTCCTGGGCTGCAAGGCCTTCCCTACCCTCCTAACCCTCTCGACCTTATCTTTCTTGGCCTCTAAGGCCCTCACCTCCTCAACGCTGCCCCTTTTCGGCTCTCCCTTCTCCTTCGCTGCCCTTTGTCAACCCTCCTTACCTTTGTTGTAGACCATATTAGGACTTAGAACTACACAGCAATCCCTTCTTTTTCCATTGTTACCTCTCCCATTTGTCCTTCAGTCACTATGGTGTAATTTGAAAAAATTATGAGTTAAATTATAATTGTACGCAGAGAATTTGGGAATGATTTGTATTGTAGGTGGGCCCATTTTGGGAGAATTTTGTTGACAAATGTGACAATTGCCTTCAATCCCAAAGGTCTCTCTAGTTTACCTCTTTAAACCCTCATTGATTTATATTTTATAGTGGAAAAACAATCATAAGGGTGATCCAAAACCATCTTAGAAAATTAGAAAATCATTTCATCGATTGGCTTGTTGTTATTTTAGCCTCAATGCATGTCTTATTTATAACTATCATAAGCATTACAGAGATATGAAACACTTCAGTTGCATAAGCACTTTTCACTCATTGATTCTCAAATTCAAGCATACAAATTCTAAGTAAGGAGCTTAGGATTGTTTTGGTATTTATTAGATCACTTTGCATCATTGTTAGTTTATTGTTGTTCTAATTATTTCACACATTATTCTTGCTAATCATAAACATCCTAAGAGAGATTATTTTGTTCTTGAGTTTGGTTTGGTAGTGATTTTCTCTAAAATAACTCTCTGTTGTCACAAAATCACTTGCTGCTCTTTTATCATTGAACAATAAGAAACTTAATGTTGTCCTAAGTTGCTCATTTATGTTATTTAAAATCCGAATACTGAGGTGGATTTAAGTGCTTCTATTGATTCATAAAATTGTTGGGCATCTTGCTTACATCATTTGTCTTTAAAATATTTTCATCATTATAAGGAGCCTTCATATAACTCTCGTTTTGATTTCATTACTAATACATATTGTTGAAAGATAACCTTACATTGGCACTTTAAGAGATCTATGAATATTCTATTTTAAATTGAATATCTCTTAAGTTGAATTGTCATTGGAATTTTCTTATTTGACTAAGAAGCATTTGTTACATTGTCTAATAATATTTGGCTAGGTAGGTGTTACTCTTGGCTTATATCGTAGCTATCTTGAGCATATTGGTAAAACATTTATCTTATTGGGCATATATTAATTAAGTTATCACTTGTCTTGTGGTTAATATCATATTTTTATATCACCGTCAAGTTCTTATTTCTTTAACTCGAGATTATAATCTAAGTACTAAATAATTAAGAAAATCTTACCCTAAGGCTCACTCTCCATCCTTGCATCGCATCCTAAGTTAATTTTCATTAATAACTTACATCCAAGTTTAAGCTTGGCTGATAGACCTCTAGGGTCACCCTTCTCATCTAGCTTGAGGGGCTTAGCAACTCTTCGGTGGTTAACATAGTGACCTTGCAGTCGTTAGAGCCACAATCTCTGCAGCGCCGAAGGCATCAGGTGATAGGAGCCTAACAGAAGGTATTGTTAATGAATTCCTTGCTTGCTTCCTATTTGCCTCCTTCCCACAACCTACCTTGGAGCCTAGCTTCAAAACAATTAAGGGAATGTCATATTTAGATTAGGCATTTAATTAAAACTAAATAAGATCTTTGCCTCACACCTAGAATTTAGGATGTGCATTTCATTTAGGTTAGAGAAACATCAAAGCAGCAGTTGTCCATCCAATACTCGATTTTAATTTTATAAAGTAAGAGTGTTGACTCCATAAGGCAGTAATCTCAAAAATAAATTCAATCTAATCCTTAAAATCTTGTTAATTTTAACCAAGTGTTAGTTCACTCAATTGTGTCTCCCAAACTCTTTGGTTCCCAACTTTTCCTTCATCATTTCATTTCCACAGGGTCTTCCCCCCATATTCTGTTCTTGGGAGACAGATAAAACGAAGAGGTTGGGGATCAGGGTGACAGCCCCCAACCTGAGTCGTTGTTGCGGTGCATGTACAATTTGAGCGATAACACTGCGGAAGCAAAAAATATGAACTCAGAAATGTTATCACGCACATAAAATTAATATAGTTGTTTTTCAACAGAATTTCCTGGACAAACCAAATGTGGAAAAATCGGTGCAGCAGTTGAGGGTTTATTTTACTATGCATTAGTGAAAAGTTGAGTACGGTCTTTGGAATTCCATCTAGCTATCCAAACAACAAGATCTGACAGAAAATATTTGGAGAGAAGGTTCTCTCCCTCCACTAGAAAACCTCACCTCTGAAAAAATAGTCATCCAACTTTTGCGCAGGCCCTTGTGGTTTCTGATCAATCTGTGTGGTTGTGCTAGGAAAACTCGCACAATCCTCGCGACGGTAATGGGGAAACCTGTGTCACCATAATTGCGACCCGTCAGGATATTCCACACGAACCTTACGGGTGATCTAGATAAGTTCCACTGTGGAATACTTCAGTCACTCGCTTTTGCCTCTTCCAGATCTTGAAATCCTCCTCTAGATCACTGTCTTTGCCCCTCTTATACTTTTCTACTCCATCTCTAACTTGATCACTCTTGATGAATCACCTGCACTGGAGAATCAATCTATCTAGATCATTGATTATCTGCGACTAGTCATAGCCTCAAGTGTTTCTCACCTTCAAGTGTTCTCCAAAGTGTGTTCTCCATTTACCCATCAAATTCTTCTTATAATCTCCAATTGAGACTTCAATGAATATGATTAAAACTTAATCAATGGTTGAGATTATCTTCTTAGTCAATCTGTGTGAATTTCTAGATAATTCACACCCTTCTCAATTAATTTCTATTAATAACCTCTTCTTCCTAAGTTAGACTTAGGAAATTTTAATCATGGCCAATTAATTTAATTGAGCCATCTCTAGGTGTAATTTCCATAAATGATTTTTGGATTTTGGATATTGCATGTGTTTTAGCCTCTCCACAAAGTTTCGAGACTAGAACACCTTTGATGCTACAAAAACTAACAGTCCCTCTTAGCGAGGAAGGTGTTTTAGTGTTGAACTGCTCCAACACCTTGTCTTTTCCCACCAACCATTTTGCAACTCTGATACTAAATTTGTGTTGTTGTTGACACTGTTATATTGTTGCCAACTTTGCATCTGCACTGCAACTCCCTCTCAACTGTTGGTGTTGCTACTGCAACTGATAAGCATCTGAAATATTGAATCAACTGTTTTTCTGTTGCATCTGTCTCTTGATCATTTAACTGCTACTAGTATTTATATTGTCCACTAAGGAATTTGTGTTGTTGCTGACTCTCCTACTGAGCCTCCTATGTTGAAGGAAATGTAAGTAGGTTCGGTTTTCATAAATGTAATTTTGATATTTGTACTTATTCAAGAAAAGAAATATTATTTTTATAATATATGTCTATGAGTTTCTTGCTCATTGAAATAGGTATATCACATGTTAAGTGCTATAGGTGAGTCAAGGAGTCAAAAGAAAATGTTGAAGACCTTAATGGCATGTTACACCATGTATATAATTATATTAGAGTCAAAAGGAATACCTCCAAGCAAAGTCAAAGTCATCTCCTCGCAACAAAATCCTTCAAGAAGCAAAATGGTGAAGAAATAGAAAATTCGACCTCAAATCTTCATATCGGCCTCAAGTCGGCTCAAAAGAAGGAGACAGACTCCTATATAAGGAGTCATTAGACCTCCTCAACAAAGAAGATAATCATCTCTGAAATCAACGAGATAGATGACGAGTAAAAGGGTACCAAAAAGGAAAGTCTAAGGGTCTCCAAGTGCAGTGAAGAAGAAGGGAAGAAGAGCGAAGTTTTGGATTGTTTCTAGGGCTAGAAACAGTCACACGAGCGAAGAAAAAGGAGGAATTTATGAGGGTATAACAGAAATAACACAACAGTCAAGTATCAATATTTGTTTGGGCTAGATCTTAGGCCTACAAGGCCTCTCACTCAAGCGAATAATTCCCTTTCTTAAGCGAAGATAAAAAGAGCCTAAACTACAAGCTAACCTATCACCCATGTGAGAATTTAGGGCTATTGTACAGTCATATCAATTTGCATATATATCTCAAGAAGTACTTCGTTGGAGCAAGAAAAGGGTGTCTCCATAAGTAAAGGACATCACCAAGAATTGAAGAAGGAACATCTCATCTAGAAGCTCACATAAGCAAGGTCTATCTCTAGACAAGTAATGAAGAAAAAGGTCAAAGTGTTAGGGAGAAAAGTGCTGGAAGAAGGAAGACTAAGTGCTAGAGAACAAAGTGCAGAAAGGAGGAAGGACTTGACTTGTGCTTGGAGGACATCCTAGTCAAGGGTCTAGGGTTTGGCATTGATCAATAAAGAAGCTTCAATAATAGAAACTTACCAAAGGGTTTTCCTCTCTAAGAGAGAGAGGTTTTGGCCCTGGCAGAGAACCAACATTTGTGTTGTTATCTTTATGTTTTTTGGTAGCATTTTGATGAAACACACACTCTAATAATAAGCAGAAGATCCAACTAAGGTAATTGTAAAAGTGCTTCACAAATTGTTATCAAGTTAAGAAGAATCCTAATATACATTCTAGCCCTTGATTCTTCAACATGGTATCAGAGGTACGGTGACACATCAAGGAAAGGGCATCTCAAGAACACTAATCAAATAAGGACATCTACAAAAGTTGAAGCATCTAGCCAAGAAGTCTCAATCACTTTAAGCACAAGAAGCTCTACCATCTATCATTCATCAAGGAAGACTACAAAGCAAGAAGAAGAGCAGATCAAAGAAGGACCTACATCAAAGGAACCTATAAGAAGAGCAGATCAAAGAAGGACCTACATCGAGCTACAAGTCATAAAGCAAATCTCATCATCAAGCAAGCCCACTTGGAGAAATAAACTTGAAGAATATAAATATCTAAGGAAGGAAAGCCATCAAGTCTTCAAGGAGAAAGCAAGTCCACTACATCTCAAAATATATCAAGTAAGTATATGTCCCCTTCTTAATATACATCAAAGTCTTTTTGCAAGGAAAGAAACAAATTGGTAGGTACCAATAACTTTCTTGCATGGAAGAAGAGGACTGATTTACTTCTCAAGGAGAATGAACTCCTAAAACATATCAAAGGGAATGTTACTATTCCTGATAAGGAACAAACTCAAGCCTTAGCCAAGTATAATAAGGATGAGACAAGAGTTCAAAGGATTCTAATAGAATGCATCAAAGACTCTTTCATTACTTATGTCTCCAAATTTGAAACAGCAAAAGAAATCTATGATAAACTAGTAGAGCTATTCTCAGTAACCATAGTTGGAGAAGTGATATCTCTACAAAATTAATTGTACAAAATGAATATATCAAAGGAAGGAATAGCTCCCTACTTCATGAAGATATCTGAGATGAGGGATCAACTTCAAGATCTAGGGGAATTCATGTTCGACAAAGAAATGACAATTGTAGTAATCAATGCTCTACCTGAGGATTGGGGAAACTTCACATCAAGCATATATGCCAAGAAGGAAGCTACCCCACTAAGTGAAATGTGGTCTCTATGCAAGATAGAGGAAACAAGACTCAAAGAAAAGGAAGATGTGGGATCAAAGGAGAAAGATTTTTCTACCATGGCCAAGAGAAAGGGAAAATTTGGTAAATTTTCTTCACGAAGAACAAAAAACAAATATATGTCCAAAATCCAATGCTATGGATGCCAAGAATATGGACACTACAAAAGGAATTGTCCTAAACTAAATAAGGAAAACAACGACAAAATAAAAAGGGAAGATGCTCATGTAACTCAAGAAATGAAAGAAGCAAAAGAAGGAAGATCCTCTAGATCTCTACTATGACTAAGTCAAACTCTTTACTTAAAGTCTTCTTTCAAAGTTTTGAGTAGTATAGGAGCATGTAGGAATAGAATAAAAATTGCATGGCCAAAAACATCTTCTAGAATCTAGAAGCATGATTTACATAGAGTTCAAAATACTTATGTAGAAAAAGCATTTATAAATGAGAACAAAATGCATGGTTAGATATATCTTCTATAATATAGGAGCATGACAGATATAGCTCAATATATTCATGTAGAAGGAGCATACCTAGTATAGGACCTCATCCACAATGAAAGAAAATTGATCATGATTAAGAATCTTAGAAGACCTCCATCATCAAAAGGAAAGAAACATTTGCAAGGTAAGGGTCTTCAAGATCCTATGATGGAATCTTCAAAAGAAGATTCATAAACAAAAGCAGATGTCTCATTGGGAATCCCATTCATGGGATTCAAGAAAAGGATGATATGTAGGCAAGCTAAGATGAAGCAAGAAGGGCCACACCAAAGACAACCAAATGAAGCTAAGATGATCAAAGGAGAATTGAGATGAGGTATGTATGCATCAAAGTTTAGTCATGTTATCATTTGTGTATTATTGAGTCATGGGAATAGTTCTATAACATGATCAAGTAGGAAAGAATCTCTTTCACCAATGACATGCTTGAAGGCATGTACTACAATGCAATGAAGGTCAACAGAATAAAATACTCACATAAGGAGTATAAGATTGTTGACTAATAGGAAAGTAAAGAAGAAATGTTGACTAGTCCTAGAAGCAAGCAATGAAGAAGTGCTCTCACAAGAAACAGAAAGTGGTTGACCAATCTATCAAAGAAGAATCAAATGAAGAAAGAGATCAAGCATGTGAAGAACACCATGATCACCAAGAATCACTATCTGACAAGATATTTTGAAGACATCTCCCAAAAGAAGGCATGACAACTCTGACAAATGAAGAAAAAGATCAAAGGACCCTTGACACCTATGAAGGCCTTCGAGATATGAAAGGTGCAAATAATTGATTCTACTCTATGAAGATGTCATGATGAAGAAGCCATCTAGCAAAAGCACCATTTATTGTTGAAGCAATATCAGGATGAAGTCATGAAGGGCTACTAGATCAAAGCATGGGAACAAGAAAGTACAAAGAAGAATCCATGTGAAGAGTAGTCTGAAGCATAGACGAGATGACAAAGAATGGCTAGATGACAAGGGAACCTGATATATGACAAGAAGGCCACTTTCCAAAAAGGAAGCAATGACATGACAAACCAGGAAGGAAAGTGATCGATGGATGGTGCCCTACCAAGAAGAAGTTCGACCAAAGACTTCATGACATCAAAGGAAGGAATGAGATCAAGAATATATAGGACCCACAAAGAAGAATTTGTTGATGAATAGACAAGTCCGTAGCTAAGAGAGAGTTATAACAAGTTCCCAATTACAAAGGAACTTGGACAAGTACCTTGTCATAGGATACTTGGGCATGTCTTCCTCAATTGAGAGGAAGCTATAGACACAACATTCTTGTCTTCACTTGGGAAGAAAGAATGGGAGGATTGGGTAATCATTTGGCATCTAATACTCTTTGAGGACGTGTAGGGCATCCAAGACAATAGTAGGCAAGAGGACTGATATTCTTTGAGCACTGGGAATCCAAGATACGAATAGTCCTAGAAGGTCATACTTAGTGACCACCCTAGTGGGTATGTACCTTGAGAGACAATGACTAAGGTGTCTATAAGTCATTGGTCTCGCTCACTGGTATCACCAACATTATGCTCTGATCTATTGAGAGATAGATTTGTCAGTCAAGGCCTTGTTGTGGAAACAATGTTGGTTATTATGATGTTATAACAGATGGATCGCAAATTCGATTTCTCTTATGTGAATTCTTCAAGATTGAAACATAACCAAACACCTTGTAATGTTGTATGAATACCTCCCTAGTTAAGAGGGAGTGCTGAAGGAAATGTAACTCGGTTCGGTCTTCATAAATGTAATTTTGATATTTGTACTTATTCAAGAAAAGAAATATTATTTTTATAATATATTTCAATGAGTTTCTTGCTCATTGAGATAGGTGTAGCAAATGTTAAGTGCTATAGGTGAGTCAAGGAGTCAAAAGAAAATGTTGAAGACCTTAAGGGCATGTTACACCATGTATAGAGTTATATTAGATTCAAAAGGAATGCCTCCAAGCAAATTCAAAGTCATCTCCTTGCAACGAAAGCCTTCAGGCAGCAAAATGGTGAAGAAATAGACAAGTCAGCTCAAAACAAGGAGACAGACTCGTATAAAAGGAGCCATTAGACCTCATCAATGAAGAGGATAATCATCTATGAAATCAGTGAGATAGAGGACGAGTAAAAGGGTACCAAAAAGGAAAGTCTAAGTGTCTCCAAGTGCAACGATGAAGAAGGGAAGAAGAGAAATTTTTTGGACTATTTATAGGGCTAGAAACAGCCACATGTGCGAAGAAAAAGGAGGACTTTATTCGGGTATAACAATAGTAACATAGTAGTCAAGTATCCATATTTGTTTGGGCTAGATCTTAGGCCTACAAGGCCTCTCATTCAAGCAAAGAAGTCCCTCTCTCAACGAAGATAAAAAGAGCCTAAACTACAAGCTAACCTATCACACGTGCGAGAATTTAGGGTTGTTGTACAGTCATATCAGTTTGCATATATATTTCAAGAAGTATTTCGTTGGAGCAAGAAAAGGGTGTCTCCATAAGTAAAGGAGATCACCAAGAATTGAATAAGGAACATCTCATCTATAAGCTCACATAAGCAAGGTCTATCTCTAGACAAGGAATGAAGAAGAAGGTCAAAGTGTTAGGAAGCAAATTGCCGAAAGAAGGAAGACTAAGTGTCGGAGAACAAAGTGCAAAAAGGAGGAAGGACTTGACTTGTGCTTGGAGGACATCCTAGTCAAGGGTCTAGGGTTTGGCATTGATCAATAAAGAAGCTTCAATAAGAGAAACTTACCAAAAGGTATTCCTCTCTAAGAGAGAGAGGTTTTGGCCGTGGCAAAGAGCCAACATTTGTGTTCTTGTCTTTATGTTTTTTAGTAGCATTTTGATGAAACACACACTCTAATAATAAGAAGAAGATCCAGCTAAGATAATTGTAAAAGTGATTCACAATTGTTATCAAGTCAAGAAGAATCCTAATATACATACTAGCCCTTGATCCTTCAATATCCTGCTCTACGTTCCTCAACACCTGACTGCAACTAGTCTGCAATTGTTACTCTGGAATCTAACTGGATCACTAGCACTTATCCATCCTACCACTGAAAATTGTGGGCCCCTGTAGCAAGGTAACATGAGGAAGACACCTAAATGGACCTTGCCCAACCCTATGCAACTTTGAACTCTAATCTACTCATATTGGTGTTGCTACTGCTTTGTTGTTATCTTTGCATTGTTGTCCCAACTACTACAATAATGAGTATGATCTCCTCAAACCCTAAAGCACTAGCTTCCACAGGGTGGCTCCCTCTAAGTCTCAATCTCCATACGGGAAATCTCGTCGCTCCCTCCTGGCAACTCGCACTGTCCTGCACTAGAAATTGGACTACATAGCTTTGTTTTATGAATCTTCTGGATGGAACTACACTTGCATACTACAACTGGGAAATTCACACTGTGTGTGTCACTGCAACTAGTTCTGCAACTATCTCCCAAGTATTGACTGCAACTAGCTCTACAGTTTCCATTTAAATGACTAATTGCACTTTTTGACGTTGTGGTCCTCCTGCTACTAATTTTGTTGGGATCACATAGCAAAGGTTATGGTCTCGTTGCAACAAACTGGAACTGATCTGACTGATCTCCTTGTTGCAACTGCATTAGACCCTACCCATCTAGCATATTGGAGTCTCATACTCCTCCTAGTTCTGGTGCCCTATTATCTCCTTCCGAGCCTAGTCCTTGGGTGTGACCCTTCCTTTGCAACTCGCACTTCCTCCGACACTTGTCTTCGGCTACTGGAAGTCAAACTCCTTCCCAGTTCTACATTTTGTCTAACTCACATGGCCTCCTCTGATAATATCATACATCCATCCCTGCAAAATTACAAAGTCTATGAAACTTAAATTGAAGAAAATAAACTCGGAATCTTGCTCCCTTCCTTGCTTCGCTGCTAGTACTATTATGCACACTCCCTTCTGGAGTGAAAAAATCTTCCTGTTGCTACTTCCATCTGCAACTAGAAGTTTGAATTTCTTAAGCTATAAATTCTCTAAGAGAAGCTCTCATTTGTGTGTGCAGTTTCTCTTCCACCCAGCATTGAATCTGCTCTATAAAATTGTTGCAAACACTTTATACCCAAATAAGAATCTGCTCTATGAAAATATGTGTCGTTGTTTCTCTTGGTTGTGCTGCACTTGCAACTTTTCCATACTCATGCGGTTGTTCACCCTGAAATCGTGTGATCTGTGCCTCTGTACAGGAAAATCTCGTGATATTCTCGTAGTTGATCTGAGCTAAACCACGTGGCCCTCCAAAAAATTCGTTTTGTAGCTTCCTCTCAGCCACGAATCTTTCCCTTCGCCTCCGAGCTTCCTGACCATCAAATATGTTCTGATACCATGTGAAATTTCCATTGAAATGCAATAACTTGAATTAATTCTCCTAACTTATTAACAATTTATTAATTTTCTTATTAATATTGAATTAATCACACTATAATTTCTTCACCAAACAAAATACTTCGAAAGAAAAAAATAGGAACTAATAAATACTGGCACACACAAAATTATCACAATTGTTTTTGGACAAAATTCCCCAGAAAAACCCAATGTGGAAAAACTGGGGCAGCAGCTGAGGGTTTTTTTAACATGTAACAGTGAAAATCTAAGTACAATCTTTTGGAAGCCCAACTATCTATCCAAACAACAAGATCTAACAAAAAATATTTGGAGAGAAGGTTCTTTCCCTCCACCAGCATGTTGAAATATGTAACAAGGTTTGGTCTTCATAATGACATATGTAATCATGATTTAGATGTAATGAGAAAAATAAATTTGTTATTGTTTTCTTAAGGCATGGTTTTCATGCTCAAGAAGAATTTATTTTAGAGGTCAAGCTCCCATTGAGAGATTCTAGGATTATGAATCAATGTCATGTATGAATGACCCATTTGGGCATGTCACTTGTTGTAATAAGAAATCATTAGAGTCAAAGTAAAGTCAAAATAACCCTCCAAGACCAAGTCAAATGCATGCAACAAGTCGGCTTACTCAAAAGACAAGTCCCCCTAAGGGACAATGACAAGTTGACCTATTTGATGTGTCAAGAAGCATACATATGCAAGGCTAGTTGACCACTTTGAAGGGCATTCAGTAGCATCATAGAGGTTTGATCATTGGATAAGAAAGAGCCTTATATCAAGCGAATAAGAGGAGGAAGATTGAAGAGGATTTTGGATTTTTTTGGGATAATTTTCTTCACATGTGCAAGAAAACTAGGGTTTATCCTACATCATCAAATCAGAGAGATAGTTAACTCAAGGAGGCCGAAACAAGTCAAGGAGAAAGGTTATCTTGCAGTCTGAATTCACAAAGGGACTAGCACAAGCCTAGCAAAGGAGAAAAAGGACTAAAGTTTCCCTAATTTTGTCACACGTGTGGAAGTTGCGGTCATCTACTAGAGGCCAAGAATTGTAGGAAAATAGGTCGAGAATTTCATACTAGGGTTGCAAGGTTGAGGGTTAAAGACGAAGGAGAGATTGCAGTAGTATCAAGAAGAATTTGACTTTGACTCAAGGCAAGGATTGACTTGGTCTTGGAAGGGTTGTTGGTCAAGGTTCTAGGTATTGGAATTCATCAATTGAAGATTCTATAAGAAGATAAATTCCCGTGGGTTTTCCTCTCAAATTTGGGGAGGTTTTGGCCTTAGTTGATCGCCTACATATTGTGTACTTTGCCTTATTGTTCTTTATGGTTTGATAGTTGTTTGATGAGGAAAACACTAATAATAATTAAGTGAAAATAAGAGGATAATCTAAAGAAGTAAAAACTCATCACAAACAGTTATCATCAAAAGAGAAATCACCTACATTGTTGCCCCTTGATTTCTCAACATGGTATTAGAGTTAAGGTTACTTAAATGAAGGACCAAAAAGGGGAAAGATTTAGATCACACGAGGTTACAAGAAATGTGAAGAAGTATCTCCTCTTAGAACAAAGTCTTGATCAAATTTTGGGCTCAATTATTTCAATCCACGGTTTCTACGATCAGAAAAAAAGTAGCGAAGACTTATAAAGATCTCAAGCATTGATTTGAAGACTAGAGAAGTCTGTTATCAAGATATTTTGAAGGTTGAATTCATTGCAAGGAAGAGCGAAAGTCTGAATTGTTTGCACCATTCCATGAAGTCAAACCTACATTAACAACCACAGATATGATATTTTGAGGTAAATATAATTGTTTTGAAGTCTCCATTCAAGAGTGAATATATCCTTGCAAAAACGTTGATAAAGGAAGCTAAAATCAAAATTCGTTGTCTCAACAATGATCCCAAGATTCGATTCTCTTCTAGGCATACATAGACCTGATATTCATCTAAGTAAAATTCAGATTCAAAGATCATATCACCCTCGGACACACATATAATTTCTCTTTGTTAAAATTTCAAGCATGTCAAAAGTTTGAAGCACGGATCTCTATATCTCTGTGATAGAGTAGATCTCATCTTCAATATGTGTCCTTGTGACATCACTACTCTACTCTACTTACAAGTTCAAATTATTTGGTGACCAAGTTCATATGGCAACAAAAGATGCAGTCATGAATACTTGTTCTCTTAAAAATATCCATTCACTATAACGAAGTTTGAAAAGGACTAAGGAAGAAAACCTGAAGCAATTTAGTCGTCAAACAAATGTCGAAAACTATATCATTTCTATATAGAAACATTGATATGCTTATAGCTATTAGTTTTGTGTGAAGACAAGCAAAGCTATAGGGACATTGATTCAAGGTCAGTGAATAGGGTATTTGTGGAAATAATATACTTGAAAAGAGGAGCAGATGATTACAATGAAGAATATCTCACACCAGATCAATGGCATCTAGAATTGCAAGTTGTCATGACAAAGGTAAGTAATCATAAGGTATGTATGGTATATATTTTTTAAGGATCCATCATAGGATATGTATGGTTGAAGATATAATTCTAGGGTTTGTCAATTTCTAGGAAAAGGATGAACTTTATCATCACATGAAAAGGGAATAGAATCTAATCGAGGGTTTGAACTTTAGAAACCCTAGGATAACCTCATGATTGCATGAAAAACCCTATAAAGAAATTGTGGCATCATGTTTTAGTATCGTATACTTTGCTTGTGGTATTTGTCAATAAATATTGCAGATACAAGAAGTAAATATGGATTGGATAAACCTTTATTTTTAAGAAACATGATAGAGGAAGGAATTTGTATAACTGTGGATGTCTGGATCACAGCAAGATGGAAAGAAGGGTGAAAAGGCCTTCACCTTGACGGTTAAACATTATGAATGGATTCATCATTTAGGAGATGGCATCATTACTGCATACTATTGAAGCAAGAGCCCGTGACATCAAAAGAATATTGAAAGATAGCTGAAGCAAGAGTCTACAACAATCATCATTAGAAGGAAGTATCTCTTGGTAACCTCATTAGAAGCATAAGTAGTACTTATGAGTAGAAGGAAGTCATCTAGTGTAGAGCTCATCATACATCATTAGAAAGGAGCTTTTGCAAATGAGGATAATTAGGATCCTTTGTTGGAATCTTCATTAGAAGGTTCACATCTTGAAAGAAGAAAGTGTCTCGCTGAGAATTCCACCTTGGATGGGATTCATTGTTTATAAGAATGATGGTATGATGACAAATGAATGCAGCATGTCAATATGGTTTAGGTACTCCCAATCAAAGAAAAGGAAGCTATTGAAGGAAGCCTAGATGACCAAAAGAAGAAAAGAGGTATGTATGCATATATTTAATGAATTAGGTCATGTCATCATATAGTTGCAGATATAATGGATGAATACTCTACCTCATGAGTTGTTGATAAATATAGGGCATCAAGATTAAGTGATTTCTCTAAGAGATAGTTGCTTGTGAATGTTTTTTACTTCCTAGATTAGAATCTTTTCTTGATATTATTATTGTGTTATTCTTTCATCAAATAGTTACCAATGCATAAATAATAAAGGGATAAGAGACACAGAATGTAGGCTATTTGTCAGGGCCAAAACCTCTCCCACTTAAGAGGAAAACCCAAATAAATATTTATTCTTAAATAATCTTCAATTGACGAATAACAATACCAAGACTTGACCTATTTTCCACTCCAAGACCAAAACACAAATCCATTTTCCTCTTCCTTGAGTCAAATCTGGTCAAACCCTTTTCTTATTTTTCTTCTCGTCTTTCCTTCAAAATTTTAACCACTTGATTTCAGTCCGCAACTTTTGGTTCCAAATCAGAAACCCTAGTTTGTATAGATGACCAACTTTGAACCTTAACTAACCTATTTTTAGAAGGAGACTCCTTCCTTTTAATTTGGCTTCCCTTTGACTCATCCTTCACCCAACTTGGTTACCTTTAGATGACTGTAACCTTCTCGGCCTCCTTACTGCAATAGATAGGTCTACAAATTCGCACATGTGGAGATTACTCAGCCCAAAACAGTGTTGAAACACGACGCTCTTTCTTCCTCTCTCCGCATTGGTTATAGGGCTTCTTCTTTATCACCTTCGCAATACTTAACTTCAAACTTGCTTCACCGAAAATCTATGCACTGAAATGAGGCCAAGTGGCCTATTTATAGTTTCTTTCCATCATAATAAGCTGACTTGTCATCCAGCTAGGCCGACGTGTCATTTGGAGAGATGTTATTTGTAGGGAACAATCCTATGATTAAAGTTCCTTTTTTTTTTAAAGAATAATACAGTAAACTATGAATACAACCATAAGCAGATAGCATTGGGAACTCAGAAATATTAAGCACTTATATTAAACATCCATGAATTTCACTGCATTACACATATCATCTATTTTACATGTTGTTAATTATAGGCACTCTCATAGTGGGAGTGCTAGCAGGTGAGATTAGGGACACTGTCTCACCCCTCCCATGCGGTTCCATCCTATTGTACAACCCCATCACCCATATGTTAGTCATTCTTCCAAGAAACTAACCTATGCCTGCAGCCACTAACATATCATCATAATATATATATATATATATATATATATATATATATATATATGTAGCGGGTTTCAAAATGGACTTAGAATTTCAAAGACAAAACTTTAATTTCCATCAAACCAGGTGTCGTCAACTCATCATATGCGAGTGCCTCTGGTGGTTTCCTATCATACTCAATAATCATTAGTAACAAAGTTTCTTAGTGTTAGTCATTGTCATAATAGCATCATCAACATGACCTAGTCATTCACATCATTGTTCATTGTGAACCAAAACTAATGTAAGTAGCTAACATAGGGGACACATCCATCATGGCTATCATCATCATAACATCAATGGAAACATACATATCCATCAAAGTTATCATCATCGTAACATCAATAGAAACCATACCTATCCATCAAATTTATCATCATCATGATATCAATAAAGAGCATACATATCCTTTACTACTATCATCATCATGTCAATAGAGAACAAACATAACCATTAATGCTACAATCATCATAATTTCAATAGCGAACATGTATAACCAGTAATTCTACAATCATCATAATACCAATAGAGAACATACGTAACCATTAATGCTAGCATCATCATAGTATCAATGGAGAACATACATAAACATCACATCCACTAATAATAGAGTCATGTGTCTGGATCCTCAACCTGAGGTCCTCAAAGAATAAAGTGTGGGGCTTAGGGCTAAATAAATGTTAATGTCATATCATTGTCAGTAAACTAGATTGGGGCACTACATACACCCAATCTTATTAATAGACTTTGTCTCGAAGTCCTTGGAATAGGTAAGGAAAATTGTGACGCATCTCCTTGGCATTCTCCCAACTGGTTGAACTGGGACTATAATTATCCCACTAGACCTTATCCTAGTCCACTAGCCATCATTTAAGCTACAAATTCCAATGGTCTAGTATGCAAACTAGTTCGGCCATCACCATGCCCTCATTCGAAACCTGCAAATGACCTAATTCAATAACATGCGAAGGATCTGAAATATAATGACGCAAAACAGAAACATGAAACACATCATGCATGCGCGCTAGAGATGGAGGTAAGGCAAGCCTATATGCCACTAGCCCCTTTCTTTCTAAGATTTCAAAAGGTTCCACAAACCATGGAGTCATTTTTGCTCCCTTTCCAAATCTTATAGAACTCTTTTGGGGCCTTACTCTCAGGAACACCCTATCTCCCACTTCGTAACTTTGGTCTATTCGATGAGTGTCAGCATAGTTTTTTTATTGATCTTGTGCTTCTTTTAGCCTCCCCCTAATAATAGTCATTTTTTCTTCCATATCTTTTACCACTTCTAGTCCTATTAATACTTGGTCCTCTAGGTGATCCCAACTAAGAGGTGTTCTGCAAGGTCTTCCATACAAGAACTCAAATGGTGCCATTTTAATGGAACTCTGATAACTTTTATTGTAAGAAATTCCACCAGGGATAAAAACTCCTCCAATATCTTTCTTTGGTCCATCACATACATCCATAACATGTCCTCGAGGATTTGATTAGTCCTCTCTGTTTGACCATCTGTCTTAGGGTGATAAGCAATGCTGAAGTTCAACTGGGTTCCCAAAGCTTCTTGGAAACTGGTCCAAAACCTTCCTGTAAACACTGCTCCCCTATCTGATATGATCTTCCTAGGCACTCCATGCAATCTCAAAATCTCATCAATAAAAACTCTTTCTATCTCTGGTACCTTATATGTGGTCTTAACTGGTATAAAATGGGCGCTCTTGGTCAGCGTGTCCACCACTACAAATATGGCATCATGTCTTCTTGAGGTCATTGGTAATCCCACAATGAAGTCCATTGATATAACTTCCCATTTAGAATATGGTATCTCATGGGATTGTAATAAACATGTTGGATGTCTGTGTTCAGTGTTTACTCATTGACAATCTAAGAATCTTGCTACCATGTTTACAATGTCCTTCTTCATCCCTTTCCAAAATAAGAGTGGTTTCAAGTCCACGGTCATCTTCTTAACACCAGGGTGTGCCATGTATACTGCGTGATGTGCTTCATTCAATATTAACTGATGTATATCTTCATTCGATGGAACATATATCCTTCCCCGAAATCGTAGTAGCCCATCACTATCAAGGGAGTATTCTTCATATTTTGGGATCATCATTTCATCCTCCCTCAAACTCTTGCTAACCTCCTGGTACCAGTTGTCCTTCAATTGTAAGTCAAGCAAATTCTCCCTCAAATTTTTCTTTAAGGGAATCACTAAAAATATCTAAGGCCTCCTACTTAAAGCATCAGCCACCCTATTTATCGTTCCTTTTATGTAATTAATATCAAAATCATATTCAATGATTAGCTCAGACCACCATCTTTGTCTTACATTTAAGTGGTCTTGAGTGAATATGTGTTGTAGCCCACAATGGTCAGTCTTAAGTTCAAACTTCCTTCCTAGAAGGTAGTGTCTCTAAATATTTAGTGCATAAAAAATTGTTGTGATTTATAGATCGTGGGTTTTGTCATTCTCTTCGTGGGTTCTAAGTTTCCTTGATCCATAATCTATTACTCTTCCTTCTTGAATCAATACACAACCCAACCCTTCCTTGGAGGCATCGGTGCAAACTAAAAATTCTTGTTCCATATCCGGCACCTTCAAAATTGGCGCAGTCATTAATAACACCTTTAACCTTTGGAATGCCTCTTCACATTTTCCAGCCCAGATGAATTTCTTGTTCTTTCTTTGGAGCTCGATAATGGGGCTTGCTATCTTCAAAAACCCTTCGACAAATCTACGATAATACCTTGCCATGCCCATGAAACTTCGTATTTCATGAACATTGGTTGGCGTTGGCCATTCCATGATGGCCTCGATCTTTGTCGGGTCTACTGCGATACCATCTCCATAGATAATGTGCCCAAGATAATGAATTTTGGTTAAGTGAAAGGAACACTTTGACAACTTCCCGTACAATTGGTTTTCCTTAAGACATTGTAGAACTATTCTCAAGTGTTCGTCATGCTCTTCTAGGGTCTTTGAGTATATCAAAATGTCATCGATAAAGACTTGTACAAAATTGTCTAAGTAATCCCGAAATATTCCATTCATCAAACTCATGAAAATGCCTGAGGCATTTTTTGGTCCAAAGGGTAAAACTACAAATTCATAATGCCCAAATCTTGTCTTAAAGGTTGTCTTCGGGATATCTTCTTCCTTGATTCTCAATTGATGATATCCTGACCTCAGATATATTTTTGAAAACACGGTTTCCCCCCTCATTTGATCAAAAAATTCATTTATCCTTGGTAGAGTGTATTGATCTTTTATTGTCAGTTTGTTCAACTGGCGGTAGTCAATGCACTGTCACCGAGACCCATCCTTATTCTTAACGAAAGTCACAGGGGCTCCCATAGAGATATGTTGGGTCGTATGAACCCCAAGTCCAACAATTCCTTTAATTAGGTTTGCAATTCCTTTATCTCAAGAGCTGACATACGATAGTGTGCCTTTGCAATAGACTCAGTGCCTGGTTTAAGGTCACTGGTGAAATCAGTTTCCCTTTTTGGGGGTAGCCCAAGTAGTTCTTCAAGAAATACATCCTTAAATTCAGAAAGAATTGGATGTTTATCAAGGTTTTCATAATCGCCCTTATCATTTAGATCTACCACTGTGAACATTTAACATCCCTTTCGCCTACATTTCATTAGTTGCATGGAGGAGATGAACCTCAAGGACACCCCTCAGTTCTTTCCTCTTAAGGATTTTCTTTGGTCGTCATCGTCTATGAAATGTAGTACCTTTTCTTTGCAGTCTAGCAGTGCCTCATGTCGTTCCAACCAATTCATTCCTATAACTACGCCATAGACTCCTAAGATCGTAGAGTACAAGGATAAATTGGTCTTACATACACCCAAGTCCACCTCACAATCCTTTACCATCCTTCCTACATTCCTTTTCATACCACATGCCATTTATACATGTCTAAAATCATGTTGTACAATTGCTTTATGTTTAATACTTGATAATGCATTTAGAGAAATAAAAGAATCAATTGCTTCTGGATCTATTAAAATGACAAAACTCATACCATCAATATTACTTGAGGTTTCCAACACAGTGGACTGGTGTTCGACCTGGCGATTGTTCACCGTTGCATGGATGTGATGAGCCTTTCCTAGATCCCCCACCGTAGCTGCTTTCTGAGTTGAGTTGGTATTACCTGTCTTTGAGGGCAATCCCTCTCGTAGTGAGGACCTCTACTACCGGCTTAAACAGGAGTTGGCATGGAACTCTACTAGAAAAATCCAGACTGTTGGGATCAGTGTTGAGGTGGTGTGACTTGGTGTTGTCGCATAGGACGATGTTGTTGTGGTTGACGAGTTTGCTGAGGTACCGTGTGCAGCTGTTGAGCTAGATGTCTATACGATGTTCTTTGATTTCCTGTTGACCCCTTTTGATGACTGAGCACAAGACCCCTTTGAAAATTCCTATGTTCCACATTATTTCCACTTTGTACTCCTGATCCTGCGGGCCTGGTTGACTTACCAAGTCCATTTTTGATGATCTCATCCTCTGCAATGATCGCCTGTTGAACTGCCTCGTGCAAGGTGCAAGGCATTAGGATCCTAACCTTGGCCCGAATGTTAACATTTAGTCCATACACAAATTTTTTCACCTTGACCTTTTATGTGTTTAAGTGAGGGGCATAACAGAGTAATTCCATGAAACAAGCCTCATACTTTGGTATTAAGTGACTCCCCTGCTTTAGTGCATTGAATTCATTTAGTTGTCTCTCAAGGAACTCCTCTGACAGGTAGCGTTCTCTAAACTTTTCTTCAAATAATTCCCAAGTTACTTTTGAGATATCCATCCCCAACTGGGGTAATAATGTCTTCCACCAAAGTAGTGTGCTTCCCTTTAGTTGGAATATACCCATCTTGGCCTTCAAGTTTTAGGTGTAATCTCTCAAGGTAAAACACATAGCCATGTTTTCTAACCATGCCTCTGCAAATTGAACATTTGTGGACTCCTAAAACTCTGGAAATTTTACCTTTTCCAAATCTCGACGTACATCATTTCTTGTAGTGTTTTGGGGTGCTTCATTTTGTATGACAGGTCCTCCATGCTCCCATTCCAGACAGTTTATTAATGCCTCGGACATGTGTTGGAATGATCTCATTAAGTTCAACACTTCTTCAGCTGGTATTTGTTCTTGTGTTATGATGTTTTCCCCATCATTGGGTGGAGTGGCAGGACTTGGTTGTTGTGGTGGCGCCTTGTTGCGCCCTTTAGTTGCCCCACTTCTTGTACCTCTTCTAACCATGGTTCACCAATGAATTCTATCACAATTTAACACAATTTTTCCTTATAAAATAAAACCAACAAAATAAAAATTATAACCAACCTGAGTGGTTCTATAATTTATTGTTATTATTATATATTTCCAAAGGAACAATTTATGTATTTATAATTTCTTGGTGATATAATTCACCTATCAATTTAAAACCTTCCTATAAGATTTAATCATAAGGATACAAGCATAGTAGGCTTAAACTACATTATGTCATGTAAATGGTAGAGGTAGTTGGTAGCATTATCATGACATAAACTACGAATGTCATTAGTAAAAGAAAGAGAATAAGTTTCTAATGTTTTATGATTTCAATATTGAAAGTACCAAAAACTCTAATATTAATAATAAGCATAGATAAATATTGTGTTGTATAGCATACTACTAGAATAGGGTAATTATTATATTACATGCATGTATGATAGGGATACCAATTCCAAACAATGGATAATTTGGAATTACATTAATGACTATTTATATATAAGTGCTTATATAGTTAAAAGTGTATGGTATGACAAAATGTTATACTTTAGTATATAAGATATCTAAGAACGAGTATTAATAATGAAAGAATATATAATAATAAATTCCATTATTTATATGGAAAATAATTAAATAATTAGATGAATGTAATGATTCTACTAGCACAACTATGAAGAGTAAATGACTAGAATAGTGCAAGAGTTATTTGAGATATTATTTACATTCAGTTAAAGAAGCATATCTACCAAGAGTTCTTGCCCACCATTATTTAGGCATTGATACTATTTAATTTTGCTCCGATACAAATTTTAAAAATACAATACTGTCAAAAATACCCCAAAAAAAATTTAACCTTTATTATATTTTAAAGTAATAATAGAAAAATGTAAAAAGTAAAATGTAGTAATTATACAATAATGTATTTTCTAACAAAGCATACCTAAAATTGTAAACCTAAGAGCAATTTTTTTGTAAATTGCAAATTACAATAAAGCATTTCAGAATTTAAGTTGCAAATTTCTGTATCGCATTTCAGAAACCATCAACTAAATTAACTTAAAATACTGAATAAATTACAATGAATATGCACCAGACGCTGGATTCACTATTCTTAAAATACAACACCAATTTCAACCCAAGCGGAATTGTTCCTCTAGATATTAAGATAAGATAAACGTATTTGAAACAAACAAACAAACAAAAAACGTGTTCCAGATGTTTTTAGGTTTTTCTTAATTGTAAAATATTCTATAAAATTTGATTAACTATTATAGAATTTTATAGCTCTGTGAATTTAATTAAGGACAAAGATAAACATATTTGAAACAAACAAACAAAAAATAAAGTGTGTTCCAGATGTTTTCAGGTTTTTCTTAATTGTTAAATATTCTATAAAAATTGATTACCTATTATAGAATTTTATAACTCTGCGAATTTAATTAAGGACAAAGAGTTCGGTTGGATTCAAACTTAAATAGTGTTGTACTGAAGATCTAAGATGAGGATCACATGTTCAATCCACGTTCATGGATTTTAGTGCATCGGTCCAATTGATATCGCAGAATTTTAGTAATTTAAAACAACTAGAGTTATTCTCCAGTATGCAAGCTATTGAAATATGGAATTGAGAACTTCCACAATTTGTTTATTAATTACTGACTGCAATGTGGCAAAGGTTCATTTATAATTTGGTTGTCAATTCAATCGCAGTTGTCTATAAGGCGATTTTTTGAAAGCCTTTTCGGCGGGTTTTTCTGGTCGAAATCCAGCAGGAATTTATTGGAATCGCAAGTTTGATAGCTAGTTTCTGCACAATGAAAGCGTCCCAGGGGTTTTCCAGGGTGCTGAATCCAAATATGCAGTTAAAAAACCAATTTAACTGCAACAAATCAAGATTTAACCTCAATTTCTTCCGCCGGATTCCGTCACCGGAATCTCCAAAAAATCGCATTATAGACAACTCCAATTCAATCCAGTGGACAGGTTCGATCACATCAACGTCTAATCAATTTTATGAGAACACCAGCACTCAATCTTAATATTGATGGAGGTTCAAGGGAGGAACCTGGGAGAGAGAGATCTGGGGATCGATTAAGATCACATGCGTTGTTGCTGCTAAGATGTAGGCTCATAGCCTCAGTGTAAAGGAGGAACCACAGATAATTATAAATATATTTTCTGCCAGTAATTTTTTTTGTCTTTATCAGAGCCAAACTGAGATCATTTGGCAGTGGGTGAACCCTCTGAAGCGAACTCTCAAATGCAATACTTCTATTAACACCCTTAATTCAAATGGGTTTAGAATTGGAAAATATCAGTTGGATAACAAGTTAGCAAATCTTGGAGCAGATGTGTAGTAAGAAAAGAGTTAATAGCTTCAGAGTGGGATGGAGTTATAAATTACAGAATTACATTGAAAAGCCTTCCAATTTTGCAAGAGAATCGCAATTTGGATGTACTTACTGTATTATTTTGTTTCAATGCAGGTGTATTCACAGTCAAGGACTCTTATTCTTTTAATTTTTGATAATGTTGTAATGTGGAAGCTGGGGTAGAAGCATGGCCACGCCAATTCTCAGGTCAACAAACATATGTGAGAGTGAGGTCTCCAGTGCAATCAATGAGAGACAAATTTAATATTCCTCACAATGCTCTTCTTTATGGGAGGACTAGAGGTTGCTTAGGAGATATTTCAGGAATCTCTTAGTCAAAGTGCAAGGTCCTGTAACTTATTTTTTATTGAAATAAAAAAGGAAGGCATCGATTTAATAAAGAGCCAAGCTTAGATTTATGTTGGAACAACTAAATTTTCTTTTTATTAAAGATACAGTCACGTTGAATTTTCTGTGACGAGAAAAAAAAAGGTTGATTGAAGTAACGAGAAAAAGAAAAGGTTGATTATAATATGAAGAATTAATCTTCGATGTCCGATAAATACTAGCAGCTTTTTCTAGACTCAGTCACATGGATAGATAACATGATCGATCACATTAAGAAATTAATGGATTCTCCATTGTATTAAGCCATGGTTCGAAGAAATAAATGGACTATCCATTGTATTGAACTATGGCAGTGTTAATTAAAAAAATTCACTAATGGACTCATAGGTCCAAAAGACTAACTCGCTCTGAAACCAAGTGTAGGGACCAATCTTATGCTTAAATTTTTTTATTTTTTTTTAAGAATAATACAGTAAACTAGGAATACAACCATAAGCAGATAGCATTGGGAACTCAAAAATATTAAGCACTTATATCAAACATCCATGAATTTCACTGCATTACACATATCATCTATTTTACATGTTGTTAACTATAGGCACAATGAAGTCATATAAAAAAACATTATAAATAACATAGGTACCATTCACCAAGAGACGAGATTCAATCTTGACTTGCCGCTACTTGCACTCCCTTGTTTCTGACAGCCTCCAAGTGTGAATGTTGACGTGCTTAATTCGAATGTAGTGACCCACCAATTGACCTCCCAGCCTACTCCTTGGGTACTCTCCTTCCCCGCGAACCCCCGAGCTGCAATGGGGTTGTACAATGAAGGAAATGTGCTAGCTGATAGAGGTGAGCACTCCTTGGCTCAAGAGTCCCCTCTCTAAAGTCCTCTACCTCACCAAACTCAACTATAGCTCGTAGCCACTACAATGACATAGTCTCATCCATCCAACAATAGGGTAAAAAAAGTCTTTTCTCCCATGGCTTGCCCTTCTTTTATAGGAGGCTTCATAGGTGACACTTGGCATTTCATGCATAATTAATTATTTTTATTAATCTAATAGTTTGATTATTCACCCACCCATGTGTCACCCTCTCACCAAGGATCTCCAAAATTATTTACTTAAATTTTAATTTAAAGAAAATATTTTTCCTCACCCCAACATGACTTCCTATTTTTCTCCTTGTAATTTCTTGATCTCCCTTTACTACCTCTTAATGTGTGTTCATTACTAAAGTCAATTGATAAATTTTAGATTTTGTCCCCTAACTACTTCTAATTTAACTCAATTTTCCTCTTAGATGGATATTCTTATGTTGGCTCTTGCCACATGGAGGTTCTCTAAATTTCTTTAATTTTAATTTATTAATCTTATTTTAATTCACCACCCACTTGTTTTGATGAAGTTTAACTATTTTAGGATTAATCTTTATGCTTAACTTTATGTCCATCTTTTCCCCTTTTACCTAGTTATGTTACTTATGTACATTATATACCTAATATTTTCCAACATGGGAATGGTAGAGTTCTCAAGGTAAATATTTTATTTCTTCCTATTCTCCCCTTACCCCAAGTTTTATTCTTGATTTAATTGTCTCAGTTCTAATAATGTCATTTACCACTTGATGTGAATTTGTAGGATTTTCATATCTTGATTATATTTATTAAAAACAATTAATGATACCAAGGGTGCCAAGTTGGTTGTGCACTTCAAGAACTTCCCTTCGAATTTCCAAGGGTGCCATGCCTAACAGTTTATTTGTGATGCCAAAGGTGCCAAGTTGGTCATGCCCTTCAAGAACTTCCTTTGAAGTTCCAAGGGTGCCATGCCACTTTCCCTTCAAGCATCCAGTGGCTATGAGGGGAAAGTCTAGGTGCAACGACATAGACTGTTATCAACTCTTATGTTGCCTGCTATAATTAGACTAATGGTGTTGGGGATCAAGGAAACTGTCTTGATGTGTGCCCCCCTGTAAAATCCTCATGAGCAACCCAAATTTGGGACCTGCCACCATGACATCGTGATCTTCAAGGCGAAGGTGTTTCAACCATTCCAACCCAAGTCACAGCGGGAGTGCTAGCAGGTGAGATCATGGACACTATCCCACCCCTCCCATGCAGTTCCATCCAATTGTACAACCTCATCACCCATATGTGATTCATTTGGCCAAGCAACTAACCTGTGCCTGCGGCCACTAACATATCATCAGAATATATATATATATATATAGCAGGTTTCAAAATGGACTTAGAATTTCAAAAACAAAATTTTAATTTCCATCAAACCATGTGTTGTCAACTCATCATATGCGAGTGCCTCTTGTGGTTCCTGTCATACTCAATAATCATTAATAACAAAGTTTCCTAGTGCTAGTCATTTTCATAATAGCATCATCGACATGACCTAGTCATTCGCATCATTGTTCATTGTGAACCAGAACTAATGTAAGTAGCTAACACAAGGGACACATCCATCATGGCTATCATCATCATAACATCAATGAAAACATACATATCCATCAAAGCTATCATCATCATAACATCAATAGAAAACATATATATCCATCAAAGATTCATCATCATGATATCAGTAAAGAGCATACATATCATTTACTGCTATCATCATCATAATATCAATAGAGAACAAACATAACCATTAATGCTACAATCATCATAATGTCAATAGAAAACATGCATAACCATTAATGCTACAATCATCATAATACCAATAGAGAACAAACAAAACCATTAATGTTATCATCATCATAATATCAATGGAGAACATACATAAACATTATATCCACTAATAATAGAGTCATGTGTTCGGATCCTCAACCTAAGGTCCTCAAAGAATCAAGTGTGGGCCTTATGGCTAAATAAATGTTAATGTCATATCACTGTCAGTCAACTAGAGCAGGGCACTACATTATTATTCCTTTTGAAGTTAACTTGAAGGGAGATGCTTGTGCTTGTCTTGGATGGTTATTTATACTTATATAATGGCTCATACAAAATGTAGCATACCCAAGAAGGTTCATAATGGGAATCATTACTAACTTTTATAACTAGATGACAAAACCTAAAGGTTCATAATGGGAGTCATTGCTAAAAATAAAATTCATTGCTCATGAAACCCATGAGACAGGCATTACAATAATTTTATTTTTCTTCTTTTCGTCAATTACATAAAATCACAATTACACATGTCATTATGAAGACCGAACATAGTTACACTTTTCAACACTCCCTCTTAACTAGGGAGGTATTCATAATGGTACTTTCCATTCTCAATCTGAAGAATTTATCATAAGAAGGGTCAGATTGGTAACCCATATGTTTAGCATCATATCAACCAACATTGTCACATAGCAAGGCCTTGACTTACAGCTCTATCTCTCCACAAGATCTGAGCACAATACTGGTGAGACCAATGATGTATATACACCCTCATCATTATCTCTCTTGGAACATACCCCACCCAGGTTTTGTTGAAGCCTTGAAAATTGTTGCCTCAACATGGGGAAAACCACCCGGTCTGGACCTTGGTTGCAGCTCCTTTTCCGTTTGGAGTTGTGACTCCAACAAGGGATAATGGGACCAGTTTCCCAATCTATTTTAATGCTTGTGCTAATGGGGTGATAAAGTAATGTCTAAGCTAAAAGTAATCTAATCTTGAAATAACAATCACATGTAATTTATCCTAATTTAAGCACTATCTAATTATAAATATACCCGGGATTTGAATCAAATATGCGATCTACAATAATATATGAAAGCAATTGGTAATAAAGATCATTCAATTGTGATGAGAAGTGAATCCATTTTAACAATAATCGTTTCGTATAAAAAGTTAACCTAAACGATTGTGAAAAATATATCACATAAAGAATTATTCATATATTCAGCATAAAATAAAGATCATCATCATACAAGAGTGCAATAATGGTAATCAAGATTCAGACTTTCATACATAAACAATTTGAAAAAAAAACATTGCTTAATACATAAGTAAAAAGGATTACGAGATAAAAGTACCATTTATAATACGTCCTACTCATGTGTTTCAACAATATTGATCTATCTTCAGTCCATTCAACACCATCTAAGAGTACAAAAGTGCAATTTCTGGAGAAGATGCTAAATCATATAGAAAATAAATCATGTTCCATTAATTTCACCAGAACTTCCTCAAAAGGACAAAAGTGCATGTTTCGAAGACTATTTCTGGTAAAATTTTGGACCCCTCTCTAAATGCATGAGAGAGGTTTAAATACTAAAACTATAAAACTAAAAATAGATTATTACAAAAATAGTTGAGGTTTAAACACCTGCCTCAATTTGTGCAAAAATAAAATCGAAATGGAAATAAACAAAGTGACTAACTATCCTTCATTTGATCCTTCAAATCGCAAATATCCATCATGGGCTTGAGTTGTGTTGGTTGTCCAACTTCAGCTTTCAACTATCCAGCGAATACGACATGGGTCAGTGTTGGCGCCATTTTCTCCGTAGAAGTGGTTAGGCATCGCAAGGTCATCCATTGGTTGTGAGGCTTTACCAAATGTTGCCAATATGCCTCCCAGTTTAACCTAATCGTTTGCCTTATCACTTCTGCTTTTTCTGCCGCTGCTTATTTCCATTATTGTTCAAGTTGTTTCGAATTAGGAAGGAAACCTAGAATGGATTACACCACAAGGTTGGCACTATGTAAATTTTCATTGATGTTTTCTATGACACTGTTTGTTGCCGTCGTCGCATCTATTGTTGCCTTTTCTACTTCTTTAAGCCGAGAATCCCAGCTCGCAAATAGGATTTCCTTATGCGATTCTTCTAGCTTGGGCAGGTCGGCCTTTCTCCCATCTTCTGTATTTTGCCAGGCGATAAAATCAGAGACCTTTTTAAAGATCTCATCGTATTCAAGTCTCATTTCCATGACTTGACTTGTCAGTTTATCGCTTGTTTCACAATAATATTTTGCACTGTGAAATCTTCTCGCAGAATAATTCTTTCTGGTGCATCAGCTGGGAGTTAATACCAAGAACTTCAGTAACAACTGATCAATTTTTGGATCGTCTTTATGTAGATCAGTTATTGTCTGCATATGTGCTTCCTTTTCGGCTAAGTTGGTTCGATGTTCTATTCACCTCTGTTCAAATACCTGTTGAAGCTTGGCCAACTATATCTCTGCTTGTTGGTCGGATTTTACTTGTTGTAATTGTTGCTCAAGAGACATTATTTTATCTTCCTTTTCTCTAAGCAACATTTGTATTTTTGTTGCTTTTTCCATGGTCGTTGTAGCGTAAGCACCTGCAAACTGCAAGAGTCTAGTAAGGTTGGCGGATGGGTCAACAGGTGAGTCTTTCCATAGAACATCCATTGGTTCGTTTTCAGGGGTAGTAGCAACTATAGAGTCCAATTTCCTTTTCTTTCTTTGTATTTTCACCACGGCCTTATGCTGTGGGCTATAGAACACATCTAGAGGGGGAATTTCTTCAATTCTCAAAATTATTTCGGAAGTGGAGGTGGCAGGGATGTGCTCTACCTCTTGTTTATTTGCGGTCTCTTCCACTATAATTTCCAGAGTTGTTTTATGTTGTGGAGTTTGCAACTCTGGCGCATGTTCCTCTATGTTGATACTTTTATTAAAATTATCCCACTCTTCCTCTAAATCGATTACCAGGGGTTTTATTGGATGTGCAAAGGTAGTAGGGATTTCAGCCTGTTTGCTAGCTGAAGTTACTTCAGCTAGCTTCTGTGTAGATTGGGTTGTATCCTTTACTGACTCCATGCTTCTGATTTTCCCATTTTGCGATGACTGTTGTGATTCCCTGATAGATTTATCTTGAGATTTCGCTCCATAATCGGTCTTAGAATTTTCTTTGGAGCCACCTTCTATAGTTACACTGGGAGTAGGCTCCCTTATTGCTTCAATCAATAATTGGTCCAATGGGACCTTTGCTAACCTCCTTTCTCTATGACTGTAAAAAAATTCCAGATCTTCACAGTCAAGAAGTAGTTGTGCCATATGCTTCACCTCTGTGAAGGTGTTTTTCTGCAAAAAGATGTTATCAAAGGCATCCGCCTCATTGTTGAATACTTTTATTTTCACCAAAGTTGTGAAATTTTCGACAGTGCCAAACGGGTCGTATTTCCTTCCAGGTTTAGGTAATCGCAGAGACAACATGTTCTCTGCTTCTTTGAATGCATGCCCTAGGTCATGTAATGCAAATGCTCCACACTGTATAGGGAATGTAGGCTAGATGGCCTTCTTTGAATCCTTCAATGTCTTGCTCATTCCTCCCTCACTAGCTGTTTGATAGGCTATCTCTCTAGCCATCAATTTATCTAGAACATAGTATGGGAGGACATGGGGGGAGGTGATGCTGCCAAAAACCCTAATATATGTAAATGTTTCCTCCCCGAACCATCTAGCCATCGGGAGGATGTCAACTTCAGCTTCTTGGGAAAACCTGGGGGCATCTCAATTATAAAGCCACTTGTGAATAGGGAGCATAACTCCATGACAAATCTTGAAAAAATGTGGTTGAAAATTGGATTCCCACATGTCCTTGTGGTATATGTGAATGGGAAGAGGATTTCGAACATTTTGTTTCCATCCCATGATAGAGAATTTCGAACTAAAACAAATTGCATCCATGACATAAGCGCTCATAAAAAATGGAGGGTAAACCCTCGAAGCAACACTTCTTTTCCTTCTATACTCGATAATTGTTTTTGTTAAATTGTCAGACAGAATTTGTGCCAAATTCATTACAGTTGCATTAACAGTTGCATCTATTAATGGCAACCATATTGGGGAGAACTTAGCACTATCGGATCTTCCAAATATTCTACATAACATAGCCGCTGCAAAACTATGAGGGGGACAAACAAATGAAGTAGTGTACATACCGTTTTATCTTTCTTGATTTTTTCCTCATTATTGGACCAGGTTCGGGTGCAGTCTGTTGGGTCGTCGTTTTCTTTGGCAAACTTCTCCACGAACTGCCTGTTTTAGATTACTTGTGGCTCTGGTAGGTGGTACATAAGCCATAGGTTGTCTGGGGTAAAAGATCCCATAATCCCTTGGCTTCTTGTTCTGAATTCTCTGTCTGAGATGTCGGCTTCATCAATAACCCATTTAACCATGTCGGTATAAGGGATTATCTTCGGCCGCGCGGCTATGCGATGAAAAAATGAGCATGTCGTCTCTAACATGGAAGCGTCTAAGGAATCACGTCCGTCAACTGTAATTTTTGTTTCCATAATCCTCGACTGCTCCTCCTCTAGTATGTTATACATATCCTCCCATGTAGAGGCTCCTCCATCTCTGTTTCATGTAGTATCCGTAAACAAAGGAGTCATTTCTAACTTCTCAGAAGCAACTGCCTTGCCTTTCTTTACCATTATTCTCAATGCTTTGCTTTGCGGACTCTTCCTGAAAGTGAAGAACAACAGCTATCAGATACACAAAAATGAACGTAAAAACGAAATAATGCAGATAGCTTGTAAAGGTGATAAAAGGAGTTTTATTTGAACGCATGTAAGAAGATATCATATCATGCTAAATGGCTTTTCACACATAAATGGAGTTATCTCTCACTAAATTCCCATTAATGATTCGTTATCCCTTAACTTTAATGCCCATAAATGTTTGCATTGTAAGACGGGAAGAAATTTTCTAGGGTGACAAGCCTTTGAACTGCGATGATAGTGATTGTGTGATTTGCGAAGTAATATCGCAGATCGCAATATCGCAATATGTCTTTCTGCCTTTCTTACCTCCCATTGTGTTTCTGCGAGATGTGAGATGCGAGTCGTTCGTTAGTTGTTTTCAAAACGTAGCTAATTGTCAGGTTTATCATATGTAAAAGACCATTTTTACTAAGTGGCAGACCTAAAACATTTTCTTATGATATTTTAATGAGTGGGTCCAGGTCTTAATCGCATTTCGCAATATCGGCTAGTGGTAAGTACACAGTGTTCATTTAAATGCCTGAAACGTGATGCAATAAGATTTATAACGCCATCGCAGTTTCACATCTCGCATGTTTCGCAATGAACTTTTTAAAGTGGGCCCTTTATGAATGGTACTATGAGATGTGAGAAAAAACTCAAGGACTTAGTTTATGCCGGGTTTTAGTTTATGTCGGGTTTTATGATAGTTTCGATCCTTACTTAATCGATTTTCTTGATTTTGGAGGGTTAGAAAGGTCTTTTGGTGGGTTTAAATCATGTTGTATGTGTGAAGGTAAATTTCTAGTAGTTTTTCTAAAAAGAGGGTTTTGATTATTATCTTTGATTTATTCCAAAAAGAAATGCCTAAACGCTAAGTTTTGTTTTTTTTTGATAGATTGTTTGAAGGGTCCCCATTTATTAACGTAATATTAACTACTATCATTAATAAATGGGGGGTTGTTGAATACCACAACAATTGGCAATTCACTTGAAAGAACCAGTTATCTTTGAGAGTTTTTTGAAATTTCTAAAACTTCCAAAACAAAGATAGTTTTGAAAATAAAATAGTTACATGGAATATAAGTTAAGAAACACTGCTCTTTATTAATAAAGAAACATCTACTTAACTACCATTCTTTTGATTATTCTTTTCTCATAAAAAGTCCCTTTATCTACATCAGTGTTTACTTGGTTTTTCAAGATAAAAGCAAGAAGTCTCTCGTCATATCAGTTTTTTGGTATACTCAATTGTCGTAAGTAGAGCCTCTGCTGCTAGCAGACGTTCATAGCCTCGACAGAGTTACCTTTTAACCAGCAATGATCTAGTATCCTACTTAAATCAGAATGCAATTTTAAAGATAAGCTTGTAAGTGTACTTATTGCTTTCTTTCTTTTCTGAAGTAATTCATTGTTGCTTCAGCTCTTCATCTTTTGTTTCTTAAAGGACAATGTCTTGGTTTGCTGACCAATATTAACAATGCCATGCACTTGATTTGTAACTTAACTGAACAAGTTGGCTCGTGATAAGACCCCTTGTCTTTTAATTAACATAATCTTAAGCCATTACCCTGTTTTGATATGCAATGTTGGTAATGTCAGTTAGTTATAATCTTATGATCATGGCAAGCCAACTCTTGATGAGACCTCTTATCCTTTAAGTTTAAGTATATTTTAGAATTACACTCTAAAAATGAAAGCTGATTAAGTGGGGAGGATCATTGGCTCCCTAAGAGATTCTAAACAACAATTGTAGAGTTTTGAAGATGCCTTTCTGGAGAGGGACTTTTCTTTGTTATAGATACTTTTATGGACTGATGTAAAGAAGAAGTTTATTTCTTAAAGCTAAGTTTCATCAAAATCAGATAATTAATGTAGAAAACAGGCAATTTAAGAGCAATCGAACTTAACTATATATTTCATATGTGAAGATTACTTTCATAACAATCTTTACTTATACAAGCGAAAAGTCAAAATTAAAAAGAGACTATCCTTTGTAAAACCAAAAGTAAATGCTTTTGAATTGGTATTATTATTTCTAAAGGAAAATTTTAACTAAAGGCAATAATATACAGTGGGTAGAAGAGATCATCTTCTATGGAAAGTATTTCTTTAGAACCTGTCCATTAACAGGTAGAGATTCTTTCTTACCTAATAAATCTTGTAGCAGAAAAGTTGATGGGCCTAATTGCTCCACAATCTAAAATGGGCCAAGCCACATATGTTGGAACTTGGTATGCTTACCTTTCTCTTCATGGGCTTTATCCCATTTTAATACTAGGTCTCCAAGTTGCAAAGATTTTGAAGTTACAAAATTTGAATCAAAGGAGGCTTTCACTAACTACTGATGATGTGCATGCATGGTCCTGGGTTTTTCCCTTTCCTCTTCAAGCTTAAGAATTTGTAATTGTCTAACCTACATAGATGAGGAAGGAGTTTCCTCAATGAATTGAACTAAGGCTAAGGAGGGAATAGCTACGTTTTTTGGTAAGACTGCTTCTTTTCCATAGACCAAATTAAAAAGAGAAGTGCCAATGGAGGCTTTCTGAGTTATTCGATCTGCCCACAGAGCAAACACTAAAGACTTATGCCAGTTCTTTTGGCCTTGGTCAATAGTTCGTTTAATAATCCTGATGAGATTTTTATTTTTGAATTTGGCTAATCCATTTCCTTGCAGATAGTAATTGGTTGAATACTTAAGCTTAAAACCTATTTTAAGAGCAAATTTTGTCATAGCATTGCCTGAAAAATAAGATGCATTATCAAACATCAAAGCAGACGGTAAGCCAAACTTGGTGATGATAAATTGGTCTATAAATTCAATAATATTTTCTAAATTGGCTACCTTGAGTAGAATTGCTTCTACCCATTTGGTGAAATAATCAGTGGCTGTAAGGATGTATCTATGCTGCTTAAAAGAGTGAGGAACGATTTCACCTATTCGTCCCATCCCCATTGTTCAAATGGTTGGTCAATGTTGACGAGTTGTAATGGTAGTGCGGGTTTTCTCTGCCTTCAAGCAGTTGTTCGACAAATCTTGCATCTCCTTACATAATTGTGTGCATCTTTGAATAGCATTGGCTAGTAATAGCCAGCATGCAGGATTTTATGTGTTGTAGTATCACCTCTAAAGTGACCACCAGCTGGTCCATCATGAAGTTCCTGCAACACCTTCTCCGCCTCAGATTTTTCAAGACATCTAAGTAAAATAGAATCATAATTTATTCTAAAAAGCACATCATCAACAATTTGATATTGCCTAACTTTTAATCTCAAAGCTCTTTTCTTTGTGTAATTTAATTGGGTTGGTGCATATCCATTTTTTAAGTAAAATATGATATCAACATACCTTGATTCTGTGTCATTGAGGCTTGCTTCATAGTTTGTACATCGTCACATGAATGCTGCAATTCTGATAGATTCGATGCTCCTGCCAACATCCTGTAAAATCCTTGACCTTTAATAATTTTAGCTAGTTTAATTTTTATGTCATATTATTGCAAAGTTGTCACCCAATTTGTTCTCTTTTCTGCTATGTCCCTTTGTATTAAAACATTTCTCACTGCTGAGAATGGTACTATGAATTTAGTGTGGGTTTTGAGGAGAAAAGGTTTGAAGTGTTTTATAAATTTGAAAACAGCAAAAGCTTGTTTTTCAATATCTGAGTAATTTAATTCGGCTCCTTGCAAATTGGAGCTAAAGAAAGAGATTGGAGCTTCAGCTTTATCTTGATTCTCTTGTGTCAATATGGCCGCATATGATTTCTCGGAAGCGAAAGTATATATAATGAAATGATTGGAAAAATTGGGAGTTGCTAAAGATGGGGCGTTTATAATTGCTTGTTTTATCAAGATAAAAGCTTCATGTTCCAAATGTCCCCATTTAAACAGAGAGTTTTTCTTTATCATAGATTGAAGAGGTAAAACAATTCTCGAGAAGTCAGGGACAAATCTTTTAACAAAATTTATTTGACCCGGGAAAGATTGCATTGATTTTTTGTTATGGGGTAAAGGTATTTCAGAAATTTTTCTAATTCTGTGAGGGTCGATATGAATTCCTGCTTTGGACACAATGAATCCAAGGAGCTTTCCTTCACTTAATGCGAAAAAAGACTTCTTGGGGTTCAGAGAAATTCCATACCTTTGGCAACGTTCAAAGATTTGTTTTAAGTCTCTTAGATGATTACTACGCTTTTTGGAGTATACTGTTATATCATCCAAGTAGATCACTACTAATTTGTTTACTAAACCCTTGAAGGCTATATCCATAGCTCTCTGGAAAGTGGCACCGGCATTGATTAGTCCAAATGGCATCTTCTGATAAGAATAAGTGCCCCACTTTGTCCTTAATGTAGTTTTCAGCTGATCATCTAGATGTACTAAGATTTGATTAAAACCTGAGAATCCATCCAAGAAAGACATTAATTCTGAGCCTGCTACTAATTGCAAAATCTGTTCCATAGGGGGTAATGGGAAATTGTCCTTTTGGCAAGCTTTATTGAGGTTGCGGAAATCTATACATATCCGAATATCTCCATTCTTTTTCCTGACTGGGACAAGATTGGAAACCCACTGTGAGTGTCTAACAGGAAAAATAATTTTGGCTTTCAGCAGTTTATTCAACTCAGATTTAATTTGGCTTTCTAAATTAGGATGGATCTTCCTCAATTTCTGTTGAGTAGGTCTTTCGTCAAATATCACGAGAATAGTATGTTGAATAATAGAGGTGTCGTATGTCTTAAGATATTCATAGTTCCATGCGAAGACATTCTTGTATCTTTTCAACAAACCTATAAAATTTGTTTTTTCGTCTGATGAAAGACCGAGACCTAAGTTAATATTTTGAGGTTTTAAATCAGTCCCAATATTGATCAATTCAAACCTCAGAGTTGAACTCTGAAGTTTTGAATTTGTAGGTCACTTAAATCTATCTTTAAGGTCATATAAATCTTCCAACTTAACAATAGATTTTGGTATAGTCTTAATGACTATTTCTTGTTTAAGTTGGTTATCATGCTAGTCCTCATCAACTATCTGGTCATCATAAGATCCTTTTAAGGTCAGGAAGCTTATGATATCCGGATCGTTATTAAAGACTCTCAAGTTGGTGATATTGTCAGGAATAGAAGGCCTAAAAATTAATTCAACGGAAAATCGATCTAGGTTGTAATCTTCTGGTGGAATAAGCTTGGAAGTGACATTAGCTAGAAGATCGACACTACCATTCTGGAGTCTTGGAATAGGGAAAATATTAAAAGCTATAAAGTGGAGAGTCAGGTCTTGGACTAATGACTGGTAATGTTTCAAATGTCCTGACAAACAGTGTATAGTATTTCTCACCTGTTTTATGACAATCTTTGAATCTCCAAATACTTGGAGGTATTTAATGTTAAGGCCAATTTCCTTATACAAACCTTGAACTAGTGCCTCATATTCAGCGGTATTGTTTGTGCAATCGAATTCAAGTCTGCATGCTAACATAGCTTTTCCCCCTCTGCTCTGACTAAGATGCAACTCACTCCTGCTCCATCATTGGATTTAGATCCATCAAAAAATAATTTCCAAAATAAAGATTTAACTACTGATTTATCTACAAAATTTACACATTTAGAAGTGTCTATTTGAGAAAAAATTTCAACTTGAGAGAAAACAGAGTTTTCTAAGAAAAGAGAAGTATGAGCATTGAAATTTCCTAGAAATGATTCTACAGAATAATTTTTGATGATATTGTTGCTACACACCACTGGTTCGTTTTCTCCTTCTAATTCTGCCATTATGAACTTTTGATGCTTCTCGTGATCAACCCTTATTTGATTTGTTTTGTCGTTATAGGGAAGCCACAGGTGAGACCAGTCAGTTGCGAAATAACCATGAAGTTTTTTTGACTAGTCTCTACTAAGGATTAAGCCATAGAATTCAGGAATGTTAGCTACAAGTATGTCAATGACTTGGCAAACTTTAATGTTTGATGGAAGTCTGATGGTTATTTGGTTAAGTTCCCCAACAACTTCGACTTGAGAGTGATCTAACTGAACTATTCGTACAGCAGATTTCTGAGGCTGAATATTCAATTTTGCACAAATCATTCTAGGTAGGATGTTAGATGAGGCTCCAGAATCAACTAAACTGTTGTGTAAGTTTTTGTTAAAGACTTCAAAAGTAAGGAGAAATATCGGAGTGTGGGATTTTGATCTTCCCCAATTAAAGCTATATCAGTTGGATCAATTTTGTTCAAAGAAGCACTAGGGGGTCTTCCCATTTCTTGGGCAGCGTGTCAGGTCACAGCAACAGGAAGTGGCGTAGTAGGTACTGCTTTGAGTTCTTTGAGAAGTAACTTCTGTTGATGTTTCAATTTACTAAGCTCATGAAATGTGATGTTTGCCCTAGTCTTCTTCAAATCATCAATAATATTATATTCCATTTCATCAAAAACTATCAAAGTTTTAGATGAAGGAGAAGGATCCAACTGGGTAGGTGTAGTTTGAGTGGATTTTGGTACAGATTTCTTACATGTTGCTTTATCCCTAGGGGGTGGCATCGAAGCCTTTGTTTTGGATTTGTTTGTGACAATTCAATAGGAATTTTACTTCGAGTAGCGACAGGTAATTCTTTTTGAGTTTCTTCATTCAGAAGTATGAAATACCACATCCCTTGTAACTCTACTACTTCTTCATCATCTGTTTGTTCTTCGTTTGTTGAAACTTCATCCTCCTCTCCTTCTAAGTCAGCGTTTGATATGGCATTTAGGGGTTTAGGATCAATAGGCAAATTCCTTTTAAATGACCTAAAAAGTTTCTTAGAGGAAGTCTCTGCTATCTGTTTTTTAATATTAACCATTTCATTAGACATGGTCTTGAGGACTTTCTGTAACCCTTCAAGATCAAAAGGATCTTTTGGTGGTTTCTTCTTAGAGTCATCTTTGAAGGTTATTTTCTTAGATCTCCTTTCTTCTAATGCATTTTTCTTTTCCACGGCTAGAATGTGTTTTTCAACAACTATTGCCTCTTTCATATTTTCTTCCAAAGTTGTTTTGGCAACTCTATCAACAAAGATAGTTGTGTTTGATGGTAGAACAGAGATGTACCACTTATTTTGGACCTCATCGCTAGTCTTAGATGTCGTTGGTATCTTATTCAATAATTTATTGAAGCAAGAGTTGAAGTCCTTAATGGGTTCCTTCGGTTCAACTTTCAAATTGGAGAGATCATTGATCAAGGTAGCCGTAGATCTATCATCTCCAAATTTAGTTAAAAATTTCTCTTGAAAAGCATCCCAACTATTAATAAAATCCTGATGGTAACAAAAAGTACCATGATCCTGCTGCTCCCTATAAAGTATATGGGAATAATCTTACAACTGCGTCTTCTTCCTCTACTTCATTCAAGTTAATGGACAACATAAAATTATTTATATGTTCCTCAGCTAATAGGCCATTATCATGATTGAATTTGGGCAACTATTTCTCTGGGTGTTCTGGTAATTGATGTAAAGGTCCAGCCATCCTAACAGCCCCTATATTTTTCCATGGCCATGGAGGATTTTGTTCCATTGCTAATATGTGGGTAGGGGAAGGTGTAGTAGTAGAGTTTGAAGGTGATTGGGTAGAGGAAGATGTAGCTCTTGTACCTGTGTGAATCACGATCTGGAGTGGTGAGGTGGATTACTGATCTTGTGGGGGTATAGATGGAATGAATGAAGACAATGATAGAACCTCGCTGTAGCTCTCTTTCGGCTTGGCAGAGGAAATTCGAACAAAGGAATTCTGAACTTTTCTCTCTGTGCTCCAGTCAATCGTTGAGATGGAGTGAACTAATAGGTAACACTATCCTGGGATAACTCAGATTCTTCTTGAGATAGCGAAATCCCCTGTAATTTATGAATCAAAGCTTGAACTTCAGGGACTTTGGTAAAATAAGAATGATCTGGCTTGTTTTGGATTTCAGCAACGGGTTGTATAATATTATGTGCAACTTCTCACTTAGGATTAGGGGATTTGGAATACTTTCGAAAAGCTGGAGGTGAGGGTGAGGGAGTTTTACTCTTAGAATGGCCTGTTGATTTAGATTTAATTTCCATTCACAGTCAGACCCTCCTTCTAGCGGCAAAATGTTGAAGCCTCAAAAATCGTTGCCTCAACATGGGGAAAACCACTCGATCTTGACCTTGGTTGGTAGCTCCTTTTCTGTTGGAGTAGTGGATCCGACTGGGGATAATGGGACCAGTTTCCCAATCTATTTTAATGTTTGTTCTAATGGGGTGATATGTGAGGTTTTAAAGTAATGTCAAAGCTAAGATTAATCTGATCTTGAACTAACAATCACATGCATTTTATCCTAATTTAAGAACTATCTAATTAAATATACCTAGGATTTGAATCGATATATGTGATCTACTCTACAATAATATCTGAAAACAATTGGTAATAAAGATCATTCAATTGAGATGAGAAGTGAATCCGTTTTAACAATAATCATTTCGTATAAAAAGTTAGCCGAAATGATTGTAAAAGATATATCGCATAAAGAATTATTCATATATTCGGCATAAAATAAAGATCATCATCATACAGGAATGTAGTAATGGTAATCAAGATTCAGACTTTCATACATAAACAATTCAAGAAGAAATCGTTGCTTAATACATAAGTAAAAAGGATTACGCGATAAAAGTACCATTTATAATACGTCCTACTCATGTGTTTCAGAAATATTGATCTATTATCAGTCCATTCAACACCATCTAAGAGTACAAAAGTGAAATTTCAGTAGAAGATGCTAAATCAGATAGAAAATAAATCGTGTTTCGTTAATTTCACCAGAACTTCCTCAAAGGGACAAAAGTGCATGTTTCGAAAACTGTTTCTGATAAAACTTTGGACCCCTCTCTAAATGCATGAGAGGGGTTTAAATACTAAAACTATGAAACTAAAAATAGATTATTACAAAAATAGTTGAGGAGGTTTAAACGACCTGCCTCAATTTGTGCAAAAAATAAAATCAAAATGGAAATAAACAAAGTGACTAACTATCCTGCATTTGATCCTTCAGATCGCAAATATCCATCATGGGCTTGAGTTGTGTTGGTTGGTCGACTTCAGCGTTCAACTGTCCAGTGAATACGATATCGGTCAGTGCTGGCGCCATTTTCTCTGTAGAAGTGGTTAGGCATCGCAGGTCATCCATTGGTTGTGAGGCTTTACCAAATGTTGCCAACATGCATCCCAGTTTAACCTGGTCGTTTTCCTTGTCACTTCTGCTTCTTCTGTTGATGCCTGTTTCCATTTTTGTTCAAGCTGTTTTGAATTAGGAAGGAAACCCGAAATGGATTCTGCCACAAGGTCAGCACTATGTAAATTTTCATTGATGTTTTATATGAAACTATTTGTTATCATTGTCGCGTCTGGTGTTGCCTTTCATGCTTCTTTAAGCCGAGAATCCTAGCTTGCAAATAGGATTTCCTTATGCGATTCTTCTAACTTGGGCAAGTCAATCTTTCTCCCATCTTCTATATTTTGTTAGGCGATAAAATTAGAGACCTTTTTAAAGATCTTGTATTCAAGTCTCATTTCCACAACTTGACTTGTCAATTTATCGCTTGTTTCACAATAAGATTTGCACTGTGAAATCTTCTGGCAGATTAATTCTTTCTAGTGCATCAGCTGGGAGTTAAGACCAAGAGCTTCGGTAACAAACTAATCAATTTTTGGATCGTCTTTGTGTAGATCAGTTATTCCCTACATTTTTGCTTCCTTCTCGGCTAAGCTAGTTCGATATACTATTTGCATTTGTTCAAATACCTGTTGAAGCTTGGCGAACTGTATCTCTGTCTGCTAGTCGGATTTTACTTGTTGTAGTTGTTGCTCAAGCGGCATTATTTTATCTTCCTTTTCTCTAAGCAACATTTGTATTTATGTTGCTTTGTCCATGGTCATTGTAGTGTAAGCACCTGCAAACTGTGAGAGTCTAGTAAGGTTGGAAAATGGGTCAACGGGTGAGTCTTTCCATAGAACATCCAGGGGTAGTAGCAGTTGTAAAGTCCAATTTTCTTTTCTTTCTTTGGCTTTTCACCATGGCCTTATGATGTGGGCTATAAAACACATCTAGAGGGGGAATTTCTTCAATTCTCAAAATTATTTCGGAAGTGGGAGTGGAAAGGATGTGCTCTACCTCTTATGTATTTATAGTCTCTTACACTGTAATTTCCAAAGTTGCTTTATGTTGCGGAGTTTGCAACTTTGGGGCATGTTCCTCTGTGTTGAGACTTTTATTAAAATTATCCCACTATTCCTCTAAATCGATTACCAGGGGTTTTATTGGATGTGCAGAGGTAGTAGGGATTTCAGCTTGTTTGCTAGCTGAAGATTCTTCAGCGAGCTTCTGTGTAGATTGGGTTGTATCCTTTACTGACTCCATGCTTCTGCTTTTCCCATTTTGCAATGACTATTGCGATTCCCTGGTAGATTTCTCTTGAGATTCTGCTCCAGAATCAGTCTTAGAATTTTCTTTGGAGTCACCTTCTATAGTCACACTGGGAGTAGGCTCCCTTATTGGTTCAATCAATAATTGGTCCAATGGGACCTTTGCTAACCTCCTTTCTCTATAACTGTAAAAAATTTCCAAATCTTCACGGTCAAAAAGTAGTTGTGCCATATGCTTCACCTTTGTGAAGGTGTTTTTCTACAAAAAGATGTCATCAAAGGCATCCGCCTCATTGCTGAATACTTTTATTTTCACCAGAGTGGTGAAATTTTCGACAGTGCCAAACGGGTCGTATTGCCTTCCAGGGAATATAGGTAATCGCAAAGACAGCATGTTCTCTGCTTCTTTGAATGCACGCCCTAGTTCGTGTAATAATGCTCCACATTGTACAGGGAATGTAGGCCAGATGGCCTTCTTTGAGTCCTTCAATGTCTTGCTCATTCCTCCCTCACTCGTTGTTTGATAGGCTATCTCTTTAGCCATCAATTTATCTGGAACATAGTATGGGAAGACATGGGAGGAGGTGATGCTACCAAAAACCCTGATATATGTAAATGTTTCCTCCCTGAACCATCTAGCCACCTGGAGGATGTCCACTTCAGCGTCTTGGGAAACCCTGGGGGCGTCTTGATTATAAAGCCACTTTTGAATAGGGAGCATAACTCCATGACAAATATTGAAAAAATGTAGTTGAAAATTGGATTCCCACATGTCCTTGTGGTATATGTGAATGGGAAGTGGAATTTGAACAGTCCATTTCCATACCATGATAGGGAATTTTGAACTAAAACAAATTGCGTCCATGACATAGGCGCTCATAAAAAATGGAGGGTAAACCCTCAAAGCAACATTTCTTTTCCTTCTATACTCAATAATTGTTTTTGTTAAATTGTCAGTCAGAATTTGTGCCCAATTCATTACAGTTGCGTTAACAACTGCATCTATTAACAGCAACCATTATGGGGAGAACTTAGTACTATCAAGTCTTCCAAATAGTCTACATAACATAGCCGCTACAAAACTATGAGGGGGGCAAACAGAGGAAGTAGTGTACATATCGTTTTTATCTTTCTTGATTTTTTCCTCATTATTGGACCAGGTCCGGGTGCAGTCTGCTGGGTCGTCGTTTTCTTTGGCAAACTTCTCCACGAACTGCCTGTTGTAGATGACTTGTGGCTCTGGTAGGTGGTACATAAGTCATAGGTTGTCTTTTCCTTCTATACTCGATAAATGTTTTTGTTAAATTGTCAAACATAATTTGTGCCCAATTCATTACAGTTGCGTTAACAGCTACATCTATTAACGGCAACCATTCTGGGGAGAACTTAGTACTATCGGGTCTGCCAAATAGTCTACATAACATAGTCGCTGCAAAACTATGAGGGGGACAAACAGACGAAGTAGTGTACATATCATTTTTATCTTTCTTGGTTTTTTCCTCATTATTGGACCAGGTCCGGGTGCAGTCTGTTGGGTCATCGTTTTCTTTGGCAAACTTCTCCACGAACTGCCTGTTGTAGATGACCTGTGGCTCTGGTAGGTGGTACATAAGCCATATGTTGTCTGGGGTAAAATATCCCATAATCCCTTGGCTTCTTGTTCTGAATTCTCTGTCTGAGATGTCGGCTTCATCAATATTCCATTTAACCATGTCAGTATAAGGGATTATCTTCGGCCCCGCGGCTATGCGGTGTAAAAATGAGCATGCCGTTAGCATGGAAGCGTCTAAGGAATCACGTTTTTCAGTTGTAATTTTTGTTTCCATAATCGTCGGCTACTCCTCCTCCAGTATGTTATACATAGCCTCCCATGTAGAGGTTCCTCCCTCTCTATTGCATGTAGTATCCGTAAACAAAGGAGTCATTTTTGACTTCTCAGAAGTGAATGCCTTGCCTTTCTTCACCATTGTTCTCAACGCTTTGCTCTGGAGACTTTTCTTGAAAGTGAAGAACAGCTATCAGATACACAAAGATGAACGTAAAAATGAAATAATGCAGATAGCTTGTAAAAGTGATAAAAGGATTTTTATTTGAACGCACGTAAGAAGATAGCATATCATGCTAAATGGCTTTTCACACATAAATGTAGTTATCTCTTACTAAATGCCCACTAATGATTCGTTATCCCTTAACTTTAATGCTCATAAATGTTTGCATCGTAAAACGGGAAGAAAGTTTCTAGGGTGATGAGCCTTTGAATTGCGATGATAGCGATTGTGCAATTTGTGAAGCAATATCGCAGATTGCAATATCACAATATGCCTTTCCGCCTTTCTTACCTCCCACTGTGTTTCTGTGAGATGCGAGATGTGAGCCGCTCGTTAGTTGTTTTCAAAACGTAGCTAATTGTCAAGTTTATCCTATGTAAAAGACCCTTTTTACTGAGTGGCGGACCTAAAACATTTGCTTATGATATTTTAAGGAGTGGGTCCAGGTCTTAATCGCATTTCGCAATATCAGCTGGTGGTAAGTACATTGTGTTCGTTTAAATGCCCGAAATGTAATGCGATAAGAGTTATAACGTCATTGCAGTTTCGCATCTCGCATGTTTCGCAATGAACTTTTTAAAGCGGACCTTTTATGAATGGTGTTATGTGATGTGAGAAAAATCTTAAGGACTTAGTTTATGTCGGGTTTTATGATAGTTTCGAGCATAGAGTCCTTACTTAATAGATTTTCTTGATTTTGGAGGGTTAGAAAGGTCTTTTGGTGGGTTTAAATCATGCTATATGTGTGAAGGTAAATTTCTAGTAGTTTTCCTAAAAAAAGGGTTTTGATTATTATCTTTGCTTTATTCCAAAAAATAAAAGAAATGCCTAAATGCTAAGTTTTGTTTTCTTTTGATAGATTTTTTGAAGGGTCCCCATTTATTAACGTAATATTAACTACTATCATTAATAAATGGGGGGTTGTTGAATACTACAACAGGTTCTCAGGGTGTGTTCCACCAAGACTATTCTTATCTTGGATTCCCAGTCCTCAAAGAATATCGGTCCTCTATGACTACTCTTATCTTGGATGCCCTAACTCATCCTCAAAGAGTATTGGATGCCAGATGTTTACCCAATCCTCCATTCTGTCTTCCCAAGTGAAGACAAGAATGATGTGTTTATCTCTCCCTCTTAATTAGGGAGGACATATCTATTCCAATAAAGGAATGTACCTAAGCTCCCTCTTGGCTTAGGAATTTCCAAGTTTCTTTCAAGTAAGAAACTTGTTTCCAGGGTCCCTCTTAATTAGGGACCTACAGCGGCTCCTCAGGTGGATACGATGGGACAACCAAATGCTTGAAGAACTCCTCTTCACGATGTCATAAACTTATTTTCGTTATCTAGGAATCTTCATGTTTGGGACTTCTACATAGGGACCCGATCATCCATTATTCAGCCTCGTGAAGTGATCCACCAATCCATATTTGGTGTTCCTTCATGCCATGTTTACTTAAGGATCTTTCGTCCTACTACATGTGCATCAGAGGTGGAAGACATCCATAGATCTTCCCTTTCAGCCTTGCATAAACCCATCCAAATATTTGTTCAAAGATAAAGGAATGAACATTAAAATCAACATTATCTTTGTGATGGTCTTTCATCGTGACATCTTCTAGTTTGCATCAGCATCTTGCATACATATCGACACATCTCCCAAAGATATATATTGTCAAGGGTCTCTTTCTTTTTCAGACTCCATCAGAGTCTTCATATCTTCCATGGAGATATCCTAGTCAAATCTTCTTGGTCTTTTGGATGTTGATTGTCTTTACCATGGTTGCATATTCCACGATCTCTTCCTTCCTTTCTTCACACATTTCATTCCCAGGAGCTTCCAATCAGAGTTCCTCAATTGTAGTCAACCACCTCATACTTCATATGAGGACATATTATGTTGATTTCATCTAGTGAATGTGTGACCCATGCATTCTTGCATCCCTTTGAGGGAGGAGATCCTTTCTTTTGATCATGCTCTTAAGATAGAGCATTGGTTCATGATATCTGCAACCATATGACATGACTTCCATAATATCAAATGTAAGCATACATACCTCATTTTTCCTTTGGGTCATCCATACTTTCTATAGCAGCTTCCTTGATTGAAAGATCTTCAATCCCTTGATTTGCTTCATTTTTATGTCATCATACCATCATCCCATGAATTCCACAAGTTTGGAATTCTTGATGAAACACTTTCTTTCCCTCATGATCAATGAACCTTTCAATGAAGATTTCATCAGAGAATCTTGAGGATCTAAAGTGTTCCTTTTGACAGATGTATGATGAACCTTGTACTAGATGACCTTGCCACATGTGCTTTCAATGAGATTCCCAAGAGATATATCCCTGACTTCCATAGACTTTAACCATCTTTCATGCTTCTCTATAATGATGTCCCGAGCTATTGATTTCAATGCTTCTATGATGCCTTCATGCATCCCCTTATTTTACTTAGTGAATCATGATAGTCATATCTTAAAACAGAAGACTTAGGAACATGAAAAGAACTTATGTGAGGAAGATTATTTCAATAGTGGATATCTATTACTTCCTCCTCCTTGGATTTCTTATTTTTAGCTTTTCCACTTCCTCGGTGATGTGGGCTTCTTCTCTTCCTCTTTTGTTATTGTCCTTCTTAAACTTAGGGCAATCTCTCCTATAGTTCCCATATTCTTGACACCCATAGCATTGTATTTTAGCCATGTTCTTCTTCTTTTTCCAAGGACCAAACTTTCCAAATTTTCCCTTTCTTTTTGTCATTGCAATGTATGCTTGATTGTTCTCACCTGCTCCCACATCAGATTTGGCCTTTAGTCTAGATTCTTCAATCTTTCACAGTGACCATAGATCCTGGAATGGAGTAGCTTCTTTCTTCCCATAAATACTTGAAGTAAAGTTGCCCCACTCCTCTAGTAGTGAATTTAATACAATTGTAGTCATTTCTCTATCAGACGTGACTCCTCCCAGATCTTGTAGTTGATAACGGACTTCAGATATCCTCATAAAGAATGAGGTTATTCCATCTTCCCTTGATATCTTAAGCTTGTAGATTTCTTTCCTTAATGAGATGACTTCTCCAATAGTGCTACAGAATACATCTCTACTAGTTTTTCATAAAAAAAATTGAAGTTTCGAGTTTAGATACATATGGGATGAGCAGATCCTTGATGGATTCTATGAGAATCCTTTGGGCCCTAACTTCCCCTTTCATATACTTGGCAAGAGCTTGAGCATATTTCTTTCTTAGTTTAGTGATAGATCCTTTGACATGTTCCATAACCTCATTTTCAATGAGATTCAAATTTGTCATTTTCTTCCATGAAAGATAGTTTGAAACCCCGACCAATTTGTTGCTTTCCTCGTAAAAAGACATTTTGACAGATTCAGATGTGTACATAAATATACTTACTTGATAGGATGCTCTTTCTCCCTTTTTCTTCCTTGATGTTGATGATGATATAGAGAATAGAAAACTTCTCTTTGATGAAGATAGTTTTCCTCAATAATGATCCTTGATCTCACAGAGAGGGAGATCCCTTTTGATGGTGAAGTCTTGTTGATGAAGATCAATGATGACTTCCTAATGATGTTTTCTTTGTATATCTTGACTTCAAGATGATCTTCGCTTTGATGGCTTCCTTGAGATTTGATCCTTGAGTGTCCCATGATAAGATGTCCTTCCTTGACTTGGTCACATTAGCTCTCTTTCATCAAATAGTTACTAATGCATAAACAATAAAGAGACAAGAGATACAAAATGTAGGCTATCCGCCAAGGCCAAAACCTCTCCCACTTGAGAGGAAAACCCAAACAAATTCTTCTTCTTATAGAGTCTTCAACTGACGAATAGCAAAACCAAGACCCTTGAGCTATTTGCCACCCCACGACCAAGACGCAAAGCCCTTTTCCTCTTCCTTGAGTAAAAGATAGTCAAACCCTCTGCTTCTTCTTCTTCTTGGCTTTGCTTCAGAATTTCAACCCCTTGATTTAGGTCTGCAACTTTTGGTTCCAAATCAAAAACCCTAGTTTGTATAGATGACCAACTTTGAACCTTAACTAGCCTCTCTTTAGCAAGAGTCTCCTTCCTTTTGATTTGGCTTCCCTTTGACTTCTCCTTCACCCAACTTGGTTACATTTCGATGATTGTAACCTTCTCAGCCTCCTTGCTACAATAGACAGGTTTGCAACTTCGCACATATGGAGATTACTTGGCCCAAAACAATCCCAAAATAGTGTTGAAACACTTCAACCTTTCTTCCTCTGTCCTCGTTGGTTATAGGGCTTCTTCTTTATCACCTTCACATTACTTAACTTCATATTTGCTTCATCCAAAATTTGTGCACTGAAATGAGAGTGGCCTATTTATAGTTGTTAGTCATCATAATAAGCCGACTTGTCATCCAGCTAGACCAACGTGTCATTTGGAGAGATGCTATTATTCATTTTGAAGCCGACTTGACGAGCATTACAATAATTTTATTTTTCTTATTTTCATCAATTACACGTCATTATGAAGACCGAATCTAGCTACACTTTTCAACATGAGTATGATCAAAGGAAAGGAATCTCTTCCATTGGAGGAATGCACGAAGGCATGATTCACATATTGACTAGATGAAATCAACATAATATGTCCTCATATGGAATATGAGGTGGTTGACAAAGATGAAGGAACTATAGATGGAAGTTCTTAGGGAGCAATATGTGAAGAAAGAAAGAAGAGATCATGAAAAATGCAACTATGATCACGTAGAAAAGGAAATCAACATCCGATGATTAAAAGAATTGACCATGACATCCCCGAAAAAGATATGAAGACTTTAACATAGTCTGGAAAGAATGGAAACCCTTGACATTGAATATCTTGGAGATGTGTCAATATATATGTGCAGAATGTTGATACTACAACAAGTAAATGTCATGATGAAGGGCCATCACAAAAGGCAACTTTGATTTGATGTTCATTTTTTATTTATCTGGATGGGTTGTTACAGGGCTACCAAAAAAGAGTTGTGGAAGTCACCCACAACTAGTACTCATGTGGTGGGATGGAAGATCTTGAAGGAGACATGAAATGGAAAAGGTAGTTGTATGAAGAAAATTCAGATATGATCTAACAGATCACTTGCCAATGAAAGGAAGGATGACATGATTGCCCTGATTCGAGAAAGAAAGTGATGGATGGTCGATGCCCTCTGAAGAAGTACAAAGTATGAAGGCTCAATAAGATTAAAGATGAAATTCATGACACCGAATGAAGGAGCGCTACAAGCAGCTAAAGGTCGCATAATCTCCACCAATGAAGAAAAAGTTGTTGTTGGAAACAGGTCCCTAGTTAAGAGGGAGCTTGGAAGCAAGTTTCTAATTAAAAAGAAACTTGGAAGCAAGTCCCTAAGCTAAGAGGGAGCTTGGAAGCAAGTCCATAAGCTAAGAGGGAGCTTGGACAAGTCCCTGGTTAAGAGGGAGCTTAGGTACATTCCTTCATAAGAATGGGTATATCCTCCCTAGTTGAGAGGGAGAGATAGGCACATCAATTTTGTCTTCACTTGGGAAGAAAAAATGGAGGATTGGGTAAGCATTTAGCATTCAGTACTCTTTGAGGATGTGGTAGGGAATCTAAAATAAGAGTAGTCGTAGAGGACCAATATTCTTTGAGGACTAGGAATCCAAGATAAGAATATTCTTAGAAGGACATTCCCTATGAACACTCGGGTGGAGTATGTTCCTTAAGAGACAATGATGATGGTGTATATAAATCATTGGTCTCGCCAACATTGTGCTATGATCTTTGTGGAGAGATAGAGTTGTTAGTCAAGGCCTTGCTATGTGGCACTATTGGTTGACATGATGTTATACAAATGGGTTACCAATCTGACTCTTTTTATGAGAATTCTTCCAATTATGAATGTCCAAGTACCTTGTATGGATTATGAAGACCTCCCTAGTTAAGCGGGAGTGTTGAAATATGTAACTAGGTTCGGTCTTCATAATGACATATGTAATCATGATTTTGATGTAATGAGAAAAATAAATTTGTTATTGTTTTCTTGAGGCATGGGTTTCATGCTCAAGAAGAATTTATTTTAGAGGTCAAGCTCCCATTGGGAGCTTCTAATACTTATGAGTCAATGTCATGTATGAATGACCCATTGGGCATGTCACTTATTGTAAAAAGAAATTATTAGAGTCAACCTAAAGTCAAAATAACCCTCCAAGACCAAATCAAATGCATGCAACAAGTTGGCCTTCTCAAAAAACAAGTCAGTGTAAGGGACAATGACAAGTCGACCTATTTGATGTGTCAAGAAACCTATATATACGAGGCTAATCGACCACTTTGAAGGGCATTCAAGTAGCATCACAGAAGTTCGATCATTGGACAAGAAAGAGTCTCATATCAAGCAAAGAAGAGGAGGAAGATCGAAGTGATTCTTGGAGTTGTTTTGGGCTAATTTTGTTCACACGTGCGAGGAGACTAGGGTTTATCCTATAACAACAAATCAGAGAGACAGTTAACTCAAGGAGGTCGAAACAAGTCAAGGAGAAAGGTTATCTTGTAGGCCAAAGTCACAAAGGGACTAGCACAAGCCTAGCGAATGAGAAAAAGGGCTAAAGTTTCCCTAATTATGTCACATGTGTGGAAGTTGCAGTCATCTACTAGAGGCCGAGAATTGCAGGAAAAGAGGCCGAGAATTTCAAACTAGTGTTGCAAGGTCAAGGGTTAGAGACGAAGGAGAGATTGCAACAATATCAAGAAGAAGTTGACTTTGACTCAAGGCAAGGATTGACTTGGTCTTGGAAGGGTTGTTGGTCAAGGGTCTAAGTATTGGAATTCGTCAAATGAAGATTCTATAAGAAGAAGAATTATCGTGGGTTTTCCTCTCATGTTTGGAGAGGTTTTGGCCCTGGCTGGTCTCCTACATCTTGTGTATTGTGTTATTGTTTTTTATGGTTTGATAGTTGTTTGATGAAGAAAACACTAATAATAATCAAGTGAAAAAAAGAAGCTAATCTAAAGAAGTAAAAACGCATCACAAACAATTATCATCAAAAGAGAAGTCACATACATTGTTGCACCTTGATTTCTCAACACATCAAACCCCGGCCTTTGAAAAATTGGTTGTCCAACCCCTGCGCAAGGCCTCACGGCTTTTGATCAGTCTGCGTTGTTATGCTGGGAAAACTTGCGCGATCCGCACAGCTGTACTGGGAAAACCCGCGCAACCCATCGGAAAATTCCATGCAACCCTCGTCATTGATTTGGATTAGACGTGTCATGGAATACTTCAATCACTCACTTTCACCTCTTTCGAATCTGGAAATCCTCCTCTGGATCACTCTCTGCCCCTCTAACACTTCGTTTCTCAATCTCTCACTTGATCACTCCTGCTGAATCACCTACATTAGAGAATCAATTTGTCTAGATCACTGAGTATCTACAACTAGTCGCACTCTCAAGTGCTTCTCACCTTCAAGTGTTCTCCAAAGTGTGTTCTCCATCCACCAATCGACTTCTTCTTATAATCTCTAGTTGAGACTTCAATGGTCATGATTAAAACTTAATCAATGGTTGAGATTCTCTTCTAAATCGATTTGTGTGAGTTCTAGATAATTCACACCCTTCTTAATTAATTTCTATTAATTAACCCATTTTTCCTAAGTTAGACTTAGGAAATTTTAATTATGGCCAATTGATTTAATTGAGCCATCTCTAGGTGGAATTTCCATAAACGATTTCTGAGTTTTGGATATCTCATGTGTTTTAGCTTCTCCACAAATTTTTGAGACTAGAACACACTTGATGCTACAAAAACTAACAAACATCGTGTTTATAAGACCTTTCCAAAAAAAAAAATTGTAAAAAAAAAAAATTGTCTAGAAAGTCCTAGAATCCTCAAAAGTACAAGTCGGCCCTAGGATCATCAAGTCGGCCTAAAGGAGGGAATTTAACCGCTTGAAAAGGCTATATAAAGGAGCAATTTGACTTCATTTGGGACACACTCACTCACATGTTTGATCTACAAGAAAGAGTTTGATTTGTAGCTGAGAAAGGCAGAAGAAGGAGAGTGAAGGTCTAGAAAATTCTGAGAGGACGAAATTTCTTGTTTTGGGGCTCTATCTCTCTCACATGTGCGAAATTCTAAGATTTATGGGCTGCAAAAATAGGTCGAAGTTGCAACTCCGAGTTGCAGTAAGACGAAGTGTAGAATCTAGTAGCTAGAGGGGGGAAACCCTTATCTTGACCTCGTTGACCTTGGAAGATTTATATTTCTCTAAGTAAATCTCCGAAGGAGGCTATATTAGGATTTCCAAGAAGTTGCAAGAACGAAGTTGTTAGATCAAAGTTGCAGGTCGAGTACCAGTGTTGTAGCTAGCAAGTCGAAGTTGCAAGGTGTACCAATTTGGTGAAGAATAAAGGAAGGACTTGAGAAAGGCTCGACTTGGTACTGGGAGAAGGACTTGGTCTAGGGATTGGATCTTTGTATCTCATTTGAAGCATATTCTAAGAAGAGAAGAGTATCTGGGTTTCTCCCCTTGGAGGTGTTTTGCCCTGGCTGAGAGCCTACATTTGTGTCCTCTTTTGTTATTGTTATTGTTCTTGATATTGTTTGATGAAAGATATAACTAAAAAATATAACTAAAGGTTCACAAGCATTATCAAGGTTAAGGAAAATAAGATATAATAGTTGTCGATTTACAATTTCTAACAAAAGGAAGCTTGTAACACAAAATATTATATAAATGTAACCTCTTCACTAATGCATGAGGACATTGGCAAGAATAAATTCTTAAAGAGTCTTAGGTAGAGTTTTAGGAAGATATCCAAGGATATGAGATCTAAAGTCAAAGCTTAAAATAAGAGCTAGAGACAAACCCAAAGCCAAGAGAAAGGGCTAGAGTAAAAGCTAAGAGGCAAAGTCGACATCAAGCGCTAGACCAAAAGTTAAATTATTCATCCTTGCATCCATGGGATGTATTAAGGAATCAACGATAATTGCAAATTTATGGAGCAAGCATCACAACGTTTATAGCCTATATCTCCAAAGTTGATGTGCATCACAATAATTGTAGCATGCAAAAGAAAAACAACTCTAAACATGGAAACAAGTTGGAGATAGCTTGAAGATAATGTAGGTAGAAAGTTCATCTTTTGAAGTAAAATATTTTGCCAACCAAAAGTCTCCCATTATTCAAGTTTAAATATCATTCAAAATTATTTGTTCAAAACAAATCAATTAATTGACATAAGTATTTCCCTAAGGGATAGTACATGTTGAGATCTTTCTAATAAGCTACATATGGGAAAGTTTTGCACTTTGAAAATTCACCTATGCAAAGCACCTTGGTTCCAAGTGGAAGGCACATCAACACCCATAACTTACACGTGTGGAGATAATAACCTAAGGCACTCAAGAGCTAAGAATAAGAGATAAGATCCAAAGCTAAGAGTAAGAGTTAAAGTCCCAAAGCCAAAGTAGATGTTAAGCACTAGACCCAAGAACTAAGTTCCTCATCCTTGCATTCATGAGATGTATTAAGAAATCAAGGATAATTGCAAATTTATGTAGTGAGCATTGCAACATGTGCAGCCTATATCTCCACAGTTGATGTTCATCATAACAATTGTAACATTCAAAGTTATTTGGTCAATGCAAATCAATTAATCGACATAAGTATTGCCCTAAGGGTTAGTACATGTTGAGAGCTTTCTAATAAGCTAGATATTGGATAGTTCTAGACTTCAAATGTTCAACTATGTACAACACCTTAGTGCCAGGTGGAAGCCATGTTGATGCTCATGACTTACACGTGGAGCTAATAACCTAAGGCACTTGAGAGCCAAGAGCAAGAGCTAAGACCCAAAGCTAAGAGAAAGAGCTAGAGTACACGCTGAGAGCCAATGTTGTCACTAAGCACTAGACCCAAGAACTAAATTCCATATCATAACACCCATTGGATGTATTAAGGAACCAACCTAGATCCAACTCTGTATATATCATGCATCGAGAGAAATCAAATCGCCGCAATCAAGGATAATTGCAAAGTTATGGGGCAAGCATCACATCTTTGTAGCCTATGTCTCCAAAGTTGATGTAAATCATAGCATTTGTAGCATGCATAAGCAAAACAACTTTAAACATGGAAGCAAGTTGGAAACAAGTTCAAGAGAAGGTAGCAAGAAATTTTATCTTCTAAAGTAAAATATTTTGCGAACCAAAAGCCTCCCAAAATAGGGAGGTATTGTCATAAATGGGTCCTGAGCTTGTATAGGTTTAAACTTGACTCTCTATGAAGAAAAGATTATTTGAAGTTATTTGTTCAAAACTCATCAATTAATCGACATAAGTATTGCCATAAAGGTTAGTACAAGTTAAAAGCTTTCTAATAAGATACATATGGGAGAGTTTTGGACTTTAAAAGTTCATCTATATAAAACACTTTAGTGCCAAGTGGTAGCCATGTCAATGCCCATAACTTGCATGCATAGAGCTAACCAAGTGTGGACTTTCAAGGATATTCAAGAGGAAAGCATGCTTCGATAGGTGCATTCTACAACATGCATATATAATTCAACCAATAGGTGTGTTCTATAATCCACATGGGGTAGATATGTAACAATTGAAAGAGACCATCATAGCCTCAAGTGGAAGCCCTATGGGTAATCAAAACAGAAACCACATCAGCTCCCATTATTTATGTGGTAATAGTCATGTAAGGTTATCCAAGAATATTCTAGAGGGCAATAAATCCTAACCTAATTTGAGCGCCTTAGGTTATTATAAAAAGAGACAAGGGAAAGGCCTTATCAATGGAAAAAACAAGTGCCTACTATAGAGATTTTTGTCCTTCACAAAGAAGCCATAAGAGGACCAAATTGAAGGCTCTATTCATAGTCGCGTAGTACCAAAGTTATTTATTTCGAAGGGAAGTTATTGTATAGCAAAACAATGAATAGTTGAGATTATAGATAGAGGAATGGATTTGCTCCATAGATGAATACTACCAAACTTTAAACACAAGATAAGTTGTAATGAGAGGTGCAATGTCTTATTCCTTTTGTAGCTTTGAAAGAATCACAATTTGTATTCTTTGTAACTTGAGGATTTAATTAAAAGCATATAGTCCTTTCTCACTTGAGTTTTCCCCAAATGGGTTTCTCCGAGTAAAATATTGTGTCCATGATTCCTACAAAATTTTATTTAATACAATATCATGGATGACTTTCAAATGCATATGAACAAGTTTATCCACATGGTAGAGTATAATCTCACTATAGTTTTTTGTTACTCCAGATAGTAAAAAAATATGTTTTGAGCCATTGTTTCATGGAATAACCATAACAATGCACATAAAGAATAAATCTGAAATATCATATACTAATAATCTAATTTTAAGGTCACAATCTAGATAGCCACCAAATTTATGTATAAGACCCCTTTGTTTATAAAATAAGGGTCTCCCTCCATGCAACAATTCACTGCTTAGTATAATACAGTATAATTAAGGTGCATATTTTTTCACATGTGTATATATTATCTAAAATTGTGCAATTTACCCATAACCATTGTAATTTACTCAATACTAAATATTCATTTTTAAATGGGGTTATGTTGCGATTAAAAAAGGAATTATCCATAGAAATAACACTTCTCTTCAGAGACGATTAATCTAAATTATGCATTTTTGAAAGTCATTCTTTAATTTAATAATTGTTGTTTTCTCCTTGCAAGTATCATAGAAGTTACGAGGCTTAAAAGTGGTGATCAAACCATATGATGATACTCGTGACGATTAATCTAAATTATGCATTTATCATACATAATTATCATCATTAATTTTTAGAAAGTCGTTCTTTACTTTAAGAAATTTTTAGAAAATCATTCTTTAATTTAAGAATGGTTGTTTCCTACTTGCAAGTATCATAGAAGTTACGAGGCTTAAAAGTGGTGATCAAACCATATGATGATAAGTCCTCTATTAGAGTGCTTTTTTCTTCCAATATTTTGTCGTGTTCTTTCATACTTTACGATCACAAACCTTTTCTTATATTTTCAACAGGTAAGAAAAAAATTTAAGTTCTCCCTTCATGGACCATCTTATCCATTTATCATTATTACTTCATTGAGATATCAAAAAAGCTTTCATATTTTGTGATCACAACCCTTCGCATATTCTTGTATTTTCAAGAGGCACAAGGTAAGATGAATTTTTCAAGTTTTCCCTTTCATGGACCATGTTATCCATCTAACATTATTACTTCGCTGAGCTATCCAAAAACCTGGGATTATGCAATTGAGGCATTCTATGGCCTTATATTATTTGCTTGATGTATGGTAAAGTGGTGGGTCCATAAATTAGTGAGCCTAACTCCATCCAATGGCCCAACAATGTGAATTTCAGCCACAACATGGGTTATTCTATACTTTTACTTGAAAAGTTCAACAGGAAAATTGATCATCACTATCCCTAGACTTAGATATATTCTAGACTTCTCTTTGTAGGTGTTTGTGAATCTAAGTAGGTATATTGTAAAATTTTCTGAGTAGGTGTTTCTGAATCTAAGTCGATATATTGTAGACTTTTCGTATGTGTTTGTGAACGTGGCTGATTCAGGAAAATGTTATGACAGGAGATACTCGAACCTATTCAGTGTCTGCATTAGAGGTGGGTCAATCCTTGACAAACAATTAATAATATGGGGGCTGTTTTTTCACATGGCAGAATTCAGGGAATGAATGGAGTTACAGCTCTTCGCCCCAAAGAAGCTACATGTGCCAGATCCTAACAGCTTTGACTATGTTATTCAACAAACCTTTGCGTCAAGGTCATTTCAATCTGTCTTCCAAAGCCATTGTGGCACAAGATTGAGTTTCTATTACTTTGTACAACATTATTAGTGATGACAACATATTTTGATGGTTTTGAAAGAAACATACTGTGAGCGAATTGATCTGCAAGAAGTCATAAATGCATCTCCTCTATTCTATATGTTCAGGAAGCTTCCCTGTTAGACACGTGCAGAAAGATGAATACCTTGTTAGAATTGTAATTGCCAGATTGCTTGGGCTGGACTAAGATCATACGTCAGCACATTAGATCGAGACAAACTATATCTGTTGACCAATTGACAGACATGTTGCAACAAATTTCAAAAATAGGTGTTGGACAACCTAAGAAGACACCATCCATCATCTTGCAGATACCGAGGCCAAGACCATTTCTCTAGTGCATTTTATAAAAATAGATTATTCTATAGAATTCTGATATCCTAGCCCACTGGGTTACCTCAATCGATTTTGACTGACTAGTTTCAAGATGGAGATCACTGAGAGGTCATGGGCTGAAGCCTGGTAAGGTCCCTCTCAGTGAGAACTTAGAAGCACATGTTGTACTCTGATGACATTTACATGGGCATCATTCACAGAATACGCAGAAGCACCTAGAAGAATTTTCAATGACATTTTCCAATGCCATTTACCTGGGTGCCATTCATGGAATGTGAAGAAGTGCCTAGACGGTTTCCACAAGGACAATTTTATATATATATATATAACTCCCAAGCTTTGCTTCTATATCAGGTAAATCTATTTGATTCTTCTTCATCAAAAAAAGACTGTAATCTCTCCGCAGATGAGTAATCCACATTGAATTTCTTCGTCTCAAATCTGATCTATATTTTTATTCCTGTAGTACCTGCTGTGCCGCTAAGGAAAGAAAGAGGCTCATTCAGAAATAGAAAAAGAGAAATAGATTGGAATGGAGATATCATTTAACTCATCAATACTCGACGAGAAAAGAAAGTGTAAAATTAGTGAGATTTTCATCATTTAGTTGACATTCATCAATGTTGTTCTGACTCTATTTCTAGAAATTTATGGTTCTGGATTTCTGAGAACATTAAATCAAGTCGGATCATATGTGCTATCGCCACCACCACCAAAAAAATAAATAAAATATTACTGAGCTTGGCATGATTTCATGCAATTTCTCAAGATACTTGAGTACATAAACTAGAAATTTCGATGAGATTGAAAACTCTAGAACAATGAAGACAAATTTGTGCTGATGGCATTTCCATCCCAACTAGAGAGTGAATGTCACTGTTAGAAAGTACAGATGGATGTTATTCACTGAAATGAAAGCACTGAAAAAAAAGGCAAAATGGGAAATAAATCATCAAACTTTTTTGCCAAGGGTTTCACAGATCTTAAACATTGCTTGACCAATGTTATTCAAAGCCGTGATTAATTCCTGTTGTGCTTTAACCTTCTGCTCGTCAATATATACCATCCTTTGTACACTCAGGATATGATCTTTCAAGTACTTTTCATCTATTTCCATCCGTTGCTCAAACATACTACAATACTTCTCATGGCGTTTTAGATGCCCTTGCTCAGCCAGCTTAAGATTAGAAATTATTTTCTTATTGTTTTCAACCAAAGTTGATTTGATCCCTGATGTCATGGATGCTACTTTCCGCTTTTTCCCTGTAAAATGGTTGTCTCTATCAATGGAAGTATCTCCCTGACCCTCTAGCGGCATCTCAAACTTCATATCCTTATGCAGTGGGGTATTTTCTGAAGCAGCATTGTGTTCAAATGCTCCATAATTGGATGCTGATGTATCAATAACCATGTCTCCAGGATGAATAGTTCGATTCTGACCAAAGTGCTTTTCCATTGCATCAAATATTTCCTTTGTGAAATTTGCTGGTAATTTCTTATCTATGCGCTCTTTTGTTGTCATGTTCCAGTAGCTCTCATGTTCAGACACAATACTTCGTTCATAATGCCTAATCTTTTTGTAGTCTGGCTGAATATGATCCCACCTGTCTCGACACTGAGTGGCAGTGCGATTGAGGCCATTTGAATGACATTGAGCAGAAGTGCATTTCCATTTCTCAATAGCCGATTTAGTCTGTTTCATAAAACCACCGGGGGATGGCAGATTCTTCTCAACCTGTTTGGCATTGATAAGGGTAAGGGTTTCTGAAACAGTCCACCGAACTCTTCCCTTTGGTTGTTTCTTTTGTGTTATTGTTCTTTCCACCTCACCCAGGGGCAAAGCATCATGCACCTCTCCTACAGTTACCTCGTTATGGGGAATGCTCAGAGCATATGCACCTTGAGAGCCAACTTGTGTACAAATGACATCAGTAAAAGAATCAGATAACATTTCGTCGTCTAGGGGCTGTATGTCTTCAATGGTGTGAGGTATCCTCCAATGGGAATCCTTCAGGTCCTAGGTACAGAGTTTCTGTGCTTGGACAATATAAATGTTTGTCCATTACACCAAAAGTAGACTCGACAAATCATTTGAATGTTTACTGCAAAGCATGAAGGTGCCATTGTTAAACGTCTATAGAAATACTGCAGGGAGTGACATATTCTACAGCAGAAAATTAGCTAGGTGGAATCCAAAGTAGTAAATAATAAACTAAATAGAGTTTCGAGAGTTCTATACAATAAACTAAAAAAACCAAAAAAAAAGAGAGACTAAATGCTATTGTTAAAATTACTTTAATTGACACAAATTGCTGGATCTGGTGTGTAATGCACCAGATATGAAAAGTGTTTCTTGGTTGATTTGGGTGGCTGATTTTGTGTCCATCCCTTTCCGCAATTTCTTTTGTCTGCTTGAGAGGTGAAGACCACAGATTGAAACAACCAGATTTATAATGTAGTACCACTGCAGGCAGCAATCTTGCATGCAATAAGTCTGGCCCAGGTTTTCCAGCATTTCTATTGGATTATGGGAAACTCACATTTGATTACGACAGTAGTAACCATGGGCTAATTTTTTATCGCCATAAAGCTGCTGATTTTTGTAATATACATGGTTTAGCTTTAAGGCCATCAAGCTTTAATCATTACTTTGAATACTGTAACAATCTAGGATTTGATACTACTTTAGGACAATTGAAAATTCTTTTGAACTTTAAAGAATCATTTCCAATACAAGGAATACAAACTTGTGTCAAGACACCTCTGAATGCCACTGATTTAAAATCTCGTAAAAAACATTAAAATGAAACAGTAACGCAATCTTAAAATGGATGGGAATGTCTATTAATAAGAAAATAAAAATGGAGGATGATGTGTGTCACATGTAATGTAATACGCTGTGTTCCATGCCCATACTTGGTTCACATTATAGGTCTGCAGGGCTATCATGCTTTATTGTGATTTATGCTCATTTCAAGTGCAATCAGTGGATGATTGTTGGTTTGGCACCTTCACACTACACCTTACATGATCTGATTCATAAGTTCAGCTGGACCCCAAATTCAGTGACTTGGAAGTTTTGGAGTGTATATGCAGGTTCATTGTGTATTATTGTGATTTATGCTTGTGACAAGCACAATCACCTGATGATTCTTGCTTTGGACACCTGCACACTGAACCCTACACAGTTTGATCCATAACTTTAGCTGGACCCCCAAATTCAGTGAGACTCAGAAGTTCTGGAAGTTAAATTTTCAATCACAGGGGCATGGGAAATTTGGAGTTATAGTCCATACAAATTAGGGTTTTGACTCAATCCCAAAACCTTGTTAAAACAAGTAATATTAATAATAATCCAATTTTAAGGTCACCGTCAAGCCAGACACCAAATTGGTGTCTGAGAGACCCACTTGTTTGTGGGACAAGGGACCCACCTCTGTGCAGTGATTTCACTGCTAATGTATACAGAGGCATGCATACTCTACCCCTATCTGGACTTGAACCTGTGACCTCTTAGGAAGAAACATATTCTCTTCACTAAATCGAATATATCTGAAGATTGCAAGGTCCCATTGCAGTGAGACTCGGGAATAATGGCATATATGAAAGAAGACAGATCAACATGTTATAGATCCAAACTTCAGAGGAGTTAGGGGGGTGAATTTCATGGAGATATTACATGTACACATCACTCTCCAGATTATAAACAATAAACAAACAAAAAACCAACAGGTTTTGGAAATTCTGACATGACTTCCTCTTGGAAAGTCAAAATTGAGTAACCCCAGTATCATTCAGGAGCAAAGATTTCAGGGTGTTACAGAACAAAATTTCCGAGTTACTCGAGCAGAATTCAAGATATAACACATACAAGGTTTCCTTGCATTCCAACCCCATAGAAGGGCTTAAAAGGGTATGCCAACTCAAACTTGTCATAACTTTTGATTGGAAAGTTCAAAATGGGGATTCAAAAGGCATTTGAAAGAGCATAATGACAAGAACATATATGATATAACAAAAAAGTTTGGAACTATGTTGCAGGAAACGTCTAATAAACGGCTGTAGCAAGCTCATTTCCATATGGAAATGTGGAAACACATGTGGTATGGCCTTGAAAACTGAAATGCATTCCCAGCTATATGAATGTGGTTCTATACCACGAGAAACAAGTTTCCAGACCATACCAGCATCCATACAGCACATTTCCAACACTAAATCTGCCTATTTCGACATGGTTGAAAATTGAAATGCATTCCCAGCTATATGAATGTGGTTTTATACCACGAAAAACAAGTTTCCAGGCCATACCAGCATCCACACAGCGCACTCTAACACTAAATCTGCCTATAATGACAAGAACATATAACAAAAAGGTTTGAACTTTGGAACTATGTTGTAGGAAACATCTAATAAACTGCTGTAGCAAGCTCATTTCCATATGGAAATGTGGAAACACATGTGGTATGGCCTTGAAAATTGAAATGCATTCCCAGCTATATAAATGTGGTTTTATACCACGAGAAACAAGTTTCCAGGCCATACCAGCATCCATACAGCACATTTCTAACACTAAATCTGCCTATTTCGACATGGTTTGACTTTTGACCAAAAATGATGGTAATTAACATGCCATTTCCTATATCTTTTATTTTTATCCTTTTACTTAAATTTTTAACATTGACATTAGTTGTTTATGGGCCATACCTGCATCCATACAGCATGTTCCCAACACTTAATCTGCCTATTTTGACATGGTCTGACTCGGTGTCTGAGTAGGATTGACCAAAAACACCGGAAAGTAACATGATATTTCCTTTATCTTTCCTTTTTATCCTTTTACTTAAACTTTTAGCATTACTATTAAATTAAAATATAAATCTTTCAAAAAATAGACTTTTTTTAAATAACAAATTATCTTGGAAATTGAAATAAAAGGATCAAAAAAATTAGAATGAATTTAGACTTAATTTGCCTTGTTTTCTAGTCACTTGGCATGTGTCTGCTTGTTGGGGGTCCCATGTGTTGAGAATTATTGCTCAGATAGAAACTTCCATACATGTTCATTGTGAACATGCAAGAAGTAGCTCAAGATATCTTCAAAAATTTATTTCTGAAAAGTAATTCTAATTTTGAAAAAGTAATTTGATTTTGTAATTCATTTTAATAAAAAAGTGAAAGCCTTGTTTGTCTACAATCATAGTTAGATTAGGATTAATCCTAAAAATATATTATCCACTAAAACTATAAGGTATCTAGCAGATTCTCCACACACACTCTAGCAGTTGAGCAAGAGAAAGAGAGCAGGCAACCAAGGAAGAGGCATTGACGGGCAGCACACAGTTTGACGCAGCAATTTCATACAATCGGTCAAACATCCATACAGTTGTACATGCAGTACCATACAGATCCGTACATCCATGTGGAATCCATACAGCAATGATGTACAACAGCCATACAGTTCATACAGCAGTGATGTACAGCAGAGAATTATTGTAGCTGATTTTTTCAGCTGCTATACCTCTCAAACAGCGTGTAGAAGCTCAATTCAACATGTTTTTTGGTATCCGTGCATGCTATTTTTCTTAGGCAGTGTGTGGAGATTTCTTTGTAAGTTTTTTTGAAGGAAAAAAAAATGATTTGAAGGAGGAATTACCTGTGTATAAATTAATTTTTATGCTTCCGCTGTTTAATTTGTAGATCTGTGCGATTGATGGTATGGTCTAAGATAAGATAATTTTATTAATGGTCAACGAATGACCATAAATAGGTCAATGGGACTGAAGGATATAACCAGTAGGAGTACAATGTGGGAGTGCAAATGCAACTCCTAGAAAATGCCAAAGATAAATCTAGGATAAAATATTTAATATAGTAAAGGGTAAATTTTATCACAACTGGACCAGTCATCAAACCAGTAGACCCCCGGACTGGGAACCGGTCAGAACCGGACTAGAACCAGTAAAAAACCATTCAACCAAAAACACAAAATATTCAAATTTTAAAGAAAAACACATATTCATGTGCATCCATATGAATCCAAACTATTTCTACATAAATAAGCAAAAGCTCTCAGTTATAGAGCATGTAAGGGTGCACATAAGTTCCAATATTATCAGAACCGGACTGGTCATCGAACCAGTAGACCCCCAGATAGGGAACCAGTCAAAACCGAACCAGAACCGGTAAAAAGACCAGACCAAAAAACCGGTCAACCAAAAACACATAAAATATTCAAATGTAAAGAAAAACACATATATTCATGTGCATCCATATGTATCCAACCATTTATACACAAATAGGCAAAAGTTCTAATTTATTCAATCCATCTTTGAACCGAAAATACATCGAAAAACAGGCCCTACATGGCCTCTAGCATCCAAAAAAAAAACATGCTACAACAATTACCTACATATCATCAAAATGTTTGCCTATATTGGGATCTTCATCATCAATATCACCCTCTAAGCATTAAAACAAGATAAAAAATTAAGAGCATGTCAATTCAAGATTTTGGTTGAGTGATGGGTACATTTTTAGTAGGATCATTATAGAGGAGTTCAACAATCAATGCCACTAAAATCGAGGTACATAGAGGGATTGGTACTCTTGATTAAATGCTAGTCTGATGCCATCATACATGACAAAATACAATGGAAACATTGCAATCCCCCCAATCTTGAAACCCTAAAAAACTGTTAAGTCTATTGGATTTTGAATGGGATCTAAAATTCTACTCTCTCCTTGTGAAATCCAATGAGTTCGGAACCACTCTCGAACATCCTGAGTCAATTCATGGTAATGTTAAAAATTTGAGTAAAAGGAATAGGCTTGAATATTAGGCAACTATTGTGGGCCAGTACCCAGCTAAGACAAAAAATTTAAAAAAAAAAAAGCAAAACAAGCCCCACATGATGCGTCGTACATTGCTTTGCCGAACCGGTTGGTTCGGTGAAAATGGCCAATTCAATAACGGTTCAAGAGATTGGTTTGAACCGGTTTTGCCCTCCAACCAGTGGTACCAGTTGGTTTAGACCAGTGCAGTCCAATTTTGAGAACACTGAGAAGGATACAATAATAGGACAGTCTCATAAACATGTATATAATTAGACCATGTAGAAGGCTAAGTGAATAAGTCCATGGTTATAGGTCGATGTTGTCAAGAATGTCAAAGTTTGATAGCTGGCAGCGAGGGGGTCAAAAGTGGCACTGGCTTGCTATTGGAGTCCTCTGGAGACAACAAGGAGTTTGGTTGCATGATCCTTGGGGAGATGTAGGAGCGAGGGATACTCCTAACATCTGAGGCCAAAGGAAAAAGGCTTTGGATAAGTCTTTGGCTACTCCATTAGGGTTGGGGAGGAACCTATCCAAGGGGTTGTTTAGGAACCCTCTAGTACTAAACCCTCTAATGCTCTGGGTGTGAGTGAACTAATGTGTTGTTCGAAACCTCCGCAACTGTCTCAAGGATCTGAAATTTAATTTCAGCGTGAGTTAAATTCAACAATCTACTTGTTTGATTGATATCATAAGGCCATTAGTCATCTAGGGCTTCAAATTCTAGCATAGTAACAAAGCTTGATCTCTTATTGAGATTCCCAAGGATTTGCATTTGTAAATCTATTACAGAGAACTAAGATAATTTCGAAGTTATATATTCTTATTAGGATTTTGTGCCATAGATCTCAAAGATGACAATGGCAAGCCTTCAATCTGGGGACCAATTGGGTGGTGCATCGAACTTCATAGCATGGAAAGTGAGGGTTACACTCTTACTAAAAGAGATGAACTCTAAGAGATTGTGAAGGATGTTGTGACTGCCACCTACAGATTCGCAAGACTTAGCAACTCACAACAAAAAGGAAGTGAAGGCCAAGCAGATGATGTTAGATGCCATAAAGGACCATTTGATCCCCCATATATCCAAGAAGAATAAGGCAAAGGAAATGTTTGATGCCCTAGTTAGTATTTTCACAGTCAAAACATAAACATGAAGATGATATTGTGGAACGAACTCAGATCTATCGAGATGACCAAATCAAACACAGTCACCATTTACCTCGGTCACATAGATTTGTGATCAACTTGCAACGGTTGGGGAGAATGTTGCAGATGTGCAACTATTGAACATGCCATTGAATGGTTTCTCAACTTCAAGGGGATTGTTTATCAACGGTATTTGTGATAGGGAAAACCTTCATAACTTTGAGAGGCTTTGGGATGACTATATCCAAAAGGAGACTCTAATGGTGTCAGAGGCCAACAAGAGGGGTGGAGATGACCTAGCTTTATTTGGTTAGTCAAATAACAGCAATCGTAAAGAACCCAGCAAGGGTAAGGAGAACAATGAGGAGTCAACATCACAATCAAGGAAGAAGGATGAGTAAAATCAAGTGCTTTGTTTGTCATAAGCATGGTCATAATGTATCATTATGTCCACAGAAGAAGAAGGCTAAAGGGAACTAGCAGCAGAAGCAGGTAGCAGTCTTTGTAAAATCTCAGTTGAACAAGTTTGTTGCCAAGTTCAAGAAGGATTTCTCAATGATATCTTGCCTTTCTAACAGCAAGATTCTGAGGAATGAGTGGCATATGGACAATGGAGCATTTTGACATATAACATTGGCCCAACGGTTGTTTTCTACTTTGAAGAAGCAAGACTCAGGTGTACAAGTCAAGATTGATGGTGATGCCAAGTACCCAATAGCAAGAGTTGGTTTTGTTCCCTTCCAACTCGAGTCAGGTTTTGCTTTATATTTTGACAATAACTTGTTTGTAACTTTGTTCCAAGTCTCAAGAAGAATTGTCTTGCAATTGATCATGGAGAATGAGTGATTTGTAGTGGAGTTCAAGAACCAACAAGTGTTCTACCCCAAATATAGCTCAGATAATAGGGGTTAGAGAAACTGATTTTTACAGGTTGAAAGGTCAACCTATTCAATCTTAGAAGCATAACAGTGACAGCTTGTGTAAGTTGTGGCACAAGAGGATGACGCACTTGCATCATAGGGTGTTGCCTCTTTTACAGGAGATATTCACAAGTTTTCCATAGTTCAACATTGAGCATTATGTTGTATGCAGAGGGTGAATGTTTGGCAAGCATACCAAGGTTGTTTCCCAAGCAAGTAGCATAGGTCTAAACCTAAGTTGCAGGAAACGTGGCCCTAGGGGTCGTTTCCCCAGGGGAAACGAAACGAAACGCGTTTCCGCGTACCGTACGGCCTGGAAACGCGTTTCCGGCTGTACGGCCACGTTTCCGTTTCGGGAAACGTGGCCGTACGGCCGGAAACACGTTTCCAGGCCGTACGGGCCACGTTTCCCCAACAATGAACAATCATTTTGCTGGTTTGATCAAGAAAATCATTGTTGACAGGTAGAACTTTTTCCCTAGTGTTGATATGCAGTTCATGGTAATGTTAAATTCTTAAAGTAAAAGTGATATTCTCCTTTATTTTTCATTTTCATCCTTTTACTTAAATTTTTAACATTACCATGAAATGACTCAGGATGTTTGAGAGTGGTTTCGCCCTCATTGGATTTCATATGGAGAAAGTAGAATTTTAGATCTCACTCAAAATCCAGCAGACTTATCTGTTTTTCAGGATTTCAGGATTGGGGGGATTGCAATGTTTTCGTTGGATTTTATCATGTACTAGGGTATGGAACTTGTATTTAATCGAGAGAACCAAGCCCTCTATGCAGGGGAGACTCCCAATAATCAAGAGAATGTAGGGTACTAGGGTATGAAACTTGTATTTAATCAAGAGCATTAAGGTCGTTCGACTATGTAGGAGGAGACTCCTAATCAAGCACGAGACAAGAAATTAGAAATTTCTCGTGGTTGATTTTGGATATTTCTATTTTCATTATGTGATTATTCATGAGTAAATGTGATGCAAATTTAGATACTTATAGTTTATGCATTGACAATTGACAATTTTATCATAATGTAATAATATATGCTTTATGATTGCACATATTTCTTAAATGTCCTAATATATATATATATATATATATATATATTCGCGTTTCCCCGTTTTCAAAATTTGGGGAGGTCGCGTTTCGTATCGCTTCCCGTTTCGGAAACTCATTTCCGTTTCCCCGTTTCGTGCAACTTAGGTCTAAACAGATTCTAGACCTAGTATGCATGGATGTTTGTTGAAGAATGTAACTAGTGTCAGTCTTCATAATTGTATTTGAGTTATGATGTAATGTATTTGTCACAAGAAAGAAAAAGGAATTTTTATTATTAAAGAAATTAACTTATTAAACCATGGGTTTCATGCTTGGGTCAATGTTTATAGGTCAAATCCTCCATTGTAGGCTTCTAAGGTTTATGTCAAGTGTCCTTGTCCATGTCATAATGTACTAGACCCTTCTTGGGCATTGTCAATCAAGAAACAAATTTATTTTGTTGTAAATTAGGTCTTTTAGGTTGCCACCAAGTCGGCCTCAAACTGGACAAGTCAGCGTAATTAAGGGGCCGAATCTCCTATATAAAGGCAACAACTCAACCTCATTTGGAGCACTCATCAAATTCGATCTGCAATTTCTGGGACAAGAAAAAGTGTGAAATTCAAGGGACAAGGAGGAAAGGGCTAGCGAAGGAGGAGGAGGTCTCTATCAAGCACAAGAAGTCGAAATTCTCTCTCTCTCTCTCTCTCTCACATGTGTGAAGTTGTTGAGCTGCTGGAAGGGCTGAAACTGCAGTCCTCAGGTTAGGTCGAAATTTTGGGTTGTCGTTGGATTGTAGCTGTTGGAGAAGCAAAGACTACTGAAGGCTGCTAAATCATATTGGAAGGTTGACTTGGTGGAGGAGGAAGGTCTTTTGGTCTAGCGTCTTGGTCTATCTCAACATGAATTTTCTAGTGGAAGAGTTTCACTGAGTTTTCCCCTATAGAGGGGTTTTAACACAACATAGACTCTGCTCAAGAAATGTATGAGGCTCTCTACAAATTATTCACCATGAAGAACATTGGTCAAATAGAAAACCTCAAGAATGAACTAAGGACAATAAGGATGACATGAGTTGATACTGTATCATCATACTTTGTAAGGATAGCTGGAATAAGAGATGACATCCAAGCAATAGATGAGGTTGTACCAGAAAAGGAACTCGTAATTGTTGCTCTTCTAGATCTACCAAAATCTTGGAGTGCTTTTGCATCAAGAAATAAGATACTCCAACATTAGAACAACTATGGAATGCATGCAGTCAAGAAGAAGCCTGAATATCATTAGTAAACAACAACGAGGATGAAGAAGACAACACCTTTAATGCCTATTCAGCGCATCACAAGAAGAAAAGAACATTCAAGAAGTTCAAAGGACCAAAGAAGAAAGTTGGCCTATCCAATATTGAATGCTACAACTGCGATAAGATGGGACATTACAAAAATCAATGTCCAGAGAATCCAAGGAATAAGAAGAGAGATATAGAACAAGCAAATATTACTGATGAGGCTCCACCTAAGTGATCCGAATTGGATCCATAGAAAGACTGTCGAGAACCATAACTGAATTAGGTCGAACAAATCTCTAAAGAAATCCAAAACAGTATCAAAAACACCCTGAACCAGTGGCAATGGCTACCGACGTGGAACGATGAGGACCTCGGTCAAAGCACATTGACCGATGCCCATGGAGACCGCGCAGGAGGCCAAAGTAGCCCCAAGGAGCCCCGGAATGGGAAAAGGACGAGGTTTTGATGCGTGATTAGCGCTTGGCGCTAATCGCGCATCGCTAGGCGAACAGGGCCCTGAAGGGGAAGCCCAAGTACTCGGTCACATCGGGAGCCAGGGAACCGCGAGCAGAAAAAGCGAAAAAAATGCTAACGTACGAAGGCGGGACCTGCGCACTGGAAAACCGGCGGTATTGATCGAGGCGCCCTAGCGCTAATCGCGCATCGCTAGGCGAACAGGGCCCTGAAGGGGAAGCCCGAGCACTCAGTCACATCGGGAGCCAAGGAACCGCAGGCGGAAAAAGCAAAAAAACGCTAATGTACAAAGGCGGGACCCGCGCACTGAAAAACCGGTGGTATTGATCGAGGGCGCCCTTGAATGGTAAGAGGTTTTGGACATGAGCGGAGCGATTCCATACACCAATCGACGTGTGGCAGGCGGAGGTGAGAGAAAACCGTCTTTGATCGTGCTCTATCGGTCGAGCAAGTCAACCGCGCGAAACGTGCATATGGCGTTGGATCTGGAGGGCCAAGATCGGACGACTGTGATTGCACCCGATGGAAAGAAGTGGAATCGACAAGGAATTAAGCCGCGTTTGAAGAGATTTGGAATTCGTTTGACCGCCACGGTGGAGGAAGAACCCATCCACGGCATAACTGAAGAAACGAACCGACAAAGCATGCTGGCGCCATTTAGAAAAGGACAAGTGGCCACTCCCTGAGCATTCATGATGACGCCAAACACAGGGAACTCCAAGCGCAACTGCAGAAGGTGAATCGGCACAGGCGGAAGAGGAACCGAACGGGCATAGGGATCGAATGGCTAAAGCCATGAACAGAGACAGTGGAATCAGTCAGAGTTGGAGTCAGAATTGAGAAGAGTCCAAGAGACCAAGAGAGACAATGAACAGTGAACCCTGAGAGGAGCACTGAACACAGAGAATAGTAAAACCAAGCAGAAGAGACACAGGGTCGAGCTGACCATAGGCAGCGTCGAGCACCACAGAGCTTGAAGATTCAAGCCTTCCCATAGAGGAATCTGTCCGGACTGAGCATCACATTCAGCTCTTTCCGCGGTAGACCAAAAGGTCCCAGAGCTGGTAGGAAGAAGAAGATTTTGTGTACTCCAAGTGGCTCGGGGAATCCAAGAGCCACCCTGCCAAGCAAAATTTGCTTCAGGAGAACTCATATTGAGTCCCTGTATTGTAATTTCTCTACTTGAAGACACAATAAAACAAGGCCACCATTGAAACCTGGACTGGAGACGTAGCCCTAGAGAATAGGGTGAACTCCTTATTAAAATTATTTGTGTCTTTGTGTTTGCTTATTGTATTTCTCTGTTATCTTTCCATCTTATTGTCTCTGTATTGGCAATCTGATCGATCCGTTGCTTCAATAACACAGAACACACACCAGCACGAGTCTGTAATACCTTAGTTTAATAAATCTTTAACTGATGTCACTCACAGGGTGAATATCAGATCAAGTGGTATTAGAGCTCAAGGTTGTATGGTTAGACAAGCTTGTGTTGGTATAGCTGTGAATGCTCACAAGATCAAAGCTCAAATTAGGAGAAGGAGAGTTGGTGGAAACTAATCCTGAAATTGGGAGAGTCTATCCTCGAAAGACCATGTCAGAAGAAGGTTCTATAGGCCCAAACCCTCAATTCATAGAGAGTTTCCTAGCCATAAAGTCTATGGTTGAAGAAATGTACAGAGACTTTAGAAAGCAAAAGGTGGAAGATGCATCAAGCTCTAAGCAAGATAAAGAAGAAGATGAGTCTCACTTCCATGACAACTCCAAAGGAAAGGGGAAAGAGGAACACTTTCTCACACCTCCTAATAGCCCTGTACATAATAAGAAAGCGTTTTTGATTAAGTTAGATGTTAAATTTGATTTGCCTATATATGATGGAGAGCTAAATGATGAAAAATTGGACAGTTGGATTAGACAAATTGATGTGTATTGCAGGGTACAGAACATAAACTCAGACAATAGTAAGATTCAGCTGGCAAGCCTACGCCTAGGAGGCACTGCGTTGGTTTGGTGGGAAGGTAGAACCCAAGCTGATATGAAAAGACATGGTAAGACCATCTCTGTCTGGGGTGACTTTGTTTCCGCAATCAAAAAGCAGTTCTATCCATTAGCCTACATGCAACAAGCCATGATGAGTTGGCAAACTCTTCGGCAATTGAAGGGGCAAAGTGTGCAAGGGTATACACAAGAGTTCAGAAAGAGAGCATTGACGTTGGGTATCTCACTAGACTCACCTGAGACTCTTCTGAAGTACATTGGTGGTCTACACAGCTACATGAGGCATACCATCCTCATGTTTAATCCCACTAGTATAGATGAGGTATCTGTACAAGCTACTCATCTAGAAGCTAGAGGAAAGAATGGCAATCCAAAAGTTGGGGGACCATCCCAACCCACTGTAAGCAAGAGCAAGGAGAAAAGAAAACAAAAGTGGAAGGCAAAGAAGGCTAACACTGCACAAAAAGCCAAAGCTTCATGCACTCACTGTAAAAAGGAGGGGCATGATGATGAACATTGTTGGATTCTGCATCCAGAGCTGAGACCTAAGAAGTTCGAGGGCAAGAAGAAGAAGGCAGTTGCAGCTATTCAGAGAGATTTGGGGTCAAACTCGGGAGATGAAACAACTATAGCAGCCACAGGTATAAGAGGTAAGAATTCTGAAGCATCTACTAGTAATTCTGCTCAATCTGTTATTGATGAAGAAAATGAGAGAAAAAGACATGAGCTTTTCCATATTCGAGTTATTTCCAAAAATCAAAAGATTGATACTTTGTTTGATAGTGGCTCTCAAGTAAATTTGATTTCTGAAGCAATTGTAAAGAAATTGGGATTAGCAACTACACCTCACAAGAAACCATACCCATTAAGATGGTTGAATGATAAAGCACAACTACAAGTGACTAGACAGTGCAAACTCAAGTTTTCTTTTGGGTCAGCATTTGTAGATGAGGTTGAGTTAGACATAATTCCTTTGGATATATGTGGAATTGTTTTAAGAAGTCCATGCTTGTACGATAGAAAGGCTATTTTCTATAGAGCTGAGAACAAATATCTACTGGTTAAAGATGGAATCGAATACTTTGTAAGAGCTCATAAGCTCAAGAATAATTATATTCTCATAAACTCAGGACAGATGAAAAGAATGATTAATTCATGCAAACAATTCTTACTGATGGTTGTAAAGGAAAAGAAACCTAATAAAACCAATGTATTTGAGGGTTGTAATGCTGAACAACAAGCTGATATAGAAAAGGTTGTTTCAGAGTATGATGTCTTGTTTCAAGAACCTAAAGGTATGCCACCCAAAAAGGGAATAGTACATGATATTATTTTGCAGCAAGATGTTCCATTGCCTAACATTGGGATGTACAGGTTGTCTGCTTTAGAGAATGCTGAAATCAAGAAGCAGGTGCAGGAGTTGCTCGAGAAGGGCTTCATCAGGCCTAGCACATCACCATGTGGGTCACCAATCGTTTTGGTGAGAAAGAAAGATGGCTCGTGGAGAATGTGCATAGATTACCGAGCACTGAATAAGATAACAATCAAAAATCGTTATCCCCTTCCTCGCATAGATGATCTTTTAGATCAATTGAAAGAAGCTGTTTATTTCACCAAGCTGGATTTGCACAGTGGATACCATCAGGTCAGAGTTGCAGAGCAAGATGCATGGAAGACTGCTTTCAAAACAAAGCAGGGATTGTATGAATGGCTGGTTATGCCTTTTGGCTTAACTAATGCTCCTGCTACTTTCATGAGATTAATGAATGATGTACTTAGACCTTTCATTGATGATTTTGTGATTGTGTATCTAGATGACATTCTGATTTTTAGTAAAACGTGGGAAGAACATTTAAAGCATGTTAAGCAGACATTAGATGTTTTGAAAAGAGAAAAACTTTATGTTAAACTCTCAAAATGTGAATTTGGCAAAACATCTCTAAACTACTTGGGTCATATAGTAGGGGGAGGTGAATTGAAAATAGATCCCTCAGTGGTAGTCATTGTGAACTGGCCTAAACCCAGGTCTGCTACAGAAGTGAGAAGCTTCTTAGGAGCAGCACAATATTGGAGGAAGTTCATTTCTAACTTCTCCTCGATTGCAGCTCCCTTACATGCTTTAACATGATTGAATAAGGTGTTTCAGTGGGGAGGCAAACATCAGAAAGCCTTCGACACCTTGAAAGATAAAATAAGTACGGCACTTGTACTAGCACTGCCTGATTTACAAAGACCATTTGAGATCCAAACTGATGCCAGTGACTATGCCATGGGAGCAGTGTTGACACAGCACGGTAAACCCATATGTTATCATTCTGAGACTTTTAATCATGCAGTAGTTAACTACCCTACATATGATAAAGAATTGTATGCATTAGTTCAGAGTAAAAAGTGGAAACATTACTTAATGGGAACTGAGACAGTAATACACATTGATCATCAGCCACTTCAATATCTACACTCCCAAACTAAGTTGCAGCAATCAAGACATTAAAGGTGGATGGGTTTTCAACAACAGTTTCATTTAGTCATCAGATATAAAAAGGGCATACATAACAAGGTTGCAGATATGTTATCTAGAACCATTATAAAGGCATCTACCATACTTAAGCATAATTCAGTGCTATATGAAAGCCACATTGAACAATATGCTCAGGATATGGACTTTAAAGATGTATATGCAACTTTGAGTCAAGGCAAAAATGTAGAAGAATTGTACTATCATATAAAGGACCGACTCTTATAACATTGTGGAAAACTCTGCATTCCACAAACTGAAAGAGTAAAGATAATTAGGGAAGCACACACTTCTTTGATATCAGGTCACTTTGGGGTTAAAAAAAACAGTTGCTGCAAAGATTCTGTTATTGGCCGAAAATGAATGAGACAGTTTCTAGATATGTAAGAGGGTGTGCCATGCGTGCTAAAAGCAAGCCCAGCAATAGAAAACTAGGCTTGTACAATCCATTGCCAGTTCCTTCTCACCCTTGGGAAAGTGTTTCCATGGATTTTGTTGGAGGACTGCCTAAATCTAGGAAAGGTCATGATTATCTATATGTTGTTGTGGATAGGTTCAGCAAAATGTGTAATTTGATACCTTGTAGTAAACAGATCACAGCTGAACAGACTGCAAAATTGTTCTTCGAGCATGTATGGGTTCATTTTGGATTACCCACTTCCATTGTATCTGATCGAGACACCCGATTTGTGGGGAATTTTTGGTCTAGTCTGTGGGAACTGATGGACACCAAGTTGAAGAAAAGCACAGCTTTTCATCCACAAACAGATGGCCAGACAAAAGTAGTAAACAGGACCGTGATCCAGTTACTGAGAGGATATTGCAGTAAACATCCTAAGCTTTGGGATGAACACTTGTGTTATGTGCAGCATGCTTACAACAGAGCCAAACACTCTTCTACACAGAGATCTCCTTTTGAGACCTGCTTTGGTTTCACACCAAGGTCTCCTTTGGATTTTGTCTTTGGTAAAGATACCATGGTTGATGGACACAGTGATGTGGACAAGGCAACTAGGTTCATTGAATAGATCCAGGAGATCCACCAGGCAGTACAGAAACAGCTGGAAAAGAGCCAGGCCAAGTATAAGGCTAGGCATGATAAGCATCGGATGGAGCATAGTTTTCAAGTTGGAGACCAAGTCTAGTTGTATATCAGCAAGGACAGGATGCAAGGTGAAGGTAAAAAGCTAAAGCCTATCAGGTATGGACCTTTTAGGATACTTGAGAAAATTGGTGAAAATGCGTTTCGCCTTGATCTACCAGCTTACATGCACATCTACTCAGTCGTAAATGCAGATTGTTTGAGATTGTTTGAACCTTCAATGATTGAGGACCCTGAAGAGCAAAGTCAATTGCCTTCTATTGATGACCTACTACCTGAATACCTCAATGAGTTGCAGGAAGACACGGTGCTGGACAGGAAGGTGAGGAAAATGCGCAGGGGAGAAGTTGAATACCTCAGGATTGGGCTCAAAGGTTCAAAGCCGAGCAGTGCAAAGTGGATTGAGATTGGACAAGTGAAGAAACAATATCCTCACTTAGTCGATGCTTGAAAACCAACTTTTGGTAGTCCAAAAGCTTTTTCAGTGGGGAGGCCGTGATCCGAATTGGATCCATAGAAATACTATCGAGAACCATGACTGAATCAGGTCAAACAAATCTCTAAAGAAATCCAAAACAGTATCAAAAACACCCTAAACCAGTGGCAATGGCAGCCGACGTGGAACGACGAGGACCTCGGTCAAAGCGGGTTGACCGAGGCCCATGGAAACCGCGCAGGAGGCCAAAGTAGCCCCTGGGAGCCCTGGAATGGGAAAAGGACGAGATTTTTTATGCACGATCGCTAGGCGAGCCCTGAAGGGGAAGCCCGAGCACTTGGTCACATCAGGAGCCAGGGAACCGCGGGCGGAAAAAGCAAAAAAACGCTAACGTATGAAAGCGGGACCTGCGCACTGGAAAACCGGCGGTATTGATTGGGGCGCCCTTGAATGGTAAGAGGTTTTGGACAGGAGCAGAGCTATTCCATACACCGATCGACGCGTGGCAGGCGAAGAAAAGAGAAAACCGTCATTGATCGTGCGTTATTGGTCGAGCAAGTCAACTGCGCGAAACGTGCGTATGGCGTCGGATCTGGAGGGCCCAGATCGGATGGCTGAGATTGCACCCGATGGAAAGAAGCGGAATTGACAGGGAATTAAGCCATGTTCAAAGAGATTTGGAATCCGTTTGACCGCCACGGTGGAGGAAGAACGCATCCACGGCGTAACTGAAGAAACGAACCGACGAAGCATGCTGGTGCCATTTAAAGGAGGACAAGTGGCCACTCCCTGAGCGTTCATGATGACGCCGAACACAGGGAACTCCAAGCACAACTGCAGAAGGTGAATTGGCACAGGTGGAAGAGGAACCGAACAGGCATACGAATCGAATGGCTAAAGCCATGAACAGAGACAGTGGAATCAGTCAGAGTTGGAGTCAGAATTGAGAAGAGTCCAAGCGACCAAGAGAGATAGTGAACAGTGAACCCTGAGAGGAGGACTGAACACAGAGAATAGTAAAGCCAAGCAGAAGAGACAGAGGGCCGAGCTGACCATAGGCAGCGTCGAGCACCAGATATCTTGAAGATTCAAGCCTTTCCATAGAGGAATTTGTCCGGACTGAGCATCACATTCGACTCTTTCTGCGGTAGACCAAAAGGTCCCAGAGCTGGTAGGAAGAAGAAGAGTTTGTGTACTCCAAGTGGCTTGGGGAATCCAAGAGCCACCCTGCCAAGCAACTCATATTGAGTCCCTGTATTATAATTTCTCTGCTTGAAGACACAATAAAGCAAGGCCACCACTGAAAGCTGGACTGAAGACGTAGCCCAGAAGAATAAGGTGAACTCCTTATTAAAATTGTTTGTGTCTTTGTGTTTGCTTACTGTATTTCTCTGTTGTCTTTCCATTTTATTGTCTATGTATTGGCAATCTGATCGATCCGTTGCTTCAATAACACAGAACACACACCAGCACATGAGTCTGTAATACCTTAGTTTAATAAATCTTTAACTGATGTCACTCACAGGGTGAATATCATATCACTAAGAAGAAAAACACTGAAGAATCGGCAGTCAAAGACTTATACTACTAAGTCCTCTCTTACATATCCTTCTTATGTCTTGTGTTGTTTTCCTTAATGCTTTAATTTCTAGAGTTTGTAGGTCTAGCATGTTGTGTTAGAACATTTTTGAATTATTTTGATCAGTTATAGCTAACCCTCAAAAAGATTGGATTAAGAAGGAGCCTTCACCATTTTACCAAAAGATAAGTATCTTGTTCCTCTTTTACATTTGGTTTCCCTCTCATTTCAAGATGTGTTTGTATTATATGCTAATAACCTTTTCATTGTATTTTCTTCGGTACGAAAGATTGCATAATACACAAAGATTATGGAGGAGACTTAAAAGGAAGACTTGAATCAAGATGGAAGTTATGTTGCAAAGGAAGCCCTTCAAGAAAAAGGTTTGTTAAATAACAATTCAAGGTATGCCTTAAACTACAAGTTTTGTTACGAGGTTCTCTTCATAGAAAAAGGTATGTTCATTCTCTTTTGAAATTTGGTATACATTACTGACATCATTATGTCTAGGATTTGAATCTTAAATATTCTTGTTAGGGTGATTAATCATTAGATTGAATCTACCCTCGTTATACTATCATTTTGATCATTCACGTGAAACCTTAACCTTTACAGGCCACTGTAAAACCCTAGCCTTTTGGTGTTTAGGGTATGTTAACAATATTGTTGAAACCCTAGTCCTCTTAAGGGTTGTAAATAAAATCTAGAACCTATGATGAAAACTCTATTCTTTTGACGTTTACATTTGTGATAAAAGATCCTAATCTTTTAGGGTTTGTTGTTATTGTTCAAGTTATAAACTGAAACCTTGGATCTTGATAAGTTAGGGTTTGTTGTGTATAAGTCGAAACCCTATATCTTTAGGGTTTGGTAAATTTGGGTTTATGATCAAATCCCTTGCAATAGTTAAATGAGATCCTAGGAATGAAGCTCTAGGTGTATATTCGTCTATATGATCGAAACCCTAGCCTGGTAAAAATTGTTGTATATCTATCTTTGATATATTAATATTTGTGTCCTGGGTTTACCTAGTAGATATATATGTGAAATGCTAGTGCATATTATATATATATATATATATATATAGAGAGAGAGAGAGAGAGAGAGATTATGCTAACTTAATTATTGATGCTCATGTTTTAGTTTTTGAAATCTAGGGTTTGTAACAAAACCCTAGTAGAAATTGATATTCTAAGACATGATAATATTGTTTAGCTTTGATGATAAAATCTAGGGTTTGCAACAAACCCTAGTAGAGTCTGACATGTAAATTATGAAAAGCATATTATTGAAACCTTAGATGTATAGTACTATGATTGGATTGTTATTTGATTTGTTGATATCTAAGGCCCTGTGTCTCGAAAGATGGAATCTAGGGTTTATGACAAAACCCTAGCAAGTTGTTGAAGTCTAGAAAATAAAAGATGTGACCATTGTTAACCTATCTAGGTTTAGGTATTTGATGTTTTGATTATAATGACATGATATGGTTGACTTCATACTTTTATATATGTGGTTGTACTTGCTATTAAAAGTTTTGCAGGTACATAATCTTCAAGATATTGAAGATGTTCGTAATAGAAGATGATAGTAATGATGAGCATGATGAAGGAAGCTACAAGAATAATGATGATCAAGATGACCTTGATGCCATGAACTTTGAAGCCTTGAAAAGATAAAGTTACTCCAATATTATAAAAGGAGGAAGCTATTGATCTCCCTAAGTTGAGAGGGAGCCTAGACAGAAGAAAGGATATATCTCCCCAGTGGAGAGGGAGGGCATATTATAACAGTTATAGTAAGCACCTGAAGAAACAATCAATGAAAGCACTACAAATAGAAGTTCATGATTTATGATGTTACAAACAAATACTTGAGAAGTATTGGGGTTGTCTTTGATGTTGTTGAAGAAGTGAAAGGAGAAAGCTTCCGACAATATGTATTTGGATGACTTGATATAAGGACCCTGAAGATTTGTGTTTACTTGTATATATGTTTATTATTAATTGGGGTTGTAACTATACAGGTAAATCTCTCCACAAGAAGGAAAAACATTTTGGAAGCATGCTTGGATTGGTGGATATATTTGATTTAGTTAATTAGAAATATTGAGCATCTTATGGCAAGATGCTTGGGAGGACATCTGGTCGGCCTATGTATTGATGTCTAGATTCCAAAGTAGGGAGGGTGCCATTGGTCATGGAGCTCTAACCTTGGATACGCACCTAGATCCCTAGGTTGGTGATAGAGCTTAAAAGCTCGATGGTACCTAGAGTGGCCAAAGCTTGAGTTCACCTTAGTCCCACCCAATTAGAGTACCCTGGTCAAGTATCAAATCTATAGCACTACGTGTGCTATGACACTTCATAGAGCATATCATTTTGAGATCTTCCATGTACCTTTATATATATGTAAATATGAATACCTCCCTAGTTAAGAGGGAGTGTTGAAGAATGTAACTAAGGTCGGTCTTCATAATTGTATTTGAGTCATGATGTAATGTATTTGTCAAAAGAAAGAAAAAGGAATTTTTATTATTAAAGAAATTGACTTATTAAACCATGGGTTTCATGCTTGGGTCAATGTTTATAGGTCAAAGCCTCCATTGTAGTCTTCTAGGGTTTATGTCAAGTGTCCTTGTCCATGTTATAATATAATCGACCTCTTGGGCATTGTCAATCAAGAAACAAATTTATTTTGTTGTAAATTAGGTCTTCTAGGCCTCCTCCACCAAGTCGGCGTCAAACTGGACAAGTCAGCCTAATTAAGGGGAAGAATCTCCTATATAAAGGCAACAACTCGAACTCATTTGGAGCACTCACTCATCAAGTTCGATCTGCAATTTATGGGACAAGAAAAAGTGCAAAATTCAAGGGACAAGGATGAAACGGCTAGCGAAGGAGAAGGAGGTCTCTATCAAGCACAAGAAGTTGAATTTCTCTCTCACACACGTGTGAAGTTGCGACGCTACTGGAAGGGCCGAAACTGCAGTCCTAAAGTTGGGCCAAAATTCTTAGTGTTGGGGTCCGAAATTTTGGGTTGCTGCAACACTGTCACTGTTGGACAAGAAGAGACTACTGAAGGTTGCTAAATCATATTGGAAGGTTGCCTTGGTGGATGAGGAAGGTCTTTTGGTCTAGGGTCTTGGTCTATCTCAATTTGAATTTGCTAGTGGAAGAGTTTGACTGGGTTTTCCCCTATAGAAGGGTTTTAGCTCTAACTGAGTGCATACATATGGTGTCATTGATATTCGTGTTTTGTCTTTGATGATTGCTCGATGAAACAAAGATAAAAGAAGAACATAAGAAAGTTAACAACAACAACACAGACATCACAAGTAATTATCAACATAAGAAATTTTTTCTACCTTTTTTATTTTCTAACATGTGGGTCGGCGTCAATAGCATCAATAACATGTAACATGTATTATGTTTCCTTTATTGATGTTTTTTCTCTCAATACTTGGATCTACTTCTTAAAGACCAAAGATGAGGTCTTTAGTAGGTTTTAGGTGTCCAAACTTCTAGTTGAAAACCAAATAATATCATAGCCTTGAGATTTGTTAATGGGGGACGGTATGCCTCCAAGGAGTTAGAGGGTTTTTGCAAGGAGGAAAAAATCAAGAGTGAGTTGATAGTTTCATACAACCGACAGCAAAATGGGGTTCTAGAGTGGAAGAACCAATCCATCATATGAGTTGCTAAGGCTATGATACATGACCAAAACTTGCCAATGTTTTTTTTGGCCGACGCATGCAACATAACAATCTACATCTAGAATCGGTGTCCACACAAAATCTTGGAGGACAAGACACCAGAGGAGGCATTCACTGGCATGAAACCAAAGGTGACTCATTTCTACATCTTTGATTGTCAAGTTTATATCCACATACCAACAGAGAAGTGAACCAAGTTGGAGCCGTCCAGAATGAAGGGTTTATTAGTGAGTTACAGTGAGGCTTCAAAGGCTTACGGGGTTTATATTACAAAGCAAAGGAAGACAGTAGTAAGTCAGGATGTAAAGTTCCAGGAAGAATCTGCAACTACGAAGACCCATAAGCCTATTCCAATCACAAAGGATGAGGAGAAAGAAGTTTCAAAGGGAGCCAAGGTCACCAATGATTTCAAGGACAATACATTACCCTTCAGGTGAAAAAAGGAAGATAGGATCCCCATCTAATGTGGTCAAGTGACCTCAATTGTTCGACTAGATATTAAGGGATGTTCAGGAGCATGTTGAGACCCCTAAAGAACAAACCTTCGAAGAAGTTTCCAAACTATACGGCATTGATGAGCAATGTTCTAGATACTAAGCCTTCAAGCTTTCAAGAGGCAGCCGACCAATAAGTATGGTAGGATGCCATGGTAGAGTGCATCTCCATCATGAAGAATGATGTTTGGGACATAGTGCCAAGACTGAAGAGGAAGTTAGTTGTGAGTCCCACATAGCTTTACAAGATCAAGCATGCTATAAATGACAACATTGAGAAGTTCAAAGCAATGTTGCAAGAAGCCCCCCTCCCCCGACTTAGCACAGGATTTGCGCTTCAAAGCAAAGCATTATGGAAGCTCACACTCGAAGCGTAAGTCAGTTTTCTAAAGTGTGCTTCTGCCTACAAATTACGCTTCCTAGAAAATTGAAAACGGGAAGCTACCGATTTTGCAAAGCGTGCATGGAAGCGCGGTACCATGTTGCTTCAAGCACACTTCTAGAAAGCTTCATGATTGCTTCTACTACACACAAGTGCGCTTCGACAAGACGACCTTTTTATTTGTTTTTTTGGCTAATCCGTGGGTGGGACCCATGGTGAAGGAAGGTGTAATAAGTTGTTTTAGGGTTGGGAAAAAAGGGGGAGTGAGGTTAAAAGCCTCCTCCCCCTCTTTTTTTCATTCTAATCATTCTATCTTGAGCTTGGAGGAGGAGAAGTGAGCAAATAAGAATAGATTTGTGAGAGCTTGGAGGAGAGGGCAAAGGAGGGGTTGGAAGAGAAGAGAAAGAGGAGATTGGAGTATACAAAGGTTGCCATCTACCCCTACTTCTCAAGAGTTGAATAGGTAAGATAAAACCCTAACTTGCTCATTTTCTTACATTTTTTCATGTTGTTTTTTCATCTTTCTTCTACTCTTTCCCATTCCTCCTCCTCCTTTATTCTATTGCAGGTTGTCCATCTAATCAAGGAGCGAGGGGGGGAATAGTGTTCTTTTGGGTGCTAATTCCATTTGTGGTCCTCATGGTGTTGGTGGGGAGTAGACATCAAAGGAAAGGAAATGGAAGAGGATAGTAGTCACACTGCTAACCCAATATATGAAGATGTGGAAGGGTCTGAAGGAGAAGAGTATGAAGTGTTGTCTCAAATGAAAGGGGCAAATTTAAAAGATGAACTAACACCATTGTGGCATTTTGTGACAATTGTTGGCGGGGAAGGTGGTGGAAGTGTCAAATTTCTTTGCCCTTGTGATTGTCATAATGGAAAACCTTATAGTGACTCATATACACGTCTAAGGAGGCATCTTTGTGGGAGATTCCCATTCAATTAAAAGAAAGGAGGTGTGGGGATCAATATTTTCCAAAATGTACCAATGTAACAAAGGAAAAAATACATCCAAATAGAGGAGGTTGCACAAAGAAAATGTGTTGCACTTGCTACCAAGAAACAAAAACTTCAATCTGATGCAAGTACAAGTGCAACCTCTAAATTTGGTGGCCACCCACCTTCATCTCCTCATGAAACTTTTGGAACCTTTGAATCTAGAAGAACAAAATAGCAAATTTTCTTAATATTGGTGGGAAGGATAAGGTGGATGCAAACATGGTGCAGTTTTTTTGTGCTTGTGGTGTGCCATTCAATGTGCTTCACTCCCCATATTGGCATAATATGGTAAAAGGCATCAATGATGCCCCTAAAGGATACAAGAGCCCCAACTACGAGAAAGCTAGAACTATTTAATTACACAGAAAGATCAAAAGTTCAAAGAGCTTTGACACAATTTACAGATGAGTGGGCAGATTTTGGAATATCCATTATATTAGATGGTTGGACAAATGTTAGAAACCAACATTTGATAAATGTTCTTGGTGTTTTTGCTAGTGGTGCAATGTTTCTTATAGCTTATGACCCCTCCTCAATCACTTGACCTTCTCAAAATATTGCAGATCTCCTCTTAAAATCAATTGATGATGTTGGTGCTCATAATGTGGTTCAAGTAATCACTGATAATGCAACAAATTATAAGGGAGCAAGAAAAATCATTGAGCGGACATATCCACACATATGTTGGTTTGAGAGCTTTGTGCACACATTGAACATTTTGATGTGTGATATTATCAAGCATAGAGAATGTGGATAAATTAACTAGCTATACAAGAGCGGGAAGCATCTTATTAAATTTAGCGTCAGGCGTACAAGGTTGAATTACTTTTATGACACTGACTCCAAGTTGAAGTTGCTTAAGCTTGCAAAAACTAGATTTGCAAGCTATTACCTCACCTTTAGGAAACTATTGAAGGTGAGGCAAGCTTTGGGTGCTTTGGTGATGAGTGATGCATGGGAAGACACGAGCACTGATAGAGATGGTGCTAATATAGTGAACGACATTGTTCTTGACAGTCAGTTTTGGTCACAGGTTAAACATGTGTTGTAATGGACCAAGCCAATTTATTACATGATCAAGTTTGCAGATTCAGATCGACCAATAATTGGGGAGGCGTATGAGCAAATGGATAGCATTAGTGGAAAGTAAAGACATTGTTGAGCCTAAAGATATCAACTTGTATAACCATATTCGTACAAAGGTGGAAAAGCGATGGGAAATGCTAAACATTCCACTACATGCTTTAGTATATGTTCTTACTCCTAAATGCTATCATGTATCATGGCTTTTGTCTTGAAAATTTCCTTGAAACTCTACAACTACTGAGATGAATTATTATTGAAAACAAGGCAATTGAAAATTGAAACCAAATTTACTTTCACCAAGATACAAAGTTTATTAACAATTTATAAGCAGTGGAAAATAATTAAGATATAAAACACATTCACACAAATCGATAGACTTGTTTACCCATGAAACCCAAAAGGGAAAACCTACTTTGTTTGTTGTGGTATTTTATTGATTGTTCTTGAGAATTTAGACCTATTGCAATTCGAATTGCTTTCTGCAGCTAGCAATTTGTCTTTGAGAACAAACTTGTTCTCTTGCTGAATAGCCTTGACTTGTTACTTTTTGTAGCATCAAAGGTGTTCCAGTCTCAAAAATTTATGGAGAGGCTAAAACACAATAGTTCTCCATAACCCAAAAATCGTTTCAAGAAATTCCACGTAGAAGTGTCTCAATTAGATTATTAGCCTATTTTTAAATATTTCCCAAGTCTAAACTTAGGAAAAGTGGATAATTAATCAGTATTAATTGTGAAAGGTGTGAATCATCTAGAAGCTCATACGGATCAATCCAAAAACGATCTCAGCCATCGATTATGTTTTAATCTTGGTCGTCGGAGTCCCAACTAGAGATTATAAGAGGACGATGGGTAGATGAAGGATAGACACTTAACACACTTGAGATCAATTTCCTTGGGCAGTTTGAATTTCCAACGAGCAGTAGCCGAAAGAGTTCGAGCCGAAGAAGGGAAGCAGAGGCGAAGAGGGGCAGAGAAGGTGAGTCTGGAGGAAGTTTTCCATTTCCGGAGAGTCCGAAAGAGGAGGCTGCGCAGAGGCAATGCAGAGCCTCAAGAGGGCAATTTGATCCAACTGAAGAGGAGCTCATTTTTAGTCCCCAAGGTCAGGAAAGCTTTCCAGAGGGTCGGAGAGACAGTTTCTCAGTCAGTAGCAGTCAGGACGACTAGATTGGCAGTGGATTCAGGCAAAGCGTTTGAGGGATTACGCTAAGGTGACGTAGGGCCTGCGCAGAGCTCGTTGGACGACTAGCTTTTCAAAGGCAGTCAAGTGTTGGGATTGCTCGGAGAGGGTAATTTCCCTCAAAAAAAATTGTGCGTAGGCTGCGCAGAGGCAATGCAAAGCCTCAAGAGAGCAATTTGATCCAACTGAAGAGGAGCTCATTTTTAGTCCCAAAGGTCGGGAAAGCTTTTCAGAGGGTCGGAGAGGCAGTTTCTCAGTCAGTAGCAGTCAGGACGACTAGATTGGCAGTTGATTTAGGCAAAGCGTTTGAGGGATTACGCTAAGGTGACGTAGGGCCTGCGCAGAGCTCGTTGGACGACTAGCTTTTCAAAGGCAATCAAGTGTTGGGATTGCTCGGAGAGGGTAATTTCCCTCAAAAAAAATTGTGAGTATTCCTCTTGAATAGATTCGCCAGTTTGGCAATATTTATTGTACTCATAATTTCTCACTACTGCTTAATAATAAAAACCCTCGTCTGCTACATCGGTTTGCCCAAGTTGGGTTTTTCCAGGGACTTTTGTCCAAAAATAACAGTGTCATATTTGTGTGTGTGTGTTAGCATTTCTCAGTTTCTAGCGCTATTATTTTCCACAGTGTTATTGTGAAGATTGCAGTGTGATTATTCATTGTTGTCGTAGCAATAAACTGTTAAATTAATTCACAGATAGAAGAAATAATTCTAGTTGTTGCAATAGGATTTCAGTAGTGAAAAGTTAACATGGTATCAGAGTGATTTTGATCGAACGGGGAAGCTTAGAAGCAGAGGAAGAAATTCGTTGTTCAGAGGGAGCAGCATGACGAATTTCTGATAGTTGCGCAGAGCAGGCAGTGCAAGTTGTTAGGTAATTCGATTTTTCAGTGCAAGTTAGCAAAAAAATTCGGCTTGCCAGTTTGAGTGATTCCAACAAGTAGAAGGGCAGTTTTATCTCAGATTTTCACTGAGAAAATTCCTTGTTTGGGCAAAGCAGAGTTTTGCAACAGTTTGCAGTAGCAAAATCAGCTCTGGGTGGAAGAGAAAGAACACACACACAGTGAAATTTCTCTCAGAGGGTTTCTAGTTTAGAAATTTGATTTTCCAGTCGCAGTTGGCAGTAGCTGCAAGCAAAGTTTCTCACTCCAAAAGGGAGTGTGAGTAGCAGATTCAACAGCCAAGCAGGGGGAAAGAGGGAGTTCCCAGTTCAGATTTGAGATGGCCACAGCTGGGCTTAGAGATTAGGATAGGTTGGAGGGAGCCTCCAACTTTGTCATCTGGAAGGCCAAGATGTCCTTCCTGCTAGATGAATTTGGTCTAAAGACCTATGCAGAAAATGTGGTGGCAGTACCGACTGATGCGGATCAGCTCCAAGAGTACAGGAAAGAGATGGCAAAGGTGAAGCGGATGATCTTGGATGATGTCTGAGACCATATAATCTCATATATATCTGGCAAGAACACTGCCAAGGAGATGTGGGACACTCTCGATCAGCTATATCATAATTATTTCGAGCAGCGCAAGATGTTCCTGCAGGAGAAGGTGAGAAACATCAGGATGCAGAAGGGTGAAGGCATAGATCCCTTCCTCACCAGGATTCAGGAAGTCTGTCATCAACTTGCAATCATTGGGGAGGCGCCTCCACCAATAGAGCTTGTGTGTTTGGCACTAAACAATGACTCTGAGGAGTGGCAAGTCTTTGTCCAAAGTATCTTGGGTCGAGACACATTGTCTAGATGGGACAGGATGTGGTTAGACCTGCAGCAGCAGGAGATGAGGCAAGCTCTAGTAAAGAACTCCATCAGCAAAAGCAACAACAAGGGTGAGAAAGAAGAGGAGAATGTGGCCCTTGTATCAAATGGTCATATTCAGGGACAGGGGAAAAAGAAGGAGGACCTATCTAAGGTCAAATGCTTCAGGTGTGGCAAGTTTGACCACTACAATACTCAGTGTCCTCTCAGGGAGAAGGACAAGCAAGAGAAGCAAAACTAGGCAGCAATGTCCATAGAGATAGACAAATTGCCCTCCAAGTTGGAGGAAGACTTCACTATGTTTACAACTATACGTTCAGGAGAGAGGTGGGGCAATATGGAGCTATAGTCCCAGAGTTGCAGAAGATGGGTAGGGTGTTGTTGTCGGGCCGAATGTCTAGTCACCACGACAATGGCTCAGATCGAGGGTTGTCACCCTAATCCCCAATCTCTCCATTTAAGTTGTCTCCCAACGACAAGCTAAGGGGGGGTAGACCCCATGGAAATGGAATGAAGGAGAACTAGTTGGAAACCAACCAGTTCGAGAAACACAGTCAATCGACCAAGTATTTGTTTTAGATTTAGCAAGATTTATGGGATTCGATTTGATTTAAACGATTGATACCAATGCCTTATGGAGTCAACTATCTTGTTATGAAATTTAGGACCAAGTAATTAATGAGTAACTGTTGCTTGGATGAATAACTATCTCATATCAAATGTAGATCCTAAAACTAATGTGAGATGCATAAATCTTGGTTAATTTTAGTTAAATGCCTATCTAAGTTTTAACCCTTCGATCCTTTCTATATTGACCCTGATTCTATAGTAAATGGCAGAGAGAAGATAAGGTGAAGCACACTAAGGTGTGATTTACCTCTCCTAGATATCTAACATACCCGGTGCCTCCGGTGTTGCAAAGAGTTGTGGCTCTGATGACTACAAGGTCACCGTTTTAAGTACTATTAAAACAAGGCTTCTCAAACAAAGATGGATGGGCATCTATCTTTCTATCAACCAAGCTTATGCTTGGAAGTGAATTTTAATTATGCAAGGCTAACTTAATATGCAGATGCACGAGACGATTAGAAGATGGAGCAAGATGAAGCTAGATTCAAGGATTGAAAGCGCTTATGTCACGATCTATTTCTGAGTTATATGCCAAAGCCTTAATCACAACAGTAACTGAAAGATAAACCTCTTAAATCATTCAGCTCAGCAATGAAATCACAGTATAATGCCCAATATGAAATTAAATCACAAGCTTCAATTCTTTTTAATGCAATTATAGCTCAAAGAGAACAAAAATTTCTTCACAATTCTTCAATATCACTCTCAAGATAAATGCCAATTATATAGATGCTCAAATTCTCAAAAAAATATGCAATTTACCATAATTCCATGAAACAGTACTTAGCAAATACTTCAAAAAATCTCAAATTTTAATATGCAATAAATATCCAATAATTCAAGTAATTAGAGCGATGCTTAGAGTTAATTAAACGTCGACTAATCTCAATAGATGTCAAGCATAAAAATATTCAAAAAACCCTTTGCATGCAAAAGACTTAGGCACTCAAATTTCGAAAATTAATTACTATGAAGAACCATGAAATTCAAATGTTGAACACTTCAAATAGTTCCAGAAAAATGATTTTTTTAATTCCTCCAATCCAAAAAAAATATATATATATTGTTTTCCTATAGCCAAACTTTAAAGATAATTTGAAAATATATATATATATTAACCCCACAAAAATTTCCCTTAAAAAATTTAAGTCCCAAACCCTTGAACACAAACAAAAAATCCCAAAAAGTAACTTTAGATTTAAAAAATTTATATTATTCCTTTAGCAAATTTAATGTGATATGTTTATGAATGAAGATTAAAATTTTAACGTGGCAAATGTGAGAATCAAAAGGCTTAATTAATTGAATTTTTAAAGGGCCAAAGGTCACATAAAAATTTTAATTTGAAATGTTAAAGCCTAAAAAAATAATTTTGATTTATCCTTTTTAAACATCAAAACCACACTAAAAAAGATGAAAATCGAAATCGTAAAAGTTTGGAAGAGCGATTAAGGCAAAGCCGAGAGATGAAAAAAAGATAGGGTGCTAGGGCTAGGAATTCACGCTGAGGAAGCATCGCAGGTTGACGGAGCAGTCATGAGGAGCTACAACAGCGAAGTAGATGAGGGAGGTTGGAGCAAGCAAGGATGCGGAAGAGGGAGCAGCGATGGGAATGAAGGTGATGGAGATCGAGATGGAGCTCACGCAGGAGACTAAATTAACATAGGTCGAAGGAGAAGAAAACGGGCAGCGAGGAAGGATGGAGAAGAGGGAAGAGGGACGGGGAGCAGAAGAGAACGCGGACAGAGAAAGGAAAAGAGTCGAGCTAGGGCCGCCGCAAGGAAGATAGCACGCGAAACAGAGGAGTCGACACAAAGGGAGAAGAAAAGGGATTGCCAAAGATAGGAAAAAAAAGGGCTGAGAGTAAGAAAGGATGACGCAGAGAGGAACCGAGGAGTCAAAATTTGCACAGAGGGGAAAAAACGCAGCAGAGAGGAGCGATTTTGTAACAACAAAGGGAAAGGACGTTGCAGGAGGAAATAAGGGCTATCTCTGGCCCAAAAACTAAAAAAAAAAAAATTAACCTCAAAGAATCTTCCCCTAATGTATTTTTTCTTAAAATTTATTTTAGAGATTTTGTGAAAACCACGAATCTGAAGCTTTTGTTGAATGATTTGAAATGAATAATCCCTGCAAACAAATGCTTTCTGAGACAAGACCTTGCCCTCCACGGCCTAGATTTGTCTCAAATCTTGAAAAACCTTCAGATCCGTACCTGCAAAATGGAAAACAAAAATACCCAGATCTCAATATATACAAAAACTAAACAAAAACCCAGAAACCCAAATTAGAAAATCTTCAGATCTATACAAAATATCTACAAATCTATGCACAAGAGTTGCGGATCTGTCAAATATGAGGAGTATGAGTCCAACTCCGCTCCTAAATTTGAAGATCTAAGGCTCTTACTAGCCAGATCTATCAATTTTTCCACAAAATATTTAAAAGATTTTGGTTTTTTAAAGAGGTACTAGCCCAAAAACTTCGTGCATAAAAAAAATAAATAAATAAATAATAATAATAATAATAAGAATAAAAAAATAAAATAAAAAACTAATCTTTAGATAAATCCTGAAGCTTATATGAGGTAGGCTCTTCAAAAAATATGTGTTGAGAGTTGGTTGGTCCAACTGAGAACTATTCCCAAATGCTCAATGAAAACCTAAGAGATCTTCTGCAAACACTAGATCAACCATCATACCAAGTAGAGAAATAGAATAACAATAAAATTCTGAAGAAATAGACATACCTACTAATTCAATCAAAAATAAAAATGCTACCCTAGATCCAACAAACTGAATAAGATACATGTATTCAGATTATTCTAAGAGAGCTATTGATTTGCGAATTTCAAATAATATTTACAGAAATTAAAACGATGTTACCATAGATTCATGAAGAGGAACACCACCGCAAGTTGAAACCCCAAAGGCTTTTGCATTAATTCCAGAAAATATACAAGAGAGCTTGAGAGCTTAGTACACGATTCAAAGATCGGATCAAAAATAGACCAACATCGACCTCTAATTTATAGATAAATTCTCCAACAAATGGTTGGATTGATCCATGTCAAATTAATCTCTATCGTTCATAAAGGTTTAATTAACCTTTAATCATCACTGTCGAAATTATTTATTTTTTGAGGAAAAATCAAATGTTCATTTAATTGTTTTTAATTAACTCAAAATTAATTATTTTGAGTCAATTTCCTTAAAAAATTGACTTTGACTTAACCACCAAGGCCCACGGGTTCAAAATTTCTTGATTTTTTCAATATTCTCTTGGTCGGGGACCTCCAAAAATTAATTTCTTTAAAACCTACGAATTTCACCTTTGGAGAATTTAATTTTACTTAGGACACAAAATTAATTAAATTTCTAGCTTAGGATTTTAATTTAATTTTGCCAAGAAATTTAATTACTTAACTGATGAAATTTTTCCAACCCTATAATATTTAGCCATGATGTCTAATTATGAGGGACCATGCACTAAATATTTTTTACATGAAGATATTACAATTTAATACATGAAGGGGGAACACCCATTCGTCATAGACCCTCAAATATCTACCAATTCTGCGACTCAAAATATGATCTAGAAGACCAAGTAATTTGTAATAAAATAATCTAGCCAATTAGCTAGGATTATTCCCAAATTACTTTTACAAAGACTCGATAAAAAACACTAGGACTCACTTAATATCTTGACAACAAAATCCACCCTAGCTTTGGGGTGAGGTTGGAGGGAAAAACTCTATCGATCATTTGTGTCTACAGACACAAATGAATTAGTGAGACAAAAACCTCCTAGGGTAGAAATCGTCACCAAAATACTATGCTTACCTAGGTTGTTACATACATGATGGTCTTACTAAGATCATTTACATTATGATCATGCAGAATGGATTTCCATCTTTAACAAACTGTCGACTGATGATGAAACCTGAATGATGCGAACACTTGAACATGATCGATCCCTTTTGCGAAAAAAGGGGTGTACTGTTATGGGGTCATTGACACAGAGTGGGCAACAGGTCCATTGAGGTGTCTTCCTCATGGATCATTACCTTGCTACAGGGGCCAAAATATTTAGTAGCAAGATGGATTAGTGTAAGTGATGCAGTCGAATTCCCTAGTGACAGTAGCAGACTAGTTGCAGTCAGGTGCTGAGGAGCATAGAGCAGTGTTGATAGCCGAGCAGGAGGCTCAATAGTAGAGTCAACAGCAGCACAAATTCCTTAGTAGACAATGCGGAGGCTAGTAGCAGTTAGGAGACAGATGCAGCACGATACATAGTTTATTCAGTATTTCAGATGCTTCTCAGTTGTAGTAGTTGCAGTAGCAACAACAACGGTTGAGAGGAAGTTGCAATGCAAATGCAGAGTTGGCAATTGTATAATAATGTCAACAACAGCACAAATGCAACCTCAGAGTTGTGTAGTGGTTGGTGGGCAGTGGCAAGTAGTCACAGTGGCCAGATATTAGCAACACACAGAGGGTGATGCAGAGGCAGGGTGTTGTAGCAGTAGTGGCGCACTAGAACACCTTCCTCGCTAAGAGGGAGTGTTAGTTTTTGTAGCATCGGAGATGCTCTAGTCTCGAAACTTTGTGGAGAGGCTAAAACACAGGCGTTCTCCATAACCCGGAAATTGTTTCTCGAAATTTCACCTAGAAGTGTCTCAATTAGATTATTAACCTATTTTTAAATATTTCCCAAGTCTAAACTTAGGAAAAGTGGTTAATTAATCAGTATTAATTGAGAAAGGTGTGAATCATCTAGAAACTCACATTGATCGATCCAGAAATTATATCAGCCATTGATTATGTTTAATCTTGATCGTCGGAGTCCCAACTGGAGATTATAAGAGGAGGACGATGGGTAGATGGAGGATAGACACTTGACACACTTGAGATCAATTTCCTTAGGTAGTTCGACTTTCTAGAGAGTAGCAGCCGAAAGAGCTCGAGCCAAAGAAGGGAAAGTGAGACAGAGAGGGGTCGAGACAATGAGACCGGAGGAAGTTTTCCAGTTCCAGAGAGTCAGAAAGAGAAGGCTGAGATTTTCTATAGGAGGTTGTGCAGAGGCAATGCAAAACCTGAAGAGGGCAATTTGAACCAGCTAAAGAGGAGCTCATTTTCAGTTCCAAAGGTCGAGAAAGTTTTCCAAGGGGGCAGAGAGACGCTTTCTCAGTCAGCAACAACAAGGACGGCTAGATTGGCAGTTGATTCAGGCAAAGCGTTTGAGGGACTGCGCTAGCGTGACACAGGGCATGCGCAGAGCTGGTTGGACAACTAGCTTTTCAGAGGCAGTGACGTGCCAGGATTGCTCGGAGAGAGGGTGAAGAGAATTTTTGCCAATAATCCTCTTAAATAGATTCGCCAGTTTGGCGATATATATTGTACTCAGAATTTCTCACTATTGCTTAATAATAAAAACCCTCAGTTGTTGCATCGGTTTTCTCAAGTTGGGTTTTTCCAGGGACTTTTGTCCAAAAATAGTAATGTCATATTTTTGTGTGTGCTAGTATTTCTCAGTTTCTAACGCTATTATTTTCCGCAGTATTTTTGTGAAGAAATAATTCCAGTTGCTGCAATAGGATTTCAGTAGTGAAATTTTCACATGACTTGCCCTTGCAATCCCTGAAACTTGCTCCCATTTCCTTGCACACTTCTTCCTATTTCCTATCACAAACTCTGGCTCCTATATCCTAAGTGCAAATATGCTCCTACCCTTTAGCGCACAAGCCTAATAAATCCCTGCACACCTGCTCCTCGAGAATACACACTCCACAATCAGAGATGATCTCACCAAATTATGATAATCATGTGCCTTCGTCCTCCTCTTTACAAACACAATTTCAGCATGCAAGAAGTCCCTACTCAATTTAGAAGTTCGAGTTCTGATTGCAAGTTAACTAAGAGTTCTACTCGTCCTCTCTCTAATCAACACTTAAAGTCTTAACTCATTCTCTCTCCAATCAATATTGAAGACTAACTCGTTCTAACTGAACTTGTAACTGCCACCTCGTTCTATAGATAAACTAAGGAAGACTCCACGTAACTGAGGCTCCAACTCTACGCATGCAATCTAGATGATCATTCCAGTAAACTAGAAATAAACTCATTGTAAATAAATTCTATCTCACGAACTTGGCACTCATGCTAGAGAAAGAAAAATCAAGGTCTTCACTAGCTAAGGCACAAGCCAGAATACCTTCACTCGCTACATTTTCAACACTGCCTCTTAGCGAGGAAGGGATTCTATACAACTCCCAACTTATCTCTAAAATAGACGAAATTGCCTCTTGCCAATGCCTTGGCCAATATATTTGTTGTTTGCTCCTCTATTGGAATGTACGGTAGCTTCACTATCCCTTTTTGTACACAGTCCCTGAGATGATGATACCTTATTTCAATATGCTTGCATTGATCATGAAACACTGGATTCTCAAAGAGCTTAATGCAATTCTGATTGACATAGTGTATCACAGAAGGCTCCATCCCCTGCCTAAAAAGTCCCACTGGCAACTTCCTCATACAACTAGCTTCACACGCTGCCAAACTAGTAACCATGTACTCGGCCTCTGTTGAACTAAGTGCAACTGATCTCTGCTTCTTGCTGAACCAAGAAATAGTTGTTGACCCAATCTTGAAGACGCAACCTAACGTACTCTTCCGATCTGCGGAGCTCCCTTCTCAATCTACATTTGTGAAGCCCTCCAGCCTCACTCCATCAACCTATCTGTGCCATAATCCATAATGTGTTGTGCATTTGAGATATCTCAAACCATGATTCGCAACAACCCAATGAACTTTGGTCAGCTCCATCATGAACTAACTCAACTGATTCACTACAAAACAAATAGCAGGTCGTGTGTTGACTAAGTACATCAACAACTTATGAGTTGCCTATACAATGTAGCATCTACTCACTCTACTCTACTAGCGTCCACCTTCCTCTAGTTTGTGACTAGAGACGTGGACATGGGGCTGCAATCCTACATACGAAACATCTTGAGAATATCTGTAGTGTACTTCTTATGAACCAGCTCACAAAAAGATAGAAAGGATTGATCAACGATTTCAAAATCAGCCTCTTTGAGGGGGCAACCTCCTTTACATTACACAAATGAACAATTCTTGAATGATACAAATGACTAAACCTCTTTTCTACATATAGGAGTCTAAGGGGTCACAATATAATCAAAGCCGACATAACAATAATAATATAACGACACAACAATAACAATAGTGGGCTTCTATGGGGTACACTAATAACAATATGGGGACAATAGGGGCACAATAATAACAATAAGGGCTACAATGACAATAGTAATGGGGGAATCACTAGTATTATAGGGACCTAACAAGCCCTTCTCCTTCAAAAAAAGTGTTGTCTTCAACACTTGAGTAGTTCTGGATGCTTTTGTATAAAATTCTCATCCTCCCATGTGGAATCTTCAGCAGGTAAGTTCTTCCACTTGATAAGATACTCCGAAATTGATCGATTTCGTAGTTGTCGAGTTCTTGTTTCTGTGACTGCTTCAGGTTCCAATATGATTTTTCCTTCCTCGTCAAGTTCTGGCAATATTGTTTGAACTAGAAGCGTGTCACTTATAACCTTCTTTAAACATGGAACACAGAAAACTGGGTGCACTTTGGAAGCTACAGGAAACTCCAATTTGTATGCCATAGTACCAATCTTTTGCAACACCTTGTATGGACCATAATACTTTGGCAATAATTTATTATCCTTCTTAGCTTGCTTGAGGGACATTTGTTTATATGGATGTAGTCGTAGGAATACCCAGTCACCTACAAAACTTCTTTCGCTGCGATGTTGATCTGCCTGTTGTTTCATTCTATTCTGCGCCAAAGTGAGGTTATCCTTTAAGAGTTGGAGAACTTGTTGTTGATGCTCAATGTGATTTTCCACTGCTTGAACCTTAGAATTTTCTCTTAAATATGATGTGATGGATGGTGGATGATATCCATAAAGTGCCATAAATGGGGTCATTTTTGCTGCAGTATGGAAGGAAGTGTTATACCACCATTCAGCCAGAGGCAACCATTTGACCCATTGTATCTGTTTATCAAAGACAAAGCAACGAAGATATCCTTCCAAACATTTGTTTACTATCTCAGTTTGCCCATCAAATTGAGGATGATCAGATGAGCTATGAGTTAACTGAGTACCGAGACAAGAAAATAATTTTGTCCAAAAATTTCCAGTGAAAATGGGATCTTTGTCGCTTACAATAATCTTTGGGTTTCCATGTAGCTTTTAAATTGTTTCCATAAATGCAGTAGAAACTGTACTGGCTTTAAATGGATGAGATAATGCACAAAAGTGTGCATACTTGCTAAGTCTATCAACTACCACCATGATGACACTCTTTCCTTTAGACTTGGGTAAACCTGTGATAAAATCCATTGAAACCTCCTCCCAACGTTGGCTTGGGATGGATAAAGGTTGTAATAGACCTGGGGTCTTAATTGTTTCAACTTTATTTTGTTGGCAAACCAAACATTCTGCCACAAACTTTTGAATATCCAATTTAAAGCCATCCCAAAAAAATTCCTTCTTAACCCTGTGGTGAGTTTTTAAAAATCGTGAGTGCCCTCCTAAGGGAGAAGTGTGCATTTCCATAAGAATCTTATGTTTAAGTTGGGAATTCTTACATAGGTGTATTAAGAGATCTTTGTACCATAATGAATCATTATTCCAGATAAATGTATCAGATGTACTGGGATCTTGTTGTATCTTTTGAATAAGTACCCACACTTCTTCGTCATTCTTCCATTCATCTCTTGCTTTGTTTATCCAATCTGATTGGATAATAGAAATGGCGCAAAGCAATGCTTCCACATCTTCATCCTTTCTTAAGAGTGCAACTGCGACAACATTTTGCTTCCTTTTTTTTGTAGATGATTCCAAAGTCATAACTCAACATTTTTGCGATCCATTTTTGCTGCTCTTCTAAAGATAATCTTTGTTCTAAAAAGTATTTAAGACTATCATGATCCGTTTTTACCTTGAAGCGTCTTCACATTAGGTAGGGTCATCATTTCTTAAGTGCATGTAGTATTGCCAACATTTCCTTCTCATAAATAGCTTTGTGTAAATATTTTCCTTTGATTGGACGACTTTCGAAAGCAATGGGTCTTTCTTCTTGCATTAAAACAGCACCAATTCCATTTCTTGAGGCATCACAGTCCACAACAAAGCTTTTTGTGAAGTCTGGCGTAGCTAAAACCAGTGCTTGGCACATTGCCTCTTTAAGATGTTCAAAGGCCTTTGTTGCTTCTGGAGTCCATGAAAATGCATCTTTCTTCAATAATGTTGTTACAGGTGCTGCTATTCTCCCATAATTCTTAACAAACTTGTGATAATGCCCTGTCAACCAGAGAAATCCTCGCAGATGCTTTATGGATGTGGGGATTTTCCATTCCTTAATGGCTTTAATTTTGTTAGGGTCTACCTTAACACCTTCATTAGATACAATATGACTCAAATATTCCACCTCTTGTACTCCAAAGAAACATTTGGAGCTTTTTGCATATAATTGTTTCTCCCCCAATAGTTTGAGCACCATGTCAACATGTTGAACATGATCCTTCCAAGACTTGTTGTAGATTAGTATATCATCAAAAAATATTAACACAAATTTTCTAAGGGTGGGTTTGAAAATGGAATTCATCAAACCTTGAAATGTAGAAGGTGCATTGGTCAGGCCAAAAGGCATGACCAAAAATTCATAATAACCCTCATGAGTTCTAAATGTTGTTTTCGAAATGTCTTCAGTCTTCATTCTAATCTGATGATATCCTGAACGAAGATCCAACTTGGTGAAGTAAATTGATCCATGCAATTCATCCAATAACTCATCAATGACAGGAATGGGGAATTTATCTTTAATAGTGAGCTTGTTGAACTCCCTATAATCCGGACACATGTGCCATGATCCATCCTTCTTGTGCACCAATACTACTAGAGCAGAGAAAGAACTTTGACTAGGTTGAATTATTCCAGCCTCTAGCATTTCTTCAACCATACATTCAATTTCACTCTTTTGGGCATAGGGATATCTGTAAGGCCTGATGTTTGGAGAAACACTCCCTGGAATCAAATGAATAGCATAATCATGATCACAAATAGGTGGGAGGCCTTTGGGAGTCTCAAATACCTTGGAATGATTGTCCAAGGCTTCTTGGAGATTTGGATAAATAGATGATTTCGATGTGGGAACCTCTAGTGAACATAATTGTGCAATTACGCTTCGTTGTTCTTTCTTTACAAGCTTTGTCATTCCATTAGAGCTGATTATCTTTCTCGGTTTCCTTGCGATACCCCTTAATTCAACTTTCTTTCCTTCCGAACAAAATTTCATGAAAAATAATTGTACCCAAGGATTATAGCCATTGGACTCCTAGTACAACATCAGCACCACCCATTGGAATGGAAAGCATTGGGCTATTCGATACATATTCTCCCATGGATAGCTTGATATTATGGCACTTTCCAGAGCAATTTATGGTTCCTCCACTTGCAACCATCACTTGACACTGTGGTGTTGGATATAGGAAGCAATTCAATTCCTTGGCTATCTTACAATGAATAAAATTATGGGTACTGCCTAAATCAATCAACACTATTACCTTTTTCTTCTTGATGTGTCCTTCTATCTTGATAGTTTGAGGAGTGGTAATTCCAGCCAATGCATTAGAAGATATGGTCGGATTCATTTCTTCTTTCTCTATGGTTTGTTCCTAGTGTATATCCTCTTCTTTTGACGTTTCTTGTTCATTTTCATCCTCTTCACAATCTATGTAAAATAATTTCTTCTCATCACACTTATGACCTTTAGTGTATCTGCTTTCGCAACTGTAACAAAGTCATTTTGCTCTTTTTTCTTCCAATTGTTGTGGTGTCAACCTTGTAGGTTGTGGAAGGATAGGGGCAACAACACTTCCATCTTTATAGTTGTGAGTGGTATGCTTCCTGGTTGCCATAATTTTGCTTTCCATTTTTCTTACCAACCTAAATGCCTTTTCCACTGAATCAGATTCCCAAAAGCGAACCTCATGTTGGATGTTATCCTTTAAGGCCCCTATGAACACATCAATCCTATGTTCCTCTAGAATATCTTTTACCCTTCTATTCAATTTTTGAAAGTCCTCAATGTGCTCCAATCATTGAACCCTTTTGTTTGAGATTTATCAATTAGCTAAAAAAAGTGTTGCTTTTTGTATTCTCATAATGTGCTATCATGTCTTCCATAAAAATTTCCCTAGTGACAATTTGTTTACAAGAGGAAAGCCATCGATACCATACAAACTAATTTGGTTCCAAATACAAAGTTGCAATGCATACCTTTTGTGTGTTTTTCACATTATGGAGATCGAAATATTGCTCCATCTGTAGTATCCATATTACGAGATCCTTACCATCAAACTTCCTCATGTCGATGTTTGGAACATGGTGGGTCTTCAATCCAACGTTAGAGTCTATGAAATTATGATTAACATTTCTTTTGTTCTTATCATGAGTTCCCTTTACTACCCTTTCACCATTAGTAAACATTTCTTATAGCAACTTTGTCAAATCTGTCTTCAAATCTTCCATCTTAGCTTCCACGTCATTCATCTTCGCTTCCAAGCCTTTATTTAAACCATCCATCTTAGCTTCCACGCCTTTCTTTAAACCATCCATCTTATAGCTTCTGTTACTTTTTGTGAGAGTGAAATTTGTTGCACTTGGTCTCGTAATTTTGATATATCATGTTGCATTTCTTCCTCTTCTTCATGAGTCATGCTAGAGCTTTCAGGTTGCTTACTAGGTGTTTCCGTTTTCTTTCTTCGGGGCATCAATTAATGATAATTATGTTTCACTATGCCCCTTGAATTCCTTCAAACTAATTTTTTAAACCAAACTTATGCAAAATTATACACACCATTTTTCACTTTGTAGGCGCTCGATATTGAATCTAATGTATCTCTGAAATTTCGGGTCTCCAAGGTCTGAAATTGCGAACTGTGGTAGCCCTCTGAGTTATGTTTCCAACACCCCCAATGTAATCAAAATTGGATTCTCCAAGAAAGAGTTATGCCCAATCTCCGAATATGACCTAATTATACACTTTTTCAGTAGAGCGAACTTGTACGAAGTGCCACGTGTCACTGTTTCAACCTTCGGACTTGAAAACGATGCACAGAAAACTAAAGTCCGTCCTCTTTCTACAACTTTTTACGAAATTTCAATCTAATACTCAGAGAGAAAGTTATGGCAATTTTCCCAAGGTCACCTGTTTGGGATATAATTCGAGAGCCTGCAAAAGCACTAACTTCCTTGGATCATATCTCTGAAAATATAGCGAGACAAGGTCTGAAATTCAGACCCGAGGATTATCGAGATTTCGGCTCAAATGGATTTTTTTTAGCTTCTTTAACGTCGCAGAAAAAAAAGTTATAGCGAAAATGCCACAATGACCTATTTGGAGCAGTGAAACCCTAGAATCCAAAGCTCTGATACCAAATGTTATGAACTAGCTCACAAAAAGATAGAAAAGATAGATCAACAACTTCAAAATCAGTCTCTTCGAGGGGGCAACCTCCTTTACATTACACAAATGAACAATTCTTGGATAATACAAATGACTAAACCTCCTTTCTATATATAGGAGTCTAAGGAATCACAATATAATCAAAGCCGACATAACAATAATAAACAAGGGCACGACAATAACAATAGTGGGCTTCTACGGGTCACATTAATAACAATAGGGGCACAATAATAACAATAAGGGCTACAATGACAATAGTAATGGGGAAATCACTAGTATTATAAGGACCTAACAAGAGGTGTGATCATGGGGTTGCAATCCTGCATACGAAACATCTTGAGAATCTTTATAGTGTACTTCCCCTGTCCCAAGAAGATTTCCCCATCACCCTGCCATTCCTCCAGACCGAAGAAATAGCACATAAGCCCTATATCCTTTATCTCAAACTCTCTTATAGAGTCTACGCAATCCAGGATCAAGTTGTCTACTCCAATCAATATAATATCATCAACATAGAGCACTAGAATGAGCAAAAGCCCTCCAATCATGATGTAGTACAAGTTAGCATCCGCCTCACACTTAGTGAAGCCTAATCCTCGAAAGTAGCTATCAAAACGAGTGTACCATGCTCTCAACGCCTACTTGAGCCCATAAAGAGCTCTCTTCAACAAATAGACATGAGTGTCTCTGTCCAAAGTCTCAAGCCACTCTAGCTGCTCCATATAAATCTCTTCTTAAACCACCCTGTTGAGGAATGTTGTCTTCGTGTCCATCTGGTGAATCTTCCATCCCATCTGAGCTGCAAGTGCCAGAATCCCCTGCCACTGGGGTAAACGTCTCATCATAGTTGATGCCCTCAAGCTACGAGAAGCCCTTGGCCACAAACTTGGCCTAATACTTCTCCACACTCCCATCTGCTTCATGCTTTACCTTGTACACCTAGCATGAGCCTAATACTGATTTTCCCTCTAGTCGTGGCACAATCTCCTAGACATCGTTCTTCATGATGGAGGAATATTCCTCCACCATGGCATCCCGCAAAACCTGTTGAGAGGTTTCCTCCTCATAACAAGAAGGCTTTGTGTCCAACAACTCAATCATCAGTGCCATATATTCGATGTGCCTCTGTGGCTACTTGCTCTACCTGAACATACAGCTAGGAATCTCAACTTGCTCCTGGGCCTTTTGAATTATCCTCTTGGCCCACTTGGCTCTCTTCCTCCCTGCGTTGGGAGTCACTGATTGAATGGTTGCCTCGACTCATCCTTGTCTCTCCTCATCCTGTAATGACTCTTGGTCATCCTGTTGTGCAACCCTCTTGCCACCTGGCTGAGACTCAATTTGTGAAATTGGTTGAGGCTCTTGCTTGGGAGCAAGTAGCTCCTGGGTATTCCAACCTGCTCTCTCTCCGAGGATGTCCTCAGAGCTCTGTCCTCCTCAAACCTTACGTCCCGCCTGATAATTGTCTTATTGAGTGATGGTATGTACACCTTATATGCCTGAGTTATCTCACTATAACCCAAGAAAATTCCCTTTTCAACTGTGGGCTCCAACTTCTTCCTACTCTCTTTGGACACATGGCACTAAACTTGTATGCCAAAGATTCGGAAGTGAGAAACATTAAGCTTCTTCCCTGTGAACGCCTCCTCTAGTGTAACACGTCCAAGCACTCTTTATGGACTCCTGTTCTACAGAAATACTACAGTGTTGCAAGCCTTTGCCCATAAGAACATAGGGAATTCATGGTCATGAACCATGGCCTCGATCATTCCAACTATGTTGCGGTTCTTCCTCTCAACCACCCCTTTTTGCCGAGGGTTATGGGGTGTTGTCAACTCTCTCCTAATGCCCTCCTTGGCACACATGTCCCTGAAAGCATTGGAGACATATTCTCCGCCATTGTCACTCTTCAATGCTTTGATCTTCTTCCCGGTCTGGTTTTCTACCAAGGCCTTATACTCCATGAACTTGGAGAAGACCTCCTCCTTCTCCTTCATAAAGAATATCCATGTTTTCCGAGAAAAATCATCTGTGAAAATGACATAGTACCTGTGTCTCATGAGAGATGGAGAAGAGAAGGGCCCACATACGTCTAAATGTACCAGCTCCAAAATCCCTTTGGCTTTGTTGTCTTGGCCCTAAAAAGATGACTTGGCATACTTGCCAAGTGTGCACCCCTTGCACACATCATGCTGGTTGAATGCAAACTGTGGTAATCCTGTGGCTATCTATTGAAGGATCTTTAGTGCCCCATCCGTCTGTGCCAAAGTTCCCCCAGGTCTCTGCTTTGTGCACTTCCTACCTTGTTGCTTGTTGTCCACAGATTTGCACATCCAAGACAAGTGGGAAAATTCCTCAACCCCACGAGGTGTGTTCTTAGTGGCAACACTCAAAGAAGGGGCTATCAATTGATCCCAACCCTCTTTGTTTAGGTTCTCTCCTAGCTAAACCAAGAGGGGTGGTCCCTAAAGATGATTTCTAATGAAGGAATGTTAGTTCTAACAAGTTCTAGGAGATTATGATGTTAGTAAATTAATTAGGCAAACTTGAAATGAAATTTATTAGCAAGTTCAAATAATTATGAGCATATACAACATCAAATATGTAGATAGATCAATTAGATTCAATGAAATAGATCTTGCAAAGAAAGTTATTATTAGACTTGTGCCAACAATACTTGCAATGAGATATAACCATCAAGTTACAACAAGTTGCAAAAATGGAAAACGGCAAGATAAGTGTTAGTGAATCAAAACCACAATAGGTTATATACAAATTTGAGATATGAGCAACAAGATTTGAAATAGAGCTTGCTAGAGAATAAAGCTTGTACTTAAAGAAAGATGCTCAATAATTTAATAGCCAAGTACAAGAATATGTAATGCTTGGAAGTAAATGATAAACTCACAATCCAAAGCTATATGATAACCAATTGATTCAAGATGAAACAAAGTTATGGTCAAGTGTGTGAAGTCAGGTGGTCTTGGTAAATTTTATTAAATGCCTAGTCTAAGGTGTGACTTCTCCTCAATTCCTTCAACTTGGTTAGAACTAGAGGTGGTTGCAAGAAGGAAGGCTATGATGAGGAGGCGATGGCTTCATTAATGACACCCACCTAGGACTTCAAGGCAACCCGCATGCTTTTGTTCCTACAAGGGACCTAGCCACGCAAGAGAACTGCGATGTCATGCATTTGTACCTTTCATCCAAACTCAAAATATGGGAGATTGAAGGACAGTTAAGGAAGTGTTCCTAAATGTCTATCAACCAAGCTTATGCTTGGAGGTAAATTTTAGAGAATCAAAAGTGCAAATTAGATGCTAAGTTAATACAAAAGATTCAAATGAGATGTAGATTTAATAATTATGAATAAGATGCTTCAACTATCAAATGTCTTAGGGATATCAATTAGAAAATATCATTCCACTTTTAATTGATCAAATTAATGTATTAGAATGTTTTAATGACCAATTAGCAAGTCTGAATTACTCAATGAAGCAAATGCAAATGAGATCAAGAAACTAAAGTTATTTCAAATGAAAATGCCAATTAGGTCAGGTGAATGATAAGTGATTAAAATCACTTGCAAAATTAAAATTAGAGGCTAGATCTAGAAATTAGATGATGCAATGAACATGAAAATAAACTAATCTAACAAATGCAAGATAAAAAATAAAACTAGCTAAAATGCAAAATAAGAAGCAATCATTCAAGAGGATTTACAAAATATAGCTTCAAGGAGCCAACACCCCTCCTCAAAAATGAAGATGCCAATGAAAAAAGTATTTACGATGACTATTGAAAAAATTACAATGAAAAGAATCCCCAAGAGGGAATTTGCTTTTTCCTCCAAGGGACCTTCGCTCAAGTTTTGACGTCCAAGACTTCTAGAAAGAAAAAAATTGCGCACAAGAGGGAACCCTCTTCTTTGCTAGTGGCCAATAGTAAGGACAGCTTCAAAAATATAGATCTATGGATTTTCAAGCCTTCAAATCGAGATCCCTTCAAATTGTTTCCCTTTTTAAAACCCTTAAGTCCTCAAGCTTCCACAAAAGATCTGCGCAAACCACCAGAAGGACATTTAGATATGAAGCAATAGAAATCGAATCACAAGATAATAAGAATATACAGTTAATAATACAAATTGCAAGCCTCAAGAGTATGAGAACACCTTCATTGTTGGGAAGCAAGAAACAAGCTCTAAATTAGCTAGATCATATCAGTAAAAGTGCATCAATAAATAAGTAAATCTTCAAATTGATGATATTTGCAAGCTATGGCAAGGAAACTCCCTACTCAAAAAAAAATCATTCGATAGGCCCTTGAGAGAAAATCGATGTCAGTTCTTCCACTTCTATATGTTTGAGAGTTGGTTCGTTCAACCAAAAACTTACCCAACACTCAAGATCTGCTTTAGAAAATTATACATCTCTACACACTTCAAAAGATATTGTTAGATCCATAAGGAATTGGACTACACAATGAAGAAGAAGGTTAGGGGTTCAACCAAAACCCCACTAGCGCTTCTAGATCTACGGTGGTCCTCCAATCCAAAAAATTACACAAGATAGCTTGTATAAATTAATCCACAAAATAGCCCCAAGGGATAGCTCAATTGGTCGAGTTCCCGTTGCTAAGTACTTTCCCAGTTGGGAGGTCACGGGGTCAAATCTCCTCGACGCCCTCGAGGTTAGGCCCTGTTAAAATTGGCCGACGGGCAGATCCCTTCAGGTGGAACTGCCCCGATATTTCCAGTGGATGTAGCGACCACTCAGTGATCGTGAACCACAGTTTAAAAAAAAAATTAATCTACAAAATGGCATATGAAGCTAACAAATTAGAGATCAAATCATGTTAGAGCATTAAGCACAAATAAATTTGAAAAATATTACAATAAAAATAGAAGAATAACACCATACAGCTTATGCCCCCAAAGTCTTCTTTATTAAATCAAAAATATTTCGGTACTAAAATTAAATTTTGCAAAGCTTCTCTAGCCAGTAGCTCAATATAGAACTGATGTTACAATGAGGAGCTCAAATGCTCTATTTATAGAAAATTATCATCTCCAAGTGATTTCAAGCAAGGACATCTTGACCCCATGGCCAAATGGCTACATTTATGGAGAAAGTATCATAACCCTTGATGAGCCTACGCAGATCTTGAGGAGAGGAGTTGTTTGCCTTGGAGGGGTGGCTAGGTGGACTGGTGAATCAATGTTGGAGTGGTAGATAACCCTTTTCAAATTATTCTTGACCAAATCTTGACACACATCCCCTTCAATCCTTGGAACATGAATGGTCTCCCTTGAGAAGTGTGAAATGTGAAATCCTGGACCATTCGTTTTGCTTGAGGACCAACGAATTTTTCTTAGTGGTTTTCTTGCTTGATTAGTGGAGTCCCATCACTTTTTGACTTTACTTTACTTCTTGGGAAAGTCCACTTCCTTTTTTTATCATTTTCCACTTGGAGAGAATTTATTTTCTTACCATTTTTATTTTTCGGTTAATTATTCGCTAGTTTTTGCCAAAAATTTGAAAAAATGGGTTTTGAGGGGTAAATACCCATTTTTTGACCCTTAAATTGTGTCTAGATATAAATTTGAGGTGTAGAGGTCTAACTTCGAGTACTCATACCCCCTACAACTTCTATAGACAACACTTGTTACATTTTACATCAAGATTTACATAAAATTCCCATCCAGCTTAACAATTAAAATTTAATGCTTAGAATCAACCAAATTCCGCGAAACTTTAGAGATGATCTAGTATGGTAATATACATTGACTTTAGACACTAGGACAAACCTAAGACTTTACCATCAAGCCACACTCAACTTTGGAGTATATCATGGAGAAAAAACTTAACTGATTATAAGTGTTAACACAAATAATTAGCCAAGGAAAAAAAACACCCTAGAGTGAACTAACTTGCTAGTAAAGTCCTAAGCTACCTGGGCCTGTTGGATGAATCTTTTTAATCATACTAGAATCATTTTTACAATGTCCCTGTAGGGTTGCAGAATTTGAACAACAGACTGATGAAAGGAAGAAAATGAATTTTGGAATTCTGACATGATCTAATGGTGTTGAAATGCTTTGAAGTGTGCTTTGATCATGGAGTCTTTGAGAAGTCTTCAAATGCAACTTTAGTGGTCAACATTTGGTTCCACCTGCGGATGTGTACTTTCATTAAGGCATGCAAGAACTTAGAATCTACATCCATATCAAACAAAGCACATAAGTAACATCCATTCACATATATCCAGAAATAATGAAAAACTACTCTAATGACATGAAATAAAAACTACTCTATAACATGAAATAGAAATCTAAACTAAGAACATGTAATAGAAATGTTGAAATGAAGTCTAATCTAAGAAAGTAAGGTTAGAAATACAATACAAAGGACATCCATTCACATATATCCAGAAATAATCATATAAAATCAAATGCTGAAATGAAAAACTACTCTAATGACATGAAATAAAAACTACTCTATAACATGAAATAGAAATCTAAACTAAGTACATGTAATAGAAATGTTGAACATGTAAACTAACGTTAGAAATACAATACAAAGGATGCCCCCATGGCATCAAATGTGTGAAGTCCATTTTGAGAACCTGTCTACGCACAGGCAGATTATTGGGTTCTTTTTCTGATGTGCCCTATCCAATTTTGACTATCTCGGGACTTTGACTCACCCCAATGCTAACTTGTTTGTGGCCATCAAATCTACCAAGCCTCTTCCATTTTCTTTTTTGACTTTTGACCTGTCAAGGCTTAATGCTGCTTAAAACTAGCAATCCATTTTTTATATCTTTTTTCTTTTTCTGCTTTTCTCTTTTCTTCTTGGTTAGCTGCAATGGCGATGATGATGCAATTACTGTCAACCCTTTTGCCTTGTCTTGGAAATGCTTTGATGGAAGATTTGAAGTACCCAAATTTTATGTGATATGTATAGCCTCTTTATTCTGAATCTGTTTTGTCAAGTGTGGTGGAAAATTTGACAACATTACATCACTCTTTGGCTTGTATCCTCAACATTAAGTTCATTGTTGGGTTTCCTTGGATCCTCAACATGATATCTTCATTCTAACTCGTGATCAATCCAAACAAAGGTATTATTTGGCATGGGGATGGTAGCATATGATAGATCCATAGCCCACTTTCTTGATAAGAGCACGCCCCATGTATCAGGCACATCTATTACAACTATATCCATAGTGATCATTTTGTTAGGGTATGCTGCTAGGAAAAATTGTAAATCTTTGATTGACCCACATACTTCAATTCTTTTTGAATCCATGGAACATATGTTTTGATAGAGCCTAGATATCCTTAAGTTTAGTTGCTCCATGACTTTCTTGGTCATGACATTTGATGACGCCCTTGAATCTAACATGCAATTGCGTAAGAGACGATCATTCACCATCAAAGTAATAAAGAATGGTTGATGATCTTCATTCCCCACATAACAATTCATATTCTTTAATATAATTTCTTAATCTTTTGGTTCGTCATAAGGCATTCCTTCCCTTACTTCCCTTTGAGTAACTTCAATAGCACTTAGCGACTTTGACCTTTTAGATGGTATCTTCAAAAGCTCTGATACTGGGATAAAAATCTTTTCGTTATTCATCCAATCGCCCAAGTCAAAATCCAATTCTGAACTAGGAGAAAAAATTATGGAATTACTTCGATTTTGAATAAACCTTTCTTGATAAGTAATCCCTTTATGCTTTGCTATGGCAAGAATTTGTCCAAATGCAAGCTTCTCCCCAAATATCTTAGTGAACCTATCAAAATGGCAATCATATTATCAACCCCACAAGCACTAGGCATACGATCAATCTCCTTATTTCTTTCAATAGTCCTAAATTGATTTTTTATGGAGAACATATTGATTTGACCACTTGCTCCCACATGTTCACCTCCCATCATGTCGCTTTTCACTATTCTCCTTACCATGGGGCATGTGGCCTCTTCATGAAATTCGTCACATGGCCTACAAAATGGGGGAACTTGATCTACCAAGTTGGTGGACTCCAATGGATTCAGAGGCCTATGGTCTTGTGAGGGGCCTTACTTTTTTGCCATCTATCATTGGGTCTAGTTTGGAACCTTTGTGCTTGATAACTTTCCATGTTCACCAACTAGTTTTGCATGGCGCTTCTTTCTTTTGCATGGTTTGCTTCCATGGCCTTTATTAATTGTGCCTAGTGGAGCTCCATATTCCTTATCATTTGCATTAGTTTCTTGATAGGATCAAAATCAACCTCCTTCGCTTCAAGTTCTTTAACTTCATTTCCTTTAGATTCTCGTGACTTATTTGGAACCCTATCATATCCCGAAACCTAAAGCCTTTCTAGATTTTTCTATTTTAATAGCTTCTTTTTTAGCAACACTCAAATTTGTTGGCTCAACGCATCTTAGCTCATAAGAAGTGTCAACTCCAAATGCATCAATATAATAGACCAAAAGAAACTTTTCTGGAGGTTTAACATCTAGAGGCAAAAATTTTCACAATATCATTGAATTTCTTATTAAATTCCTCCACCTTCTCATTCTCATTCTTCTTAATGTGGCTAATAGCATTGAGCAAATGCCTTTATTCTCTTTTATCTCCATATTTCTCATTAAAGGCATCAATAATAGATCTTAAAGAATCAAAAGTGTGAGCAGGAAACTTTGTGAACCAATCCAGAGCACCCTCATCCAAATAGAGGACGAAAAGTCTCATCTTAACATCCTCATCGTTAGCATTGTTACACCACCTACTCACACAAAGGTTGAAGTTCCTAAAGTGAGTTTTGGCACTAATGGCATTATTACCTTGGAATGAAGGCAACTTTTCAAAGGCTTTGCCCAAATTAGCATTCGAATAGCCATTAATGTTAGCAAAATTACAAGGGAGGAAACAAGTCAACCATGATGTTTTGCTCAGCTTGACCTTGAAAAAACAAATGGATATCAAAAATAGCCTCCTGCCCAAGATTAATAAGAAGTCTACGAGAAGAGAGCCTGTTTAGTCAAATGAGAAGTAGAAATGCATCATATGAGATGTAGATTTAACAATTAAGAATAAGATGCTTCAAGTATGAAATGTCCTAGGGATATCAAACAAAAAATATCATTTCACTTTTAATTGATCAAATTAATGTATTAGAATGTTTTAATGACCAATGAAGCAAGTGTAAATTACTCAATGAAGCAAATGTAAATGAGAACAAGAAACTAAATCTAATTCAAATGAAAATGTCAATTAGATCAGGTGAATGATAAGCGATTAAAACTACTTGCAAAATGAAAATTAGAGGCTAGATCTAGAAATTAGATGATGCCATGAGCAAGAAAATAAACATCTAACAAATACAAGATAAAGAAGAAAACTAGCTAAATGCAAAATAAGAAGCAATCATCCAAAGGATTCTCCTACTTAATGAGGAGACGGGATACCAAGGGGAAAAACCCCAAGCTCCCTCCAAGAAAATTCTCTTTTATTATTATTACAAGTAAAACCCTCTTATAGAGAGTTAGGGTTTTGATCTTGAGGGTTTACAAAATAGAACTTTAAGGAGCCAATACCCCTCCTCAAAAATCAAGATGCCAAAGAAAAAATATTTACAATGACTATTGATAAAATTACAATGAAAAGAATCCCCAAGAGGGAATTTTCTTTCCTCCAAGGGATCTTCGCTCAAGCTTTGACGTCCAAGACTTCTAGGAAAGAAAACATGCACACAAGAGGGAGAGAAACCCTCTTCTTTTGCTAGCAGCCAATAGTATGAACAACTTCAAAACTATAGATCTATGGATTTCCAAGCCTTCAAATCGAGACCCCTTCAAATAGTTTCCCTTTTTAAAACCCTTACGTCCTCAAGCTTCCACAAGGGATCTACGCAAGCCACCAAAAGGATGTTTAGATCTAAAGCAATAGATATCGGATCACAAGATATTAAGAATATATAGTTGATAATACAAATTGCAAGCCTCAAGAGTATGAGGACACCTCCACTCTTGGGCAAGCAAGAAATAAGTTCTAAATTAGCTAGATCAAATCAATAAAAGCGTATCAATAAATAAGTAGATCTTGAAATTGATGATATTTGCAAGCTATGGCAAGGAAACTCCCTTCTCAAAAAAAATTGTTTGATATGCCCTTTAGAGAAAATTGTTGTTGGTTCTTCCACGTCTATCTACTTGAGAGTTGGTTCGTTCAACCAAAAACTTACCCAACGATCAAGATCTACTTTAGAAAATTATAGATCTCTACACGCTTCAAAATATATTGTTAGATCCACAAGGGATTGGACTACACAAAGAAGAAGAAGCGTAGGGGTTCAACCAAAAACCCACTAGCGCTTCTAGATGTAGAGTGGTCCTCCAATCTAGAAAATTACACAACATAGCTTGTATAAATTAATCCACAAAATGGCATATGAAGCTAACAAATTAGAGATCAAATCGTGTTAGAGAATTAAGCACAAATAAATCTGAAAAATATTACCATAAAAATAAAACCACACAACATATGCCCGCAAAGTCTTCTTTATTTGATCAAAAATATTTCAGTACAAAAAATCTGCAAAGCTTCACTAGTTAGTAGCTCGATATAGAATTGATGTTACAATGAGGAGCTCAAAGGCTCTATTTATAGAAAAATATCATCTCCAAGTGATCTCAAGCAAGGACGTCTTGATCCCATGGCCAAACAGCTAGATCTATGGAGAAATAATCATAACCCTTGATGAGCCTGTGCAGATCTTGAGGAGAGGAGTCGTTTGCCTTGGAGGAGTGGTTGGGTGGAGTGGTAGATGACCCTTTTCAAATTATTCTTGACCAAAACTTGACCCACGTCCCCTTCAATCCTTGGAACTCGAATGGTCTCCCTTGAGAAGTGCAAAAATCCTAGACCATCCGTTCTGCTTGAGGACCAACGAATTTTTCTTAGTGGTTTTCTTGATTGATTAGTGGAGTCCCATCACTATTTGACTTGACCTTACTTCTTGGGAAAGTTCACTTCTTTTTTTATCATTTTCCACTTGGAGAAAATTTTATTTTCTTACCATTTTTATTTTTTGGCTAATTATTCGCCAGTTTTTGCCAAAAATTGGAGGAAAAAAATGAATTTTGAGGGGTAAATACCCATTTTTTGACCCTCAAACTGTGTCTAGATAGAAAGTTGAGGTGTAGAGGTCTAATTTTGAGTACTCAGACCCCCTAAAAATCTATAGAAAACACTTGTTACATTTTAAATCAAGATTTAAATAAAAATTCCATCCAGCAGGGAATTTTTAACAATTAAAATTTGATGCTTAGACTCAACCAAATTTCCGCAAAACTTTAGAGATAATCTAGTATGGTAATATACATTGAATTTAGACACTAGGACTCACCTAAGACTTTACCATCAAGCCACACTCCAGCTTTGGAGTATATTGGGGAGAAAAACTTAACTAATTACAAGTGTTAAAAAACACAAATAATTAGCCAAGGAAAAAAACACCCAAGAGTGAACTAACTTGCTAGTAAAGTCCTAAGCTACCTAGGCATGTTACATGACTCTTTTTAATCATACTAGAATCATTTTTACAATGTCCCCGTAGGGCTACGGAATCTGAACAACAAACTGATGAAAGGAAGAAAATGAATTCTGGAATTCTAAAATGATCTAATGGTGTTGGAATGCTCTGAAGTGTGCTTTGATCATGGAGTCTTTGACAAGTCTTCAAATGCAACTTTAGTGATCAACATCTGGCTCCACCTAGGGATATGTACTTTCATGAAAGCATGTGACAACTTAGAATCTACATCCATATCAAACAAAGCACATAAGTAGGGTTGCAGAATCTAAACAACAGACTAATGAAAGGGAGAAAATGAATTATGGAATTCTGACATGATTTGATGGTGTTCGAATGCTCTTCAGTGTGCTTTGATCATGGAGTCTTTGACAAGTCTTCAAATGCAACTTCAGTGGTCAACACTGCTCAAGGTTGCGCATATCTCATCCTTCAACCTGTAGAGATTCTTCATCTTCACACCAATCTGCTTCACTGATCCAGAAGATAAGTGTTTGAAATAAGCCTCATCTCTATTGAAGATGACATCATAACCCTTGTCCTGTAGGGTAGCCACTGAAACAAGGTTCTTCTTCAGGCCTGGAACATAGAGGGCATCCCTAAGATGGAGAGAGCTACCAAACTCCCTCTCAAAACTGACAGTACCTACTACCTACTCCCCTAATCATGTACTTGCCATCATTTCCTAGCTCAATGTGAAGTTGCATGTCCTTCTCATTCAGCTGGATGAAATAATCCTTGTTCTTGGTCATGTGGAAGGATGCTCCAGAATCAATGTACCATACGTTGTTGCCTACTGAGCTTGTCATGCAAGCTATCAATGAGAAATCTTTCTCAAACTGAGAAGAAAACGCATCTACCTTAGGTGATGTGACCATATGATCCTTACTGGACCCCTTCTTCTGGTTAGGACACTTAGTGGTATAATGCCCAAACTCATGGCAATGGAAGCATTTTGATCTTGCTCAGATCTTTCTTCTTCATCTCACCCTTCTGACTGAATGGGGCGTTTCCTTGGCCATTCTTGCCCTTGGCTTTGTTGCCTTTTCCTGCCAAGGAAAAGTTCTCCATGTCGTCTATCTTTGCTAATCTTCCAACTCTCGTCCCTCTCCGGATTTCTTCTTGAACGCACACTGACCACAACATTTCTCAGCCAAGAAAATTCTCTCTAGCACTAATTGCATCTTGGAAATTCTCCCAAGACTTATGAAGTCCCATAAAAAACAAGACTCACAAGGTCACTATCTACTACAGTCTCACCCACTCCAGCTAGTTCATCTCAAACCTGGGTGAACTTGGAAAGATACGTAATGATGGACTCTCCTTTGCTCATCCATATATTTCTTAGCTTGTCCTTCAAAGCAAGCTTCCTAATATCAATGGAACCTTGATATAGATCCAAGATGACTTTCCACATCTCGTATGTTGTCTTCTTCCCATGGAGATGAGGGACAATATGATCTTTGACCCCCTCAAGAATGATCCTCCTGACCTTGGTGTCATTCTTGTTATGTTGGATCAACTGTTGGGCATCTTGAGGTGGAACTATTTGATTCTTCGCAAATTCTAGCACCCCATTATCTTCCAATAACACTGAAATTTGTTCCCTCCATGAGCAGAAGTTTGAGGCTCCCTCTAAAAAATGATCTGCCCTTAGTCCTTAGAACGCCAACCTGCTATCCAAAAAACTATTCTCCAAAACTCTAGCGCAAGCCTCCTACTTAAACTACACTCTTCACCTACTGACCAATTTGGTGTTGGTCTTTATGATGAACTCTACTCTGATACCATGATAATTTTCTTGAAACTCTGCAACTACTTAAAAGAATTACTGAAAACAAGGCAACTGAAAATTGAAACCAAATTTACTTTCACCAAGATACAGAGTTTCTTAACAATTTATAAGCAATGGAAAATAATCAAGAGATAAAAACACATTCACACAAATTGACACACTTGTTAAACCAGGAAACCCAAAAGGGAAAACCTACTTTCTTTGTTGTGGTATTTTACTAACAATTCTTGAGCAATTGGATCTATTTTAATTCGCGCTACTTTCTGCAGCTAGCAATATGTCTCTAAGAACACACTAGTTCTCCTACTGGATAGCCTTGGCTTGCCCTTGCAACCCCTGATCCCTGCTCCTATTTCCTTGTGCACTTCCTCCTATTTCCTAGCGCAAATTTTCTCCTATTCTTTAGTGCACAAGCATCCTAAATTTGTGTGCACTTGCTCCTCAAGAATATGCACTCCACAATCAAAGACTATCTCACAAACTTATGATAATCCTATGCCTTTGTCCTCCTCTTTATAGACCCAATTCGAGCATGCAAGAAGGCCCTCCTCAATTTAGAAGCTCGAGTTTTGATTACGAGTTAGATAAGAGTTACACTCATCCTCTCTCTAGTCAACACTTGGAGTCTTAACTCGTTCTCTCTCGAATCAATACTAAAGACTAACTCGTTCTAAATAAGCTTGTAACTACCACCTCATTTTGTAGTTAAACTAAAGAAGACTACATGTAACTAAAGCTCCAACTCTATGCATGCAATATAGATGATCATTTCAATAAATTGGAAATAAACTCATCGTAACTGAAGTCTATCTCATGAGCTCACACTCCATAGGCTAAGGCACAAGCCAGAAGACCTTCACTCGTTATATTTTCAACATGGCAACTTCTGGAGTATCCATTGTATCAGAGGGTTGGACAAATGTTAGAATCCAACATTTGATAAATGTTCTTGGTGTTTCTACCAATGCTGCAGTTTTTCTTATAGCCTACGACCCCTCCTCAATCACTTCACCTTCTCAAAATATTTTAGATCTCCTATTGAAATCAATTGATGATGTTAGTGCTTAGGATGTGGTTCAAGTAATCATTGATAATGCAACAAATTGTAAGTGAGCATGAAAAATCATTCAGTGGACATATCCACACATATTTTGGTTTAAATGCTTGGTGCAAACATTGAACCTTTTGATGCATTATATTATCAACAAGCATAGAGAATGTGGAGAATGTGGATTGGTTAACCAGTGATACAAGAGAGGGAAGCATCTTATTAAATTTATCACTGGGCATACAAGGGTGAATTACTTTTATGGCACTTACTCTAGGTTACGGCTACTTAAGCTTGCAAAAACTAGATTTGCAATCTATTACCTCACCTTTAGGCAACTATTGACGCTAAGGCAACATTTGGGTGCTTTGGTGATTAGTGATGCATGGAAAGACATGAGCATTGATAGAGATGGTGCTAATGTAGTGAAGGGCATTGTTCTTGACAATACGTTTTGGTCACAAGTTAAATATGTTTTGCAATGGACCAAACCAATTTATTACAAGATCAGGTTTGCATATTCAGATCAGCCAATAATTGAGGAGGCGTATGAGAAAATGGATAGCATGTTGGGGCAAATTAAAGAGATCGTTGGTCCTAGAGATATCAACTTGTATAACCATATTCGTATAGACATGCTTTAGCATATGCTCTTACTCCTAAATACTATCATGTATCATGGCTTTTGTCTCCAACACCTAGTGGGGGGACCAAGAAAAACCACACCAAGGTCCAAAGGTTCAGGTTGGTTATATGAAAGCATTAGAGAAAATGGTCCCTAGTGAGGAGTGTGACACCATACAGCAACAATTGAGCCACTACATCACTTCAAATGGTGCCTTTAGGACCAATCATGCAGTCAGAGATAGGGGGAATTTCTCATCCCTTGACTGGTGGAACATGCACAGCAATGTTGCTCCACAACAAAAGAGTTTTGCAATGCGGGTGCTCTCGCAGGTGGCGAACACTTCTGAAGAGAAGTGTTGGAGAACCTATAGTTTCATCCACAATGTGAAAAGAAACAAGTTGAATGCAAAACGAGCAAGGAGCTTGGTTTATGTTCATTACAACTGGCAATAGTTGTCCCACTACTGTGAGGAGACAAAGACAAATCAAGACTTAAAAGTTTTGAGACAAAAATCCAAAGGAGGATAATTTGGAGGATGTAGTGTTGCATTTAGAGCAATTGGAGGATGCTCTTCTCTCGGATGATGATGATCGTGTTGAGATGTCGCCTCCATCCATTGCCTTAGTTCCCATGTCCAGGACTTCAATTGTAGTAGGGGCTTCCTCTTCTGTTACACGACCACCAATTGCTTCACTGCCTACACGAGGAGGCTCACACAACAGTCGTGGCACCATAAGGAGAGAGAATAGTAGACAAATTATCTATTTTATTTGTCAAAGTCTATAGATGATAGATTAAAATTTAGTGTTTTGAATTTGTACTTATCAAATTTCTTGATTTGGTGTGTCGATGGTTGGATGGTGTATTTTGTAAACATTACTTTTTGAACTTTGGAACTTTGGTTATGTTGGCAGTTGCTAGATCAATTATAAACTATTTCAATGTTTTAATGGTCTACAGTCTACTTTCTATTATATGCTTAAAATTTTGATGTTAGTTAAATGTTTCTAATCACTAGAATCTATATGATTGATGCTTGAATAATTAATCCTAAATGTACTGTGTGAAATTTAATTTATTGTTGCAATTACTAGTTATTATTCTCCTATATTTTCAGATTATTTGTCAATTGCAGAATACCTGCAACAAATACTGAATAAAACACAACTACAACTTCAATGAAAATAAAGAACCACGGGAACTAAGAAAATTATGCACACACCCACATATAATGAACACCACTATTTTCAGACAAATGTCCCTGGAAAAACCCAGAAGAGAAAACCACTCTACAGATGAGGGTTTTATTATTAAAATTATTCAGCAAAATTATTACAATTGGTTGTCGTAAGATGGCAAACTTCCGGAAAAATATTTTCTTCACTTCTATTGGTGGATGTCACCTCCAGGAATCAACTCGGCCTCCTTTGAGCAATTTGGCCTCCCTCTGGCTACTCAAATTGGCTCACACGTGCGGCCTCTCAATGGCAAACTCACACTATTGAGAAATACATTGGCCTCTCTCTGCAAATTCGACCCCTTCTGAAAAATTGACCCTCCTAGGCAAATTAATCTCTCTGGTGAATTCTTTTTGCTCCAACACTTCAACCTCGCTGAGCAATTTGCACCCCCTACTGGAGCAACTCACACCACTGGAAAATCCACCTCTCTGTAGAAAAATCAATCTCCAAATCTCCCTGGAAATCGTTGTGAAGATTTTCTCCGACAATCTCTATTAAAACCCTTGTTGTTGGTGTGCTTGCACTAGCTCTGCGCCCTTGCTATCACTGCAACTCTGTCTCTATATGTACTCCAAATGCCCATCGATTTCCTCTTATAATCTCTCATTGACGAATCAACGACCATGATCTAATCACAATCGATGGCTAAGATCATCTTGACCCCATCAAGTGACATTTCTAGAAGTCTCTAGAGGAAAATCAATTTACCCCAATTAATACTGATTAATTAAGTTATTTCCCTAAGTTAGACTTAGGAAAATTAATTAACTACTCTTAATTAAATCTAATTATAGCCTTTTTCTCGTGAAACCAATTATGGGTATTGGAGAAAATGTGTTCCTTAGCCTCATAGACACAATCTGAGACTAGAACACCTGTCTGAGCTACACAAACTAACACTCCCTCTTAGCAAGGAAGGTGTTCTGCATAACACCCAACTTGTCTCTGAGGAACCTCGCCTTCCCCAAAGCCTTTGTCAGAATATCTGCTACCTGCTCATCTGTAGGTATATATTATAGCTAAACAATCTTGCATTGCAACAATCCCTAATGAAGTGGTATTTGATGTCTATATGTTTGGACCTGTCGTGAAAAATCGAATTCTTTGACAACCTGATGCAACTCTAATTGTCGCAGTGTATCACTGTTGTCTTTATCCTCTGACCAAACAAGGCTACCAGCAGCTTCTAAAGCCAAATGGCCTCACATGTAGCCATGCTCGCTGCTATGTACTCTGCCTCGGCTGAACTCAATGCCACAAACTTTTGCTTCCTGTTGTACAAAGAAACAACTCTTAATCCCATGTTGACACAGCACCCTAAAGTGCTTTTCCAATCTACAATGTTCCCTTCCCAATCTGCATCAGTATAGCCCACCAATCTAACACCATCACCTCGAGCATACCTGATCCCATACTCAGTTGTGCCACACAAGTACCTCAGCACATGCTTAGTTGTTATCTAATGCGCTCTCTTCGGCTCCACCATGCACTGACTCAGAGTTAATTGCATAGGATATGTCTAGCCTGGTGGTGACCAAATACACGAGAGATCCTATCAACTGCCTGTACAATGTGGGGTCCACATCTTTCTCCCTATGTGTCTCTATCTTCCTCCAGTTAGTGATCACGTGAGTAGACATGGCTATGCAATCCTCCATCTCGAATCTCCTCAGGATCTCTATACAGTATCTCCCTTGACCAAGGAAAATCTCACCATTTGTTTGTCATACCTCCATGCTTAGAAAATCGTGCATTAACCCCAAATCCTTCATCTCCAACTCTGCTACAAGATCCCTCTTGCACTCCTCGATGAGCCCTAATGAACTTGTCAAGAACAAGTTGTCCACATATAGGACAAGAATGAGTACATCTCCCCCCACCCCCAAGTAGTAGAGTTTGTTGTCTGCCTCACTCTTCACAAAGCCTGTGCCTTGCAAGTATCTGTTGATGCGTTCATACCACACCCTAGGAGCCTACTTGAGCTCGTACAAAGGCCTCTTCAATCTGCACACATGGGTCTCTTTGTTGTGTGCCACAAAGCCCTTCGGTTGTTCTATGTACACCTCCTCCAGTTCACCATTCAGAACCGTCGTCTTGACATCCATGTGATGTATCTTCCATCCCATCTGTGTTGCTAATGAGATCACAGCTCGTATAGAAGTGTACCTGGCCATAGGAGCAAATGTCTCCTCATAATTTATTCCCTCCTTTTGAGAGAATCCCTTGGCCACAAACCTTGCTTTGTATTTCTCGATGTTACCATTTGCATCGTGCTTGATCTTGTAGATCTAGCGTGATCCAACCACTACCATATCTGTCAATCTTAGTACAACCTCCCAAACATCATTCAGCATGATTGAGGAATACTCCTCAACCATCGCATCCTGCCACACTTGTTGTGCAGCCTCCTGATAGTTGGATGGCTCATTATCCACCAACTAACTGACCAACACCATGTATCCAGTGTACCTCTCTGGTTGTCTTCGCTCTCTCCTTCTCGTCCTAAGAGTACCCACAAACTCCTAAGCATCTTTGAGTGTAGCCTGAACCTCTCGGTTCCTCCCACCAACAGTGAAGTTAGGAATATCCACCTCCATATCCTCCTGATGCATCTCTCTAACCTATTGGATCTGTTGCTCCATGCTTTGTGAAGCTTCAGGAACCCCAACACCTAGGCTAGTGATCGTACTAGTGATTGTACTCGTGCTCTATTGCAGCCCCTGATCTGCTGCTCAACTCTAGGAGCTTATGTTGGCTGCTCACTCTGATCTTCAGTTGTTGGCAACTCTCTGGACCTTTTGTATGCCTTGTCCTCCATGAACTTGACATCTTGCCTGACAATAATCCTCCTAGCCCCTGGGATGAAGATATTGTATGCCTTTGAGTTTTCACTGTAGCCAATGAAGTAACCTCACTCTACAGTCTGATCCAACTTTGAACGTGTCTCACCTGGAATGTGATAGTACGCTAGGCATCCAAATATCCTGAAGTAACTCACATTCGGCCTCTTCCCAGTGAAAGCCTCCTCGGGAGTCATCTTGCCAAGTGCTCTATGTGGGACCTGGTTCTAAATATAAACCATTGTACTGCATGCCTCTGCCCATAAATAGCGTGGGAGATCCTGGTCATACAACATCGCTCTCGTTGCCTCCGAAATAGACCGGTTCTTCCTCTCAGCAACCCCATTCTGTTATGGGTTGTAAGGAACCGTCCACTCTCTCCTGATTCCTGCCCTAGTACAAAACTCCTGGTATACTCTCCTCTGTTGTCGAACCGAAGAGTCTGGATCTTTCTCTCTGCCCCATTCTTCACTAGAGCTTTGAACTCCTGGAAGTGACTGAAGACCTCATCCTTGGACTTCAAGAAATAGATCCAAGCCTTCCTAGAGAAATCATCGATAAAAGTATAGAAGTACTTGTATCCTCTAAGAGATCTCGTAGACATTGGCCCACATATGTCTGAATGCACAAGGTATAGAATCCCCTGCGATCTATTGTCACTTCTAAGAAAATATGCCTTAGCAAACTTCCCATCACACATCCTCTGCAAACATCGTTCTACTCTCCTCTAGAACATCTGTCACTGTCTCATGAAGCAGTCTAAGTGCTCCATGATGAATATGGCCCATCCTCCTATGCCATAGCTCCCCCTGGTCTTGGACTGCTACTGCTAACTAGTGCCTTGGGCATGTCTAACTGCAACTTGTATAACCAACCGCTTCTCACCCCAACTACTATAGGAGATCTCCAATCCTTGCGTTGTAATAGCGCTCTAGCCCCTCTAAAAGAGAACATTGTATCCTTTGTCCTGAAGGACTGATACGAAGTTCAAGTTCATTCCTAAGCCTGGCACATGCAACATGTCATGGATAGATAATTGCTTATTGTTCTCCCTCTGAAATAGAATAGTCCCTCGTGCTACAGGGGGCACTTGGACTTGTTCCTCATCTAAATCTGGAACCTAATGTCCTCCTCCTTATAGCTAAAGAAGTACTCCCTAACTCCTGCCATATGGAATGACACTCCAATGTCTATGTACCAGACACCTTGTGAAGTCAAGCTAGTCAGGAAAGCAATCAATGCAAACTCCTGCTCCATCCTCCTAGAGACCTCATTGGCATCTGCTAAAGGTGCAACTTGCTTCTTGCCCTTCTGTGGGCAATCGCTTACATAATGGCCAAACTCGTGACAACCATAGCACTTGACCTTTGATAGGTCCTTCTTCTTGCTTTACTCTCCCTTTGAGCTAGGTCCCTTGTTGGACCCCTTCTTCACTTTTCCTTTCCCTACTAAGACAACGTTCTCCTACTCCTTCTCAACCTCCAGTGCCTTGCCAATGTTGTTGGTGCCCTCGACTAAGCTAAGCCTAAGCTCCTACTGAGTGAAGTCAGTTCATAAGCGATCCCAATCTAGAAGCTTGTCTTGTCATGAAATCACCTGAACGAACATTTGCCATTCCTTGGAGAACATATTGAGTGTTATACACACTACCTCGTCATCACTCAGCTTCTCTCCAACTATAGCTAGTTCATCTCTGACATACTGAACTCTAGTGAGATAGGAAATGACGTCTTCTCCCTTATTCTGCTTGATGGTCCTCAAATTCTTGAGGATCATTTTCAAATTTTCTAAAGGATCCCAGTATAGTTTGATGATGGCATCCCACATTTCCTCGTTGTCCCTTTCTCAGCATGGAATGATATGATCCTTAACTCTAAGAATCATCCTCTTTGCTTTGGCAATATCCCTCCTGTACTCATGTAACTGGATGGGATCTGTTGATACAACAACAGTTGTTGTAGCAAACTCCTATAAGACCAAATTCGTCCAACAAGAACAACATCCTAGCCTTCCACATGCCAAAATTTGAGGCTCCATCTAACCTGTCCTAACCCCTCAATCCTACTACGCCATCTTTGGAAATAATTTGGAAATTTTGCGAACTCAAATAATCTAGAAAAATAAACTAAAGAACACGAACTAGGTTAAAACCCTAGTGTGATTCTCTACCTATGGTTGCGCAGATCTTCCTTCTGCCCTCAAATTAGTTCTAATACCATGTGAAATTTAATTTTTTGTTGCAATTATTGGTTATTATTCTCCTATCTTTTTAAATTATTTGTCAACTGCAAAATACTTGCGGCAAATACTAAATAAAACACAACTACAACTTCACTAAAAAATAACTAACCACGAGAACTGAAAAAATTATGCGCACACACAAATAATGAACACCAGTGTTTTCGAACAAATGTACCTGGAAAAATCCCGAAGGGAAAACCAATCTGCAAATGAGGGTTTTATTATAAAATTCTTCAACAAAAATTATTACAACTGGTTGTCGTAAGATGGCAAACCTCCGGAAAAATATTTTCTTCACTTATGTTGGTCGATGTCACCTCCAGAAATCAACCCAACCTCCTCTGAGAAATTTGGCCTCCCTATGGCTACTCGAACTGGCTCAAGCGTGTGGCCTCTCACTGAAAAACTCGCACTGCTGAGAAATAAATCAGCATCCCTCTGGAAATTTGACTTCCTTTAGCAAATCGATCCTCCTGGGCAAATTAATCTCTCCAGCAAATTCTTCTTGCTCTAGAACTTCAACCTCACTAAGCAATTTACACCACCTGCTAGGGAAATTCACACCCGCCACTCGACCAACATGCACCACTAGAAAATCGACCTCTCTCTGTAGAAAAATCGATCTACAAATCTCCCTGGAAATCACTATGAAGATTCTCTTCAGCAATCTCTAAACCCTTGTTTTCAATGTCCCTCCGCTGCCTCTGCACCCTTGCTATCACTGCAACTTTATGTCTTTGTATGTACTTTGAATGCCCATCGATTTCCTCTTCTAATATCTCATTGATGAATCAACGGCCATGATATAATCACAATCGATGGCTAAGATCATCTTAACCCCATCTAATGACTTTTCTGGAAGTCTCTAGAGGAAAATCGATTTATCCCAATTAATAATGATTAATTAAGCTATTTCCCTAAGCTAGACATAGGAAAATTAATTAAATGCTTAATTAAATCTAATTAGACCCTTTTCTCGCGAATCCAATTCTGGCTATTGGAGAAAATGTGTTCCTTACCCTCATAAACACAATCTGAGACTAGAACACCAATCTGAGCTACACAAACTAGCACTATGGATGTCATTCTATCTTGATTTCTATACAAATATGCATGTTTTCACATAGTTTGCAACTAATTTGGCATTTTGAATGTTCTTTTGAAATAAAATATATATATTTAGGCACTTCGCTTCCTAGGATTTTTGGAAAAAGAAGCTTCCTACACTTCCAAAAACTTTGTTGCTTAGCTTCTGCTTCATGCAAAATTGGTTCAAAGTGAGGTTTGTGGTGAGAGAGTTCTCCCAAAGAGAGGGAGTAGACTACGAGGAGACATTTGCTCCAATCACCAAGTACACTTCTATTAGATTCGTTATGTCATTGCTTTAATTTACGGGATGGAAGATACATTAGATGGATGTCAAGACAACCTTCCTTAATGGGATCATTGAGGAAGAAGTGTACATAGAACAACCTTAGAGCTTCGAGGTACATGAGAAGGAGTCCCATGTATGTAGGCTTAAGAAAGCCTTGTATGGACTCAAGCAAGCACCAAGAGCACACTATTTTAGGATTGATGGATATCTGCAAAGTATAGGATTCACCAAAAGTGAAGTAGATTCTAACTTATAAGTTATATATTTGTCCAAACTGGTCACCGAACTGCTTATTTTGGTGTTGTATGTAAATGACTTGTTTTTGGAAAGTGCAAAGAAGCTCATTACAAGTTGCAAATGTAAACATGGCAGTTGAGATGGAGGAAATTAGCTTGTTGCACTACTTCTTAGGGTTGAAGCTTTGGCAGAAACTAGGGGAGATTTTCCTTGGGTAGGGCAACTATGCAGTTCATATCCTATAGAGGTTTTAGATGGAGGATTGCAAACCTATGGCTAAACCCATTATCATTAATTTGAAGAAGGTGATAGCTTCAAATTCAAAATTGATTGTATAGGCAACTAATAAGTTCCTTGACGCATTTGGTCAATAACAAGCTAGATATATGTTTGGTTGTGAACTCCTTGAGTCTGTTCATGGTGGATCCAAGGCAAAAGCATTAAGTAGCAGCAAAACATGTGAGCAAGAATTTGAGGGCACGGTGGGGTATAATTTGAGACATCTTGGAGATGGTGAAGTGAAGTTGTAGGGTTATTCAGACTCAAATTTGGCAAGCGATATAACAAACAAGAAGAGCACCTCAAGGTGTTACTTTAGCTTGGGATCAATGACAATATTGTGGTTTAGCGGGAGGTAGACTTTCGTGGCACTTAGCTCAGCAGCGCCAGAATACATGGCAATTAGTATTGCAACTAGTATTGCAAGTTGTGAGGCCATCTAGCTTCGCAAGTTACTTGCAAGACTATTTGATAAAGAGTTGGAGCCTATAGTCATTAATATGATAAGCAGAGTTGTATCAAACTCTTTGAGAATCAAGTGTTTCATGACAAAACCAAGCATATCGAAATCAAATATCTCTTCATACAAGACAAGGTTCAAAAGGAAGCAATGAAGCTCTAGCATACCAGTCATTACTATGATAAGCAGAGTTGTATCAAACTCTCTAAGAATCAAGTGCTTCATGACAAAACCAAGCATATTGAAATCAAATATCACTTCATACAAGACAAGGTTCAAAAGGAAGCAATGAAGCTCCAACATACTCCCATAGATCAATAAGTAGTTGATATTCTGACCAAGCCCTTGGCAAAAGGAAAGTTTCAAGCATTTAGAGACAAACCTGAATTGGTACAAATTCCTTCCTCACCAAGGGGTAGTGTTGAGAGTTATAAGTTGGATAAGAACTTTCACATATGTTCATAGTGAACATGCAAGAGCTCATTCAATATATTTTTCAAAAAGTGAACTTTCACATATGTTCATAGTGAACATGCAAGAGCTCATTCAATATATTTTCAAAAAGTGATTCTATTTCGTAATTCACTTTAGTAAAATAGTGAATGTTTTATTTTTAATATATGAGTTTAAAATTATACTTGGACTAGGAGTAATCTTAAATATAAATTCTACGCTAAAACTGTAAAGACAAGGGAAGGTAAAGACTTTTACACACACACTTGAGCAGATGAGTGTGAGAGAGAGAGAGAGAGCAGGCAGCCAAGGAAGAGGCATTCTTGTGTAGCACGCAATTCAGGACAGCAATTACATGTAGTTGTGTAGATGTCTATACCACTATATGATCAGTACTATATGATGGATTCATACAACAGTGTTGTACAACAAAGAATTGTTGTTACTGAATTTTTCAACAACCATTCCTTTCAAACAGCTTGTAGAAGCTCAATTCAAGGTGTTTTTTGGTATCCGTGCATGTTATTTTTCTTGGGCAGTGTGTGGAGGTTTATTCATATATTTTTTTTTTAAGGAATGAAAAATTGATTTGAAGGAATAATCCCCTCTGTGTGTGTGAAATTACTTTTTATTCTTCCATTGTTTAATCTCTAGTTATGTGTGTGTCAAAGGACAATAGCTTGAGTGGTAGCTAGCAGGTTTAATTCACCCTCCACCTGGGTTCTATTCTCCGAAGACATGTTATCCTGAGAAGCAAAAATTTGAACAAGTTGAAAATCATGACGAGTAATTCTTATAAGCCCAAGGGGCAAGAAATTTAAATATCTTGATATTGAGGTGAATAGTGGCAGTTGTTGTGATTCGATCCTAGTTCTTGCCCAAAACAATCCTCTGAAATTACCGATTCACCAGTTACAGTGAAAAAAAATGCTAGCTATGTGTGATTGATTCTATGGTTTGAAATTTAATTTCAATGTTAATTAAATTTGGCAATCTAGTTGTTTGATTGAGATGATAATGACAATAGTCACCTAGGGATTGAAATTATAACACCATGCACCTTTGAAGTGCTTTTATGGGCTCAAAACACCAATGTTACACTTAACGAAATAATATCACCATTATCGTGATAATATTGTCAAATCCAACTTGACAATAACATCACTAATATTTATCACAATAAATTCAAGTTCTGAAATTATTGCTACTGATTATTGCAATAAATATGGAAAGTATTGCCCTATTATCACACCTTATATTCAGATTCTTAGTCTTTTAACCCACATTTTTCAAAAGTGGGTTAGAGGATTCATCTCTAAAGATAATATGACAATTTTCCATCAAGCAAACAAGGAGAAATATGTTGTTTTCATTGCCATGATTCATCTCATGAGATACATTTATTTTTGTTTTGATGTGATTTTGTATCATCCTATCAAGACTTGTGACTCAAGACAGATATCATATTTCAATGCACTTGGCATCTTATACATCTTATATTAGCTTTATTTCATACTTAGTATGAAATGTGTTTGTTTGATGTTGTTGTTGCTTTAGATGTTTAGAAAATTGAAAAAAAAAATTATTTATTTCTGTATTTTTGTAAGTTTCTTGATAACTTCCAATATTTTCCCCAATATTGCCTATAAGTTATATTTCAAACACTAGGCAATAAATTGACAATAATGATAAATGTAACATTACAAAATACACATTGTTAATTTTCCTGCAAACCTAGCACCTAACAATCCATTGGCCTAGCAGATTGAAGATCTATTGAATGAATGCACAGCCAAGTTATTAACATTCATTGGTTGAAGCAAAAACATAACCAATATCACAAATGACAGAACAAGTTATGCCCAATCAAATAAGTTCATTATTAAAATATTCAGAACCTACTTAGGCTTCCAACCTGAGATAATGGCCCAACTGAGGAAATACATGTACGACACTGAATCTGATCCAGTTGCTCAAGCCCTCCTTGGCTGATCTGGATCTCATTGCTGCCTCCCTTCCTCAAACCCAACACACTAGAGTATTACACTCCTCACTAAGATGCCTCTATCAATCTCGTTATGTTGTATGGTGAGTCTTCTCCTTCTCCTTAGCCTTGCTTTTATCACTTTTTTTGAATTATATCTCTAACCCTAATCTCCAAAGTGATTGATGACTGAGATTAGATCTCGCCTTACTTGAGATCAAGGGCTAAGATTAAAACATAATTACTAAAGTAAATTATTTAGTTTTTTTAATGTTTATTTTGCTCAATTAGCCAACATAATAATTATGTGATTTTCCTAAGTTAGACTTAGGCTAAGTTACAAATGCAACTTGCACACACTAAAGTGTCTAAGGAGATTGGGTGACTTCTGCACACCTACACACTTAGGCTTGTGCAAAAGTACCTTCTCGAGCTACAAACATGAACACTCCCTCTTAGTGAGGGAGATAGTTCTGCCCCCTGGAACTGCATCTGTTACCATGGTTGCCCCCTCTACACTGAAAGCCTTCCCTGCCACCTAGTCTAGAAACATCCTCAAAGTCCTGCCACCCCCCCCCCTACACTGGAAGCCTTCCCTGCCACATGGTCTAGAAACATCCTCGAAGTCCTACCCCCCTTGGCATAGTTCCTAAAAGCCTTCTACTCCTGAACATCCAAAAACCTTTTACACAAATTTGGAGAATATCGAATGCTCCTCCTCACCAAAGCCTAAAGGTTGACTCCCTCTGAGTTACTCAACCTTATTCTCTATCACTACTTTGCTTCTTTTTGTGGCCCCTATGTTAAGTCCTTCTAGCACCCACAAAAAACCTATTGGTTTATAGATCTACAAAGATCTTCCTTGTGGATTTGTGGCGGTCCTTTGAGACATCCACTAAAGATTCACTGCCAAACCCCCGACTGGTATAATCTCCCTCACTCCCTCTAAGGGTTAACCTCTTCCAATCCTGCTAGCAAACTTGGTACTTTCCTTTGTACCTTATTATTGACTATACCTACCAACTCGTGCCTATCACAACAAATAACTTGCCCAACAAATTTGCACCATGTCTAGTAACTCTGCCAGCAATCCCTTGTTGGCCACTGTGTCCTACAATTACTCCATCATGCCCAGCACAACACTCTTCCCATGGCACAATCCTTCATGTTGTCTCTACTTTGCAGCACCACTTGCACCAGACCCTACTACTCCCTCTATGATTGGCCCGTCCATAGCCCGAATACTGCACCAACGTACCCAGTTACTATACTTTGCAGCACATGTGGCCCTATCCTGCAACAATTCCTTATGCTTTGTCCGACCACTATGGGCTCAACCTCTACCTAGTCTATTGTGCTACCTTGCTTCGCCACCAACAAAACCACAACCATGCATGACATATTGTAGCACAAGCGACAACTAGTCTCAATGTAACCTTACCAATAAACCCCCTCAAAGGCCAATCCAACATGTATCTCCACAACCATGGCATCAGTTAGTTGCCTTTAACAATGCAGCATCCCTTCCATGAAATCCCACAAAACCACACAGTTCCACTTGCCCCGCCTCGCATGCCAACTCCTCCCGACCAACGTTAACCAAACCCAACCAGTGATTGAACTGAAAAACCCTATGAATCGAGAACCGGTCAAAACCAGTAAAAAAAACCAAACCAAAAAATTGGTCAACCAAAAACTCAAAATATTCAAATTTTATAGATATATATATATATATATATATATATATAGAGAGAGAGAGAGAGAGAGAGAGAAAGAGAGTGAGTGGGAAGAGACGCTCCCTGTCGTTATTTGTGCCTAACCGACCTGTCCATAGAATGAGTGGTGTTGGTGGTGCACTGTGGTTCGCCCGAAAGGAACCTATACCGATCATGAGAGAAAGAACAATATAGAAACAATCAATATAGAGTGCTCAACTAGAAGGAACTCACAAGCAGAATTAACCTAAAGAAGGGTGAGTACGCAAGGCTCAACAAGCTTGACATACGTTATATTGGCCCCACCTCTGACTCTCATCTCCCACTTCGAGAAGTATCCTTTGTGCCAACCAGTGCTTTCGATTAAGACCAGTGTCTCTTGCTTGTCTTGTGTGTGTGTGTGTGTGTGCATCCATATGAATCGAAACCATTTATGCACAAACAAGCAAAAGTTCTCATTTGTGTAGTAGCATGTAAGGGTGCACATAACCATAATAGCATCGAGTGAAATCCATCTCTAAACCGAAAATACATTAACAAACAGACTCTAGATGGCCTCTAGCATCAAAAAAAAAATCATGCTACAAAAAATACCTACCTATCATCAAAATCATTGCCCATATTGGGAACTTCGTCATCAATATCACCCTCTAAGCATTAAAATAAGATAGAAAAAACATAGCATGTCAAGTCGAGATTTTGTTTTAGTGATGGGTACATTTTTGGTAGGTTCATATCACCCTCTAAGCATTAAAATATGATAGAAAAAACATAGCATGTCAAGTCGAGATTTTGTTTGAGTGATAGGTACATTTTTGGTAGGGTCGTGATAGAGTTCGACGACCAATGCCACTAACATCAAGGTACATAGAGGGCTTGATGCTCTTGATTAAACACTAGTTCCAATGGAAACATTGCAATCCCCCCAATCCTGAAAATCTGTTAAGTCTGTTAGATTTTGAGTGAGATCGAAAATTCTACTCTCTCCATATGGAATCCAATGAGGTCGGAACCGCTCTCAAATATCTTAAGTCATTTCATGGTAATGTTAAAAATTTCAGTAAAGGGATGAAAATGAAAGATAAAGGAGAATGTCACTTTTATTTTAAGAATTTAACATTACCATGAATTGCATAGCAATACTAGGGCCATAGGCTTGAATATCAGGTTTCCCTACAAAAAAATTCTCGTTTTTCTTCAAAAATTGAGTTTGGAACATCTTCAGATAAATTGTACGAAACCAGTTGGTTCGATACAAAACCAGCCAGTTCAATGAATAAAGGTCGATTGGATATGGAATCGGTCGGTTCAGTACCAAACCATCCATTTGTGGTTCAAAACCTCAAACCAGGCCGATTTGAGCCCCAAACCGATTGAACCAGCTGGTTCCACCAGTTTCAATAACACTGCTCCTGACGGCTATTGCGACCTCTACCTTGTTGGTCAATCTGCAGCCCTATGTTGTCTCTGCAACCTTCTGCATTGTTGATTCCTTCGCAGCAAACCCATCCATGTGTCTTTGCACGCTTGCTAGGCGGTCTTGATTTTCTAAATGGCATTTGCACCCACAAATGATTACATGTCACTTGACCCACAATGCGGCCATGTTTGAAGATTGAATCCTACCAACTCAACTTGCACAGCCTATTTGCTACGCTATGGCTAGCCTCAGTTGGTTGCCCACTGTGGCGACTCAACTTGCCACGTACTCTACCTCATTAGGCCCTAGTACTATGCAATCACTTATCGACGACGACTTTGTTAGCCTGTCACAATCCGCATCTCCTCGCGATCAAATCAACCACCTTTGTCTTAACTCCACTCGCTTTTAGGACTTACACAACCCTAAGTGTCTCAAACCATCCATCATTGCCCCGAACTGCCCAAACCTTCAGCCACTCTTGCTTCTTCAGAGGTCGGTCAGCTCAAGTCTATTGTTGTCAAGCCTCTGTCGATCTATCGATCATGTCGTCTACTTTGTTATCCCTGCCAGCCAACCAACAATAGTTGGGTTGAAACATTTTGTAAACTCAGTTCAACATTTCAAACATGTTTAGAAATCTTAAAGCTTTCCTAAAATGTTTCCAAACATGTCAAAACGAATTTCCACACGTTTTCAACCCAAAAATGTGGGCAAGGTGACATTTCCTACAACTAGGTATGTATGTTGGTGGTCTTCTTACTAATGCTCATCTAATCTCAGCTAATGGCCTTATCCTCCAATTGCCTTTTAAGACATTTTATGAGATGTAAGGAGATAATAACCTTATTACCCAATAATATGTAATTTCTCAAAATGATTTGTTGAGGGTAGTATGCAGTGCCTCATATTAGGAATCTAATTTTATCTATCTATATATATATATATAAAGTTAGATTCCCAATAGAGTGGCCCATGGCCACTAAATTGTGTTTACAAATTGCGGTACTTAGGCCATCTTTGAGGAATCTAACATTATTAGGATATACATAAACACCTTAAGGTTCAATTTCAATGCCAACATAATTAATAGATTTCTTGCCAAAATAACTCCTTTGAGCTTTGCTATAAATTGATGATGTTGTTGGAGACCTAGGACAAGTGTAACATGTTTTACATGCTCCTCCTAGGTAGTCTTGGATGACCATATAGTATATATTTTTTGTGTGGTATTATGAACTCCCATCCCCCCTACTTTTCCATCATTCACCCCCTCAATAGCCTCGCATAATGCAATAAAACATTCAAATGGGAGCATAAGCCAAAACAAAAACCTTCCAACACTTCAAAGATGCTCTCAATGCGAAAATTATGCTTAAGATAATTGACGCAAGAAAACATTTAGATGTTTGGACAAACTCTCCCAACTTCTCATAGTTGTTTTTAATAAGAGAGGAGGTTACCTATTTGTGTATTATTCCAAGACTCTATGACAAACCAAAATTAATTATAATACTTACAAGAAGTTTTATATCCTAGTGTAATCACTCAAATACTAGAGAAAATGCTAGCAACACTTCCTCCTCAACAAACAAAATGTCCTACAAAGAGATCACCAACCATTCTAATTACTCAACTCCAAAACTAAAATTCAAGGGAATTACCACATATTGGGTATCTTAGATGCAACAATTCCATCTAGTGAGCAAATACAAAGAGGAATTTATGAACAAAGTAGCAATCTCCCTCAATGGCCCCACATACTAGCATATTTCATGTCAAATGTAGTAATTATGAGGTCTAGATTCTAGAAGGAGCTCCATCTTTCTAAGACACTTTCAACACAACTTTTTCAATTTTGAAATAGTAAATGGACATTAATCAGATTCCTTTCCATGATTACCATGTAAGAGATGGATCCAATACAAGGTGAAATAGGCTCACTCATCCTATGGGGGACAGTTGTAGTGACCAAGCCTCTCCAACATCTTCAAAGATACTTTTACTAACCATCTATGGCGAAGAGTAAATAATGATTATGTCTATAGGTATTCGTTGGACAGCCTATCTAAGATTTTCAATCAAACGTTTTCCTTGAACTAGCTCTTTTCAATACCTTCTCGACCTTGGAAACATATTTTGATAGCTTTCATTAGTGGCTTTCTTATGACTCAACTAGTGTCACCATACTCCTTTGACTACAAGTGAAAAACTATGTCTAACTCCACTCTATGAGGAAATTAAGCAGAGTCGAATTGATTCTAAGCAATGTTGCGAACATCGGCATCGAGATAAAATCGGCAAGGGTCTGGAAACCAAAAAACGTAAAAATCAGGAAAATATCAGTAAAAATCTGCAAACATCAGCAAAATTAAGATACCATAAAAATATCTATAAAAATCAGCAAACATCGGCTAGGCCAAAAAATCGTGATTTCGAGATAAAATTGGGATGTTATTGAGATGTTCGCAACATTGATTCTAAGTATGATTCGATCCTAAGTCAAACTCATCAATTTGAGTCGCAATGTGGACTCAAACTCACAAGTCAAACATAAGTTAGATTGACTTGACAAGTCAAACTCAAATTGACTTATTATGTCCAAAATCCATAGTGTTCTGTAGTATGTACCATCATATGTACTTTGAAATGCATTAGAATTAAAAATTTGCATTATATGTAAAACGTTAACTTTCATATTAATGAGAAATATCATTGTTTTCATTTCTCAAGCTTCTCCCAGACCCAAGTCAAACTCTTACTTGTCAACATCACCGAGTCAACTACTTAATTATATGATAACTTTGGAATCAACATCAACATAATTGTGTATTTATTGTTGTGTGTTGATTCTCCAAAGTAGTTGTCTTTATTCCATACAGCATATTAGCAAGAGAATGATGCTCCCAATGTTTCCTAGTTATTTTTGTAATGTATATGGAGTCTAGAAACACAATGAATTGTTAGTAACCGTCATCTCGGATTTCGACTCTAAATCCCTTACCCACTTGGACAATCACTATGGAGGATGCTTTAATGTCAATTGCAATTTTTTTATTTCTTTTTATCCTCAAAATAATAGTCAAACTAAAGTGCTAAATAACATTCTCATATATCTATTGTTTGTCCAACAAACAACAAATCATTCACCTTGCTCGACATATCTCTACTATCCATTTACCTTTCAAGGTTTTTGATGGGTAATGACCACTTTTGGTTTCCCTCTTCGCTCCTTCCATGTTATATAAGCGAAGGGAACTAGATAAAGCCACTATTTTGTAGGATTTAACATAATTACATGCCAAAATTTAGGATGCTCTCCCTATAATATGAGCAAAATATAAAGTTATACAAGAGAAACAGAAGGTCCAAAATTGATTGCAAATGGAAGACAAAGTCTAGCTACAGTTACACAAACAAAGGTTCAAAACACATATACAAATTAAAACCCCTTTGATATGATCCATACACCATTCAAAGCACAATAAGATCAAATGCCTTATGCCATGGCCATCCAATTTATCTCAACATTCACGATAGTTCATGTTACAATTTTAAACTATATGTGCTTGCACATTTGGAAAAAAGGTATGGGTTATACATCCACAACAACCATCCAAGATTTCCATCCTACACTCTTAGAGAATACACTACTAGACACCAAAACAAGGACTCATAGAAGAAAACAAACTATCACATACACTTGGTCAATCAAAAAAGAAGCTCACCTTTGCAAGCTAAGTGAATCTTGAAATCCAACGTTAAGCAACAAATCCCCAACTTAAAAAAGGGACAATTTCCTCCTTAACAATTGTTAGGTAAACTTGACTAAGTGAAAGAGCCAAAGTTACTTGGTCAACAGTGGTGGTTTTGGGCACATGGTTTTGGTTGCCAGCGGATTGCATGTAATGAAGCCTTTAAAAGGATTGGAAAAGGTTACATTGTAAGGGTGCCATGGAGGTGAACGAAGAAGGCTCCTTGGCTAACTTAGCCGAGTTTTGGACAAGGGATTAATAGAATATTCTATTAGTTCTTGAATTGAAATTTTTCCACGATAATCATTGTGTTTATGATTTTTCATTTGTTGGTGATTGTTTTTAATCTTCTCTCAGTAAATCTATATTTCTCTTTGATAATTTTAACATGGTATCAGAGCAAGTTAACTTGGACTCTCCAGGGAGAGTGTTTTAATGCAGGGAACCATGAAGAGTTCATTGGGCATGAGGATAGTCATCGACAAAAGTCGTGGTGCTCGTAAATCTGATAAATAAGAGACACACCAACACAACAAGTGCATATATGTTGAGCATGAAGCATGGGAACTAGGTTCTTGACACTAGATGTGGCATTGGAAGAAAGATGGAGGCCAATCAAATAAGAGAATTTTCTATGAAACTCACATATACACCACCCTATTTAATAAATGACAAATTCTTGGTCCATGGGCAAGGGAAATCCCAAGTCCTCAAATGGACTCAACAACATGCATAAAAATGAGAATCCATCTAGGTTTGGGGCCCTAAATATACCGATGGCACTAGTCTTCTACCATACGAAAGAAAAGTTTAGGAATCCCCTAAGATTCATTGAGAAGATCATCCCTCTGAAAAGATGGAAATCATCGTTTGCTTGGGCCTTGCAGAGGTTCTCTTTTTCAACGAAGTTGCAAGCCATTCACCAGCTTTAGAGTGGCCCGCTGCTTACAACGGTAACACCTTTGAGTTGAAGTACGGGTAGTTCTTGGAGAAGCATGACAGACGACAGCCAAGGAGTCGTCCAATGGTTTCAAAAAGGCGGGAGTTGGACCTATGCAAGATCTTCAATGTCGTCAAGTGCCACAACAATTTTGAGAGGGTCATGGAGGAGAAGAAATGGGGAAAGGTGATGTTGATCCTAAAACATAATGCAATAAGTTCCACACATACAAATTATGCTTTGTGTCAAATTTATGAGAAGAATTTGTATGATTACAAGGTTATCAAATGTGCACGACCTCTAGAAAATGGCTGCCAAAATTTAAGAAAGGGACAAAGAGGCCCACGGCGGAACTAACCTCGAAATGGGACCTCATGGTTGTCCCAAGGAGAATGAGGAGACAAAAATCTTGCAAAGAAAGCAAAGAGGACTCGAACTCGAAACAATGGTTGGATTTTGCTACCAATGTCAAAGTGGTTTGCATGAAAAGATGATGCTCATCTGTGATTGGTGCAGGAAGGTATGGCATCTGTACCGTCTTTTGCCTCCTCTAGAGGTGATTCTAGCTGAGAATTGGTCTTGTTTGGACTGCCTAAATTCGGAGAAGGATAGCAGCAATGAATATTATTATTTGACAATGAAGTTAAAAATTTTAATACATGTAAATAGGCATATCATTGTAAGACTTAGTTAGGCACACGCATCGCTGGTAAGTTATCGGTAAAGTCTAGACTTATACCTAGGTGATGGCAAGTGGAGATCATGTTGTATTCCCGGATACCTAATTATAAACCTTGAGGGGAATAGGGCCTGGAGGTGAAGAGTGTTGGCTCACTTGGCCAGTGTGACTGGACTTGATCAAGGGAAGCCAAAGTCAAGTTTTAAACGGGGACTGTTAAGTAAACTTGACTCGGGGAAAGAGTCAATGTTACTTGGTCAACAGTGGTGGTTTTGGGCACATGGTTTTGGTTGACCACGATTTTGTGCCTGTAGATTGTATGTAATGAAGCCTTTAAAAGGCTTGGAAAGACTACATTGTAAGGGTGCCAAGGAGGTGAGCAGTGAAGGCTCTCTCAGCCAACCTGGCTGGATTTTGGCCAAGGGAATAATAGAATACTGTTACCTGGTTTTTTTCTCATATTAGGGTTTTCTATGATAAACATTGTGTTTATGATTTGTGATTTACTAATGGTTGTTTTTAATCTTCTCTAAGTAAATTTATAAATATCTCCAGTAATTTTAACAACAATGGGCACATTTTTGTTTGTCTTACATCAGTTGTACACACTTCTTGCAACACTATGAACTTCTATGTTAGTCAAAATTTCTTGCCAGCACTTAGTGCTAAGGTTTGTTATGTAATGCTAAACTCAGTAATATAGCCGAGTACTGATTTCTAAGTGTCGATTGAATCTCATAACCTGTCATAGTGTTCCATTCCATTTTGTAAGGTGTCATTTACCTGGTACAACTCCTTTCTCTTAAAAGGAAATCCATTAATCACATTGGGACAACTCCTTTGACTCCCCTAGGGCCAATCGGACGAGGCCACTCTCCAAAGGACATTGTTAGACAAGCCCTTGTGGTGGACATTGCTATTACTGGATCTGACAACCATAGTGACTGGCCCTCCTCCCTTACAGCCTATCTTCTACTTGCTAGTACCTATAACTGGCTGTATTTGATAATAGAGCTTTCCTTTTGTATTGTCTTAGTTTTAGGATTTCTACAGCATTTTTGGTTGATGCCTTTTGCACTCCCCTTTTTGCCATTTTGATATGTTGTAATTTACAGTCCCTTTGACCTATTTTGATCATCAGTGAACATTAATATAATATCATTCATTTTTATAAAGGCGTCCATTCTTCATGTGTATACAGCTTCACAGCACACTTGATGGAAGTTCGAGGTTAATCTGCCCAAATGTCTTATGAAAGATGACTTTTATAAATAATCTGCTGTAACAATTAGTGCAAATGACCCCCCTTGGCGAATTTACTAAAATTTAATCTCCGATAGCAATCTCTGCAAAATAACCCTAGCTAGGCTAAATTGAATTAACATGCTATAAATAAATTTTTGGTTTCACACTGCAATCCATTAAGAAATTATGTTGAGATTCAGTCAGAGAAAGGGCTTTTTCACACAGCCTGTTTAGACTTTAATTAAGGTAAGTTTCAAAATGATTACTTTTGCATTTTTCACAGGATTTTGCTAAATGATCCTGTAAAAGATAAAGCCAACTAATGATGAATAAATCATACAGAAATTTGTGCACAGTTAATGTACCTCTCAGCTTGTTTTAGGATAATTCATGTGAAATTGGTGGAAGTTAGATTTGCTGAAACTAATTTGTTTTACTTTATTTAAACATATCAGCCAGAGAAAAATGGCCCTTTGTTTGACTAAAATTATTAAAACTAGGCCGTAAGCTATTATAGGCACAGTTTTGGAATTCACCTTATCCTAAAAGAAACAACATAAATGAAATACATATTTGAAATCATCGAAGAGTATACAGCAGTGCAAAACAATCTGAATCCTAAGTATATATATTTTTCAGTCTATCTCGGCAGACTCATCAAGAGAGCACTAAAATATGCAGGATTCCATCACTATTAATTGAATTTAATTTCAACGGCAGCGTTAGCACTCTTCCGAGTCCAAGTTGACTCGGAGTTTAACTCTGCTCTTTCAGGAAATTGAGCGGACTCTGGCTCAGCCCAAGTCAAACACAGGTCAGAAATGTGAATCACACTTGTTTGCCTATCTATAAAAGGCATGGGATTAATTTACAAAATAAACAGAGCTCATTTTGCTTCTTTCAGACTTCTGACACGATTTTACAATAAAAACCTAATAGACCTGTCATGTGTCCAAAATTTGTCAACAGGGTCTTGGTTTAATTGTTAACAATGGGTGGTCATATTCCTCCCACCAAGGTTCAAATCCCCCAGTCATGGTTTGCCCCTTCTGGGCTGTCTCACCAGTTCAAGAGGGCAATTTCAAGCAGTTGGAGCCAGGTGCAAGTCCCGGGAGATTTTGGCAGAATAGATATCCCGATTCCCCGCCCAGATGCATCTTGTAAAGAACAAAGAAAAGAAGTCCACAATCCTTGGGATTCTGCAGTATATGAAATCATCTATGTGCTTTGCAACGGAATTATTATTGAAAAAGTGTATTATATGAACACTGTAAACTTTCATATTGATGGAAAACATATTTGTTTTCTGAAATTCAAATTTTTTTCAACAATTTCTCTTCCTAGTCGAAGTCAACTATTACTCTCTGGCCTCCCCAAGTTATTCGACATTGAGTCTCATAAATTTGCTTAATAGAAAATACTCCCTGGGATTCTGCAGTGTATAAAATTGAAAAAGTATGTGCTTTGCAACGAGCTGTTCTTGAAAAATTGTATTATATGAACATTCTAAACTTTTATAGTGATGAAAAAATAATAATATTTGTTTTCTGAAATTCGGTGTTTTTTAAAACAATTTATCTTCCTAGTTCAAATCATCTCTTATTCTCTGGCCTACCCAAGTCATTCTGGTAGTAAGTCTCGTAAATTTGCCGAATAGAAAGCACTACTGGAACGCCATGCAAAATATATAAAATCTAGATAAGAACTTATCTCAATTTATCTTCCCTTGCAAAGCAAATTTATGAAACTCACTCCCAGAATGACTTAAAATCAAGGTAAGAATTTATCCCAATCAATCTCCCTGTGCAAAGAATTGAAACTAGACTAGCCGGTCTGCTGAGTATCGGCTCGGTTTTGAAATGAGAGTCAAACTTATTCGAATCTAATCAAACTTGCGAAGACTCCATGATAGAGTCAGCAAAATTGTCGAAAAAGTCGGCCAAGTTGACCCAGTTTACCCAAGTTACTAGATGAGTGACAAAGTTTGACAGATAAATTTCCTATTTTAAGTAAAGTTTATATGGAGTCCAAACCATATTCATACTCTTTCGCTTCGCAGACTCCTTCCCAAGTATAATTCATGCGACTGTGGTGCAAATTGATCCTATGTTAGGGTTCTGCAAATTCACTTGTTTTGAAGATAAGGTTTTACAAAAGGTTTCTTTATCCATATTTACCCTCCAGCCTAAGTTTCTGAGAAACAGTGACTAGGCCCTCAACTCTGACAGGGCTTAGAATTTGATCAATCTCTTTAATTCATAGGTTCCAGAATGAAATGGCAAGTGTCTTCAATTCACCACACACTATAGTAAAAGAAACCACGATATCCAGTCTTTCAGAACAAATACTGATAGTGGGGAATTACTAAACCCCACGAAATTTGCTATTTATTTCGTTTGATCGGTAATCTAACGGATTGCCACAGAAGCAAATGAGAACGCATACCTGCCTTGTGAAAGGCCGCCACGAATTGGGCAATGACAGAACCATGTGCAATATGATCCTGATACCATCTTCACGAATTTGCATAGATTTCGTGTGGGAAACTGAGAGAGAAGGCATTCAGATCTGTGGGTTAAAGTGAAATGGAAATACTCAATTGCATGCCGATGCTGCTCGATGACACAAAGTCTGCTCAGCTCCTCCTCACGAGCCCTTCCCTAAATTTAGGCCTTGTTTTGGTTTCTCCAAGGTATTTATCGATGAACAGAACAATTCTGTGCCGGGGGCAATAGAGGTACAATAATAAAAATAAATAAATCACGTAGGTTCAATTCATTGTTCGTATAAGAGATATAAAGAAACCTTAACTACCAAATTGAAGGGTAACTATCGGGTATAAATATTTTTCTCAAATGTTCAATTCATTGTTCGTTTAAGAGATATAAAGAAACCTTTAACTACCAAATTGGAGGATAACTATCGGGGTCAGATGTTCAATTCATGGTTTGTGTAAGAGATATAAAGAAACCTTAACTATCAGATTGGAGAGTAACTATCACGCATATTTTAAAGAAAGAAAAAAAAATCTTTTGAAATTCACTTGTTAGTTCGAAATGTGTCGATCAAAATTTCTCTTATGTGATTTCTACCAAAAGACTTGCTTAAAACGTTTAATTTTATTATGTTATTGCGTGACATATAGTGTTAATGACAAGTTATTAGTTTTTTGGGAGTTGTTTTTAGTGTGATTTTTTGGACTTTCTGGTGCCAGAATTTGGTGGAAAAAAATTGAGGTGAAATCTTGATTTGTGTTATTTAAACTAGTTTATTGACTCTATATATGGATTTAGCACCTTGAAAAACCTCTAGGGCACTTTTATTGTGCAGGGATTACCCATCAAGCTTGTGATTTCAATAAATTGTTGCCGGATTTTAGAGAAATTTGACCAGAAAAACCCATCGAAAAAGCTTCCAAAAAGTCGCACTAAAGGCAACATGGTTTTCTTGTACACAAAAAAATTTTGTGGTTTTACAATGTTAATATTAGGTATTTTTATTAAAAAAAAAAAACCTAGTGACATCACTTTGTCGCTGCATGCCCACTACATTGCTTGAGGGTTGTCGTTAGTTGTTTTGTGTACGAGAGATTTGCATGGCGTTAAGGCTTCAGAGGATAGGAATTGCCCGAGGGCTATTGTTAGTTGTTCTATGTATACGAGATATGCAGATGGGTCTTTCGACCTATAAAAACAAAAGCTTCACTTGTATGTACACATAATAATGCGCAGGCATTGGAAAAGTGTGGTTTATGATCTTTTGTAGTTTGGAATAGGCTTGGGTCTCGATGGGAAAGAGGCTTGCAGCCTCATAAACAAGCCACTAAGAACGCTTGGGTGTTGAGCCAAACCTTCGATATGAGGTGTTAATGTAAACCTAAGATTTCGTTGTGTTGGAAAGTTTAACTAGTTTTGGCCTTCATAATTATCATTAGCCTAGTGTCATGATGTAATTAATATTGTAATTGTCAAAGTCAAAGTCATGATGTAAAAGATTCTTTGGGGCACATGTAACAAGAAAAAGGAAATATTATTTGATGAAATGAAATGTCTAGAGTCCTCCAAAGATCAAGTCGGCCAACCCTTGAAGTTAGCCTAGAAGAGACCCTTTCAACCCACAAAAAGCCTATATAAAGGGAGGAATTCAACCTTGAGTAGTGACACACATTGGCACATCATCATTTGATATGTTCTACGGCTAGAAGAAGTGTGAGAGGTTTGGGAAAGAGGCAGGAAGTCCAGCGAAGAAGTGGAGGATGTGATTCACCTTGAATATGCTTTGTTGTGCAAATTTTTTTGTGGATATTAGGGTCTGAATTGTGCATAAGCTAGCAGCATAATTTGTTGGAGAAACATATCTCTTGGTTGGATGGTTGGCCTCGTCTTGGTGTGGTGGTCTTAAGTCTTAGGTTTTAGAAGTCTCCTTTGAAGAAGATTCTATAAGACGAATAAGTTCTTTGGGTTTTCCCCTCGATGGGTTTTGCCTTGGCTTGGAGCCTATCTCTGGAGTTCTTGTTCTTGTCTTTGTGATATTTATTGTTTGGAAATCGTCCTGATGATCTTAACATAATAAGAGAAGAAGAAGTAAAATAATATCACAAGAAATTACCATGTAAAAGAGAAAATAGTTAATAAAATAAACCCTATATGATGCCCTGGATTTCCCAACATGATTTTAGAGCTATGGTCAAGGAATAAGGCAACTAAAGATCACTTGTTTGTGCAAAGAACAAGGGTTTATAACCTAGTTTTGAAGGTTGAGCTTATTATAAGGAGGGACAAATTACAAAAGTATATTTCTAGGCACATACCTCTCCAATTAAGGCCGCAGACCATAGGTTGAAGACCAAAAATACAAAGGAGATGAACTGCCTCATTTGGAGATCTGAATAAATAAACCTCTAGCTTCATCAAAGCTGAGTCCTTTGAAATAAGGAATGAAGTCCTGGGCATAGGAATTAAGGTCTGAAATCAGTTTAGAAATCCAAATTTTTTGTCATCTCATAGCTTTTTGCTAAGGTGACTGAATCATAAGTTCATGGTGTCTCTTGTGGATTGATGATAGTCATAATTTCCAATAAAGAAGAGAAGAACCAAAACCAAGTTATTTAGAGGCATTATAGGCATGTTATAAAACCACAATCACCATAATCTTTGAAGAAATCGAGATCCCTATGGAGAAGGTCAGATACCTGTATAGGGAAAGACCTATATCTATCTATCTATCTATCTATCTATATATATATATATATATATATATATATATATATATATAAGAAGGATGAGCCATACAGTGATGTAAAAGCCGACCTCAAAAGATTAAAAGAATCTCAGTTGAACGTCTAATTCAGTGGATTAACCAACGGCTCACACTTAGAAGTATTCATCAGTCTTTGGCAAAGACCAATAGAAGTCTCTCCATCACACGAATTGTGGCACACTGAATTGCATCTTATGGAAGAATTTTAGAAGCCTTTACAAAGTCAGTTTTGTGATTGAGGAAGCCCTAGTCTAAGGGTCTACTATGTTAAAGAAAGCTACGGGTGTCTTATTAGAAGCAGTAAAAGAAGATCTTTGTGCAACAGTACGAAGAGCTTGTAATATTACCTCCTTGGAAGCATCCACTACAATCAGTGATAAAAGGAGCATCAAGCATCTTAGACCAACCTGTGAGTGAAGTCTTTTTGAGATCCTGTTGCAATCTCTACTAGAATTTAAAGAGCAACAACATTGCCCATCATTCTTGAAATATCATTCAAAGGAATCCTTGGAGAAAGTAGTCATGTTGTTGAAAACAATGTTAGAAGAAGTCAGACAAAATAGGATCTAGACCTTATTGATCTATAATATTCAATAAAATTAAGCACTAACCAGACCATGTTTTGAGGGTTGTTCCTCATAATTTACTTCAGAAATTTGATAGTTTGAAGATATATACCAAACATATTCTGAAGGGACTTTTGTGGAATTTTTGAAGATTGGTAGAGGAACCACGCTTGAAAGGACAACGCAATTTGCTCTTATTTGACACTTCCAAGACCATTGGAATTCAATCTTTGACTTTGGCATCTTGGAATCAATAGGAAGATCATGGAAAATATGGAAGATCAAGGTGAAAACTTTGTAGCAGACTTCTTGCAATCATGGAGGACTAAGGTATGTGGTCCTTGACTTTGAGGTACATATTATTTTTATGCATTTAGGGTCTCACATAAATTGTATTAGGGTTTTTGGGATATGTTTGGTTCTAGGGTTTGTTGAAGATTGTTGATAACTAGGATTTTGTAAAACCTTAGTTGGCACTTAGAAATCCCAGTCAGGTGAGAAACCCTTATCTATTTTTTCCCTCATAGAAACCTTAGTTTTTGGTTTCTAAGGTTTGTAGGTAGTCCAGGGTCTATGAAAAATCTTAGTAAGGGTAGAATTGAATTATGGATTCAAACCCTAGGATTTTGAATCCTTCTTAGCAAGAAATGGATTATCAACCACCCTCGGTCCTGCAACTATGGAATTCAAACTTCCCTCTTGATAAAGCCTTTGGCAAGATTTCAACATCTTGTTCCTCAATTGGAATGTATTGTAGCAACATTATCCTCCTCTACACATAGTATCGTAAATGATGATATCGTATATCTATATGCTTGGATCGATCATGAAATATTGGATTCTCAGAGTGTTTAATGCAACTTTGATTATCGCAATAGATCTTAGTTGGATCCATCTCTTGACCAAATAGTCCCACAAGTATCTGTCTCATCTAGATCGTCTCACATGTTGCTTGACTTGCAACTATGTATTAAACTTCTACTGAATTGAGTGCCACAAACCTCTACTTCCTGTTGTACTAGAAAATTGTTGTGGACAGAACACTGAAAATTGCACTTGATGTATTCTTTTGGTCAGATGGACTCCTTGCCTAATCTGCATCTATGAATCCATGTAGCTCCACTCCCTTTGTTCATATGTACCATAATCCATACTGGGTACTCTAAAACATGATTTTTTTTCCTTCCAATACAATTTGGTTGGCTTAAACATAGCTTGGCTCAGTTAGTTGATTGCATAATGCATATTTGGTCGTGTGTTCACAAGATACATCAGTGAACCCACTGGTTGTCGGTAAATGGTAGCATCAACCTCTTCACTTGAAGTGGCATTCTCCTTCCTCTAATTAGTCACTAGAGGTGTCTTTATGGGCTTACAACTCTCAATACGAAATATATGTAGTATCCTGGTGGTATACTTGCCTTGAAACACAAACAATTCCCCATCACCTTGCCATACTTCCAGCTCGAGGAAGTAGTGCATTAGACCCATGTCTTTCATCTCAAATTCACTTGCAAGGTCCTCCTTACAAGAGATGACCAGTTGCTCATCACTTGTCAATATTAAATCATCAATATATAAAACAATGATAATCAATTTACCTTCTACCAAAATATGATAGAGGTTCACATCTACTTCACTTTTGGTGAAGTCCAATCCAATGAGATAACTATCAATCCAAGTGTACCAAGCTCGAGGTGCTTGTTTGAGATTGTACAATGCTTGCCTAAGTCTGCACACATGAGACTCTCGATCAAATGTCTCAAAACCTTCTGGTTTCTCTATGTACACTTCCTCCTCAATAACACCATTGAGAAATATTGGTTTTACATCCATCTGGTGGATCTTCCACCCCATCTGCGCAACCAGTGCAAGAATTGATCTAATGAATGAATACCTTGCTACGGAGCAAAGGTTTCCTCATAGTTAATTCCCTCAACTTGAGAGAATCCTTCAACCACAAATTTTTCCTTATACTTATCTATGCTTCCATTTGTTTCATTCTTAACTTTGAAGATCCATTTTGAACCCACAACTGATTTTTTTGTCGGTCTTACACCACTTCCCAAACATTGTTCTTTATGATGGATTTGTATTCTTACACCATTGCATCAACCCAAAATGGTTTCTCAACTACTTCCTCAAAAGAATATGGCTCAGTCTCTATAAGCTCAATCATTAGAGCCATGTAGCCAGTGTACCTCTTAGGCGACCTCCTTTGTCTGCACATATTTTAAGAAGCTCCCACATTCTCCCTCGCATCCTACACCAGTATTTCAGCTTGCCTAGTTCTTTTTCTACCTTCTCTGGATGGTTCTGCTTGAATGGATGTCTCCACTCTACCTCCTCTCCGCTCCTCCATTTGTGGCTACTCCACAACTTCCTCAGGCTCCTCCTAAGGCCCCACCTTTGGAGCTAAAATCTCCTCTTCTTGTGGGATTTGAAGCTCCCTCTCAAGAGAGCATCTCATTGCTTTCTCCTCATCATACTTTACATCCATTTGCACAACTTTCATTCTGAGGGAATGTAGTTACACCCGGTAATTATATGGAGTTTCGGTGTAACCCGCAAAAACTCCCAACTCTACTATCGGCTCAAGTTTCTTTCTCGAATATTTGGAGACATGGAAGTAAACATAGGCTCTAATTTTTTTGAAATGGGACACATCCGACTTTCTCCCTAAGAATGACTCCTCTCGTGTAATCATACCAAGAATATGATGAGGAATCTGATTCTGCAAGTAGACTAATGTGTTACATGCCTCTTCCCACAAATGCAGTGATAGGACTTGGTCATGTAGCATAGCTCTCGCGGCTCCCAAAATGCACTGTTTCTTTGTCTCAACTACCCCATTCTGTTGTGGGTTGTGGGGTGTTGTCAATTCTCTTCGAATTCCTTCTTTGGTAAAAATTCCTTGAATTCATTCGAAACATACTCACCTCCATTGTCGCCCCTAAGAGCCTTCACCTTCTTTTCGGTCTCTTTGTCAACTTGAATTATACAAATTTTGAGAATGTATCATCCTTCTTCCACATTAAGAAGATCCAACACTTTCTTGAGAAATCATCAATAAAAATAACATAGTATTTATGTCTAACAGTGGACGCTGTCGAGAAGGGTCCACAAGCATCAGAGTGGACTCTCTCCAAGACTGCATTTGCTTTGTTGTCTCAATCATGGAAAGTAGATTTTACATATTGCCTGAAGGTACAACCCTTGCATACATCCTACTGCTCAAGTGATCCTTTAGGGAGGTAGTGGTTATTTGTTGCATAATTTTAAGGGCACCATGGTACAAATGACCAAGTCTTCTATGCCAGAGTTCACCAACATCTTGACTTTGCACTTTCTCTCCCTTACTGCGTAATGCAATGTGATCTTCCATATCAAGTTTGTACAAGTTCTTCAAATGAAACCCAATATTATTCACTTGGCCATTAGTTATATGTCTCAAAAAGGATTTCCCTTTACCGAAAATAACATCATAGCCACGATCTTCAAAACTGCTACAGAGATGAGGTCCTTCTTTAGGCCTAGTACAAACATGACATATTTGAGATGAAGAGGGGATCCTGACTCCCTCTTAAAGGTTATTGTGCAAATACTGGTAGCATTGTACCTTTCGTCATCCCCAAGCTCAATATGCATCTAGAGATCTTTCTCCTCCAAGTCACTGAAAAACCCTCTACACCCTATCATGTGGAATGAGGCACCTGAGTCCAAGTACCACACACTCCCCATCATAGTGTTAGCCATGCATGCAATCAGGGTGAACTCTAACTCGAAATATGAAGTCAATGCTTCACTTGCTCCTCCTCCTGAGTTCTTCTTGCTAGACTTTTTGCGTGGACACTTTGTAGCATAGTACCCAAATTCATGACAATTGAAGCATTTTATTTTGGACAAGACTTTCTTCTTTCCCCCTTAGATGGAATCTGGTTTAGTTTGAGATTTATTCCCTTTTCCCTTCTTACCCTTCCCAACCAATGCAAATTTTTCTTCATCCTCTCCCTTGGATGAACCTCCATCTTTGGTATTTTTCCTGATTTCTTTTTATACCAAATCAAACCAAAGCATTCCTAATTCGGTAATTTTTCCCTTCCATTCACAGAGTCTTGGTAGTCGTGCTAGGATTTTGGAAGCCCTAGAAGAGCTAGGATCACCAGGTCATATTCTACAACATTCACACCAACCTATCCAAGATCATCCCGAACTTGTGTAAATCTAGTGAGATACTGCGGAATAGTATCATTTTTTTGCATCTTAATATTTTGAAGTTTGTCTTTTAGTGCCAATTTTCTATGGTCACTGTTATTTTCGAATAACTCAGTCAGCGCCTTCGACATGTAAAATGGTGTCTTTTTTCCATGGATATTTGAGACAATGTGGTCTCTCACTCCCTCTCGGATTATTCTCCTCGCCTTAGCTATATCTTTCTTCCATTGAGCTAGATTTTGGGCATCAACTAATCCCGGTTTTTGAATTTCTGTCTTGACATGATCTAATAGTCTGATGACATCAAGCACTTCCTCCAATCGATCCTTCTAGGCAATGAAATTTGAGCTTCCTTCCAAGGCATACTCTAATCTTAGTCCATTGAAGGTCATTCTCCCAACTTTGAGGAAATTGTGCTACATTGAAGCTGCAAATTTGAACCTCCTAAGGAATAACTTCAAAATTCTTGTTCTAATGTGAAACTTGACTCTGATACCATGTATAAATTTGATAGAATTTCAATTGCTCAAGAAATCTAATCTAAAATCAAGAGACACAATTCTACTCTATTGATATGCATAATAAAATTCATAATTTAGAACAACATGCAATAAGAGCAACCACAAATACATAGTGATTGCTAGGGGAACCCAAATGGGGAAAACCCCTCAAGATTATTTACATTAATCAATGAATTGAGAAACTATTACAACTTCTAGCTCCACCTTTGAGCTCAACATGCAAAAGAATAATTGTTCTCCTGTTCAATGAACAAGCTCTAGTCAACACTTAGTTAAATATTTTATCACCAAGGCCCCTATTTCCTTTCACAAATATTAAGGAAAATTAACCCTTTCTCTTTAGGAATTTCCTCCAAAATGATTGCACACTTCTCAAGGATTGATCATTGATTGCATGCAACACCTGTACACTCAACACTAGTTTATAATTGATGTTACACTGCCTTGGATCTCCACCACAAATGAGCAATTTGAATTCCTTTCATGCATGAGCTATTTTTGATTGATTGATAAGTTAACTGGATGATCTCTGAGTTATATTGTTGTCCCACTACATAACTGACCTCCAACTCGTTCTATTAACTGTTAGAACTAGTTTAACTGAGCACAATTGGAAATACCTAAATTGGATTGCTATAAATTATCAATCACATATGCATAATTGAACTACAATCCCTCTAACTTGAATTTACTGATCTAACTGAGTGACAAGAGCTGTGTCACCTCAGTTAACTACCTCCAAGTTGTTTGCTGATGTGAAAATTTTGATTTTTCTCAATTTGACCAAGGCTAAGTTAGTTGAGCCTTTCTTGCTACACTTCTCAACATTTGTAGCACCTTTAAGAATTGAGAGCTAAGTCATATCATCACTGTAATAAGCTTCACTTGAACTGTTATGTGAAGGATAGTTAAGTTGACTCAGTCGGATATAAGGGTGTCACCACGCGCAGTTCCTCTGTCTCAAATGAAATCTTTCTCTTTTTCAAATTTCAGATAGCATTGTTGTCAAAAGCCCAGTCTATCCCAAGCAAAGCAGGATAGGGATCCTTCTCATCCATTCACTTTATTTGATAGGCACTTGAACTACGTAACGAACAAAGTTCATGTACTTCATCGATATGCTTTGGTACCAATGTAACAAACAAAGTACATATACTTTAGTGGTATGCTCTGATACTAATGTAACGAACAAGGTTTGTATACGCAGTGAAAATATTCAAAATACTTTGAAGACAAATAACCCCATTGTAGGACAAGCAATTGTATATTGAATATTATATAATAAAAAAATTGGTGTGAGATGATTACAATGAGGATGAGGGCCTGCGTATATACCCTAGGTAGGTACCTCTTCGCAATGTTTATGTCTTTAGGGACATACCTCTTCATTACTAACTATTTAGTTAATTACTCATTAATTATGATTATTAATGTTTACATTATTTTCTATTATTTTATTATAAATTATATTCATAATAAACTAGTACACGTATTCAAGTCATATTTAGGTCATTACTATTTGGTCTTTGAAGTAAACACCTTTACAACATTATATTGTCCGTTTTGCAAGTGATTCTAGGTCTGGATTTGTTTCAAAAAACTTTTGTAATGCTTGCAGAAACAATCCCACAAAGGTTCACCTTCAGAAACCAAAGAGTAGCCTTTAAGGAGAGTTGGAATCTTCAGAAGAGAAAATTCCCACAGAGATTAGTGCTTAGTAGATTTGCTGAGATTTCCAAGTTAGAACATCTTAGATGATTGACCGTATTAATCAATAGTCTTCTTCCTACAATCACAGGGAAACTATATTTGTAGTTCTAGGATCAACAGGGTTATTGTTCCGGAGTGTAACACAATTTTAATGTTGTATTTCCTTGCAGAACCAAATGTAACACCTTTTCACCTAGAAAGCAAGCATAAATCCAACCAAAACATATATGAGTTGCATAGGATAGTTAGGCCTCTTGCTGGTCTGAAATGAATAGAAGATTGAGATAGAATATTTCCCTAATAGGGGTTGAGCCAAAAGTGACTACTTTCTTGTATGAAACAAAGAATTCTTGATCCAAAGCAAAAACCCTTACCCTATTATTTGATATTCAATGTCACCATAAGGGCCGAAAAATTCAGAAATCAGTTACACAAAGATAATCATTGAGTTACATAATTTAGAGGAGAGATTGAGTGTCATTTTATAGACTTTGGAGGGGTTGTCAAGAAGCCAACCAAATTAATTTTGCTACACAAATTTTAACCAAATAATTATTAACCATGAGCAAGCGGAATTTTAATTTTCCCTTGAATAATGGACCATTGGACCCTGGGTAATTAGTAATCGTAGTTTTTACTTCTTCCATAATTTGACCAATAGAATTCTGCATAATTTGACCTTTTTTTACTATGGAAAAATTATATTAAGCTTCTTCATTCAATTTCCCTTTGACCACTAACCATGGCTTCTTCATTGAATTTTCCTTTGACCTTTTACCATGGAGAAATTGTATTAGATTTATTTAGTTAATGTGCCCTAGGATAATCTCTAATGCCATGCCTCATCATTATGGTGTTGGGGTTTTAGTCCATAAATTGTAACTTCAACTTCAAACACGCATAAATCTCAAACCGTGAAGGCTCTCATGGCATGCCACATATCTTCGGAATCAACTTGACGAGTAGAAACTAGTGGCGAGGATCTCCAAGGAAAAATCGTTGATCTGCTACTTCAAAATCCTCCAACAAGTGTGGGGTATATCCATCATTCATGGAATTCAAACCCTAGAGCTAGGGTTTCCATCCATCCTACAATTAGAGCTTCCAACTAATGCAATCCAGACAAATATTAAGAGCATTCATTAATGGATGTTGGCATCAATGGAAACACCCATTCAACAATATATTTATATTTTCTATGAAAAATATACATGTTTCAATTTTTAATGGGTTTTTAAATAACATGGTTTGAAGTTCTATAAGGATTTACTTATTATGAGCTCAACATGTCATATGTAGCAATTGAAACTAGGTGGGGAGGATGACAAAATTTCTCTCAACCACTATAGTTACATTTAATTGACAAATGTGTTATCATTTTGTGTGTGTGTGTTTGTGAATTGGGTTTATCTCATGTGGTTGATGAGCTCATATTGAGCATATTGTTGTAATGGCTTCTAAACTTGTTGAATGGTCTTGCTGCCTAAAGAATGTCTTAGTTTGGTGTGCAGGCTGGAGGGAAGCGTGATTTTTTTCATGGAATATATAAAGAAAATACATATCCTTGAGAAATCTATTAGGAACTTCTCTTCATTTTGAAAATGGTAATTAGAGTATCCCATATTTTGCAAAAGATCGAGGCTTGTCAATATAGGGCTAAAGTTCATTATGACAATAAAATCATTAAAATCTCAAAAATCTCACTTACAAGAATTAAGCCTAAGCAAGGAGGATAGCAATCATTCCTCCCAACCACTCAAGCTAGATCGAAACAACTTGTATTTATCTCTATCTATCTATATAAAAGAGGGTAAGAGGGATTTTTATTCTTCATTTTTTAATTACTACTCTTATTATTTTGATCTAAAATGTGTGTTTTTAGGTTTTATTTAATAAAATCATTGTTTTTCCAAAAAAATATTTATTTTCCCCATTATTTTTAGTTTTAATTTTCTTTTTATAATTTTGTTTACAATAATAACAATCTTTCATGCCATGATTTAAAGAGTTTCACAATTTTAAGCCAAAAAAAGTGTTGTTGATGGGACATCTTTTCAATTTGGGTGTAGATTTGAGGATTTTAGCTACAATGGTATAAGTTGTTGAAGGCCATGGTTTCAAAAAAGATTGAATTTTAATTTAAGAAAAGGGGGAAGCAATTGGTAGTACCATTTTTCAGTGTAAGAGTTGACTTTCATATTTTGGTTGTAATAGTACTAGTAATTAAGACCATGTATCAAACAAGCTGTAATTATAACCCTTGAAAGAAGGTCATACAAATAATGTCATTTTCTTATTCAGGAGTTGATGTTAAGGTTTTGGTTGGAAACTTTATGAGGTTGGTAAGGCCATGGTTGTAAAATTTATTAATTTTCACCCCATGGAAAGGGTGCTATTGGTAGTGCCACTTTTGAAATAGGAATTAATTTTAATATTTTTGTTAGCAATATTATTAGGGTTTTACACTTTGGTTGAAAAGGATTTTATTTTTAAACCTTGAAAAAAGGGTGCCATTGATAGTATCATTTTTCTATTTGAGGACTGAGTTTGGTATTTTTAATCCAAAAATTTAGATTTTTAGGGTCATAATTCTTGTCAAGTTGATGACTATGTTTATATCAAATGTATATGAAAACAACATTTCCTAATGGTCTTATTAAGGAGGAGGTGTACGCAAAGTAGCAAAGAGGCTTTAAAATATGTGGACGAGAGACCAATGTTTGTAGGTTGAAGAAGGATTTTTATAGGTTGAAGTAGGCACTATATGCATGGTACTTAAAGTTTGATGAGAATTATATAGGTTTGGGTTTCACTAAAATAGATGCAAATTCCAATATTTATTGTTTGGTTGATGATTATAATGTGATTGTTTTAGTTATGTATGTAGATGATATTAGACTTATAAGATGCTCATAAAAAGTACTCATAGCATGGTGCAAGAAAGAGTTAGCAAGAGAATCGCATTGACTTGATGCACTACTTTTTGGTTCAAGAGGTGCAGATGGTCTGGGTGAGGTCTTGCCCAGAGAGGGTAAGTATGCAATTGAGATTCTAAAGAGATTTTATATGACGCACTATATGTTTGTGGATAATTCTATGGTTGAAAATCCCTTCAGATTCAAATTTGATTGATTCATTTGTTTATAGACAATGGATGCGTACCCTGATATATTTGGTAAATAATAGAGTACCTAAAATTTGTTTTGCGATCGACACCCTGAGCGAATAAATGGTGGAGCCTAGGTAGATTCATTGCACTTCTACAAATAGTGTGCTATAATACTTAAAGGGCAAACAATATTTTGGTTCAAAGTATGTTGATGTTGCATGGGTATATATATTTTGATTACACAAGTTGTGCTAGTGACTAGGAGGATCACTTTAAGTTGTTATTTTAGTTTGGGCTAAAGTATAGTTTCCTAGGTCAATAAGAAGTAGGCTTTAATGGAACTTAGTTTAGAAAAGGATGAGTGTATGGAAACCACCTATACTAATAGAAAAACCATTTGGATTAACAAGATATCAGTATAGTTGACATATCGAACTTTGGACACTGCTATAATTTACAATGACTATCAAATTTGTATCAAATTACGAGAATATAATGTTTCATATTTGTGTTGATGGTGTTGTAAATACGTCAACCAAGGGAGTCTCCCCGACATGAATTCCAAAGTAGACCTCACGCCATTTAGAATAGGATCCCCATCCGGAGTATCGGGCTAGTTGCCTTATATTCTTATAGATTTTCCTTGGGTTTAGCTGTCAACAAGGGAGAGAAGCATGTATGTGCCTTTGTGAAAAGCAAGTAAGTATGTCTGGTGAATGTTCAGTTGCAGGTGTACCAAGGTTATTCTACTGCAAAGGGAGTAAAGGTGATCATCTAAGAGAGAGGTATTAGTACCACCCTAGTAGAGGTGCACACAAGCGAAAAGAGAATTTCCTAACATCAAGCAGAATAGTCCACTAAAATAACCAAAATATTTCAGCTACTTTAATATAGGTGAAAGAAAACATGAATCATAATCATTCACAGACCAATCTTACAAATATTCACAATCCATTCATGAAAATGTGATGGCCATTAGGCTTCAAGTATTAAGTAAAAGTCCCAAGATACATGAATACAATGAACATCACTAGCTTCAATAGTGGAGCGTTGGAGCCAAGACTTGCTCCCCAAAAGTACTAGCTCTGTCTCTTTGATGCCTTATGGGAGAATCCAAGGTGAAAAGAACTTTTCTTGTCCAACCAGGGTGTATACATAATAAGGGGAGTGATCCTTCACCTCCCTTGTGACTCTTGTACTACCCTCATGACTGTTCGACTTCTCTATTACCTTTTGACTTCCTAGATGGATTTTCACATTACATGAATGACTCTTGGACTTCCACTTTACATTATATTTCTCCATTATATAATTTACATAATCCACAAAATGATGTGGCACATGATGAATCATGACACAACATGACATGACACTACTGACATGAACTACATGATGACGTGGCAGTGTCAAGTCACTCTTTGATGCTAGTTTCTTTATGTCTTCTCGACAAAAATAACATGGTCTTTTCTTTCTCCTTCTCATGATTTGAAGATAAGGATTCTTCAATGTGGTCTTGATCTTTTGTCTTCTATTGTAACCTTGTGTTCCTTCGTCTTTTCGCCTGATGATCATCCGGTTTCTTTAGCCCCGTAGGTGTCTATTAACATGGTCTCCTTCTCCATCCCCTTCATCATTATCTTTTCATAGCATGAAAGAATACATGTGATTGCAATACACTCATGAAAAGACTAAATCAGTCCAATAAATCATTAATCTAACGTGCTTCATGAAATCACTTGTTGGGGCTGGAACTGGTGACTGGTCGGATGACTAACTCAGGGATTGCGTAGTTCCAGAGGTCAAAGTCTGGGACTGAGGCTTGAGACTACACAATGCACAGTTATGGAGGCATAGGCAGAGGGACTGCACGGTTGAGGGACTCAATATCTCAAGCTTGATGCTTGAGTTTTAAAGTTCCCCTATGCACAGCTCAAGAGGGACAGAGGAAAAGTGGTTGTGTTGTTACGCAGTTCAAGAGCTCAAGGCCAACACTTGATGCTTCACACTGCATAGTGTGCATGTAACGCTAACTAGAGGCAAGGATTCCATAGTTCTAGAGCTCAAGCGTTGGGACTAAGCACTGATATTACGTAGTGCACAGCTCTAGAAGGAAGAAACTATGCATTGCGTAGTTCCAAGAGACAAGGCTACTGTTTGAGGGCGGATACTGCGCAATGCATAGTTCAGGCTAGCTAAAGAAGGTTGAGTGGTCTGGTTGGAGATTTTTTCCAGTTTGACTAAGTGTCGGATTAATGAGAGGAAAATAATAAAAAGCATGAATCTAAACATGAAAACACACTTATATCACTTGACGACACAACATGGAACACTTAGAACACATGAATAACATCCTTTCCTTAATGCAACAACTTTGTGATGACCGACACCAAGTGCGACACCAAAGATACACTTTGCAAAGATTGTGAAGACACTTGTGAAATGGTTCTTGAAACTTTGGAAATGAGTGTGATACATGTTTACATGGTAACACCAATTCATTTACACAAATGTTACCCCTTGAAACCACCAAAACTAGGATTCGTGCATTGTGCGACACTCCACATGCTAAAAGTCGACATTTACTATATGAAGAGAAAAGTGTGAATGGCACTTGGGAATCTGGGATACGCAAATGAAAGTGAAAGTGACACATACAAGAGTGACGATAACATGAAAATGACACTAATTAAAGTGAAAGCAAGAGAAAGTGATAGTTGAAAGCATCAAACTGACACTCATGAAAGCGAAGGTGCGCAAAAGAGACTATTTGAAAAAATCACCAAAATAGAAGTACAAATGCAACAAAAAGTGGAAGACTGTCAATGAAAGTGTGCAATGAATATCAACATAGGTTGATTACTACATAGGCACTGTCTTGATGGACTATGTTATGCTTGCATAAAATAATGTGCTCTTGAACTTGTTGCAGACTGAGTTGGTGTGAGCAGGTGACTTCGACACTTACAATTCAAAAGGGAGATCAAGAACTTAACAAAAAATATATTGACCAATAAGTGACTATGAAACGATTGGTCCTAAGATCCACAGTAGGCTCCAAAATTCAAGTGTAAGCAAAGTTTTGAAGGGTGTTTGTCACAACAACAACACTTGGCGACACACTGGTAGAACTCCAACTTCTCTGCCTTGGTCGATTTGTTTCTGCAAGGTCTAGTTCTTTAGGGAGTATTGATTCATCATTCAAATTACAATGGATTCCCCACTTACCCCGTGCATAAACATAGTCCCCTTAATTCCTTTACTATGTTAAACACAAACATAAGGTTGTCGATCACACAATATTTCAAATCAGGAAAGGGTAATGAAAGTCACCAGCTTTTAGCCCATGGGGCTTTGGATTGACGATGAATGGGTGCATTGTTAAGGCACTCCTTTTGATAGGTCACTGGTTCAAATCCCCCGTGGGTTCTTACTTACCAAAAAAAAAATAAAGTCACGAGCTTTAGATTTTCAGAGTGTAGTTTTCATCTCTGGTGTTGCTCTGATGCCAATAGGCCTGGAAAGTACCCCGACGGAGTCACTTCAGGGACAAAAACATTCCTCCGCTACTATCAGGCTTGGACAATACCCAAACGGAGTTTCTTACTTCACCTCTCTATGCAGGAAGAATTTCTCTTCTTTCGCATTTATTTATTTATTTTATATAGGACTGTGCATCGAAATTGATTTATTTCATGGGAAAAAGAGGAATCCTGACTTATGATAGTAGAAGAGGTTGTCCCTTCAAAGAATCATATATAATACCTCTGATATTGGTTTTCTCATTTATATTTTCCCCTTGTCCTTCTCTACTTGATTGTATCAATCTGAAAACACTAAAACATAAAGACCCGAGTGTATCCATGAGGTTTATAGAATAGACATGGAGATCATGGTCCAACACAAGGATTTGCTTACGCAACGATTGTATTTTTCATCGAAACATCATCGACCAAAAGGTGTAACCAAGACAAGGAAGAAGGACAGAGAGTTAGCCAAATGTTGCAATGTCACAAAGTCCTTTTCTATTTTTTGACATTGTCTTTCGATCCCAAATAGGAAACCCTTCATGAAAAGTCTCATTAAAAAAACACAAAGTACAAAACACAACAAGGAAACAAAAGTAGGAGGATAAAACAAAAGGAGGCTAATTGAAAAGATGATGCGAAATCAAAATGATAAAACACAAGAAAAACTACAAAAAATGAATGCAGGATGAATGTTTAGGTAAACTAATATGCAACTAGATCTACTCCTAACTTAACTAGCTAGAAGTTTGGGGTCACGTATAATGAAATTTCCAATGTAGCCACCGTAGTTTTTCTCGACCTGCAATCACAAAGATATGATCGATTAAACTGAGATAAAACAATGTGCAATAGAAAATATAAGAGCTTGAATATTTTGCACAACAAATTGAAGGTCTTGCCTATCAACAAAAAGATATGTCATAACCACTACTTCTAACCATTTCACACTCTTACCTTTTTTCTAAAAATTGTAAGAAGACAAACCTCAGGGGCTTCTTGCAAATGTATATTCATTTGCATTGTACTCCTTAGCAAGCATGAGAAAATTTCCAAAACTTGTTATTTATGACGGAGCTTTCCAGGTAAGATTTCTCCAACCATTCAACGATTGGATCATGAAACTCGAAACAATCTCCTTGAGAATCCTAAAATATTTGAAAAGATGAATTTGCAATTAAAAATTGCATGATCATGATGAGAATATTGTAAGGGAAAATGAATATGATCATATTCAAAAGGCTTGTCAAGATAGTGATGCTTGACATAACCATTAGCAAAGGCTGAAGTAACTCAGCCGCTTGACAAGTATCTGAATGGTGAGATAAACCATAATATTAATTGATGTGAAACAATTGTCATAAAATATATTGGTGGAAAAATGATAAAAACAATGACAATTAATATTATGATCATATGGATCGTTTGTGGCAAGATATTCTCGGTTAGAAGATAACAAAGATAGACTAGTTTGAACATCTCTAGGAATTCCTTGAATAGATGTATCGTCTTCCTCACATGATAAATGTAACAAATGATTTCCATGTGACTAGTCGCATGCTGTCGAAAGAAGTGAAAATAATGCAAGTACAACAAAAACATGAGACCAGTCAAGATACAGTGAATGAAGAAGAGTTTGATTCGCACAATAACTCATGCATTCATTAGCACTCAAGAGGATTTTAGGTGCGATGAAGAACAAGATTCACAATATAACATTCACAAGAAAAATCAAGAGCTGACTATTCTGAAATGAATCTGATAGGCATGATTGCTTCAACCAAAGATGATTTTCAAAATGATTAACTTCATAGTTCCATGATTATATGAGAGATACACATTCCAAACCTGAGTTTGATAAAAGATATTTTCATGAAGATGATTCAAATGAGGAAGGTTCCTGAATCCAATCAGAAATAAAGTCTTGAAATCTTGAAAGACTACATCTGAAATACCAAACATCTTTCAAGAAGAATTTTAAATTGAGTGAAACCATGCAAAGAGAAGGATTTCGCTAGAGAAGACATATATGAATTAGTTCAAGGACCTTACCAAAGTCGTGATGTCCTGTCATAACCATCAATGGAAGTTGAAGTTCATCGACTCCTAACAAGTCCTAGAACTTTCAAGGATTGTAAAATCACATTTTGAAGATTGAACCAGATCGTGCATGGTGTGAGGATAGCTACTACCATTGATTTCAATAAGATTACTAGTAATCAGATGGCATCCATATCTGTCACTAATTTGATCGAATTTTACAATAATAACTAGATTACTCAAGTCGAAAGATTCTCCTGATCGCAAATCCGAAGATGAATGAATCAGGGAAATTTCATGAGCAAGTTGATTTGAAAAATTGTCTTCATGCAAAACAAGAGATGATGAGGGATGGAAATAATACTCAATGATTTTATTGTTTTCATTTTCATCATGGATAATCTCACCACCTTGTGTCAATTGAAAAGTTAACTCTTCATATGGAAAACTTGAAGAGTATCTTCATCGCAAGTTGATGCATTACAAACAAGAGAGCGCAAGGGATAGTGAGATGAAGAGGAAGTTTCGATAAGAACATTTTCTTCGTTGGATTAGATTCTAGATCTAATTCTGTCAAATCAACATCTTCTAGAGGAACCGAAAGATCAGTTGGTGCACTTGGGCATACATCATCCCATATAATAATAGAGTAAGAATCATCAGGATGATGGTTGTCCAAGACTTCAAATTGATCAGGCAAGTCGATTTTATTCGATTCATCATCGAGATTATTAGATTCATTATCAACCAAGAGTGAAGCAACACCATCTTCACACAAAGGACTCTGGAAAAGGGAAGAAAGATCAAAAGAATCCTCACCTTCTTGCTCCTCTGACTGCAAAATGTTACTACATTGCACCTGTTCACTGCTTAAATTTGTAAGAAATTGATTAAGCAAATTGAGGGGCAAGGGTCTTAAGAAAGATATGGTAGAGGATCACAGGCATCCAAATTAGATTCAAGATTTAAATTATGTGCAGTAATATCATCTTGCAAAATGGAGAAATTAGTCTTCACCATAGGCTTCATGAACCATTCCGAGATTTCCTCCATGGGATCTGAATCATTAGAAACAAAGGGGGAATGAGAAACTGGATCAGGAATTTGATTAGCATATTTCCAAACTTTATTATCATCACAAGGAGGTACCCTCATCGGAACTAGAAAAGGGGGAGGAAAAGGAACAAAAAGAGTAGTGGGTTCCTCCTCTGAAATTTGAGGTATCTCATGATTTACAAGAGTTGGGGAAGTAAAAATATTAGTGGGTTCAGATTCGTCATGTAAAGAGACATGAACCAAACACTTCTCTTAACATGACCTTCAAACGTGAGGGTGAGGAATCTAGCCATGACATCCTAGCAATGTATTCCATTAGAAAGGAACTTGGAATAGATGTTCACAAAGAGCTAATTCAACCTTGCCATCAAACTTAAATTGGGACAAGTTATGGAAAACTTCCGCAGGGATGGTAAGATTAAGCTCTTTAGAAAAACATCCTAGGATTATTATTTGGGGGAGAGTCATTTTGGATAAGGGATTCGAAGCAAACTCACCAGGAACAACCTATCATCTGTCCCTCCTTTTAGCGCCATTTGTTGATAGTGCTGGAAATCCGTCAACCAAAGGGGTCTCCCCGATGTGAATTCCCAATTAGACCTCACATCATTTGGAATAGGAGCCCCATCTGGAGTATTAGCTTGGTTTCCATATATTCATATATATTTTCATTGGTTTTAGATATCAGCAAGAGAGAGAAGCGTGTATGTGCCTTTGCGAAAAGCAAGTAAGTGTGTGTGGTGAATTTTCAGTTACAAGTGTATCAGGGTTCTTCTACTGCAGAGGGGGAAGAGGTGAGGCTCTAATAGAGAGGTAATAGTACCACCCTAGTAGAGGCATATACAAGTGAAAATAGAATCGCCTAACATCAAGAAGAATAGTCTACATAGATGTGACGATTTTTACAACCATTACAACACATTTTCAATTAAATAAGCACTAAAATAAACAAAATAGTTCAACTACTTTAGTACAGGTGAAAGAAAACATATATCATAAACATTCACAGAACAATATTACAAATATTCACAATCCATGCACGAAAATAGGGTGGTCATCAGACTTCAAGTATTAATTAAAAGTCCCAAGATACATTAACATAGTCACTGGCTCCAGTAGTGGAGCGTTGGAGCCATGAATTGCTCCCCAAAAGTATTGACTCTGTCTCTCTGATGCCTTATGGGAGAAGCCAAGGTGAAAATTCCTTTTCTTGTACAATGAGGGTGTATATATAACAAGTGGAGTGATCCTTCACCTCCCTTGTGACTCTTGGACTACCCTCATGATTGTTTGACTTCTCTATGACCTTTTGACTTCCTACATGACTTTTCACATTACATGAATGACTCTTGGACTTCCACTTTACATTATATTTATCCATTATAGAATTTACATAATCCACAAAATTATGTGGCACATGATGACTCATGACACAACATGACATGACACTGATGACATGGACTACATGATGATGTGGCAGTGTCAAGTCACTCTTTGCTGCTAGTTTCTTTATGTCTTCTCGACAGATAGAACATGGTCTTTTCTTTCTCCTCCTCGTGACTTGAAGATAAGGAGTCTTCAATGTTGTCTTGATCTTCTACCCTTTTTTGTAATCTTGCGTTCCTTTGTCTTCTCGCTGGATGATCATCCAATTTATTTAGCTCTATAGGTGTCTCTTAGCATGGTCTCATTCTCCATCTCCTTCATCATCATCCTGTCATAGCATGAAAGAATACCTACGACTACAATCCACTCATGACAAGACGACATTAGTTCGATAAACCCCTAATCTAACATGATTTATGAAATCACTTGTTGGGGATAGAACTAGTGACTCATTGAATCACTAACTCGAGGATTGCACAGTTTCGGAGGTCAAGGTCCAGGACTGAGGCTTGAGATTACACAATGCGTAGTTCTAGAGGCCTAGGCAGAGGGATTTTGCAATTGAGGGACACAAGTGCTCAAGCTTGAGACTTAAAGTTGCCCAATGCGCAGTTTAAGAGGGACATAGGCCAAGTGATTGCACAATTGCTCAATTCAAGAGCTCAAGGTCAAGGCTTGATGCTTGAGAATGTGCAATGCATAGAGAAGGTTGGATGGAGGCAAGGATTGAGTAGTTTTGTAGCTTAAGAGTTGGGACTAAGAACTGAGATTGCGTAGTGCACAATTATGGAAGGAAAAAATTGTGCATTGCGCAGTGCCAAGAGACAAGGTTGGTGCTTGAGGGCTAAGACTGCACAATGTGCAATTCATGCTGGCTAAAAGAGGCTGAGTGGTTCGGCTGAAGAGTTTTCCCAATTTGACTAAGTGACGGATCAGTGAGAGGAATATAAGCAAAATCATGACTTTGAACATGACCACACACTTAGATCACTTAACAACACAACATGGAACACTTAGAACACACGAACAAGATCCTTTCCTTAATGCAACAACTTTGCAACGACTGTGAGAACACTTGTGCAACATTGCTTGAAACTTTGGAAATGAGTGTGATACATGTTTACATGGTAATACCAACTCATTTACACAAAGGTTACCCCTTGAAACCACCAAAACTAGCTTCCGTGCATTGTGCGACACTCCATATGCTAAGTGACGACATTTACTATATGAAGAGAAAAGTACGAATGACACATACAATACGCGAACGAAAGTGAAAGAAACACATGTCAGATCAAAGATAACATGAAAATGACACTAATTAAAGTGAAAGAAAGCAAAAGCGATAGTTGAAAGCATGAAAAAGGCACTCGTGAAAGTGAAGGTGCGCAAAAGCGACAATTTGAAAAATTCACCAAAACATAAGTACAAATGCATCCAAAAGTGGAATATTTTCAATGAAAGTGCACACTAACTGTCGACATAGGTTGATTATTACACATGAATTGTCTTAATGGATCGTGTTATGCTTGTTAAATCTTGCATAAAAGAGTGCACTCATGAACTTGTTACAGATTGGTCATGTGTGAGCAGGTGACTTTGACACTTACAATTCAAAAGGGAGCTCAAGAACTTAACAAAACATCAACCGAATAAGAAGTGACTATGGAATGATTGATTGTAAGATCCACAGTAGGCTCCAAAATTCAAGTGAAAGAAAAATTTTGGAGGGTGTTTATCGTAGTGACAACAAATTGGAACAAGCATATTGAAATTTTGTACCACTTCATCAACTATAGGGTTTAAAAGGGGGAAATGATTATTTTGTACATTCCTACATATCTATAGGTTACTAATATCTTGACTAATCCCTTGGAAAAGGTGAAATCAAGATGTTCAGGGAGAGGCTTGGTGTGGTGGAGAACATTGTCCTTGCTAAGTGGGAGTGTTAATGTATCTCAAACGATGTTTTATTGATAATACTTTCTTCCTTCAATGGTTTTTACTATAGAATTTCATATAACAACAAAAAATCCTTCTTTAATAGTTTGTACAAGTATTGAGTGTTCCCTAATAGTTATGGAGCAAGGAGATAGGGGTTGGAGAAAAGATATATGTGTTTTCTTTATTTAGTTTTGCATGCTCAAAGTGTTGTAGCTGCTGCAACACCCTCCAAAATTTTGGCTTACACTCAATTTCAGAGCCTTCCTTAGTCTTGTACATTGTTGTCACAAACATTAGAGCTTATTTCATGAGATTTCTTGTACTATTTTGTTCCCTTTTGCATGTTAGGTAAATTGTTGTGTTATGGCTTGTTTGGTTGTCGTGCAATGTGTATAAGGCTATTATGATGGTTTCAAAATTTTCCATTGTTTATATGAGTTTTTCTAACTATGTAAACATCTATCGCACTCATTCATAAAGTTTTGAGCACTGTCGCACAAGTGTCGTCACGGTCGTCCCAAAGTCTATCTTAAGTGTCGCACTTTTCGTACTTGGTCATAAAGTTATCGCACTGAGGAAAATAATTTGTTTATGTGTTTGGATGATCTATGTTGTCATGTCATAAAAGCATTCTAAGTGAGTGATCACAATCAAAGTTCATCACAGTTCATCACTAATTTCACCGATCCCACACTTAGCCATTTTCGGGGAAAACTTCCTGACCGAGAAACCTAGCCTCATCGAACCTCTCTTGAGATGTGCACTACGCAGTCTCAACCCTCTAGTTGTGACCTTGTTTCTTGACACTACGCAATGTGCAGTGCCTGCCTCCGAGGACTGTCGCACTGTGCAGTTTCTGTGCCCAAGCCCCAACCTTGACCTCCAGAATTGTGCAGTCATGTCCCCAGACTGGCTTAAAATGAACATTTCACATCCTCATGCCTCAATCTCATCCCCTGAGTCCTTGAACTACACAACTGAGTAGTATCCCAACCTTTGTTGACTCCCATAATTTCGCAGTTGGCTCTCCCAGTGTCCATTCCCTCAGCCTGTCCCCACTAGCTCTAGAAACTACATAGTCTTGTCCCTTAGGCCTGCCTAGGCCACGTAGTCTCAAAGCTCAATATTTTCCCCTGGATGCTGGAACCGCGCATTTCGCAGTTACGGAGCCCCTCTTCCCAGCCTATCACTTTTTTTGGGCTCAGTTGGTGGATCATAATGCCTCATCTTAGAATTTTTCGGATTGATGTTGTCTCGTCATGATAAATTGCAGGAACAGGTACCCTATCATGTCATGGAAAGATGATGGAGAAGGAGAAGAAGGAGGGAATCATGCTTAGAGACTCTCTTGTAGATGAAATTACAAGTTGATCGATCAAGAGAAAGCGAAGGGACACTAGTTTGCAGTCGTTATCCAAGATTGGAGATCATTGAAGATTCCACATCACCAAGCCATGCAGAGGAGAAGAGAAATCATATTCAAGATGACATCCAACACTTAGCATCAACAGTGACTTGACATTGCCACATCATCAAGAAGTTCCATGTCATGTCATGTCATGAGTGGTCATATGCCACATCACTATTCTGGATCATGTATATTGTATTGAAAATGTATTGTAAAGTGGAAGCCCAAAGGACACATGAAATGAAAAGAGTCATGTAACTTGAAAATTCATAGGAAGTAAAACGGTCATGAGGGTAGTCAAAGATTCACTTATGGCTATATATACTCCCTCATTTGATGAGCAAAGGACTTTTCACCTTGGCTCCTCCCGCAAGGCATTAGAGAGACATATCAGTTCTTTTGAGGAGCAAGGAGTGGCTCCAACGCTCCACTATTGGAGCTAGTGATGTTCATTATATACATGTGTCTTAGAATTTTTTCTTAATAACAAAAGCCCGATGGGCCAACACGTTCTTCATGCATGGATTATGGATATTTGTAAGACTATTCTATGAATGTTTGTAATTCATGTTTTCTTTCATCTGTGCTAAAGTAGTTGAACTATTTCGGTTATTTTGGTACTTATCATATTGAGAATGTGTTGTAATTTATATTATAGTTGTTGCATCCTTGTGGACTATTTTGTTGGATATTTGACATACCTTCCTCATCATATTGGTTTCAATGACAGTCACATCTCTGTGGACTATTTTGCTTGATGTTGTACGAACCTTTCTTCTTTATGTGTGTCTCCACTAGGGTGGTACTACTACCACTCTCTTAGAGGCTCACTTTTCCTCCCATCCGCCGTGAAATAAATTTGACACACATACAATCAAATACTCACCAGGAACACCCCCCTTGCTTTTCGAAGGTGCATGTGCACAAGACAATTAGATCCAAGGCATATATTTAAGATACATGGAAACCAGGTTGATATTTTAGATGGGGCTCCTACTCCAAATAGTGTGAGGTCTAATTAGGACTTCACAATGGGGAGACCCCTTGGTTGACAGATCTCCAGCACCGTCAACACAAAAATAGAGGGTGCCATTATTCCATAAGTTTGTAATGAAGCTCTTGCATGAGGATTCCCAAGGAGGGAACACCTTATGTTTGGCATGATTATCCATGCAAGTTAAGTGCACTAGGTTTAATTATTCACACTACAATTCAAGGTGTTGTTGTGCATACATCTAGATTTATTGTAACTCTCTTCTTACTAGTTTATACAGGGGGTGTAGGGTGCACCATTTTTTGGTTCAAAAGTTTGAGTTTTGAGCTATAGATTTAGCCTTTTATTTTAAATTTAATAGAAAATTGATGTTATTGTTTTGAGTGCCTAGATTTATATGCTAGTTGTTTTATTTATACGTATTGTGTGTTGGTAAGTTAAAGAATTCTTGGAAAGAATATTGATTGGGTTTTTCATATTCTATGCATCTTTAGTTTTTGGTTAGGTTTTATGATACAAAATTTGGTCACCATGATTTTATTTTTGAGACTGATAATTCTAATCTCCACATCCATGGGTTCCACCCTCAAATGAGATCATTTGTCTTCAAGTTATCTTTAAATTATGTCCATATCATCATACTTGGTTTAATTGAGTTCCACATTATAATAAGTCACTTAAGTGGCCCCTCCAAGCCATCGTATGTTATAATTACACCCATATGGTTGTTATAAGGCTTCCATGCGTAGGTCAACCTTCAAAACGAGTGAAAATTTGACTCATAAAATGACCAATTAAGATAAAATTTTAATTTCCATGTGGCATGTCGAGAAAAGGTTCATATTTGCACAAGTATCCCCAAAGGTGCTTTAGGAAGTGTGATTAATTCCTCAATAAGTGTGACTTTCCTTGAAAATGTGAAATTCCCAAAACTTAAAATGGAGTTTCTTTCCCAAGTACTCCCATGTCATGCTATCAAAACCATCCTACTCATAAAAATGCATGTGAATACCCCTCCTAAGGAGACGGTTAACATGTTACCCCATACTGTAGTTACAAACCCATATGATTTCCTAGCTCGACCTGAGCTATAATGAATAATATAATATAATGTTAATAGGTTGTTCATTAAATCATATCCTAGTAATACAATAATTAGGGAGATTAGCCATAATTTCAACTAACCATAAGTAAATATTATAATAATTTTGACACTCCCCTCAGTTTGGGCATGGAGGAATGGAGAAATGTGATAATGTGCACAAGAAGGAGTGGACATAACCAAACTCAATAGAGAGATAGTGATAACTATAATAAAACATAATGGGTTTATGATGATCTAACCCAATATAATGTGGTAGTGTTAATGAATACCTATCTCAACACAAGGTTGGTCTTAGGCTCAACGCCCCCCTTAAAGATGGATATGAGGCCATATAATAGAAAGCATTATACTACACCTTCCACCCCTAACGCTAAATCATGCAAACTGTTTGAAAAATAGGATCTTGTTAAAATACCATATTATCAATACCAACATGGTCCCATGACCTAGCAAAAGGGTTTTGTTCTAAAGCTTAAAGGAGGCATTGATACATGTTGGTCAATTGAATGTGCACCAAGGAATACAATCTATTGATGCCATTGATACTATAATTGATGGTACATCCAAGAGAAACCAATATCGTAATGGGGAAAGACAAGAATCATGTGAAAATCTAAATGATCTTCCATATAGTATGTAGATTAAGGACAAATAAGATAATGTGGAATACAAAGATACACGCCGTAATGTTAATCACATTTAATTTGAGAATAATCTATAAAGTCATTAATAAAATAGAGGGAAACATATGGGCATGTGAATGGAAACTACATCAAAGGATTTGGGAGGGGTCTCCCTTTGGAACAAGTAACCATGATGTTGTTAGAGTAATTATGAATCACCACTAGAAGCTAAGGAGTAAACCTCACATCTCTAACCATTACATGTAATAGGAAGGTACTGAGCCTTGGATATCTTCAAAAAAGGTGGATTTAATACCAAGAATATCATCCTATGAATCCTCAATATAAAAATTATATCACCATAAATTTGTTAAAGAAATAATCCATTTATTTTAGTGAAATGAACTCATTGTGAAGACCTCAAAAAAACCCTTTGAAGCGAAAAAAGGGTTAGAATTCCTATAAAATAAGTTGATTAGTGAACCCCAGTTTTACAACCTTAGGGAAAATGTCACTAGTCAATAGTCTCATAGATCAATCGAATAAGCTACAAAAATTTGCCACTAAACAATCCTATGAATCAAACATGAGAAGTGGGTACCCCCAAAGGTCCTTAAAAATACATTCTACACTTTTGGTTCTACAACGAATATCACCAATAAAATCCTAAAATACACCTTGGAAAATAGGAGAAAATTGCATAATACCAACATTGTTTCCAAAGGTACAACAAAAAAGTTTGGTGGAAAGAAAAATAAAGATAAGTTGTGTTTCCTTTAAAGAGTGTTGATTCATAAAATGAATCCCTCAAATTTGTTGAAAGAAAACAAACAAAAACAAAAAAGAGGGTGAAGGGTGAAGGGGGTAAACAAATCACTAAAAAAATATGTCCTAAAATGGGGCTTAAAAAACCATAGCTTTAGATCTAAAGTAACCCTAAAAACCACATTATTTGGTTGAACAAAGGAGAAACAAAGAAGATGATACTCTATAAAGGCTTAAAAAATGCCAAAGATCTCATTAAATCCATTGAAAAAACAAAAAAAACTATGAAAGAAAGAGGAAATTGGTGAAGGAGAGAGTAAAAACCCTATAACTCTATTGTTAGAGTGTTGAAAGGCCTTGGTTTCAAAGATGAAACAACCCTAAAAACAACATTATCAATAGAGAAGAAAGATTTGATACTAGCTTTCTACCATGTTGAGATGGTAAAAAAAATCATGGATCTATGGTGGACACTTCAATAAACAATAATCCAACATAAACCTTGAACAAAAAGTGATCCCATGAATAAGAGAGAAATAAATGTGGTTCCCTTAGGCCAAAGAATGAATAATGAATGAATGATGATGATTCAAAAAGCTCATATGGTGTGTATTTGTATACAATTAGTGAGGTGGGGTGTCATCCTACATAAGGGTGTTATGGGTATGCATAAATTCTTAAATCAACCTTATCCATCTAGAATAACACAAATAATTTTGAGTAATTTGTTTATTAAACCATAACATAGTAATACAATACTAAGAGAAATTTGCAAGAATAGGAGTGCAAATAAGTCCAAAGTTTAGATTTTTAGTGAGAAGATTTTTTTAGAGGGAGAGAGGTGACTATGAGTGGACTTTTTCTCTAATTGATAGGTATACTTCTATTAGTATCACTCATGTTTATCGGATAAATATTTGGTTTTCCTTTATATCATATGGATGTAAATAATTTTTTTTAATGTGTCATTCATGTGGAGTGTACATTAATCAATGGGATATTTTTATGGTGTTGCATAGACAAAATACTCATGTACAAGTTACAAAAGGCATTTATAGGATGAAGCAAGAACCATATCCACGGAAATCAATAATTGATGAATTCTTACTAAATTTTGGCTTGACAAAGAATACTATAGATCCTAGCCTTTGTTATTTACATGATAAATCTGATTTGCTAGTTTTGGTTCTACATGTAAATGGCTTGAATCCTACAAATAGTTATGAGAATTTCATTGCATGGTGTAAGGAGAAGATGGGTGATAGATTTAATATTAAGTTATTCTAATCCATTAATTCCAGAGGCGTGATAAGATATAGGTGAGGTCTTCCTTGAAAACTGAAGTACACAATGGAGATTCTGAAAATATTTTTGATGCTTGATTGCAAACCCTTGGAACCTCCTATGGTTCTAAATTTGAAATTCTAATATCCTTTATGTGAAGATTCCAAGTCCTAGGTGACTAATGTCGTTATGATCTCAATCAAACAAGTAGATTGTTGAATTTAACTAGTATTGCAATTAAATTTCAAACCATAACATCAATCATATTATAGCTAGAAATTAAATAATGGACGCATAAAAAATAATTTCACACATACCCAAGTAATTACTCCTTTCAATCATCTTTTTGTTCCATTAAAAAACTTACAAGGAAACCTCCAAAAGTTTCCCAAAAAATAAAATTGCACAAATACAAAAAACCACACTGAACTTGACTAGAACAACTATTGAGTAGTATGTTCAATTATATGAACATATGTTGGTATGTTCATATGAGTATGGATTATGTATGGTATAACTATACCATTATATGGAACTATTATGTATGTTTTCTCATACTACATGTTGCTTGAAATGACTCTTTCTTGGCTACTTGTGTTCTCTCCCTCTCTTTATCACTCAACCTAGTCAATTGCTTATGTGTGATGAAAATCTCTACCTTGCCTTACCTCTATACTTTCAATGGAGAATCTATTTTTAATATTCCTACTAGTCTAATTCATGCATGAAATACAATTTTAGACTCAACTGCTAACATAAGATTTTCACATTTATACTAAAGTGAATTTCAAAATAGAATTATTTTTCCAAGATAGAATTAATTTTCAAAAATATCTTGAAATACTTCTCACACACTCACACTAAACCCACTATAAATTCATGTCCAAGATATAATTCTCAACACTCTCTCTTAGCAAGGAAGTAATTATGCACCAATCCAAGCTTATTTTGTTTCCAAAGAAAAATTTTGTAACTTTCTATTAAGAAAAAAAGTTATGTTCAGTATATGCATCTAAGTGCATTCCAGCTCTAGTTCCCTCCTTAGACAAAATATGTGCTTCATGGTTCCTTTCTCTGTAGATGTGGCATCAAGTAATATAACCAACAAATTGCTTTAGTTGTAAAATATCTTTAAGTATTGTTAGCAGTAAAATCTCTTTAAGTATTGACATCTTTGAGAGGCATTAAATTTTTTTATAACATTTAGGGAGTCCCCAAAGATTTGAAGAAGCACCAATCCAAGCTATAATGCCTCAAACTTCCCTTTTGCCAAGGACTCAATAAGAATATTATCTACCTATTGATCTATGGGATTATGTTTGAGCTTCAATACTCCCCTTTGAAGCATGCCTTGTATGAAGTGATATCTAAAAGTATGAAGTGCCTTGTTTCATGATTTGACCTATCATGAAACAATGTATTCTTAAATAGTTTGATACAACTTTGAGTATCAGAGAAAATGCTTGTAGGTTCCAACTCCTTATGAAGAAATCTTATAAGTTACTTATGAAGCTAGATGGACTTCCAACTAGTAGTACTAGCTACCATGTATTCTATCTATGTTGAGATAAGTTCCATGTAAACTTTCTTTTTATTAAACCACAATACCATCGTTGATCCAAAGCTAAAGCAACACCATCATATTATCTTCCTGTATGTTACGCTACCTACACAATTTGAGTCTAAATACCCTTGCAACTTCAATTCACCATCTCCAAAATATCTTAGACCATGTTCCATCACACCTCTCAAATATCTGAGCACATATTTTGCTACTACTTAATGCCCTTGCCTTGAATCCATCATGCACACACTCAAGGTGTTCATTGTAGAACATATATCTAGCATAGTGTTGAGAAAACACATCAAGGAACATATTAGTTTCATGTACATAATGGGATCTACCAAATTTGAATCTAAGTTTTTCACCTTATTTAGATTAGTCGTCATGGGTGCGGTCATAGGTTTGTAGGCCTCCATTTGAAACCTCTTAAACATCTAAACTACATGCTTATCTTTCCTAAGGAAATCTCCCCTAGTCTTTGCCAAACCTCCAACCCTAAGAAGTAATGCATCATGTCGATGTCCTTTATCTCAAACTCAACTCCCCATGTCTACTTTGCACCTAGAAATAAGATTCTCTACACATGCCAAAAGTAATTCACCTACGTACAACACCAAAAAAAGTAGTTTATTCTAAATAAATATAAAATATAAAATAAATTATACTTTGTTTTTGGTGAAGTCCATGCTCCGCAAATATCCAGAAATAATGGAATACCATGCTCTTGGCACCTGCTTGAGTCCACATAAGGCTTTATTAAGCCTTCACACATGGGATTCCTTCCCATTTACCTCAAAACCTTAAGGTTGCTCCATGTCCACTTCTTTCACAATGATTGAATGAAGGAAAGTTGTCTTCACATTTATTCGATGTATCCTCCATCCCATAAATGAAATCTAGGTCATAACAAATCTAATAAAGGTGTACTGATGGCTAGAGTGGATGTCTACTCGTATCCCACTCCCTCTCTCTAGGAGAACTCTCTCATGACGAACCTTTCTTTGAACTTCACAATGCTACCATATATAACATGGTTGATTTTGTAGAGCCAACTATAACTTACAACTGACTTCCCCTCTAGTTTTGGAACTATTCTTCATAATGGAGGTATACTCCACCATGGCATCCTTCCATACCTATTAGTCTACTACCCCCTCAAAACTAGAAGACTCTGAATCTAGATTGTTCCATATCAATGCCACATAGTCTGAAAACCTTTTCAAATGTTTTCTCTCTTTGAATATGCTTCTAGGAGTCTCAACATGCTCTTGTGCATCCCTCAAGGTTTGACTTAGCCATCAAGTTCTCATAACATAAGTAGAATGGGCTATTGTCTCTCCCTTTTCACCCAAATGCTATTGTATTTCCCCAAAAATCGCTAGTGATATTGATTCAACCTTCAAAGCTCCCTACTCTTCATCCTCCATCACTAGAATAGTCTCACAGGACTTCCTAGTTGCAAAGTTTTCCTCAAGCTTTACATCCCAACTCACTATTGTCTTCCTCTACTCTAGAATAAATCGTTCATGTTGGAGGGATATAACTTGATCCTCTTCTCTACTGATACATGGATATAAATTGGACAACTAAAGATGAAAAAATGACCCACCTCTGGCTTCACCGTAATGAATACCTCCTCCAGTGTCTTATCATCCAACATTATATGAGGACACCAGATTCGGATGTAGGTTAATGTATTGCATAACCTTTCCTAATAAAAAATCAACAAATCCTATCATGTATCAAAACCTTTGTAGCCCCTATGATGGATCGATTCTTACACTTTGCAACCTCATTCTACAGTGGGTTATATGAAACTATCATCTCCCTCTTGATTTCTACCTCGGAAAAACCTATAAACTCCTTGGAGGTATATTCTCCCTTGTTGTCTAAAATAAACACTTTAATATTCTTCCCTATTTAATTTTCATCTATATATTTGAACTCCTAAAACTTGTTAAATACCCCATGTTTAGTCTTTAAAAAGTAGAACAAAGTCTTGCAAGAGAAATCATCAATAAAGGAAACATAACACATGCTTCTTGTTATTGACAATATTGACATCGATCTACAAACATCCATATATACTAGGTCTAGAATATCCTTATACCTATGCTCACTATTTGGGAAAGAAACCTTAGCATTCTTGTAAAACATGGACTCTTTGCATACAACATGCTGCTCAATACTAAAGTTTAAAATACATATGACTATCTCCCTAAAAATAGGAAGCACCACATGATTCAGGTGTTGCATCTTCTTGTGCCACAAATCACACAAGTTTTCATCATTATGCACCAAATATCAAATAGGTTCAACCTACAAAAGATAAAAATGGCCTTCTCTAACCCCTATTACTTGAGCTATATTTGGGCTAGAATTCTTCAGCTTGATGAGGACTTGCTAGTTTTTGAACTTTGTTGGAAATCCTTATCTTCCATAGCCAAAACTAAAAATAAAATTTACCTAGGACCTCAAAAAAATAAGATATCATCAATACTGAACTCTAGAAGACTAATGACTACCTCCCTCAAAATAGGAAATAACATGTGATGTAGGTGCCCCATCTTCTTGTGCCACAACTCATAGAAGTTGCCTCTTTTATGCACCAAAGCTAGAACAAGTGCACCCTGCAACCTATACAAATTACCTTTGATAACCCCTATTACTTGAGTTATATGTGGGCTACAATCCTTCAACTTAATGAGTACTGGTTGGTTCTTGAACTCCATTGCAAAGCTTGTATATTTCGTAACCAAAATCGGAAACAAATTCTTCTTGGGACCTAGCACAAATAAGACATCATCAAAATCTAAAGAGTTACCTAACTCAACCTGGAAGGGATATAGTACCAAATCTTGGTATTGAGTACTTGATATCATCACCAAGCCCAACCTATATTTTTGAGTCTTACTTCCTCACACTATAACACAATCATGGCACTAATGTCATATGTTGAGATGCTCCACTATCCATATACCATGCATCCTTTAGAGTCATGTTGGAATAAAGGCATATATCATTGAGAAATCCTTCTAGAAATCTGATTTTTTTCAGAGATTGTTACCTACTATTGTCATTGCTTCTCTTTACCCTTCTTATTTTTATGGACACTGTGATGCATAATGATAAGGATTATGAAAAATGAAGCACTTTATTTTACTCAAGCACTTATTTCCTGGTTGTGAGGTTGAATCCTCATATTTTCCCTTACCCATGTCATTCCCTTTATCTGTTTCCTTATTTGGCTAACCAAATAAAGCTAGTTTTTCAACACTACCCTTCTTATTATCCTTTGACTCGATTCGAGTCTCCTCTTGGATACAATGATCTTAAAGCCTCTTAAATAAAGAAGCTTTTCCCAACTGCAATACCTTTGACAAATGGTTCCCATGAAGTTGGAAAAGCATTTAGTGTCATGTTCACTAGAATTGAATCTTTAGCTTTCTGCTCAACCATATTTAATTTTAGTGTGATCTTCATAAGGTAACTAGTGATTATGTTTGATCTGGTCATCTCTGTGGATATGAGTTTGTTCCAAAATATTGTCTTTATATTTATGTTATGACTCTAGGAAAGACTGAACAAGACATTAAACATCTCCTTTTCCAACTTCTTCTTGGATATATCAGGGATTATATGGTCCTTTATGGCATCCAAGATTACCCACTTATCCTTCACTTCCTTCTTGTTGTGAGCTAACCAAGTCTCGTGGACCTATAGGTGGAGTCGTAACATCCTTTACGATATCCCATTGATCATTATATTGTAGTAAGAGTGTAACCATCACCTTCCATGTAAGGAAATTCAAAGCACCATCCAATTTGTCCTCAAACCTAATGCTAGTTGATGCCATATCTAAGATCTATTACACAAATTCCCAAATTTGAAAATTAGTTTGAAACCCTCTAACTACTAGTCCTTCTTTTCAATAATTTATTTACCATTGAAAATCCTTGGAATCTCAATCAAAGAAGTTAACTCTAATAGCATGTGAAAATATCAATCCCTAGGTGACTAATGTCCCCATGATCTCAAACAAGCAAGTACATTGTTGAATTTAATTAATAGTGAAATGAAACTTCATACCATAACATTAGCCACACAATAGCTATAAATTAAATAATAGAAGCATAAAATATAATTTCACACATAAATAGGTAATTACTCCTTCTAATCATCTTTTCATTCCTTTGAAAAACTTACAAGGAAATTTCAACATATTACCCCAAAAAAAACACTATACATATACCAAAAAACACCTCGAACTCTAGCAGAACAATTGTTGAGTAGTACAACCTGTTTGTTGGAACTGTATGAACACCTATACAATCCATCCATATGATTGTATATAAATATTATGTATGATATACATAATTGGGTGCTACCCATAAATACATATTTCCTAGATGTAAGCACTCTCTCCCTCTCTCTATTACTCAACCTACTTAATGAATGCAAAAGCCAACTAGGTTTGGGACTTCCACGTACAACCCGACCATAGATTGGATGAACCAAATCTTTCTTTCAGCCAATCACCCACATGCCATATTCCAATCATGAATGTGGGACTCATAACCAAAATCAACCAGGGATTCTCGAGGCTAAACCACCTCACCCTCATCAATAGAACCAGGGCTTCCCGAGACTAAACCACCTTACCCTCATCAATAGAACCAGGGCTTCTCGAGGCTAAACCACCTCACCCTCATCAATAGAACCAGGCTTTACCGCAATCCGAACTGGATCAATAGGCCCTAAACAAGTATTAATGCCATCGATTTCTCCACCTACACCATGAGGAATTTTCTTGTCTCCTAGTCTCTAGGATTTATCGCACTCCCCACCAAATCACTAGGCCCTAATCAAGACTCCACCCTCTAGGATTTACTATATATCCTGTCATTCACCAACTAAGGATTTCTAGGCCTGATTGAGGGCACCCACTTCTAGGCTTTACCGTATATCCTACCATTCACTGGTCGAGGATTCCTCGGCCCACTGAGGTAACACAAAATCCATCTCTACCGCAACCCACAATCCAGTTTAGGGGTTACTAAGACAAGGATTTACCACAATCCATAGTCTAATTCAGGGATCACTAAGCCATGTGTTCTTTCTTTCAAAGACCACCTCAATTAGTTTCAAATCCATCCTACAATCCATCTCAACCAAAACATGAGAACCCCATCACACTATGGCTATCCGGAAATGGAGAGGCAAGGCTGAAGAACATTGTCACACCTGGAAAAACCCATGCCAATGAAAACAAGAGAACCAAATACACACATGCATGTACCATGCATGGAAAATATAGCAAGGAAATCACACATGGAAATCGATACCTACAAATAATCTTGTTGTAGCTACTTGATCCTCCTCTTCCTTGCTATTTTGCTTTCCTTTGCCTTCTTGGTCCTTCCTTTTCTTTCCTTGATCCAAATCTAGAGTGCTCTAAGGAAACTCTAAGTGTCCAAGAGTGAGAGAGAGAGAGAATAGAGATAGAGCTCCATAACTGAACTAACAAAAGGTAAAACTGACAAAAATGTACAAAATGATCCTCAAAAACCTTTTTATTAATGAGGCCTCTATTTTCTTCAATTTTCCATTATTTTCCTCCTCATATGCAACCGTGACCTTTCACCTTCCTTTTCTCCTAATTTCCATTATTTTCATAAATAAAATGCCAATTAACGTCTCATGCCTTTCCAAAGCCTTTGCTATTTCCTTTGCCAATTTCCTTAGCCATAATAAACCAAGTGAACAACCACACAAAGATGTTTTTTCCAAACATTTAGCTTGGAATATGTGTCCCATAACTGTTGTTATTTATTATTTTTCATTTATTAACTTTATTTACATGAACAAAACTCATAAGCAAAACATACTGCCTATGGATCTTTATAACTTAGCTCGATGTAGTATTTACAATGATCAACCTATTGAGAAACAATCAACATGTCAACATAAAAACATAAACCATAACGACATGACACCCATACCACTTATTGGAGCTTTATAACACAACTCATGGTGGTATTTACATCCACATACATATGTACATTTACCAAAAACATCATACCAAAACATATACCAAAAACATTCGCTCAACCAACGAATAGAGAAGGATACATAGCCCACATCTGATCCGCCATCTCCCATGTAGCTTCATCAGGCCCAAAGTGCTTCCACTGCACTTTAATCTGCTTGATTGCTCAGTTCCAGAGCATGAACATCTTTCTCTGCAATATACACTGAGGTTCCGGTTGGAATTCTCCCTTTGGATCAACCTGCAATACATACTAATAACCACATGATCAACATATTTAACATACTTATTAAGCAATGACACATGGAATTTCATTATTGGAGGCAGTGCAATTCGATAGGCTACTGGTCCAATCCTTTCAAGAATCTTTAAAGGACCACAAAACCGAGGTGCCATCGTAACACACGATCTAATCCGCAAGGAGCTCTTCTTGGGCTTGATGTGCAAATACACCTGTTCCCCAACCTGAAACTCCTTTAACAACATGTTTCGATATGCATAGATTTTATGCATGTCCTGTGCTGCGTTTATATTCTTCTTGATTACTAGTATTTCTTGTTCCATCTCTGCCAACATATCTGGTTCAATCAACACCTTGTTCATTGGATCACTCCAACTGATGGGAGTATTACAACTCCACCCATATAGTTCCTCAAACCGACTCATACTCAAAGATTCATGGTACATATATTTATAAGCAAAATCAACCAACAGAAGGTACTCCTCCCATCTCCTCTGCTGATGCATCACATACATCCTCAACATGTCCTCCAATATCTTGTTGACCCTCTCTTCCTGTCCATCTGTCTGTGGATGATAAGCTATGCTGAAGGCCAACTCTGTCCCCAATCCTGCAAACAACTCCTTCCCAAATTTGGAAGTGAGATTAACATCCCTATCTGACACAATCTTCTTCGGAACACCATGCAATCTGACCACATCTCTGATGAATCCCTGTGCCGCATCACTAGCTGAATATGTGGACTTCATTGGAATGAAGTGTGTTACCTTTGTCAACCTTTCCACCACAACCATGATAGAATCATGTTGTCTACATGTCTTTGGAAAACCTGTGATGAAATCCATGGAAATGACTCCCCACTTCCACTCTACAATCAAAATCGACTATAGTAATCCACCTGGATGCTTACATTCTCCTTTAACCTGCTGAGAATCCAATCGTCTGACCACAAACTCTGCCATATCCTTCTTAAGATTCAACCAATAATAAAACATCTTCACTGTTGTCAATGTCTTTTGATATCCTATGCCCTGAATACGGGTTCGCATGAAACTATCTCAAGGTAGTCTTCTAAAGCTCACTACCATCTGACACATATATATTATCCCTAAATCTAATCAAGCCATCCGTTGTGAGGTGATAGTCCACATCTTGATCACTTGTACCCTGTTGTAACCTGTGCATAAGCTCCATATACATGTCATCCTACTGACTTGCTTGCAAGATTTGATCATGTAAGTCTATCCCATAAGAACTCATATGTTATATGATTCACGTGTACTCTCCTTCTAAGAGCATTTTCAATCCTGTTCTCCTTACCCTTGATGTACTTGATCTCAAAGTTGAACTCAATAATCGTGGCAAACCATCTAGCTTGCCTAATATTCAGATTCGGTTGGTCAAATAGATACCTCAATCCACTGTGATCACTCATCAATACAAACCCCATACCAAGAAGATAGTGTCTCCACATCTTCAATGCTTGAATGATCGTTGCCAATTCAAGATCATGTGTCGGGTAATTCTGCTCATGCTCATTCAGTTTTTGTGATTCATAGCATTCTATTTGTCCCTCTTGCATAAGGACTCCACCAAGTCCTCTCTTGCAAGCATCTTTACACACCACACACTCCTTATCTGAATCTGCAATATTTAACACTAGAGAATTTGTCAACAATTGCTTCAACTGTTCAAAACTTGTTGCACATTCCTCTGTCCATTCAAATTTCTTACCTTGCCTCTGCAATGATGTAATAGGATATGAAATGTGAGAGAAGTTCCTGATGAACCTCCTATAATACCCTTATAGACCCATAAATGATATTACCTCATCCACGTTTCTAGGACTTGACCACGCCATGATATCCCTTATCTTCTCTAGATCCACTTCTATGCCTTCCTTGGAAACAATATGTCCCAAGTAATGTACCTATGTCTGAAAGAAACCACATTTGGTAAGCTTGGCATACAACTGATGCTCTCTTAGCAATCTCAAAACTGCTGCTAAATGCTCGGCATGTTCTTCCTCATTCTTAGAATATATCAAGATGTCATTAATGAATATAATAACAAACTTGTCCAGATAAGGACACAACACACTGTTCATCAAGAAAATAAAGGTAGTTGGAGCATTAGCTAACGAAATGGAACTACAACAAACTCATAATGCTCATACCTGATCCAGAAAGTTGTCTTGTAAATGTCCTCTTCTTTAATGTGTACCTAATGATATCTGGATCTCAAATCAATCTTTGAGAACACTGTTTCTCCCTTCAACTGATCAAACAAGTCATCAATCCTCGACAACAGATATGTTCTTGATGGTCACTTTGTTCAACTGTCTGTAATCAATGCATAACCTGAGAGTACCATTCTTATTCTTCACAAACAATATTGGTGCACCCCAAGGCGATACACTTGGCCTAATGTATCCCTCGTAAATAATTTTCTTGAATTGTAATTTTAGCTCTACTAACTCTGGTGTGCTCATCTTGTACGATTCCTTCGATGCTAGTGTTGCCCTTGGTACCAATTCAATGGAAAAGTCCACTCCATGTGAGGCGGAAACTCTAAAATATCTGTTGGAAACACATCCTAAAAATGTTGCAAGATTGGGTACCTGCTCAATACCTCTGCATCCTCAACATTTTTACATTTATCACTAGAAATATGCATTCTAAATAATACACACCATTTTCTGTGACTGTGTTTTTCCTGCATAGTTGTCACCATCCTAACGGATGTTTCTTTCTTCTTACCCTGCAAAACTCTTTTTTCTCCATTGTCATCCAAGCACTCAATGGACTTGTCATAAGAATCCACTTTGGTCATATGAAGATACAACCAACCCATACCCAACAACATATTGTATGACCCCAATGACAATGCATTCAAATGTGTTTAGGTAGGCATACCATTCAACTAAAATCCACAAGCTCTTTCCCAATGATGAACTTTCTTCTTTGTACCTGTAACCAACTGCACTAACCAAGATTTTTCATGCACGTCATTATTCAAACCACACTTATCCACCATGTCAGGACTAACATAACTATAAGTTAATCAAAATGGAAACAACTTGATCACAAAGCCTACCATCCATCTCAATGATATATGTATGGTGATCTGCCTATCTGTTATCCAGCGCTGCATAGATATAGGGAATGCTTCGTCCAATGTCCCCAATAGTACACGCCTCCTATGCACTATAGATCTAAGGCATACCACCCTGATTCTATGGAAAGTCCCTCTTAGGATGTTCCTTACCACATGTCCAACACTCCAACTATCCTATACCATCACCTTTGTTATGTTGTTGTGACCCATGTCCCTATCTAGCTACGTTGCAACTCTTGTATTGTGCAACATTTTCTCTCTCTTCTGCATTCTGAGGCCTTATTCTTTTCGGCTTCCATTTACCTTTACCTTTATCTTTCCCTTTCCATCCTTGTTGAGATTCATTCTTATGCTTTGAATGCTTTTAAAAGTGTTTCAATTTCCCAATAAATTCCTCAAGTGGCCGAGGCTCATCATACTCAGTCCGATCTCTAAAAGCTAATGGAAATCCGCTGAAAAATCTCTGAAATTTAGCCTTCCATCCTTAAGATACGGTACATACCTTAATAATTCTAGGAACTTAGTCATGTACTCCTCATCTGTCATTGATCCCATCTTTAGCTCATTGAACTCAGATTTTCTTTCGTAGTAACTCTTTGACAAGTATTTCTTCTTGAATTCATGCCAACTCAACTCTTATGTCCTGATGTCTCTAACCCATTTTACATCCTCCCACTACATGTCTGCTTTCCCTTTGAGATTGAGGATAGCTCTTATGGCCTTCATATTCTCTATGTATTCATGCAACTCAAAGAATTTCTTCATCCCAAGTATCCATGCTTCTACACCCTCTAGTTTCTTCAAATATCCATCAAAGGTAGGTCGCTTAGCTTTATTGAACTCGTCTGGAAAGTATCCCCTATCACTCCTCCCGTAAGGGTGATAACGATGACGATCATAGTGCATGTCAGAACTAGAACTCGAATAGTACATGTGTCCATCACCTCTCCTATCCAGAGTATCCAAGAGTCTTCCATATCTAACTGTGTCATCCCTATATGACTTGTACCACCATGAGACCTACTTCCATATGCCCCATTAGTTTTGTCCTCTTGCCCATGATTTATCCGAAGTGGTCCATGTCTTTACAATTTTGACAAACTTTGAAGGATGACTTCATTAACTTTTGCTTGTTTCTCCTGTGCCTGCATGATTTTGTCATTATTTTCTTTACAACTTCTTATTTCTACCTTCAAACTTCTCAATGTATCTGTTAAGTCAGAAGAGTTCCCAACACCATACTTCTCATATGATCCATAAGGAGAATCTCGTGAACTGTAGTTTACCATATTGCTATTCATCTTTGATCTCTTTCCAACAACACACCATCCACTTTCACATGGCGACACAAATAAAACCATGACAACTGTTAGGGTCCCACCCTAACCCCCTTATTTATGTAGTGGGATCGAGTCATAGTAAAGAGTCAATAAAGCCCATATTAATAATTGTAAGTGGTTAACCCGCAATTAATGACGGGACCACAGTTAGTTGCAAATGGGCCATGGTATTAGATAGATGGTATTAATAAAACCCATGGTATTGATCCATGATATTGCATGTATGAGTCATATATAAAGGATAGAGACTCCCTGTGAGGAGCATTGTGTCTTATTTTTGAATCGAGCTCTGCTCTATTGGAGGTTGCCCCCTCGAAGAGGCCAATGAACATTGCTTTCTGAATAATAAAATATTTGTTGTTGTCTCTCATTATTCTATGTTCTGGGTATCTTTCTTCGCATATTCTGTATTTGGGTATCTTTTTGCAGGTTAAGAGCATAACAAATGGTATCATAGCACTTTCCAGGGCTGGTGGGATCTCCATTTCTTAGCAATTTTTTTTTTTTGGCTAGAGACGTGTTCCGGCGTCTTTAAACCACGGGATCTATCGTTGAGCGCATAAACTTGCGGATTTGGGGAGGCATGCATGCAGGAAATACAAGAGGTGGTCACGCTTGTTGGACTCCCTTGTAACCCCTGTGGGTGCCCCTTCGAGTAGTAGCGCATTAGACAGAACCGCGTACGGACTGTCTTCCAAGTACCTTCTGGGTATATCGGAAGCCCCTTAGCTCCTCTGCAACCTCGCCATAGATAAACTATCGGCCGTCTTGCTGCTACAGTACATCGAGAACAACACTCGGAGAGATTACTCGCCCGTACGATAGGGTAGTTGGGTTGTACGACTAAGGGTACGGTTGATCCTCCTTAGTTAGAGCCCTAAAACATTGGGCCGAGTACTACTGTTAGACCCTTATGTATATTGCGATCTGTAGCACCTGACGCTCCTCGAGACCATAGTTCCGTTTTCTATCTTGGGATCACGCATCATCTCTGCCAGATCCGCTCGCGCAAAGGGTGCAGTAGCAGCAGACATCAGTCCCGCAGTTCCGAGTTAGCAGACTAGCCATTCCGATCTATTAGATCCATCCAATCCGCAACAACAATCTGTTCTGCCACTCAGAGCTATCCGATCTGCCATTCAGATCTCTCAGATCCACCGGATCTGAGTAGTTGTGTGGGGTTCTTATACCGGGGTATGATTTTCGCAGGACTTTTGGCAGCATTGACATTTTGAGGATTCGACTACTGCAGTATTCCTAAGGAGTAAAACTCCCTTAAAGAAAAAAGGGTCTGAGATCTCCTGGGGCGCTTATTGGTGATTTAGCCCATCAGAATCAGGACGACGAGCTGAGCACGGTGGTACCATTCAATTCTTAGTGAAAAAAAATAAAATTCGGCGGTCCCAAATTTCAAGAACATCAGGTTGGTTCATGGTAGAAACTAGAGCTCAAACTATGGCCAATGAGAGAATGGACAAACTTGAACAATCCTTGCAATCCCTCCAAATTCAGCTTGACAGACTAACTAGCATAATCCCGAAGGGCAAGGAGGAAGCCCACGAGGAGGCATATATTGGCAATGGACACAGTGAAGGTGAGTCTAGCCACTCTCTTCACCTCTGGGGCCCCCACCAACAATCAAGCCCGCGACCTCCCAAGTTGGATATGCATAAATCTGATGGTTCTCACCCGGCAGCATGGATAGCACAAATGGAGTAGTATTTCAATCTGAATAAAATCTTAGATAATGAGACTCAGCTTATGGTGGGGAGCATGTACTTGGACAATGAAAGGTGGCAATGGTGGGAATGGCATCAACATTGCAATGGAACTTTTGTGACTTGGACCACCTTCAAAAAAGCTCTTACAGAACGCTTTGACCAGGAATCTTCTTTTTTGGGTCGTCTTACTAAGCTCCGAGAGACTGGCACAGTGGATGAATATGTTACAGCCTTTGAAGCCTTAGCCTTCCACACTAGGGGTCTCAGATGTGTTCTACACGGAATGTTTTATCAGCGGTCTTAAAGAAGCCATAAAAGCCCACGTCCTATTGCACCACCCTCCCACATGGACGGAGGCTTGCAAGGTAGCTCGTAACGTGGAACATGCATTAGCAGCCCAGTACAGTCGCCCAAATTTCACCGCTAAGGGTCGCCCCCCACAGGCTCACAGCACGACTCAAACACTTAAGGTTCAAAAGGTGTCACCTGCAGAAATGGCCGAAAGAAGAAAGCAAGGATTATGTTACTACTGTGATGAAAAATACTCCCCAGGTCATAAATGCAAGGAGCCCAAATTTTTTCAAATTGATGCCACTGATTACAGCTCATCGGAGGAAGATCCACCACTGGAGGAACATGAGGCGGTAGAAGAGGACAACCAAAAGGACAATGTCCCTGACGAACCAGTTATTTCGCTGCATGCTTTGGCAGGGATTTCTTCACCTCAAACTCTCAAAATCAGAGGTTTTATTAAACATCACCCAGTAGTAGTCTTGATTGATAGTGGAAGTACACATAATTTCATCCATCAAAAAGTCGCGGAAGCAGTGCATTGTTTTGTACGAGCAGTTTCTAACTTCCAAGTCCAAATTGCAGATGGGGGCACAATGAAATGTGAAGGCCGCTGTGAAAATGTCAAACTTCAAATGGGGGATTATCAATTGAAGACCCACATGTTTTCCATACACATGGGAGGGTGCGACATTGTCCTCGGTGCTGAATGGCTTCGCACTCTTGGGCCAATCACAATGGATTTCCAGAAGTTATATATGAGTTTTAAGCAGAACAACTCCACACATACCCTCCGTGGACTCTAGGCGGGAGCTCCCTCTATCATCAGCTCGCATAGGATGGAAAAATTGCTTAAAAAGGGCCATCAGGGAGTTATAGCTCAATTTAATGCCATCCAGGCAGTCGAAACCCAGTCTCTGCCGATTCATCTTGAGATGCAACAGATTTTAAATAACCATCTGCCGGTCTTTGACAAGCCTCATGAGCTTCCACCCTCGAGAGGGGAACATGATCATAGCATCACCTTGGTTCTAGGGGCCCAACCCCCAAATGTGCGCCCATACAGATATCCGTTCACCCAAAAGAATGAAATAGAAAAATAATCAAGGAACTTTTGGAAGCAGGTGTCATTCGTCCCAACATTAGTCCTTATTCATCACCGGTGATCATGGTGCTCAAGAAATATGGGGAGTGACGGATGTGTCCAGACTTCAGGGCCCTCAATAAGTTGACAGTCAAAGATAAATTTCCCATCCCGGTGGTTAATGATTTGCTGGATGAACTCAATGGGGCTCAAATCTTCACTAAGCTGGATCTTCGCTCAGGCTACCACCAAATTTGCATGAAGGAAGTCGACATTCCAAAAACTGCTTTCCGAACTCATGAAGGCCATTATGAGTTCCTGGTCATGCCATTCGGTCTTTGTAATGTCCCATCTACTTTTCAGAGCCTTATGAACCACCTTCTCAAACCATATCTCAGGAAATTTGTCCTTGTCTTCTTCGATGACATCCTCATCTATAGTTGCACTTGGGCCGCACATCTTCAGCATGTAGATCTACTCTTGCAACTGCTCTGCAAGCATAAATTATTTGTTAAGATGTCCAAGTGTTCGTTTGGCATGGAAGAAGTTGAGTATTTGGGCCACATTGTGGGGCGTGAAGGTGTCAAGGTGGACCCCAAAAAGATCCAGGCAATGCAGGATTGGCCTCAACCTAAGACCTTGAAGAGCCTGAGAGGATTTTTGGGTCTCACAGGCTATTATCGCACTTTTGTCCGCAATTATGGTCGCATAGCAAAGCCCCTCACTCAACTCCTGAAGAAAAATTCATTCTTCTGGAATGAGGACGCACAACAGGCATTTACAGCTCTAAAAAATGCCATGTGTTCCACTCCAGTCTTAGCACTACCTGACTTCACCAAATCTTTTGTCATTGAATGTGATGCTTCGGGTATGGGTATTGGGGCGGTCTTAATGCAGGAAGGGCGACCTTTGGCCTTCACAAGCCAACAACTAAGTGGGAAGAATCTGGGCCAATCTACCTATGAGAAGGAAATAATGGCCATTTTACATGCAGTAGAGACCTGGCGACCTTACTTATTGGGGCGACGTTTCCAAATCCGCACAGACCATCACAGTCTTAAATATTTTTTGGAGCAACACCTATCCTCCCCACAACAAAATAAATGGCTCACCAAAATGCTGGGATATGATTATGAGATCATTTACAAGAAAGGGCAAGAAAATAGTGTAGCAGATGCATTATCTCGCCAATTTGAGGAGGGAAGTACCCTGCTAGCAATTTCCCTTCCCATTCCAGAATGGATTGAAGAGGCTTGCAGGGAATGGTTTTCACATCCCGTGCTCTCCCAACTCATTTCTCAATTGCAGGCAGATCCAAATTCCACCAAGGGCTACTCGTGGCAGGATGAGATTCTTCGCTACAGGGACAGAGTCGTAATATCACAAACATCCACCCTCAAAAGTCGCATTTTGGCCGAATTGCACTCATCCCCCATTGCGGGACATTCAGGCTTTCAGAAGATGTATGCTCGCACCAGAAGATCATTTTTTTGGACAGGCATGAAAAAGGAAATCCTTACTTTTGTAGCAGAATGCGATGTCTGTCAACGCCACAAAGGGGAGACCGTCAAAGCACCAGGCACATGACAACCGTTGCCCATCCCGACAGCAATATGGATGGAGGTTTCTATGGAGTTCATTACAGGTCTTCCAAAGTCAGGAAACAAATCAGTCATCATGGTGGTTGTGCACAGACTTTCGAAGTATGCTCATTTCTGTGCCCTACCCCACCCGTTTACACCGACTTTGGTCGCTCAATCGTTCATGGATCAGATCTTCAAATTACATGGCATGCCCACTTCTATTGTGTCCGATCGCGACCCGATCTTCACCAGTAATTTTTGGCAGGAACTTTCAGGCTACAAGGCACCCAACTGAAACTCAGTACTACTTATCATCCACAAATGGATGGTCAAACTGAAGCCGTCAACAAATGTCTGGAAACCTACCTTAGGTGTTTCACTTCAGAAAAGCAACATCTTTAGGTACAGTGGTTACCTCTGGCTGAATGGTGGTATAACACCAACTATCATGCCACCACCAAAATGACTCCCTATGAAGCAGTATATGGTCAACTCCCTCCTTCCCCTACTTCTTATATCAAGGGGTGCTCAAAGGTACAAGCAGTGGATCAACTCCTACAAAACCGCGCAACCATGCTCGCCCATCTTAGAGAGAATCTTCATCAAGTTCAAAACCGCATGAAGCAACAGGTAGACCAGCATTGCTCAGAGCACCAATTTCAAGAAGGGGATCAGGTCTTTTTGAGGCTGCAACCATATAAGCAAACATCACTCAAAGACAAGGGTTGTCAGAAACTATCTCCAAAATTCTACGGACCATATCAAGTACTTCAGCGCATTGGAGAAGTAGCCTATAAGCTGGCTTTGCCGCCTACTGCAAAAATCCATCCAGTTTTCCATGTCTCATGCCTCAAGAAAGTGATTGGGAACAATTGCAGAATTCAAACCAGTCTACCTGAATTGGACGAGGAAGGGTCAATCTGGCTCCAACCTGAACAGGTCCTAGACACACGAGAAAGGCACCTGCGTGGCCGCATGATTAGGGAAGTTCTCGTCAAGTGGAAAGACACCTCTCTGGAAGATGCAACTTGGGAACCAGCCACTATTCTTCAGCAGTTTCCGCAACTTCAGCCTTGAGGACAAGGCTATTCTTAAGGGGGAGGGCATGTTAGGGTCCCACCCTAACCCCCTTATTTATGTAGTGGGATCGAGTCATAGTAAAGAGTCAATAAAGCCCATATTAATAATTGTAAGTGGTTAACCCGCAATTAATGACGGGACCACAGTTAGTTGCAAATGGGCCATGGTATTAGATAGATGGTATTAATAAAACCCATGGTATTGATCCATGGTATTGCATGTATGAGTCATATATAAAGGATAGAGACTCCCTGTGAGGAGCATTGTGTCTTATTTTTGAATTGAGCTCTGCTCTATTGGAGGTTTCCCCCTCGAAGAGGCCAATGAACATTGCTTTCTGAATAATAAAATATTTGTTGTTGTCTCTCACTATTCTATGTTCTGGGTATCTTTCTTCGCATATTCTGTATTTGGGTATCTTTTTGCAGGATAAGAGCATAACAACAACCACCATGCATACACAACAAGTACATAGACCACAAGCATAGAGAACACATATATGCAGCCGACATGAATGCATGACCAACACACCGCACATCTAGTCCAAGGGGTGAATCATGCTCTGATACCAATCTGTAACACCCTCCTCCAATATTTACCCAAGTTAACCATTATGTTGGGGTAAACATGTGACGAGAGGCTACTATGATATAGTTCAACTTCCCATGTACAGTTAAGGAAGTGGAACCGACAAAACACAACCAATCTAACATTCTACACATGTTACAAACCTTTAGGAGTCAACCAACCCTTCTGGGTGACCAGCCCCTGAGACAACTTGATATTTCACTGACCTAGAGCCTTATTCACTCCCATGACATGAGCATGCATGTGACTAGGACCCTCCAGTCGCTCCCACAACAACGACATGTCGGCGACTAGGGACTTTTTTAGCTAGTTTTGAGCCTGCGACCCCAGATTAGGTGCCACTTTTTTAGGGCTAGGTATTAGGCCATTGCCCAGAACTTCATGAGACTTCCATAGATGATAAATAAAATATAAACAAAGGTACTAATGCAAACATTTTATCAATGAATTGAATCAACCCCTACTAGCCATAACAGGCATTTTGTCAAACATGTCACAAATATGCATTCTACAAGTCATAACAATAGATCTAAGCACAGGAGTCTCATACTTATCTGGGAATCGCTAAGAAGCATTGATACCTTATCAAATTAGCTACATTATCATTTATTAGGTAATATATTCATTGTCCATTCATTTACAAATCAAAACATGATGAGATCCATACATGATTATTGTCATAAAACATACTCATAACCAACATATAAACAACAAAAATAATATGGATACAACAACCATAAAATCCACATGTAAACTAATACATTTGCTCATAAAATATCAAATAAATGAACTCTTATTAATGATGCAAAATCCAACTAGGTTTTGGACTTCCATGTACCACCCGACCATAGGCTGACTAAACCAAATCTTTCTTTCAGCCAATCACCCCTGTGCCATATTCCAAGCATGAATGTGGGACTCATAACCAAAATAAACTAGAGATTCCCGAGGCTAAACCACCTCACCCTAATCAATAGAACCAAGGCTTATCACAATCCCCACCGGATCACTAGGTCCTAAACAAGCGTGGATGCCACCATATTTCTTCACCTACATCGTGAGGAATTTGCATGTCTCCTAGTCTCTAGTGTTGAGAAATCTAGGGCATCAAAAGATAGGCGATTTCTCTACTTTGAAAATTTCTTGTGAGTGCCTTTTTACTTCTTGATTATGATCTTCTCTTTCTTATGTTATTGTTGTGTTCTTTTTATCAAGACAATTACCAATTCATGAATAATAAAGAGACAAGAGACACCGTGTTTAGGCTATCAGCCAAGGCCAAAACCTCTCACTCTTTGAGAGGAAAAACCACACAAATTCCTCTTATAGAACCTTCAATTGACGGATACCAAGACCATGACAAAGACCCTTGACACTAGAGCCCTTCCAAGACCAAGTCACAAGCCTCCTCTTCACCCTTAGATCTATGTTGCTCTTCTTCTTCCTCTTCTTTGCTTCCTTTAGAATTTCGGCCTCTTCCTGTAGGTCTGCAACATTTTTCTTCACAACAAAAACCCTATATTGTCTTTTGATCCTTGAATAATATATTTTTAGAGGGATATTTCTTTCACTTCTACTCAGCTTCCTTTAGCGAAGTCTTTTCCCAATCTAGATCACCCTTATATCACTACATCCTTTGGCCTCCTTCAAATTTGTAATCTTCACATGTGAGAGGTTCGATTGGCCCAAAAATAGTCCTACAATGATGTCACTTCCTTCATTATCCTTTCTTCTTCCTTCATTGATGTTAAGGCTCCTTCTAGGATGAATTTCACACTTGGTTATCTCATACTTGCTTGACCGAATTGTTGTCCTCCAAATGGGGCCGAGCACCACTATATATAATGGTTTGTTTATGACTATTAGGCCAACATGATCATTGTAGTAGGCTGACTTCATCTTTCTAGAATTTTCCCTTTCATTATAGGCCGACTTGAGGGAGGACTAGTGACAAGGTCTTGGAGGGTGAATTACATAAACAAAAGTGACTTTTACAATGTGTAACATGCCTTCAATACATGAAAATGACTCTTTAGACTTTTATGACTAGATGACAAACTCCCTAAAGGGATCACAATGGGAGCCTTAACTAAAAATAAAATCTCTTGCTCATGAAAACCATGACGTAGGCTTTACAATAATTTTATTTTTCTTCTTTACATATTTTACATAAAATCACAATTACATGTCATTATGAATACCGAGCCTAATTAGACTTTTCAACACTCCCTCTTAACTAGGGAGGTATTCATAATGGTACTTGGTCATTCTCAATATGAAGAATTTCTCATAAGAAGAATCAGATTGGTAATCCATGTGTATAACATCATATCAACCAACATTGTCACATATTAAGGCCTTGATTGACAACTCTATTTCTCCACAAGATCTGAGCTCAATGCTGGCGAGACCAATGATGTATAGACGCCTTCATCATTATCTCTCTCGGAACATACCCCATCTGGTGCTCAGGGTGTGCTCCACTAAGACTATTCTTATCTTGGATTCCCAGTCCTCAAAGAATATCGGTCCTCTATGACTACTCTTATCTTGGATTCCCTAACTCATCCTCACAAAGTATCAGATGCTAGATGTTTACCCAATCCTCCATTCTATCTTCCCAAGTGAAGACAAGAATGATGTGTCTATATCTCCCTCTTAATTAGGGAGGACATATCTATTCCAATAAAGGAATGTACTCATTCCTACTGAAGGAATGTACCTAAGCACCCTCTTGGCTTAGGAATTTTTTTCTTCTTCTAGGTTTCTTTCAAGTAAGAAAGTTGTTTCCAAACTCCCTCTTAATTAGGGACCTACAACAACGCCTTAGGTGGATATAAACAAACAACTAACTGCTTGAAGAGCTCCTTCCTTCGATGTCATGAATTTATACTTCTTTATGGAGTCTTCATCTTTTAGGACTTCTTCATAGGGCACAGACCATCCATCACTTTCATCCATGAGTCAATCATGTCATCATTCCTTCATCAAAAAGTGATCCATCAGTCTACATCTGGCCTTGATTCATGTCATGTTTCCTTCTTCATGTTATCCTTCTTTGGAAGGATCTTACATCCTTCTACGTGGTTCTCTTGGAAGACATTCAAGGTTCTTCCCTTAGTAGCCTTGCATAAACCAATCCAGATATTTGTTCAAAAAATAAAGGAATGAACATTAAAAACATTATCTTTGTGATGTTGTTTCATCATGACATCTTCTAGTTTGCATCAACATCCTGCATACATATCGACACATCTCTCCAAGATATATATATATATATTATCAAGGGTCTCTTTCAGACTTCAATAGAGTCTTCATATATTCCATGGAGATATCCTAGTAAAAAAATCTTGGTATTTCAGATGTTAATTTCTTTTACCGTGGTTGCATATTCCATGTTTTCTTCCTTCCTTCACACATTTCATTCCCAGGAGCTTCCAATCAAAGTTCCTCAATTGTAGTCAACCACCTCATACTTCATATGAGGACATATTATGTTGATTTAATCTAGTGAATGTGTGACCCATGGCTTGTTGCATCCTTATATAGGAGAAGATATTTTCCCTTTGATCATGCTTCTCAATATAGAGCAGTGATCCATGTTACCTACAACCATTTGACATGACTTTATAATATTGAATACAAGCATACATACCTCATTTTTCCTTTAGGTCATCTAGGCTTCTTTCAACAATTTCCTTGATTGAAAAGAGCTTCAATCCTTGATTTGATTCATCTCTTATGTCATCATATCATCATCCCATGAATTCTACAAGTTAGAGTTCTTGATGAAACACTTGCTACCTTTCCAGATTGGTCAATCTTTCGATGAGGATTCTATCAGAGAATCTTGAGGATATAGCATATCCCTATCCAACAAGTGTTTTTCTTTTGACTGATGTATGATGAGCCTTGTCGTAGATGACTTCTTCCTTGTTCCCATAAGTGTCACTTGAGCTTTTAATGAGGTTTCCAAGAGCTATATCCTTCATAGTTGACTGCCATATATTTTGTTCCAAACATCCTTCACGTTACCTATGGTAATGTCACGAGCTCTTACTTCTAATGCTTATACCATGATGTCATTTTCTAATATGATGCATCCTATCTTATTTACAATGCTTCCTATCTAGATAGCTATAATTTACACAACTGAAGAGTACTTATTGGAGGTGATGATCTTAGCCATAATAGAGATATTTTACTTCCCTCTTTTGAAGCTTCTTCTTCTCAGGATCTTCCACTTCTTCGGTAATATGGGCTTCTTCCTTATTTCTCTTGTTATTGTCCTTCTTAAGTTTAGGACAATTTCTTCTATAGTTCCCATATTCTTGACATCCATAGCACTGAACCTTTTCCATGTTCTTCTTTTTCTTTTGACGACAAAATTTACCAAACTTTCCTTTTCTCTTTGTCATAGCAAAATATGCTTGATTTTGCTCATTTGATCCTACATCAGTTTTTGCCTTCAACCTGGTTTCTTCAATCTTGCATAATGACCATAGATCCTAGAAAGGAGTGGCTTATTTCTTCCCATAAATAATTGAAGTGAAGTTTCCCCATTCCTATGATAATGCATTTAATACTACAGTGGTCATTTCTCTGTCAGACATTATTTCACCCAGACCTTGAAGTTGATTTCTTATTTTAGAAATCCTCATGAAATATGAGGTTATTCCTTCTTCCTTTGAAATCTTTAATTTGTAGAGTTCTTTCCTTAGAGAGATAAATTCTCCTGCACTACTCACTGAAAACATCTCTACCAATTTGTTATATATATCTTTTGAAGTGCTTAATTTTGATACATATGGGATGAGGGAGTCCTTGATGGATTCTATGAGAATCCTCTAAGCCCTCACTTCCCCTTTAATGTATCTAGCAAGTGCTTAAGCATATTCTTTAGGAGGTTGGGTTATTGTTCCCTTGATGTGATCCATGACTTCATTCTCAATAAGGTTTAGATCTGTTATTTTCTTCCATGCAAGAAAATTTGAAGCCCCAACTAATTTGTTGCTCTCCTTGCAAAAGGCCATTTTGAGAGATTCAGATGAAGTCATAAATGTACTTGAGTAGAATTTTCTTTCTCCACTTGCTTCCTCATTTAACTTGATAGTGATATAGATAGTACAAGAGTACCTCTTGATAGATTATTTCTACAAGAGTAATCCTTGATTCCTTTGGGAGAGAGATCACTTTGATGGAGTTCTTCAAAGGTTAAAGCTTTTACTTTAATGAGAGAGAGCTTGCTTCACAAATCTTTTTGAAGACGATGACAATGTTATTCGATCTAGTCTTCTTTAGTCTTTGAAAAACTTCTACTCCTTAGATGATGGTTGAGTGGTGATCTTGGAAAAGCTTCTAGGGTTTTTGGACTTTCTTTCTGCTTCCTCCTTGTTGATGATCCCAAGACTTTTGTTGAAGTAGATTTCTTCGATATAGGGTTTTGGTATGATGTAGATCTTGATATTTCGCTTTGGTATCTTTGACTCTATTTTATCCCTTTCTTGAAACTCGATCCTTGAGTGTCCCTTTGATTAGATGCCCCTTCTTAACTTTGTCACCTTAGCTTTGAACCCATGTTGAGAAATCTAGGGCATCAAAAGATAGGTGATTTCTCTACTTTGATAATTGCTTGTGAGTGCCTTTTTACTTATTGATTATGATCTTCTCTTTCGTATGTTATTATTGTGTTTTCTTCATCAAGACAATTACCAATTCATGAACAATAAAGAGACAAGAGACACACTATTTAAGTTGTCAACTAGGGCCAAAACCTCTCACTCTTTGAGAGGAAAACCGAAACAAATTCTTCTTATAGAACCTTCAATTGACGAATACTAAGACAATGACAAATACCCTTGACACTAAACCCCTTCCAAGACCAAGTCACAAGCCTCCTCTTCACCCTTAGATCAATGTTGCTCTTCTTCTTCCTCTTCTCGGCTTCCTTCAGAATTTATACCTCCTTATAGGTCTGCAACCTTTTGCTTCACAACAGAAACCCTAGATTGTCTTTTGATCCTTAAATATTCTCTTTTTAGAGGGAGATTTCTTTCACTTCTACTCGGCTTCCTTTAGAGAAATATTTTCCCAATCTAGATCACCCTTATATCACTGCAACCTTTGGCCTCCTTCAAATCTGTAATCTTCGCACGTGAGAGGGTAGATTGGCCCAAAAATAGTCCTACGATGATGTCACTTCCTTTGTTATCCTTTCTTCTTCCTTCATTGAACTAATAAAGGTACCAATATTCTACAATGAATCTCTATTACAATATATAGGTATGAAGAAAATTAATGAGAACATCCAAATAACAAGAAAGTTGTAGTTTTCTATTCAATTGGAATTAATAACCAAAGCTCATAATACAATACGAGTTATGAAACGACGTCGTTAACTTATAAAGTCGAAAAGACCCATATTATATTACAAATAGAACAGTATTTAGGCAGAAGACTTTCGGCCTTAGCCTTTGAACAGGGCAAAAATTGCCTATGATGACACATTTCCCCTTGGGGCATATAGTCCAGAGTAGCTTCATTGTCTCAAAATGCAAACGAGAGAACCAATTCTTATAGAAGAAGTGACTAGGGGTGCAAGCTTGTCGACCTATATAGGAAGGAGGTCAAACCCATTCAAAAATTGAGAGGTCCTGATTCCATGCTTCAACTTATATAAGAAGCATTCGAAATATAAACAGTGAGTTTCAACATACCTAGAAATTCCATCTGAAACAAAAAATAAGATGTAACTAATGAAAGAAATTAAGTCTAAATAAAAAACTAAAGACTCTTGGAAGAATATTATACCTAAAAAGAAATTGCACCCAAACCCTAAATGTGTTATTCGAAAACGACATAGAAACAAAATTAACAAATGGCAAAGAAGTATAAAAATAACATATTCAAGAAAGATTAATACCCTGTAAGTTTAATCAGTAGTGGAAGATTAGAGCCAATTATGGTTTGATATATTATAAGCGGATATTACCAAATATAAAAGCTAAAAATTTATTCCAGGATGAACAAAACAAAAAATGTTCTATTTTGGGTTTTTACTAATAAACGCCAATTGGTAAAACAAATAAGAAATAATATAAACTGTAAGGAATTATACTTCCTTAAGAGAATATTAACTTACAATTCAAGAAACGAATTGCTTTCCAAGTATAGAGCATTGCTAAGAGCAATTTTGGCCAAGATAAAGATGGAAGTTATAGTATGATTTCACAATTGAAGTTGTAAGCCAAACAAAAGGGCTACGCTTAAAAACCCTTGTTTAAATAACCTGGTACATAGAAACAAAGAGAATATATATATATATAATTCACCTTAAGAGACGAGAAGAAGTACTCATTTTAACCATGGAATAAACAAGCATGAGAGCGAGTAATAAAAATTTACATTTGTAAGTGATAAAATCCTAGATCAGTCTCAACAACTCTAAGGAAAATATTTACTATGTATCAGCAAGAAGAAGGAGAACGTTTGGTTAAAAACAATAAAACATAAAATCATTAGAATTGTAAACGAAGATATTCACAATCTTGAAAATCAACTTCATACCTTAAACATGCCAATTCAACCATTTGGAACCGTAATGCATTTCCATTCAAAAAGATTGGGCAATGTCTGAAGAGAAGGTAGGGTTGTGATTTCAGCATAATAGCAAAAAATAGTGAAGTTAAGAGGGGTAGTAGAGCATAATGGCAAGTTTTATTTACTATGTTATAGACTCATAAATGCGCTTGGGTAGTATATGCCCACCGTTGGATCGAAACAAATATATTATCCAGTGGAAAACATATACTTTCCAGACGCATTTATGAATCTATAACATAGTAAATAAGACTAACCCTCTATCTACAAACCCAAAAAGAAAACCGGACAAATGAATCCATCTGAAGCAATGTCATTGCAACTCAAACAAAACCCTAACAACGTTTACCGTCGACTAACAAAGAACCCATCGCAACCGTCGGATCAAGGGTTCACATATTTCCATGTTACTCCACTTGAAGGCGGATGGAACCATCATCGTGGCTCAACGGAAACGTGCCACAAATACAAGAGGGACCACATTATGAATTCATTTGAGTGTTGCCTCAAACACAGGCAAATTTATGTGTGTGTGAGACCATAAAACATTATACCAACAATTTAATACACTACATACACAGAATTAAATATAAGGTGCGATAAATGTACATATGCAGCAAGTAGGGCATTTGTAAAGTGGTCAATAAAGTCCCTCAAGCGTTGGAGTTTGACTTGATTAAAAGTATATAGACTATATGGAAGCACACATTTAACATGCAAAATAACCATAAGTCATGTAGGACAGTAATAACAACTTTCAAGATTAAACATTAGTATAAAAAATATAATGGAGAAGGGGTAAAAGCCCACATTGACTTGTTATGGCCACCATAGTTTTGATTTATATATATATTGTTTTATAAACCAATGAGAGAATTTTCTTGAAATACACACATGTACATGTATATTAGATTATTCTTTATAATAATTATTAGTATAAAAATATAAAGGAGAAGGGGGTAAAAACCCACATTGACTTGTTATGAGCACCATAGTTTTTATTTATACATATATATTATTTAATAAACCAATGAGAGAATATTCTTGAAATACACACATGTATATTAGATTAGTCTTTATAATAATTATAATGAGGACTTTGAGAAATACATTTACATTCATAATTAAGGTGGTGTAGAAGACTATAATGGGTTTAAGAGTAAATTACCATGTCAACAAAACCTTCAACAATTAAAAAGTATAAAGAATAAGAGTAGAAGAAAACATAAATGAAATAGAATAAAATTAACTCTTTTGTTTAAAAGTTAAGGTATAACTTGCAACAGTGAATTGTAAAAGAATAGTAGATAGTGATAAAAAATTGTGTCAATTGTTAAAGTATAGACAAAGAAGATATTGTATGAGTATTGTATCTAAATATTTTTTTTCTTCTTTTAGGTGCATATTGAGAGGTACATTACATTTTTCTTCTTTGTAGGTGCATATTGAGAGGTACATTACATAAGACATCTACATTTTTTTCTTTTTTTTAGGTGCATATAGAGAGGTACATTACATAAGACACCCGCATTCTAATTCTCCATGGTTTTTCATCTCATCTCATATGATAATAAGGATGATACTATTTCATCAAAATTTAAAGTAGTTGCATTACTACACATAACAACAATTAGACCATCTATCTAGTAAAAAACATAACTCATACAGTTGTCTTCATATGAAATCTTACTATCAATAGATAATAATTGACTTAACATAGTATTGAAGGTGTTCAGATGCTCTGTGATTGAGTCTCCATCAAGTTATACATATTTTTTTGTTGAAATAGTTTGTTCACTAAGAACTTGGACTGATACAAAGCCCCTAGGCATGTTCCACAATGCCTTTGTTATAACGTATTTTGAAACATTTAGTAATAATGAATCTGAGAGACACGATCATATTGTTCCCTTTGCTTATGATTCAACTTGGTCCAATCTTCTGTTTACATCCCTATTGGTGCAGTATTCACATCCATAGTGATCCGCTGATATTTGTGCACCAAAATTTTTGAGCTTTTGTAGCTGAAAAGTCTACCCATTTAATTTACTAATTTCTATCTTTGAATTGCTCACCATTTCCCTTCACCACAGGAATCGATTCCATAGATATTCCAATATAACAAGGTTTTCCATGGGCCTGAACAAAAGAATTTAACCATAAAGGTGTGCCCTTGAAGCCAAACTATTATGATACCAAATGTTAGTTTTAACCTTATGCAATTGTGTTAAAATTGGCAACTAGGGCCAAACTCCATGTGAGTCATCTTATTAATGGAAGATGATTTTTTCTTGGATCCCTCTCATTGAGAGGTGTAAGATTGATCTAAAGATTATCTGATTCCAATAAGTATTCATGGATATATGAATTTATTTGTGTTATGGGACAATTCATCAAGGTCGGCCAGCAACCAAATAAACCCCATTTGTGCTTAACATTTTAGTATAAATAGAGGTGGCCTTCAAGTCATTTCTAAACACTCTTGGGATCTCTTCCTCTCTACTTGTCTTTGGGTTTTAGTAGGAGGAGAGATCCTAAGGGATAACGATGCCCCAATCCAGAGGGCAGAAGCCGGAATTGCTGGGAAAAGCCGAAACTGTTGGAACTGCCGGAACTATTGGAACTACCGGGAATAGCCGGAACTGCCGGAACAGCGGGGAAAGTTGACCCAGAGGGCAGAAGCTAGAACTGCCAGGAAAAGTCGGCACTGCCAGGAAAAGCCGAAACTGCAGAGAATAGCCGGAACTACCGAGAATAGCCAGAACTGCAGGAACTACCGGGAATAGTTGGAATTGTCAGAACTGCCAAGAATTGTTGGAACCGCTGGGAATAGCCAGAATAGCCAGAATTGCCAAAACTGTCGGGAATAGTCGAAATTGCTGGAACTACCGGAACAGGGGGGAAAGCTGATGTAGAGGGCAGAAGTCGGAACGGCTGGGAACAACTGAAATTGCTGGAATTGTCGGAACTGCTAGGAACAGTCAGAACTGCCGGAACTGCCGGGAACTGCCGGAACAGCTAGAGCATCTGTCTCTGAAGGAGAGTAGCATGCAAGGGACAACTAACTAACATTGGGACAGTTGTATGGTACTTAGCAGCAAATACACCAAGCATGCAAGGGACAGCTAGCATGCAACAACAAGCATGCAAAGGACAACAAGCATGCTAGGGACAACAAGCAAGCAAGATGCAGCCAACACATAGGTCAGTATGGCAACATGGTGTAGCAATGGCACATAATGCAGTACAATGATGGGTACAATCATGATTAATGAAGCGTGATGAGATGCAGCATAGTGATGATGGGTGCAGCATGGTGTAGCACAGTGAGGTGCATCATGATGACGAAATGCAACACAACGATAGATGAAGGAGTCACCTTGGAGAATCAGTTGAAGCAGCATGTCTTCAACTGATCTCATGTATCATCTTTTTAGAGATGATCTATGCTCTTATCTAGATAAGTCAAAGTGTTGACTTCTGTTGTAAACGTACTATCTCTCTCTCTCTACTGAACTATTGAAGAACATATAAGAAGAATTGATCAAGGGTTTCCCCACATTGGGGTTTGTCCCTGGCTAGCACCACATCTTGTGTCCTCTTGTCTTGGCTTGTCTTCTGCGATTTATGTTTATGTTCTATCTGCAGTTTACTTTAATGCTGATGTGATTGCTAATCTGGAAAAGATATTGAGCTAACTGTGAAAATTGAAATAAATTGCTCTAAGCATAGAACATACCTAAAATCAACATGGTATCGGAGCTAAGGTGAAGGCAATGCCCAAGCAAGAGTGAAAGAGCAATCATGAAAGACAGTTGGGAAAGGAAAAAAGGATCAATGGATTCCTCATCCCTCTTCAAATTCACCAAGGGTGAAGTCGAAGCAGAGAATATTATCAAAATGGAGCAACAAAAGTTTTTGATGGCCGACCTAAAGATCACTTCAATGGGAAGTCTGGATCTAAGGGTGGAAGGAAACGCAAATGCCTTGGTTGCAATAAGTTCGACCATTATGCAAAGGAGTGTCTGAATGGTAGAGACACATCACTTGATGAAGATAACAATCATTCCAGGGACATCTTCAATGATCAAAGGAATGACAGGTAATGCAGGTCATCAAGGAAACGACTGACTCTTCAGAGAAAGCAAGGAACCCTAGGTATGAAGATTCAAATGTTGTTTCTGATAAGATAAAGAAGCGTTATCTTGTATTGGTCCTCTTCTTTAGATTCTTTGGGAATCTGGCTTATTGATCGTAGTGCTTCAAGGCACCTCATCGGATAGAAGGGTGCTCTCTCGAATTTGGTAGAGACAGAAACAACCGTGGGATTATACTTGGAGTCGATGCCACCTATCCCGGAAAGAGTGTAGGGAATGTTACCCCTCAATTGAATGAGGGTAACTCGATTCATTTACAAAATCTCCTTTATGTACCTGATCGCAAGAAGAACCTGGTGTCCATTTCAGCAATGGAAGTCAAAGGTTATAGGGTGGCACTCATCAATGGAAAGGTACGTGTTTGAAAATAGAAATTTCAAAGATGTTTTTGAGTTCAGGGTTGTATCAAGTTGCAGGAAGTCCACTGGGGACTATGTCCATTTACACATAGCACCGAAGGTTTGTGAGTCAAATGGTGACATGGATGCCTGAATTCAAAAAGAGCATGAAAGTACATGTCTGAGATGTACCGAAGGAAAATCTTACAAGGGGACCATTCCCCTCATGTAGCAGGTCCACAGTTTTGGAACAACCCAAGGGGTTTGAGATTGATGATCAAGAATCTCACGTATGCAGGTGGAAGAAAGCCCTCTATGGCTTGAAGCAAAACTCCCCAGGCGTAGTATGAGAGGATTGATAGCTGTCAGATGAAGTTGAGATTCACTAGGAGTGAAACCGGTCCAAACCATTACCCGAAGGTTGAGGATGATAGACCTCTCATACCGACACCTTATGAGGACGACCTATTTCTGACAGGTGCAGACGCCTATTTCTGACAGGTGCAGACCCTCTCATTTGCAGAAGTAAGAGGGAGTTGGATTCCGGATGTGGAATGATAAACTGCAAGCCTGTGACTACCTTGAGGATCTTAACTTTTAGAAGTTATATGGTAGTGATGTCAGACCAGATTTGGGAAATGCCTTTGAGTTTCATAAACTCATTCGCATTGATGTTCTTGGTGGACTTCCGTCCGGACATATGTTTTGCAGTTAGCATGGTGAGCTCATATTTGGTTGAGCCTCACTGGATTGGTGCCAAGAATCTTCTGAGATATCTTCGAGGCACAATCTCTCATGGATTGAGATACACTGCCGGAAATATGAAACTACATGATTATTTGAATGCTGAGTGGGCAGGCAGTGTGGAGGATCACTAGAGCACTTCTCAGTGCTGGTTCTTTTTGGATTCTGCTTCGATATCATGGATGAGCAAGAAGCAGAAGTCGGTTGCTATAAGCATCGCTGAGACCGAATACATAGCTACGAGTATGATCTCGTGTGAAGCTGCATGGTTGCAGAAGCCCTTAAGTGAGCTGTTTGTACACATGCTGAATACCACTGTGATTCTCTCTGACAGCCAGAGGGGGGATTCGATTATTGAGGAATCTCGTATTCGATGATTACTCCAGCAAATAGACATCAGATACTGCCTTATCTGGGATATGGTAAGTCAATAAGCGAGGAGGCTCCATTGCATTGAGACTGATGTACAGGTCGCAAACATTTTGTCAAAGGCCCAGGGAAAGGTCAAATCTGTGACTTTCCCAAATGACTTGGAGTCGTTGAGAGACCTTCTTATAAGGGTCCTGCATGTTGCATGCATTGAGCTTTGGGAGCTCTGGGGGGCTTGGGGTACTTACTAGAGCAACATACGACCACAGGGAAACTCACCCTCCCCTGGTGGTGCGCTATGTACAAGATGATAGGTTCAACCCTCCCTTATGATACCCCGTGGTGACTGTGGAACAGGATGATTAGTTCTCCCGTGGTGACTGTGGAACAAGATGATTAGTTCTCCCGTGGCAACTGTGGAACATGATGATTAGTTCTCCTGTGGCCAGGATGATTAGTTCTCCCGTGGCAACTGTGGAACAGGATGATTAGTTCTCCTGTGGGCCGGGTGATTAGTTTTGTCGTGGCAACTGTGGAACAAGATGATTAGTTCTCATGTGGGCCGAGATAATAGTTCTCCCATGGCGACTGTGGTGCAGGATGATTCGTTCTCCTGTGGACAGGATGATTAATTCTCCTGTCGAGGCATCCTACCCATGCAGTCTAGGACTCATGGGAAGTACCTCTCATCTGATCAATGAGCAGGGAAATGGGGTTAGGGACCATAGTAGTACTATCAATGGATGCATCGATGTATCTACTGTACTCACTATGCTAGGATGACCTCCATTGATCTGGGATCAATGAAACTGATCTGGGATTAGTGTGAGTGGTTTGAGACACTCTCTTGTGATATTGATCTAGGATCAATAAAACTGACTTCGGGCCAGTAAGAGTGATGTGACACACTCTCTTCAGATGAAACTGACTTCGGGTCAGTAAAGAATGGTATGAGACATTCTCGATCAATTCTTCTTCTTCATGGTTCAGCAGAGCAGAGTAGAGCAAAGCAAAGCTCAGTAGAGCAGAGCAGTGTAGGGCACTGATGGCAGAGATAGTACAGTCATACATATGGATCAACGGATGGAGTTCTCCCTAGTTGAGAGGGAGTGTTAAAATTGGCAACTAGGGCCAAACTCCATGTGGGTCATCTTATTAATGGAAGCTGATATTTTTCTTGGATCCCTCTCATCGAGAGGTGTAGGATTGATCTAAAGATCATCTGATTCCGATAAGTATTCATGGAGATATGAATTTATTTGTGTTATGGGACAATTCGTCAAGGTCGGTCAACAACCAAATAAACCCCACTTGTGCTCAACGTTTTAGTATAAATAGAGGTGGCCTTCAAGTCATTTCAACACACTTGAGATCTCTTCCTCTCTACTTGTCTTTGGGTTTTAGTAGGAGGAGAGATCCTAAGGGATAACGCTGCCCTAATCCAGAGGGCAAAAGCCGGAACTGCCGGGAAAAGTCGAAACTGCCGCAACTATCGGGGATAGCCGGAACTGTCAGAACAACCGGGAAAGTTGACCCAGAGGGCAGAAGCCAGAACTGCTGGGAAAAGTCGGAACTGCTGGGAAAAGCCGGAACTGCCGGGAATCGCTGAAACTACCAAGAAAATCTGGAACTACTGGGAATAGATGGAATTGTCGGAACTGCCGGGAATTGTTGGAACTGTTGGGAATAGCCGGAATTGTCGGAACTACAGGAACTGCCGGGAACAACTGAAATTTCCAGAACTGCCGGAATAGGCGGGAAAACTGACACAGAGGGCAGAAGCCAGAACTGCTAGGAACAACCGAAATTGCCGGAACTGTCGGAACTGCCGGGAACAGTCGGAATTTCTGGGAACTGCCGAAACAGCTAGAGCATTTGTCTCTGAAGGAGAGCAACATGCAAGGGACAACTAACTAACATTGCGATAGTTGTATGGTACTTAGCAGCAAATACACCAAGCATGCAATGTTACAGCTAGCATGCAAGGGACAGCTAGCATGCAACAGCAAGCATGCAAAGGACAACAAGGATGCTAGGGACAACAAGCAAGAAAGATGCAACCAACAAATAGGTCAGTATGGCAACATGGTGTAGCAATGGCACATAATGCAGTACAGTGATGGGTATAGTCATGATTAATGAAGCGTGATGAGATGCAGCATAGTGATGATGGGTGCAACATGGTGTAGCGCAGTGAAGTGCAGCATGATGACAAAATGCAGCACAACGATAGGTGAAGGAGTCACCTTGGAGAATCAGTTGAAGCAACATGTCTTCAACTGATCTCATGTATCATCTTCTTAGAGATGATCTATGCTCTTATCTAGATAAGTCAAAGTGTTGACTTCTGTTGTAAATGTACTATCTCTCTCTCTCTCTCTCTGCTGAATTATTGAAGAACATATAAAAAGAATTGATCAAGGGTTTCCCCACATTGGGGTTTCTCCCTGGCTAGTGCCACATCTTGTGCCCTCTTGTCTTAGCTTGTCTTCTGCGATTTATGTTTATGTTCTATCTGCAGTTTACTTTAATGTTGATGTGATTGCTAATCTGGAAAAGATATTGAGCTAACTGTGAAAATTGAAATAAATTGCTCTAAGCATAGAACATACCTAAAATCAACAAATTAACTACTGCAAATAATTCTTAATATAAACAGAAAAGATGCAATGGCACGCACATACACACATTTACATAAAGATTCACTAGAAACTCAAAACCGAGAAACCAAAAAGATTTTTTACTATATATGTCTCTAAATGTTACAAAACCCCCAATCCATTAATCTTGGATTCAAATATAACCATAGTTCCTTAACCAAAATAAAAAAACCATGGGCAAAACCACAATACACCACCTACTAAAATGAAAACCATATGCCAAAACTCGATAAAAATGGATGCAAAAAAATTACCCAATGTTTTTCCCATGGGGGCTTCCACTCCCCATGTGACCCCCATGTTGTGCCTGGTGCATATGAATCATGTGTGGGACTATTAATGTAAAGTATATAACACATACCCAAAAAAATCCCCAATGAAAATACACTAATATCTAGTTCTCCCATCACATTTCATATTCTAAACTCTTTCAAAACCATTTTGTTGGATTTACACTTCATATCACCTCAAGCTTCATCTTCTTAAATCCTGGCAATCTTAACCTAGAGAAACTACCCTTGAGGCAAAGGAGAGTTGACCTGAAGTGAGAAGAGGGTTGGTGAGGTGGCAATGGCCCCTCTTGAGTTCCACTAGAATCACACTTGAGCTTTTAGACCTTATCTCAAGAAGTATGAGTTTATGTAATAACAGGTCTCACGTAAATACCTAGGTCACCCTTAGCCACCTAGAATAATACAATGAAATGTTGACTAGATTAGCTATTAAACCATAATCTATGATAGAAATTAGTCATAATGTCAACTAACCACAAGCAAAGATTACCCTCATTCCAACACAACCCCGCCCCAACCCTGTCCTAATTTTGAGCACGAGGTAATAAAGAAAGTTGATAAAATCCTTTTAAGTATAGAAGTGCTAAAAGTCAAAAATCAATTCTATACTCAGAATTGCTTTGTCATCTATAGATTAGGAATAGGTTATAATATTAGGGATGTGCATGGACTAGAAGAGTTCCCTATGGTGTTGTCTATCGAGGTGGAAAAGTTTCCTAAAGGGCAAAAAGTCGTTGGAATACGACTAAGTTTTTCTCAAAAAATCTGATACTAGGAGTGCTTGAATCTTGTTTTTGATGGTGGAAATCGATTCAACATCATCAAAAACCCCTAGGGCACCCAAAATCTTGAAACTTGACTATTGTAACCCATATTTCCCAAAATATATACTAGATTTTATCAAAATCTTGCCAGAATTTCCATTGTTTTCCGGGCAAAATTAAAGCCTCGTTTAGACTACGTAGTTCCAAATTTTGAGAGGGCTAAAGCTCCAAGAAGCGAGTCACATGCATGCACACACCTAAACTCCTACCGGGCACTTTTTATAATAGGCAATTGATCCATGCAGGTTGGGTGCTTTCTTCTAGGTAGATTAGGGTTGAGCACATCACTAGTATGTCCACATTCATTGTGAACCCTAATCTCTCTTATTTTATAAAAGAGAGATTGGGTGCACCACTCAGGTGGCTAAAGAATATAAATTTTGAGCTTACTGCATTACAATTATTTCTTTCAATTAATAAAGAGTGATTTAATTGAGTGTTACAAATTAAGCTTGTTGTTCCATTATTAAAAAGATTGATGTGTTTGTGGATCTATCATTTCTTTATCCATTGTTTTGACAGGTGGTTAATTCGAGTCTGATTCCTAGATTAGGGTTTTGCTTTAGGAATGCAGATCTGCTTACCATGTATTGAAAAAAAACCAATGAAGAATAAGCAAGTTGAGGTCCCCATCCAACCTAGGCTCCTAATGAACAGAGCATATCCCAAGTGATTAAGTCTCCAATTAGCAGAAAGTCTTACTAGAGGGTGTTAATCTAGTTGTCATTGATGTCAATATTTTGAAGAAGGCAAGGACATGAAGAAGGACATGGTGATGAAGAAGGAAAGAACATCAAGGACATGATGATATGTTGAAGAAGACAAGGATATGATTAAGAAGGCAATCAATGAAGAAGCCCAACACTCAAAGGCATTCTACCCTGCCTCCATTTTTGCACTAATGAATGATCAGTCACATTAAATAATATTTTTCTCCATCTTAGAGGAAGAATATCATCATGAGACCTAGACCATCTTGAAGGGCATAATTTTACCTTTCTAATGAGCTATTATGTGTCCCGAAATTCCAAATAACGAGAGAGAAATTGATTTTACAAGTTAAATTATACCTTTGTTCATGGAGCCGACCTACACAAACTTATATATGTCGGCTTGCACTAAAAGACATGTCCGTTCAGGTTTATGGGCAGAATAGCCTATTAATATAGGCTCGGACCTCCTCCTCAAGTACAGAAGACAAGTAGATTTGTGGATTTATTCAAGGAAGAAAGTGATAGGAAAGTTCACACCTCGTGAACTAAACAATTAAAGTAAGAATCCCTGTATAGTGTGGAATATTTCTGAGGAAAAATATGGACTCCTGTGGACAGTTAGGGCTCCCATTCCAGATTCGTTTGCTGACTGTTTTTCTTGCTGCGGTGCCTTTTCGGACTAAGGATGGCTTTCTCTCTCGAACTGGGTAGACTGTATTAGAACAATAACCACCTTCGAACCTAGCAACATATCTTTGTTCTTGGTACTGTGGATAAGGGCTCTCGAAACTTAATACTGAACTGTGCAATAAACAAGCCTCAAACTGCTAAACAGGGTCACATGGTGTTGAATTTTTCGAAGTATTAGCCCTCGGATTAGCCCTCAAAACTGTGGAATATTATGTCATGGATTGTGTAGCTCGGACCTTCTGAAGATTACTTCGGATCTCTGTCACCTTTGGAGCTGCCTTAGGATATTTTTGAAGACTGGGTTGCAGATTGTCTCAGGGTGTTGTTTGAAGACTGTTTTGCAACTTATGGACTAGAACAGGAGCACCTTAGATCTCTCTGTGGTTTAGAACAGAGCCACCTCAGAATGCAGATCACGTTGCTAGAACATATACAATTGAAGATGGTAAGTAATAGTGCAGATTGGTGAAATGAAGTATTTGATCAAATAAGTCCAGTGAAGCAGCAGGTGCAGACTTGGTGCAGTGTGGTGCTAACTCTTCTTGGGAAGTGTGAAGACAAATCAGTGGTATAGTTTGGTGTTTGGAGCAGTGCAGAATTGAAGATGGTGCAGAATAGTGCAGATTGGTGAAATGAAGTATTTGATCAAATAAGTCCAGTGAAGCAGCAGAGAAGGATTGGTGTCCTTGGGGTAGGTGCCCCTAAACTCAAGGTTGGAGCCTTGGTGAAGATAGGGTCGAAGCCCTAGAGGTCGAAGCCTCATTAAGTCCAAGTTGGTGCTTGGCAATCATTGTACACCTTCATTTGTAAAAGGATCATTTGTCCTTCTTATTTCAATAATAAAATTATTCATTTCTCTTATTTTAAATTGTGTAGAATCTAACTGGTTAACAATTGAAAAGAAATATTGATTCACCCCCCTCTCAGTATTTCCAACAATTGGTATCAGAGCCAACTTCTTCACTATCAGCCTAATAGCTAGAAGAAGGATTCTTAGGCACAATGAAGAATCAAGAAGTGACAGGGAGGCTTCCTTTGTTCGATGGCACAAATTTTGGTTTTTGGAAAAAAACAATGTCCTACTACTTAATGTCCCTTGGACCTGAAGTTTGGCATTCTGTTTTGAATGGGTACACTGCTCCTTTCACTCTTGCAATTGATCAAGACGAAAGGGAAGATTACATTGCAAATGAAAAAGCCTTAAATTTCATCACTAGTGGAATCACTGATTCTGAATTTACAAAAGTCATGAATTGTGACTCAGCCAAAGAAATATGGGATAAGCTGGTTAGCTTATATGATGGGGACTCCAAAGTTAAGAAGGCAAAGCTTCAAACTCATAGAAGGCAATTCAAAAGTATGAAAATGGATTATGAAGAAGATATTGCATCATACTTTCTCCGAGTAGCTGAAGTGGTCAACTCTCTTAAAGGATTGGGAGAAAATATTGAAGAAAGCATTGTTGTTCAAAAGGTCTTAAGATCTCTCCCTGACAGATTTGACTCCAAAGTAAGTGCTATAGAAGAAATGAAGGACCTAGATACTCTCAAGATGGATGAACCTCATGGAATCCTAATTGCCTATGAGATGAGAAAAGGAATCTCGAGTTCCAAAGATACAACATTCAAGGCCTCAAAATCAAAAAAGGGGAAAGGATGGAATACCAGCAGTGATGACTCCGATGTTGAATCCGAATTGGCGCAATTTGTATGAAGACTAAAGAAAGGATCCAAGCTAAAAGGTAAGTACCCTCTTATTTGTTTCAAATGTGGAAGAATAGGTGATTATGTTGCAAAATGTCCCCATAAGCATGATAGTGATGATCAGGAAGATTCTAAAAGGATGGTATACAAAAAGAAAGGGCTTAATATGAAAAATGTCTTCTCTAAGCACGAGAGCCTGACGAAGATGAATTTGTAGTCATCAAAAGGAAATCAACTAAAAATTTCCCTCATTGCAAAGGAGGTAATGATGAATCAAATGAAGAAAATGACTATGTAGGAAGCCAAGAAGTATTATTCATGGCATTCACAAATGATGATGATTCAGGACTAGAAGGAAATGTAGATGAATTGTTAATGTGTCATTGAAGAAAATGAGAAATTACGAAATAAAATCATTTCTCTCAAGGTAGAAAAGGAGGAAGCAAAAAGAAGGGAAGACCTCTTGAAAAATAAGCTAAAAGAAAAGGAAGACATCTGTGAAAATCGTGAAGCTGAAATAGTATTTCTGAGGATTAAAATGGAGCAAGTCAAAAAGAGTTGGGAAAGCTCTCAAATACTTGACAATATCCTTAATGCTCAAAAAGCTCAATATGACAAATCTGGGATTGGTTTTAAAGGAGAATCATCAAGTACTAAGGATAATGCAAGAATCTATGCCAACATACTTTCCAGCAATCCAAAAGAAGAAAAATCATCTCATCAAAGGCCCATCTCAAATCTAAAGAATGAAGAAAGAGTAACTCCAAGGAAGAATGTTGATTCAAATCGTGGCTATTACAACAGGTACCAAACTATCTTTTTTGGGCATTGTTATTATTGTAAAAAATTTGGTCATCAAGCTAAACATTGCATGGCTCGTAAGAATACAACACCAAGATTGAAGGATCAAACAAATAAACCACGTGGTCTCAAAGAGCAAGGACAAATCAAGACTTATAACTCCTTTGATCCTTTGACCAAGTTTGATCCAATTTGCTCATTATGTAATGATTATGGACATAACGAACAAAATTGTCCACTCAAAAGAAGAAAAGCTAGAAGGGAAAATCTCAATACGGATAAATGTGGCCTAGCTCTATGTGCTCATAATGATGAAAACCATTGGTTTTTGGATAGTGGATGCTCAAGACATATGGCAGGTGATAAAAGGAAGTTTGTTTCATTGAACAATAAGGATGGAAGTGTATCCTTTGGAAGTGGATCTGCTAAAATGACTGGAAAAGGGATCGCTACCCTTGTTAATGGAAAAGGAAAGGCTCCAAATGCTTTGCTGGTAGAAGGACTCAAACACAATCTCTTGAGTGTTAGCCAAATTTGTGGCCAAGGACATAATGTTGTCTTTAGCACCAAAGATTGTGAAATAAGAAACTCGTCCTCAGGAGAACTTGTGGCTAAAGGAGTAAGAACACTAGATAACGATTACATCCCGAGCAAAATCCACGAAGATAAGTGTTACTTGAGTCAAATAGATGAAAGTTGGTTATGGCACAAGCGATTGGGGCATACAAGTTTTGATAACTTGATCAATATTAGCAAAATTAATGCAGTAAGGGACATTCCAAAGATGTTCACACTAGATCAAGTTGTATGTGGCCCATGTCAATATGGTAAGGAAACTAGAACCAACCACAAGACTAAGGAATTCTCAACATCAAAATCTCTGGAGATCATTCATGTAGATTTATGTGGGCCAACTAGAACCCCAACGCTCCAAGGAGAAAGGTACTTTGCTTTATTTTTTGATGACTATACTAAAATAATGTGGGTATATTTCATAAAATATAAATTTGAAGCATTTGAATATTTTAAGAACCTTAAAGCTCTTATAGAAATTGAAAAGGATTCTCAGATTAAATGTCTTAGAACAGATAGAGGGGGAGAATTCACATCAAAAGAATTTGATGAATTCTGTAAAGTACATGGAATTGAAAGAGAACTCTCTGCTGCTAGAACACCCAAGCACAATGGGGTAGTTGAAAGAAGAAACCGGACTATTCAAGAAATGGCAAGAACAATGTTACTAGTAGTTGACTTGCAGCCAAAATTTTGGAGAGAAGCAGTCGGGACAACAATTTATACCTTGAATCGAACTCAACTAAGACCAAATAATGAGAAAACTCCTTATGAATTATGGAAATGAAGACTTGCTTCAGTAAAATACATCAAGATTTTTGGAAGCAAATGCTTCATAAATATCAATGATGACTCACTAGGAAAATTTGATTCTCGGGTTGACGAAGGAATATTCCTTGGATATTCTATTAGGAGCAAAGCTTACAAGTGCTACAATAATTGACTACGAAAAATAGTGTAAAACATTGATGTGAAGATTGATGAAGCCCTTCCAGAAAAGGAAATGGAAGATCATGAAGTTGACCCCTTCATTGAAGAAAACGAAGAAGAACCTGAAAAAGAGGAAAAAGATCAAGAAAAGCAAAAGGAAAAAGAACCATCTCAAACTCCTTCAAAAGTGAAATTCCTCCAAAAACATCACCCGGAAGAGCAGATTATTGGCAATGTAGATGAGGGGATACAAACCCGAAGAAGGATGACAAGTACACCAAGGAAAAATGATGTTGCTCTCCTATCTATGATAGAACCAGAAACTTTTACTCAAGCAAGTAAGGATCCTCATTGGGTGGAAGCCATGGAAGAAGAAATGTATCAAATCGAGAAGAATGAGACATGGGAGCTGGTACCTTGTCCAAAGGATAAAAATATAATTGGAACCAAGTGGGTGTTCAAAAACAAAATGAATGAAGATGGAAAAATCATCAGAAATAAGGCAAGGCTTGTTTGTAAAGGTTATTCACAAATTGAAGGAATCAACTTTGAAGAAACCTTTGCACTGGTAGCTCGTATGGAAGCTATAAGGGTGTTCTTGGCATTTGCTTACTCAAAAGGATTCAAAGTCTATCAAATGGACGTAAAATTAGCGTTTTTGAATGGGGAACTCAAGGAAAAAGTCTACATGGAGCAACCAGAAGGGTTTGATCTAGCAAAAGGAAAAGACTTTGTTTGTAAGTTGAAAAAGACATTATATGGGTTGAAACAAACTCCTAGAGCTTGGTACGCAAGATTGGATCACTATCTACAAAAACAAGGCTTCAAAAAGGGGGTGGTTGGAAGTAATCTCTACTTGAAGATGGACGAGGATAAGTTACCAGTCACTCTTGTCTATGTTGATGATCTGATTTTTGCTAGCAATAATGATGAGATGAACCATGGGTTTGCCCAAAATATGTCAAAAGAGTTCGAAATGTCGATGATGGGTGAATTATCTTACTTCCTTGGACTACAAGTATTTCAAACCATAGCGGGCATGTTCATATCTCAAGCAAAATATCTTAAAGACGTGCTTAAAAGATATGGGATGGAAGACTGTGCACCTATGAGCACACCAATGACCACAGACTGCAAATTGAGCAAAGATGATGAATCCCCCTCGGTAGATGCAACTCTTTACAGGTCAATAATTGGAGCTCTCCTATACTTAACTACTACAAGACCCGACATTATGCAAGCAGTATGAATGGTAGAAAGATTTCAATCAGCTCCTAAGCAATCCCATTTGTCAGCTGTAAAAAGAATTCTCGATACTTGAAAGGAACTCCTGATTTTGATCTTTGGTGCCCTAAGAGCTCAACTCTAACTGTGACTGCATACACCAATGTTGATTGGGCCGGAAGTGTCGATGATTGAAAAAGTACTACTGGAAATGCATTCTTCCTGGGAGATTGTCTAGTATCTTGGCTCAGCAAAAAAAATCATCCATATCACTATCTATAGCTGACGCTGAGTATATAGCTGCTGCAGATTATTGTACTCAAATAAAATGGATGTAGGAAGCTCTAAAGGATGTCAACATAGATACCAAACAACCAATCACCATCTATTGTGAGAACACAAGTGCTATCAGTCTCAGTAAAAATCCAATGATGCACTCAAAGACCAAACATATACCAATCAAATATCATTTTCTCCGTGAACAGGTGGCTGACCAAAACATCAAGTTGGAGTATATCAATACTAAGGAGCAGATTGTAGATATTTTCACCAAACCTCTTCCTCGAGAAGCATTTGAACATTTTCGCCAAAAGATGGGGGTTATTGCTCTAACATCACACTAAGTTGATTCTTAAGATGCCGCACGACAAGGGGAGCAATTTGATAGGGGGAGTCCTTGTACACCCCTTTGCCATTGATGTCAAAGGGGGAGAGAAGAATAATATTGTCATCTAATGACAAAGGGGAAGATTGTTAATCTAGTTGTCATTGATGTCAATATTTTGAAGAAGGCAAGGACATGAAGAAGGATAGGCTGATGAAGAAGGAAAGAACATTAAGGGCATGATGATATGTTGAAAAGGACAAGGATATGATTAAGAAGGCAATCAATGAAGAAGCCCAACACTCAAAGGCATTCTGCCCTGCCTCCATTTCTGCACTAATGAATGATCAGTCACATTAAATAATATTTTTCTCCATCTTAGAGGAAGAATCTCATCATGAGACCTAGACCATCTTGAAGGGCATAATTTTACCTTTCTAATGAGCTATTATATGTCTCGAAATTCCAAATAACGAGAGAGAAATTGATTTTACAAGTTAAATTATACTTTTGTTCATGGAGCTGACCTACACAAACTTATATATGTCGGCTTGCACTAAAAGACACGTCTGTTCAGGTTTATGGGCAAAATAGCCTATTAATATAGGCTCAAACCTCCTCCTCAAGTGCATAAGACAGGTAGATATGTGGATTTATTCAAGGAAGAAAGTGACAGGAAAGTTCACACCTTGTGAACTGAACAACTAAAGTAAGCACCCCTGTACAGTGCGGAATATTTCTGAGGAAAAATACGGACTCCTGTGGACAGTTAGGGCTCCCATTCCAGATTCGTTTGTTCACTGTTTTTCTTGCTGCAGTGCCTTTACGGACTAAGGATATCTTTCTCTTTGACTGGGCAGACTGTATTATAACAGTAACCACCTTCGAACCTAGCAACATATCTCTGTTCTTGGTACTGTGGATAAGGGCTCTCAAAACTTAACACTGAACTGTGCAATAAACAAGTCTCAAATTGTTGAATAGGGTCACATAGTGTTGACTGTTTCGAAATATTAGCCCTGAAAACTGTGGAATATTATGTCATGGATTGTGTCGCTCGGACCTTCTGAAGATTACTTTGGATCTCTGTCACCTTCGGAGCTGCCTTAGGATATTTTTGAAGACTGGGTTGCGGATTGTCTTAGGGTGTTGTTTGAAGACTGTTTTGCAACTTATGGACTAGAACATGAGCGCCTCGGATCTCTCTGTGGTTTAGAACAGAGCCACCTCACACTGCAGATCACGTTGCAAGAACAGATACAATTGAAGATGGTGCAGAATACTGCAGATTGGTGAAATGAAGTATTTGATCAAATAAGTCTAGTGAAACAACAGGTGCAGACTTGGTGCAGTGTGGTGCTAACTCTTCTTGGGAATTGTGAAGACAGATCAGTGGTATAGTTTGGTGTTTGGAACAGTGCAGAATTGAAGCAGGTGCAGACTTGGTGCAGTGTGGTGCTAACTCTTCTTGGAAGTGTGAAGACAGAACAATGGTATAGTTTGGTGTTTGGAGCAGTGCAGAATTGAAGATGGTGCTGAATAGTGCAGATTGGTGAAATGAAATATTTGATCAAATAAGTCCAATGAAGCGGCAGAGAAGGATTGGTGCCCTTGGGGTAGGTTGTCCTATACTCAAGGTTGGAGCCTTAGTGAAGATAGGGTTGAAGCTCTAGAGGTCAGAATTATGGTAATTACCATGTCTTCTGATTTATGTATGTACTAATTCTCCACTAAAATATTTTACAGAGCTATCATATGGTGTTAATGTGTATCTTTCTGGTGAGTCTGTTATATAAAATCACTTCGTGAAGAACAAAAAACTAGCTTGGACATAGTTGGAAACAAAGAAATGTAAAAAATATTACCTATTCTGTTGCAGTATGTTCAAACTTCAAAGCCTACAACAAATGCAGGTTGATAGGAAGGCAAATGCACGCATACTGCTTATTTCATATCACCAATAATCGCCACAAGAACAACATCCGTCCTTGAAATGATGGAACCGATTGGCATCCCTCACAACAATTTCTCGGGCAACAATTTTAGAAATGAACTTGGTGGCAGAATGGCAGTCGCCACAAACTCGAAGATTTTTCACAATCCGGATGGTTGTCCCTGGCGACGTGTTGGTAAGCCCAAATGCAATTGCCAACTTCTCGCTGTGATGGCAGAGAGCAAATTCCTTTTGCTCCTCTTCGACATCATGCAGAGAAAATCTTGTATCAGGCACATACCCTGCTTCTTTCATTTCAGCAGCCAGTCTCTGCAGTTCTTCATGGATTTTCTGCATTTGAGGATTCGATCTTTGTCCCACACGAAATGTGTACACATTGTTATTGACCTCAATCCAGCTGCATCCAGCGGGTTTCTTTTTAACCCTCCTGACTTTCATCATTTTTCGAACATTTTCAATGTCATCCCACCTGCCAGCCGCAGCATACATGTTTGATAGCAACACATAATGTGCAGCATTTTCAGGTTCCAACTCAAAAAGCCGTTCTGCTGCATACTCACCTAACTCAATATTTATATATATTCTACAGGCACTAAGCAAAGAACCCCAAATGGCAGCATCAGGTTTTATTGGCATTTTTTGTATAAAGCTTTGTGCCTCCCTTAGGGCCCCAGCACGGCCAAGGAGATCAGCAATGTTGCAGTAATGCTCAAGACTAGGTGTAAGGTGATAATCTCTACTCATACAATCAAAATATTGCAATCCTTCTTCAACAAGTCCTCCGTGTCGGCACGCAGATAGAACACCAACAAACGTGACATGATCTGGGCTGATGCCCGAAAATTGCATTTGTTCAAAAAGTAGAATTGCCTCTTTGCCCTGCCCATGCATTGCATAGCCCATAATCATTGCTGTCCACGAAACCACATTTTGCCTCGGCATGTAGTCAAAAGCTTTCCTTGCAGTCTCTATGCTCCCACATTTAGCATACATGTCAACAAGAGCACTACCTACAAAGACATTAGAGTGGAATCCACTTCTAACAATGTCTCCATGGACCTGCTTACCAAGTTCAATGGCAGCCAAATTCGCACAAGCTGGAAGTACAGCACCAAAAGATTCTGCATCTGCCTTCAACCCCATTACCTGCATTTGTCCAAAAAGCTTAAGAGCTCTATCAAAATGCCCGTTCTGTGCATATCCTGCAATCAGTGCATTCCACGAGACCACGTCTCGTTCTGGCATTTCTTCAAACAACTTCAGGGCTTTATCAACATGCCCGTTCTGTGCATAACCTGCAAGCATTGCATTCCAGGATACCATGCTTCGATCAGGCATTTTCTGAAACAATTCAAGGGCTTCATCAACTCGTCCATTCTGCACACATCCCGCAATTATCGAATTCCATGAAATCACATCCCGTTCAGGCATCTCCTCGAAGATCTTCAGAGCCTGGCCAACATCTCCATTCTGTGCATATCCTGTAATCATGGCATTCCAGGACACTACATTTCGTTCAGGCATTTTGCTAAACACATTGCAGGCATCCTCGACACTCTTGCATTTCACATACATATCCACAAGCGCACTACCAACATAAACAGCAGTTTGAAACCCACTTCTAATTATGTACCCATGGACCCCTCTTCCATGCTTCAAATTCCCCAAATTAGCACAAGCAGGGAGAACGCTCGCAAAAGTAAAATGATTGGGTTCGATTCCCGTCCTCTGCATTTCATAAAAGAACTCCAAAGCCTCCTCGCTGCGCCTATCCCTTGCATAACCAGCGATCATGGCAGTCCAAGAAACAACATTTCGCTTGGGCATTTCACCAAAAACTCTGCGAGCGTCCTCCAGGCTTTCGCACCTGGTATACAAGGCAACAAGCGTGGTACCCAAAAACAAATCCAACTTAAATCTCCTCTCATTCATGTGGGCATGAACTAGTTTGCCTTCCTGCAAGGCTCTGTTGTCCACACAGCTCTGCAACAGAGTAGCATAAATAGAATAGTCCGGGCGGCCCATGGAATCCAGAATTCGAATAGCTTCTTTCAATCGCCCTTGATTGCACAGGGTTTTTACATCCCCAAAACTTGGTATTGCTAGCATCGCAATTTTTTATTATTTCAAAAACTATACAATTGGTCTCTTTCAGAATTGAGCCTATCTGCTTCATTTTCTGAATCCATAAATGCTGCCGCAATGCCATGGCTATGAGTCGAAGCTGCTTAATTTTATAAGCGGAAACTTGCTTTCAGCCATTCCAATTGTCTTTGGCAAATACTCACCTATGGTTCGCTCTCTGTAATAGTCTTACTTCGCATCCTTCCGATGACAAACCTTCCCAACATAAAGCTAGCGAAATCTGCAAAATCAAACAAACTATGGGAGGCCAAATATATGTAATTTATGGTTTCGTATGGGCTAGATCTTAAATACGAGCATATTCGCCAATGGGAATGTTTGAATGTTGTGCATTTTCATGAATTTAATACGGTTAGGTAATTTGTGTTTTGTCCCGATGGGATGGCATTGGCGGCATTAATGTTCTTAGGCGCCTTAGTTAGTATCATTTTTTTTAATCATATGGTGAATCGGTCACTGCGAGGCCTAATCTATGGGAGACCCAGGATCAAACCTCATAGCTGCCACTATAACACCAAGAGCATAACCAACCACCTGCAAGTCGGGTATACTAAGTTCCTATGATTTTAGCAAGAGCAGACTCATGGGAAAGGGGAATCTGCCCCTCTAGCCGCCACCACAGCAGGTCATTGTACTCAATGAGATTTGAACTTCGGTCTCCCCGGGCTTCGCCCATGTGACTTACCGTCAAACCACACATCACTGTACTCGGCACTTAGCATCATTCGCCTGCGTGGAATACAATGGCCAAAGGGAAGGGGATGAGAGCAAGTTCTCCACCTGTCTCATCACACTTTTTGGCGTGACGGTCACATTGTTTTTAAGTCACAAACTCACTTATTCTCGTTAAATTAGTTTAAATGCGGGCATTTGGTGGGAGAGGGGCTTCCATTCGACATTCTCCTTATTTGTTATACACAGTTATTGCAAAATTTTTTATTTGTTATATACAATGATTGTAGTTGGTTATATAGTCATCGCAGTGGGTTATGGTTTCATCCTAGGGAAGATGGCTTACGGAGTGCAAAGGCTCTGATATAAGTAAGGCATGTTGCGCTCAAGAGCACATGATTTGGGTTTTTAATGTTACAGTTGACATGCACGCCATGACGTACACTTGTCATTCATTGGTTTTTGCTCGCTCAGGTCTTCTCTCTTGGTTGTTCGATCATCTCACATAGTTTTCCCTTAACAACCATATAGGCCTTATCTCATGGTGGTAGATTTTCAACTTTGTTCGAAGGAAAGTGGCAGACTTCCGATTGTCATTTAGCTCCTAGTTACCAAGGTGGGAGCTCAAAGCTTTCAACGAAGGTATGTCTATGTATTACCCACCTCCACGATTCTTTTCTTGTCGTCAATTCACTAGGTATTGTGTGTCATTTCCCTTTGACAATCTATCTAGTTCCTGTCGGTGCCCATGTTTTTTGTTTTATTCTTGCATAACACGACAACGATCTAGGTGAATATTGGTGACCACCTACCTATTCCACTGACCCCCAACACTGCCTCTTTCAGTTTTTTCGGTTTCCTTAATTGTAGCACAATTTACTATTTTTGGCAGTTTTTTCGGGTCCTAAACTTTTGGAGTTGTTTTGAGGTCATAAATGACGTTTTTAGGGGAAACGGAGAGACCAAAAATGTCTCAAACCATCATATTAATTTGTTTTTGGCTTCCTCTTCGAAATCTTCAAATCGAAATATTATGAAAGTCAAACGGAGATCATATGCCAAAGCTACGACCCCGGGAAGTTGATATACCAATTTACCCAAACGGGGCCCACAGTTTTGGCGCTTCATCTCCTAGGGTCAGGTTTTTGGATGTTTAGGGTTTTTTGTTGTTTCTCAATAATAAATAGGCCTTTGAGCCTTATTGTAACATAATTCAGAGGCATGTAGCTACGACATCTCTTCTTAGAGATAAGTTACCATCATTCGAGCTAGTTTATTTCCATTTTGTTTGTAAGCATATTTCAGTATTTTGATATTAATGAAATGAAGTGTGATTTCTACTGCATTTCTGTATTTATGGTTATATGTATAATTTGTTGTGTTCTTGTTTAAGTTCGGATTAGTGGTATCAGAGGGGTCTACTATTTCTCTGTTTTTCTTTGCGTGTCCCCAACGAGGTCAGGATATAAGGAGTTAGGGCTCGATCTGGTTGAACATTTGCAAGACCAACCTTACAAACCTCGACGGCCTCCCATGGCGGAAAAAAAGAAAACCGAGGGTGCATGAGATCCTTTCAAAATATTACTTGAGGAAGCCCTCAAGTGACAAAGGAACGCGATGATGGATAACTTTGCCCAGATCCTTCGACAGCTACCCATAGGCGACGCATCTTCATCCAACAGCCACTCTGGAGGCGCCACTCCTTTTAAGGTACAAGTTAACTTTGATATTCCCGTATTTGAGGGCCAGATAGATGCAGATGTCGTAGATAAATGGTTGAATCTGTTGGAAGGATATTTTTCAGTTCATGACTTTTTCAATCGGGAAAAGATTACTTTTGCACTTCTCAAAGCTGCCCCACATGTCAAGGACTGGTGGGAAGCCTACTGTGAACAAAAAGACAAGAGGGAATCCTCACTATTTTCAGCCACACCCACTTGGGATTCTTTCCGAGACGCCATCAAGGAACAATATTACCCTGTCGGGAGCTATGAAGATAAATACATAAAGTGGACCACGCTACGACAGGGAAGGGACCAAGATGTGTTGGAGTTCACAAATGTTTTCCATACCCTCCACACGAAGTTGGGTATCAAGGATTCTGAGCGGTATGTGATACTCAAATACCGCGGTTGTCTATATAAGTGCATCCAAGATGAGATGGAGTTAGTCGACATCTCCTCGCTCGACACGACATACTAATACGTGCAAGGAAAATATGCCCCCAAACCATAGAGCAAAGGCGAAAGTCAAGGCCGAAGACGCAAGCAAAGAACAACACCATGAAGACAAAGAAGGACATGGGAAAATGGTGTGAGTTTCATAAGAGCTCCACTCACAACACAAGTGAGTGTCGGGCCAAGCAGTTAGTGGTGGTTGAGCTTAAGGCTTTTGAATCAGACGCATGTTCTGACTGTGAGTCATAAACCAACAAGGGGAATGACAAAGGGAAGCAAATCATTGATGTGGAGCCTAGTGCCACCGTGGCCACCACTAAGATCCAAAATAATAAGCATGAAAATCCAGAGGAGGGGAAACACCTCTTCCACTCATAGATATGGGTGAAAGGTTCTCTGTTGCAGTTCATTGTCAATAGCGGGAGCCAAAAGAACTTCATTTCAGCATAGGTTGTGAAGCGGTTGGGCCTACCGACAACAACACATCTGTAGTCGTACACCATCGGGTGGCTTCACCAAGGACAAGGTTTTCGTGCCAGCCAGTAGTGTCACCTTCCCTACAGCATCAAGCACTTCATGGATGAGGTACTGTGTGATGTTGCTCCTCTTGAAGTTTGTGATGTATTATTATGACAACCATACTTGTGGAAGCGGCATGTTGTATATGAGTCTAGACCTCGCTCTATGATTATTAGTTTGGGAAATAAGTTGTACAGGATACCGAAGGTAGCCCTGTCTACTGCCATGTCTTTGATCACTACAAAGCAATGCAGTAAGATCATTTTCCATACCAGGAAATTTGTTTTCCTTATGATTCACCCTCAGGTCAAGAAGAAGGTTGTGGCCACGACTTCCAGACAGGGCTCCTCCGCACAACAACAATAGATGGACAAGGTCGTGGAGGAGCAGTGGGACATTTTCGCCTCACCTACAGTGGTACATCTGCACTATCAGGTCAAACACTCCATCGATCTGGCCCCAGACGCGCCACTACCCAATGGACCGATCTATCAACGCTCTGTTCTGGAGAATGATGAGATCAAGAGGCAGATTCAGGGAGTCCGATTGTATTGGTACAAAAGAAGGACAAGACCTGGAGACTTTGTATTGACTATCGAGCGTTGAGCAAGATCACTATCCATAATAGGTACCCAATCCCACGGATTGATGACCTTCTGGACCAGCTCAAGGGGGCCAAATATTTCAGTAAGATTGACTTGAAGTCTGGTTATCACTAGGTGCCTATTGAACCCTCCGATGTGTGGAAGATTGCCTTCAAATCCAAGGAGGGCCTTTTCGAATAGTTGGTCATATCTTTCAAGTTGACGAATGCCTCCGCAGCCTTCATGAGATTGATGGATGACATGTTGCGACCCTTCATTAATGCATTCATGGTGGTGTATTTAGATGACGTCCTGATCTTCATCCAGATTTAGGAAGGGCACCTCCGCCATATTCGATAAGTCCTTAAAACCCTGTGACAACACAAGTTGTGTGCCAATTTGGAGAAATGCAGTTTTGGCATGACCCAGGTTAAATATCCGGGGTACATCATTGATGAGCAGGGTGTGCATGTGGACCCAGCCAAGATACAATTCATTCAAGATTGACCAGCCCCAACCACTCTAACAGAACTCCGCAACTTTCTGGGTCTTGACAATTTCTACTGCAAGTTCGTGTTAGGGTTCTCTCATATCACTTGGCCTTTAAGTCAAGTCACCAAGGGAGGAGCGAAAACAAAGATTTTTTGGTCCGAAACCCAACAGAAGGTGTTTTCTGAGTTGAAGCATCGCCTCTGCTATGCACCAATCCTCACATTACCAGACTTGCAACAATCATTTGAGATTGAGACAAACGTCTCCGCCTATGCTATTGGTGCAGTTCTTACTTAGCATGGGCATCCAGTGGCTTACCATAGTGAGACACTTTCAGACATAGTCCGAAAGTATCCCACTTATGACAAAAATTTATTCCATTGTGCAGGGATGTCGTCAATGGAAGCATTACATTATGGGTAAGGAAACGGTCATCCACATAGACCATTGACCCCTGTAGTTCATACAAACACAGGGGAAGTTGCAGAACGATCGCCATGAGAAATGGTCCACATACCTGCAACAATTCCATTTGAACATTAAGTACAAGAAGCACAACACCAATAATGTTGCAAACTACCTCAGTCGACCACTAGTCATGGTGCCAATCATTGTGCTCGACTCTTGTGGGAACGAGACTTCGGGGTGGTCGCATCTTTATGAGAGCGATCCATAATTCGACAACACATACCAGACACTCCTTGAAGGTAAGTAAGTTTAAAATTTTCACGTCCTAGATGCACTCTTATGCCACTTGGGACACATTTGTGTTCCTTCAAGCGAGCATGCCAAGATGATTTGGGAGGTGCACTATTTTCGGATTGTTGGACATTTCGGAGTAGAGAAAATAGTGGTAGTACTGCATAAGTATTTTTATTGGTTGAACCTTCGTCAGGATGTTGGGAGGTACATTAAATCCTGCACTGCCTGCGCCATTGCCAAACCAACCATCAAGAAGCAAGGCTTATATACTCCTCTGTCTACTCCTAGTCGACCTTGGGAATCCATCTCCATGGATTACATGTCTGGCCTTCCTTCTACTAAGCACGACAATGACTGTGTTTTTGTGGTTGTCGACAGATTCTCTAAGATGGCCATTATGGAAACTTGTAAGAATAGTATCACAACACAGACCACTGCTAAGTGCTTCTTTGAGCGAGTGTGGGTACACTTTGGGATCCCACAGTCCATTGTCTCTAATCGTGACAGTAGATTCCTAAGTGCATTTTGGTCAAGTATCTGGTTGATGTTGGATACCATACTCACTAAGCCCATGGCTTTCCATCCCCAAACTGATGGCCAAACAAAAGTTGTCAACAGGATGATCGTACACATTCTGCGCATGTACAACTCAAAGCATCCACGCACATGGGATGAAATCCTCCCCTATGTCCAACACAACTACAATAGAGCTCTCCATAGCTCAACGGGCCATAGCCCCTTTCAGGTAGGGCTAGGATTTCAGCCATTATGACACATTGATGTGGCCATACCAGTTGCAGCTACTTAGGCAGATTTGGCTCATGTCCAGTCTGAAGCCGATAGGGCTAACAAGTTCATTGAGCGCATTCAACACATCCACAAGTAGGTCCATGATATATTGCACAGAGTCATAGCTAAGTACAAGCAGCACCATGATCAACATCGGGTGTCGCACAATTTCTAGGTGGGTGACAAAGTTTGGCTACATTTGCAAAAGGAATGCCTCGCTGGACCCCATTGCAAGCTTCACCCGCTTCGATATGGGCCATACACCATCACCAAAGTTGTAGGGGACAATGCCTTCAAACTTATCATTTCACCGTTCCTTGGTCTGCACCCAGTGTTCAATGTAGACCACCTTCGGCCATACTTTCCACCATTGTTGGGCACATCCGACGTTGCAAAACAACTCACACCAACAGAGCTAAACCCAGATTGCATGGAATAGGGCACAACTGATCAAATCATGGACACACAGATCAAGAACACTCGCCAGCAGAAGATCCAACCATATTGGGTTGTCAAAGCTGGCCAACTCCTTCACCAAGGCAAGTGACTCACTAGGGACCAAGTTCAACAGAAGTTTCCTGATGGGGGAGGAATGATTCATGTGGATATTTGTGGCCACCTATCTATTCCACTTGGACCCCAAACACTGTCTCTTTTAGTATTTTGGTTTCCTTAATTGTAGCACAATTTACTAATTTTGGCAGTTTTTCGGGCCTTGAACTTGCGGAGTTGTTTTGAGGCCCTAAATGACTTTTTTTTTTTAGGAAAACGGAGAGACTGATAATGTCCCAAACTAGTTTTCTGACTTTTTTTCGGCCTCCTCTTTGAGATCTTCAAAACAAGGTATTATGATAGCCAAATAGAGATCGTATGCCAAAGTTATGACCCCAAGAAGTTGATGTACGAATTTACCCAAACGGTGCCCACAGTTTTGGCACTTCATCTCCTAGGGTTAAGTTTTTGGATGTTTAGTGTTTTCCATTATTTCTCAATAATAAATAGGCATTTGAGCCTCATTGTAACACAGTTCAAAGGCATGTAGCCACCACATCTCTTCTTAGAGATAAGCTACCATCGCCCGAGCTAGTTTATTTGCATTCTGTTTGTAAGCATATTTCAGTATTCTGATATTAATGAATCTACTGCGTTTCTATATTTATGGTTATATGTGTAATTTGTTGCATTCTTGTTTAAGTTCGGATCAGACTGGTCCCTCCTTTGAGCTGGTCGTTGTGTTACCCACTGCATCCTCCCAAATTACTGACTCTACGTTATTTAATTCAATTGTCCTACACTGGTATGTGGTGTATGGTATCTTGGCACTTTTTTGATATGGTTTTGATAGACTTACGTGTCAAGTCTTGGCTAATCTCAATTTCCTACTTCCTATCAGTCATTTATATCTACAAATTCAGTGGCTTTGGGAGCCTGAATACGTAAGTCATTTTGGGTTGCTCTTCCTCTCTATGGTTGATGACGCCTTCATTCGTCTTAGTCTCCACACTTCCATAATCATGTGTGTCCACCATCATAGTCTCATGTTCGTTCCACCTGCACCCGTTTATACACATTCTCCCTACTATTACATGGCACCCAGGCATCGTCTACCCAGTCATCGGGGTGGCAGATGCATCTTCCTCTCGTCGACATCTCTTTGGTTGGAACTTTGTGGCTTATCATTTTGACTTCATTCCCCCTAAAGTGAGGAGTGAGATTCTTCATTTGGAAGCAAGGGAATTTGAGGATTGATTTGACTCTTGAATCAGTGGCAACACCTTCAGGTGCACTCCGGACCCAGGCAAATTTTGAAAAAGGAGGCTCCATTTCCTTCATTCAGTGGTTGTGCACCGTCAGCTAGAAACTTTGCTTCACATGGTCATCTGTGACAAGCAAGTTGACAATTATCAGTTATTTGCAGGACAAGAGGAGATTAAGTGAATTCTATGGGATATTAGATACAATCTGGATGACATTGTCGCCAGATTAACATGGGTAGAGCGTTTTGTGGTGTCTGACTCCAACTTTAGATCATATACATAGCCTAAATCACGAACTGTCATTAACGCTCCAACAAAGATTCTGCCCCAAGGAAATTCCAACTTCTTCTCTCAAGTTCTCATATCAAATTAATAGTTTCTCATGGTTCTTGGCATTTCATTTTGGAAACAAGTTATGCCTAGCTTTTCTATGCTTCTATTATTTTCATGGTGTTTTAGTATGCCATATGCAAACACTGGTTTTGTCTGGTTTGCTTTGAACACACTTATGCATGTAACTCTTTATGGGAAATGCCTTGTCTAGCTTGACCTTTTGTTTTTGTAAGTTTTTTGAACAATTTGGAAGTTAATCCTGGGATCTGAGGTTGTTACTGATAGAAATAGTGAACTTTGTTTCGACTACTAGAACAAGGGATTCCAAAGAGTTTTTGGGAAATAGAAGTTATCAATGTAATATCAAATTTTCAGTAATATAAATATATCTACGAAGCTTACAAAAAAAAAAGTTTTTTAAATCATAATTCAACCATTTTAGATTTATTTTAATTTTGGATTTATCAAGCGTTAAGAGAATCAATTTTTTTAATGTGAAAATCTCTTTTTCGAGTGCAGAACTTAAGGAAATATTTGCACATTTAGAAATTTGATCTCTCAAGGCACGTGATAAATCTAGAGTTAAGATGGATCTAGGTTGATTTAATTATTAATAATGAATAATTATATATATATATATATATATATATATATATATATTTCGAATATATATATATATATATATCGTAATGAAAACCAAGGAACAAATTACATTTTGCAGATGCCTAAAAGCATTCGATCAGAACAACTTTTCAATCGATGCACTAAAAGAGAAAAAACAAAATAATAATAATTACATAAAATTGTTGGGGCGAAGTGTGATAATAATTAGTGAGTTTCCCTTTTTTACCTTTCTTTTTTTCCAACTTTTGCCAAACTCCTTGATTGGGAGCAGTTGACACTATTTCCAATTAGCTGTCTTCCACTTTTGGGGGAGTTTCTTTCTATTAGTTTGAACTCTCAGATGTATGGGTTCACTTTATACCCCCTACTTCCTTTTGAATGGGTATGACCACCTTTTGTTACTATGTACTATGATCTTTGTTGTTTCTGTACCATTGCTCTTTTTCTCATGTTGATTACCAAGAGTCTGGGGCACCGCTAAACCATTGGCCTTATGCTTCTCTTCTCCCTCCTCCATTTGGGATCCTTGTTGATTCTGTGTCTCTGGTTGTTGTTGACTCTCATCCATTTCTTCATCTTCGTCATCAGAAGAAGGCGGATCTGGAAATTTCCAACCCTTTGGATTTTGCGATCTCTTCTTTGTTCTTTGTTTTTCTCATGTGCATGAATTCTGCAAGTGCCTTGTCTGATGGTAGATCTGACACCTGAAAGCAGTATTTTCAAAATCTAACCATTGTGTCCACTTGAAATCTTGGTGATTCAGATGGACGCAATCTGGTAGGCCTTTGCTCAAGTCTATCTCCACACATATATGGGCAAAAGTAAAAATACCTTTGTCCATTCTTTCTCGATCCATCTTTAGAAATTTCCCTAATGAGTTTCCAATGCCTTCTAGGACTTGGTGATGCTAGAAGGAGAGGGGGAGATTATGTAACCTTACCCATACAAACATCTTTGTAACCACCATTATTATGGCATCAAAACTAGGAAACCATGGAGTTACAAAGAGATATGTCCTTCCGAAAAACCATGATCTTTCATTTATGACATATTCCAAGTCTTTCTAATTGTCAAATTGAACCATAAAAAATCCCTTCATGCACAAGTAAATATCACAATCTTTAGTCCAGTTGAGGTAAATCCATTGATGTAATTCCTCTGATTTAGTCCAAGAACCATTAAATCGACAAATGATGGCTCTAGCTTGAATAATAGTGAAAATACCACTCACTTCTGGAAATTTTACTGATAGATTTAGAGATTTCTCCATCTTATCAACTAGGTAAGGGCCTAGGATTTTTAGATTTGGGGATTGTCTGACTCACTTTCCCTCGCACTGCATCCTTAAACGAATTTAGACCCTTTGTAGTAGAAGTTGAACATGGGGGTCGTTCCTGAGGCTCAACCTCGCAACTTTAGATTTATAATGATTGTAGGGTTACGTTCGATGCCATACTCCTTCAAATGATTGACATCTTGCAATAGTTTACCCTCATAGATAAGGTTTTGTATATTGGCCAGAATACCCAATTTTCCCTTCACCATCTTTTTCAGATTTGATACTAGATCCACTGATTGAACCTTTATAAGGAAATATTTTCCACTTAGGGTCTTTAGAAAAATTGGAAAATCTTTCTCATGATCTAGATCTGAGGAAATAAAAGCCCTTGGTGAATATGTGGTGTTGATTCGTTTCAAACTCCATCCACCCAATCCCTCGTTTATCTTCAAACAAAATCAAAACAACAGTTGGGGCATCAATCTATACAGACCGTCCCCTTCTGAGACACAGTGGGTGCCTATGCGATATTGAAAATTTGACTAGTGAAAATGTTCTAATTAATAATTATAATAAAAATTAATTACTTAATATTTTATATTAACGAATAAGTAAATATTTATAGCGAAATCATAACTAGTGCAAAGTCAACAATAAATGAATGACAATGTCTAAACATACTGCGTTTTGGAGTTTTCGTGAGAATCAAGCCAAATTTTTCTAGCCATATCTTAAGTATTGTTGTTTAAAATGGGTTTTTGAAAGCATATATGGATTCAACACCCTAAAAAACACATAGGGCATTAGGATTGTGGAGAGTTTACAACTCAAACTTGATTCCAAGAAATCCGACAAATTAGACCAAGAATTTTTTTTTTATAGCGAAATATATGGCTAGTAAAAATCATCAAATTAATATAATTAAAATTATTTTATTTTAAAATTAGTAATTATTTCCTTTTATTTTTTAAATATTTTAAAAAATGCATACTATAAAATATGTTTAAAAATATAGCTTATTCTTTAAGTGTTAGAATTAATATAATAATAATAATAAGTCATTTTTAACGTCGTGATTTTTTTTAAACCATGGTAAATCGATAACTCATTAGAGTAATTTGGGTGAGGTTTAGGACCAAACCTGGCAGCTACCACTATAACACCAAGAATATATCCAATAGTCTGCAAGCGAGATATACCAGAAACTCAGTTCAACCTAAGATCGAGACATCCAAAGACCACCATAAATTGGAGCCAGTATCCCAAACTCCAACGAGATGCCTATCCTTCCAACCTTACTATGATGGGCCATGGTGTCGCTCTTGTTTATGCAACAAGGGATTCATCTCCATATGTAAAAACCATCATGAAAATTTCATGTAATAAAAATAAATAGAGGCAAAAATAATAACCACAGTTCATGGGACACTTATTCCTTGAATGTTGGGCAAGGCATCCTAGTGGGTGTTCACTTGATTGTTTATGGCTAAGGATTTGGAAAGGAAAAATTACATTTTTGGCACATTTATTTATGAAAACAATGGAAATTGGGAGAAAAGGAAAGTGAAAGGTCACAGGTTTCATGTGAGGAGGAAATTGAAGGAAAATAATGGAAAATGAAGAAAATAGAGGCCTCATTCATAAAAGGCTTCTGAGGATCAGTTGGTAACCTTTTCTCAGTTCAGTTTTGGAGCTCTCTCATTATTCTCTCTCTCTCTCTCTCACTCTTGGACACTTAGATTTCTCTTGGAGCAATTTTTGCATTGGAGCAAGAAAGGAAAAGAAGGTAAGAGGAAGCAAAGATCAAGCAGGGAAAGGCAGGATCAAGCAGCTACAACAGGCTTCATTGCAGGTATCGACTTGCATGTGTATTTTCCTTGCTAGATTTGGCATGCATGGCATTACATGTGGTTCTTTTCTATCATGGCATGGGTTTTTCTAGGTGTAACAATGTTTTCAACCTAGCCTTGCCATTTTCAGATAACCATGGTGTGATGGGGTTCTTATGTTTTGGTTGAGCTGGATTGTTGGATGGATTCGAAATTGAGTGGGATGGATCTTCGAATGATAGAGCACATGACCTAGCGGTCCTTGAACTAGACTGTGAATCACGATAAATCCACTGGCCTAGTGACACCTGAGCCAGACTGTGGGTTGTGGTAAAGCCAGGATTGTGGGTTGTCGGTGGGCCTAGGAATCCTTGCTGGTGAATGACAGGATATACGGTAAATCCAAGAGGTGGTTTTATCTCCGTTGGGCCTAGTAATCCTAGGTTTGGGATATGCGATAAAGCCTGGAGAGTGGGTCTCGGTTTAGGGCCTAGTGATCCAGGTTTGGATTGCGATAAAGCCTGAGAGACTAGGAGACAAGAAAATTCCTCACGATGTAGGTGGAGAAATCTGGTGGTATCCATGCTTGTTTGGCCTAGTGATCGGGTGGAGATCACGGTAAAGCATGTTATGATGTGTTCATTGTGTTGGCCTAGTGATCCAGGATGGATTACGGTAAAGCCTAGTTTCTATTGATGAGGGTGAGGTGGTTTAGCCTCAGTATGCCTTGGTTGGTTCTTTTGGTTTGAGTCCCACATTCATGCTTGGAATATGGAATGGGGGTGAATGGATGAAGAGAGATTTGGCTCAACCATTCTATGATCAGGTGGAACGTGGTAGTCCCATCTCCGGTTGGTTTATTGCATTCATCAATGAGAAATTCATTCCCTTGATTTTCATGTATAAATGTACTGATGTATATGTGGATTTCATGGTTGATATGCTTATGATATTTCTGTTCCTATTATGTTGGTTATATGTATGTTTTATGACAACAATTATGTATGGTTCTCAGCATGTTTTTACTTATGAATGAATGGGTAATGTATCTATGGCATAATAGATGGTAATGCAGCAAATGACACAAGGGAACAATGATTCATAATGATTCTCAGATAAGTATGAGATCCCTACACTTAATTATGTTGTTTACACCGTAGGTTACATGTTGATGATATGTTTGACAAAATGCATGTCATGACCAGTAGGGGTCTGGTTAAGGTCTTGTTCAGTTTATTTCTTTTGAATCATTGTTTCCCTATACTTTTATTGATTTTAAGCTATCACTCCATTCTGGGAAGTGACTTGGGCTCTAGGCCTGAAAAAGTGGCTTAAATTCTGGGGTCATTGGTACAGAATTGGAAATTTTAATCTCTGGTCATTGGTAGACAAGCTTGTGAGAGCAACTTTGGGTTTATGGACACTATCTTGCCCATAGCATGGGAGCGACTGAGGCCTAAGATGTCTAGAACGTAAGTGGGACCCAGGGACAGCCTGTCTAAGTTCCTGGCATGTCTCTTGAGGATTCTGAAGCTGATGTTGGATGATTGTGTGTGATGTTTCTGTTGATTCCACTTCCCTAAGGTCACTTAGGAGGTTGAATCCAATCATAGTAGCTTATTGGTTAGTTACTTGGATAGATGTGGAAAGAGGGTGTTAAAGAGTGGTATCAGAACATGGTTCATCCCTCGGACTGGATGGGTGGTGTGTGTTGGTCATGTATGCATGTCGGTTTCATGTGTGTCTCTTACACTTGCATCCCATGTGCTTGTTACATTTGTTTGATGATTGATTATGGTTGTAGTAAGGTTTCCATGTTGAATTTGATGATTGATTTTGTGGAAATCATCGTCATGAGTATATGACTCGTTACATATTATTACATGTCGTTTACATGTTGATTTTATGTCATCTACTTACATCCTTGTATGTTAGGTTTCATTCTTGTAGGTTTGATTACATGTATCAATCTTGTACTTTTATTACAAGAATTGATCACTTATGCTCAACTACATGCGTTTATGCGTATGTGTAGTTTATTTTGCGTTGCTTATGCATGTTGATGGTTTCATGTGGCAATGTGTACAATGGAGTAATGGTTGTTTTCATGCATGAGGTCATCACATGCATTGTTGATATGGCCTTGCCCTGATGACTAGACCCTAGCTAGAATGATATTTATGCATTAATGCACTTACTTGTTATATGTCTATATGTTGTTATGATTATGTTACACATGTATCACGTTGATTTGATGATTTGGTTTATTTGATGTATCCCAAATTATACTAAGGCATGTTGATTTATTGTGATTTGGTTTATATGACATATTATGCATTGTAGGAAGAGATCAAATGGCTAGAAAGATGGTAGACTACAAAGACTCTCCCTATGAATCAGATGAGAAACATGGTGTTGGGCACTCTTCTGATTTGGAAGACACAATGAGAAACCTAAAGGAAGAAATAAGGAGTTGCGAGGCTGACAATGACCGGATCATATAGGCACAAGAGAAACAAGCAGAGGTTAATGCTATACTTATTCAGAGTTTGTTAGACTTGCAATGAAAAGAGCCACTTCTTATCAGCCATGGACATTAAGATAGAGCTAATGGGGCATATGGAAGTAGGCCTCCTGGTAAACACAGGCCAAATAGATCTAATACGGTGAGAGATGGCAGGTTGTTGGACACTCTGGATATAAGGGGTGATGAGTACAGGTTCTATTCTAGTTCTAGTTCTGACAGACATCATGATCATCATCACTATCATCCTTATAGGAGGAATGATAGGGGATAATTACCAGATGAATTTAAGAAAGTGAAGCCACCTACTTTTGATGGATATGTGAAGAAGTTGGAAGATGCAGAGGCTTGGATACTTGGGATGAACAAATTCTTTGAGTTTCATGATTACATAGATAACATGAAGGCCAAAGTAGCGATCTTCAACTTTAAAGGTAAAGCAGACATCTAGTGGGAAGATGTTAAGCGAGTCAGAGACATCAAGATAAATGACTTGAGTTGGAGGGAGTTCAAGAGGCTTTTCAGGAAGAAGTACTTGTCAGAGAGGTACTACGACAATAAGGCCAAAGAATTATATGAGCTAAAGATGGGGTCAATGACAAATGAAGAGTACACAACCAAGTTTCTAGAGCTATTGAGGTATGTACCATATCTTATTGATGAGAAAGCTAAAGTTCAACAATTTGTCAGTGGTTTTCCATTAGCATTTAGAGATAGGATTGAGTATGATGAGCCTTGGTCACTTGAGGAAGTCATTGGGAAATTGAAGAATTGCTATGAAAATCAAAGTGTAAGAATGAATCTCACCAAGGATGGAAGGAAAAATACAAAGGTAAAGGTAAATGGCAGCCTAAGAGGACAAGGTCTCACCATGCAGATGAAAAAGAGAATGTGGCACTGCAAAAGAAGTTTAATGAAGCTAGATAGGAGCATGAGTCACAACAACAACATAGAGGTGTGGGTATTGTTCAGTTGGAGTGTTGGACATGTGACAAGGAACACCTTAAGAGATATTTTCCATTCGGGGTAGTAGGCCTCAGATATACAGTGCACAGGAGGCACAGACTGTTGGGGATGTTGCGCAGAGCATTCCTCGTATCTATACAGCAGTGGATAACAGACAGGCAGAACACCAGGTATCTATCATTGATATGGACAGTAAGCTTTTGATCAAGTTATTTCTATTTTGACTAACCATGGATCTAATTATAGCTATGTTAGTCATGACTTGGTGGATAAGTGTGGTTTGAGTAAAGAGTTGCATGCAAAGCCTTGGTTAGTGCAATTGGATACAGGTACAAAGAAGCGAGTTCATCATTGGGTAAGAGCTTGTGCATTTGATTTGAATGGTATGCCTACCGCAACACATCTAAATGTACTACTATTGGGATCATACAGTATGTTGTTGGGCATGGATTGGTTATATCTTCATAGAACCAAGGTAGACTGTTATGGCAAATCTATTAAGTGTGTTGATGACAATGGAGAACCAAGAGTCTTGCAGGGTAAGAAGAAAGCCACATCAGTTAGGATGGTGAGAACTATGTACGCGAAGCGTAGCCGTAGGAAAGGGTGTATGTTATTTGTAGTGCACATTTCTAGTGATAAGGGTAAAGAGGTTGAGGATGCAGATTCGTTGAGCAGGTACCCAGTTTTGCAACAGTTTCAGCATGTATTTCCTGAGGACATTACAAAGTTGCCACCTCACAGGGAAGTAGACTTTTCGATTGAGTTAGTTCCCGATAGCTATGTTAGTCATGACTTGGTGGATAAGTGTGGTTTGAGTAAAGAGTTGCATGTAGAGCCTTGGTTAGTGCAATTGGATACAAGTATGAAGAAGCAAGTTCATCATTGGGTAAGAGCTTGTGCATTTGATTTGAATGGTATGCCTACCGCAACACATCTAAATGTACTACCGTTGGGATCATACAGTATGTTGTTGGGCATGGATTGGTTGTATCTTCATAGAACCAAGGTAGATTGTTATGGCAAATCTATTAAGTGTGTTGATGAAAATGGAGAACCAAGAGTCTTGCAGGGTAAGAAGAAAGCCACATCAATTAGGATGGTGACAACTATGTAAGCGAAGCGTAGCCGCAGGAAAGGGTGTATGTTATTTGCAGTGCACATTTCTAGTTATAAGGGTAAGGAGGTTGAGGATGCAGATGTGTTCAGAAGGTACCCAGTTTTGCAGCAGTTTCAGGATGTATTTCCTGAGGACATTACAAAGTTGCCACCTCACAAGGAAGTAGACTTTTCGATTGAGTTAGTTCTAGGGGAAGCTCCAACATCAAAATCACCTTACAAGATGATCACACCTGAGTTAGTTGAGTTAAAATTGCAGTTGAAGGAAATGTTGGACAAGGGATACATTAGGTCAAGTATATCACCATGGGGCGCATTGGTATTGTTTGTGAGGAAGAAAGATGGTACTCTCAGATTATTCATTGACTACAGGCAGTTGAACAAAGTGACTATCAAGAATAAGTACCCTTTGTGGAGGATTGATGACCTATTCGATCAACTAAAGGGAGCAACAGTGTTCTTGAAGATTGATCTGAGATCTGGATACCATCAGGTATGCATCAAAGAGGAGGACATTCACAAGACAACTTTCCAGACCAGGTATGGGCATTATGAGTTTGTTGTTGTTCCATTTGGCTTAACTAATGCCCCAACTACATTTATGTGCTTGATGAATAGTGTGTTATGTCTGTATTTGGATAAGTTTGTTATTGTGTTTATTGATGATATATTGGTATATTCTAAAAATGAGGAAGAGCATGCCAAGCATTTAGTAGTAGTGTTGAGGTTGTTGAGAGAGCATCAGTGGTATGCTAAGTTCAACAAGTGTAGTTTATTTCAGACCGAGGTACATTACTTGGGGCATGTTATCTCCAAAGATGACATTGCAGTAGATCTAGAAAAGATAAGGGCCATCATGGAATGGGTAGCTCCTAAGAGTGTGGATGAGGTGAGATCTTTCATGGGTCTGGCAGGCTATTATCAGAGGTTCATCAGGAACTTCTTGCAGATTTCTTATCCTATCACATCATTGCAGAGGAAAGGTAATAAGTTTGAATGGACAGAGGAGTGTGAGGCTAGCTTTGAGCAACTTAAGCAGTTGTTGACACATGCACCAATGCTATAGATTGCAGATCCAGACAAAGAGTTTGTAGTATGCACAGATGCTTGCAAGATAGGACTTGGTGGAGTCCTTTTGCAGGATGGATAGGTGGTATGCTATGAATTGCAGAAACTGAATGAGCACAAATAGAACTACCCCACGCATGATCTTGAGTTAGCAACGATCATACATGCATTGAAGATGTGGAGACATTATCTTCTTGGCAGAAGGTTTATACTTATGAGTGATCATATTGAGTTGAGATATTTGTTTGACCAACCAAATATGAACACCAGGCAGGCTACATGGTTGGCCACGATCAGTGAGTTTGATTTCAAGATCAGGTACATCAAAGGTAGAGAGAACAAGGTGGAAGATTCTCTCAGCATGCGGGTACATGTAAATCACTTGGCAGCTATGAGCTCCTATGGACAGACTTACAGGATAAGATCTCGCAGGTAGGTCAGCAATATGTCAGTTATATGGAGATTGTGCACAGGTTGTAGTAGGGTGTTGGTACAAGTACAGGGGAAGGTACAGGTACATGTAATGGTACAAGTACATGTACATGTGTAGGTGCATAATTTATGGATTATTGTCTTACAACGAATGGATTGGTTAGATTTAGAGACATGATATATGTGACAAATAGAAATGAGCTCAAGAAGATGATATTGAGATAGTTTCATGCGAAACCTTATTCAAGTCACTCATGCTACCAGAAGACACTGACATCAGTGAAGAGATTATTATTTGATGAATCTGAAGAGGGATGTAGCAGAGTTTGTGGTGAGGTGTTTCGACTATCAGTGAGTGAAAGCAGAGTGTAAACATCCAGGTGGACTGCTATAGCCAATCGTGATTCCAGAATGGAAATGGGAGGTTATTTCATTGGAATTCATCATAGGGTTGTTGAAGACAGTGAGATAACATGATTCCATTATGGTTATTGTGGAAAGGTTAACAAAGGTCACAGACTTCATTCTAGTGAAGTATAAATTCTCAGCTAGTGATGTAACACAGGTATTCATCAGAGATGTGGTCAAGTTGCATGGTGTTCCAAAGAAGATTGTGTTAGACAGGGATGCGAAGTTCACTTCCAAGTTTTGGAAGGAGTTATTTTTAGGTTTGGGCATAGAGTTTGCCTTCAACACAACTTATCATCCACAGACAGATGGACAGTCAGAGAGGGTCAACATGATATTGGAGGACATGTTGTGGATGTATGTGATGCATCAGCAACAGAAGTGGGAAGAGTATCTCCCATTGGTAGATTTCGCATACAACAACGGTTATCAGGAGTCATTGAGGATGAGTCCTTTTGAGGCATTGTATGGGCAGAGTTGCAATACTCCCATCAGTTGGAGTGATCCAGTTAACAGGGTGTTGATTGGACCAGAGATGTTGGCAGACATGGAATAGGAAATGTAGGTTATAAAGAAGAATCTAAAAGCAGCATAGGATAGGAAGAAGAATTATGCAAATAGGAACAGGTTGTTCAAGGAGTTCCAGGTTGGGGAACATGTGTACTTGTGCATCAAACCGAAGAAGAGATCCTTGCGGATTAGATCATGTGCCAAGCTGGCACCATGGTTTTGTGGACCCTTTAGTATCATTGAGAGGATTGGGCCAGTAGCCTATCGACTTGCACTGCCTCCGATAGTGAAATTCCATGATGTTTTCCATGTATCATTGCTTAAGAAGTATGTTAAATATATTGATCATGTGATTGACTGGTCTGTATTGCAGGTGGAACCAGATGGAGAATTCCAACCAGAGCCTCAATGTATATTGCAGAAAAAGATGTTCATGCTCCGGAACCAAGTAATCAATCAAGTTAAAGTGCAGTGGAAGCACTTTGGGCCCGATGAAGCTACATGGGAGATGGAGGATCAGATGCGGGTTATGTATCCTTCCTTGTTTGTCGGTTCAGGCAAAGCAATTTTGGCTTGATGTTTTGGTGATGTTGCTATATGTACATATGTATATGGATGTAAATACTACCATGAGCTAAGTTATAAATCTCCAATAAGTGGTATGGGTGTGTTGACAGTGTTGGACCCGCCAACATTCAAGGGATCACCTTGGTATGAAGTCCCAACTAGACCTTGCACCGTTTGGTGTGGGAGTCCCATCCGGTATGATGGTCTGATTGCCATTGTTTTAAGGATTTTTCTCAACTCTTGCTTGTCAGCACAGGAGAGTGGTTCACTTTGTCTTCAAGAAGTGAGGTTCGCGTGCCTGGTGAGTGTAAGTGTACTTGTGTCAATGGTTCTTTCACTATGAAGGGAAAAAGGTGAATGTGAGTTCCAGGTTGAAAGGGATCAGTCCCAACTCGACTAGGAACACACAACACAAAGGACATACATAGCTTCCAACAAATCAATCCACTCGGATGCAACAGTCACAACATAGAAGGTAAGATAACACGTACAACACTCATAGATCAATCAGAGACGAGTGCAACGGTTGTTACAACAAGGTTCATGTGAAAGGTTTGTCTGATGTCCGGCAGAGCATTCGGCACGGATGGGACAACATTAACAACATATACAACACATTTCCATTAATAGATTATGAATTACAACAAATGAATCAATTCATATGTAGAACACATGGTTAAAGCAACATGCATTACAAGTGTTAAAGATCAGTATTACAACAAATACAATACATGTGTGAAAACGTGTTGGCCTGTTGACATGCTTCTGAATTAAGCGAAAGTTCCAAGACACATCGTTACACCATACATCACTAACCCCGTCAGTGGGGCGTTGGAGCCACTACTTACTCCTCAAATAAAAGATTACAGACTCTCTTGGCTATGTGGGAGGAGCTGAGGTGAAAAGTCCTTTTATGTACAAATGAGTGGGGTATTTATAGCCAAGGGTGAAACTGACCCTTGTGGTTGTTCGACTACCCTCATGACCATTCGACTTCCATGAATTTCCAACTTACATGACTCTATGTTCAACAAGTGGGTCTCTTGGACTTCCATGTTACATCACATTGATTGACAACAAGCCCATAGTGGAGATGTGGGCAACATGACTCATGAATTGACTCGACATGACTTGACAAGACAATGCTGGTACATGTGTGCTGCTGCTGGAGTGCATGTCGAGCTACAGTGCTACTAAGTGATGGATGTCTTCATGGTGTATCATAACTTCACCTCCGCATGGCAAAGTGCATGGAGTCTTCGATGGTCCTTGGTTCGCTTGATGACACTCTAGCATGTTGTTCCTTGCTTTCATGTTGGAAGGCTTGATACGCTCACTTGTTCGCGAAGGTGCATGTTCGTCGCGTTCGTCCGCTTCGCATGCTTAGTTCATTTGTCCGTTGGTGAACTTTTCCATCTGCATTTGCTCCCTTCGTTCATCTCGTTCGTCATCATGACATGTTTATGGTGTACGTGTATCTGCAGTCACTCATGACGAGACGACATCAAATTCAAAACCTCCTAGTCTACCATGACAGATGATCATTCGGATGCGGGTGACTAGGAGAGGCAGCAGGGCTGTGATGCGGGATGATGGCTCCGGGCAACTGCTAATGAAAATTGCACAAGAGTCACTAAGGGATGGAGACAGATGATTTGAGTTGACAATGACTGTCTGCAAGGTCTGGCTCGGCTGGGAGGAAAAATTGCACAAATTTTAGGAGGGACAGTCTAGTCTATAGGAGGGCAGGGTAAGCATGCTCTGTGCATTTTCTAGAATGAACAGTCAGTAGGGGATGGACAGCCAAATTTGTGCAATTTTCTAGAGGAATGGGTCGGGCTGCATGAGGGGTCAACAGGTAGGGATTGCGCAATTTTTCTGGGGAACTACCCGGGAGATTGGCAGCCAGATCTGCTCAATTCCCAAAGGAACTGCTAGTTGGCTGCTGGGGTCACTAGCAGCTAGATCTGCGCAATTCCCAGAGGGAACTACCAGTTGGTTACTGGGGTCACTAGCAGCTAGACTTGCACAATTGCCAGAGGGAACTGCCAATTGGCTACTGGGGTCACTGGCAGCCAGACTTGCGCAATTCCCAAAGGGAACTGCCAATTGGCTACTGGGGTCACTGGCAGCCAGACTTGCACAATTCCCAGAGGGAACTGCCAGTTGGCTACTGGGGTCACTAGCAGCCAGACTTGTGCAATTCCCGGAGGGAACAAGCAGTCTGCTGCTGGGAGCTGCTGGCTGGGAAAGCTGCATTAAGGCCAGGAGGCCGGCTTGCTGATCATCTCTGCGCAATTTCTGAGCTGAGCTGACTGATGGGCAGTGGGAGGCCTGCTCATGAGCATTGCACAATTTCTGAGATGAACAGTCGGTCGACTGTCCGGGTGGCTAGCATGAGTGTTGATTAAAATACTTGCAGGCAACACTATTAGGTCCCTATACTACTAGTGTAACCCCTTATTGTTATTAGTAAAACCCCCTTATTATATTGTTGTGCCCATGTAGTCCCCATATTGTTATTATTGTGCCCCATAGAAGCCCACTATTGTTATTATTGTGCCCTTACATTATTATTGTTAGGTCGACTTTGATTATATTATGACCCTCCTATATATAGAAAGGAGGTCTTGTCATTTGTATCATCCAAGAATTGTTCATTTGTGTAATGTAAAGGAGGTTGTCCCCTTGAAGAGGCTTATTTTGAAGGTGTTTATCTATCTTTTCTATCTTTTTGTGAGTTGGTTTCATAACATTTGGTATCAAAGCTTTGGATTCTAGAGTTTCGCTGCTCCAAACATGTCATCATGGCATTTTCACTATAACTTTTTTTATGCAACATTTTAGAAGCTAAAAAAAAAAACCATTTGAGCTGAAATCATTCTAAACTTCGGGTCTGAATTTCAGAGCTTGTCTCGCTATATTTTCGGAGATATGATCTGAGGAAGTTAGGGTTTTTGCAGACTCCCGAATTACATTCCAAACAGGTGACCTGGGGAAAATTGTCATAACTTTTGTTCTGAGCATCAGATTGAAATTTCGTAAGAAGTTTCAGAAAGAGGACGACCTGTAGTTTTATGTATATCCATTTTAGGTACTAAGGTTGAAACAGTGACATGTGGAACTTCGTACAAGTTCGCTCTACTGAACTAGTCTATAATCAGGTCACCATGGGAGATTTGGCATAACTCTTCCTTGGAGAATCCAATCTTGATCAGACTTGTGGGGTTAGAAAGAGGAATCAAAGGGCTACTGCAGGATGTGATTTCAGATATTCGAGATCCGCAGTTACAGAGATACAACATATTCAATATCAAGCTCTTACAAAGTGAAAAAAAGGTGTGTAGTTTTTTTAAAATTTTGCATAAGATTGGTTTGAAAAATTAGTTTGAAGGAATTCAAAGGGAATAGTGAAGAATTATTAGCATTAATTGATGCCCTGAAGAAAGAAAATTGAAACACCTAGTAAGCACCCTGAAATCTCTAGCATGACTTGTGAAGAAGAGGAAGAAATGCAACATGATATATCAAAATTACAAGATCAAGTACAACAAATTTCACTCTCACAAAAGGTAACTGAAGCCAAGATGAATGGGGTGGAAGCTAATATGAATGGCACGCAAGTTAAGATGGATGGAATGGAAGCTAAGATGGATTGCAAGGAAGCTAAGATGAATGACATGGACACTAAGATGAAGGGCATGGACGCTAAGATGGAAGAATTGAAGATAAATTTGAATAAGTTGCTACAAGAAATGGTCACTAACGGTGAAAGGGTAGTAAAGGAAACTCATGATGAGAACAAAATAAATGTTAATCATGATTTCATAGACTCTAATGTTGGATTGAAGATCCACCATGTTCCAAAAATTGATATGAGGAAGTTTGATGGCAAGGATCCCGGAACATGGATATTACAGATGGAGCACTTTTTCGATCTCCATAATGTGCAAAACACACAAAAGGTACGTATTGCAACTTTATATTTGGAACCAAATCAGTTTGTATGGTATCAATGGCTTTGCTCTTGTAAACAAATTGTCACTTGGGCAATTTTTACGGAAAAAGTGATAGCACATTATGAAGATACAAAAAGCAACACCTTTTTTAGCCAATTCATAAATCTCAAACAAAAGGGTTCAGTGATGGAGCACATTAAGGACTTCCAAAAATTGAACATAAGGGTAAAAGATATTCCAAAGGAGCATAGGATTGATGTGTTCATAGGGACTTTAAAGGATAATATCCAACATGAGGTTTGCCTTTGGGAACTTGATTCATTGGAGAAGGCATTCAGGTTAGCAAGAAAAATGGAAAGCAAAATTATGGCAACCAGGAAGCATACCACTCACAACTATAAAGATGGAAGTGTTGTCACCCCTAGCCTTCCACAACATACAAGATTTACACCACAACAATTGGAAGAAAAAAGAGCAAAAGGGCTTTGTTACAGTTGTGATAGCAAATACACTAAAGGTCATAAGTGTGCTGAGAAGAAATTATTCTACATAGATTGTGAAGAGGAGGAAGAAAAGGAACAAGAAATGTCAAAAAAAGAGGAATACTCTAGGAACAAACCCTAGATAAAGAAGAAATGAATCCAACCATATCTTGTAATGCATTGGTTGGAATTACCATTCCTCAAACTACCAAGATAGAAGGACATATCAAGAAGAAAAAGGTAATAGTGTTGATTGATTAAGGAAGTACCCATAATTTTATTCATTGTAAGATAGCCAAGGAATTGAATTGCTTCCTATATCCAGCACCAAAGTGTCAAGTGATGGTTGCAAGTGGAGGAACCATAAATTGCTATGGAAAGTGCCATAATATCAAGCTATCCATGGGAGAGTATGTATTGAATAGTCCAATGCTTTCCATTCCAATGGGTGGTGTTGATGTTGTATTAAGAGTCCAATGGCTACAATCCTTGGGTACAATAGCTTTTAATTTTCAAGAAATTTTCATGAAATTTTGTGCGGAAGGAAAGGAATTTGAATTAAGGGGTATTGCAGGGAAACTAGGAAAGATAATCATCTCTAACGGTCTGACAAATCTTCTAAAGAAGGAACAATGAGGCGTAATTGCACAATTATTTTCACTAGAGGTTCCCACATCAAAATCATCTATTTCTCCAGATATCCAAAAAGTCTTGGACAATCATTCCAAGGTATTTGAGACTCCTAAAGGCCTCCCACCTATTTGTGATCATGATCATGTTATTCATTTTATTCCAAGAAGTGTTCCTCCAAACATCAGGCTGTACAAATATCCCTATGCCCAAAAGAGTGAAATTGAACGTATGGTTGCAGAAATGCTAGAGGCTGGTATAATTCAACCTAGTCAAATTTATTTCTCTGCTCCAATAGTATTGGTGCACAAGAAGGATGGATCATGGTGCATGTGTCTGGATTATAGGGAGCTCAACAAGCTCACTATTAAAGATAAATTTCCCATTCCTGTCATTGATGAATTATTGGATGAATTGCATGGATCAATTTACTTCACCAAGTTGGATCTTCATCCAGGATATCATCAAATCAAAATGAAGACTGAATACATTCTGAAAACAACATTTAGAACTCATGAGGGTCACTATGAATTTTTGGTCATGCATTTTGGCCTTACCAATGCACCTTCTACATTTCAACGTTTGATGAATTCCATTTTAAAACCCTTCCTTAGAAAATTTGTGTTAGTATTTTTTGATGATATACTAATCTACAGCAAGTCTTGGAAGGATCATGTTCAACATGTTGACAGGGTGCTCAAACTACTGGAGGAGAAACAATTATATGCAAAAATCTTCAAATGTTTCTTTGGAGTACAAGAGGTGGAATATCTGGGTCATATTGTATCTCATGAAGGTGTTAAGGTAGACCCTAGCAAAATTAAAGCCATTAAAGAATGGAAAATCCCCACATCCATAAAGAATCTGCGAGGATTTCTAGGGTTGACAGGGTATTATCGCAAGTTTGTTAAGAATTATGGGAGAATAGCAGCACCTCTAACACATTATTGAAGAAAGATGCATTTTCATGGACTCTAGAAGCAACAAAGGCCTTCGAACATCTTAAAGAGGCAATGTGCCAAGCATCGGTCTTAGCTACGCCGGACTTCACAAAAACCTTTATTGTGGAATGTGATGCTTCAGGAAATGGAATTGGTGCTATTCTAATGCAAGATGAAAGAGCCATTGCTTTTGAAAGTCGTCCAATCAAAGGAAAGTATTTACACAAAGATATTTAAGAGAAGGAAATGTTGGCAATATTACATGCACTTAAGAAATGGAGACCCTACCTAATGTGAAGACACTTCAAGGTAAAAATGGATCATGATAGTCTTAAATAATTTTTAGAACAAATATTATCCTTTGAAGAGCAAAAAAAATGGGTCACAAATATGTTGGGTTATGACTTTGGAATCATCTACAAAAAAGGGAAGCAAAATGTTGTTACATATGCACTCTCAAGAAAGGATAAGGATGTGGAAGCATTGTTTTGTGCTATTTCTATTATCCAACTAGGTTGGATAAACAAAACAAGGGATGAATGGAAGAAGGATGAAGAAGTGTGGCCACTCATTCAAAAGTTGCAGAAGGTTCCAGGTCAAATAATATTGCAAGAACTTGACGAGGAAGGAAAAATCATATTGGAACCTAGAACAGTCACAAAAATAAGAACCCGACAGCTACGAAATCAATCAATTTCAAAGTATCTCATCAAGTGGAAGAACTTACCCGCTGAAGATTCCACATCGGAGGAAAAGAATTTTATACAGAAGCATCAAGAACTACTCAAGCGTTGAGGACAACACTTTCTGAAAAAGAGGGGCATGTTAGGTCCCTATATTACTATTGTAACTCCTTATTGGTGTAAAACCCCCTTATTATATTGTTGTGCCCATGTAATCCCCATATTGTTATTATTGTGCCCCATAGAAGCCCACTATTATTATTATTGTGCCCTTACATTATTATTGTTAGGTCAGCTCTGATTATATTATGATCCCTTAGACTCCTATATATAGAAAGGAGGTCTTGTCATTTGTATCATCCAAGAATTGTTCATTTGTGTGATGTAAAGGAGGTTGCCCCCTTGAAGAGGCTTATTTCGAAGGCGTTTATCTATCTTTTTATATCTTTTTGTGAGCTGGTTTCATTACAAGCACAACTTGAAAGAACTATCTTGGCACTTCTGCGCTATTCTGGTTGATAGTCGATCGAGTCGAAAGCAGGGTGATGGTCCGGCTATCAGTGAGGAGTCTGGTCATTAGAACTTCAGCAAAAATGACTAAGTGTGTGAATAGTCGAAAGATGCATAGGTGATCATACAGACACACACTTGCATGATTTGACGACGAAACGACCAAACCATCCGGATACACATGTTCAACATGATTGACCGACGGTGCAAGTGACAAGCGTGACACTTGTGATTGATCATTAATGTTCGAGACGATGCTTGCGTGAATGAATGTGACTTCATGTGTGAGTGCGACATATGCTTTGATAGAGAACACATCAAACACATACGAAGCAAAGACTTTGAGCATAACCGGAACACGGTCGCAAGCATGACTTAAACATCAACATGTAGAGACTTGAGTGCAATAAACAAGACAAGCAAATGTAAATACTCACACAGGCTCACATACTGAACCTGCGTGTGTGCAGTCATCAAGTGAAACTCTTCAAGGGAGGCTCTGAAATTGATGCAGGCCAAAATTTTGGAGTGTGGTTGTAGCTGCTACAACAGGGTGTCATGTTATGACTTTGTCATGTTGTTATGTTGTCATGATAGTTTGCTTTCAGCAGGGTGATCATTGTAAATACTACATCGAGCTATGTTATAAATCTCCATGGGAAGTATGTTTGCCTTTCAGCGGTTTTGCTGAGGTCTTGGTGTGGCCTAACACCGAGGATAGTTTCCCCCAAGGGGGAGGGTTTTGTAACAATCCTGGTGAATTTTTCATGTAATAAAAGTAAATAAAGGAAAAAATAATAACCATGGTTGGTGGGACACTTATTCCAAGCTGAATGTTGAGCAAGACATCCTTGTGGGTGTTCACATGATTGTTTATGGCTAAGGAAATTGACAAAGACAATGGCTAAGGCTTTGGAAAGGAAAAATGACATTTTTGGCACATTTATTTATGAAAATAATGGAAATTAGGAGAAAATTAAGGTGAAAGGTCACAGGTTGCATGTGAGGAGGAAATTGAAGGAAAATAATGGAAAATGAAGAAAATGGAGGCCTCATTCATAAAAAGGCTTCTGAGGATCAGTTGGTAAACTTTTTTCAGTTGAGTTTCAGAGCTCTCTCATTATTCTCTCTCTCTCTCTCACTCTTGGACACTTAGATTTTTCTTGGAGCAATTGTTGCATTGGATCAAGAAAGGCAAAGAAGGCAAGAGGAAGCAAAGATCAAGTAGGGAAAGGCAGGATCAAGCAGCTACAACAAGCTTCATTGCAGGTATCGACTTGCATGTGTATTTTCCTTGCTAAATTTGGCATGCATAGCATTGCATGTGGTTATTTTCTATCATGGAATGGGTTTTTCCAGGTGTAAAAATGTTTTCAGCCTAGCCTTGCCATTTTCGAATAGCCATGGTGTGATGGGGTTCTTATGTTTTGGTTGAGTTGTTTTTCCGAATGGATTCAAAGTTGAGCGCAGTGGATCTCCGAATGAAAGAGCACATGGCCTAGTGGTCTCTGAACTGGATTGTGGATCACGGTAAAGCCACTGGCCTAGTGACCCCTAAGACCGACTGTGGGTTATGGTAAATCCAGGATTGTGTTGCCTTGGTGGGCCTTGTAATCCTTGCAAGTGAATGGCAGGATATACGGTAAAGCCAAGAGGTGGTTTGATCTCCATTGGGCCTAATAATCTCGGGTTTGGGATATGTGGTAAAGCCTGGAGAGCGAGTCTCGTTTTAGGGCATAGTGATCTGGGTTTGGATTGCGGTAAAGCCTGAGAGACTAGGAGATAGGAAAATTCCTCATGGTGTAGGTGGAGAAATCCGGTGGCATCCATGCTTGTTTGGCCTAGTGATCGGGTGGATATCACGGTAAAGCCTGTTATGATGTGTTCATTGTGTTGGCTTAGTGATCCGGGATGGATTACGGTAAATCCTGATTTCTATTGATGAGGGTGAGGTGGTTTAGCCTCAATATGCCCTGGTTGGTTCTTTTGGTTTGAGTACCACATTCATGGTTGGAATATGGCACGAGGGTGAATGGTTGAGGAGAGATTTGGCTCATCCATTCTATGGTCGGGTGGAACGTGGTAGTCCCATCTCCGGTTGGTTTATTGCATTCATTAATGAGAAATTCATTCCCTTCATTTTCATGTGTAAATGTATTGATGTATATGTGGATTTCATAGCTGATATGCTTATGATATTTTTGTCCCTATTATGCTAGTTATATGTATTTTTATGTCAGCAACTATGTATGGCTCTCAGCATGTTTTTACTTGTGAATGAATGGATAATGTATATATGGCCTAATAGATGGTAATGCAACAAATGACATGAGGGAACAATGGTTCATAGCTATTCTCAAATAAGTATGAGACCCCTACACTTAATTTTGTTGTTTACACCTGTAGGTTACATGTTGATGATATGTTTGATGAAATTCTTGTCATGGCCAGTAGGGGTCTAGTTAAGGTCTTATTCAGTTTATTTCTTTTGCATCATTGTTTCCCTGTATTTTTACTTATTTTAAGCTATCACTCCATTCTAGGCAGTGACCTAGGCTCTGGGCCTGAAAAATGGCTTAAATCCCAAGCTTGTTGGCACAAAACTAGAAATTTTAGTCTCTAGTTGTTGGTAGACAAGCTTGTGAGAGTGACTTTGGGTTTCTGGATGCTCTCTTGCCCATAGGATGGGAGCGACTGAGGCCTAAGATGTCCATAACATCAGTGGGACCCAGGGATAGGCTGTCTGAGTGGTTGACATGTCTCCTGAGGATTCTGAAGCTGATGTTGGATGACTGTGTGTGATGTTTCCGTTGATTCCACTTCCTTAAGGTCACTTAGGAGGTTGAATCCAATCATAGTAGCCTCTCGTCTCATGTTTACCCCGGTTGGCTAGTTACTTGGGTAGATGTGGGAGGAGGGTGTTACATCATACATCATTTAATTGTTAAAGTTTATGGATATACTTTACCGTTTGCTAAATGTCGTTACGTCTTAAAAGGAAAAATGCTCCTAATTGTTAAACCTACTTGAATAAAAGTATATAAAACACACACATACACACACAAAAAAATTCAATATATTTTGGGTAAAGTGTACTTTAAAGTATGTTTTAAAATATTAAGGCAGTATTCCTAAGGAGGGTACCGAGGAGCAGCCCACCCGCGCCACCCCCCCCACATGCCTTGATATAATGCCAGCTCAAATGAAAGGGAGTTGTGACTCCCATTATACTTGGTGCATTACATCACTTCATCGATCATGGCATGCTGATACAAGGGTAAACATCATTTGAATATTACAGGAGGCATAGGGAGGTATAGGAGGACTCAACAAGAGAATTCTATCAGTTGGCAGAGCTAGAGGAAAAAATTGACAATATAGACCGCAAGCTAACAATTCTAGCTAGGATATCAACTAACATCTCCTTCTCGTCAGATGAGGATAGTGACTAGTTAGTGTGGATGCCTAGATATTCTACCTAATAGTTGTTATGAATCACTGATTTTTTTATTGTGGCACTAGTAGTCTTTTCTCATGTCGATGTATGTCAATGTCTGGCACAACCAACATATTTTTATTAGCTTTTATTTACAAGATGCTCTAGTTAGACAAGTTCTTAGCAATTTCGATACTCTAAACGTATGTTATTAGCTTGGTTTCCCTTTGGGTGGGCTAGTAGCATAAAATTTTTGGTCTATGTAATCCTCATTTGATGCAATGTAAAGTGCCTAACTTCAATATGTATGTATGTATGTAAATATATTTAGTATGATTTACTAATTTTATTAAAGATAGATTTTTTGTGGCTTCAATTATTAGATTCGCCAGGGAATATATAATGGAGCTAAAAGTAAGAAGCAAAGGTTTTTTATCATGCCTACGCTGGAGAACAGAATCTCCTAGGATTTTTTTTTATGGTGCAACCCAAGGTTGTCCTCCTTTACGGGGAGTGGGAGTAGTATTGTTCCTCTCTTAGTCTCATTATAGTCTTGTTGGATATGCCCCAGAAAGGGGCTCAAACAATAAGGTAGAAATTTTGGTCCTTTGAACTTCGCTTGAGGTTATGAAAGATAAAGGCATCAAGAAGTTGCAGGTCCTTGGTGATTCTCAGCTAGTCATTAAATGGGTTTCTAAGAGCATATTGGTGGAAAGTTGTGTCTTGGCTCTTTGTTGTAGATTATCCAAGAGTATTTATTATCTTTTTATTGACTTTCCTTCAAACATATGTATAGGAATTAAACTTGAATGCTTACGAACTCTATAAAGAAGATTTTTCCCTTCTTGTAGACTCTTTTTTTTCGAAGCAAAATCATAATTTTATTCAACCTGAAACCAAGGAAACAAATTACATTTTGTAGATGCTCGAAAGAATTCAATCATGTCAACTTGTCGACTAATGCACAATAAGAAAGAAAAAAATTACATATATTGTTGAGGCCAAGTGATAAAAATTACTTAGTTTCCCCTTTTTTCACTTCTTTTTCTCCACTTTTCACCAAATGCCTTGATTGGGAGCGACTATTACCTACAAGGGGACTTCCTTGTTAGAGCCCCATCTCTTAGATACATGGGGCCTCTTTATGCCTCCCATTTCCATTTTCGTGGGTGTTTCTAGTTGTTGTTTCTCTACTATTATGATATATGTTGATTTAAGACCCTTCTGACTAGGTGCCACTATTCCTGACTAATGTTGGGGGTGTGTTATATTCTTTCCATGTGTCATGGGTCTGGGGTAAAGCCTCAAAGTGGACCCAATAATATTTGGGAGAACCCAAGGATGGGCGGGGGGAACTTAAAGATGGTGGGTGGACCTACCCATGGTTTTGTGCATGGTTTTTTCACATGGTTTTGGGAATGATGGTTTTATGCCCATGGTATTTTTTGTAGATCCAGTCAAGGGAACTACGGTTATGTTATAATCCAGGGTTAGTGGATTGGGGTTTATGAATTCGTTGACATGTATATATGTGTATTGTAACATTGAAAGGAATTTAATGAAAAATCAATTTGGTAGTCTCAGTTTTGGGATCCAGGGGAAAATCTCTCTGTATATTTGTTTTATGTTCTCACCATTTTATATTTTTATGTTTTAAGAATCCCTGTGTAGGTAATTTCTGTACAAGGTTAAAACCTACAACTAATCCCCCATACCATCATTTTATTGGTTATCAAGTTGAGTTTGTGCTTATGTGTTTGGAGAATTTTCCTTGGGCTCTTGTTTTTCATTCTCAGAAGAGTAAAAAAATTGTCATCCCCTTAGCTTAGGGGCCTGCCTCTTTTTCTTTTGGGGGGGCTTTTTGTCTTAAGGGAAGATATTTTGCAAGTGTTCTATTAGACAAAAAGGTTCAGCATTTGAATGTCGTATTCTCATAATCTAACACCTATGTCCACTAAAATTTTTCATGTTTTATGAGAAGATGATCAGGAAGGCCTTTAGTAAGGTCGATCGCGACACATATTTTGGAAAAAGTAAAGATAATTTTTGTTGTTTTGTCTAGATCCATATTTTTGTATTTTCCCAAGGTATTTGTGATATCCTCCAAGACTTGATGGTGCCAAAAAGGAAGAGGGAGGTTTCGAAACCTCACCCAAACATGAATCATTGTTACCATCATGCTAGTAGCATCAAAGTATGGGAACCATGGGGTGACAAAAGCTCGTCTCTGCCCCAAAACCATGGCCCTTCAATTAGAACTGTTTCCACATCTTGTTGTGTAACAAATTGTACTATGAAGAAGCATTTAGAGCACAAGTAGATGTCACAGTTTCTTATCCAAGAGGAGTACACATTGGTATAAGTCTTCAGCTCTCAACCAGAAACCATTAATTAAAAAAATCAATGCCATAGATTGTAGATTAGCAAAATATAATTTTACCTCTCGTATTTTCACTTTCATAGCTCGTACCTTGTCCATTTACTCGATGATGTAAGATCTTGGGAGATTTTGGATATATTCTGTTGAGATGACATTCTTCCCTTTCAATGCATCCTTGTATTAGGGTTTCTTAAAACTGTAGAACCCACCCCCCCACCCTGCATCCTTAGATTTAAAATTATGGTAGAATCTTTTTCTACACCATAATATTTCAACTAGAGAGAGTCTCGGGCATTTTTCCTTCGTATAACAAAACTTGATGTGTTTCTAGTATTCCCACATCATTTTGAATGCTTTTCCTCGATTTTTTGACTAGATTCGTGCCCCATATCCATTGGATTTTGGTCTTTTTATTTAAATTCTTGACAAAGATTTGGCATTTTTCTCCTTCTTTCTAGCTATTGTCCAAATTTGGGTCTAGGTCTAGAAAACAGGGAGGAGAACCATGAGAAACCAAATTTGGAGATAAGATCTGTGGTTTATTTATTTCGCGAACCAAATCCATATTGTATTGTATATATGCTTCATACCAATCCTTTGTCACCCCCCAATGTTGAGCAATGAGTCTAAGTATCCATGGGAGTTAAAAACCCATTACACATAGAACATTTAACTACCCCGTAGGGCGTTCCAAAAAAGACCATAGTAGAAAAAATTGTCATTGCTACAGATCCCACATACCATCTCCTTTCTGATGTGCACTTTAGTTATTGCACATTTGAAGGGATCCTCAAAATTAATGCACTTAACCATACAATCTATTCGGTTTCCCTCTTGAATCGACAACAAAAAGAAATGGTGGTTTTTTCTATTCGGAGGATGACAGAGTCAAAGGCCCTTCGATCCACCCTATGCAAAGAAATACTGGCTTCATCGACGTAGCCCAAACCCTAGTGCCACATAGAACCTCCATCGCTCCTTGTAGACTCTTTTGATATGCCATAATTAATTAATGGAGAGGTCCATGAGTCTATGAATCTCAAGTTATAGTTACTCTCTTTTATATTCTATTTGTAAGGTTGCAAGGTCAATAATGATCTAAAACTAATAAGATCGTTTTTTCCTCTATGTTCAAGGTGATAATTTTTTTTGAAGAAAAATTTGTAATTTTCATTACTGAAAATGGAAATTACATTTTGCAGATGCACCATTGTGCATTCAAAAGACCATATAGGTGCCTTAAAAGAAATTAAAAAATATCGATAACTTGTTTGTCCCACCTTTGCAGGCATAAAATATCTTCAAGATCGCTTCATAGTGGAAAAACAACAAAAATCCAACCTATTTTACAAACTTGTCTTGTTAGTTGAGAAGTTGTTATAGAGATTACATAAATACGACAATATAAAAAATCCATCAAAACATCTATAAATCGACATAAACAAAAAAATAGATAAAAGTATAAGTTCAGTTCATGTTACTCCTGCTACAGACCCTCTATAAAGGGTCTATGTTAGTATTTAGAAGATGTGTCTCCTATCCATTATGTGATCTCCCAAGTACCCATAGCCTATCAAGTGCCTTCTTTAGAAAGGGTGTTAGCCATTTTGTTTCTTTCCTTATAGATACGATGACATGAAGTTATGTCAAATGCATGCTTAAGCTGTAAAATTTATTTTAAGATAGGAATTAATGTGTGCATGTGACATCTTTAAACATTGTTGAACTAGTCAATGATGATCATAGAATCACCAAAGATTTGAATATGTTGAACATTTTTCTCAATGGAAAATAGAAGGAGCTAAATGTTAAGAATTTTGGCATAGTTATTTGATCCTCTACCCAATCCACTCTGTAAATTGAAATAATGATTTTCCTGAAAATAAAGAACATTGCCCCACCCCCATGCATAATCACCCTCTTGGGAAGAGGCCCCATCAAAGTAGGTCCAAGGGATGGATTGGTTAATTTTTTTGGCAGTGATGTTACTGAATGTTGTGTTGATAACATTTCAGGGAGAAGGGATAAAATAGCTAAAGTGTAAGGAGTGACTGGTTTCTCCTGAAATATCTCCTTATTCTGAGAGAGCCAAATACCCTAGTTTATGAGAGGAAGAAGCCTTCTTGATTCCTTAGGGGCAACTCCCTCTCACCAATTCTTCCAAGCATCATTAAAATATTCTCCCTACTAGCTTAGAGAAAACCCTAGATGAATTTTGATCATACCCTTTTAGAAAAAGGACATAAGAGGAAGAGATGATCCATTGATTCCTCTTCATTATTGCATAACACACACCAATTGGGACCAACCATATTCCTATTTTTTAAATTGTCCCCTGTGAGAATCTTATTATTCAAGACATGCCACTGCAAAAGACGTGCTTTGGCAAAACATTTCTTCCATAACTTCTTCCACCACCAATCCAAAACCACAGGTTTCTAATTTTCAATGATATGCAAATATTTGATTTGGGCATGTATTTCCCTTATAAAGGGTGTACCCATGTAAGAGTGTCTTCTCTGTCTTGGATGCATACATGAGAAGTGTTTAAAGAAACAATATAATTTTGCCAGATATTTACAAAGTTTCCATGCATATTTACCTGGTGAGAAAACATCCACCTCTGAGCTCAAATAGTGGTATGATTGATATCGACTACCTGATTTAAAGTATTTACGTCTATATCATTTAGCAGAACAATCAACTCCCGAGGTAGCAAAAAACCCTCCCCACATCCCACCTAGGGGTTAGTGCTTATATTTAACCTTGATCCATTACCAATATTCCAAGCCAAGCCCTCCTCAATTATAGAATAGAAATATAGTATGACTCTTTAGACCACTTATATTTTAGGCATCTTCTTATCTTCTTATTGAATCCATTCTTTTAATGAGAGGGTGGAAATATATTTTTTGTACACCACTACCATCCAAAAGCTTGAAATCAACCTTCAACCCACCTTTGATACTAGTGCCTTAGAGAAGGATGGAAGATTTTTTAATCCCCATCCACCCCAAATCTTGGGCAGAGAGATCTTGTCCCATTTAACTTGTGAGAAGATTTGTCCTTCTTTGGAGCCAAGCCATAAAAAATGACAACATATTTTGTGAATGGAATTCAAGACTCCTTTATGAATCTAAGATAAGGACATACAAAAAATAGGAACCGCCTCAAGAATATAATTTATAAGAACCAATCTACCAGCTCTAGATAACCACCTATAGCTCCAAACCTTCAATATTCTCTCAATCTTTGCTATGAGCCATTACTAGTCTACATCTTATAATCATTAGGTTTCAGATGGAATCTCATGTATTTAAATCCATTGATAAATTTGTATGAGTTAAAAGGAAATAAAATATGTACCTTGACAAATTCATCCCTCGATAGGCTGAGTGGAGAGACAATTGCTATGTGGATGTTTATTTGCATTTATGTTTCCTTTTAAAACAACGTCAATGAATTTTTTTATGGAAGCAATGTCATTTATTGAACTATCACAGAATAACAAAATGTCATCAACAAGCAATAAATGTGTGATGGTAAGATCTTCAGCCACCCAAGCACCTCTCGAATCCTCCCCTTCTTTTTGCATCTGCTAAAATTGTGCTCAGACCTTCTGCCAATAAAAGAAACAAGAGGGGAGACTAGGGGCATACTTTTCATAGACCCTTAGGAGCACGAAAGAATGTTGAGGAAACTCCATTTATCAAAATAATGAATGACAACGATGTGCCACAACTCATGACCCAGTTTATGAAAGGGACTTCAAAGCCTAGGTGAGTGAGGAGCATATGGAGGTATACCCATCTTACTCTGTCATTTGATTTTGAGAGGTCAATTTCGAGCATCAGACCTTTAAATTTACTTGACTTTAGGCTATGGAGCCCTTCCTATGCAACCCCAACCGCTTCATGGATCTTCCTTCCCTCCAAAAAAACAATTTGTTCCATTGATATGATATTAAATAGAATAGGATTCAACCTATTTTCTATTATTTTTGTAATTAATTTATAAATACAATTGCACAATGAAATAGGCCTGAAGTCATCAAAGGGATGAGGGGCTTCAGATTTAAGGATGAGAGTGATAAAAGTAAAATTGAAAGAATCAAGCATCTAACACAAAGAACGAGAGACCTCCACCACTCTTCAAATGTTTGCCCCTAGAAAATCATACAACCCAATGATGAATTCCACCAACCATCCATCAAGACTCGAACTCTTGTCCTTATGAAATTTGTGCAAAACCTATTGAAATTATTCCTTAGCAATAGGCTTCATTGGGTTCTAATATCGTCATCATTGGAGAATATGGAGAAGAGTTATGCTAGTCGAATTACTTTTGCAATAGTTTATTCAAGGGGTTCCTTAAAGAGATTGCAGAAATGGATTTTCCTCAAACTAGAAAGCTCATTGAAAGATGTGGCTTTACCCCTGTTCGAAGTGTCCAAAGTTAGATGGTGTTTTGAGCTTTATGTCCCTTAGAATTTTTTTGAAAGAACTTTGTATTTCATCCCCACTTTTTAACCAAATAACTATGCTTTTGGTCTCCATGCTTACTATGTTTCTCCAAAAATTATGGTTTTTGTAGCTTCCAAATCAGCAATCCTTTGTTTAGAGTCCTCATTCAGATATCCCCCCTTCAGGAGCTTCTAGTCTCTCTAATTCTTCCTCCACTGCTTTAATCTCCTCCTCCTCTCGTTGTCTTTTTTGGGGGACCATTTTATTATATCTTACTTAACACTTTTGAGGTTCTCAACAAATTGGATCCACATAGGCACCCTCTCATCCAGATTGAAGGGGACCCAAGTATCAGATACCAACTTGAGGAATGAGGCATCCTTAAACCATGATGCATTAAATTTAAAAGGGCTTCCAAGCTTATTTGAATTCTAATTCAATTTGAGAAATATAGGGTGGTTATCAGATACTCCCCCCACTCCAATCCACTGATGGAACAAAGGGGTACTTTCCATCAGAGGTTCCACCATAAGAAAATGATAAATTAATCTAACAACCATGGCATCATCAGATCTTCTATTCCTCCAAGTGGGCTTATATTTGATCAATCGACATCACATAATTTATGACACATCCAAATGTGGTTGAAATAATCGGATAAAGAGACTACATGGGCATAAAGACCTGTTGTGCTGTACAACAACCCCCCATTTCATAAATTTTTTCTCTAAAATCATAATATGAAATGGGTCCCTTTTAAAATTAGATGTGTGAATAAATTGGTATTAACCCATCTTTAGAAAATCCTCATCAAAAGGTCCAAGGGAAATGATATATTATAAAATAAACCTTTTGAACAATAATAAAATAGGTCTTTTAAAAAATTATAAAGTCCTTTGTTATTACGATAAAGCGATTGCAAGATCGCATATCACAATAATAAGAAAGACATATATAAAAGACCCATTGACTCACTCCGATTTGAAAAAGGAACTCGCTATCGGATATCGGGGAAAGGCAAAAACACATAGTATAGAAAAACGCCTCCCTCATTTCCCCGATGCGATAAAAGGTATCGCCTTCGACAATCGGCCGTAACAACCCAATACATGAATTGTGACACCTTCAAATCTTCCGATGTGATAAGGCGTATCGCCATCGACGATCGGCGATTTCGCAATGGCATAAGTAACATGACCCAAACCCATCCCCGATTGCGATGCATTAAATCAAGGTGCATGTTTCCAAACATATTTAAAAGGCTTGCATGCATTGTATCACCTTTTGGTGATCGAAGGATATTTTGGACTATTATTAAAACCTTCCCGTTCACGTTACCAATCATCAATTGCGATTTAATTCTGATTATCCACCAAAAAATCTAAGCCACGCTTGAATGGATCATTCATCATATAAACGTTATGATGGGTATTTAAAAACTCCTTTACCATGATTGACAGGTTAAACGACCAATTAATGAAGCAGTTATGCCGAGATTTTCCCTTAGATTGTATCTGCGGCAGTTTCACTATAATCCTTTATTATTCGCTGATTGATATAATCCTTTCATATTGGCTCATACTACCTATTTCTCTGTATCACGTTGGTTTCATCCCTTGTGCAGAACTCCACCGAAATAACAAATTTGAAACAAATGGGAAAGAAATCCAAGAGATTCGTGGCAACAACGGCTCCTACAACAACAGTGCAGCCAACCAATGATCCAGGACCAAGTAAAAAAGGTTTAATTTCAGATACTACATGTCTAGACCTTGGAAATACAAGTTGGCAAAGTATCTACAATTTAATTGAAGCAGAGGAGCCCGAAGAAGTGTCAGAAGAAGCTACTGCAAACTCAACTAATAAATCAGAAGCTTCCCTAAAAGATTTAGCCGACTCATATTTGCACAGGATAGCAGCACGGGAGAAAATTCTTCCATACACTGATGTAGTCAGATGGGTGGTTGAAGAAATTCCAGTTTCAAATAGAACATTTTGCACAGTTGACGGAAGAATTTTTGGTTCATTTTAGCCTGATGACTTGAGGAAGATGTATCATTTTCCCGAACCCGAAAAGAAATACAACAAAGCCTTTCTAGAAAAATTCGCAGCAGAGAATGAGACTGAGTCGGCCCCAATTAAGCAATGGAGACAGAATCCCGCAAAGCACAAACATGAATCATCGGGTAAGTACTCCGTGGATTCATTGTCATCTCCTTATTGTTATGCTGGGGCAATGATGTGTAGAATGTGGGGAATGCATGATTCTGCATAGTTTACTATTGAAATGGTTCCTTTAATGGAAGCAGTGGTTAATAGTTATGTGATGGATTGGGAAAACATATTGTCCGATAAATTAGCCACTGCAATTCTTGACTTCAGATCAAATGCACGTAAAACCACCAGAACCATTCCCCCTTTTTATTATAGTGCTTATATTATGGATACTCTTTGCTTTAATTCCGAATACCCGGTACTCGGGTGGAGATGGACTGCACAAGACCCTAAGCCAATCCACATTTATCATCAGATGTTATGGAAGGCACACTATAAAGACCACTTGTACCAAATCTGTAATGGTTTCATGTTACCTATCTATTATGCCATTTTTGATAAGCCTGCCCCAAGGATTTCCGATGAAGCAATGATTGACTTGACTGCTGTAGGGAATTGGTTTGGGGAAGACAAGTTCACATATATAAGGGTTTATGGTAGCCTCGCAAGACCCCATGTCCTTCCTTTGTATATACCTGATAAGCTGTTGGCTCGAGAGTTGGCCTACCAAATAACCACAACAGGAACATCCAAAACTCTTAGGAATTCTAAAAAGCAGTCGTGGCCTACATTTCCTTTGAGGTGCGGTGTATACACTCTACATGATTATAAACACGTTGAGAAAGAGACAGAAAAAATAAACATGCTCAATCTTGCAATTATCCCTAACAGGCAATATGACCCAAGGAAAGTTGCCTACAACGTGCTTGAACAAGCCAAACTTACAAAGTTTGATCACCAAAAAGATGAATTCGACGCCCTGTTTTCTTCATTAGAATCATTATTTCAGATAAAAACATTGGCCAAAATGAAATATAAAGATGAAGGGCTGGTAGAATTCAATAGGCTTAGAGAACAGAGGTTGCAAACTCTGCCTCTGGACTTATTAGCTACTACCCCAACAACTCAGTCAAGTGAGCTTGAACAACAGATTATTGACAAACCTCCTGCTACAGAGAAGATTCCCGAGCAAGAAAAGCAACCAGAACAGGAAACAGAGCAGGAGAAAGAAAAGAAACAGGACAGTGAATATATTGATATAGATACTCAGATTGATCCCAAACTCCTCAAAGAGTGGCAACAATTTGACTCTATTATAAGCAATCCCGAGACTTCACAAGGGTTCATCACACCTCAAGTAACAGTCGGTCAAGAGACAACAACAACTACGGTTCCAATTGAAGGGACCAACGGCCTATCCATCAGCAAAGATGCAGAAATAATTCCTAAAGATCCATCCGATCAGATTGTTTTGCAAATAAAAGACATACCACCATTAGATGTCTTTTACAGTCCAAAACACAGGGCTATAGTGAAAAGACAAAGGAAAAGGAGGAGACTTGATCAATCTTCCCTTTTACCAGCACAAACAGAGATGGCTAATGTGGTGTGGAAGGAGGAATTTAACCCTTCCGATGACCTTACAAAAATTTCTCAGTATGCCGGAGCCTATTCGGCAGCCACCATGGATAAAGCCTCGGAAGTAAGCAATCCACTTAAGGAAAGAGACCAAACAATTGTTTTGTTGCAGTCACAGGTGTTCAAAAGACAACGAAAAATAGAACAATTAGAATAACAACTATCAACACTGCAGCAGATAAACAATCAATTAAATGAGCAATTGCTCAAGGAGAAGCAGAGGATAGACTTAAGCACAGTACAGAAACAAAAGGAATTATCCGAAGCATTGGCCAGGTTGAAGAAAATGAATGAACAAATGAGTAAGACGAAAGATGAGCAAATCGCTCTACTGTCACACCAAGTAGAAAAGTACAAGAGTCTTTTGCAACCAACAGATTTTAGGTCTGAAGCTCTCCAAATCAATAAAGCATTGATTACACAGCTGAAACTGCTATATCATAACATTTCTCGGGTTGAGCCCCTTTGTGAGATTACTGCATCAATAATTGACAAATCAGTCGATGCTAGGTAGGATTTGGAACAAGCTGATGAGACTTTAACCAATTTTCTTGCTTGGCAAGACACCAGTGAACGGCAAGCTGCAAATCTGCCTAAAATTCTAGAGTCACACAAAGAAATCCCTTTTCTAGAATGGTAGTCACAACTGATGAAAGCAGAGAGATAAACCTCAAGATGCATATTATCAACTAGTAATTTAATTGAGTTAATCAATGACACTCTCTATCTATCTCACTCTCTATCTATCTAACATGATTTCACAGTGCACTCTAGGAAAATTGCCGTCAGCCAAAGCATTGGAACAAACATGCAATCAAGAGTTGGAGAAGAATGGAAGATTAATTGTCGGCATCCAAAGTTTAACTTGGGATACCTTTTGGTTTTTCTTAATTAAACCATACAGTCAAAGGGCTGCACTCAAATATTTAACCGATGCCATCAATTGCATGATTCCTAAAATTCATGATGCCACATACTCAGCCCAACTACATTCTCGTCTGAGTCGCCCTCCAGAATTGCAACCGATGCTTGCTATTTGCCAGCTCAAGCCAAAGGGAGATCATCCGAAACAATGAATCATGCTGCCGACTGCAAACAAGCCGATTTTGAGGAGATACTCATAATTTAGTTGTACCAATTAATAACATTTTTATTTTGTAATTAGTTAGCCTAATTAGTATTTATAGGCCCTTTCATGCATTTAGAAAGGGTCCTCAGTTTTTGTATGAACTCAAATCAGTAAGTCACACTATTGTGCTTCTGATATATTTTTTATGAAGACTGGGCCAGTATTCTGAATTTTAACGAAGAAAGCTTTGATGAGATGTGCACTATTGCCTTGTTGTGGAAGTGTTTCTAAGTTAGAAGAAGGAATTTGAAGGCGATTGATATTGGGAATGATCCAAATAACATATGGTACTATTATCTATGCTCTTGCTTCATTCTTGCACGTGAATCAACATTTATTTAATCTTGCTATCATTGGATATATGTATGTGTTTTAACAGCAATCCTTATACTTATCACTATTGAATGTCTAAGGAGTGTTATTCTTTCAATCATATTTATGTCTATGATATATATGAAGAATAGTGTAATAATGTTTTCATGATTACTTTGTTCAACTACTTGAACAAAGTAATTATCATATGAATAAATGTCTTTGTTTACCAATAGAGTCATCCATATGCTTGTTTGTAGATAAAGATCATTAAAAGTTACACTAAAGCAGAAATTTCCCGGGATAGAATAGTTGTTTGTAATTTTACTTTTAGGTTAAATCATTCATCCATTATCATTATATATTAGAGAATCAACCACTTATCCATCCTATTTACCAATCATTGGGAAACTGGTCCCATTATTTCCAGTCGGAGCCACCACACCAAACGGAAAAGGAGCTGCCTTTAAGGTCTAGACCGGGTGGTTTTCCCTGATGTTGTTGCAGTGATTTTCGAGGCATCAACATTTTTTGCGCTAAAAGGAGGGAATGAAATCCGAATGGAGAGCAAACCCAAACTTATAACCCATTCTGAGAGTAAATCTCCCTCCACCTCACCTCGGACCTCCCATTTGCATGCTGGAACACCAGTATTCAAACGAGAAGAAGAGGAGTCAACCACAACTGCTCAAACCCATCATACTTCAGAACGATTAAGTCCTGAGTCCCCTGAAGTACAGTCTCTTATCCAAAAACTTCAAGGCTTTTCGATATCACCACAGAAATCTGAGGTATCTCAAGGCAGTGAGACTTCGCAATTCAATCTACCTCACCCTCTCACCAGACTTCAAAGCGGAAAGCTCGGTATTGAACCTACTGAGTTGCCTTTACCCAAAAGGAAAAGGGCAAAAAAGAACACTGAAGGATCTGACAGTGAGACTTTCTCATCATCATCCTCCATCTCATCTTCTCCAGTGCGAAGTCAGCCATCCACCCCTCCATTACACATTGTTGTTCAACAAGGATCAGGAACTTCAACATCTCAACCTCAAACTTCAATATCAACTCCTTCCCAAACATCTGGAACTTCATCGGCAATATCATCTGCTATTAGTTTTACAATGGCTCAGAATCCATGGAATAATCCTGGTGCGGTTACTATGCCTGCACCATTACATCCATTGCCAGCACATCCTGAAAAATGGTTGCCGAAATTTAATCCAGATGCAGGAATACAAGCTGATGAACTTATTAACAATTTCATGTTATCAGTTAATTTAAACAGAGTGACAAAGGAAGATTTTGTTGTTAGGCTTTTCCCTTATACCTTACAAGGATCAGTTGGGTCTTGGTATTTTTCCTTGCCCTCTGGATCCATTACTAGTTGGAACATTTTCCAAGAACAGTTTCTGACTAAGTATGGCGATGATAGATCTTTAGCAACGTTAATTAATGATCTCTCGAATCTTAGGATAGAATCTAAAGAACCTATCAAGGAATTCAACTCACGATTTAATAAACTCTTAAATAAAATTCCAACCGCCTCTAAACCAAGTGAGCAAATCAGAAGTGAATCGTATATAACATCCCTACCTTCAAATATAGCTGTTTTTGTATATAGAGCTGCAAAACTAACTTTAGCTGAGAACATGAAAGAGGCGCTTGCTGTAGAGAAACGCATTATTTCTTTAGAAAAGAAAGCTGCTCTTGAAAATAGAAAATCCAAAAAAGTTTCTTTTAAGGATGATTCGAAGAAGAAAACCCCTAAAGATCCATATGATATGGAGGGTCTACAAAAAGTCCTCAAGACTATATCAAATGAAATGGTTGAAATCAAAAAGCAAGTAGCTGAAACTTCAACAAAAAGACCATTTAGAAATTTTAAGAAGCCTGAATCAAAACCACCAAATACTATATCCAATGCAGACTCAGATCCTGAAGAGGAAGAAGAGGATGAAACAGTCTTGTCATCAGAGGAACCAGAAGGAGAGGAGACTGTAGAATGTCATGGGATGTGGGACTTTATTTTACCTAATTCCGATATAGAGAATGAACATGAAGCTTTCTCTGTGACTACCAGGAGTAAGAGTACTCCTGAACCTGTTCAAACAACTTCGAAGAAAAGGAATGCAAGTACCACTACTACCAAAGAAAAGGTCTCCACAAAGAAAGCTGCAGCAATACCATCCCAAAATCAGCCATCATCTTCAAATTCACCTTCAACATCTAAGACATTAGTAGTTACAGATTCTATGGACTACAATATTATCGAAGACATGAAGAAGACTAAGGCAAATATTACTATGTTTGAACTTAGCAAACTCAAATATCAACAGAAATTACTTCTCAAGGAGTTAAATGATGTACCTTCTTCACCTCTCCCTAATGCTGTATTATCCAAAGCTGCTAATGATTCAGGCCAACCACCTCCTGGTAGAGTGGAAGCTACTGATGCAGTTTTAATTGGGGATAGATCAAATTCATATACTCCTACTTTCCTCCTAGCCTATGAGATCTATAATAGAAATCTACACAACTGTTTGATTGACTTAGGGGCTTCCTCTAATATAATGCGAGCTTCAGTTTGTTTCAAATTGAACATTGAACCCCAAAAGTCTGCAATTCATATTGTATAGTTGGATAGAACTAAGGTCCAGGTTTTAGGGGAAATCAACTCAGTAACTATCAGGTTATCAACTGATCCAAGAGTGGTTCAGAGAATTGATATTTTAATTGCTGATATACCTGAATTCTATGGGTTGATTTTAAGTAGAGATTGGTCTGAGAAACTCCATGGTTATATTTCCACCGATTGGTCCCATATGTGGTTACCTTATAAAGAAAAGCCAAATCAGATCAAGATCGATCAGGAGAAACACATGACCCATACTGTTACCAAATTCGAACATGAAAATCAACCAATAACATTCAATAACAATATTTTGGGGAATTACTCATCTGAATCATTCTTTGGCAATTTTACTGCCCAACCATCTCCTTTCCCAGTTAATAAATTCACATCTCAAATCGAAAACTTCTCACAAACAGATAGGTCAAGATGTGTTAATATTGCTGAGGAAACTGTAAATAAAATTGTTGATAATTCTTTATTTTGGTCACTATACTTTGATGGGTCTAAATCTAGTGAAGGTGCAGGAGCAGGATGTATTTTAGTTAGTCCTAAGGGAGAAAAAACTATGTTATCATGCAGATTGGAATTTGAATGCATAAACAATACAACTGAATATGAGGCCTTAGTTCAAGGACTTTACAAAGCAATTGGTCTTAAAGTTCAATTTTTGAAGGTGTTTGGTGATTCAGAAATTGTTATTAAACAAGTTCGAAATTCAATTCATTGCCTTTCTGGTCATCTCAAACACTATCAGTTTTTGGTGCAGGAACTCATATCTCAATTTTTAGCATTCAATATTTCTCCCATCCCTAGGTCCCAGAACGCAGCAGCCGACTTGCTAGCTAACGTTGCCTCCAAACTCCTACCATCCGAAGATTACAGCCCAGACAGATTTTCAATAGAATTATTTTTTAGACCATTAATTCCCGATAATGTCACCAATTGGTGAGTGTTCAATCATGATGAAGACATTTTAAATTTCTTGACTTCAGATAAGTCCTACGATGATTAAATCATTGATGAAAGTGATCATGACCTTCAAATGAATGAAAAACAAGAAGAAAACTCAATACCTAAACCAATGGTCAAACTTGAGGATCTTTATGATATTAAAGACATGTTTTAACAGGTGACCAATTCAAAACTCCAGAGTTCTACTTTAAGATTTGAATTGATAAACCTAGGTACTAAGGAAAACCCTCAAAACATCAATTTGGGATTAAGACTTTCTTTAGAAGAAAGAACATCATTCATTAGATTATTGCAGGAAAAAAAATATGTCTTCACTTGGAAATATGATGATTTGAAAACATATGATGCATCGATCATTCATCATACTATTCCAATGCTTTCTGAACAAAAACTAGTACAACAGAAGTTAAGGAAGATTCATCCTAACCTAGAGAGTCAAATAAAGGCTGAATTAAATAAACTCTTGAAGGTTAAGATAATTTTTCCTGTCAGACATTCAAACTGGGTGTCCAATATGGTGCCAGTAAGAAAGAAAAATGGTGACATTAGGATTTTCATCGATTTCAGAAATCTTAATAAGGCAAGCCAAAAGGATAACTTCCCTTTACCCACCATGAAGCATACACTCCATTCAGTAGCTGGTTTTGAGTTAATGTCCTTTTTAGATGGTTTTTTCAGGATATAACCAATTTTTGGTCCATCCTGAAGACAGGCTTAAAACTACCTTCAGAACTAAGTGGGGAACTTATGCTTACCAAAAAATGCCTTTTGGACTTATCAATGCAGAAGCTACATTCCAGAGAGAAATGAACATAGCATTCAAAGGATTGATCAATAAATCAGTAGTTGTCTATTTAGATGATATTACTGTATTTTCCAAGAAAAGGTCTAATAATTTACATGATTTAAAATAAATCTTTGAACGCTGCAGAAGGTATGGTATCTCGCTTAACCCAAAGAAGTCATTTTTTGCTCTTAATCAAGGAAAGCTTTTGGGTTTCATTGTTTCAAAGGATGGTATCTATATTGATCCAGATAGAATTAAAGAGATTTCTGATATTCCATTTCCTCATAATAAAAAATCCATGTAGTCACTTTTGGGTCAAATTAACTTTGTCAAAAGATTTGTTTCAGATTTTTCCCAGATTATTTTACCATTGCAAATGATGATTAAGAAAAATTCGGTGTTTAAATGGGGACCTGTAGAAAAAGAGGCATTTGATTCTATCAAACAATCGACCACTAATGCCCCTGCTTTAAGCACTCCCAATTTTTCAAGTCATTTCATACTATATACCCTCGCATCTGCTTTGTCTTATGCAGCAGTGCTGACTCAAATTAATGATCAAAACTTGGAAGCACCAATCTCATTTTACAGCTCGAATCTTCAAGGTGTTGAACTTAATTACTCGGAGGTTGAAAAACAAGCCTTTGTTGTGTACAACGCCATTGAACACAACAGACCCTTTCTCTTAAAAGCTCACACAAAATTTATAGTTCCTTTTTCAGCAGTAAGACAATTACTAGTTCAAAGGGAATTATGAGAAAAGAGAGCAAATTGGGTCACAACATTACAAGAATATGACTTAGAAATCAAACTAGCAAAGATTGTCAAAGGCCAAGGATTTTTCAGGCTGTTGGCAGGAGCATCCAATATTCAAGAATCTGAAGGTACAAAAGAAACTGAAGAAATCAATCAGATAAGTACCACAGATCCTAAATTTCAATATGCAGATATGATTTTCTATTTAAAAAATGGATACGCTCCTTCTAATCTTTCCTATAAAAACAAACATGCCATTAGATTGAAAGCGAAAAACTTCATAATTATATATGATGTATTGTTTAGATGAAATTATGATTCAATTTTATTAAGATGCCTAGAAAAACCTGAAGCACAAAAAGTTTTGCAGGAGCTACATGATGGACCAGCAGGAGGACATTTTGGTGCTGATACAACAGCTCACAAAATCATTCATGCTGGATATTATTGGCCCACCTTGTTCAGAGATACTCATGAATATGTAAGGAAATGCCAAAGTTTTCAAACATCCAGTGGAAGACAAAGAAAGCTAGCTTTCCCTTTGCAACCAGTAAACATTGAACAACCTTTTGAGCAATGGGGATTGGACATCATTGGAGAAATCACTCCACATTCATCCAAACAACATAAGTATATCCTTACCGCCACTGATTACTTTACTAAGTGGGTTGAAGAAATTCCTTTGAAGACAACAAACTCTGAGGCAATCATGGAATTCATAGATCAATTCATTATTACCAGGTTTGGTGTCCCAAACGCTCTTGTTTTTGATAATGCATTTTATTTCTCTGGAAATTTGATATTTGAGTTTGCTATCAAAAGGGGATTTAAATTGAAGTATTCTAAAAATTACTACCCTCAGGGTAATGGTTTAGCAGAATCCACCAATAAAAATCTTATTAAGATTATTAAGAGAACTATTGAGCAGAATCATAAAAACTGGCATAAATCTCTGATATTTGCACTATGGGCTGACAGAATAACACAGAAAGCCTCCATAGGCACTTCTCCATTTAATCTAGTATATGGAAAGGAAGCTGTCATACCAGCAAATTTAGTACTTCCATCCCTAGCTTTAGTGCAGTTTATTGAAGAAAGTCCCTCATCTTCTATTCAACTAAGACATGATCAAATTTTGAAACTAGAAGAAGAAAGGGAAAAAGCCAGAATTATACATGTAAAACATCAGCAAATTATCAAGTCATCTTTTGATACAACTTCAACCAGTTCAAAGCAATTACAAGTTGGTGATCTAGTTTTGAAATGGGACAAAGCCCATGAAGATAAAGGAAAACACACTAAGTTCCAGAAAATGTGGCTTGGACCATTTCAAATCAATGAGAAGATATGCCCTGCTACTTTCATATTGCAAGATCTATCAGGAAAGAGAGATTCTCTTCCTGTTAACGGCCTTATCCTGAAAAAATTCTTCAATTGAGGAGGTAACCCCTTCTCCCTTTGTAAATATTCAATTTTCAGCAAAATTTGTGTACATAGTTTATTTATTAGAATTTTAGGAAAATAAAGTTGTAAGAAGCCTTCCATTGGTTTTTACTATATTGAAATGTTACTCAAAAGAAATAGTTTTGATATTTACTTTTGAGAAATGGAAGCCTTAAACGAAAGAAAAATTTCTATGAAATTAGGTATATTTAGATTCTGAAAAACCTCATTTTATTTTTGTGAAATTTTCTCAAGATTTAGAAGTACTGTAAATCATTTTAATGTTTTTAAGCAGCTTGAAAACAGTTATCAATACAAAATAAAAATTGATTCAAGCTTATCATCTTCAACTCTTACCCTGTCATCCATCTTCTCTTAAGGAGAAAATTGTTCATCCCATTCATCAAAGTTTATAATTTTTTTTTTATCGATAAAACTACTCTAAGAAATTATATTATTTACAAGGAGAAATTACAAACAGTGTAGCACGTTTTCAGTCCAGCTATGGCACTGAGACAATGTAGCCAACTGTGGCTTGCTTTGAGCTCTGAGTGCCAATATCCTCCTCCAGAAAAACCCGAGATTAATCAGAGACATAGCCCACGCAGGGGTTGAGATGCAAAAACAATACCCACGCTGGGGTAGAGACCCAAAACCATACCCACGCAGGGGCAGAAACTCAAAAACCACCACCCACGCAGGGGCGAAGACCCGGAAGACCTTGCCCACGCAGGGGCGACCCTGCACCTTAACAAGATTACGTAATAAACCAGCGCATGCCCGCTCGACCCAAACAAAGAGACATTGACCAAAACAAACATGAGCAACCAACCAGACAGAGACCAAGCGACAGAGACCAAGAGACCAAACAACAAAATCTGACCTGAACGGCAAGCGAGTGATGCAGTTATGCGCCTGGCCCCAGGTCGTCCAGGTCGTCCAGGTCAGCCGGGTCCATCTCCACAATTGGATACCCGAAGCCAAAGGGAAAGTCCAGGTCCTCGTCCGCTGCCGCTTTGGAGGATGACGCCTCCTGCGCCATGTTCTGGAGAGGCTCCTTGCCTTTTGTTTCTTCCCCCTGAACCTTGTTTTGGTCCCTCTGGTTCTCTGAGGGCAATTCATGCTTATCTGCCCCTTCAAGGTCCATCGTTTCATCTCTGACAAAGAGGATGGTAACGTGGGCATTGAAATTGCCCAACTTGAATACTGCAGAGCCAAATGCTGGGCTCTCAGTCTGCCTTGGCGATTTCTCATGCGGATCCTCTGTGTCCAGGAATTGAGAAACTTGCAAATGGGGAATTCCTGCCCGACGAAGACTGCAACAGCAGCAACACTGATGCTGCCTTTCTGCCATTGCTGGGGAGCGAGAAGGTGCCCCACGTCCAGGTCCCCTTCGACATGGCTGCCTCTCTCTGGTTCTCGCCATGGGAGCAGAGAAGCTGTCCACACTACAAACCCAAAACCAAATCTCCAGAAGCGTCCAAGCACAGAGAATGTTCCCACTCTTCCGCAGAACCTGAACTTGCCCAGAATGTCTCTGCCACATTCCCACTTCATTCTTAAATTCCTCCTCCTTCCCTCGGCACCAGAGCGCCATGAATGCTCTACACTCTCCCCTGCAACCAGCATTAATGGTCATTAAGACTTCTTGGGCAGAGGCTTATGTTATTTAAGCTTCCGTCCCCTCCATCACGTGGCTCCCTTCGCGCGGCAAATGGCGTCGGCCTCCCGACGTGTGGCTCCATGCCCTCCACCTCATCACCCGCATCCGGGGGTTGAGCATCAGCAATGATGAGATTTTGATAGTCCTGAAGTTGCTGCCTGTTAGGAAGGATGCTTTTATCCCCTGCAAGGAGAGGTTTGCTCGATTCAACTCCTATGTTGGCCAGGAGATCCGCAACTTTGTTGCCCTCCCGTTTAGTATGAGTGAAGGATATGGCTCTGAAATTGCTGATAAGCCTTGCAACCTCATTCAATCTTGCCTCCAGCCTCCAACTTGGCGCTACTCTTCTCGCTTTTGAACCATTCTGTAGCCTGATGGCTAAGTTGATCAGTATTTGGGAGTCCCCTTCGATGATCACAGATTGAAGACTGAGAATCTCTGCTTGCAGCATTCCTTGCAGAAGACCTTCCAACTCCGCAGAATTGTTGGTGTCCCACCCTAGGTTACCATAATATATCCTGATAACTTTACCTGTAGAATCTCGAATGAGACCTCCATATCCAGCCTCCCCCGGGTTCCCTTTGGAGGCTCCATCGAAATTGATTTTGAAGGTGTTGCTAGGGGGAGCTTTCCACCTACAGTCTCCCTTCTTGGAATAAGGAGGAGACTTGCTGAGGAGAGAGCTGGAAGAAAATTGAAGCTGCCAGTTGCCTAATATGCTTCGCTCAACCTCAGTGGAAGGGAAGTCTTCCTTGGACCAGTTCTGGAGAGCCATAGTTTCCTGAATGTTCTGGTGAATTTTCCTCCAAGTTTCTTCTAAGGGTGAGTGTTTGTCCCTGAAGATTCTCTGGTTGCGTTCTTTCCAGATGTTCCAGAGAACAATGCCCGGAATAATGCTCCATAGATGGTTGAGGATTTGGCATTCAAAAGGTTGCATTGGCCAAAGTCTTAAAGAAGAGACTATATCATTTTCTTCCATACATCTTTTCTGGCATCGGAAGCTGGCCTTGTCCCATATTTTCTTGGCAAATTGACAGGTAACTAGGAGGTGGTTGAGAGTCTCTTCGTCCTTTGCACAATTCATACATATTGAAGGGCCCTTATAACGCCGTTTCCTAAGCTTATCCCAAGTAAGAATTTTTCTATGGCTTACCAACCACAGAAAGTAAGCAATTTTCGGCCACGGTCCCAATTTCCAGATTTTGCTCCACAACAAGTCTGGGGGAGAGGGGAAGTTATTCATCAGATTGTAAGCTTCCGATGTGGAGTAAGTACCTTTTGGCAAATAACCCCATCTAAGGATATCACTGCCATCATCATGCCTTATCCTTCTTTTGCTGAGTTCAATGGTGAGCTCCTCTTGTCTTTGAGTGCCAGGGTGGTGGAGGATTCGATCGCTGCCCTTCCATTGTCGAAAGTTGTTCTCCGAATCTGTTAACCAGTACTGATTAACCGTTTTGCGCAGTTGGTTTGGTTCATCTGGTACGATATCCTGGTGAAGAGTGTCTTGTAGCTTGGGCTGCTGGTTCCAAGCATCAGTCCAAAAACGAGCCATGCGTCCGTTCCTGATCTCCCAAAAACTGTGCTGTTGGATGAGAAGATAATGTTGCTTAGCCGAATTCCATATAGGAGAACCCTTTGCATTGGGAATGAATCGAATGAGCTCCTCTTGAGGCCTGTCTTCTGCATATTTGGTTTTCCATACTTTCCCCCAAGGTTTTTCTGGGCAGGTGATCCACTGCCACCATAACTTGGCATTCATTATGGAATTGCTGTACTCAGGGTCCCTCAATCCTATTCCTCCCTTTTCCTTGGGCATACAGGCAGTGGACCATTTGACTAGTGCCCACTTGCGATTGGTCGCTGCGCTGCTCCAGAGGAAGTTGCGTTGAAGATTCCTTAAGCTTTTTAACACCCATTTAGGCGCTGCCAAAATTGAGAATAAGTACAGAGGCATGGCCTGCAAGACGGATTTAATAAGGACAATGCGTCCAGCCAAGTTGAGGGATCTAAAGGTCCATTGAGAGAGTCGATTTTCCAACTTCTCTAAGAGGAATCGCCAGGCAGGAAGTTTGAGGGCAGAGGCCGATAGGGGGGCTCCCAAATATTTGGACGGCAGAGAAGCCTCAGGGAAGCCCAAAATGCGGGAGACAGCCCTTTTAACAGAAGGAGGAGTGTGGAAGAAAAAAATTTGGGATTTGGCATTATTTATACTCATTCCTGAGGCTTCCGAGAAAGAATTAAGGAGAGCTTTGAGGCGACGGGCTTCTTGCACTGAGGGATAACCAAAAAGCATAGTGTCATCCACAAACTGATGGTGGGAGTGAGCAGGGGAGTTATGAATAGAGATGCCTTTAATCAGATGCGAGTGGAGAGCATGCTTAATGAGCCTTCCTAATCCTTCTGCCATTAAGACGAAAAGGAAGGGGGAAAGGGGGTCGCCTTGACGAATGCCTCGAGAAGGGTTGAAGGGACTTGAGGGGAAGCCATTGACAAGAATGGAGAAATGAGCAGAGGTGATCATATTCATAATCCAGCGAATCCAGGGAGCACAGAAACCAAAGGCTTTTAGCATCTCCTGTATGTAATTCCAGTCCAATTTGTCAAAAGCCTTGGAAAGGTCAAGTTTAAGAAGCATACCTGATTGCTTTGAGTGCTTGAGGGAGTGAATTACTTCGTGAGAAAGAAGGATGCCATCCATAATGTTCCGCCCCTCCACATACCCTGATTGTTCCGGGGAGATGAGCCCAGGGAGGAGAGGTTTCAGACGGTTAGCTATCACTTTTGAAATTACTTTATATATCACATTACATAGCGCAATATCAAAGTTTATAATTACTCAGAGTGTAATTCTAAAATATGTATGATATAAAAGATAAGAGGTCTTATTACAAGCCTGCTTACCATGATCATTAGGGGAATAGTTCAACTGACATTACCAATACTGCATATCAAAACAGGGTAATGGCTTATAATTATAAGACAAGGGGTCTCATCACGAGCCAACTTGTTCAGTTAAATTACTGTTGGAAATACTGAGAGGGGGGGTGAATCAGTATTTCTTTTTCCCACTATTGTTTTACCGGTTAATACATATATATTCAGAACACAATATGAACAGCAAGAATAAATTCTTTTATTAATATTATTGTGCAGTAAAATAAATACAATATATAGATGGTCACAATCGGTTTCCAAGCTCCAACTTGGACTTTGGTGAGGCTCCAACCTCCAGAGCACCAACTCTATTTTCCCAAGACACCAATCTTGGACTTAAGAGCACCAACTCCCAAGGACTTCAATCCTTCCTGCTTTTGGGGCACTAACCCCAAGGACTCCAATCCTTCCTGCTTTTGAGGCACTAACCCCAAGGACTCCAATCCAATCTCACTTCTGAGGCACCAGCCTCAAGGACTCCCATCCTTCTCACTTTTAAGGCTCCAACCCCAAGGACTCCAATCCTTCTGTTCTCAGAACTCTTCTCTGCTGAGTTCTGTCTATTTACAGCTTCACTGTAGTCTCCAAACTACAATATCAATGACAACCATGTCTTCTTATGGATGAGTCTTCACAGCTCTGCACACTGCCCACGCATAGTCTCCAATAGCCTTTTCTGCTGCTGCTGCCTCTATAACCTCCGCTGCTTCTGCAGCCTCTACAGCCTCTGCTGCTTTTACTACCTCACATTCTGGTTCTTCACCCCCACAACAGCTCCAACAGTGTTCACTAGCAAATTCAAATAATGCTCCACCACCTCTGCTGCTTCTGCTACCTCATATTATGGTTTGTTTGCAACAACCATCACATGTGGGTCCTCTGTTTACTGTTTTATGCAAACCTGTCTTTGTCCATTCGTTTCCTCTTTCTTGCTGGCTCTTCGGCTTCCTTCTCGCCTGCTTCAGCTTCCTCACTTGTTGGCTTGTTTGTCGCTGTAGCTTCCTCTGTCCATTCGTTTTCACAGGACACATTGAATCAATGAGCAAGGATCGAGTCATCCGTAGAGAACACAAGTTCAAAAACTTGTAACAGCGCTGCTTTGCCAATGATTGTGGGCATACACAGGGATGGCATTTTTTAACGGACAGCCACGTCCTTATCACAATCATAGTCGCCATGATTTGGTCTCCCGCACTATCGGGACTGTTCCTCACGGTATTTTCGCCTCCACACTATAGAATCAGAGCCACCCTTTTATCGCCGCTTTTATGTCTATCGGAAGCCACCGACCGAGCCTCTAATCAACCATCACCGAGCGCTTTAATCAACCCGCCACACTTATAGAATCAGAGCCACCCTTTTATTGCCGCTTTTATGTCTATCGGAAGCCACCGCCCAACAGTGTCCACACATACAATCAACACAAGCATTTCAATATATGTCTTAAGGCTTAAACCCACAGCCACATATAATATATGGGAAACATTATAAAACCCCTTTATAAAGATTTCGGTCACATATACATTACTACACAGGAACCCATGTAAATCCTCTCAAATGAACATTCGCGGATTTCAAATCTTATCTGCCCGCCTTTATAGTTATCGGCGGGTCCGGATTTCGGCGATCACAATAAATCCCTTTACTCCGACCTCCGATGAGGAGCGGACCCGATGCTCTTTTAGACTCCCTTCTATACTGATTTCGGGTCCGATGTATATCTGCACTCGCTGTAAACAATAGTCCCAATCCTCCAACGGAACGCGGACCCGATATGGCTTTAGACTCCCTTTAATATTGTTTCGGGTCCGATGAACATCGGCGTTCGCTGTAAACAATAGAACAGCCTTTTCCGATGCGACGGACCCGACACCCTTTTATGATCCAGCCTGTTCAAATTTCGGCTCCGTCAATTCGGTGAGTTCACCTTGGCGACTTTGTAATACAAAGGGTCTGCGGACCCGACACTCCTTTAAGCTCCCTTCTAAAGAGATTTCGGGTCTGGCCTATTGGCAGTTCCCTATCGGCAGATTTGCAATGTAATAGGTCTGCGGACCCGATACTCCTTTAGGCTCTATTTTATAATATTTCGGCTCCAATTATCGGCGATGTCACATATCGCTTCCCCCGATCCTTCCGACGCGATCACTCCGATATGCCGATTGCCGATTAGATCTCCGCCGTTCATTATTCTTTCAGATCGGACGGTCAGCGCTAAATCGCATATCGCATCCTCCATTCTCCATTCCCGATTGCCGATTTGGTGAAATATATATCTATATATATATATATATATATATATATATATATATATATATATATATATATATATGTCATCGGGTCCATATGTGCCGAAACACATTTAACTTGTGTTGATTTTGGCATAAATGCATATATGTAGATTTTGGGCGCTCAAACACTCCCGATAGCATTAATACATGCATATGTGGGTTTCCATTGCCCGAACAACTCCCGATAGTATTAATGAAGGCATATATGGGTTTTGATCGCCCGAACAACTCCCGATAAATATATGGCTCTGTTTGCTTCATTGGCTCCTCTGATGGCTCCTCTTGCTCCGATATGCTCCGATAGCTCCTCCGATGGCTCCTCTTGCTCTGGCACTCCTCCGATATGACTCCTCTTGCTCTGATATATGTGGCTCCTCCGATAGCTGTTCTGCTCCCGATAGGCTCCTGATAACTCTGTCTGCTTCCTCTATGGCTCCGATAGCTCTGTTTACTCCTCTGTTGCTCCGATGGCTGTGTCCTCCGCTCTTTCTCTATGCTCTTTTGATCGGTCTCTGTGTGCTCCTCTTCTTTGGCATATATATGTGACATATACATATATATGGCTCCTCTTGGTTCCTCTTGGTCCATCTGCTCTTCTCGGTCCGTCTCCTCTTGGCTCCTCTTGTTCCATCTGCTCCTCTCTGATATGCCTGTTTTGGCATATGTATATATGTATGTGGCTCCTCCTGCAGCTCCTTTTAGTCATGTCCAATGTGGCTCCTCTGGCTTCTCATCTCCATCTACTCCTCTGGCTTGGCAGTGTCTTTCAAAGACCTCCTTGCATATAAGTCTGTTTCCGCATATATATATGATATATATATATATGGCTCGGCTATACTGATGGCCTTTGCTCCTGTCTCTTCATGAATCTGCTCTGCATCCCCTTGGCTTCATGTCATCCTCTAGTATCCAGAATATTGCCATATTGACATCAATGACAACCTAGTTCAACAATTACAACCAGTGAATGGCATTGTCAAACCGCTAGCCACCAAACCAAGACAATGGCTTTTTATCTTACAAAATAAGGGAAAAGGAAAAAAGTGATACAAAATATGGAGACATATTTATGGATTCATTCTTTTTAATTATACTCTGAAATGGATAGGATAATGAATGATCAAATGGTTAAAAGGTATCCCTGTCGAGACTATAGATGTTTGTTGGCAACAGAGGCTCTACCTATGACAGAGGAGTCATTATAAAGCTGAGTTGGAAAAGTTTTTGTTTTATCATTATCAACCAATTAAAGCTAATTTAAAACATAGAATGTATTTAATTTTAACAGGAGAAGAAAATAGCAGAAATAGTTATCATTATATTCAGAATTTATGATTGCCTAGTTATATTAGAATTTTTCGCTCAGTTAAGATTTCTAGATTAAGAAAGTTTAAGTAGTTTAACATTTCTCAGAGATAATTGTTTCTCCCAGTGAATCACCAATTTTTGTGCTGTACAACAACCCCCCATTTCATAAATTTTTTCTCTAAAATCATAATATGAAATGGGTCCCTTTTAAACTTAGATGTGTGAATAAATTGGTATTAACACATCTTTAGAAAATCCTCATCAAAAGGTCCAATGGAAATGATATATTCTAAAATAAACCTTTTGAACAATAATAAAATAGGTCTTTTAAACAATTATAAAGTCCTTTGTTATTACGATAAAGCGATCGCAAAATCACATATCGCAATAATAAGAAGGACATATATAAAAGATCCATTGACTCACTCCGATCCAAAAAAGGAACTCGCTATCGGATATCGGGGAAAGGCAAAAACACATAGTATAGAAAAACGCCTCCCTCATTTCCTCGATGCGATAAAAGGTATCGCCATCGGTAATCGGCCGTAACAACCCAACACATGAATTGTGACACCTTCAAATCTTCCGATGCGATAAGGCGTATCGCCATCGGCGATTTCGCAATGGCATAAGTAACATGACCTGAACCCATCCCCAATTGCGATGCATTAAATCAAGGCGTGTGTTTCGAAACATATTTAAAAGGCTTGCATGCATTGTATCACCTTTTGGTGATCGAAGGATATTTTGGACTATTATTAAAACCTTCTCGTTCACGTTACCAATCATCAATTGCAATTTAATTCTGATTATCTGCCAAAAAATCTAAGCCACGCTTGAATGGATCATCCATCACATAAACGTTATGATGGGTATTTAAAAACTCCTTTACCATGATTGACATGTTAAACACCCAATTAATGAAGCAGTTATGCCGAGATTTTGCCTTAGATTGTATCTGCGGCAGTTTCACTATAATCCTTTATTATTCGCTGATTGATATAATCCTTTCATATTGGCTGATACTACCTATTTCTCTGTATCACGTTGGTTTCATCACTTGTGCAGAACTTTGTCGAAATAAAAAATTTGAAACAAATGGGAAAGAAATCCAAGAGATCCGTGGCAGCAATGGCTCCTACAACAACAGTGCAGCCAACCAGTGATCCAGGACCAAGTAAAAAAGGTTTAATTTCATACACTACATGTCTAGGCCTTGGAAATAGAAGTTGGCAAAGTATCTACAATTTAATTGAAGCAGAGGAGCCCAAATAAGTGTCAGAAGAAGCTACTATAGACTCAACTAATAAATTAGAAGCTTCCCTGAAAGATTTAGCCGACTCATATTTGCACAGGATAGCAGCATAGGAGAAAATTCTTCCATACACTGATGTAGTCAAATGGGTGGTTGAAGAAATTCCAGTTTCAAATAGAACGTTTTGCACAGTTGACGGAAGAATTTTTGGTTCATTTTAGCCTAATGACTTAAGGAAGATGTATCATTTGCCCGAACCCAAAAATAAATACAACAAAGCCTTTCTGGAAAAATTCGCAGTAGAGAACGAAACTGAGTCGGCCCCAATTAAGCAATGGAGACAGAATCCCGCAAATCACAAACATGAATCATCGGGTAAGTACTCCGTGGATTCATTGTCATCTCCTTACTGTTATGCTGGGGCAATGATGTGTAGAATGTGGGGAATGCATGATTCTGCAAAGTTTACTATTGAAATGGTTCCTTTAATGGAAGCAGCGGTTAATAGTTATGTGATGGATTGGGCAAACATATTGTCCGATAAATTAGCCACTGCAATTCTTGACTTCAGATCAAATGCACGTAAAACCACCAGAACCATTCCCCCTTTTTATTATAGTGCTTATATTATGGATACTCTTTGCTTTAATTCCGAATACCTGGTACTCGGGTGGAGATGGACTGCACAAGACCCTAAGCCAATCCACATTTATCATCAGATGTTATGGAAGGCACACTATAAAGACCACTTGTACCAAATCTGTAATGGTTTCATGTTACCTATCTATTATGCCATTTTTGATAAGCGTGCCCCAAGGATTTCGATGAAGCAACGATTGACTTGACTGTTGTAGGGAATTGGTTTGGGGAAGACAAGTTCACATATATAAGGGTTTATGGTAGCCTCACAAGACCCCATGTCCTTCCTTTGCATATACTTGATAAGCTGTTGGCTCGAGAGTTGGCCTACCAAATATCCACAGCAGGAACATCCAAAACTCTTAGGAATTCTAAAAAGCAGTCGTGGCCTATATTTCCTTTGAAGTGCAGTGTTTACACTCTACATGATTATAAACATGTTGAGAAAGAGACAGAAAAAATAAACATGCTCAATCTTGCAACCATCCCTAACAGGCAATACGACCCAAGGAAAGTTGCCTACAACGTGCTTGAACAAGCCAAACTTACAAAGTTTGATCACGAAAAAGATGAATTTGACGACCTGTTTTCTTCATCAGAATCATTATTTCAGATAAAAACATTGGCCAAAATGAAATATAAAGATGAAGGGCTGGTAGAATTCAATAGGCTCAGAGAACAGAGGTTGCAAACTCTGCCTCTGGACTTATTAGCTACTACCCCAACAACTCAGTCAAGCGAGCCTGAACAAAAGATTATTGACAAACCTCCTGCTACAGAGAAGATTCCCGAGCAAGAAAAGCAACCAGAATAGGAAACAGAGTAGGAGAAAGAAAAGAAATAGGACAATGAATATATTGATATAGATACTCAGATTGATCCCAAACTCCTCAAAGAGTGGCAACAATTTGACTCTATTATAAGCAATCCCGAGACTTCACAAGGGTTCATCACACCTCAAGTAACAGTCAGTCAAGAGACAACAACAACTACGGTTCCAATTGAAGGGACCCGTGGCCTATCCATTAGCAAAGATGCAAAAATAATTCCTAAAGATCCATTCGATCAAATTGTTTTGCAGATAGAAGACATACCACCATTAGATGTCTTTTACAGTCCAAAACACAGGGCTATAGTGAAAAGACAAAGGAAAAGGAGGAGACTTGATCAATCTTCCCTTTTACCAGCACAAACAGAGATGGCTAATGTGGTGTGGAAGGAGGAATTTAACCCTTCCGATGACCTTACAAAACTTTTTCGGTATGCCGGAGCCTATTCAGTAGCCACCATGGATAAAGCCTCGGAAATAAGTAATCTACGGGAAAGAGACCAAACAATTGTTTCGTTGCAGTCACAGGTGTTCGAAAGACAACAAAAAATAGAACAGTTAGAACAACAACTATCAACACAGCAGCAGATAAACAATCAATTAAATGAGCAATTGCTCAAGGAGAAGCAGAGGATAGACTTAAGCGTAGTACATAAACAAAAGGAATTATCCAAAGCATTGGCCAGGTTGAAGACAATGAATGAACAAATGAGTAAGACGAAAGATGAGCAAATCGCTCAACTGTCACACCAATTATAAAGTACAAGAGTCTTCTGCAACCAATAGATTTCAGGTCCGAAGTTCTCCAAATCAATAAAGCATTGATTACACAGCTAAAACTGCTATGTCATAACATTTCTCTGGTTGAGCCCCTTTGTGAGATTACTGCATCAATAGTTGACAAATCAGTCGATGCCAAGTAGGATTTGGAACAGGCCGATGAGACTTTAACCAATTTTCTTGCTTGGCAAGACACTAGTGAAGGGTAAGCCGCAAATTTGCCTAAAATTCTAGAGTCACACAAAGAAATCCTTTTTCTAGAATGGCAGTCACAACTGATGAAAGCAGAGAAGAAACCTCAAGATGCAGATTATCAACCAGTAATTTAATTAAGTTAATGAATGACACTCTTTATCTGTCTAACATGATTTTACAGTGCACTCCAGGAAAATTGTCGTTAACCAAAGCATTGGAGCAAACATGCAATCAAGAATTAGAGAAGAATGGAAGATTAATCGCCGGCATCCAAAGTTTAACTTGGGATACCTTTTGGTTTTTCTTAATTAAACCATACAGTCAAAGGGCCGCACTCAAATGTTTAACCGATGCCATCGGTTGCATGATTCATGAAATCCATGATGCCACATACTCAGCCCAACTGCATTCTCGTCTGAGTCGCCCTCTAGAATTGCAACCGATGCTTGCTATCTGCCAGCTCAAGCCAAAGGGAGATCATCCGAAACAATGAATCATGCTGCCGACTGCAAACAAGCCGATTTTGAGGAGATACTCATAATTTAGTTGTACCAATTAATAACATTTTTATTTTGTAATTAGTTAGCCTAATTAGTATTTATATGCCCTTTCATGCATTTAGAAAGCATCCTCAGTTTTTTTATGAACTCAAATCAGTAAGTCACACTATTGTGCTTCTGATATATTTTTTATGAAGACTGGGCCAGTATTCTGAATTTTAATGAAGAAAGCTTTGATGAGATGTGCACTATTGCCTTGTTGTGGAAGTGTTTCTAAGTTAGAAGAAGGAATTTGAAGGCGATTGATATCGGGAATTATCCAAATAACATATTGTACTATTATCTATGCTCTTGCTTCATTCTTGCATGTGAATCAACATTTATTTAATCTTGCTATCATTGGATATATGTATGTGTTTTAACAACAATCCCTATACTTATCACTATTGAATGTCTAAGGAGTGTTACTCTTTCAATCATATTTATTTCTATGATATATATGAAGAATAGTGTAATAATTTTTTCATGATTACTTTGTTCAACTACTTGAACAGAGTAATTATCATATGAATAAATGTCTTTGTTTACCAATAGAGTCATCTATATTCCTGTTTGTAGATAAAGATCATCAAAAGTTACACTAAAGCAGAAATTTCCCGGGATAGAATAGTTGTTCGTAATTTTACTTTTAGATTAAATCATTCATCCATTATCATTATATATTAGAGAATCAACCACTTATCCATCCTATTTACCAATCATTGGGAAACTGGTCCCATTATTTCCAGTCGGAGCCACCACACCAAACGGAAAAGGAGCTTCCTTTAAGGTCCGGACCGGGTGGTTTTGCCCGATGTTGTTGCAACGATTTTCAAGGCATCACCAGGACCCCAAATTTCACAAATGCCAATAGAAAAATTCAGATTACCCTTGATCACTTGATTATTTGTTTTCATTAAGGATCTAGAAAAAAAACATGTCCCAGAAGGTCTTCTTGTCATGACATGGTTCGTAAATATTGAGAACCATAATATCCTTCCCTAGATTCGTAGAGAAAATATCATCCCCCAAAAACATGCCCCCTCCCTCCCCCCAAGAGCCAATAAGTTTAATAGATTTTTTATTAAATCTAATTACTAATCCCCCATATCTACCTTTAGCATCAAAAGCTACGAAAATCCAACCAACCAATAAATAATCCAGCACCCCAACCACCATATCCCCCTCTTCTAACATCTCTTACAAAAAAATAATTTCCTATGATCATAAAAGGTCATGCTCTTCAAAGCTAATTTCTTAAATGGGCTAGCTAAACCCCTATAATAGAAAGAGAGAAAGAGAATTTAGGAATCGAAATAGGGGCTCACACTACTATAAGTGTCTCATCAATAGACTTATGTCTACCCACAGTAATATCCAATATTTCCTTGAATTTAGCACTAGAGATATGTGATTTCCTACCCCTTTGTTGCCCACCGGGTTGAGCTAGGGAAGAGGGCCCTTGACCATCCATATAGGAGATGGTATCCCCTTTATGAATGGATGATCAAAGGTTATATATAGGATTGGAATTAGGGGATGAAGCCATATCTATGGAAGGAATAAAGTCTATCAGGGCCAAGAGGGGGGAAAGAACATTAAATTAGAGCCAAGGAAGGAAAATCAGGCAGGCAATACAATGAGGGAGAGGATGAACCCATATTCATGTAGTTAGAATTAAAACATATAATTAAACATGACACATGAGGGGAGAAGGAGTTAATACCTAATAATAGAGGACTCGATGTGGAGGGAGGACCAACATTTGCATCTTACATCACAGAATCGGCTGGCACCTTCATCATTGCATCACCATCCTTGTCCATCTGCATATGAACTAGAGAACTCTTTTCCTACGTTTTTGTTTAATCTCCCCATCATGTCATCTATTTACCCTCATTTTAACCTTATCAACATCTCTAGAAGACAATGCTTGTCTCTCCTTATTTCCCACAAAAGTAAGCAAACATTTCTTCACGATATGTCCATATTTGTGAGATATGTGACATTTGAAGGGAATTCCTTCATATTCCACCTATTTTCTATACTCATAACCCCTGTATCTTATATTTAATTCTACAAACAATCCTTCATGAGGATCCAAATTTACCAAAACCCTTTCAATATCCATCTTACCGCTAGTTTCAAATGACATGTCAGCCTCCAGGAAGGATCCCAACTTATTCCTAATAACCTTAAAGACATCCATATACCATAGTTGCGATGGAAAACCAGGAATCCTAACCCAAATAGGAGCGACTTCCAGCCTTTCACGACAAGCATAAAATAGAGGGTTTTATCACTTCATCAAAATCGACATAGAGTATACACACCATGTCTATCCTAGAGCCCAGTTAGTTGCTTCTCCTAAATTGAACTCAAGCATGAACCAACCTTGCGTAAGGATACTAACCTTGGGGAGATCCTTTAGAAAATGCCCCCATTCCTTTGCAACCAATTTGTGCAGGAGTTCTACTAAGAAGTCTCTGCCCCTTGCCTGCCCTACTAGAATTAACTACACCATTTCCATCACTTCCCAAATTTAACATCCTCCCCCACTACCGGATTTTGATCTTCACTTTTAAGTTTAGGGTATTTACCAATTTTCCTCTTTTACCAGGTTGTTGATGTCCATCCAAACCCTCCTAAAATTCTAAAGTTTCCACCAATGAAGATTTACCATTATCATTCCCTCCAATCTCATTCCTTTCCACAGTCAAATCCAACAGACTGTTGATAAGTTCCCTTATATGAACCTCCCCAGACCCTTGAGATGGACTGTTATGTGAAATAAGGCTCATTATGTTCTCAAGTCCTAAGTCAAAATTCTCACTAAATAACCCAAATAGAAGACCTTTCGCCTCTAGAAAATTGATATCGCCCAATTTTGTTTCTGCCTCTATTTGTAACATCTCACAATCTTGTGTTTCATTAAAAGGGTTTCCAGAGTTTTGTGTGTTCGATCCTTCAACATGCATCTGAGCTAGAGTTTCATCCCTTGGTTGTTTTCGAGGCGCATTTACTGGGGGGAAATATTGAGCCTATTTAGCAGGGTTCCCTTGACATATGTCCACATATCTTTTTGACGTGTCCATCTCTCGAGGTTGAATTATAAAAATGTTCCCCCCCTCCAAAGCACTAATTGTTTCCCAATCCTCCACCTCAACCCCTTGATGTGGTGTATTCAACCAAATAGACTAGAAGTCACCTGATTCATATCCAAAGTAAATAAATTCTTCCTTCCGACCACTTTCCGCCTCCAATTTTCCACCAATCATCAAGGTTTTCCAACCTACACATCACTCCCCTTTCCCTGCCTACTATTCATTGTCTAGCATTTCGAATATTTTACTCCAGAAATCCAAAGGTATACCAAGAACCCCTCATTGCAACCCAAAGGCTAACCTTTATAATCGCAAACCATATTTTGTAGCCACAAACCTATCTCCATAGTCGCGGAGCCCCATGTAATCAGTTTAGGGTGGTAATGTTGTAAGTGCCTATGTTTTATTGTAAAGTAAGCTTGTATTTTGTATTTTTTAAGCCTTTTAGGAAATTTTAATTAATCAATATGTCAAACAAATTTTGAAGATTGTAAGGTTTACACCGTCCCTTTTAATTATAATACGTGTTTTCACTCTTATATATATATAAATGCTTAATTTTTACCATCACCTCATAATATTAGAATTGTATATATTATTTTCCTAATTTATAAAGACTTTGAAAAATAAGATAATGATAATTACCATGGATTGCATAGTATGTCGTTGTATAATAAAGTGAGTATAAATAATGAGTATGATCAAAGGTTAAGTTAAACATATGGAGATGTCAATCATGAAGAGTTTGAATATTTGGAAGTTATTATAAGGAGATGAAAATAATGAATGGGATTTAAAAAATGAATTATAATATTTGGAAAATCGGTAACTTTAAAAGATTAGTTGTCACTATTACGAGATATAATTATTTTATAAATAATATGGACCAATTATAATGTATCTCCCAAGACTTGAACTTATATGACTAGGAAAATAAATTATTTATAAACCACTTAAACTAAAATCCTTTCAGTTTTTAATGTATCTCCCAAGACTTGAACCTATATGACTAGGAAAATAAATTATTTATAAACCACTTAAACTAAAATCCTTTCAATTTTTTAAAATATGTTAAATATTTTATATAATTTTTTATATTATGAAATCATTCATAAAATACGATGAATGAATTCATCAAGTCTTAAACCTATACATGGTGAGGATAATAATAAAATAATGGTTTAAAGGAGTAAATTAATAACGTCAAACCAAAAACCTATGAATGTTATTAAATATAACTTCTCATTTTTTCTCAATAAAACATTTGGCTAAAATTCTTAAAGAAGAAGTAAAAGATTTCGGTTTCTATTAGTTGTTGAAACAAAAACCTTTTCCATCCATACAATTAGTGTTAAGGAGTAAGAAAAAAGTCATCCAAAATCAAGATATATATACAATTAAATTTTGATTAAAAAAAAGTTAAAACATAGGGAAACTTTGATGATTAATTTTGAATCATGGGATATTATTTTTAAATATTTAATGTTCAATTATATTAAATTATTATAATAAGTAGTTGATTATTCTAATAATAATTAATTTCATTTTGTTATTTATTATTATTTCTTCAATTTTAGTGCTTAATTATACATTACACAAATTTATGTGGTTATACAAATTTATTTTTACGTAAACCAATTTTAGCTATCCCCTCATGGGGTGACCCTCATGGCTACCACCTATCTTCTGAGCACCCATCGGGGCTTGTACGACCTCCACACACGATTCCTAGCACCACTATGTGTTGTCCCATACCTTAATGCCAGCGAGTGCTGAGACTGCTCGCACACTTTGTCGTTAAATACATGGGACGTTGTGAAAGATTCTCCTGTTTGTTTGTTTGGGAGATGAATTTGGACAGAGTAGAGAACAGTGGTGTTAGTGCTGGGTTCCTTGATGCCTCATCGGAGTCAAGACCTTGGGTGGGAAACGGGGTGGACGCATGGGCTCGATTGGTTTGGGTCAACACTGGTTTGTTAGATTGCCCTTGGGATCCCAGAACATGAGCAGCTAGGGTGTCATTTTGTCTTCACGCCTTCAACTTTTGTTCATGAAATGTTAAGTTTCCAGAGCTTTCGGAGCTCATGTCTGCAGTTTGGGGAAAGGTATTTTTTTCATGTACGTTTCAACGCTTTCTCTCATAAATGGGGTGTTCAGTTGGAATCTAGTTAGGCTTGCCTTGTGTTCTAGTTCTTTTTGGTAAATTCTCTTAGGTTATGTCGGTGGGAGGGTGTCATCCCAGGCATTATTACGCACTCCTGGTGGCCTAGTTTATGGATAAAGCTGAAGGTCAAGAGTATTAGTTATCTGCCGCCTGGGGCTAGGGGGGTTTTCAATTGTGAGTCTGGGGGGTGGAGGAAGGCTCTTAACCTATTCTGGCCTTGGGACTGGGTAATCGCGGGCTCCCCCTGTGTCACTGTGTATGTTTACTAGTTGTTGGTTTGCATCCTTCAGGAGTTGCACTTCCGTGGGTCCAGTTTCTTTGTTTATTGCAGTTACTATTAACTACTTTCTTTGGCCTCCCCCTCCATCGTAGGTTTTGCCTCGACCAATTTAGTATGCCATGCTAATGGGGTCAGCCTCATTGAGGGGGAGGGAACCATCTTCGCGTAGGGTGTCCCGAGACTGGCCACAACTCGCCCTGTAATTCTTCAGACAACTGGGATACTGAAGAAGCAACCACCATCTCACCAGCTCGCTTCCCAGGCCATGTTGTGGCCCCTTCCACTTTGGAGTCCATCGTTGATCAACTTCAGAATATCTAGATTAACATGGATATTCTCAAGGAGCGCCGTTATGAAGATTGCAATGAGCTTGTGGTTTACATAAATGACATCCAATACAGTCAAAACGAAATTCTGGAACAATTGGACAACCTTTGTTGCAGCCACCATCGCACCAATGACCACCTTCACAGCTTGGAAGCGAGGGTGGAACACATAGATTTTCATATGCATGAGCATGTTGGTTACTTTGCATCTCCCCCTGTAATGCCCCCCAATCCCCCTCCTTGATATGCTGCCATTACTTCTAGTTGTCTTTTTGTTCTCTTTTAGTATGCTAAGGCTACAATTCCTATCAAAAATAATGGATGTCAACTGCTTTCTATGGTTTCCTCCAGGCCCCGATCTCAACAAGCTTGGTCAAAATGAGGGAAAGGGGCTTGTTGAGATGATTTATGTAAACACCGTTTTTATGAAAATCTAATGAAATCACTTTGAACGACAAAAAAAAAACTTTAGGTATCAATTATGGCAAGCCTTATCCATCTTAGAACCTAACATTTAATGCTACGACAGGTGGTATAAAGGCCATTAGATTTGAAACCAATGCTTAATTAGTTGGTATAGAGGCTATAATAAGTAGTTGATTCTTCTAATAATAATTAATCTCATTTTGCTATTTATTATTAGTTCTTCAATCTTTAGTGCTTAATTATACATTACACAAGTTTATGTGGTCATATAATTTTTTTGTTTGTTGAATTATCTGTAAAGCAACTTTAGCTATCAATTAAGGCAAGCCATATCCACATTAGAACATAGAATTTAATGCTACAACATGTGGTATAGAGGCCATTGGATTTGAAACCAATTCAAATCCAATGACATTTGTAACACTTATCACAACATTAAATGTTGTGTATCAAGGTGGATATTGATCAACATCGACACTCACCTAGATAAGTTGATTATGATATGGGTGATGTAGTAGGTTAATGGCTTCGGTGCTACAATGAACCCATTACCAATCGTGAGGCCATGCTAGTAGTGGTTTGAAAAAAAATGTAACATATTTGCTTTTGCAAGTCACTCATGGCCAAGTTTCACAATATTATTCCAATGACGTCCCCAAGTCCACAATGACACTTTTGCAAAGTCCTTTATCGACATCCTGACTTCTATGTAATGTGTGTTCTTATATGATATGGCGGAAAAATTGTGAAGCTAATTGTATTAGTGGTCGATTAGCCTTAAAGGTTGACAAGTATTAGGGAAAAGCTATCCCTAGTAGATGCCTTCAACATAATATTAGGGATTGTATCTAGTTTAATTTTATTTATTAATGCTAAATGTTAGTTGAAAGTACTTAATTCGATGTGATAGTCTAATGGGCCATAGCATTGTGCATTGACTATTTTATTGATATTATTTTGATTAAAATTGTTTTTTTGTCCTTGAATATGATCTATAATCGTGTTAGATTAGCTAAGAACCCATCTTGCTTAGATGTAAGAAAACATGTTAATGGTCCAAAACCCATAGGCATCTATCAAGAGTTGAAATCTACCCCATTAAAATTATCTAACACACTATAGGTTTTATTTATCCATAATGATGTTATTGCATGTTTGGGTCTTGATATCATATTAACGATGGCTAAGTCGGTAGCCGCTACTATTGAAGATTTTTTTTTTTTTTTTTGAAAAATGAAGAAGATAATATTTATAGTAAGCACTATAGTAAAGGGTAGAATAAATAAAACGTAATGGGTGATTGAGGGTGGATTAATTGGTAGGAGGGTGCATTGTGTCATAGTATTAAGTTCATCAAAAGTTGGGGTAGGATGCTAGATAGGAAGTAGAGTAAAGATTTTTGACTAGCTCATCAACATCTTGAGAAGATTTGCAGCTTTCTTAAAGAGGATCTCCATAATATGGCTCTTTATATGTCTCTTTAGGATGAGCATGCAAAATTGGATATGTAGATTTGGTGGGATGAGAATTATTTAATTAGGGTTTCTCATGTCGGTGTCCATTATTAATAGATTCAAGAAGAGGACAAGGATTCCAAGTTTCATTTTGAATTTCTCGAGTGTAAAGGTGCAATGGAAATAATGCTTGGGTTGTTTTGCATTGATGGCTCTCTTTTTGAGGATATTTCTAAAGTTAAAGGTGTGATTAGCTCCCACTTTCATAATATATTTTCTTCCCGTTCCTTGATAGATGTAATAATGGTTGCTAAAGATTATTTTTGTTGTGTGGTCCCCTATAAGGTTTCTTGTGGTGACGGGTACATGTCTGAAAAATAATTTTCCATGGAATGGATCTTTGCTACTTTATCTTCTGTGAAATCTGGCAAACCTTTAATGATGGATGATTTCCTTATGAGTTGTAGAAGGGAATGTGAGATACAATTGGTGATGGAATTTGTTCTTTAGCATCTAAAGCTTTTGTTAATAGTCATCTATTTTAGTTTATCAAACGAGGGGTTGATCAAGCTTATGTTGAAGAATGTAGCTAATGACTCTATTGGTGGTTGGTGACCTATCACTTTGCCCATGGTCGCTTGTAAATTTTTTTCAAGGCTTTGGCTTTGTCAAGACCATATATGATTTGCTAAAGAGAGAATCATTCTTAACATCATGGTTTTTGCATGGGAGGCTATGGAAGGGAGACTAAGCAATAGTCTTTGATATTAAAAATTGACTCACGGTTGAGCATATAATCAAGTCTATTAGTGTTTTATTTAAAAGATGTTGATTTAATTGGGGTTTGGCCCCATGTGTGTTAACATGGTGAACACTTTGTTCACCAATGCTTCAACTTTTGTTTTTATCAACATGGACTTAACTCCTATAATTTAATTCCATCCCTTTATTCATTAAGGATGCCTAATGCCCTTTATTTGTCTATCTTCACTACATATGATTTGGGTTATTTGTTCGATCTGGCTCGTATCTTTACTAAGATTCATGATATGCTTCTATTATATGGTTCTAATATGGTTAACAAACACTTCACAAATGACTCTCTTCTGTCGAACAAATTGGAAAATATATTATTTTATAGATTCATTTCTTGTTTAGACACCTTTTTCTCTACCTTGTGTGCCATGGTCAGTACTCATGAAACTAACTTTTGGTTGGATGACCCCTAGATTGGATCCCTATTGCCTTGTATTATATTCGACATAGGGTTATTGCATGATATTTGGGGAGTCCCTTAGGATTAGGGTTGTTACCATTCACCATGTTTCATTTATGTTTATAGAAGTTGTAAAGATTCATATTTGGCATCATGTGGATGTTCAATTTGTAAGAAAGTTGACTATTGTTGGTTGTGTTGTTCAAGTGTCTCATATTTATTATTTGTCCAATACATTTCCTAACAAGGCTTAATTTCAATAGCTTGAGTAAATTTTGAGAGATTATTTACAGTCCAAGTATGGCAGATATTGGTGTTTTCACACGGTTCCTTGGGATGTTTGCATTAAGTGTAAGGATGGGGGAAGGGTATTGGTTTGATTAATGTTACCACTAAAATGAATATTTTAGATACCAAGCAGGTGGTGCAGTATCTCGTGGGTTCAAATCTCTTGTAAATATTGGCACCAAGTGCTTTCAATGCAACATTTAAGTAGAGTTTGAGAGAGTTTCATACTTTGTAATATGATCTCATCCCTTCATCTCTTTCGAGATTCGAGCTCTCTCATCTTTTAAAGCATTTGAATTACATAAAATTTGGTGGATGCTAGTTTGTTAGTAGTGGGAGGTTAGTGTAGGTTTTAAACTTGTATAGTTAATTGTTGTATACAAATTCTTAATTAAAATAGAAAATACGCAATAGAAAACGTGCACATTAACATAAATATTTTACCCTAGAAACCCAAAACAAGAAAACTAACAAGATATTTCAATATATATATATATATATATATATATATATATATATATATATATATATATATATATATATATATATATATATATATATATAGATATATATATATATCTATATCTATATCTATATCTATATCTATATATATATATTCACATATATATTATTACAATACAATATATATCCCCCAAAAACCATGAAATTCCAATCCATTTACCCGAAATTAGAATACAGTTATAGTTCCTTAATCAAAATGACGAAACCATGGGAAAAACCACCATGCTTCACAAAATCTATTTTATAAAAATAACATGTGCGAAAAATTGCAAAAACCAAATGCAAAAAAATTGCCTAAAAAAATCGTGGCATTTCCCTCTAACCCTTTGAACATGGGGGTTGCCACACCCCCATTGTGTCCAACTACCAACACACAACACGTAGGCCTAGTTGAGTACAGAATATAACACATACCTAACATTATCCCTCTTGTTGTTTTCTTTACACAGAAAGGCTCACATGAGTACATGATCAACAATCTAGGGAAATAATGTGCATTGTTTCTCTGAACTAAGAAAATTTCTCAGTGATCACAAATTTTGTTAATGAATTTGCAACATTCTTCAAATTGTCCATTTTTCCAACATTTCCTTCTTGTCTTCAATCATATACCTCATGAACTGATATTGAACATCAATATGCTTTGTCTCTAAATGATAAGTTGGATTTTTCACTAGGAAGATTACACCCTGACTCTCACAATGTATTCTTATAACTTGTTGTACCAACCCAATACCTAAACACAATCTCTATAACCATACTACTTCCTTGATCGCATTAGTGGTTACCATGTATTCAACTTCTATAGTTGAGAACGTGACTATGGATTGTCTTTTGCTTATCTAATTGATTCCTCCTCCAAATACGTTAAACACATACCCACTTGTAGATATTTTGCAATATAGATTTCCAACCCATTTTGCATCAACAAAGCCATGTATTTCCAACACTATATCCAATCCTAGTCTTCCTTCATAACACAATCCATAGCTAGTAGTGCCATGAAAATACTTAAAAACCCTCTTTACTGTTGCCCAATGCTCCTTCCCTAGTTTTGAAATATACCTATTAAATACTCCAGCTGCATGTGCAATGTCTAGTCTAGTATAAACCATTGCATACATCAATATTCCAACCACACTGGCATATGGAACATCATACATGTCCTCTTCTTCTTCCTATGTCTTGGGACATTGATATGCAGATAACTTTACACCTATAGGAATAGGCACCTTTTTCGGTTTACATTCCTACATATTAAAACCTTTACAATATTACTTATGCACACTTCCTCTAATTTAACCAGAGTTTCATGTTTTCCCAATCTCTTTTAATTTTAATGCCCAAGATAAAATTTTCAGCACAAGATCCTTGGTGTCAAATTTAAAGGAAAAGTGAGTTTTCACTTCTTGGATGATTTCTTTTTCATTCCAATCAAAAACATATCATCCACATACAAGACCAAGTAAATAACATGATCACCAACTAATTTGAAATGCATATTGTGATCTACTTTGCTCCATGTTGTCACACGGAATCTGTCAAGGGTGCGGACACGACTGACCTTCCTAGAAGTCTAAGACATTCTAATGACAAACAAGACAAAATGGAGTGATCTTTCTCTAAATACACCTTTTACAACATGAAAACTACAAGTGTTTAGGCTTACCTTATTCCAAAACGCTGTTGTTGAAGTCCGTTCTTGACGATCCGGATGAGCTCCTCCTTCAAGTCAATTCCTGCAACCACAAACAATCAAACAATTACCAAGCACTTGCATTTCATATAATAAAACATATATTCAACATGCAGACCAAGGAACACATGAAATAACTCATTAACACAAGCTATTGAGAAAAATAAACCAGTTTGTATTAATAACGAAACAAAGAAACTCTTACAACCTGGCCTTGGTGTTGTGCAAATTCCTCCCAGGGTCCATCAAGGGTTTTCCTCTACTTTGACAAAGCTCACCCTCTCCCAAGTAGAATCAAGTGAAGACAATCTCTCCTCACAAAGGCTCTAATGGAAGACCTAAATCCTGCAGCATTTACCCAAAGAAAATGTATAGCTCCAACCTCCTCTCCTTCTGGCTCAATGCCTTCATTTATAGTGCTGTAAAGAGGTTATTCAGGTCCACTATCAATGGGATCATCCCCCTCTATGGGTGGGATAGCTCCCTTATTGATGGGATAAGTTCCCCCTTAATAGAGATACATGAACCAACTGGAGGCGCATCCATTTCATCAAACCGACCTCTAGAATGTTCTAGAAGTAACCACAAGTAACTTTTTCAAGATAAAACTCGCGCATTTTGCCTTTTACAGAGGGACGCACCTGTCCCTTAACATACAGAGCGTCCATGGACGCATATTTTGTGAACAAGGTCAGCGTCCCCGCAGGTAAGGCTAGAGAGAACCTGCGACCCCAGAGATAAACATAGTTTTTACAAGACTTTCTCTCTTCTTTGAGTTTGAGATGGATAACAGAGGCATGAGACTTGCCTAAGAGGGTAGCATGACTGTTGATTTGAGCCATACTAACTGTGAGTAGTCAAGGTGACATTTTTTAGTGTAACAGATTGCCCCCTAAAGTGCGAAGCCTGGAATAGAATAGGGTTTTGTAATTCTAGGAAGGGTGAAGCGCTTTATCATTTCAAGGATTGCCTTGTGGATGGCCTGGTTGGAACCTGCAATTTTCAACACAAAATACATGGATAAGATTATATCATTACTGAGGTAGGCATTCCCATACTCAGATTCAAAACTTTAACTAATGGACTAACTATTCTGATACAGGAATGATCTTGCAGTACATTATTTTTATAGACTTTTGTAGACACAGTATGGACGCAGCCATCTGTTTATGATAAGTCTACATAGACAATGAATACAAAACTCCTCGCAGCCTGGATAGTAGAAACTAGATCCAGGGTCTTCACTTCTACTTCTCGAATTGGTACGATTCTAGCCATGTGATTAAATGATTCGATGTCAAACATGGTAGAAACCACTTGATTACCAGTCAATGATGTAAACTGTTAACAAGCGTGAGAGAAACCACCAGTAATGTCAATGGTCCTCAAAGTACCAAGCACAACCCGTGAAATGTGAATAGATGTTTTGATGTCGAACACTTCACGGAATCCTCTGATCGAAAGTCAATGATGTAAACTGACGTCAAAGGCAAGAAACCTGCCATTGATGCATGCAGACTTCAAGGTACTGTCGATTCCTAAGTCATCTTTCTAGAGAATGTGTCGATGTCGATAGAAAGCGACCCGTTGCAGGCAAGCCCGCAACACGAAATCATTGTTCAAGTTGAAGAAATGTTGCTGTAAGGACTGACTCAGGGATGGTCAAATGGATGACAAGTATTTTGCAGATGAAAGTTTTGCTTGCAGACCTCTTGAACACATCACGACACAACAGATGGTTTGGTGACGAATAACTCAAAGTTGATCCCTGAACCCGGTTAAAGATTTTCAAAGTGATTTGGTCAACTGTGAGGTAAAAGATTTCCCAACCCAGGTGAAATGAAAAAGTGTCGTGCTCAAGAGTGGTAATAAAGTTTCTTCTGAGACAAAAGGTGACAAATAGGTTCATTCTTCTCTTTTTTCCCCCACCATTTCTGGCAAGTACCTCTTTATTTTTAACAAGCTTGAGGAGGATAACATATGCTTGATTATAAGCTCATCCTTCGGACGAGTCCAACCTAGTTTAAATTCGAACCCTAGGAAGGAGTGGTTCGTTCCTGTTTGTAATTGAACAGGTCCTCTACTGTAAAAGTTTAACGAGCCCAGTATAGGAGAAACTCGGCGTTTTTCAATTTTAGAGAGTCTGAAAAAACTAAAGGAGACTCCACGTTGAACTTTTTCGTATATTTGTGTCCCTCAAGCCCGAAAAAGTATAAAATAATACCTGGGGGAACCGCTTGATCTTGCGACCAAGGAGTACTTTCATAATAGTGTCGTTAACCTGAAAAGTAAAAAGCGATCAAGGACACGTCGTTTTATTTCCTTATCGAGTTCGAAACGACAAAAACCCGGCAATCTTTTCCTGATTTTGCGGTCAAAAAAGAGCTAAAAGGGGACCGTCTTTTAATTCCGTTTTAACAAGTGAAAAAGAAACGCTCGGCAATCTTTTCATATTTTAGGAGTCTGAAAAGGGCTTAAAAGAGAACTCCAAGGTTTCACTTTTTCTTAAGTTTTAACGAGTTCGAAAAAGGGATAAAAATGTACTCATGGTTTTCACTTTTTCGTAAGTTTTAACGAGTTCGAAAAAATGATAAAAATGTACTCATATGGCCGACTTTCAATTTAATTTACGAGCAGGAAAAGACGGAAAGAACTCGGCATTTTCATTTGTTTTACGAGAATGAAAAATAGCAAAATAATCTCGGGATTTTCATGAGTTTAACGAGTCTTGAAAATAACTGAAATTGACTCGAGATAGGTTTCATTTTTACAAAAGCTTGAAACAGATAAAAACTATGCTTCAAATTAGTTTCATTTTTACACAAGCTTGAAACAGAGATAAAACTGTGCTTGATGCCCCCTAAGCATAACTGTTAGAGCGCATGCCCCCCAGCTTTATTTCATTCAACTAAGGTGGATGAAATGAAGGTTCAAGAACGAGATCATTTGAAAGACTCGACCTAAAACTGTAAGAAAATTATGCAAAAAACTGAAATAACTAACCTAAATACTTAACATTTATGAGATCTAGTCAATCTCTCGACTCAAGTAGAGGAGGATTTGTTTCATTTTTTAACGAGCTTGACACAGGAAAAGAACTATGCTCGGATTCAGTTTCATGTTTACGCAAGCTTGAAACGAAAAACTATGCTTGTTATAAGTTCACATGCCCCCGGCATAATGATGCAAATCAAGGTACATGCCCCCCAAGCTTCATTGCATTCAATGAGGTGGATGGAATGAAGCTTTACTTTCAAAATCTTGGAAAGACTCGTGGGAGTTGTTTCATTTTTTAGACGAGCTTGACACAAGATAAGGAACTATGCTCGTAACTACTTTCTACAATCTACCTAACAAAAACTATACTCTAAAAAACCTTGATTCATTTTTTAACGAGCTTGACACAAGACAAGGAACTGTGCTCTAAAAACCTTGATTCATTTTTTAATGAGCTTGACACAAGACAAGGAACTATGCTCTAAAATCCTTGTTTCATTTTTTAACGAGCTTGAAACAAGACAAAGAACTATGCTCATGACTACTCTCTACAATCTACCTACTTAACCTACCCTTGTTTCATTTTTTAACGAGCTTGACACAAGACAAGGAACGATGCTCAAAAAGTTCGCATGCTTCCAGCATAATGATGCGAAATGAGGTACATGCCCCCCAGGCTTCATTGCATTCAACCGGCTGGATGAAATGAAGGTTTACTTTCAATATTTAACTTGAAAAGGGAGTTGTTTCATTTTTAAAGAGGTTGACACAAGAAAAGAACTATCCTCATACCTAATTCATTTTTTAACGAAGTTGACTCAGTAACAGGAACTGTCCTCAAACCTGATTCATTTTGTAACGAGGTTGACTCAGTAACAGGAACTGTCCTCAAACCTGATTCATTTTTTAACGAGGTTGACTCAGTAACAGGAACTGTCCTCAAAACGCTACTTTCTACAATCTACCTACATATCCTAAAATCTAGCTGATTCATTTTTTAATGAGGTTGACTCAGTAAAAGAACTGTCCTCATGCTAGCCTATTTCATTTTTTAACGAGGTTGATACAGGAAAAAACTATCCTCGTACACACTGATTCATTTTTTAACGAGGTTGACACAGTAAAAGGAACTTTCCTCACTACAGCCTATTTCATTTTTTAACGAGGTTGATACAGGAAAAAACTATCCTCGTACACACTGATTCATTTTTTAACGAGGTTGACACAGTAAAAGGAACTTTCCTCACGCTCCTTGTTTCATTTTTTAATGAGCTTGACACAAGACAAGGAACTATGCTCATGACTTCCAGTTTCATTTTTTAACGAGGTTGAGACTAGAAGAAACTATCCTCACGCTAGCCTGTTTCATTTTTTAACGAGGTTGGCACAGGAAAAGGAACTGTCCTCGAACACACTGATTCATTTTTTAACGAGGTTGACACAGTAAAAGGAACTTTCCTCGCTAATCTTACTTTCCTATATAACCTACTATCTACCTGATTCATTTTTTAATGAGGTTGACTCAGTAACAGGAACTTTCCTCATAACATCCAATTTCATTTTTTAACGAGGTTGAGAGAGTAACAAACTATCCTCATCAACTGATTCATTTTTTAATGAGGTTGACACAGTAAAAGGAACTTTCCTCGTGCTAGCCTGTTTCATTTTTTAACGAGGTTGATACAGGAAAAAACTATCCTCGTTCACACTGATTCATTTTTTAACGAGGTTGACACAGTAAAAGGAACTTTCCTCACACTAGCCCGTTTCATTTTTTAACGAGGTTGATACAGGAAAAAACTATCCTCGCACTCACTGATTCATTTTTTAACGAGGTTGACACAGGAAAAGGAACTTTCCTCGTACCATCCAGTTTCATTTTTTAACGAGGTTGAGAGAGGAACAAACTATCCTCGTTCACACTGATCATGGTTTCCAACTGGAGGAAAGACATGTCAATGGACACACCTTGATCATGGCTTCCAAGAGGTCTTCATCCGAAGGAAGAATACTTCTTGGGAAGGAACACATGTCAAGGGACTCAAAAGGGATAAGAACATCGTGTTCAAGTAATCCCATAGAGTTTTCCATGTCAATTACCGGAGCTAAATCAAAGGAAGATGAGCAAACAGTGAGAGGCTCACTTACATCGGTAACTGAAATCATGGGACCGGTTGCCACATAATTAACCCGTGGCAGGGTAGATACCACTTTAGAATCAGGAACATTTAGGTGTGTCATATTATTGGTAGTTGAAAAATGACTAGGGAACGAAAGCTGGTCTACAGTCACAATACTGCCATTGTGAGGGAAAGACATCACGCGAAAGAGTGTCGATACGACAGCTTTCATTGCATAAACATAGTCTCGCCCAAGGAGTAAATTGAAATCCAAGGGTCCTCGAACTACCATAAGATCAATACAGACAGTTTTACCTTCCAATGTAATGGAAAACTTAGGAAGGATCCCTAAAGGTTCACTAATGGTTCTGTTAAAAGCTTTCAGATTCTGCGTAATAGGTGCAAGCTGAGGGGAACCCAAAGCTTTCCAAACAGTTGAGGATAAAATACTAACAGAAGCACCTTCATCGACCTGAGTACGATGTACGTCCCTACCACCAGCCTTGACAATGATCTGGAAAGGGATGGAGGAAGGAAGACGAGGTTCTGTCAGTCTATTCCAATCAAAGGAAAAGACCTCAGTGCTTGGAGGGGGTTCTGTAGAAACAGTCGAAATGCCCCCCGGCATAGAAGAATCTGATGTAACAAGAAGAACATCAGCGGTATGAAATTGACTCTCGAAAGGGAGAGTGTGATCGACCGAATGTGAAATTGAATCGACCACTTGATCAACTAACGGATCATCAACCTGAGTGACATGAGTTTCACTCTCCAATGGAAGAGTGTGATCAACCATACTTGAAATTAGATCAATCACTCCGTCAGTTGACGGTAGGTTGGGAGAAAGTTTACGGTAACCAGTTGCAAATTCTTGCTGTGGAACAATAAGTTTTTCCAACAATGTTGAGGCTTCATCCATGTGAGGGCAAATGTGAGTTTGATGACTCCCTTTGCATAACTTACAAGGAAACCTAAATTTACCCTTTTTCCCAGGAACCTGACTATCACTGGTTGATGGATCAACAGAAAGTTGATGAGATTTTTCTGACCATACTTCCAAGACCTTTGGAATACCAGGACAATTGACAAGGAAGTGGTCACCCTTACAAAGCCTGCAAGGGTATTTGGGTTTACGATGCATGTCGGAAGTTTCCTCAACACAACTAACACTTACAGCCATGGTTGGTTGGTTGACTTCTTTCTTATCTTGCTTCTTCTTCTTCTTCTTCTTCTTCTTCCCTTTCTTCTTCTTCTTAGCCTCCTGGTTACTAGCATCAAGGCTTTTACCAGGCGAAGAGGAAGAAATGGAGGAAGAAAAATTAGGCAAAGAAGGTAAAGGGTCAACAGAAGGTTGGTGATGTTGAGATGGTGAACTCTGTTGAGGTGAAGCATCCGGTTGAGATGGAACAATTGGAGTACTTTGGGCCAACGAAGTTGAAAATAACCATATCGGTAAACCTATTGTAAATCCAGGTAATGACAAAGTAGCCATATAAGGAGGACCAACATTTCCAAAGTAAGGAAGAGTACTAGGATTCTCATTAGGAGGGGTTCCTAGGTTGATAAATTCCGGAACATTTGCCATTATATTCAACTTCAGTGAATTTTATTAACAGTTTTAAACTAAAATTAACAATTCACAATTTACACCTAACAATTAAAATTCACAATTCACACCTATGGTCTATAAAAGTAAAAACAAACAAATTAACACGCGCTATCAAATCTAGGAGTCAAACCACACACAAACAGTATTCTTCCGGACCAAAAACGCTAGTTGGTGATGAAGCCCAACCTCGCTGGATTCAGTACAGAAATGGCGGGTGGAACAGTTACGCCGACAACCTGCTTAATGAATAGACTGGACCAAGTTCCTCCACTTTAACCGTCTTGAGTGAAGTGAACCCCCCAGAAAATCCAAGTGAGTATAGCCGACGTCTGCTCCAGGTACAGTGGGACCTTCCCTCCACTGTCACCTTGGGTAGAATCCTAGATATTATGGCCACTAAGGTTACCAATCACAACAATTACACCTGGGGGAACAGTCTAAACTCCGACAGCACGCAAGGGCAGAGTAACAAGCTCAATCCCCTTACCGGCTCCTTGACAGTAATCCAAGGTTTACCGATAAGTGACCCCTGGCTCCTCGACAATGGTTAATCCGAGGTTTACCGTTTGTAATACGTACTGTCTGGCGTCGTTCCCAACGAGGGGGGAATGATCCCCTCACTGGTTCGGACACGAGCTCGTGCTTCTCCTTTAAGAGGAGCTTTCCCAGAGTGTAAATGTAACAATTGGATTTGATTCTATCACAAGATCGACTACTTGTTTGGTTTTACTGTCTTGGAGAGTTAAGTACTCACCTACTCCAAGACACTAGCCTAAGCTATGTTGGTGCTTCAGAGCCCTAGAAATGTAAAAATTACTAGATGAATTTTAATTAAGCGCTGTGTTATTAAGGCTGTTATTACTCAAATGGATAAATGGAGATGAAACCAATGGTGTTATGACCCGACTCAACTGAATGCAATCGAATATGATAATGTAATCGTTTCAATTCGATGAATCCCAACTAAAGTAAGGAGAGAGTTTCCATTCACTTCCAACAATGCAAAAAATTGATCACTAAGAGAAAGTATAACAAATTCTCTAATGCACTAATTTCATCAAGAAGAACTAATGCAAATCAATTCCAAACCATTTTTTTTATTTTATTTCTGTGTAAATTCAAATCAAAGAAAGCTGATCTAAATCTACAATTGATTTTTTCAGAATGTAAACTATGCAATTGTAATCTATGCACAATTCACTTGAAAAGTATGCAAATGTAATCTATGCACATTTTTCATTAATATTCTGAAAATGAGAATTCTAATTATGCAAATGTGATCTATGCAAGAGAATTCTCAAACACAAGATGATTCTAATGTAATCTAAGAACCAATCAAGTGCAAATTGAGAAAATTGGGTGAGAGTTCCAAAGATCAAAACATAAAAACACTCAAAGGCGATTAACACTCATACACAATTTAGCCCCCCCGGCGAATGAGGGGGAATTTTTTTTGCAAAAACACAAGCAAAAAGATGCAAAATTGTGAAAGAACTGAGAGAAATCTCCAAGTAATGACCAAAGGAAAATAAATCAAGAATTTCTCAAGAAAGAGACTCAAAACACCCAATTGATGAAAGCTAAGAGCAGGAACAAGCTCAGGTGAAAATTTTTGACAGGGTACTAAAGGATCTGGGCAGAAAAAACTAAGAAAAAACAAAATCTAAGAGCAAAAAAGGCAAAAAATGGAATTTTCTCAAATTTTGGCAGGGGACGCAGGCAACCCGTTAGCACAGGTGCGGGCCCGCTCTGTGCACGCAGCAAAAGTGCGTCCAGGGACGCACTGTGCAGCACTCAGAGGGTGCGTCCGTCTGAAAAACTCAAGAAAAACCAAAATAAAACTAATCCTAAGCTAACCCACCCAGAGACAGAATCACAGAGCCAAAACCAGAAAAATAAAAATGATTTTCTCAGAGCAAAGTTCACACAAAGGAAAAGACTTTCTCATTAATGGAATCCCCAGCGGAGTCGCCAATTTGTCACACGGAATCTGTCAAGGGTGCGGACACGACTGACCTTCCTAGAAGTCTAAGACATTCTAATGACAAACAAGACAAAATGGAGTGATCTTTCTCTAAATACACCTTTTACAACATGAAAACTACAAGTGTTTAGGCTTACCTTATTCCAAAACGCTGTTGTTGAAGTCCGTTCTTGACGATCCGGATGAGCTCCTCCTTCAAGTCAATTCCTGCAACCACAAACAATCAAACAATTACCAAGCACTTGCATTTCATATAATAAAACATATATTCAACATGCAGACCAAGGAACACATGAAATAACTCATTAACACAAGCTATTGAGAAAAATAAACCAGTTTGTATTAATAACGAAACAAAGAAACTCTTACAACCTGGCCTTGGTGTTGTGCAAATTCCTCCCAGGGTCCATCAAGGGTTTTCCTCTACTTTGACAAAGCTCACCCTCTCCCAAGTAGAATCAAGTGAAGACAATCTCTCCTCACAAAGGCTCTAATGGAAGACCTAAATCCTGCAGCATTTACCCAAAGAAAATGTATAGCTCCAACCTCCTCTCCTTCTGGCTCAATGCCTTCATTTATAGTGCTGTAAAGAGGTTATTCAGGTCCACTATCAATGGGATCATCCCCCTCTATGGGTGGGATAGCTCCCTTATTGATGGGATAAGTTCCCCCTTAATAGAGATACATGAACCAACTGGAGGCGCATCCATTTCATCAAACCGACCTCTAGAATGTTCTAGAAGTAACCACAAGTAACTTTTTCAAGATAAAACTCGCGCATTTTGCCTTTTACAGAGGGACGCACCTGTCCCTTAACATACAGAGCGTCCATGGACGCATATTTTGTGAACAAGGTCAGCGTCCCCGCAGGTAAGGCTAGAGAGAACCTGCGACCCCAGAGATAAACATAGTTTTTACAAGACTTTCTCTCTTCTTTGAGTTTGAGATGGATAACAGAGGCATGAGACTTGCCTAAGAGGGTAGCATGACTGTTGATTTGAGCCATACTAACTGTGAGTAGTCAAGGTGACATTTTTTAGTGTAACACATGTGAATCCAAGTCCTAGTATATAAAAATAATTTTTTAATACCACATCCTTGGTGATTTCTTTAACCCATACAAGGAATTTTTCATCCTGCATACTAGCTCTTTCTTTCCTTTCACAACAAAGCCTTGTGGTTACTTCATGTCGATTTCTTCTTAATATATTCTACTTTAAGATAATAATAAAAAGCAACAAAAATCTAATAAAAGTAAGTGTGGCAATAAGCGAAAATATATCGCCAAAGTCAATTCCTTCTACCTGGGAATAACCCTTTGCTACTAACTGAGGTTTTGTTTCTCTACTATGACTTTTGGGCTTAATTTCTTCTTAAAAACCCAATTTATTCCAATGGCATTTCTTCCAATCAATAACTCCACTAGATACCAAGCCTCATTCTTGTCCAAGGATGTCATTTCTTCAACCATGTGCTTTTTCCATCCTCTAATTCCACTGCCTCCCTAACAATTATAGGATCATCATCAATACTAAACAAAGCAAAATTAGAACAAAATCAGGTGGAGTATACCTTTCTAGTTTCCTTCTTTCCCAAACTGGTATCCCCGGTGACAAAGTTTGTGATTCTTCTTCTTCTTATTCATGTTCTTTTGTAGAGTCTAATTCATCATCCTTCAATTCAAACTTTATCTTTTCTGGTTCTTTCTCCCTTTGTAGGACTTCATTTTGACAACATATTTGACTTCTCTAAATACCACATCTCACCTATACACAACCTTCTTAGTTTCTTGGTTCGAAAACTTATAATTTTTCATACCATATTTATATCCAATAAAGATACACTTTTCAACTTTCTTATCCAAATTATTCATATTCTCCTTTGGAATGTGTACATAAGCATCATAGCCAAATACCTTAATATGTTTAAGAAAAGGTTTCTTACCACTCCATACCTCATGTGGATTCTTTCCATTCAACATTGATGAGGGTGTTGTATTTTCCAAATAACACATGCCTACTACCCCTACCTAGAATTATTGTCCTGACTCGACACCACTAAGCACACTCGCTTTCTCCATCAATGTCATGTTCATTCTTTTTGCAACTCAAATTTGTTGAGGTGTGTATAGAGTATTCTTATGCCTTAATATAGTGTGCTTCTTATAGAATTATTCAAATTCATTTCCATGTAATTATCCACCATTATTTATCCTCAACACCCTAATTTTCTTCTCTATCTGATTTTCCACAAGAAATTTAAACTCTTTGAACTTGTCAAAGACTTCATATTTCTTCCTGAGGAAATAAACCCATGGATTCCTCAAAAATTAATCTATAAATGAGACATAATACATAGATTTACCCAGTGATGGAACCAAAACAAGTCCAAACACATCACTATCATGCACCAACTGTAATATTTCCTTCGACATCATAGAATCAGAGGAAAATATTGCCCAATTTTATTCCCATATAAACAATGTTCAAAGAAATCAAAATATAGAGAGAAATTAGAATTACCTTCTTCCAAACCATTACTATGTATTATTCAAAGGCCCTTCTCTCTGATATGTTCCAGACTTTGATGCCACAACATAGTATTTTGTCCAAAATATGCAAGAGTTTTCCTTCTTCTGCTCCACTCTCAGGAAAAACAAAATTGTTGTACCCATCACTGACAGTGCTTCCTAATGGCTTATATAGAGTTCAAATCTAAACTCCCTCAACAATACCATTGCTTCTTAAACCACCCTGCATGTATCCTTCTCAAACATTGTTTTTACACCTGCATCACTCATCTTGCTTACATAAATCAAATTTATGGCTAATCTTGGGATGTGCAAAACACTAGGGAGTGTTCTAACCCTTCCACCCATGAGATTCAACTTGAACTTTACTCATCCTATGATTCTAGTTTTCGATTCATCTCCTAAGAAAACATCACCACCATGAAATATTTCGTAGTCGCAAAGCCACTCCCAATGAGGGTCCTTGTGAAAGGATGTGCCTGAGTCAACCATCCATGCCTCATGATCTATGTGTGTATCTGAAGAAGCTAAGTACACACCCACTCCTTCATCTAAAGAAGTTCTTACTTATGTAGCAAGAGCATATTTAAATCCCTTCCCTTTCTTAGGAAGTTTAGATCTGCAATATTTGTTGTATTGTCCTTCATTTCCACATCTCTAGCATACTTTTACAAACTTTCCTCGATATTTAGATCTTCATCTAGATTTAGATCTCTTGCTTGAGGAATTATTTTTATTTCTATCCTAAGAGCATCTTGTGACAAATAAGTGTTGGGGCTTGGTTTTGCCCAATTTTGACACCTTTTTCTATACTTTCCCTCTCACATTTTGACTATCTTTAAACCCTACTATGCTTATCTCGGTTATAATACTTGTGTTTTTGCCAAAAGGGTGTTGTAGGCTGAAGGTATGAAAATTAATATTAAAAAGTGTCTTTTACCTTAACTTTGAGTATTCCTTAGCTAGTTGTTCATTATTTTATTACCATGCCAACTAATCTCGAGTTCTTGTGCAGATTTTCTTTGATTCGGAAACAGACCCATAATTCCTGTAGAACAACTGTGCGATCTTATTTCCTGCAGACACTCCGGATTTCCTGCAGTCGCGGATTTCCTGTAACTGCACGATTTCCTGCAGCAACATCGGCGGTTAGCCATATTCCATGGATATCTAAGTCCAACAGGAACATGGGTTTTGCGGGAGATATATCACATATGGCTGCTATCCTATTGGCCTTCTCAGATATGCCAACAACACCACCCAGATTCAGAAGTCTTCTCTCGTTGGCCGTTTGGAGGAACAACTACAGCCATGTAACGAGTTTTCGTCTAATCCATGCTTTCAGTCATGGATTAGACCCAGTATGGCTAAAAACGATATATTGTAACAGATCTTTTAGCCTAAGGCTTAGATTAGCAGTTTCCTTTATTTCGAGCCATATATGGGCTTTGTCAATGTATAAATTCTGTCCTAGTTTTTATGATAGGGGTTGTTAGAGTGCTAGGTTGGTTTCAACACTAACTATGTATCAGATTGTACTCGACTGTATTTTCAGATTAATATAAAGATATATGTTCTATCCATTGCAGTGAGAAAGCTCTTATAATTTGAAGGGGTTGTGAGTAAGGGAGGGCCCACTTTGATCACAACTCCCATAGTTAGTTTTTAAGCATTTTTATTTCTGTTATGTAGTAATAATTCATTTTTACAGCTAATGTACTCTTTCTAATATATCAGTAGCACTGGATGAAATGAATTAGTTTATGTTTATGTGTGGGATTCAGTTAATGAAGATTTGATTTCTCATGTTGATTGAATTTCTTAATTTGATGTAAGTGATTTTTATATCTTTTCCTAATCATCATTGGCAATCTTAAGAGCTGTAGAGGGAAGTTCGATCCACTCTATAGTCTTTGCTACTAAGTGGTTGATGCAAGAAAGAGTCATTGGTTTTGTATGATTGGTTAGTTAGATTAATCACCACTTACAATATTAGGCTTGCATATACTTTGCATGCATCTCACAAGCTTACCTGCTCGAGTTGATGATTTATGTTTAATCAAATTATAATGCTATAATTTGACTCAACATTTTGGCGCCATTGCTGGGGAGGTGCTAAAGGGATAATACTAAAGTTTTTTTATTACATGCATTGTTTGGAATTTTTCAGGACTGGGGGAGTTGAAGTGGTAAGACGAAGGGCAAAGCCCACGCACCGGAGGAGGTCAGAAATTCACCAAAGCCGTGTCCTGATTGTTTGGTAAGTAGTTTCTTTTGAATTTATTTTCATAGTAGATGATTGGGTCCAACATCTACAAATGTCTTTTGTGGTGGTGTGAGCACCACTTCATTTACTAATACATTGGCAAGGAAAAAGAAGTCTGCAAGAAATAAGGCAGCAAGAGAAGAAGAGTCCGGTCAGGAGGTCTGTGGTCCTAAAAAGAGCCCAGAACATATTCCTGCTTCTACTGTAGTAGCTTCTGCAGGAAAATCTTCTGTTGCTGCCCATTTTGAATCTCCTATCACAAGGAAAACAACATCTCTGCTCAGTGGTCAGCCTGAAAAGGAATTCCTTGGCAATCTTGTTCAAGAACCAGAAATCCAAACCATCGATTCTGCAGGATCTGCAGTCTACAAAGCCCCCACTTCCTTTTGGTCTAGAATGGCCCATGAAGAGGGGACTGGTCACATAGATGGATACGATGAGAAGGAAGAAGAACTGGTCACATTCGAATTCCCTATCAGGGAGGCTGGTGGAGCTACTCAGATGAAGAATATTCCTCCTTCAGCCTTGCCTAATTTTCGTGGGGTTCCCAGTGAAGATCCTGATGCCTTTCTATTCGAATTTGATGTGTTATGCAGGAGCTATGACTATTCTTCCAATGCTCAGAAGCTGAAGTTGTTTCCTGCAACATTGAAGGATGCGGCTCTCAAGTGGTTCATGGGGTTGGCTTCAAACTCCATTACAACTTGGGAGGAAATGAAAAAGGTATTCTTAAGAAAGTATCAAGATTATTGCAAGACTAGGGACCTCAAAGAAGAAATATTTGGCATGAATCAGAAGGAGGGGGAGAGCCTTGAGGACTTGGTGGAGAGATTTCAGTATAATCTGTAGAGGTCTAAAATGAATCAACTGAGAAAGGATACTAAAAGAACAATTTTGCTTAGAGAGATCATACCAAAATCTTTGGATATTTTGAATATGATGGGAGGAGGTGACATATCAAAGTTGGGCTATGATGAAGTATGTGAGATATGTCATCGATATTCAAGAGGAAATTCGAAAGTTGGAGTGTAGAAATTTTGAATAATTTAACACATATTCACAGAGATTATCCTGATCATACAATTATAAGCGGAACATGTATAATACATAATCTCCTCTTTGTTGATCATCAATTTACAGAAGCAGAAACATTCACAGGCACACATAGAAGCATCAATCAAACTCATTAACACAGTATGTATCCTGGGGACAACATCTCGCTAAAAACCCTACACTATCTGTATATTATATAGATTGAATCATGTAACATTACAAAGTACAATGCTTATCACAAGGAATCCAGTACCAACTCCACCTGTTACACACAATACAGCTCAGATATGATCTCCAAATCTATTCCACTGCTTGCCTGCCTCTCCAGCTCAATACCTGCTCAAGAACTAATGAGAATGGCTTACCAAACTCGTATTTGACCTGCAAATAATCACTCACACTCTGTTGGACGTGAGCACAGGCTACAATTCTTGATATTGGCCAATTCATTGGCATACTCAATCCCTCTGATTGTGCAAATCATCATGCACAACTATAGTCACAACTGATAGCAATCTGATCCTCTAACACCTGTCCCTGCTGAACTGAACATGCACTGACATGCAACTGAGTTAACTGATGTATTCTATAGTTGCATTATGAGTTAATAACTTGTGAATTAATTAATAACTAATTCACCCAACTCATCTGTAGTCTATTTGCCAGTTAGACTAAATACAACCAGTTTAACAAAGCTAAACTGAACACAACTCCATCAACTGCACCTCCAGTCCACTAAACTCAACTCACTTGAGTTCTAACTGAAGTCCTGCATGAAAATATTAGTCATCCCATAGGTAACCACGTATTTCCCTCTGGGATCTGCATGTACCACGTCCGTAGCTCATCCTGAAGTGCTCCAAGAGAATAAGATCAAGTTTATAGTCCAAATATTATTATGAGACAATAATATTTGACTTTTCTATTTTTGATAGCCAGTCTAAAAATAGACTTTGATCACTCACACTGTGATCACTCACACTGTGGTCACCCACACTGTGATCACTCATACTGTGATCACCCACACTGTGATCATCCACACTGTGATCATCCACACTGTGATCACTCATACTGTGGTCACCCATGCTAGGATCAAAAATAGAACTTGCGCCATAATTTGCCTGCAGGCCCACTTAGTGAAGGCGACTCTTTTCACTAAGCTCCATCATCTTGTTGCATTCTCAACAAGCATTTCTTGTTGCACACTTTTCAACACTCCCTCTCAACAAGAAAGGCTTCCTCTCAAACCCGATCCTGAAACTCTGGAATGTTCTCCATGCAAACACATCTGGCAGGTCCACTTGCTCTGTCATCAAAGTCTCTGACTGCTATTGCCTCTGTCAACTGAAACTCTGCATCTCTGTGCTCTTCAGTAGCTGACTGCTCTAGCCTCTGTCACTTTGATCTCTGACTGCATCCGTGCTGCTGCTGGTTCTATCTCCTAGCATTGCATCCGCACTGCACCTCCCAACTGACCTCCCTGTTGGGACAGAAACACCCTCTGATGCTGAAGCTCTACCTGCTGCTGACAAGTGCTCCCTCTCTGATATTTGCGCTACTGCAACATCTCCATGCATCTCGCACCATTGCACACCTCTCTGTGCCACCTAGCACTGTGAAAAACACTTGTGCCTCTCGCATTGCTGCAGCCTGCTAGTTATGCGCTGTCCTGGGATTCCCTGCACTGTCGCTCTCTCTGCCGCTCCATCCGCATCTGTCTCTACCCAATCAATCAGTTCCTGCTACTACACATTTGGGGCTCCCGTAGCAAGGTCTCATCCAAGAGGTTGGGTACCTCAAGGATCTTGCCCCTCCTCCTTGGGACGATCAATCCACATCACCCCACCTCCTACTTGGAGGTATGGCTACATCCGATCCCTCAGACCACCTGGCTCGAAGTTTCCCCCTACTGGAGGTCTCTACATGAGTAGATGTCTCTACTCGATCTCCTCTCAGCTTCCCCTATTGTGGCTGCTCCACAACCTCCTGAAGTTGCTGCACCAATCGTGGCTCCTTTATAATCGTCTGAGACTTCTTCTGGCTCTGCATGTTGAGAGGTAATATACGCTCCCTCTCAACCACCAAGTCTCCATCAGTTGCCTCACTGCTCAAGGCTTTGCATGCATCTTGAACCTCAAGAGCATATAGGTTCCTGACCCGTGAACCAATCTCATGACAACGAAAGCATCTCACCTTCGACTTGTCAACCTTCTTCCCATCACTGGAAGAACTAGATTCGGAAAGAGAAACCTTCCCCTTCCCCTTCTTCGCCTTACTCGCTAAGGCATAGTTCTCCTCATCATGCATAGATGAAGAACTGTCTCTGGTGCGCCATCTAATCTCCTCCTGCATCAAATCTGACCATAGTCGTTCCCAATTTGGCAGTTTCTCCCTTCCATTCACCGAGTCCTGGTAGCTATGCCAACTCTTAGGAAGGTCAAGGAGTGCTAGACTCACCATCCTCATCCGACAGTCACCCCCACACTTCCCAGCTCATCCCAGCATTGGGTGAACTTCGTGAGATACTAGGGCATACTGTCTCCATTCTCACACTGAATGTTTCTGAGTTTATCTCTTGCTTTGGAATTAAATTCAAATTCCACCAGCTCAAAAACTCAACCGCTTCCGATCTAGAATTCGTGAGAACACAATATTTCTCGTACAGAGATTGACTGTATGGGCATTCACCGGATATCTCACCTTCCAAAGGAAGGATGAATCTAGAAGCTACCTGGCCCGATTACAGACTCTGCCTGAAGAAATAAAATGTAAACACTTTCTGAATAATAGATCCGATGATCAATCCTCGCTTGATATCCTGTAAAAATCTCTTCTACAAATCAAGCAGCTCTGATACCATGTAGAAATTTTGAATAATTTAACACATATTCACAGAGATTATCCTGATCATACAATTATAAGCAGAACATGTATAATACATAATCTCCTCTTTGTTGATCATCAATTTACAGAAGCAGAAACATTCACAGGCACACATAGAAGCATCAATCAAACTCATTAACACAGTATGTATCCCGGGGAAAGCATCTCACTAAAAACCCCACACTATCTGTATATTATATTGATTGAATCATGTAACATTACAAAGTACAATGCTTATCACAAGCAATCTAGTACCAGCTCCACCTGTTACACACAATACAACTCATATCTGATCTCCAAATCTATTCCACTGCTTGCCTGCCTCTCCAGCTCAATACCTGCTCAAGAACTGATGAGAATGGCTTATCAAAATCGTATTTGACCTGCAAATAATCACTCACACTCTGTTGGACGTGAGCACAGGCTACAATTCTTGATATGGCCAATTCATTGGCATACTCAATCCCTCTGATTGTGCAAATCATCATGCACAGCTATAGTCACAACTGATAGCAATCTGATCCTCTAACACCTGTCCCTGCTGAACTGAACATGCACTGACATGCAACTGAGTTAACTGATGTATTCTATAGTTGCATTATGAGTTAATAACTTGTGAATTAATTAATAACTAATTCACCCAACTCATCTGTAGTCTATTTGCCAGTTAGACTAAATACAACCAGTTTAACAAAGCTAAACTGAACACAACTCCATCAACTGCACCTCTAGTCCACTAAACTCAACTCACTTGAGTTCTAACTGAAGTCCTGCATGCAAATATTAGTCATCCCATAGGTAACCACATATTTCCCTCTGGGATCTGCATGTACCACATCCGTAGCTCATCCTGAAGTGCTCCAAGAGAATAAGATCAAGTTTATAGTCCAAATATTATTATGAGACAATAATATTTAACTTTTCTATCTTTGACAGCCAGTCTAAAAATAGACTTTGATCACTCACACTGTGATCACTCACACTGTGGTCACTCATACTGTGATCACCCACACTGTGATCATCCACACTATGATCATCCACACTGTGATTACTCATACTGTGGTCACCCATGCTGGGATCAAAAATAGAACTTGCGCCATAATTTGCCTGCGGGCCCACTTAGTGAAGGCGATTCTTTTCACTAAGCTCCATCATCTTGTTGCATTCTCAACAAGCATTTTTTGTTGCACACTTTTCAACATGGAGGAGGAACAAGAGATACTTCTTCCAGGCTTGTCAAGTTAGTTGCTGGAGCTGGAGTAACCAGAGCTGAAATGGGTAATTTATTTGAAAATTTTAAGACTGATATTCTTAGCACATTATCTTCTCAATTGGATGTTTTGCAGGTTAAGAAGAAACAGGAAAAATAGGAGGAACTAGAAAAATCCCTGGTCATGTTCTGTTCGAAATGCAGGAAGAAGCATGCCTTGAGGGAATGTCCTACAGATAGCATAGAGATATGCCAAATCTGTGAAGCAGAACACTCTACTAATCAATTCCGTCACTTCCTAAAATCAAAGCAACATATCTAGCCGATCAAGGAGTTGTCAACGCACTTTATGCAATGGCACCTCAAAGACCATGGCAACCATGTGCTACAGGTATGGCTCAGTCGCATTTTCAAGTTCCTTATAATCAAAATCAGATGTGGAATATTCCAATGCCCTGGAAGACCTAGCCTCCACAACAGCCTTGGCAGGGGAACTTTTCTTACCCTACCACTCAAAATTTTCCTTCTCAAAACTTTTATCCTCCGCAGCCTACACAACAACAAATGATTCAACCTCAACAGTAGTAGCTTCAGTTGCCTGCCCCACCAAATCAACCTCGTCCTACGTAACTTCCTGCCCAACCAATGTCTAACCCCAATAATAAAACCATCCAATCCACTCACAACATTGGATTGGTCACCTATCCCACTTTTCCTACCTACTGTATTGCACCACAGTCGCTGCAGGAAATTTATGTTCCTATTTTACAGGAATTTCCTGTGTCGCTGTAGGAAATCTAGCTGAGGTCAGGAAAAGTGGTGAATCAGCCCAGAAGAATTGAAGAGATTGTAGAGGAAGACTCTCTAGAAATGCCTAAAGTTGAAACCACACCTGAACTAGCAGAACAACCTACTTCAAGGCCGCAAGAACCTTCCTCATCCCATACAATCCAGCCTCCTTTTCCAGAGAGGTTGGAAATGAGACTAAAGCAGCCCGAGTTTGATCTTGTGTCTGAATTGAGAAATGTATGCATTAAGATCCCTTTGCTGCAAGCAATTAAAGATATCCCAATCTATGCTAAAATAGTAAGGGAGCTATGTACCAAGAGACCAGGAAGACAAAAGAAAGAACTCTCTACAATTCAAGTAGGTGGAAAGCTTGCAAGTTTAATGTCTACTAGATTTGTTACTGAAAAATATGCAGACCCTGGAATCCCTGTGGTTACCACCTTTATCAATGGACAACCTATAAAAAATACTTTAATTGATTTAGGTGCAACCATTAATGTGATGACTATGGAGACCTTATCTAGAATATGAACCTTTGACTTATTGCCTACTCCTACCATGCTAGAATTAGCAGATAGGTCTAAGGTAAAGCCAGAGGGGGTATTAGAAGACATTGTCATCTCATTAGATTCCTAGAAGTACCCTGCAGATTTTTATGTTCTTCAACCCAAAACTAACTTAGGAGGGCATCCTTTGATCTTGGGGAGACCATGGTTAGCCACAGTAGATGCTTATATAGGGTGTAGGTTCGGAAATATGACCATCACTCATGGGACTGAAACAAAGCACATTAATTTGTATCCCCCCACTCAACCTCTCTTGAGATCAGAAAATACACATTGGGTTGAAGAAGAAGAGCATGATTCAGAATGTGCCTGACCAGTTTTGACAATTGCCCAAGCCATGAGCCTTAAAGAAAATTCAGAAGAAAATTTGATAAATTGTTGTATTTCTAATCCTGATTTTCTGCAGCAAGAAGGAAGGCAGTCTAGTCATAATTTAGATCTCATTACTAATCTACAGGATTTTCATGAATATAGTACAACAACCGAATTACATTCAACCTTATTATCTGCATTTCTTGCATATTCCATGACTGAATGGGGGAGTAAGGTGGTTGAAATTTTTCTTGAAAAACCTTTGAATATTAATTCTGCCTTAACCCCTGAATAGGAAAAAAAGTTAATTCAAGCATTGAAAAACTTTTCAGACACTTTTGCTTGGGAATACACAGATATGAGAGGCATTCACCCGGACACATGCATTCATCATATTTATATAGAAGAGAAATCCAGGCCCGTGAGACAGCCACAAAGGAGGATGAACCCCGCTTTAAGGGAAATTGTGAAAGATGAATTGCAAAAATTGTTAAATGTAGGGTTCATCTATCCTATATCGGATAGCCAATGGGTATATTCGTTGGTTATTGTCCCCAAAAAGAATGGTAAATGGCGAGTGTGTGTAGATTACAGGGAACTAAATAAGGCCACATTGAAAGATCACTTTCCCTTGCCTTTTATAGACCAAGTGCTGGACACTTTGGCAGGAAAAAAATAATTTTCCTTCCTATATGGGTTCAGTGGGTACAATCAGATTAGGATAGCTCCGGAAGACTAGGAAAAGACTACATTCACATGTCCCTGGGGCACCTATGCATATAGGGTACTGCCATTTGGTCTATGCAACGCACCAACCACATTCCAACGGGCAGTCCTTGGTATTTTTTCTGATCTTTTGCATGATTGCGTAGAAGTTTATATGGATGACTTTACAGTCATGGGTGATACTTTTGAAGAATCTTTACATAATCTTGAAAAAGTTTTGCAGAGATGTAGAGAAACTAATCTCTCATTAAGTAATGAAAAATGTTTTATGATTATGAATGAAGGTATTGTTTTGGGTCATCATGTTTCTGCTGCAGGAATTAAAGTTGATCCGGCAAAGATTGAAGTCATTGCAAAGCTATTCCCACCAACTAATTAGAAGGGAGTCTGAAGTTTTCTTGGGAATGCAGGCTACTATAGAAGGTTTGTTGAAAATTTTACAAAAGTAGCCTCTCCATTATTTAAATTGTTGACTAAAGAAGTTGAATTTCATTGGGATGATGAGTGTCAAGCTGCATTTGATACACTCAAGGAAAAACTTTCTTCAGCACCGGTATTGAGAGGCCCAGATTGGAAATTGCCTTTTCATATTTCCACTGATGCCTCTGATTCAGCCATAGGAGCGGTATTGGGACAAAAGGAAGATTCGATAACCCATGCTATTTATTATGTTAGTAAAAACTTAACTCCTACAGAACTGAATTATATAGTAACTGAAAAAGAATTCCTTGTTGTGATTTATGCTATTAATAAGTTTAGACATTACATCATGGGCTACGAAGTTTTTATACACATCGATCAATCTGCCATTCGATATCTCATGAATAAACCAGTTACTAATGGCAGGATTACTAGGTGACTTTTGTTGCTGCATGAATTTGACATCACGGTATTGGATAGGCATGGAAAGGAAAATCAGGTAGCTGATTTGTTATCTAGAATCAACCATGCAAGTGAGGATGTTCCTGATAATGATAGCTTTCTTGATGAAAATTTGTTTGCTATTTCTGTTAAAACACCTTGGTTTGCAGACATGGCCAATTACCTTGCTACAGGAAAGTTGCCTCCTTATTTTTCATCTAATCAGAAAAAGAGAATTATTAGAAAAAGTGTTGATTACTCTTGGATTAGGGGAGATCTTTTTTTCACTGGAACTGATTTGATTATTTGCAGGTGTGTCCAAGAAGATAAGATATATGAAATTTTGAGAGCCTGTCACGATGAACCATGTGGAGGACATTTTGCAGACAAGTGAACAACTTACAAAATCCTTTCGCTCAAGTTATTATTGGTCAAGTCTTTTCAAAGATGAAAGGGAATATGTTCGGAAGTGTGACAACTTCCAGAGAATGGGGCGGCCTGTACAATCAGATGAGATGCCTTTGCAACCACGAGTTCTTATGGAACCTTTTGAGAGGTGGGCTCTTGATTTTTTTGGTCCCATCAACCCTATGTCCAAAGGTAAGAAGTATATTTTAGTTTGTATTGATTATGTTACGAAGTGGGTGGAGGCAAGAGCATTACCTAGAGCAACAGAGAAAACAGTGGTAGATTTTCTTTTTTCTGATATTTTTGTAAGATTTGGGGTACCTAGAGAAATAGTCACTGATCAAGGTACTTAGTTTGTATCAAAGCTTATGCAAGGAATTTTGTAGAAATATCAAATTACTCACTGGAAGTCCACCCTTTATCATCCACAGGCCAATGGGCAGGTGGAATCAACAAATAAGGTATTGGAGACAATCCTTACCAAGATAGTGCACTTACATAAGAAGGATTGGTCTGACCAACTTCTTGAAGCATTGTGGGTCTACTGGATTACATGGAAATAAAGTTTTATTGCCCATTGAATTTCAGATCAAAACATTTAAAATGGCAGCAGATTTGGGAATAAACCTTGATGAAGCTCAGCAACAAAGAATCTTATAGCTCAATGAGTTGGATGAAATTAGGCAGGATGCTTTTCAACATATTGACTTGATTCAGAAACAACAGGCTAAATGGCATGACAGATACATTAAAAAGAAGCAGTTCAAAGAGGGAGACTAGGCATTGTTGTATGATTCTAAATTTAAGAACTTTAAAGGAAAATTTAACACACATTGGCTAGGCCCCTATGAAATTGAGAAAGTCTTTGATAATGGATATGTTCGGGTTAAAACCATTGATGATGGGAATGTTACCTTCTTGGTGAATGGGCACAGACTCAAGTTATATCAGAAACCCCAATCTAAGGAGGAATTTGTGGAAGAAATTGTGAAGAAAAGAGAGTTGGAGATGGTGAGAGAAGGGATCATTCCTTCCACTATCTCTTCTTGATTTCCTGCTGACACAATGAGCTCACTTTGTTCCTCCTCATGCTTGGTAAAACATGAGAGGAATGTCTATTGGGTATAGGTTTATCCCTTTTTCTGGGCCCAATGGACTAATTACGGAAAAGGAACCCCCTTGGAGTCTTCTTTTCCAAGTATTTCAGACTCTCTAAAAATGAAATTTGGCGAGCATGGACTACCCTAGGCTCATTAAAATTACAGGTCAGTAGGTCCTCTTAATAAAAGTTTATTTTCAGATAAAATTGGATTTCTTGTGTTGGACTGATGTGGGATTTCTTAAGGCCCTCCTTCCAACAATCTTGGCCCATCGACATCAGCAAGTTATCTGGGTGCAAGATCAAAGCCTTATGATGCCTTGAAGCTTGTATGCCCCAATGACAAGCTATCTCACCAACAGCAATGGGGAATCACTATGGCTCCTTGACTACTGGATCCTACAGGGGGGTTCGACATCAGCACATTAATTCACACCCGATGGGATGCATCAGGGTACCTTGGTCCTCGCTCTCATTAAAGGTGAAGGGCCTCACATTGGTTAACAGCTAACCTCAATGGTTGGTAATCTAATGAGCTCATTGCACATTTGACATCAACACCTTTTATTCATGTGCAGTGGACTGTACACAAGCGAGGGAAAAGTGTTAGTTGGTGGTTCGATTTCCTGCAAAAGCTCCACAAGTCATGGTACAAATTCTTGTAGACGTTTCGAAAGTCGCGACTCGATTTTCTGGAAGATTCAATAGTATGGTTCCATTTCCTGTAGAAAAAGTTCAGTAGTCCCGGTTCCATTTCCTGCAGCGGCACCCTAGTTTTCTGAAAAACAAAACAAAAATCATAGACAAAGCATTAATTTAAAATTATTTAAAAGTACTGACAGATTTTTAATACTAGTCGAGGTCATGAATTATGAAATCATATATCTGATTTAATTATTAGGTGGGTTATCATCTCAAGGACATGCACGCATCATCTGAAGTACTGGACCGTTGGAAGGTATAAGGTAAAGTATAGCTGGTGACAGGACACTCGAGGTAAAGGGTAATTAACGCTTTTATTTTTAATTATTTATATGATTTTTCAACTATGGTCACCCTTGCGGAAAACGCAGCTGTAATCCGATATATTATGACTCCATCTCCTCTCCTGATTGCCATGATTATGTCACGATCGTTATACGTACTCCCCATATCTTCCTATAGGTCAGATCATGATGACAATCATGATCATGACCCATCTTTCGAAATTCCCGTGCTTTGCGATCACCTTCTATAATAAGCCCTCCCTTGTCATGCGAGTCTGTTACAAGCTTAAGCCAATATTTCCAAAGAATTGCATATGCCCTGTCCACCAGTCTTTCACCATGTCAAAACTACGTGCCCTTGTCCGCTTTGAGCCGCAAGGGCCTGAATTGCTGGAGGCCGACCCTCGCAACAAGGCGAGATTGGAAAGAGCAGGGTGGCTGCCATTTTTCCAGTGATTCAGTGGCCACAACTCCAAGGTGACAAAATATTTCGCCTTGAACCTGAATGGCGATAAGGCTCAAGTTGGGGATGTTCAATTCAGGTTGACTAAGGGTTTGGTAGCACGAGCATGTGGGATTTCACAGTTGGGAGAACGCTGGTTCAAGAACCAATGTTTCAACAAGAATTTATGTGCACCCTTCCTCTGTAGAGAGCATTCAAACCCCAACTGGACTAAGGGAATCTCGCAGGAGTTCTTGAAGAGTAAGTACCAGAACTTGTTATTTTTCCTGCAAAAATACATCACGTGTGAAGGTCACTTCGGGCTTGCATTCCTGTTTCATATTCGTCTCCTCACCCATTTCCATGACAAGCCGTTAAATTTTCCCTATTACTTGAGGATGTCACTGATGAAGATGTCAACAGATACCAAGGAAAGGGGGGTCAATTTAGAGGAAAACCTCTACCACCACGGGCTGGTGAAAATAATCTTGGTGGAGGTTTTGAAAGATAAAAAGTGGACATGGGAGGAGTTCTTGGCCGAAAACTATTTTGCAGAGAATGAGGATTCTGATTCCTCAGATTCTATGGAGGAAGCACCAGCAGATAAACCAGAGAAAAAGTCGCGGACGTGTGGGTTACAAATAAAAGGGAAAGAAGAGGAGAAAAACTTTGACCCTTCAGAGTCTACAACAGAAAAACTAGTGGAAAAAGTGAAGAAAAAGTCATAGACTCAGAAGCCACTGGTAAAGAAGGAAAAGAAGGATGGCCTCGGCTCTCCGAAGCCCACTGAGAAGAAACCCGAAGAAAAACCAAAGAAGAAGAAGAAGCCTTAGACCCTCGGGCTACAAACGAAGGAAGCAGAAAAAGATGAGGAGGTGGTGGTGACAAGGGAGATTGTGGGCCAAAAGCCCAAGTCGAAGAATGGTACTTCCACCTTGGAAAAAAGATTTACCAGAAGCCAGGTTGTTCAGCTGGCAATAAAAGATATTGCGGATGCAGAAGTATTGCCCGAGACACTGGATAAGAAGAAGGAGAAACACCACGGCCCACCCAAAGATAAAGAGAAGATTGAGTCAGCTGAGTTTACTGGTGAGGAAGTGATGTCCGTTCAGGACTCCCCGCTACATGGAAGCGGGAATAACACAGAAGAGGAACAACAAGTAGAGGAGGACCTCGGGTCCCCTAAATATCTCCAAGGACATCAGGGAGGGGAAGTAACCCCTTAGAAGAGATGATCACTGCAGGAATTGGAAGAAATCATCATCGAGCTCACCATTTTGGAGAGAGCTTTGAGAAAGGAAAACGAGACCCTAAAGGAGAACAACCTGCGTATCTAGAAGGAGCATGAAGAGTGGGTCCAGAAAACAGCCTGAATTATGAAAAAGAAGTAGGCTAAGATCGATCATCTGAAAAAGAAGAACGAATTGTACAAGGGTCAAATTCCTGCAGAATCCAGCGGTAACCAGTTGAACTAGTTGGCGGAGGTAGCAGATCAGTTGGCTACAGTAGATGCAGCTCAGGATAAGGAATGATTTCCTTTTTCTTTTTGGGGAGACGCAATAGTTTTTCTTGCATAAGGGGCATGCAAGGACTTAGGTGTGGGGGAGATGTTGGGGCTTGGTTTTGCCCAATTTTGACACCTTTTTCTATACTTTCCCTCTCACATTTTGACTATCTTTAACCCCTACTATGCCTATCTCGGTTATAATACTTGTGTTTTTGCCAAAAGGGTGCCGTAGGCTAAAGGTATGCAAATTAATATTAAAAAGCGTCTTTTACCTTAACTTTGAGTATTCCTTAGCTAGTTGTTCATTATTTTATTACCATGCCAACTAATCTCGAGTTCTTGTGCATATTTTATTTGATTTGGAAATAGGCCCATAATTCCTGCAGAACAGATGTACGATCTTATTTCCTGCAGTCGCTGATTTCCTGTAACTGCGTGGATTTCCTGCAGCAACATCAGTGGTTAGCCATATTCCATGGATATCTAAGTCCAACGGGAACATGGGTTTTGCGAGAGATATATCACATATGGTTGCTATCCTATTGGCCTTCTCAGATATGCCAACAACATCGCCCAGATTCAAAAGTCTTCTCTCGTTGGCTGTTTGGAGGAACAACTACAGCCATGTAACGAGTTTTTGTCTAATCCATGCTTTCAGTCATGGATTAGACCCAGTATGGCTAAAAACAATATATTGTAACATATCTGTTAGCCTAAGGCTTAGATTAGCAGTTTCCTTTATTTCGAGCCATATATGGGCTTTGTCAATGTATAAATTATGTCCTAGTTTCGATGATAGGGGTTGTTAGAGTGTTGGGTTGGTTTCAACACTAACTTTGTATCAGATTGTACTTGACTGTATTTTCAGATTAATATAAAGATATATGTTCTGTCCATTGCAGTGAGCAAGCTCTTCTAATTTGAAGGGGTTGTGAGTAAGGGAGGGCCCCCTTTGCTCACAACTCCCATATTTATTTTTTATGCATTTTTATTTCTGTTATGTAGTAATAATTCATTTTTACAGCTAATGTACTCTTTCTAATATATCAGCAACATTGGATGAAATGAATTAGTTTCTGTTTATATGTGGGATTCAGTTAATGAAGATTTGATTTTTCATGTTGATTGAATTTCTTAATTTGTTGTAAGTGATTTTTATATCTTTTCCTAATCATCATCAACAATCTTAAGAGCTATAGAGGGAAGTTCGATCCACTCTATAGTCTTTGCTGCTAAGTGGTTGATGCAAGAAAGAGCCATTGGTTTTGTATGATTGGTTAGTTAGATTAATCACCACTTATAGTATTAGGCCTGCATATACTTTGCATGCATCTCACAAGCTTACCTGCCTGAGTTGATGATTTATGTTTAATCAAATTATAATGCTATAATTTGACTCAACAATAAGACATTTGAATTCTGATTTTCCATGGTTTTTTGTCTTATCAGGCTTCTGATAAAAAGGATGAGACAACTTCATTAAAACTTAAATTAGTCGCATTACTACCTATGGAAACAACTAAAATATCTCAAGAGTCTAGTAAAAAAAGAAACAAATTAATACAATTATCTTTGCATGAAATCTTAATATCAACAGGTAATAGTTGACTTACCCCAACATTGAAGGCATTCATATGCTTTGTCACTGAGTCTCCATCCTTCATCCGTAGGAAAAATTTGTTCACTAGGAAGTTAAATTGATATAAAACCCCTAACTTTTTCAATAATGCCTTTGATGTAGATTCTTTTGAAACATTCAATAATATTGAATCTAAGAGACACAATCATATTATCCTCTTTTCCTTTCCATGCAACTTGGTCTAGTGTTTTGTTGACATCCATGTTGGTGCATTACCCGGATCCACATTGATCCTATGATATTTGTCTACCAATAAATATCCCACTTTGAACTTCCATAGCTTGAAAGTCTACCCAATAAAGTTTGTGTGACATCCCCTGCATGTTAATTCCCCTTGTAAGACTTTTTCCTTATAATTATGTAATTATAAATTAAAATGGTTGAGAAAGGGACACAAATTCCATTACTTGAAAAGGGAGATTGCTTGAGGAGGTATATTTCTTTAGGAGTTGATTGATTAAATATTATTCATGGGTTAACTGAGTGGATTTTAATGAGTTTTTTGTGTATTAACTCAACTGCAAAACAAGAATGGGCCCATGTTCATGTTGGGAAAAGACTACAAGAAAAAAATGAAAAAAATAATGGAGAGTGTGGGTTGTGTTGTCCATGGAATTGGTTTGTGTAGACCACTTGAAAAGGACATAACCATCGTGGCCAAGAAGGAGGAGGAGATACTCCTTCATTCAATTACAATGATAAGGGAACAAAAAAAAGGAGTGGGGGGGCACACATTATTCTCCATTCACATGCTCTCACACGCAAAGGGGATACCGGATGTGCATAGAGGAAAAGAGGAGGTTAGGAGGCTCTTGTGGTAACAAGAAGAGGGGAGGATGAGAGGTTCATGTTGTAAAGATAAGAATAGGTCTAAGGGTCTAGGGAAAAGCACCCATGAATCATACACATAGGTAGACAAAGGGAACATAGGAAAATATAGGGAGGTCGTGAGGCTCTTGGGTGGTGAAAATTTAATGATTAAGAGGGAAAAGGAAGTTATGAGGATTGAGAGAATTCATGGAGAAGAGAAGCTCTAATGATAGCCAACTATAAAACCCATGGGGTTTCTAACTGATCATAGAGCATAAATTTGATGATATCCAGCTCAGGAACCCATGAGGCTTGTTGACTGATAGTCATAGAGCAGTGGTTGTGGATGATAGGGTTGATAAATCCACTAGAGGCTATGCTAGTTGATAACCTTTGAGAGATGGAGGCACCTAGTGCTAGTGGGTCGATAACACCTAATGGTAGTTCCATGGTTTTGTGCTAAGAACACAGTTTAATATTCCATTAAGCTACTATAAAGTGCAATCATATTCCTTCAAAGGTAACATAGCTGTGAAACCCTCCATGTCATTAACTATATTTCTCTCTCCATATTTGAATTGAGACTCTCTGTGTCTAAATCCATAAATATGATGGGATGTTGTAAGTTTCTTTGCATAAAAGAAAGTGTTATCTGCTTGATGTGAAAATGGTGAAGGCAAGTTAGCCTAGAGACACCCTATTTTAGCTGATAATATTGGTTTAAAACTCCTATGAAAGCACTGTAACTCAAACTTTGGAATATGGATCAGGGGTGATAGTTGTAAGAAAAGCTTGGATGTAGCTTGTTTATGGTTGGGTGGAGAGTTAGAGTCCCAATCTTAGTTTCTAGACCTCTTATAAGATAATTATTCTCTTACATCTTTGTGCATGTGATTATTGTTATGTTGAAACGTTGTTATGTTAATGCTGAGGAGTTTTGATTTCCTACATGAGCAAGGAATGTCACTATCTCATGAAATGATTTTATGTAATGGTTCATTTCCTGTGGATACTCTGAGCTTCAAAGTAACTTAGAACTACTTGAGTGTAAAGAGATGGAAATATATGTTAATGAATAGTTATTTATAATGACATGTGTATGAAGAGGTAGACAACCCCTATTAATTAGTTGAATGAATGTATGGAGATAATGAGGCCGCTAAGCCTTGGATTATAAATTGTAAGCTCAGGAGGATTAGCATATATATTGTAACAACCCTAGTGAAAATTCGATGTAATAAAAGTTAATAAAGGAAAAATAATAGCCACGATTATGGGACACTTATTCCAAGATGATTGTTGGGAAAAAACATCCTAGTGTGGGTGTTCATTTGGTTTATTATGGCTAATGAAATTGGCAAAGGTAATGGCAAAGGATTTGGAAAGGAAAAAATGGCATTTTTGGTAATTTATTTATGAAAATAATGGAAATTAGGAGAAAAGGAAGGTGAAAGGTCACAGGTTGCGTGTGAAGAGGAAAATGAAGGAAAATAATGGAAAAATGAATCAAATAGAGGCCACATTAATAAAAAGGATTATGAGGATTAGTTGGTACCTTTTGTCAGTTTAGTTTTGGAGCTCTCTCTCTATTCTCTCCCTCACACACTCTTGGACCCTTAGAGTTTTCTTGGAGCACTTAAACATTGGATCAAGAAAGGCAAAGAAGGTGAAGAGGAAGCAAATATCAATAAAGGAAGAGAAGGATCATGTAGATACATCGAGTTTAGTTGCAAGTATCGATTCCATGTGTGATTTCCTTGCTAGATGTGGCATGCATGGTTATGCACGTGTGTTGTTGGTTCTCTTGATGTCATGGGAATGGGTTTTATCAGGTGTGATAGTGTTCTTCAACCTTTCCTTTCCATTTCCGAATAACCATGGTGAGATGGGGTTCTCATGACCTGTAGGATGCATATTTGTGACATGTTTGATGAAATTCCTATCATGGCTAGTAGGGGTTCAGTTAAGTCTTTGTTAAATAATTTGCATTACCATCATTGTCTTTATGTTTCTTTTCATTTCTGTGAATTCCATGAAGTTCTGGGCAGTGATTGTGTCCTAACCCTAGAATTTAGCCTTAAAAATCGTAGTCACTGGCAGAAAAAGGCTACACTCACACTCATACAGGCTCATGGGAGCGACTGGGACCCTCAATCTCTTAGAGGGCTTGGAAAGGGAGTGAATGGGCTCTAGGTCCTTGAACTACTGATTTTCGTCTGGGGTTGGTCACTTGGAAAGGTGGGGTAGCTCTTGGAGGTTCTGTAGGATGTGTGGATGGTCAGTTTGGTTGTGTTTTGTTAGTTCCACTTCCTTAAGGTGACCTAGGAGGTTGAATCATATCATAGTAGCCTCTCGTCACATGTTTACCTCGATTGGCCGATTACTTGGGTAGATGTGGGAGGAAGATGTTATAGAATGGTATCAGAGAATGGTTCACCCCTTGGACTAGATGGGCAGTGTGTTGGTCATGCATTCATGTCGGTTGCATATGTGTTCTCATGTTTGTGGTCTATGTACTGGTTGTGTATGCATGGTGTTGGTTATGGTTGTAGTGGTGTTTCCATGTGAAAAGTTAATGGCATTGTTGTTGGATGTGTTTATCATGATTTTATGTCAGTTATGCACTGGATATTCATGTCAGTGTTTGTATGTAAGGTGTATGTGTGCGTGTCATACATATGTTGTTATGCATACATTGATATGGGTGTAGTTTTCATGCATGAGGTCATGATGTGTGGTTAATATGGTCATGCATTGATGACTGTACTATGGTTAGGATGATATCTACATGTTGTTATGATTATGTTTATACATGTATTGTGCTAATCTATTCAGTCTTGCAGATGAGATATCCTCCCCAAGTTATACTAAGGTACATTGGTTTTTTAATTTATGATTTGGTTTAGCTGACATAATGTGCCTTATAGGAAGATATCAAGATGACTAGCAAGATGGTAGACTACAAATATTCTCCCTATGAATCAAATGAGCAACATGGTGTTGGGCACTCTTCTAACTTAGCAGACACATTGAGGAGTTTGAAGGAAGAAATAAGGAGTTGTAAAGAAGATAATGACATAATCATGCAGGAACAAGAGAAACAAGAAGAAATCAATGCAGTAATCCTTCAGATTTTTTCAGACTTATAAAGACAGGGACCACTTTGGATCGGCTATGGACATGAGAATGGTACTAATGGGACATATGGTGTTAGAAAATTGTATATTACAGAGCAATGGAACACATAAAATATTGCAGAAACATAAACACAGAAAATGCATAAAACAAGAGAGACACAGATATACATGATTCACCCAATTTGGGCTATGTCCACAGAGAAAAAACCAGTCCTTCCTTTTATATTATCCAACAAAATGAAGAGATTTGAACCTACAATAGATCCATTGTAATTTCCTCCACTCTCACACAATCTCCTCTCTCTTTCTCTCTTAGAATACACATATACACAGTCACAATACAATTCCCTAATATAAATCAAGTGGTTGCCTTCTAGGGAAAGCCCCCTAAATTAAACATGACTTATATTGTCAAATCATTCACCTAATGAATGACCTAGATTGACTACAAAATTACAATATTTTACAAGGCAATTTTACAATGTATTTTTAGCTTCGAGGGCGCTGCCCTCGAACCCCCACCGGGGGCCTATTGGCCCCCAGACTCCCCCCGTGTGGAGGGGTGTATAGTATTCTTGGGGTATACATCTAGCTGAAACAAATACCTATGAATTAGGAAGATGATCATGCTCCACACCCAATAATCTCCCACTTGGAGACTGATTATAGAAACTCCACCGTTGCTTCATTTGCTGGACAATGACTCCACTTTGGATCTGATTGTTTCTCATCTTCATCATCATACTTGAAGACCAATTGAAATTGAAAAGAATATCAATTTCTCCCCATTTACAACTTTTTTTAACACATCTGTAGGATTCTGGCTAGCATGTATCTTTTCCAGCTTCAATTGTCCATCTTCCAACACTAACCGTATGAAATGGTACTTGAGATGCATATGTTTATCCTTGGAATGAAATGATGAGTTCTTTGTAAGATGAATGACACTATGGCTGTCAGTGCATAACCTGCACATCTCTTTCTTACCCAATTCATCCATAAACCTTTGTAACCAAATCATTTCTTTACTAGCCTTTGTAGCAGCAACATACTCTGCTTCCATTGTTGAAAGTGCAACAACATTTTTCATTTTTGAAAACCAATTGACAGTTGTTCCACCAACAATAAACACATACCCTATGGTGCTCCTCTTGATATCTCTATCACCTGGCATATATGCATCAACGTATCCCTGTAAAGCAATGTTTGAACCAACGAAGCATAATGCTTGATTTGTGGTACCTCTCAAATACTTGAGAACTCACTTCATTGTCATGTAATGTTCTTTTCTTATATTTTTCACGTACCTGCTTACAAGTCCCATGGCATATGCAATATCAAGCCTTGTGCAGACCATTGCATACATTAGACTTCCAACTACTGATGCATATGGAACTTTAGACATATAATCCATCTCTTCCTGATTCTTGGGACACATCTCCTTACTTAGTTTGAAATGGCTAGCCAAAGGTGTACTAACTGGTTTTACATTCTGTCGGCTGGATAAATCATTCTTGCGGATAAGACCGATCTCCCTAGTATCTACAGATATCTAGCGACAAGCAGAACAAAAAAATCTACCTTTCTCTAAATATTGCGATATATAAATAAAAACCAGGAGGTGTCTTTAGACCCTACCTTAAGTCCAACGCTAGTTTGTGGCAGCTACGCTTCGATCGTCCAAATGAGTTTCCTTTTGAGAACCTGCAAACACAAACAAGCACACATCAAATAACACCTGCATAGCTAATATAATAATTCATATTCATCATGGTGATCAAGGAATCCATGAAATAAACCATAAAAGACAGCTTATTGAGAAAAATAAACTTGATTGTATTAACTTTGAACAAAGAATAACTTTACAACCTTGGTGCCTTGATGTTGTACAAACTCCTCCTAGGGTCCAAGCAAGAATCTCCTCTACTTTGACAAGCCTCACACTCTTTCCAACAAGATCAAAAGGTATGTAATCTCTCCTCTCAAGCTTAATTAGGAAGTCTAAATTCCAACAACATTTACCCTAAAAAATATTCAGCTTTCAACCTCCTTAGTAACCAGCCCAATGCCTCATTTTATAGTGCAGAGGAAGGAAGTTACAGGTCCACCTATGAATGGATAGAGTCCTCCTTCAAAGGGATAAGCTCCTCACATCAAGGGGTTAGCTCCTTTAGTTATAGGATGCATGAACCTCAAAGGAGCGAACTTGCCACCTCAATATTCCCTCTAGAAGCTTCCAAAAATAACCCAAAGTGAGTTTTTAAGAATATACTTGCGCCTTTTTGACTTTTACAGGGGTCCGCACCCATTACACAGAAACTGTTGGGTCCCTATAATACTAGTGATTACCCCATTACTATTGTAGTTATACCCCTTATTTATATTGTTGTGCCCCCATTGCCCCCATATTGTTATTAATGTGCCCATAGAATCTCTCTATTGTTATTTTTGTGGCTTTATATTATTATTGTTAGGTCGACTGGATTATATTGTGACTCCTTAGACTCCTATATATAGAAAGGAGGTTTTGTCATTTGTATCATCCAAGAATTGTTTATTTATGTAATGTAAAGGAGGTTTCCCCCTCGAAGAGGCTGAATTCTAAGGCGTTGATCTATCTTTTCTATCTTTTCTTGAGCTGGTTTCATAACATTTGGTATCAGAGCTTTGGATTCTAGGGTTTCGCTGCTCCAAACAGGTCATCGTGGAATTTTCGCTATAACTTTTTTTTTTCTGTGACATTTCAGAAGTCGCAAAAAAAACCCATTTGAGAAGAAATCGCGCTGAACCTTGGGTCCGAATTTCAGAGCTTTTCGCGCGATATTTTCGGAGATATGATCTGAGGAAGTTGGTCTTTTTGCAGACTCCTGAATTACACTCAAAACAGGTGACCTGGGGAAAATCGTCATAACTTTCTTTCTGAGCATCGGATTGAAATTTCGTAAGAAGGTACAGAAAGAGGACGGACTTTAGTTTTCTTTTATATATTTTTTAGAGTCAAAGGTTGAAACAGTGACACGTGGAACTTCATACAAGTTCGCTCTACTGAACCAGTCTATAATCAGGTCACTGCGGGAGATTGTGCATAACTCTTTCTTGGAGAATCCAATTTGGATCAGACTAGTGGCATTGGAAAGAGGACATAGAAGGCTACTACAGGTCACAATTTCAGAACTGGATGATTCGAAATTACAGAGATACATCAGATTCAATATCAGGCTTCTACAAAGTAAAAAAAAGTGTGTAGTTTTTTTTTTTTTTAATTTTTTTTTAATTTTTGCATAAGCTTGGTTTGAAGGAATTCAAAGGGCATAGTAAAGCATTATTATCAGTAACTGATGCCCCGAGGAAAGAAAATGCAAACACCTAGTAAGGAACCTGAAAGCTCTAGCATGACTCATGAAGAAGAGGAAGAAATGCTACATGATATATCAAAATTACAAGAACAAGTGCAACAAATGTCACGCTCACAAAAGCTAACAGATGCTAAGATAAATGGCGTGGAATCTAAGATAAAGGGCATGGAAGCTAAGATGGATGATCTGAAGACAGATTTGAAGACAGACATGGCAGATTTGAAGACAGATTTGACAAATTTTCTACAAGAAATACTTACTAATGGTGAAAAGGTTGTAAAGGAAACTCATGATGTGAACAAAAGAAATGTTAATCATGATTCCATAGACTCTAATGTTGGATCAAAGACCCACCATATTCCAAAAATCGATATGAGGAAGTTTGATGGCAAGGATCCCGCCACATGGATATTACAGATGGAGCAGTTCTTCGATCTCAATAATGTGCAAAACACACAAAAGGTACGTATGGCAACTTTATATTTGGAACCAAATCAGTTTGTATGGTATCAATGGCTTTGCTCTCGTAAACAATTTATCACTTGGGCAATTTTTACGGAAGAATTGATAGCACATTATGAGGATACAAAAAGCAACACTTTTTTTAGCCAATTGATAAGTCTCAAACAAAAGGGTTCAATAATGGAGCACATTGAGGAGTTCCAAAAATTGAACATAAGGGTAAAAGATATTCCAGAGGAGCATAGGATTGATGTGTTCATAGGGTCTTTAAAAGATAATATCCAACATGATGTTCGACTTTGGGAACCTGATTCATTAGAGAAGGCATTCAGGTTAGCAAGAAAAATGGAAAGCAAAATTATGGCAACCAGGAAGCATACCACTCACAACTATAAAGACAGAAGTGTTGTTGCCCTAGTCTTCCACAACCTATAAGGTTGACACCACAACAATTGGAAGAAAAAAGAGCAAAAGGGCTTTGTTACAGTTGTGATAGCAAATACACTAAAGGTCATAAGTGTGCTGAGAAGAAATTATTCTACATAGATTGTGAAGAGGAAGAAGAAAAGGAGCAAGAAAGGTCAAAAGAAGAGGATATACTCCAGGAACAAAGCCTAGATGAAGAACAAATAAATCCGACCATATCTTGTAATGCATTGGCAGGAATTACCACTCCTCAAACCATCAAGATAGAAGGACAAATCAAGAAGAAAAAGGTAATAGTGTTGATTGATTCAGGAAGCACCCACAATTTTATTCATTGTAGGGTAGCAAAAGAATTGAATTGCTTCCTATATCCAGCACCAGAGTGTCAAGTGATGATTGCAAATGGAGGAACAATAAATTGCTCTGGAAAGTGCCATAATATCAAGCTATCCATGGGAGAATATGTATTGACTAGCCCAATGCTTTCCATTCCAATGGGAGGTGCTGATGTTGTACTAGGAGTCCAATGGCTACAATCCTTGGGTACAATAGCTTTTAATTTTCAAGAACTTTTCATCAAATTTTCTACCGAAGGAAAGGAAGTTGAATTAAGGGGTATTGCAGGGAAACCAGGAAAGATAATCAGCTCTAATGGTATGACAAAGCTTCTAAAAAAGGAGCAAAGGGTGTAATTGCACAATTATGTTCGCTAGATGTTTCCACATTGGAATCATCTATTTCTCCAGATCTCCAAAAAGTCCTGGACAATCATTCCAAGGTATTTGAGACTCCCAAAGGTCTCCCACCTATGCGTGATCATGATCATGCTATTCATCTGATTCCAGGAAGTGTTCCTCCAAACATCAGGCCGTACAGATATCCCTATGTCCAAAAAAGTGAAATTGAACGTATGGTTGCAGAAATGCTAGAGGCTGGTATAATTCAACCGAGTCAAAGTTCTTTCTCTGCTCCAGTAGTATTGGTGCACAAGAAGGATGGATCATGGCGCATGTGTCCGGATTATAGGGAGCTCAACAAGCTCACTATTAAAGATAAGTTCCCCATTCCTGTCATTGATGAATTACTGGATGAATTGCATGGATCAATTTACTTCACCAAGTTGGATCTTCGTTCAGGATATCATCAAATCAGAATGAAGATTGAAGACATTCCGAAAACGACATTTAGAACTCATGAGGGTCATTATGAATTTTTGGTCATGCCTTTTGGCCTTACCAATGCACCTTCAACATTTCAAGGTTTGATGAATTCAATTTTCAAACCATTCCTTAGAAAATTTGTGTTAGTATTTTTTGATGATATACTAATCTACAGCAAGTCTTGGAAGGATCATGTTGAACATGTTGACAGGGTGCTACAACTATTGGAGGAGAAACAATTATATGCAAAAAGATCCAAATGTTTCTTTGGAGTCCAGGAGGTGGAATATTTGGGTCATATTGTATCTCATGAAGGAGTTAAGGTAGACCCTAGCAAAATTAAAGCCATTAAGGAATGGAAAATCCCCACATCCATAAAGCATCTGCGAGGATTTCTTGGGTTGACAGGGTATTATCGCAAGTTTGTTAAGAATTATGGGAGAATAGCAGCACCTCTAACAACATTATTGAAGAAAGATGCATTTTCATGGACTCCGGAAGCAACAAAGGCCTTTGAACATCTTAAAGAGGCAATGTGCCAAGCACCGGTCTTAGCTACACCGGACTTCACAAAAACCTTTATTGTGGAATGTGATGCTTCAGGAAATGGAATTGGTGCTGTTCTAATGCAAGATGAAAGACCCATTGCTTTTGAAAGTCGTCCAATCAAGGGAAAGTTTTTAAGCAAAGCTATTTATGAGAAGGAAATGTTGGCAATACTCCATGCACTTAAGAAATGGCGACCCTACCTAATGGGAAGACACTTCAAGGTAAAAACGGATCATGATAGCCTTAAATACTTTTTAGAACAAAGATTATCCTCTGAAGAGCAACAAAAGTGGGTCACAAAGATGTTGGGTTATGACTTTGAAATCATCTACAAAAAAGGGAAGCAAAATGTGGTGGCAGATGCACTCTCAAGAAAGGATGAGGATGTGGAAGCATTGTTGTGCGCCATTTCTATTATCCAACCAGATTGGATAAATGAAGCAAGGGAGGAATGGAAGAATGACGAAGAAGTGTGGGCACTTATTCGAAAGCTACAACAAGATTCCAGTACGTCTGATACATTTAGCTGGAAAAATGATTCGTTATGGTACAAAGATCGCTTATACCTCTGTAAGAATTCCCAGCTAAAACAAAAGATTCTTATGGAATTGCACACTTCTCCCTTAGGAGGGCACTCAGGATTTTTAAAAACTTACCACAGGGTTAAGAAGGAATTTTTTTGGGATGGCCTTAAATCAGATATTCAAAAGTTTGTGGCAGAATGTTTGGTTTGCCAACAAAATAAAGTTGAAACAATTAAGACACCGGGTCTATTACAACCTTTATCCATTCCAAGCCAACGTTGGGAGGAGGTTTCAATGGATTTTATCACAGGTTTACCCAAGTCTGAGGGAAAGAGTGTCATCATGGTGGTAGTTGACAGACTTACCAAGTATGCACACTTTTGTGCATTATCACATCCATTTAAAGCCAGTACAGTTTCTACTGCATTTATGGAAACAATTCAAAAGCTACATGGAAACCCAAAGATTATTGTAAGTGACAGAGATCCCATTTTCACTGGAAATTTTTGGACAGAATTATTTTCTTGTCTTGGTACTCAGTTAGCTCATAGCTCATCTTATCATCCTCAATCTGATGGGCAAACTGAGATAGTAAACAAATGTTTGGAAGGATATCTTCGTTGCTTTGTATCTGATAAACAGACACAATGGGTCAAATGGTTGCCTCTGGCTGAATGGTGGTATAACACTTCCTTTCATACAGCAACAAAAATGACCCCATTTATGGCACTTTATGGGTATCAACCACCATCCATCACATCATATTTAAGAGAAAATTCTAAGGTTCAGGCAGTGGAACATCACATCGAACATCAACAACAAGTCCTCCAACTCTTAAAGGATAACCTCGTGTTGGCACAGAATAGAATGAAACAACAGGCAGATCAACATCGCAGTGAAAGAAGTTTTGATGTAGGTGATTGGGTATTCCTACGGCTACAACCATATAAGCAAATGTCCCTCAAGCAAGCTAAGAAGGATAATAAATTATCACAAAAGTATTATGGTCCGTACAAGGTGTTGCAAAAGATTGGTACTATGGCATACAAATTGGAGCTTCCTGCAGCTTCTCGATTGCACCCAGTTTTCCATGTTTCATGTTTAAAGAAGGTTATAGGCGACAAGCTCCCAGTTCAAACAATATTGCCAGAACTTGACGAGGAAGGAAAAATTATATTGGAACGGGAAGCAGTCATAGAAACAAGAACTCGACAGCTACGAAATCGATCAATTTCAGAGTACCTTATCAAGTGGAAGAACTTATCCGCTGAAGATTCCACATGGGAGGATGAGAATTTTATGCAGAAGTATCCAGAACTACTCAAGCGTTGAGGACAACACTTTTTTGAAGGAGAGGGGCATGTTGGGTCCCTATAATACTAGTGATTACCCCATTACTATTGTAGTTATACCCCTTATTTATATTGTTGTGCCCCCATTGCCCCCATATTGTTATTAATGTGCCCATAGAATCCCTCTATTGTTATTTTTGTGGCTTTATATTATTATTGTTAGGTCGGCTGGATTATATTGTGACTCCTTAGACTCCTATATATAGAAAGGAGGTTTTTTCATTTGTATCATCCAAGAATTGTTCATTTATGTAATGTAAAGGAGGTTGCCCCCTCGAAGAGGCTGAATTCTAAGGCGTTGATATATCTTTTCTTGGTCCGCAGGGGACATGACCAGGGGCTGCGGGACCACAGGTAATGCTAAGAGAAAGTGCGGAACCAGAGTTTTAGAGATTTTTAAGGGCTTTCTCTCATTTTTCAAGGCTTGACATGAAGAGCTGAGGTTTAAGACTTGCAAAGGAGGAAATTATGAGTGGTGATAGACTCACACTGATTGCAGAATGTCATGGTGACAATATTTTGTGCAACACATTCTGCATATTAAATATTTCCAACACCTTTTCTATGTACTCACTCTGAGACAATGTTAATTTGCGATTTTCCCTATCTCTAGCTATTCTCGAACCAAGGATTTATTTTGTAGCACCCAAATCCTTCATTGCAAACAATTTTTCTTTGAGCATAATTATTTTCTACATGTTAGATCCTACAACAAGCATGTCATCTACATACAATAACAATATAATATAATTGCTATCACTTGGCTTTTGAGATAAACACAATGATCAAAGTGACATATAGTATAACCTTGTTGAAACATAAACCTATCAAATTTTAGATACCACTGCCTTGGAGCCTGTTTTAGGCCATACAAGCTCTTCTTCAACCTGCACACTAGTTTCTCCTTCCCTTTGACCCCATACCCTTGTGGCTGCTACATATAGATCTCTTCCTCCAAATCCCCATGGAGAAAGGTCATCTTTACATCTAACTGCTCAAGATGTAAATATTTTGCTGCTACTAGACTTAAAATAGTTTTGATTGAAGTCATTTTAACAACAGGAGAAAATATTTCATCAAAGTCTATACCTTTCTTCTATGAAAACCCCTTCACCACAAGTCTAGCTTTATACCTTTTTCTACCTCCATCTTCTTCTTTCAACCTCTAAACCCATTTATTTAGCAATGTTGTTTTACTTACAGGCAACTTGATTGAGTCCCAAGTCTGGTTATGTACCAAGGAGTCCATCTCTTCTTACATGGCTAGCTCCCACTTCCTCCTAGTTTCTACTTGCATTTCTTCTTCATAACATTCTGGTTCACTAGAATCAGTCAACAATACATAATATAATGAAGAGAGTATCGTCCAGGGGGTCTACTTATCCTGGTAGATATTCTAACACCACTTTCAGGTGTTTAAGGTGCATGTTGTTGTTGTGGTTGATGTTGTTGTCATGGTTGTTGATCATTATGATTTTCAGATACCTTTACCTTTTCTATGATCTCATCAAGAACTGTGTATTATCTGCTTTATTTTTCTTGTTTCTTTTCCTACATCTGATCCTTATACAAGACCCTTTCATTGAATATGACATCTCTACTCCTAATGTTTTTGTGATTTTCATAATCATATAAGCGATAACCAAAATCATTAACACTATATCCAATAAAGGAACTTTTCTTTTATTTTGCCTCAAGATTTGTTCTATTTTCTTTATTAATGTGGAAAAAGGCTTCGCAACCAAAAGTATTTAAAAATGAGTAGTTTACCTTTTTACTTGTCCATGCCTCCTTTGGAATACCACCATCCAAGGAACTTGAAGTCCCTTTATTTATTAGATAAACAACAATATCTACAACATCTGCCCAAAATTGTAAAGACAATCCCACATGCAATCTCATGCACCTTGCACGCTCCATGATTGTCACGTTCATCCTTTATGACACACCATTTCCTGAGTTGTTCCTGGAACTGTCTTCTCTCTACGAATTTAATGCTCTGTATAGTACTTATCAAATTCTTTGCTGCATTATTATCCTCCATTGTCTGATCTAAGACACTTCAACTTCTTTCATGTCTCATTCTCAACCAAAGCTTTCCATTTCTTGAAAGTATCAAATACATCAGATTTAATTCGAATATAATAAATTGAGGTTTTCCTGGTTGCATCATTAATAAAAGTAACATAATAACAAGAGCCATCGAGAGATTATACCTTAGCAGGTCCCCATACATTTGTATGCACAAGATCTAATTTTTTGCTCTTCTTTTTTTCCCAACTCTGAGAAATTTGACTCTCTTATGTTTTCCATAAACACAGTTCTCCCGGAAATCCAAATCAACATGCTTAAAACCTGGAAAAAAAAATTCTTGAGTGAATAATTTCATCCCCTTCTCACTCATGTGCCTAAGCCTATGATGCCACAATGTTGTGTCTGTTCCTGTGGAGGTTAAGACATTAACAAAATTAGAAATAATATTGCATAAATACAATGTACCAACCTTTTCTCCTTTTTCTATTACCAAGGATCCTTTAGTGACTTTCCAGGTTTTATCTGTAAAAGTAGTTACAAAGCCTTCACCTCCCAACTACCCTATTGAAATTAGATTTTTCTTCAAATCTGGAACATGTATTACCTCCTTCAATAGCATTGGTTTTCATTCTGTTGTTTTATGAAAACTTTACCCATTCCAACAATTTTACAGGGTTTATCATCACTCAGACGAACATGTCCAAAATATCCTTGAACATAATCATGAAAATGTTTCCTATCAGGTGTGGCGTGGAATGAGGCCTATGAATCTACCACCCAGGCATCAATAATGTTTTCTAATGAAAGAATCAAAGCATCTTGCAACACATCACCTGTTACATTTGCTTCATGATTGTTCTCTTGTTGTTTGTCTCCTTCTTTTCCCTTTCGAGACTTGGAGTCTTTCTTCAGGTTTCCTTTCTTCCCACATTTCCATCACATTATCCCTGATTTGGACTTGGATCTCCCTTTCCTTGAATTACTGTGATATCTTGGGCTCTTTCCTCTTTCCATTTTTCTTCCCCTAGTCTCTACATTCAAAGCATTACCTGACGTCTCAATGGAGTTTTTCCATCGGATTTCCTCACTAAGGATGGCATCGACAACATCATCAAACTTTAAAGTACTAGATCTAGAGGTAGAGTTACTAATGGCCATAACTAAACCATTCCAACTTTCTGGCAATGAGAACAGAAATAACAGAGCCCTAAATTCATCATCAAAATATACCCCTACAGAACTTAACTGACTGGTAACCATATTAAATTCATTTAAATGATCATCAACAGATCCACCTTCTAACATCTTCATATTAAATAAATTCTTCATAAGAAATACCTTATCTAAGGCCACGATTTTTTTATATATTTTGGCCAATGCCGTCATTAAACCATTTGTGATCATTTCCTTTGAAATATTAAAGGCTATCGATGCTGCTAGGCACAACCGTATTTCTCCAAGTGCCTTTCCATCGAGAATCTCCCATTCTATGTCTGGCATACTTGTTGACTTCTTTGCTTTTCCGCTCAATGGTATGTTAAATTTTCTTAGGGTGACGTTGTTCTTTGCTAGATAGTTTCATTTCATCATTAATACATTAAGTTCACCCCATATTATCATTGCATTATTCAGATATACACCATTATACATCAGCATATGCAATTACATAGAAAGAAACAACATCACCAACATCATCAATGTAGTGGAACATAAAAGGTACAATAGAAGAAAATCTTGCACACATACAAAGGCACTAGGATTCGTCCAAGACCAGGGCAAAACCCACTATGGGGAAAATCCTTGCAAATCTTCTTCTTCTTAGATCATCATCAAATGATGCAGAAAAAGAGAGTACAATGATCCATAACTTTGTCTATGCAGAAAAACAATAATGATATCTATGAAACAGATCTAATCATGCTAGGAATCAGAACCCTCATACTGAGGGTTGTAATGTGCTATCACAAAATGATATCAATTGTTTTATACTATTATCATTGTGACGAACGTTGTTGTCACTGACGATGAGCCCAATACATATGTTTGCAGCGGAAACTAACAAATCAGATCTACAGATATATACAACAATAGAGAGAAACACAGATCTACCATATCATTGAATTCAACTGAAGTCAAGATGGAAAACCCTAGATCTGAACTATGGTTGCTCTCATCAAAAATTGTTTGTGTGCGACCAAAACTCCCTGGTCTCTCTCTCGGTCATTGTATGCGGGCGACCGTGACTGCAAAGTCGCTCCCACGAAGTATTTATGTGTGCGACTGTGGCACAACACACTTAAAACCTAGAGTCACTCCCTTATTGTGGTTGTGTGAGCCACCGAGATGTCCTCATCGCTCTTAGTACCACTCTCTGTGTGCGACCAGGGATCGAAACCTATAGATCTACCTCTGAAGCCATAATCACTCCCATAAGCCTTCGCGCCAGCATCCAAGGGTCTATAGTCACTCTCATAGGATTGTGTGCCAGCGTCCAGGGACCAGAATGTCATATTCTATGACATTGATCGAGATCTAGAAGACCCTAACCTAGAGAAAACCTTCGCCTGTGATTTTGGACCCTTGAGCGAACTCGTTCTGTCAAACCTATGTGAACCAAGACAAAAGAGAAGAGAAGATGTGTCCAAATGATCTTGAGTTCTCCTATATTTATAGGTTTTCCTGAGGGTTCACTTGGGGTTAAGACTGGACCAAGGAGTTACTCATGTGGTTAGGGTTGACCCATTCCATAATACATGTATTAATAAAATAATTCATAAATCAACTTCCGCTTGACCAAATTTGGTGATCTTTAGGTTGATTTTGGTCCTCTAAAAAAGGGGAATCTAATGAAATCATCATCTCGATCATTTGAGCTTTCTAGGTGGAATTTTACTGTTGTTGCAAAAATTAACACTCCCTCTCAACTAGGGATAATTCAACCTACCAATATATGTCCATTGAACAATATGACATTCTGGAATCTTCAAGTGTCATCACGTATCATCATGGATCATCGTTGTCATGTAGTCGTCATGCCATGTTCATCTCAAGTGCCTCATCATCACATATCATTATTGTACATCTCGATCTATCCTTTACTTATTCATGCTTATCACTTGACTGTTCTTGCTCGTATGTTGAACATTCTCGGATCTAGAAGAAGAAGAATTTGTTACCAGAGGGGAGCTCAAGCTACTGCCCTCTATCCATCAGGCTACTATCTTGAATCTCTATCAATGAGCTACTACCTAGATCATCATCAATCATCATCATAGAGCATATCATCAGGGAGCGCATCTCAACTTGGAATCAAATCAGGGAGCAATAGCTTCCACCCATACCAAGAAATAGGATAACTCATCACACAGGGGAGTACACCCTCAAACCTAGATCACATAGGGGAGTACACCCTCGACCATGAAATTTCATCAGGGAGCTTACCCTCAACCCAGAATCATATTGGGTTATATCAACCCATCCTATTGCATACTGATCTTCCCATCAATGATTGTGAATAGTCATGTGGTAGAAAACTTGCATCATAATCGCCTTGGGTTATACACCCCCAAGTACACCCTTATCTCATTGGCCAGATGAGGATTAATATTCTCAACAAGGCCGACATGTGGGTATGATGCCAATTGGGGTGTACTCTGCAAAGACAAGACAAGGGAGTAAAAACCCTCAACCCTATAGGTAATAGATAGGGGTAATGCCCTATTGTCCAAAGTTTCCTCAACCCCATGATCCCTTATCCCTCAATTCCTCACCTTGGGAGCTCAAACAGGAGGGAAGAGTTGGCTCAATGTTCTTGATCAACATTGCTCTCATCATACTCGAATCTGGTATCTTCTTGTCTCAATAGTAGTTGTTTCCTGTTCATACAGAACATCAAATCAAATATCATGTCAGAACATAAGTAATCATATAAATCACAAAAGGATACCATAATAATGTTCCCTCTCAAGGAGGTACCAATCATAATCTTGAGTTTGTTTCAAACAGTTGCACTGTCTTAATATATGAGAGTATCTCGGTCCCAGCTATAAATATGGGACTTTTAGTCATTGTAATGTAACCATGCCATATCCAAATCATGCTCAAATAGCTCTATAAGGAGCTTCAGTATCCTGCCTCACAACTATCCATGCTAGCAGCTTCATGATCAGCCTTGGTCATGCTATGGATCTCTCATCCAATATATCATGGTGGATCTCATACTAAAGTAGCATCCAAATGTGCTTATCAACAAAAATATCAAATATCAGCAATACATCTGTGCAGACACATATCATAGGAGAAATATCTCATTCTCAAAACTAGAACACCCCATGCAGATATTTCAAAGCATGCTCAGTGGCAACTCTATGTAAGTGAATCAACTCACTCATGAATTTAATCAAGTTGTATGTACATCATACATATACATAAGTATGTTCAAAATGGAACATCAATGCTTTAGCTACCAGATGCCATGTTAAGTTCAACAACATCTTGAACTTCAAATCAAATTATCCAAGGATTTGCAATTTTCATTATTCAAAAACATTTTCCAATAGATTTGTAATATGGAATTTCTTTTCCAGAAATCAATTCATCATGCCATGATACATTATTTGAGGCTTCATAAGACATCTCCCTCTAATTTAGATCATCAGAGGATCATCACCTGTCACAATTAGATCATCAAGATATAAAATCAAAACCATAATAAATATCAAAGCCATACCTTGGAACTCATAATCCTGACTTCATCAGATTACTATCAAATCTAGACATATCTGGATTGCAATTCTCTAAGCATAATGCCTTTCTATTCCAACATAATCATCCTTACATAACTCAATGTTGTACCATCAATCAAAAAAGTCAACTCATCATATTTTATAAGCCAAAGCACAACCATTATGAAAGTCATCATTATCATAGTATTGTAGAATTTCCTGTAGATTCACAAGCTCATGTAATCTACTAAAACAAGACACAAGAATATAATTCTACTCTTTACAGCAGAAGCACATAAATATCTAGCAAAACCATAATCGACAAGAGGAAGAATATCAATGGGACATAACATAATAAATATCTGGGGAAGCCACAACTCAAAACCCCACTATCTGTATTAAATTAGTCATAAATCCAAGATGATAATACAATGTTTATTCTCAAAAGAACAATCCCAACACTCAGTAAAACCAATCTCCAACTCACAAGAAAACTCTTGGCCAACACTTAGCCAATTCTCTAGCTCTCCAAATCCCTATCTCCTTGCGCCCTTGGTCAAAGAATTCAAATGAATACAATATGCTCTGCTCAACCTTGAACTTAACCTACACAAGTATTTCCTATCCTCCGCTTGATGACTTCCTTTGGCCAATACTTAGCCAAATCTCCAAGCCTCCAAGCTTCTAATTCTTTACACCCTTCCTGAGAGAATTAGCCCGTATTTAAAGGGAAATTCCTTATCCATAACTGCACAATCCCTTCTAGGCTCAGTTCCTGATTGCATGCACCATCTGTACACCTCAAAAAATTATACAACAAATAGTACGCTATCCCTGCACTCTAGTCTCAACTGGGTCTTTCTCAAAATCAACATGCATGAGTTTCTGATGAGGGAATCTTCAGTTAACTGGAGTAGCACTAGTTAATGCATTAGTGTACCAACTGATTGTTAACTCACTATTAGTTCCTCAAACAATTTGGAACTAATTTAACTAGACTTAACTCAGTAAACTAAGTTAACTAATTACAACTCATACTTAACTCATCCTGGACCCCTATAATATGGGGAGAACATATACATGATTTCAGAAAAACTTCCAAATCGAAATTCCTAAGTTAAATAAGTCAACTCACTCTAGTTAACTATTACAAGTTGCTATGAGAATAAAATTCGATTTTAATTCACAATTTAATTCAAGGACAAATTGAATTGGAATTTTGGATTCTATTTTTAACATTTCTTGTTGCTATTTTCAACACTCCCTCTCAAAAAGAAAGGAATTCAACTCGATCCCGATCCTAAACCTTTGGAATGTTCTGCATGCAACACTTCTCTCTAGTGTTGTTGCTACAACAAATCCAGAAACAAAAAACATCCAACCTGAATCAGTATGATGAATCTGTCATCAAAGTCTTTGACTGTTATTCTTCCGTTGACTGAAAACTCTATGCTTCTGTTGACTTTGCCTTTCTGCACTATTGTCAACCCTTCTTTGCGCTTCTTCAGTATCTGACTACTCTAGCCTCTGTTACTTTGATCTCTGACTGCATCAATCTCATTGATTCCTCCCGCTACTATGTACTTTGGGCTCCTGTAGCAAGGTACGATCCATGAGATAAAACCTCTCAATGGACCCTGCCCAATTTCAGCCCTCTTGGGACTATCACTTCACATCGCCCCACCTCACACTTGGAGGTATAACTGCATGTGATCCCTTTGCCCACATGGCTCGAAATTTCTCCCTACTGGAGGTCTCTGCATGAGTGGACGCCTCAAATCGGTCTCCTATCAACTTCTTCAATTTTTGGTGCTCCACAATTGTTTGAGATTGTTTCTTTTCTGCTTGAGTGGAACTCTCCACTCGGTCTCCACTTATCTTCTCTAGTTGTGGCTGCTCCACAACTTCCTGAAGCTGCTTTAAAGGCTTCTTCTGGGGCTGCATGTTGAGAGGTAATTTACTATCCCTCTCAACCACCAAGTATCTAGCCTTTGCCTTTCTCCTCAAGGCTTTGCATGCATCTTGAACCTCAAGTGCATACAGGTTCTTGCCTAGCACACCAATCTATTATTTCTCTCCCATTGCCACGAAATTTTCTAGAAAAAGAGATGATTTTAAATCAACAATATCTCCCTCATCCGAACTTCGATTCGACCGATTTGTTTTTTGAATTTGGGTATTTTTTGCAAAGAATCCAAATATGTTTTTTTTGTTTTTTTGTTTTGTTGTTGTTGTTGTTTTTTTTCTTGTGTTTTGTGTTTTTTTGTTTTGTTTTGTTTTTTTGTATTTTTGTTTTTTGTTATTGTTTTGTTTTGTTTTTTGCTTTTGTTTTTGTGTTTTGTTTTGTTTTATTTTTTTATTTTTTGGTTTTTTTTGTTTTGTTTTTGTTTTTGTTTTTTGTTTTTTGTTTTTTTGTTTTTTGTTTGTTTTTTTTTTTTTGTTTGTTTGTTTTTTTTTTTTGAATTTTTTGCACAAAATTTTCAGATCTTCTCTGCAAACTTGCGGTCCAAAACTCAAAACTTCGAAATCTCCTCTAGTATACTGTTCTCAGCTCTGATACCATGTAGAATTTCCTATAGATTCACAAGCTCATGTAATCTAATGGAAAAAGAGATGAGAATATACTTCTACTCTTTACAACGGAAGCACATAAAGATCGAGCAAAGAAATAATCGACAAGAGGAAGAACATCAATGGAACATAACACAATAAATATCTGGGGAAAGCCACAGCTCAAAACCCCACTATCTGTATTGCATTAATCAGAAATCCAAGATGATAATACAATGCTTGTTCTCACAAGAACAATCCCAGTACTTAGTAAAACCAATCTCCAACTCACAAGCAAAATCTTGGCCAACACTTAGCCAATTCTTCAGCTCCCCAAGTCCCTATTTCCTTGTGCCCTTGGTCAAAGAATTCAGATGAATACAATATGCTCTGCTCAACCTTGAGCTTAACCTGCACAATTATTTCCTATCCTCCGCCCGATAACTTACTTTGGCCAATACTTAGCCAAATTTCCAATCCTCCAAGCTGTTAATTCTTTGCACCCTTCCTGAGAGAATTAACCCGTATTTAAAAGGAAATTCCTCATCCATAACTGTGCAATCCCTTCGAGGTTCAGTTCCTGATTGCATGCGCCATATGTACAACTCAGAAAATTATACAACAAATAGTACATTGTCCCTGTACTCTAGTCTCAACTGGGTTTTTCTTAGAATCGACATGTATGAGTTTCTGATGAGGGAATCTTCAATTAACTGGATTAGCACTAGTTAATGCATTAGTGCACCAACTAATTGTTAACTCATTATTAGTTCCTCAAACATTTTGGAACTAATTTAACTGGACTTAACTAAGTAAACTGAGTTAACTTATTACAACTCATACTTAACTCCTCTTGGACCCCTATAATATAGGGAGAACATATACATGACTTCAGAAAGACTTCCAACTTGAAATTCCTAAGTTAACTAAGTCAACTCACTCTAGTTAATTTAACTGGACTTAATTCAGTAAACTTAGTTAACTAATTATAAATCATACTTAACTCATCCTAGAACCCTATAATATAGGGAGAACATATACATGACTTCAGAAAGACTTCCAACTCAAAATTCCTAAGTTAACTAAGTCAACTCACTCTAGTTAATTTAACTGGACTTAACTTAGTAAACTTAGTTAACTAATTACAATTCATACTTAACTCATCCTGGACCCCTATAATATAGGGAGAACATATACATGACTTCAGAAAGACTTACAACTCGAAATTCCTAAGTTAACTAAGTCAATTCACTCTAGTTAACTATTAAAAGTTGCTATGAGAATAAAATTCGATTTTAATTCACAATTTAATTCAAGGACAAATTAAATTGGAATTTATGGATTCTATTTTTAACATTTCTTGTTGCTATTTTCAACAAGTATTAATACTTTCAACCAGGGGAGAGGAGGAGCTCATATCAAGCTCATATCAATTCATGACTTCATCATGCAAAAAAGTTGTAATTAGTCATGCAATATGAATATGAACTTTATCAAGTCATTTTCATAATCATAACATAAGCCATTTTTGTCACTAGGCGCAAACGCATACGTCAAGGATGAGTCATGCAGGTTCCATTTTCATGTTGAATCACAACTATCATTACCTCAACCGTTGTGCTAGGAATAAGGAGGCCAATTCAAAATCATGCTTTTGAATATTCACATAAGTCATTATGCTCACATAGCATAGACATTAGGGCAAATCAACCATTATCAAATCAGATAATTAGACATCAGATCAAGTCCAACTTGTTATCGTAGAGGGATCTATAGTCAAAGCACATTTCAATCATCAATTAAAATTTATTTTGAAGCATCATGACAAAACACCAGTAATTCCAAATCATGCCAACATAGTGGCATATCTAAATGTATGTCCCGGTCACCTGCAAACACAAGTTCAGTATGCATGTTCATGTTATGGCAAACATTCAACCTTTTTCTACTACCACATGTTGTTGTTCTCTGCAATAAATCTGTGGTACTGATATCTTCTAGGTGACCATCTGATTTCATGCATAATACTTCATTATATGTTCAACAATTTAACTCAACAACTTCAGAAATCAGTTAACAATGGAAGAATATGTCAGGGACATCATGATTCATAGTTCATAAAACTTCAGAAAGCTTCATATGATGGTCAACAATACTGAAAAATTTGGTTGCTCCCTTCAATTTAGCATGAGAGCGGCTTTAGCTGCCTGGACGTTGTCTAGGCCTTAGCATGCATGCATCTAGGGACGAGATCTCCCATATCAGTCACTGTGTCTAGAGAAGAAACCATAATTTCTGTATGGGCTTCAGACCTGAGACCCTGCTGCATATCAATACTGTCAGATGCACATTGTTACACTAAAAAATGTCACCATGACTATTTGCAGTTAGTATGGCTCCATCAACTGTCATACTATCCTCCTTGGCAAGTCTCATGCCTCTGCTTTTCATGTCAAACTCCAAGAAAGAGAGAAAAGTCATTTAAAGTCAATTATCTCTGGGTACGCAGTTTCTCTCAGCCTTACCTGCGTGTACGCAACCCAAGTTCACAATACCTGCGTACTTGTACGCTTTGTCTGTAAAGCAATGGGTGCGTACTCCTGTAAAGGTCAAAAGGCGCAAGTTTCACTCCAAAAAAGTTACTTGTGGTCATTTCTAGAGCATTCTAGAAGCTTGTTTGACGTGTATTGAGCGCCTCCAGATGGTTCATGTATCCCTATGAAAGAGGAACTTATCCCATCAAGAGGGGAGCTAACCCATCCAAAGAGGGGCTTATCCCATTGATGGTGGACCTGATTAACTTCCTCTAGAGCACTATAAATACAGGCATTGGGCCAGAGGGAGGGGAGGTTGAAAGCTGAACATTCCTAAGGGTAGATGCTGCTGAGATTAGGACTTCCTTGTAGAAGCTTGTGAGGAGAGATTGTCATCCTTTCTTGTTTCATTTGGAAGTGGGTGAGCTGATCAAAGTAGAGGAAAACTCTTGCTGGACCCTGGGAGGAACTTGCACAACACCAAGGCTCAGGTTGTAATGGTTTCTTTTGTTTCCTATTAATACAAATAAGTCCATTCTTCTCAACAATTTGTTATTTATGAGTTGTTTCATATACTCCTTGGTCTGTATGTTAAATATGTTTTATTTTATGAGATATTCAGGTGCTATTTAATTGTTTGATTGTTAGTGAATGCAGGTTTCGAAGAGAAGGAGGAGCTCATCCGGATCGACGAGGCTAGACTACTACAACAGCGTTGGACTACAGGTAGGATCTAAACACTTGATTTCTTATATAGTAAATGCATATTTAGAGAAGGATTGTTCTTAATTGTCTTGTTTGTCACTAGAAAGCCTTAAGCTTCTAGGGAGGTTGGTTTTGTCCGCAAAATTGACTCTTTCCGCATGACAAAATGGCGACTCCACTGGGGAATCCATTGATGTGAATGATTTTTCCTTTGTCTGAAACTTTGATCTGAGAAAAGTCTTTTTCTTTCTGGTTTTTGGTTGTCTGACTGTGTGTTTGGGTGGCTTAGCTTAGGGTTAAATTAGATTTTACTTTTTCTTAGTTTTGCTAGAAGTACGCAGCCTCTGAGTTGAGCACAGTGCGTACCTGTACGCACTGCGGCTTTGTGCACAGAGCGTACCCGCACCTGTGTAAACAGGTTGCCTGCGTACCCTGTCAAAATTGAGAAAATTTCAATTTTCTCCTTTTTTGCCTCTTAGATTTTGCTTTTAATTTGTTTTTTCCACCCAGATCCACTGGTTACCTACCAGAGATCTTCATCTGAACTTGTTTCGTCAGTGTCAAGTGTTTTAGTGGAATTCGTAGAGGTTCTAGCCTTAGGGTTTGATTTTTGCATTGGTCCTGTAGTGATTTTGGCTTTAGAAGTCGTAAAACCTTGGATCTCCCTGGTATTTGCAGTCTTCTTAGGAGTCGGACCTTTCATAGAATCTACCCTTGTGAGACATCTACCTTTGTTTTGTCTCTTTGCCGAATCTCGGAAAAGTTTGTTGATTGAACTGTGAATTTCATTTTACAAAAAAGAACAAAAGATTTTATGTTTGTTTTTGGCTAGTTTTTGATTCTGCATTGACTAGTCCTTAGTCAAATCACGACTAAGTAAAACATCTTGGGATCATACTTAGTAGGTTTTGGCCTCATTATATTTGCTTATTAGGTGAATTTCTTTTGATTTGCTTTTAAGTAGCTTTGATTTGATAGATTTGTAAAGGTTTGCTTTTTGATTTTTAAATGCTTTGTTAAGTAGGAAAAAATCCAAAAAATCTCTTTTGAAAGAAAAGTTTGCTTAGGTAGCATTTGAGTCTTTGAAAGGAAAGGGAATTTTCGCAAAATAATTAGTGGTCATGTGTTGCATGTTTTGGAAAAGATAAAGAGATTGTTTCTTTGATTTTCATTGCCAAGAAAGTTGTCTTTATATAAATTTTGCATTCTCCAACTCTCTTAGCTAAGGAATTCATTGAAAAAGAGAATTAGTATAAATCATCCTAAGTGCATCTTTTTAGTGGTTTGAGTCGAGTCTACACACCATCAGTTTCATCTCCGCTACCTTTTGTCTTAAAGAAAAGCCATAAAAATTAACGCTTAAAGTAAAATCAACTTAGTAACTTTTTATTTACTAGGGCTCTGAAACACCAATATAGATCAGGCTAGTGTCTTGGAGTAGGAGAGTAATTAACTCTCCAAGACAGCAAAACCAAACAAGTAGCTTATCTTGTGGTAGGATAAATCCAACTGTTTCATTTGTACTCTGGGAAAGCTCCTCTTAAAGGAGAAGCACGAGACCGTGTCCGAACCAGTGAGGGGATCAATCCTCCTTCATTGGGAAAGACGCCAGATACGCACGTATTACAAACGGTAAACCTCAGATTATTTTTGAGGAGCCTGGGGTCACTTGTCGGTAAACCTTGGATTATTGTCAAGGAGCCGGCAAGGGGATTGAGCTTGTTACTCTGCCCTTGCGTGCTATCGGGTCGTAGACTGTTCCCCCAGGTATATTTGTTGCTGTTGGTAACCTTAGTGACCATTATCTTTAGGATTCTACCTGAGGTGACGGTGGAGGGAAGATCCCACTGTACCTAGAGCAAACGTCGGCTAGACTCACTTGGATTTTCCGGGGGGTTCACTTCACTCGAGACGGTTAAAGTGGAGGAACTTGTGCCGGTCTATTCATTAAGCAGGTTGCCGGGGTAACTGTTCCACCCACCACTTCTGTACTGAATTCGGCGATGTTGGGCTTCATCACCAACTAGTGTTTTCGGTCCGGAAGGCTACTGTTTGTGCATGGTTTGACGCCCTAGATTCTTTAGGCGTGTGATTCAAATTTGTTTGGTTCTTTAGAGACTTTAGGTGGTTTGCTTTGAGATTTTACTTTGTTTGCGTGTGCAGTAGTTAAAAGTTTTTAACTGTGGCGGAATTACCGAGACAGTCCCGTAGACTTCGGGGCCAGTCTCCTGAGATTGTTACCGTGGCCGATTTGTTGAGGAAATCCCGTAGACTTCGGGGTGAGCCTCCTCAAGACGTCCCGAGTCATTACGAAGGTTTGAAAGTCCTTGTAACTCCTCCTAGTGGCAGTAGAGTAGGTTCACCTGAAGAAGGAGAGTCTTCGTTGGTAGTCCATCCAGATTACCAAAGTCTAGAAACAGGTTATAATCCTGAAGCTGTTGCAGTTTCCGAGCTTGCTGGTAGTTTTTCATCTACTAGTGATATAGGCGAAGAACCTGAAATATCTGAACCTGTTACTCCAACTTCTAGTGTTCCTGATTCACCTAGGGTAGAAAGAGTCATCACCGAAAATCTTCCTTCTGGTTTGATAGCTATTGAAGAACTTGCTCCAGAAGAAGAAGTAGGCGGCCCTATTCTTGAAGATCAACCTACCATTGATCTAAGGGAGCGTGAATCTATCTTTTACAGTCCACCTAGAAGTACTACTTGGTATCTTTCGTTAACTAATTACTTAGACAACTCAGGGATAAGTTTTTCTCCACCTCGTACTCCTTATCCACCCGGAGGTATTTATACTCCTGTAAATATGTCTAGTCAGTCGTCCGTGTTTACTCAACCTCCTGAATCTTTCTTGTATGGTGGTCCTTCTGTTCCTGCTAGGTATCAGTCACTTTCTGGTACTTTTGCAGGAGCATCTCCTCAACCCATTGGACATGGGTCATTAACTGGAAACAATGGTAATAAACCGTTGGGCGTAGGAGACATTTATATGATGTCAGGTTCAATTCCCGGTTCTCAACCTCAAGGTGGTCAATTACCGCCTGGGGGGCAGCCTCAATTAATGCCTTGGGGGTAACCTCAAGGTACACAACTTGCGTCTGGGGGGCAACCTCAAGGACAGTATGTACCCATCGTACAGTACATTCCTCAAGGTCAACCCCAACCTCAATATGTAGCCTAGGGTCAACCTCAGTATCAATATATGCCTCAAGGTCAACCCCAGTATCAGTACTTACCTCAAGGGTATCTACCCCAAGGTCAGTACTCGAGTCAAGGTTATCAACCACCTCAAGGTCAATCTTATGTTCAAGGTACGGGAAATGTACCTTTCAACTATCACTTCTACCCTCAAGCTGGTTATGGATCTCAATATCCTCAACCTGTCATGGGTCAATACCTCGGAATGAACATAGTGTGGGATCCATCGCAAGTTCAACAAGTGTTGCAGCCAAGTGTACAGTTGTCATCTCAAACTGGACAACCTGTGGTTTCTGGTCAACCCCAACAACCAGTCCAGTCTAATGTTCAAACTTCTGTACCTTCGGTAGTTACTCAGTCGCCAATTGCACCTAGTACTCCATCTCAAATGACTGCTGCAACTACCGCAACATCTGTTCCTTCCACCACACCTACTTCTGGAGTATCGACAGCTCCGGTTTCTACTGTCTCTGCCACTACTCCACAGACATCTTTACCATTGTCTGGATCCACGATTCAAACTACGGTTCAGATGCCTGTGGGGCAGCCAGGTTTAAGTACGGTTGTTACTACTCAACCACAATTTGTTTATCAACCGTACCAGGGACAATACCAATACGGGCCTGCTGTCCAACAACCGGTTTACCAGTATCAACCGTATCCTGGGTACACTTATCAACAACCACAACAACCCCAGTATGGTCCGGTTAATCCTGGTTTTCTGGGAGGATACAATATCCTGAATGCGATTCCTGTTCCAAGTTATCCTGGATATCCTCCTCCTGGGACTGGTCTTGTGACTCAGAGTTTTAGGGATCCTAATCGTCAATTGCCGTTTATCGCAACTTTGGATTTACCAGACTTGACGCGCCTAACGAACGATCCAATAAATTATCTTCCGTTCTGGCCGCCAATGCCAAATAAGTTTCCCAGTGATATACCCAAGTTCGAAGGTAAGTCTGGAGAGGATCCATCAAATCACGTGATGACTTACCACCTCTGGTGTGCTTCAAATTCCATCTCGGATGATTCGATCCATTTACGTCTTTTTCAGCGTATGCTCATTGGTCTCGCGGCCAAGTGGTACATTGAGTTACCACGGGCCTCTTTTTATAATTTTAGTCAGTTAGCTACCTCGTTCTTAACACATTTTCAGTTGCCGGTCAGATATGATAATGGCACCGAGTTATTAACTTCATTAAAACAGTCGACGTCCACTTATATTTCCGACCATATTCATGAATGGAGACGTCGAAGGCGTTTAGTGAAAGTTTTTATCCCAGACCAAATCTTAGCTGAATGGTTTGTTAAATCATTATTACCGAAGATTACTGAAGACGTAGCTAAGGCCGGAGTAGTTACTGAAGAGCAAGTGATTGCTCAAGCACAGTACCTTGACTTAGTTTATACTCAGTCGGGTACGTTACACGAAAAGATCCCAGATCTTCCAAAGTCGAATCAAATCGCTGCTGCTCCTTCGGGATCTCATGCTGCTGATGGCATGATTGGTACGGTGAATACTAAAAGCAAGAAGAAGTCTTCAAAGAATTCTTCGCCCATTATCACCTTACCAGACTCCCCGACAGGAGAGTCTTCTGCTGAAGTTTCCGCTGATATTCACGCTGTAGAGTCATCTACGGCTAAATCAAAAAACGGTGGGAAGAAGAAAGGCAAGAAGAAGAATAAAGCAGACAAAGCTCCAAAGGAGAAAACAGAAAAGTCGGAAACCAATGACGAAAAGCGCAAGCCCCGTTATCCTTGTCTTATTTGTGAAGAAGATCATTTTACAAGAGATTGCCCTCATTGGGCCGAGGTTGCGAAACTCGTCAAAGGTTCCCAAATTCCTGCTGTCTTGAAGGATCCATTCCCGAAAGATAGAAAAATGATAGGTTCTTCCTCGAGTGCCGTTGAAGAACCCATATTGATGATGTCTCATGTAAGGATTGCGACTCGGTCACACGATTATGGTAGTAAAAGTCCTGTTGATGGATCGAAAGAAGCAGAATCTTCTCAGTCAAATCCATCAACCTCAGCTCCCGGTTCTGATCCACTACAGATCGAGAAACCTAACCCTGACTTAGTAATTAAACCGCCCGCCAAGGGTGTACTTCGAAGGTCTGCTTTCAATCCACATGCGAGAGCGGCCCAGAATTACAACATTGTTGAGGATTTAGCTGTTTCACCCTCAGCAATGTCGGCTTTAGAAGTGCTGCAATCATGTCCAGCACAACGAAAATTACTTTTGTCGGCTATAGGAGCTGTTGATGTTCAGGACCCGAACCTGATAATCTTTGATCTAGAAAATAGTACACCGCGTTTACCTCATCAGATGGCTTTCCAGATCCCAGTGATAGTCAAAAACAGGCCTATTCATCGGACTGTAATTGATGAGGGAGCTTCCACGTGTATTATGTCGATACAGTGTTGGAGATCGCTTGGTTCTCCTTCACTTAATCAATCCCCGACAATTCTTAAGGCCTTTGATGGCCGTGGGTTCCATCCGTTTGGCATTCTACAGGATTTGCCTATAGGGGTTGAAGGAAAAACCGTTAGTCTGGATGTGGAGGTGGTTGATGCCCCTCTAGACTACAACCTTCTCTTGGGTCGAAGTTGGTCTTACGCTATGACAGCGGTCGTCTCATCGGTCTTCAGAGTAATAAAATTTCCACATAATGGCAAGATCGTGACCATAGACCAGCTGGCTTACTTTTCATCTGACCCAGCCTCTTCAGAGAGTATCCAACATGTCGGTAAAACGACTATCCCTTATAAGGATGTTGGTGTAGGATTAGTTAAAGATGCCGGTTTACTGGGAACTTTTCCTTTTCCTCCAATCAACGCCGTGTCTTCGTTCACATCCATTCATATGATTACATCAGATACCATTGTTTACGATGATCCTTGGATCGTTCCTTCCGAATCTGAAATAGACTCATTTGGTGATGCTATGCCTTTGAGTCCGTATGAAATTGCTTACGAAGCCGTGCAGTCTTTTACCGACTCGCGTTCAACCAAAATCGACCAAATGAATGTGGTCCGTGAGGAATCACTTTTCACTTCAACCTCGGAGTTAATAGCGTTTCCCGAAGTTGTGTCATCTGACGAACAACTTTGTGAAGTCCTGTGTGTAGACGATTTACCATGGGAAGATCTCCATCATAGATCTTCGTTTTTACCTGAGGATGATCGCTTTGAAAACGATTTCTCATCAGTTTTTACAGCTGAATATGTCAAAGAAGCTCAGAGTCCAATGAAACATCCTGATTCAGAGCTGAATTTGGGAAACATCTCTCGCACTGTTCCCATTGACATTTCAGTCAAGCCCGGAATCATTGAAAACATTCATATAGGTGCCTCGTGTTCAGATGACGAGATTCAAACATACAAGGCCCTATTTCAAGAATTCCGCGACGTGTTTGCCTGGTCCTATGAGGAAATGCCAGGAATTGATCCCGCAATTGTTGTCCATGAGATTAAGACTTACCCGGACGCTAAACCCGTTCGGCAACGTTTGCGTCAGATTCACCCTCGAAAAGCGGCTGCAATTAAAGCAGAAGTTGAGAAGCTGTTGAAAGCAGGTTTCATTTATCCGATCCCCTTAACGGATTGGGTATCGAATATTGTTCCGGTTAACAAAAAATAAGGAACAATAAGAATATGTATCGACTATAGGGATATTAATCGTGCTTGTCCCAAAGACAACTATCCAACACCCTATATCGATCAAATAATTGATGATTGTGCCGGCAGTGAAATATTTTCCTTTATGGACGGTTTTTCCGGTTACAATCAAATCAATATTCTACCTGCCGATCAACCAAAAACGGCTTTCATTTGTCCATGGGGGACATTTTCTTATTGCAAATTACCTTTTGGGCTTAAGAATGCCGGAGCCACTTTTCAAAGGGCGATGTCTTATGCGTTTCATGACATCAAACACATTGTGCAACCGTACCTCGATGATTTGCCTGCTCATTCATTACATCGAGCTGATCACCTTGTCCATTTACGAGCAATTTTCATGAGGTGTAGGCATTATCGTATACGTTTGAACCCACACAAATGTGTCTTCTGTATAGAAGTGGGACGATTGCTAGGATTTGTAGTTTCAAAAGCCGACATTCGCGTTGATCCCTCGAAGGTAGAAGCTATCATCAAATTGCCTCCCCCTTCGAGTCTTCGCCAACTCCAAAGTTTGCAGGGGAAAGCAAACTTTCTACGCCGATTCATTCCTAACTACGCCGAGGTTACAAAAGGTTTTACACGGTTGTTGAAACAGAACGCTCAATTCTCTTGGGATGAGATAGCTCAGCAATCTTTTGATGCACTTAAACACGCGTTGACCCATGCACCGTTGTTGCATCCTCCCAACTACAACCAAGACTACTTTTTGTACCTCGCTGCCTCTCATTCCACTATTGGAATGGTGTTAGTTCAGGAAGACGAATTCGCAACAGAACATGTGATATATTATCTTAGTAGGACGTTAAATCCCACTGAGCTAAAATATTCGCATGTGGAGAAATTGGCCCTGGCAGCCGTTCAGGCTGTCCAACATTTTTGTCATTACATTCTTCTTCGTAAAACTACAGTCATTTTGGATTGCAACCCTATGATCTACATTTTGACTAAACAATTGCTAGGGGGCAAGTACTCTAAATGGATCGTTATCCTGCAAGAGTTCGACTTAGAGTTTGAAAAATCTAAGTCTAAGAAATCTTTAGTTTTTGCAGAGTTGATGTGTGACTTCCCGCGTGCTGACACGGAAACTGTGGTAGAGGAACCCATTGCGGACGAATCTTTGTTTCTTATCAGCACTTTAGATCCGTGGTATGGGGATATAATCGTCTATCTCCAAACCCAATCCTTTCGGCCCGAAGCTTCAAAGTCGGAACGTCGGAAAATTCGATTCCAGTCCCAACAGTACAAAATTATTGGAGATACTCTTTATCGCCGTGGGGCAGACTTGGTTTTTCAACGTTGCTTAACTCACGAAGAGGCAGAAAGGGTTTTGAATGACTGTCACTCTGGGGCGTGTGGCGGTCATATGTCTGGGTATGCCACAGCTCAGAAGGTGTTGCGTGCTGGCTATTTCTGGCCGTCCATGTTTAAAGATTGTATCATTGCGGTCCGAAAATGCCACAACTGTCAAGTGTTTGATCGCAAGATGCGCGCACCACCAGCTCCTCTCCACCCTATAATTGCCGTTGGTCCTTTTGCCAAATGGGGTATCGATTTTATTACATGTAACCCTCACTCGGCCGGGGGGCATGCGTATATCATCCTTGCGGTTGATTATTTTACTAAGTGGGCCGAGGCGATGCCTACATTTGAGGCAAACGGCAAAACAGCTGCAATTTTCGTATTCAATCACATTATTGCTAGGTTTGGTGTCCCACAAGCGATAATCACTGACCATGGGCGCCATTTTCGAAACATTATGATGACAAAACTTACAGGCCAGCTTGGTTTGCGTCACGATAGCTCAACTCCTTATTATCCACAAGCCAACGGTCTGGTTGAGTCCATCAACAAAGTTTTGGTTATCATGATCCGACGAATCATTGGGATTCATCGGTCGAATTGGCACAACATGTTATTTTCCGCGCTTTGGGCATATCGAACTTCAGTAAAAACATCAACAGGGTTCACTCCTTTCCAACTAGTTTATGGTTTGGAAGCCGTGCTGCCCATTGAATGCGAAATCCCATCACTTCAAATGGCTGTCGAATTACTTCCAGCTACTTCCGAAGAGGAGAAGCGTTTATTATACTTAGCTCAATTAGATGAGACTCGATGCGATGCTGCACTGGCAATCGAGACTCATGCAAAACGAATGAAAGCTCAGTATGATCGAAATGTGACCCCTCGAAATTTTTCGGAAGGAGACCTAGTGCTATTGTATGATCAAGCTAACGATAAATTAGGTGCTGGAAAATTCGTTCCTATGTGGCATGGGCCCTACATTGTTAAGCGAAAGCTAGCAAAAGGGGCCTATGAGCTGGTTGACTTTGACGGGGACTCTTTGGGTAAACCCAGAAATGGACTTTACCTAAAGAGGTACTATGCTTAAATGATGGGTGTGAAGATTTTAGTTAAGTTAGTTAGGTTAATTTTTCTTTCTAGCTAGTGTGTTTGTTAGTATAGACAGTGTGCTTAGCTTAGAAAGTGTGTTTTTCGTCGTTATTCTGCTTATCTTGGTTTTACCCTTGATGATTGTAGATGTTGATGCCTCTCCAAACGTACATTGGATTTGCTGATGGTGCTTGTCGTAGTACACGGAATATCTCTTCCGCAGCTTGGGTTATCTATTCGCCCTCTGACGAGTTAGTTTCTATGCATGGGGTGAGCCTCGGTCAAACAACAAACAACATTGCAGAATATAGTGCAGTGATTGAGTTATTATCTGAATCCATTTCATTTGGGATTCGGAGTTTGATAGTGAGGTTAGATTCTGAACTCGTTGTATTACAGCTTAATAGAGTTTATGCCATTAGAAATCCAGTGTTATTAAGGTTATTTTTGAGAGTGCGTCTTTTGGAACGTGAATTTGATTACATCGAATATCAACATATTCCAAGGTCTTTTAATACATTAGCAGATGCAATTGCTTCTCGAATGTTAGACAGACATTTTTGATAATCATACATGTAAATTTAAAAACATTAACATTTAATCACACATGTTTAACAAGATAAGCTGGTAATAATGATATATATATAGATAGGAGTGTGTCAAAAATACATCGTCTTCGATCATAGGTTGCAAAACACCTTATGATCGGCAAAAATGATAAGTACAAAAAACCAAAATGTCACATGTGTCTACAAAAGTGACCATCCAATCACTGGTGGTGCTCCCTATACGACACCACTGCACGGGCTACCCTACACAAGAACCTCCTAAAAGGTCCTGGGACTGCGACTACATAGCGCTGAAGTCTGATAGGAATATCATCTATAGTAGTCTCTAGTATATCCGCCGTCAGACGCTCTAGATCCTGCTCCAACTCAGCTAAGGTCTCTGCAGCCGCGTCCTGTGGGACCGGTGCCGGTGCAACTGGTTGTCTCCTCTCAAAAGGCCGGAGATTGGCTGGACGCCGTGGACCTACATCTGCATTTTGAAAATTTTTTACTGTCAGTTTTGAGACGATATATAAAAACAAAAAAATATAGATAATTTAAAAACTTGTGAAAAATGAAGTACCTCTGTCGTCCCATTGTTCTCCCTGTGGAAGAACCATGTCCGGATCACCGCGAAAATCCACTCCGGCATAAGGAAAATCCTGGATCGCAAAGACCTGGTCCTCCAACCAGTGAAAGTAACCCGCAGGAAATCGGACAACTCCTGCTCCCTCATCAGGATGCCGGGCCATCACCGCAACCCATCGCATCAACTTTGGCTCCCGAGGTGGCCCAACCGCAATAGTGAGATGCTGAGGGATCAGCATCGGAACTCTCTCTAGGGCAAAGCTCACAACTAAAGGCCCATACCCAAAGGTCTTTAATTGCCCGTTCTTTGCCCTAGTCAGTTGGCCCTTCATATTGGCCAACACAGCGTCGCACCAGTTGAAAATGGTGCCTCGGAAGCAATCAATCGCCATCCGCATTTGGGACCCGGTGGCAATGTGCAAAGCGGCTGCGCCGCAGAGTCTGGTAACTGTAAAGGCAATTACCATAAGTTCAGGTCGGGATATGTATTTGATTTCTATCCCCTTCTCCTGGTTTTGATTATTGCACCACTCTAGCCGGAGACTAGCAAGGGATTGGCCACCCGGCCTAGTCCCGAACAGAGACAGTTGCTCGCCCCTATTAGGCAAACCAGTGAGAAAATATATGTCTGAGGGCTCTATCTCGAGCTGGTGCCCTCCGATGTAAAAACATTGTTCCTGGACGTTCCACCTTTCAACCAGCCACTCTAAGAATGGCACCTGGGCCCTCATGCCAGGTATGGCCCAGTATTTGTAGAGACCGCATGCCTTCAAAGCATCAATGGAAGGTTGATGATCTATTGCGGCCAAATCGACATCTTCGTGTTCTCTTTCACGCCAATCAAGCATGGTGGGCAATCTACACACCAGAAAACATTCATTAGAATTCATTAAATCAAAAATTAATGGTTTAGTTTTGAGATTTGGGGTTTTAAATTTACTTTGCGCGGAGTACGCACCCCGCTTTCAGAAAACAGAGCGTGGGTACGCAGCTGTTCTGAAGGTAGGCTGCGTACTCCTGCCATTTTCCCATTAACGAAAATGTCGGGGTACGCAGGTCACCCATGGGGCACCTGCGTACCCCGAAAAGCGGATCTTGAAACCCCAAAGCCCCCAAAAAATCAAACTAGGGCTTAAAATGAAATTCTAAACGGATGAAAACAAAGAGGAGGATGTTGTGGAATACCTGAAAGAGACGGCGCTCGATTCCGACGGTCGGATTCTCCGCAAAGTCCACGGGAAGTTTCTTGCCAAAAGCCCTTTTCTCTCCCTCAACAGTAAAATGGTAAAAATGACATGGTAAAAGGTCTTTTTATAGGTTTTTTGGATAAATGAATGCTAGGTTTGTTTATTTTTCACCATGGAAGGATATTTTTCAATGTATTTTTGCCTATCTTAAACAGGTATGAGTAATGTGTTGTTTTTGTGCAGGACAAAAGGACTTTCAGGGAAAATTATCATTTTTCACGAACCAAAACATCAGAGTCATCTTTTAAGCCCTTTTCTGACTCCTAAAACATGAAAAGATTGCCGAGCGTTTCTTTTACACTCGTTAAAACGGAATTAAAAGACGGTCCTCTTATAGCCCTTTTCTGACCATAAAAACACGAAAAAATTGCCGGGTTTTTGTCGTTTCAAACTCGATACTGGAAATAAAACGACGTGTCCTTGATCGCTTTTTACTTTTCAGGTCAGAGGCACTAATCATGAAAGTACTCCTTGGTCGCAAGATCAAGCGGTTCTCTCAAGTATTATTTTATACTTTTTCGGGCTTGGGAGACACAAATTTACGAAAAAGTTCAACCCTGGAGTCTTCTTTAGTTTTTTCAGACTCTCTAAAATTGAAAAACGCCGAGTTTCTCCTATACTGGACTCGTTAAAATTTCACAGTAAAGGACCTATTCGATTACAAACAGGAACGGACCACTCCTTCTTAGGGTTCGAATCTAAACTAAGTTGGACTCTTCCGAAGGATGAGCTTATAATCAAGCATATGTTATCCTCCTCAAGCTTGTAAAAAATAAAGAGGTACTTGCCAGAAATGGTGGGGGAAAAGAGAGAAGAATGAGCCTATTTGTTATCCTTGATCACAGAAAAAACCTTATTACCACTCTTGAACACGACATTTTTCATTCACCTGGGTTGGGAAATCCTTTGTCTTAAAGTTGATTAAACCACTTTGAAAGTCTTCAACCGTTTCTGGGTATTAACTTTGGGTCAATCGTCGCCAAGCCATCTGTCGTGTCGTTATGTGTTCAAGAGGTCTCTGCAAATAAACCATTCATATGCAAAATACTTGTCATCCATTTTTCACCATCCCTGAGTCAGTCCTTACAGCAACATTTGTTCAACTTGAACTATGATTTCGTGTTGTGGGCTTGCCTGCAACGGGTCGCTTTCTATCGACATCAGCACATTATCTAGAGAGATGACTTAGAAATCGTCAGTACCTTGAAGTTTGCATGCATCAATGGCAGGTTTCTCGCCTTTGACGACAATTTACATCATTGACTTTCGATTGAAGGATTCCGTGACATGTTCGACATCAACTCATTCATTCACATCTCATGGATTGTACTGGGTACTTTGAGAACCATTGACATCACTGATGGTCTCTCTCACACTTGTTAACAGTTTACATCATTGACTGGTAATCAAGTGGTTTCTACCATGTTCGACATCAACTCATTTATTCGCATGGATAGAATCGTACCAATTCGGGAAGTAGAAATCAAGACCCTGGATCTAGTTTCCACCATCCAGGCTGCGAGGAGTTTTGTATTCATTATATAGTAGACTAATCATAAACAGATGGCTGCGTCCATACTGTGTCTACATGTATCTATGATTGTGATGTACTGCAAAATCATTCCTGTATCAGAGCAGTAGTTAGATTGTTAGTTAAAGTTTTCAATCTGAGTATGGGAATGCCTACCTCAACGATGATATCATCTTATATATGTATTTTGTGTTGAATATTTGCAGGTTCTAACCGGGTTCTCCACAAGATAATCCTTGAAATGATAAAGTACTTCACCCTTCCTAGATGATATGAAACCCTAAATCTACTTTAGGCTTCGCACTTTAGGGGGCAATCTGTTACACTAAAAAATGTCACCATGACTATTTGCAGTTAGTATGGCTCCATCAACTGTCATACTATCCTCCTTGGCAAGTCTCATGCCTCTGCTTTTCATGTCAAACTCCAAGAAAGAGAGAAAATTCATTTAAAGTCAATTATCTCTGGGTACGCAGTTTCTCTCAGCCTTACCTGCGTGTACGCAACCCAAGTTCACAATACCTGCGTACTTATACGCTCTGTCTGTAAAGAAATGGGTGCATACTCCTGTAAAGGTCAAAAGGCGCAAGTTTCACTCCAAAAAAGTTACTTGTGGTCATTTCTAGAGCATTCTAGAAGCTTGTTTGACGTGTATTGAGCGCCTCCAGACGGTTCATGTATCCCTATGAAAGAGGAACTTATCCCATCAAGAGGGGAGCTAACCCATCCAAAGAGGGGCTTATCCCATTGATGGTGGACCTGATTAACTTCCTCTAGAGCACTATAAATACAGGCATTGGGCCAGAGGGAGGGGAGGTTGAAAGCTGAACATTCCTAAGGGTAGATGCTGCTGAGATTAGGACTTCCTTGTAGAAGCTTGTGAGGAGAGATTGTCATCCTTTCTTGTTTCATTTGGAAGTGGGTGAGCTGATCAAAGTAGAGGAAAACTCTTGCTGGACCCTGGGAGGAACTTGCACAACACCAAGGCTCAGGTTGTAATGGTTTCTTTTGTTTCCTATTAATACAAATAAGTCCATTCTTCTCAACAATTTGTTATTTATGAGTTGTTTCATATACTCCTTGGTATGTATGTTAAATATGTTTTATTTTATGAGATATTCATGTGCTATTTAATCGTTTGATTGTTAGTGAATGCAGGTTTCGAAGAGAAGGAGGAGCTCATCCGGATCGACGAGGCTGGACTACTACAACAGCGTTGGACTACAGGTAGGATCTAAACACTTGATTTCTTATATAGTAAATGCATATTTAGAGAAGGATTGTTCTTAATTGTCTTGTTTGTCACTAGGAAGCCTTAAGCTTCTAGGGAGGTTGGTTTTGTCCGCAAAATTGACTCTTTCCGCATGACACACATAAATCATACTTCAACAAGACATAATGCAAATATTAGTATGAGTAAGGTTCTTGAAAAAAAAATCTCCCTCTGATTGGGGATCTACTTCATTCATATTATCGATTTGTCTCTACTAGAGTCATACAACAACATCTCTATTAGATTATAAACATATGGCTATTAGCGTCATGCCATGAATACTTCATCAAAGGTTTAGACTCAAAGTAGGAGATAGATCTCAAACGCAATAACACTTTTTATCAAGTCACTCCATCAAGTTAGGGAATTCAGTTTAAGCATAAGTTGTCAAGACAAAACCATGGTTAGTAAGAGATCTACTTGTCAATATTACACTTATACCTCTCACATCAAGGTTACCATGCTCTTCATGATCAATGAGATCAAATTAGGTCATTCAATAAAGATTTATCAAAACAACAAGAGTGTTAATCACTCTTTCCATATGCCAACATCATGCTTATCGCAAGAATTACCAACAGACTCATGTATAGGAGTCAATGAACTATCTTTCTATATGAAATCCATAATGACAAGTATCAAGTGTATCATTTTCTAGAGCCAAGGTGATATCCTTCTTTATAGGATCAAGATATCGAACGGATAGACCAAACATCGAATGTATCAATGTATCAACATTAGATAGCCTTATAGAATTCAATAAGATAAAAAATTTTCAACACCAGATGCATCTTTTCATCATAGGAAGCATAGATCCAAGTCACTTTCATATGCATGTATGAGCAAATAAAGAAAGAGACATTCTCATCAAACCTTAGGGCTTACCGAGCCAATAACTAAAACATACCATGCATACATTATGGTTTTCAAATACCTGAGCACCTACTCATTAGACATAGGCCGCTAGAAGAAATTTGTCATCGTTTCATCAATTACCTCTTTATCTCTTTCCAAATTTGCATATCAAAGTGATCCTCAAGAAGGATCTACACATCTCATCTCAGCAAGGAGGATAGAAGCATCCATATACTCAAATACATATGCAGGAAGTACAAGCAATAAACATAATCATCAAATCCATAAGTCTAATAAGTCAAGAAATACTTATCTTTAATGAGAGGTGATCCTCTCCCTCTAGAACCAATCTTCAAGATCCATCAATGTCCATGGTCCATATACCAATGTTGTCTTCAAGTATCCAATCAGATCTGCTAGGGATTATCCCATCTAGGGATTCATCGAATCTTCGTCAAGTGTTTCACATAGACCATGCTATCAAATCTCAAGTCTTTGCCATAAACTAGGGTTTTCTCTCCAACCCTAACCTCATAGAATCAATAAAACCCTAATCAACAATATTCCTAGGGTTTTTCTTCAAACCCTAGAGTTATTTTAGGTCTCCACCATCCTCTTCTTGCTTCCATCAAAGGTGTCATTATTGGGGTGATCTCCATCACTTTTCTTCAGCCCAGCTCTCATTCCATGTTAAATTTTCTTAGGGAGACATTGTTCTTTGCTATGATAGTTGCATTTCATCATTAATACATTAATTTCACCCCATATAATAATTGCATTATTCAGATCTACACCATTATACATCAACATATGCAATTACATAGAAACAACATCACCAACATCATCAATGGAGTGGAACATAAAAGGAATAGTAGAAGAAAATCATGCACACATATAGAGACACCAGGATTGGTCTAAGACTAGGGCAAAACACACTATGGGGAAAACCCTTCAAGTCTTCTTCTTCTTATATCATCATCAAATGATGTAGCAAAAGAGAGTACAATGACCCATAGCTTTGTCTTTGCAGTAAAAGAGAGTACAATGACCCATAACTTTGTCTTTGCAGCAAAACAATAATGATATCTATGAAACAGATATAATCATGTTAGGAATCAGAACCCTCATACTGATGGATGTAATGTGATGTCACAAAATGATGTCAACTGTTATATACTACTGTCACTGTGCCGAACACTGTTGTCACTCTCGATGAGCCCAATACATATGTTTGCAGTGGAAACTAAAAAATTAGATCTACATATATATATATATACAACAGTAGAGAGAAACCTATATCTACTGAAGTCAACTAAAGTCAAGATGGAAAACAATAGTCCTAAACTCGGGTCACTCTCATCAAAATTGTTTGTGTGTGACCGAAACTCCCTTGTCGCTCTCTCGGTCACTGTATGCGGACGACCGTGACTACATGGTCACTCTCAGGAAGTATTTATGCATGCGACAGTGGCGTAATACAATTAAAACATAGAGTCACTCCCTTATTGTTGTTATGCGAGCAACTGAGATGTCCTCATCGCTCTTAGGAGCACTCTGTGTGAGCAACTGAGGACATAAACCTTTAGATATGCCTCTGAAACCATAGTCACTCCCATAAGCCTTTGTGCTAGTGTCCAAGGGTCTATAGTCACTCTCATAGGCTTGTGTGCTAGCGTCCAGGAACTGAAATGCCCTTTTCTATGCCAACGAACGAGATCCAAAAGACCCTAACCTAGAGCGAACCTTTTGCCTGTGATTTCGGACCCTTGAGCAAACTCCTTCTGTAAAACTTATGCGAACCAAGAAAAAAGAGAAGAGAATATGTGTCCAAATGATCTTGAGGTCTCTTCTATTTATAGGTTTTCCTAAGGTTTCACTTGGGGTTAAGACTGACCCAAGCAATTATTCATGTGGTTAGGGCCGACCCATTCCATAATACATGTATGAATAAAATAATTCATAACCCAACTTTCGCTTGACTAAATTGGGTGATCTTTAGGTTGATTTTGGTCCTCTCAAAAAGAGGAATCTAATGAAATAATAATCTCAATCATTTGATCTTTATAGGTGGAATTTACCTCTATTGAAAAAATTAACATGGTAGGTACAAATATTTCTGAAACAAATAATATTCCATCTACATCTTCCACAGTTGGTAGTTTTGGCCATAAAATTTCTCGACCCTAAACCTACCATCTTCCGCCATTTCTCCCACTCAAAGTAGGAACCCTTCTCTCCTACAAGTTTATCATCCAAATAGACCTTCAGCTCTGATACTAGTTGTTAGAAAATTATATATTACAGAGAAATGGAACACATAAAATATTGCAGAAACACAAACACAGAAAATGCATAAAACAAGAGAGACAGATATACATGGGGCTACGTCCACGAAGAAACAACCAGTCCTTCCTTTTATATTATCCAACAAAATGAAGAGATACAACCTATAGCAGATACATTGTAATTTCCTCTTCGCTCTCTAACAATCTCCTCTCCCTTTCTCACTAAGAATATGCATATACATAGCTGCAATTCCCTCATATAAATTGATGGGTTGCCTTCTAGGGAAAAAAACGTTAAGTTAAACATAACTTCTACGATCAGATCATCTGCCTAATGAACGGTCGAGATTGAATACAAAATTACAATATTTTACAAGGCGTGGAGGGGTGTACAGTCTTCTTGGGGTATACATCTGGCTGAAACAAATACCTCTGAATCAAGAAGATAATCAGGCTCCATATCCAACATATTGCAGTAGGTCTCAGGGTGGTCACATGTCAGATAAAGATGACACAATCAAAGATGGTAGATTCTTGGATACTCTAGATAGGAGAGGTGATGGACACAAGTACTATTCTAGTTCTGGTTCTGATAGGTATCATGATCGTCATCGTTATCACCCTTACAAAAGGAGTGATAGGGGATACTTTTTGGATGAGTTTAATAAAACAAAGACACCGAATTTTGATGGAGAGTTGAAGAAGCATGAGGATGTAGAGGCTTGGTTACTTGGTATGAATAAGTTCTTTAAACTGCATGAGTATACAGAGAATATGAAGGCCATAATAGTTATATATAACCTCAAAGGGAAAGCAGATATCTAGTGGGAAGATGTAAAACATGTCAAAGATATCAGGACAAAGGAGTTGAGTTGGCACGAATTCAACAGACTCTTCAGAAATAAGTACTTGTCGGAAAGGTACTAAGAAAACAAAGCCAAGGAATTCTATGAGATCAAAATGGGATCAATGATAGATGAAGAGTATACGACCAAGTTCTTGGAGCTATTAAGGTATGTACCTATCTTAAATATGAAAAGGCTAAAGTTTAGAGATTTGTTAGTGGATTTCCATTAGCATTTAGAGATTGGATTGAGTATGTTGAGCCTTGATCATTCGAGGAAGTTATTGGGAAACTAAAGCATTGCTATGAATAGTCAAAGTATAAGAAAAAATCACATCAAGGATGGAAAGGGAAAGATAAAAGTAAATGTAAGTGGCAACCGAAAAGAAAAAGGCCTCGGAATGTAGAAGAAAAAGAGAATGTTGTACCACATAAGAAGTTCAATGCAGCTAGATAGGGACATGGGTCACAACAATAGAATAGAGGTGATGGTACATGACGGTTGGAGTGTTGGAAATGTGGTAAGGAACATCTTAAGAGGGATTTTCCGCAAGATCAGGGTGGTAGGCCTCAAATATATAGTGCACAAGAGGCGCAAACTCTTGGGGATGTTGGGGAAAGTATTCCTCATATCTATGCAATGTTGGATAATAGCCAGACATATCATCAAGCATCTATCATTGAGATGGACAGTAAGCTTTGTGATTAAGTTGTTTCTATTTTGAATGACCCTCGATCTAATTATAGTTATGTTATCCCTGACTTGGTGGATAAGTGTGGTTTGAATAAAGAAGTGCATGTAGAATCTTGGTTAGTGCAGTTGGCTACATGTACTAAGAAGAGAATTCATCATTAGGTAAGAGCTTACGCATTTGAGTTGAATGCCATGCCTACTTCAACACATTTGAATGTATTACCGTTGGGATCATATAGTATGATTTTGGGTATGGATTGGATATATCTTCATACGACCAAAGTGGATCGTTATGACAAAGCCATTGAGTACTTGGATGACAATGGGGAGCAGAGAATCTCGTAGGGCAAGAAGAAAGAAACATCAGTTAGGATGAAGAAAACTATGCAGGAAAAATGTAGTCGCAAAAAAGGGTGTGTGTTATTTGTTGTACACATTTCTAGTGATAAAGGTAAGGAGGACGAGGATGCAGAGATATTGAGCAGGTACTCGATCTTGCAACAGTTTCAAGATGTGTTTCCAGTAGAGATCTCAGAGTTTCTGCCTCACAAAGAAGTGGAATTTTCTATTGAGTTGGTACCGAAGGTAGCACCACATCCAAGGCACCACACAAGATGAGTACTCCAGAGTTAGTAGAGTTGAAGTTGTAGTTGAAGGAAATGCTTAACAAGGGATACATTAGGCCAATTGTATCTTCGTGGGGTGCACCAGTCTTGTTTGTGAAGAATAAATATGGTACTCTCAGGTTATGCATCGATTACAGGAAGTTGAACAAAGTGACCATCAAGAACAAGTATCCATTGTCGAGGATTGATGACTTATTTGATCAATTGAAGGGAGTCCTAGTGTTCTCAAAGATTGATTTGAGATCCGAATATCACTAGGTACACATCAAGGAAGATAATATTTACAAGACAACTTTCCGGACCAAGTATGGGCATTATGATTTTGTTGTAGTTCCAATTAGTTTGACTAATGCTCCAGCTACCTTTATGTGCTTGAAGAATAATGTGTTGTGTCCTTATCTGGACAAGTTTGTTATTGTATTCATTGATGACATTTTTATATATTCTAAGAATGAAGAAGAGTATGTCGAGCATTTAGTAGCAGTGTTGAGATTTTTGAGAGAGTGTTAGTTGTATGTTAAGCTCAATAAATGTAGATTCTTTTAGACAAAGGTACACTACTTGGGGCATGTGGTCTCCGAGGAAGGCATAACAGTAGATCTAGAGAAGGTAATGTTGTCATGGAGTGCGCAACTCCTAGAAATATGGATGAGGTAAGAACATTCATTGGGATAGCAAACTATTCTAGGAGGTTCACCAGGAACTTCTCTTAGATTGCATATCCTATTATGTCATTGCAGAGGAAAGGTAAGAAAATTGAATGGACAGAGGAATGTGTATCAATTTTTGAGCAGTTAAAGAAGTTATTGATAAACGTTCTAGTGTTAAAGATTGTAGACCCGGACAAAGAGTTTGTAGTGTGTATAGATGCTTGCAAGAGAGGACTTGGTGGAGTCCTTAAGTAGGAGGGACATGTAGTATGTTACGATTCGTGAAAATTGAATGAGCATGAGTAGAACTATCTAACACTTGATATTGAGTTGGCAACAATGATCCATGCATTGAAGATGTGGAGGCATTATCTTCTTGGCAAGAGGTTTGTACTGATGAGTTATCATAGTGAGTTGAGATACTTGTTTGACCAGCCGAATCTAAATGCTAGGCAAACTAGATGGTTGACAACGATCAATGAGTTTGATTTTGAGATCAAGTATATCAAGGGTAAAGAGAATAGGGTTGCAGATGTTCTTAGCAGGCGAATATAAGTAAATCACATTGCAACTATGAGTTCTTATGGGACAGACTTACAGGATTAGATTTTATAGGCAGGTCAATAGGATGACAGGTATAGATAGCTTTTGCATAGGTTATAATGGAGTACAGGTATAGGTAAATGTATTGGTACAGGTACAAGTACAGGTGCACAGGATGCATACTATCATCTTTCAGTAGATGACTTGATCAGATTTAGGGACAAGATATATGTACCAGACAATTGCCAGACAATAGTGAGCTCAAGAAGACTATCTAGAGGGAGTTTCATGCGAAACCGTATTCAGGTCACCCAGACTACCAAAATACATTGACAACAGTAAAGAAGTTTTATTATTGGTTGAATCTGAAGAAGGATGTGACAGATTTTGTGGCTAGATGTTTGGACTGTCAACAGGTAAAGGCAGAATGTAAGCATCCATGTGGACTACTACAACCGATTTCAATTCCATAATGGAAATGGGAGGAAATTTCCATGGATTTCATCACAGGTTTGTCGAGGACATCTAGACAACATGATTCCATCATGGTTGTGGTGGACAGGTTGACTAAGGTAGCACACTTCATTCTAGTGAAGACTACATATTCAGCTAGTGATGTGGCACATGTGTTCATTAGAGATGTGGTTAGATTGCATGGTGTTCCAAAGAAGATTGTGTCAGACATGGATGCAAAGTTCACTTCCATGTTTTGGAAGGAGTTGTTTACAAGTTTAGGTATAGAGTTGTCCTTCAGTACAACTTATCATCCACAGATAGATGGACAGAGAGAGAGGGTTAACAAGATATTGGAGGACATGTTGAGGATTTATGTGATGCAACAATAGAGGAGATGAGAGGAGTACCTTCTATTGGTTGAGTTTTCTTATAATAATGGGTATCAAGAATCAATAAGGATGAGTCTGTTCGAGGCATTGTATGAGCAGTGTTGTAGTACTCCCATCGATTGGAGTGAACAAGTGAACAGGGTATTGATTGGACCAGATATGTTAGGAGAAATGGAATAGGAAATGCAGGTAATAAAGAAAAATCTATAGGCAACATAGGACAGACAAAAAATCTATGCAGATCGGAACATTTTGTTTAAGGAGTTTTAGGTTCGGGAACAGGTGTACTTGTGCATCAAGCGAAAGAAGAGATCCTTGCGGATTGGATTGTGTGCCAAGTTGGCACCTCAGTTTTGTGGACCTTTCAATATCCTTAAAAGGGTTGGACTAGTAGCCTATCAAATTTCATTGCCTCCGATAGTGAAAGTCCATGATGTTTTCCATGTGTCATTGCTTAAGTAGTATGTTAAATATGTTGATCGTGTGATTGACTAGTTTGTATTGCGAGTGGAGCCAGATGGAGAATTCAAGCCGGAACCTAAGTGTATATTATAGAGAAAGTTGATCATGCTCTGGAACCTAGAAATAAAGCAGGTTAAAGTGCAGTGGAAGCACTTTGGGCCTGATGAAGCTACATGGGAGATGGCAAATCAAATGTGGGCTATGTATCCTTCTTTATTCGTCAGTTGAGTGAATTTCCTTGATATATGTTTTGGGTATATTTGTTGATGATATTTTGGTATATGTACATATGTATATGGATATAAATACCACCATGAGATATGTTATAAAGCTCCAATAAGTGGTATGGGGGTCATGTTAGTATGATTGTCATGTTATTATGTTGTCATGTTGGTTTGCTTCTTAGTAGGTTGATCATTGTAAATACTGCAACGAGCTAAGTTATAAAGGTCCATGGGTAGGATGTTTTTATTTTAGAAATCTTGTTGGTTATAGGTGTCATTGAACACTGAGGATGGTTTTTCCCCAAGGGGGAGGGTTCTGTAACATCCCTGGTGAAAATTCCATGTAATAAAAGTTAATAAAGGAAAAATAATAACCATGGTTATGGGACACTTATTCCAAGTTGAATGTTGGGAAAAAACATCCTAGTGTGGGTGTTCATTTGGTTTATTATGGCTAAGGAAATTGGCAAAGGCAATGGCAAAGGCTTTGGAAAGGCAAAATGGCATTTTTGGCAATTTATTTATGAAAATAATGGAAATTAGGAGAAAATGAAGGTGAAAGGTCACAGGTTGCATGTGAGGAGGAAAATGAAGGAAAATAATGGAAAAATGAAGAAAATAGAGGCCACATTAATAAAAAGACTTCTGAGGATCAGTTGGTACCTTTTTTTAGTTCATTTTTGGAGCTGTCTCTCTATTCTCTCCCTCACACACTCTTGGACACTTAGTTTTCTTGGAGCACTTCAGCATTGGATCAAGAAAGCAAAAGAAGGCAAAGAGGAAGCAAAGATCAAGCAAGGAAGAGTAGTATCAAGCAGGTATTGATTGCATGTGTGATTTCCTTGCTAGATGTGGCATGCATGGTTATGCATGTGTATTCTTGGTTCTCTTATTGTCATGGGCATGGGTTTTTCTAGGTGTGACAGTGTTCTTCGACCTTTCCTTGCCATTTTTAGATAGCCACGGTGAGATCGGGTTCTCATGTTTTGTTTGAGTTGGATTTCCGGATGCATTCGAAGCTGAGTGAGGTGGATCTCTGGATGAAAGAACACATGAGCTAGTCATCCCTGAACCAAACTGTGGATTATGGTAAAGCCACTGGTCTAGTGACCCCTAAACTGGACTGTGGGTTGTGGTAAAGCCATGTATTGTGTGCCTCGGTGGGCCTAGGAATCCTTAACCGGTGAATGGAGGGATATATGGTAAAGCCTAGAGGTGGTTTCCCTTGATCAGGCCTAGGAATCCTTGCCGGTGAATGGTAGGATATACGATAAAGCTTGGAGGGTGGTGTCTTAATTATGGCCTAGTGACCCCTGGATCAGACTGTGGGTTGCGGTAAAGCCTAGAGACTAGGAGACAGGAAAATTCCTCACGGTGTAGGTGGAGAAATCTAGTGGCATCCATGCTTGTTTATGGCCTAGTGATCCAGTGAGGATTGCAGTAAATTCTGATTCTATTGATGAGGGTGAGGTGGTTTAGCCTCGAGAAGCCCTGGTTGGTTCTTTTGGTTTGAGTCCCACATTCATGCTTGGAATATGGCACGGGGGGATTGGCTAAAGAGAGACTTGGCTCAACTAATATAGAGTCGAGTGGAATGTGGTAGCCCCATATCGGGTTGGCTTTTGCATTCAGTAATAAGAGTTTATTTCCTTGTTATTTTATGAGAAAATATATTGGATTATATGTGGAATTATGGTTGTTATATCCTCGTTATTTTTGTTGTTTATATGCTAGTTATGAATATGTTTTATGACAGTGAAAATGTATGATTCTCATCATGTTTTGATTTGCAAATGAATGAGCAATGAATATATGACCTAATAGATGATAATGCAGCTAATGTGATAAGGCACCATTTCTTCTTAGCGATTCTTAGATAAGTATAAGACCCCTATGCTCATATATGTTATTAAGACCTGTAGGATGCATATTTTTGACATGTTTGATGAAATTCCTGTCATGGCTAGTAGGGGTCCAGTCAAGTATTTGTTCAAGAATTTGCATTGGCATCATTTTCTATATGTTTCTTCTCATTTCTATGAATTCCATGAAGTTCTAGGTAGTGGCTGGGTCCTAGCCCCAGAATTTTGCCTTAAATCTCGTAATCGTTGGCATAGCACTAGTAGAAAAAAGCTACAGTCACACTCAGGCAAGCTCATGGGAGTGACTTGGACCCTCAATCGCTTGGAGGGCTTGACAAGGGAGCGATTGGGGCTCTAGGTCCTTGAACTATTAAGTTTCCTCATGGGTTGGTCACTTGGAAAGGTGGGGTAGCTCCTGGAGGTTCTGTAGGATGTGTGGACAGTCTGTTTGGTTGTGTTTTGTCGGTTGCACTTCCTTAAGGTGACCTAAGAGGTTGAATCATATCATAGTAGCATCTCATTACATGTTTACCCTGGTTGGTCGTTTACTTGGGATATAGGCTAAATTGGGTCAAGATTTTGTTAAGCTTAGAAGGGACAATGAGCTCATAAGGGACAATGTTGCATTATATATATGTGTGTGTGTGTGTGACTTTATATGCATATAATGAGTATACAAGCCATTTGGGTTATCCTTCCCGACCTTTGCCAAAGCTCAACCATGGCCATAGACCTTTGTACACACACACACACACACACACACATATGTGTGTGTGTGTGTGTACATAGGTCTATGGCCATGGCAGCGCTTTGGAAAAGGTCAATAAAGATAACCTAAATGGCTTGTATACTCATTGTATGCATTTAAAGTCATGCACACTTAGAGCTTGGTAAAGGCCTTTTACTTTCGCACTGTGAATTGGTGAGTACATGGGGTTGGAATCCTTAACTCCGAAGCATAAGACTTTCTAGGGAAATGGCATAAACTCCCTTTGCTCCAGTGGTCAAGAGCTTAGATTGGAGAAATCAAGGTCGTTGATGGTTGAGTGCTCATGGCCATTGGATGACCTTGGAGGTTTGCTACCCTAGAGGTTTCAAGTGGAGCACTAATGGAAAACTCTCGGGATCAAATCCTTAGGATGAGGTGGTAGTGGGTCCTGTTGTCAATGCATAAAGTGGGTAAAACACTCCAACTCATATATAACGAGGAATTCATGACTGGTTGGGCCTGAAAATTACGTGGGACCCTATCTATGTGGACGAAGTGATGAACGATAACATCACCCCAGACCCCAAACCATAGAATATTTAGAGGAAGTGCATGATAGACTTGTTGGGATCTATTACCTAGGGTGAATTAGTGTGTGGGGCTCAATCAGTGGATTAAACACCGCGTTGTGTGAATGTGGTTGTGTTTGGAGAAGGGGTTGGACAACTTCCACATGAGGTGTGTAATGCCACATATCCTAGAAGATTGTCCTTAGAAGTTCAATGGGGATTAGTGTTGAGACCCGTTGGGATTTAACTTCTGAGGTGATGTGGCCACAAAGGGTTTGCACCTACATACAACTATAATATATTATATATATTATGTTATATTTTGGATGTGTGAGCTGGGACTAATTCGTGACTTGGTATGGGTAGGTCGACAATTGTCATTTGGCCTTGATGTGGCACATAACCGGGATAGTCACGTGGGCATATAACTAAACTTTAACTGGCCATATATTTTGATCCATATTTCAAATCGAAACAAAATTTATATCATTGGAAAGGTCTTGATAAGAAAAACGAAATGATGTTATCTATTTTACTTTATGAAGGATTTGTAAGAGGTTGAAAAATTTAGACCCCATTTCCACAATGAGACCTTAGTGACTGCCTCCCTTTAACCTGTCTTTTGGGCTGGGGTTAGTAGAGGGTATGTTACAGAGTGGTATTAGAGCTTCCAAGTTCAACATTTGGACTAGATGGGCTCTATCGCAAGAGAAATGTAGTTGAGGGTTCATACAAGACCTTTGGAGATTATGTAAGGCCTTAAAGCCTTCTGATAAGCATTAGGAACTCGCTTGTCTTGTGGCTTGATTATGTGTGTTGCTAATGAGTTGATTATGTATAGCATGGTATTAATGCTTGGAAATGTTTTTTATTGTTACAAAAATGTTGACCTTGAATGTGATATTCCAGCTAGCCTTACTGCAACAAACTCCCAATAATAAACCAAGGTGATGATATACATTTTGTAATTATTTGCATATAATCTAAAAATTATGTGTGTGTATGACAACACATAAGAGGACACTAACGGCCAACAAAAGATGAGGACAAAATGGTGCAATTGTAACACCCTCCACACAGATCTACCCAAGTAACCATCCAACGTGGGTAAACATGCTACGAGAGACTACTATGATTGGATTTGACCTCGTATGTGACCTTAAGGAAGTGGAATCGATGAAACACATCAACCAACCTATCCACATCAACAACATAACCTTAGGAGACATGCCATCCACTCAGACATCATGTCCTTGGGTCCCACTGATGTTCTAAACATATTAAGCCTCAGTCGCTCTCATGATATAGGCATGACAAAGTCCAGAAATCTAAAGTCGCTCTCACAGGCTTGCCTGCCAACGTCCAAAGACCCAATTTTCCAGTGTTATGCCAACATCCTTAGGATTTGAGCCACTTTTTTAGGCCCAGAGCCTAGGTTACTGCCTAGAATGGAATGATAACTTAGGAGCAGTAAAGGAACAGGGAAACAATAATGCAAAAGAAATAAGTTAAACACGACCTTAATCATACCCCTACTAGCCATGACGAGCATTTTTTCAAACATGCCGCAAGCATGTAATCTACAGGTGTAACCAACAAAATTAAACATAGGGATCTTGTACTTATCCAAGAATCGCTAAGAACCATTGTTCCCTCATGTTATTTTCTGCATTCCCATATATTAGGCCATAGATAAATTATCCATTCATTTACATGTAAGAACATGCTAAGAGCCATACATAGTTGTTGTCATAAAGCACACATATAACCAACATAATAGCAGTAGAAATACCAATGAAAGTACAACCATATAAACCACATATTATCCATCAGGATGCTCATAAAAATACAAGGAGAAAGAACCTTTGATTAATGATGCAAAAACCAAACCTGGGATGGGACTTCCACATTCCACCTGACCATAGAATGGTTGAGCCAAATCTCTCTTCATCCATTCACCCATGTGCCATATTCCAAGCATGAATGTGGGACTCAAACCAAAAGAACCAACCAGGGCATACCGAGGCTAAACCACCTCATCCTCATCAATAGAAACCAGGCTTTACCGTAATCCATCCCGGACCACTAGGCCAACACAATGAATACATCATAATAGGCTTTACCGTGATCTCCACCCAATCACTAGGCCAAAGCATGGATGCCACCAGATTTCTCCACCTACACCATGAGGAATTTTCCTGTCTCCTAGTCTCTCAGTCTTTACCGCAACCCAAAATCAGATCACTAGGCCCTACACTAAGACCCCAGTCTCTCAGGGTTTATCACAATCCACACCAGATCACTAGGCCCTAAACTGAGACCCACTCTCTAGGCTTTACCACATATCCCAAAACCATGATTACTAGGCCCAACAGAGAGAAAACCACCTCTTGACTTTACCGCATATCCTACCATTCACTGGCAAGGATTCCTAGGCCATTCGTGGAAACACAGAATTTCGCTTTGTCGCAACCCACAGTTTGATTCAAGGGTTACTAGGCCATGTGTTCTATCATTTCAGAGATCCACCTCACTAAGCTTTGAATCCATCCAGCAATCTAGCTCAACTAAAACATGAGAACCCCATGACACCATGGCTATCTGGAAATGGAAAGGTTAGGCTGAAAACATTGTTACACCTGCTAAAACCCATGCCACAACTACCAAAGAACCACATTCAATACCATGCATTCCAAATATAGCAAGGAAAATACATATGCAAATTGATACATGCGAGCAATCACGTTGTAGCTGCTTGATCCTGCCTTTCATTGCTTGCTCCTTCCTTCCTCTTGCCTTCTTTGCCTTTCTTGATCCCATACATAACCAAAGAAAAAGCTTGAGCCAAGAGCTTAAACTGACTAAGAGCTTTCCAATTGATCCTCAAAAGCCTTTTTATGAATTCATTTTCCATTATTTTCCTTGATTTTCCCCCTCACATGCAACCTGTGACCTTTCACCTCACTTCTCTCCTATTTTCCATTATTTTTATAAATAAATGTGCCAAAAATTCCATGTCTCCTTTCCAAAGCCTTAGCCATTGCCTTTGCTAATTTCCTAAGCCATAATAAACTAAATCAACACTCATTAGTATGTTTCCCCCACCATTCAACTTGGAATATGTGTCCCATCATCCGTGGTATTTATATATTTTACATGATTTTAAACAGGGTTGTTACAACAATACAACACTGACTAGTCACAACATGGATATGAAGAGAAAAGTTCAATTGAGCAGAGAACAGAGATAGGCTCTCCTAACTCTAATGGACACATTGGGGAGTCTAAGGGCTAAAGTAAGGAGAGCCAAGTCTAACAATGAAAGGCTTGTCAAATCACAAGAGAGGCAAGCATAAGTGAATGCAGTCCTATTTTAGAGTATTTCAGACTTACAAAGGTAAAGACAACATGAGTTGGGAGCTAGTCATGGGAACAGGTAGTACGGTCCCTTAGAAAAAGAGGAAATAACAAATGGATCACATGGGAGTATATCCAAAAATAGACAAAGAATGCTAGGTGAAGATACAATGAAAGGAGGTACTCTACTAGATACTCCAAAGGAGAGGACTAGCACCCATGAGCAGTTTTGAAGGCACTCACAGAAGGCATTACCGTCATCATCCTCATCATGATAGAAGGAGGGGAAAAAATATGTACTAGAGGAATTTAATAAAAATAAGCCTCCTACACTTGATGTTGAGATAAAGGAAGCAGAAGATGTCGAATCATGGCTGTTAACGATGAAAAATTTCTTTAAAATTCATAACTACTCTGAGAATAATCATGGATGCTAAGGATGAAATTTTTCTTTAAAATTCATAACTACTCTGAGAATATGAAAGCAAAGGTGGAAACCTTCAACCTGAAAGGCAAGGCCAATATATAGTGGGAGGATCTAAAGAATGTATAAGGCATAAGAGAATAAGAGATATCATGGAAGGAATATGAGGAACACTTCATGGACAAATACATGTCTAAAATATATTTTGATGGCATGGAAAAGGAGTTCTATGAGCTCAAAATGGGGTAGATGTATGATGATGAGTATGTTACTAAATTTATGGAGTTGCTAAAATATGTGCCCTACCTCAAGGAGGAAAAGGTAAAAATCCAAAGATTTATCAGTTAGATGCAACTATCCTTTAAGGATAAAATAAAATGTGATGAGTCGCGTAGCTTGGAGGATGCATTCATAAACCTAAAACATTATTGTGAACAATCTAGGTGCAAACTAGAGCTTAAGACTGATCTGAATGTAAAAGACAGTTCTGGAACTCAAGGAAAAAGTAAAGAAAAGTTGGGACATCAACCTCAGAAGAAATTAAGAATATTCACCACCAATGGAGGTAATACTTAGTGCAACGCAACTTATGAATGTGGCTTTGCTCAGGTTAATGAAGGGGGTGGGTCCCGGAAGAAGTCCATAGTATGTTGGAAATGTGGGTAGAACCATTTGCATAGAGGCTACCCCCAAATATAGAAAAATTAATCGAGACCACATACTGTGCAAGAAGCATAAACAATGGAGGACGTAGCTTGAAATGTGCCCAAGATCTATGCAGACATGGAAAACATGCATGTTGGTCACCTGCCATCAATGGTCAAGATGACTGATTAGATATGGATTACATATACTTTTTGTTGTTGTTGAAGCAATGTAACTAATTGTAAATAAATTGTGCAGTGTTTGAGTTTAATTATTGTGGTTGGCTGTAGTAGAAGAGACTAAATGAAAACATTGAAAGGGCTTGGGTTGAGCCTTATTCATGAAGCATTGAGAAATGCCAGAATTCACGGGGATTGAGTTGTTATGTTTTTTAATATGTTATGTTTTGTGTCCCTCGATTGATTTATGATTGAATTGTACTTTTTAGTATTGGATTGCACATGGCCATGCTATTTTATTGCATGATTTTATGATTGTTGTCATGAAATCCTTCTTTTTTATGGTTTCCCTTCTTTCCTTTAGATTTTTCCTTTCGTTCTTCATGCTTTAGGGGCCTTGGGAGCATTGGTTGGGCTTGGTAGGAAATCCATGGGGCTCTTGTAAGAAAGCCAAGGAGGCCCTACGCATAAATAAAGAACATGGTAAAAATGATAAAGGTTGGAAAGGGCCAGATGGGCCAGAAAATGCCATCCTTGGAATACCTTGGAGCGTTGCTCCTAAATTTTACAGCAAGTAGAAAAGAAATTATGTACAACTTGAAAATTGTTGTGTGAATACCAAGAGAAATACGAGTTCCCTAAAAATGTTGGTTTTATTTGACATGTGTTAATGTATAATATGTCCATGCCCAAGTGGATATCAGTATAACAGTTAAGAAGGTTGGTTGGATTCATGGGAAATGATGAGAAGCGAAATGGTAGCCTTGAAAATGGCACAATGGAGGTTCTCAAAACCTTGACCTTACTTTATATATGTGTATGTGTGTGCATATATATATCTTTGTGTGCGTGTGTGTTATATTCACGAACATGATTGATTATTGAAGTTACGATAAGTCATTGTGACTGACATGTTCTTGTTAGGGATCATTCTTGTGGGAGAATGATGGTATAGATGGCATAAAATATTCCTGGTTGTGTGAGGAATTAATTGGGTAGAGAAATATGTGGTTGACTGATGATTTAATGTCATAATAATATTATTTTTATATCCTCTTTTTGTATCATGCAGATGACAAGGAAATGTTGATGGTTGTGGCATCATGTATATTATTGTGGCAACATGTATATTAACTAATAATGGGAATCCTTGATTGCAAGATTAGGTTTGTACTCCATGTAGCACTATGTTGATGCTAGATGATAGTTTGGTGGAGTAGAGAAGCTCTGAGGATAGTATATCTTATAAACCCATGAGGGTTGTTGGTAGATAATCACATAATAAACTCAGATGATAGTTTAGTTGAGAAACCCAAAAGGCATGACGGTTGATAATCACTGAGCAGTGGTGTGTGCCTTACATGGTTGATAAAACCGCTATACAATATGCTCGTTGAACACTTCTGAGTGGTGGGGTCACATAAGGCTAGTGGGATGATAACACCTAATGGTAGTTCCGTGGGATTTGGGCTAAGAACATTGGTGGAGATTCCACTAAGTTGTTGGAGAGTGCACTCTTATTCCTTTAGGAGTAATAAAACCTCCTCACTATTAATAAAATCTCTCTTTCCAAGGTTGAACTGAGACTCTTTGTGCTTTGCATGAACCTATGTGTTGATTTGTAGCCAGTGTGGTGTAATAGCAAGGATTTGTTGAGAACACTTGATAAATGGACTTGTTGATAATTGATTTGTAGTCATTGTGGTGTAACAACGAGGAGTTATTGAGAACACCTGATAAATGGGCTTGTTAATAGTTGATATGTAGCCACTATGGTGTAACAATGAGGAGTTGTTGAGAACACCTGATAAATGGGCTTGTTAGTGACTTATTTGTAGCCATTGCAATGTAATAGCGAGGAGTTGTTGAGAACACCTGGTAAATGGGATATGTTAAAAAAAAGAGCATGTATGTGAATGATTGAGCATCCATTCAAAGGATAAGACAAGAGGTATAATTTAAATTTTTGCAAATTATTTATGATGAATCTCATGAGAGATTGTATGCCATGTTACAAGAAAGCATGGGAATTTCCCAGTCTAGGTGAGTGAAGCTAACTGAAAACTAAAACAACTTGAAGATGTCAAAGTTCACATCAAAAGCACCAAGAAGACTACAAAATAACCATAGTAAGTGGATTATCTAAGGATAATTTTCATCTTATTTAGTTGTTGGGTGAACAATTGTATATGTGAACTACAATTGTAATCAAGTTGAAAATATAAAGCTCCAAATCATTTCTGCTTAGTTTAAGGCATGTTTTTATTTTGTGTTCAGTCATAGAACACTAAAGATGGTGTTCCTCCAAGGGGTTGGGGATTGTGACATCCCCTGCAAGTTAATTCCCCTTGTAAAATGTTGTCCTTGTAATTATGTAATTATAAATTAAAATGGTTGAGAAAGGGACACTGATTCCATTTCTTGAGAAGGGAGACTTCTTAAGGAGTTGGTTGTTTTAATATTAGTCATGGGTTGACTGAGTGGGTTTTAATGAGTTGACTATGTATTAAATCAGCAGCAAAACAAGGATGGGCCCATGTTCCTGTTGGGAAAAGACTACAAGCAAAAAAGGGAAAAATTAATGGAGAGTATGGGTTGCGTTTTCCATAGAGTTGGTTTGCGTAGATACCTCAAAGAGGATGTCTATAAGCTCTTGTGGGAACAACAAGAGGGAGGATGAGAGACTCTAGTTGAAAAGAGTAGAATAAGCCAAAGGGTTCGGGGAAAAGCACTTAGAACTCATATCCATAGACAGAGGAAGGGAACATATGAAAAGATAGGGAGGCCATGAGACTCTTGGGTGGTCAAAACTAAATCACTAAGAGGGGAGAGAAGGTTGTGAGGATTGAGATAATTTAGGGAGAAGAGAAGTTTTGATGGTATCTAAATAAAAAACCCATGGGCTTGCTCAATGATAATCACGGAGCATAACTCTAATGATAGCCAACTAAGGAACCCATGAAGCTTGCTGACTGATAATCACAGTGAAATGGTTGTTCCTAATAGGGATAATAAATCCTTTGGAGGCTATGCTAGTTGATAACCTTTGAGAGATGGAGGCATCGAATGCTAGTGGGTTGATAACACTTGATGGTAATTCCATGATTTTTGGCTAAGAACATAGGTGGAATATTCCACTAAGCTATTGGAAAGTGCACACTTATTCCTTCAAAGGTAACATAGTTGATAAACCCTCTATGCTATTAATAATATATCTCTCTCCATATATAAATTGAGATTCTTTATGTCTAAATCCATAGAGATGATGGGATGTTGTAAGTCCCTCTGCATAAAATAAATTTTTCCCTGCTTGATGTGAAAAGGCTTGAATATTTGGTGGGTATAGGCGGGGCAACCTTTAGACACCCTATTTCAACTAATAATATTGGTTTAAAATTCCTCTGAAATCACTCTACCTGAAGCTTTAGAATTTGGCTTGGGGGTGACAACTACAAGAAAGGCTTGGTTGTAGCTTATCTATTGTTGGGTGGAGAGTTAGAGTCCCAATCTCATTTGCTAGACCTCTTATAAGATAAGTATTATCTTACATCTTTGTGTATGTGATTATTATTATGTCTTTGTTTATTGTGTTGAAATGTTGTTATGTTAATGTTGAGGAGTATTGTTTTATTGCATGAGAAAGGAATGTCACTATCTTGTGAAAGGATTTTATGGAATGGTTCATTTCTTGTGGACACTCTGAGCTTGAAAGTAACCTAGGACTAACTAAGCAGAAAGAGATGGAAATATTTGTTAATGAATAGTTATTTGTAATGACCTTTGTATGAATAGGTAGACAACCTCTATTATTTATTTGAATCATTGAATGAAGATGATGAGGCCAATAAGCCAGGGATTATAACTTGCAAGATCAGGAGGATTAACAATCATCTTTCTCTCTCTGTATATATATATATATATATATAATTGCAGGTTGCGGCTTGAGTTGGGCCAAGATTTTTCTGTACTTGAGTTGGGCCAAGATTTTGCTGAGCTCAAAAGGGACAACGTTGTGTTAAATATGTGTGCATGTGTGTGTGTACATAGGTCTATAGCCATGGACAATCTTCGACAAAGCTCAGGAATGATAATCTAGATGGCTTGTATACTCGTTGTATGCATATAAAGTCACGAGCACTTGGAGCTTAAAGGCCTCTTACTTTCGCACTATGAATTGATGAAATATGCAGGGTCGGAATCCTTAATTCTAAAGCATAATACTTTGTAGGGAAATGGCACAAACTCTCTTTTCTCTTATGATCAAGTGATGTGATCAAGCACTTAGACTAGAGAGATATGGGTCATCCATGGGTGAGCATTCATGGCCATCATATGACCTTGGAGGTTTATTACCCTAGAGGGGTTTCAAGTGGAGTACCAAGGGAAAATGCCCAAGATCAAATCCCTAAGATGAGGTGGAAGTGGGGCTTGTTTCCAGTGCATAAAGCGGGAAAAACACTCCAACTCACATATAACATGGAAGCCATGAATTTTTGGACTCGAATAATACGTGGGACCCTGTCTACATGGACGAAGTGACAAAGGATGACATCACCTCGGACCCCAAAATATTTGGAGGAAGGGCATGATAGAGCCTTTGGGATCTATTACCTAGGGCGACTTTATGTGTGGGGCCTGATTAGTGGATTAAACATTGCATGGTGTGAATGTGGTTGCATATGGAGAAGGGGGTGGATAGCTTCCACATGAGATGTGTAACACCACATATCTTGGAAGATTGTCCCCAAAATTTCAGTGAGATGTAGTGTCAAGACTGTTGGGATTTAACTCCTAGGCTGATGTGGTGGTGGAGGGCTCGCGCCCACATACATCTATCATATATTATATATATTATATTATAGTTGGATTGTGTGAGTAGGGACTAATTCCCAACTTGGTCGGAGTGGGTCGGTAGCTGCCATTTGGACATGAGGTGGCACAGAAATAGGATAGCAATATGGGTATATAACTGAAATTTAACAGGCCATATCTTTTGATATGGATTTCATATCTAAGCAAAATTTATATCATTGTAAAGGTATATATGAGACAAACACAACGATGTTATCTATTTTATGTTTTGAAGGAGTTGTAAGAGGTTGAAAAATGTATACCCCTTTTCCATAATGAGTTTTTAGAGGTCGGGTCATCTTAGTAACTGCCTCCTTCTAACCTTTGTTTTGGGCTGGGGTTAGTAGGGGTTATGTTAGATTTCTCAATATTTTTCTTTGAGTTTCTTTCCATTTCCTTTCACCACAAGAATCTCTTCAACATATCTCCCACTGTAACAGGGTCTACCATAGGCTCGAGCCAAACCCCTTCGCCACAATGGTGTCCCATTGAAGAAAAAAGTTCTCTAATACAAAATGTAGGTGTTAACACTATATAATTAATTTCTCAAAAAACATTCTTAATTAAAACAAATAATATGCAATGGAATACACACACAGTACCATAGAGATTTTATCTTGGAAACCCAAAACTAGGAAAACCAACACTATTTTTCAATATATGCTCCTTTGTATAGTATTGTAATAAAATATATATCCCCAGAAAAACATGAAATGTCAATCCATATACCCTAGATTACAATACAATCTTAGTTCCTAAACAAAAACTACAAAACCACGGGAAAACCACCATGCACCGCAAAATTGATTTTACAAGAGAATCATGCACAAAAAACACCAAAAATAGAATAAAGAAACTGCCCAATTTTTTTTCAAGGGTGTTTCCATCCCACTCCCCAATTCACTTAAAGCAATGTACAACACATGGAGCTACTCGTTCATAAAATATAACACATACCCAATAGTTATTTGAGATTTAAATTTCCATCAGATTTGAAGTTGGATGGTTCATGATTCATGTGTCGTGGAACTACCTTATCTTTTATCTCATGGGTTGAGAAGGAGATCTTTCTTTGGGGTAATTTGTTGGATTTCATCTCTAATTCTTGTAAGGAGTCACATGATCTTGCTCAAGAGTATGATCTTCTTGCTTCTAATTATCTTTCTATTACGGGGTTTTGAGGGCTTATCACAAATGCTAAGTTGTATAAATCAAACATTAAAATGCTTATGCCTTTATAGAGAGATTGGAGTCAATGTTTTGGCTAGCCAATTCACTGGTATGACTCTCATCTATTATAGTCCATTCTTCATTAGAGTTATATGTTTATGCATATGATATGCCCCATCCTAAATGCTCATTGGATATCTAGTGATTTAGAGGACAATAAGATCCATCAATTAGATAATGTTTGGTTATATCATATTTCTTATAAGTTGAGAATTTTTTCTTTGTTGTTGATTTCTAAAGGGGTTTCATCCAAGGTCAAGCTATCTAAGAGAAAATTGTTTTCAACCTCCATCTTGTTTGTTAGTGATTCAAGATGGTCAAGCATTTTTTTAGGAGTGTCAACATGCCAAATAGTGTGAGGTTTCTTCAAGATTAATGTTTATTATTGGTTTGCATTATATGGCGATTGGTGCACTCAAGTTCACTCCTCACCAATTGCATAATGTTTGGTCATATCATATTTTTTATAAGTTGAGAGGTTTTGCATGGTTGTTGATTTCTCAAGGGATATTTTCCAAGGCCAAGCTAAGTAAGAGAAATTTGTTGATAGCTTTCGTCTTGTTTGTTAGTGATCTAACATGGTTAAGAACTTTTTGTAGGATCATCAAAATGCAAAATAGTGTTAGAGGTTTCTTGAGGATTAATAATTATGGGTGACTTAAGGCAATGTTTCTTTATGGTTTTGTTGTCGCTCTGACAGCCACCCTCCAAACTTTTTGCCTAAGTAAATTTTGGAGCACACATGAACTGCCATTTCAAGCCCCCTAGTGTCGTCATGTTGTTTGATTTTCTATTTGTGTGTTTTTTCCTAATGTCAAATCCTCCTAAGTCAATGTTTCCTAAGTGTCATCACCAAACCCTTAGAAGTGCTTATGACATCTAGTCCATGGTTAGGTGAACTCATGACTTGTCTTGACTTAGAAACTAGCCTTTTTGCCATGCTAACACTCGAAAAGCACACAAAAGCACATAAAAATCAAACAAAAAGCAAGAAAATGATCTTTAAGGCAAAAGCGCACTCTGAGTTGATGAAGACATGAGTTTGAGTTGAGCGCACTCCTTCGGGTTGAAGAAGTGTGCCCTCTTTGAGCGCACTCCTTCATGTTGAGTAAGTGTGCCCTCCTTGAGCACACTCCTTCGTGTTGAAGACATGCACTCTTCCTAGATGCATGCATGAGCCTCTTTGTTGCATGTGGGTGCACTCCTAGAAAATAGGAGCCCACTTAACTTCCCTTAACTAATCCTTTCACTTGTCGATAAGTGGCGATCATGCATGAAACAATTTTTCATGTAAACTTTTTTAACTTAACCCAGATATCATTCATTTGCATAATCATTCTCATGTGGGTTGGGTGCATAGTGTGGATCAATAAAGTCTTCATAAACCTACATTAGAAGTAGTTTTTGCATGTCGAATCTATTCATTTCCTTTCATGATTTCACTATCAATCATGCTTTTCTTGTTGGTGTTTCTTTGTTTTGTAGCTTATTTATTAGAATTTATGTTCATTCTTGATTTTACAAGTGTTAATTTGTTGTCACATGCTGAGACTCTACACATTCCTCATCCTTCCACATTCCATCATGATTGCAAGAGGATTCATATAAGCTTGGAGATCCTTCTTCTTCTCATTCCTATAATGAAATATTGCTATCAAACTCGTTATTTAGCTTTCCTTCGGTAAAGCACACTTCTAGAAGTCGAAGCCCGGTCATCCTTGAAAAATTGTGCCCAAAATAGTTAAATTTCCCTCTTGAACTCACTTCTTCATCATGAAGAACTACACCCTCTCTGGAGTGCATGAGCACACCACGAAGGCCTAACAATTTTCCTTCATCCCTTCGGCATGCACAAGTGTGCTCTCCTTTCCTTTGAGCACATGAGTGCACCCTGAAGGACTAAATACATGTTCCTTCATCCGTTTTGAGTGCGCTAGTGTGCCCTCTCTATCTCCTTGAGTGCATGAGCACACTATGAAGGCCCAACAACTCACCCCTTCATCCCTTTGGAGTGCGCTAGTGTGCCCTTGATGGGTTTCTTCTCTTGATTGAACGCATGAGCGCACTTCAAAGCCCTGAATGACCCTTGACTCTCCTTCATGTTTTGAAAGTGCGCCCTCCTATTTTTCATGCCTATTTTCTTATGCATGCAAGTGACTTTGTATTGTTTTTGATATATTTTCATGATCAGTTACATTTGATGGCTTTTTGTACATGATTTATGTGACATTGTTGCATAGTTAGGTTGCATTGAGTTAATCTTGTCATTATGAGTGTGTTGCCACAAATAGGTGTTCGAGCTACAAGTATTTTCACCCTTTAATCATTTGTTGGAGCCATGCCTCCCTTTACACATAAAGAAGGCAACAAATAAACTTCAGAGGCAAGCACTGAGGAAGTTGATGAAGTTGCAAAGCCAACCATTTGTTAGAAAATAAAAAAGGTAGAAATATTTTCTTATGTTCATAGTTGCTTGTGATATTATTATGTTCTTATTAACTTCTTTATGTTCTTTCTTTATCTTCTTCTCATCAAGCAATCATCAAAACAAAAACATGAAGATCAGGGACAACAAAAGTAGGCACTCAGCCAGGGCTAAAACCCCTTTATAGGGGAAAACCCTATGAGAAATCTTCGTTCAGTAAATTCAAATTGAGACAAACCAAGACTCTATACCCAAAGACCTTCCTCCTCCACCAAGTCAGCTCTAAAACTATTCTTCCAACCTTCAAAGATCGACTGCAACAATATTGAATCAACATTGCTTCAATATTGCATCAAAGATAGATTTTTGACCCTACTGCATTAGAATTTCAGCCTGGCTTCAAGACTGTTATTTCAACCCTCTTGCAGCTTCAGTTCTTTCTCACATGTGAGACAATATAGAGAAAATTTTGACTTCCTTATCTAAATAATAACCTCCTCCTCCTTGACTATCGCTTTCCTTCTTCCTTCTTGAATTTCACACTTAATCTTATTCCAACTACTGCAATTCAAACTTGTTGAGAGTGTGTGTCCAAATGAGTGAAGCTTCTCCAATATATAGTGCATTTGAATTCCCTTTTTGAGGTCAACTTGTCCTTTCTTGACGCTGAATTGGTGGAAGAGGCCTAGGAGACCTAATTTTACATCAAATAAATTTATTTCTTGACAAATGGAGCCCAAGAAGGGTCTTTTACATTATGACATGGATAAGGACACTTGACATAAACCCCAGAATCTTGCAATGGAGGCTTTGACCTATAAAAAATTGACCCAAGCATGAAACCCATGCTTTAATAAGTAAATTTCTTAATAATAATTTATTTTTTTCTTTCTTATGATTTAAATACAATTATGAATACCAACACTAGTTACATTCTTCAACACTCCCTCTTAACTAAGGAGGCATTCATAATTACACATATATAGACTTACATGGCAGATCTCAAAATGAATTATGAAGAGTTCTAGCACACTCAGTGCTACAGACTAGATATCTAACCAGGGTATTTTATCCATGTGGGACTAAGGGGACTCAAGCTTTAGCCAACTCTAGGTACCATAAGGATTTTAAGCTCTTCAACCCATGGATCTAGGTGTGTATCCAAGGTTGGAGCTCCATGACCAATTCCACGCTCCCTCTTCAGGATCTAGACAACAAACACATAAGTCGTCCAGATGTCCTCCCAAGCATATTGCCAGTAGATGCTTCATATCTCCTATAAACTAAACCAAATGTATCTATTTGTCCGAGCATGCTTTGAAAATGTTCAACCTTCTTATGGAAAGATTTACATGTACATATACATATATATACACACACATATACATACACACACACACACACACACACACATATATATACATATATATATATGTATATATATATATATATCTATATATATACATATATATATATATATGTATATGTATATATATATATATATATATATATGTATATATATATATATATATATATGTATATATATATGTATATATGTATGTATATAGATATATATATATATATATATATATATATATATATATATATATATATATATATATATATACATACATACGTACGTACGTACGTACGTACGTACGTACGTACGTACGTACGTACGTACGTACATACGTACGTACGTATGTATGTATGTATGTATGTATATATATATATATATATATATATATATACATATATATATATATATATATATATATATATATATACATACATACATACGTACGTACATACATACGTACGTACGTACGTACGTACGTACGTACGTACGTACGTACGTACGTATGTATGTATGTATATCTATATATATATATATATATATATATATATATATATATATATATATATATATATACATACATATACATATATATATACATACATACATACATACATACATACATACATATATATATAGACACACACACACACATTTACATCTTGTCGGAAGCTTTTCTTCTTTTATTTCTTCAGTAGCACCTAATACTACCTCGATACTTTGCAAATCCATATGTAGTACTTTTATTCAATCTTCAGTTTCCTTCTTTCTTCAAGGTATTTACTATGCCCTACCTCTCAATTGTGAGATATATCCTTTCTTATATCCAGGCTCCCTCTTAACTTAGGGAGATTACCCATTTCCTTCTTTTATACCATCGAAGAACCTTCCACGAATTCATTCCTTCTTACAGTATTAAGGTCATATTGATCATCATCATTCATATAACTTCCTTCATCGAACATCTTCATCATCTTGACTATTATGTACTTGCAAAACTTTAATAGCAAGAACAACAAAGTACAAATATATGGAAGCGTGAAGTTAACTAAATCATATTACTATAATGGAAGAATTTCAAATGTTCAAACTTTAGACACCTAATACCTAAGCCTAGTTAGGTTCATAATCAATAAGAGACATATATTTTACATACTAGACTTCAACTTCTAGCTGGGGTTTTGTCACAGACCCCTATTTTTTATCATCGAGACATAAAGCCTTAGATATTCGAAATTCAATCAAATTATAATCCAATCATAGTACTATACATCTAGGGCTTCAATATTACTTTCAAAATTGTATGATAGACTCTACTAGGGTTTGTTGCAAACCTGGATTTTATCATCCAAGCAAATTGATATCAACAATCGAAAACAATATCATTATCTCCTAGAATATCTATCTCTACGATGGTTTTGTTACAAACCCTAGATTTTACAAATCAAGACATGAGTATCATCAATTAAGTTAGCATACACACATATATCTTAGATTTCATAACCATGGACTAGCATCTCACAACAATATCTACTAGGTAAACCCAAAAATTAATACATTGAAGTTAGATATACAATAATTTTGATCAGACTAGGGTTTCGATCAGACAGAGTAATGTACACTTAGGGTTTCATTCCTAGAATCTTACTATGACTACTACAATGATTTTTCTTATAAACCTTAAATTACCAAACCCTAGGGTTTCATTATATAACCAAGACATTAACAACAAACCCTACAGAATTAGGGTTTTTGCAATACCAAAAACCCTAAACATCAAAATAATATGATTTCTATAATTTATCAACAACCTTAAGATAACTAGGGTTTCATAATCAATATTGACATACCCTTAGCAAGAAGAGGCTAGGGTTTTATAGTGAACTCTAAAGGTTAGGGTTTCACAAGAATGATCAAAATGAAAGTATGAGGAGGGTAGATCCAATATCATGACTAATCACCCTAACAAGAATATTTAAGATTCAAAACCCTAGACATGATGATGTCAGTAATTTAAAGCAAATTTCAAAAGAGAATGAACATACCTTTTCTATGAAGAGAATTTTATAACACAACTTGTAGTTTAAGGCATACCTTGAATTTTTCTTTAAAAAACTTTGTAGGATATAAAATATTGGTGGGCTTCCTTTGTAATAGAAATTTTTCCATGCTTCAAGTTTATCCTTTGAAGTCTCCTTAATAATATTGAGCATTTAGTAAGCTTTCCTAACCAAGGAAAATATAAATAAAAGGTTATTAGCATATAATATAAACAAATCTTGATATGAAAGGGAAACCAAACATAAGGAGGAGACAAAGAACAAGATACTTATCTTTTGGTAAAATGGTGGAAACTCCCTCTTAATCCAATCTCGAGGGATACCTATAACTCATCAAAATAATTCAAAAATTTTGACAAGACATGTTAGACTTGCAAACTCTAGAAATAAAAACATAAAGGAAAATAATTCAAAACTTAAAATAGAAGACTAAGAGAGATATGTGTGATAGTGTACTTATTAGTATAAGTCCTTGACTTATGATTATTTAGTCCTTTTCTTCTTGGGTGAAGCTTCATTGGTAACATTTGCTTGATCCCTATTTCTCTTCTTATTCCTTCGATTCTCTGGACTTTGATTTTTGTAACGAGCCATCTTGTGACAGTTGTAACATTCAAGCTTGGATAGGTCCACTTTCTTCTTTGGTCCTTTGAACTTTTTGAAACTTCATTTCTTGTTGTGATGAGCAAAATAAGCATTGGAGGTGTTTTATTCTTCATCTTCCTTCTTGTTGATTACTAATGATATTTCGACTTCTTCTTGGCTACATGCATTCCACGTTTTTTCAAATGTTGGAGTATCCTTCCAACTGTTAAGTCATGATGCAAAGGCACTCCAAGATTTTGGCAGTCCTAGAAGAACAATAATTACGTGCTCTTTTTCTGAGACAACTTCGTCTATTGCATGGAGTGCATCTCTAATTCTAGATATCCTTATAAAGTAGGATGATATAATATTGTCTTTTGTCATCTTAATAGTCCTTAATTCATTCTTTAGGCTTGTTATTTGACCAATGTTCTTGATGGTGAATAATTTTGAGAGAGCCTCATACATTTCTTGAGTGGAATATATATTCGATATGTATGGAATTTGGTTGTGCTTAAATCCATCCACTATTAGGTTCATAGCCAAGATTTAGGATTCTCTGAAATTTTCTTTCTCTGCTTCATCTATAGGCTTCTTGACTTTTCCTTGAACAAGATCCAAAACTTTGTTCTTTTCGAGGATGAGATCTATCCTTTTTTTTCTAGGCTCTATAGTTGGAGGCTCCTTCTAGTTTGTTTTCTCCCTTCATTGAGTTTGACATAGTTCCTGTAGATAGTAGACTTATCTCCTTATATGATCCTTTTTCTTTTATGACCTTCCTTTGATCTCTCTTTCCTCAATATATCTTCAACCTGCCTTTTTTCTTCCTTATTCACCTTAGCTCTAATACCATGTTAGAAAATCGAAAAGGCATAAATATTTTCTTATGTTGATAATTACTTGTGATATTATTATGTTTTTATTAACTTCTTTATGTTCTTTATTTCTATTCTTCTCATCAAGCAATCATCAAAATAAAAACATGAAGACCAGGGACACTAGAAGTAGGCACTCAGTCAGGGCTAAAACCCCTTTATAGGGGAAAACGAAGTCAAAAATCTTCCTTTAGTGAATTCAAATTGAGGAAAACCAAGACCCTATACCTAAAGACCTTCCTCCTCCACCATGTCAGCTCTAAAAATATTCTTCCAACCTTAAAAGATTGATTTCAACAATATTGCATCAACACTACTTCAATACTACATCAAAGACAAATTTTCAACCCTACTACATCACAATTTCGACCAAGTTTCAAGACTGGGATTTCGTCCCTCCTGCAGCTTCAGTTCTTTCACACGTGTCAGACAAGATAGACAAAATTTAGACTTCCTTAGCTAAATAACAACCTCCTCCTCTGCTAGCCCTTTCCTTCTTCCTTCTTGAATTTCACACTGTTTCTGCTTCAAGCCACTGTAATTCAAACTTGTTAAGAGTGTGTGTCTAGATGAGTCGATTTTCTCCAATATATAGTGAGTCTGTGAGGTTGAATTCCCTTGTTTAGACTAAATTGTCCTTTCTTTTGGCCGAATTGGTGGAGGAGGCATGGGAGACCTAATTTTACATAAATAAAATTCGTTATTGACAAATGAAGCCCAAGAAGGGTCTTTTACATTATGACATGGATAAAGACACTTGACATAAACCTTAGAGCCTCAAATGGAGGATTTGACCTATAAAAAATTGATCCAAGCATGAAACCCATGCTTTAACAAGTCAATTTCTTAATAATGAAAATTTATTTTTCTTTCTTATAACTTAAATACAATTATGAAGACTAAAACTAGTTACATTCTTCAACACCATTCCCATTTATGCAGACACACGGTGCTTCATTGATAAGTCTACTGAGGTCACATGGGGTAGTATAAAAGAAAGATTCATGAAGAAGAGGTTTGCTGAGAATTTGTAATATGTGAAAACATGCATCAATATTAAGTAGTCCAGAATGCATAGGATCACATGAATATTCCCAATCATCCTTTATGTAGAGATGACTGAGTGGATTATCACACACATGGATGACTCTCATCTTGTGCTTCGCAGTGAGAGTGGAAGTTAGCTCACTCTCTATTATGGAGAAGATATGCAAAAATACTACAAGACGTTAAGTCCCACATAATATGAAAACACTAACTTTTACAACAGATGGTCTGACCTCGACACAAGTGACATCATAAAATCATGGTGTTGAGAGCCTGCTAAGTTTTGCCATTGCCCATCTGCAGTCTATCCGACTAATATTCTTAGATATGTGTATCATTGTCTTATATTCATGTGTTGTTGATTGCATGGGTGTAAGAATGCTGAGGTGTTTGAGGAAAACTAGATATATATTCTCAATATGGTGGTAACCCGTGGAAAAGTCTTCAATTGGGCATATATATTGTCATTTGAGTTGCAATGTCTTGTGGGGTAAGAAAAATAATCTTTGAGGGTGAACTAGGCACCACAATTATATATGTCTGCATTTCTTTTAGATGGAATCTGCGCACAATATGATTTCCCAACATTATACTGGAAATTGACTCTTGAGGACAAGTTTCCAGTTTACTTTCACTGTAGAGTGTTATCGGAATCAAGCTTCAGAGGTGCATATGAAAAATTGGATTATCATTTCTTTGCAGTTATATTTCATATGATATTCGAGATCGATCCTCCTTGCATGATCGATTAGGTGAAGGAGTCACTACAGGATATCATGGATTGGTTTACAGCTCCCGAGGGTACATACATCAAATGTTTTGGTTGTCAGATATCCCCTCATCTCATGCCATGATATGTGACCAATAAGGTGGTCATGTAGGAAGTAGCAAATCAATTGGACAAGGGATTGTTAGGAGTTCTTCACAGGAGGAAGAAATCCCCTTGGCCCACCTTCCCTTTGAGGATCAAATTATATGATTTAAAGAGCCACAAGGCGACAAAAATAGAAATACAAGAGATAGATCACTTGCGCTTCCCCACTAAACACTTTCATGGGTATGGGAACTAGGAGAGTGTGCAGGAAAAATTGTGAAAGGATCAATTTCAATATGGGCTATTCATCAATGTCCACAACAGAAGATGAGAAAGTGAAGAATTGATATAATGCAGTTAGAAAGACACATCCAGCAACAAAGACCAGTTCACTGCAATATAAATCAGCTCAAGAGATGCAAGTATAGGAGGAAGAATAGATAACGCAACAAGCAAGGAAGGTAGCTCCTAAGAATATGATCAGTTATGATTTGATAGGCAAGAGCAGAAGGAAGTGGAAAGAGGATCCTTTGAACACTAGAGATATTCAAGCAGAACAAAAGAGAAAAGAAGCAGGAGAAGAGGAGAAGAGGAAGAAATATGAGTTGTTGGAGAACCATTAAGAAGAAGAAGAAGAGAGAAGAAGAATAGAAGAATAACAGTAAAGGCAGTCCCAGGAAGAAGAAGCAACACAAATACTGGAAGAAGAACAGTTGATTCAGGAGATAGAAGATGAAGAGTTGGAGCAAGAAGATAACATCCGACCCATGGATAATGAACTAGGTTCTCTAGAGGAACCTCCCCTCACAAGTTGTTATCTTCCATTAGGAGAAATGGGAATCAAACCTACACCTGCAGACAAAGTCATGGGTTTGTGCAGTGTAATGTTTGGTCAACTTAAGAAGAGGATCTTGCATCAGAAGCATAAATACTTTCCAAATGATCCTCAGAATCCAGTCTTAGTTTCTACAGAGAAGGTGATAACTGCCAACACCAGAAGGAATCACAAAGCAATCATGGCAGCAAATGTTTCCTTTGCTGCAGTGGCACAAGATAACTTTGAATACTTGCTGAATGAGAATGTTAGACTAAGGAGAGAAATTGTTGTGGTGAAGCAACAGGTGGAATATCTTGCGGTAGAGAATCAATGGTTATCATCATAGCGCATTAACATCGCATAATGGAAATCATCCATGCAGAAGGAACTGGGACCAATGGAGGACACCGTGGCACAGTTATATGATGATATGATACTTTGACAACAGGTAGTGGTTCCTCTAGTTGGCATTTAGAAGAAAGCAAAGGAAGTGGTAAAGCTCCTGAATTAGCAAACATACCAGTTCAGCATCTTCAGGAGTGGGTTGCCAAGTATCTGGATGCTCTGCAACATTTGGAAAAGAAAGACAAGATTTTCACAAAGATAGATAGCGTTCAGTTGAGACTCCACCATCAGAACTACATGTGGCTTGGAGAACAATTGATTAGTAAAATTGTTTCTTATAATCGATTACACAATGGTTTTGATTCTTTAGCAGAAAAACATGTGCTGCCTTCAATAGGAACACTTGAAGCAATTAGAGGAAGAGAAATCATCTTCCAGGAGATCAGGAAAAAGATTGAGCAGATCAAGCAAGCAACATAATAGGAAGTATTGGAGGTCACCAAGGAAATTATTCTACAATACACCATCATACTAGTCAAAGCTAATATGAAACTTTCATGGCTATGGAATAATGTACAGTCAAACACCAAGGCTATATTGATGGAGGCACTAGAGGTGAAGATGTGTTACATAGGGGACTTGCCAGTTCAGGTCAAAGCCATCTCAACAAAGTTCAGTGCATGGCACACTTACATTACAAATGAGCTTCATGAGGAAGCCAATGACTTATCAATTTTATGAGCATTTGTCCCATTATCATTTTTTACTTATATAGTCACTGTCTCGTATGTAATTTGTCTTATGTAATAAATGGTATGTAATGAAGTCCAAGGGACATATGTGGAATGTGAATAGTCACACATGTAATGTAATAAGTCATGAATATAATATGAATAGTCATAGGAGTTGAAGAGTCATAGGGAAGCTCAAAGGTCATTGTTATTTGTTATAAATAGCTCCTCATAACTCAAAGAAAGGGCTTTGATTCTTGGAGTCTTGCCTTGGCTTCTCTTGTAGTGCATAGGAGATAGATCATTCTTTGGAGAATCAATTTGTGGCTTCATGTTCCACTATTGGATATAATGTTTCATTCATGTAACAATGTAGTTGGGATCTTTCACTCTTAATCAAAATATCTATGAGACAACAATTCTTCATACATGTATCATAGATATAATAGGACTATTCTTGTTACGTTTATGGTATGTGTTTCTTTAATTACATACTAACTAAATGAGCTAATTCGTTGCTTAGCTATGATTGTTATTGAATGAGAGTTGTTATGATTTAATGATTGTTGTTTATTATGTGGACTAATCTGTAGGTAATCAACAAGCCTTCCTCTTCCTTTTCGAGTCTCTCTTTAGGATAGTACTATTACTTTTCTAACAAGAGGCTTGTTTTCCTTTACTAACTATGGATTTTCCCTCGTACACCTTACATTGGGTATTTCACAAAGCTTAAATACTTGCTACTCCAAAGAGTTCTTGTGTTCTCTTGAGTGCAATTGTAACCAAGGAATATCTTTGAAAACCTTTCCAACGGTGGTAGGGTTGTATGACCAGATGGGACTCCTACACAAAACTGTGTGAGGTCTAATTCGAAACTCACATTGGGGAGATCTCCTTACAATGTTGGTGACATCTAGCATTGTCAACATTTTTTGTGCAGAGGGCCAAATGACAAGTCGAACCTGTGAAGTATGTTTGAGTCTCTTACCTTTAATGGCTTCATCCCATATCATAATCCTGACGTGTTTTTATAAAGCTTTAGATCTTTCAATCCCTGCAAACTTTTTACATAACTTTTCACATTTTAAATTTGATGGAAAGGGTACAAAATCCATCCTTGATTACGTAATTGAGTTTGTTCAATTTTGTTTTTCAAGTGGTGTTTATTCTGAAGAAATTCTTGCGGTGTTGTTTACCCTTACATTGGATGGTCGTGCAAAGCAATGGTGCTATTCTTTACCAACTGCTTCTATCTCATATTTTAAACAATTGGTTAACGAGATCCATTGTGTATTCAACAAATATGAATATCAGGACATTCTTAATGAAATTGATCAATTTAGAATGGAATCCAATGAATCTCTTGAACATTTTGCTAATATCTTCCCCCATCTTTGTTATGAATTTCCGGATGAGGATGTGGACTGGAAGTTCTTGGATGAGAAATTTTATTTCTTAGTCTAGATTTCAATAAAATATTTTGAATCTGATCTATTATATCCTCCTGATCAAAAATAATTTCAGTGTATTGAGGAAAAACCAGATATTTCTTTTGTCCCATGTCCCCCTCCTTTTAATGTTCCGTGTTTTGAACCTCAACCGATCACTAAACCAGAAGATCAATGTGCTGACAAAGAATTAATTTTTCTTTCACATCTTTCCCCTGATGATGATTCATTTAATCTTATCATTCCACCATATTTGAATCTTGATATCTCACCAGTCGATCTTTTACCCGTTAATCAAGTTGAACCCTCATGACCCTGATGATTTCCTTTTCTCTTAATTATATGGTAATTATTTTTCAAGTAACATGGATGCATATTTATTCCTACAAGAAGATTTATATTTGTAGCAATTCCAATTGGAGCCTGATGCGATTACTAGGTATTTTCTTTTAGGTATAATTCCTTTTGATCAAGAAGATGAAATGCTTATCATGGAGGATTTTTGCACTAATCTTGAAAATCTATCTAATGAACCTCAATTATCATTTTAATCTCATAATTTGAATAATGTCTCTTGTTTTGATAAGCAACTGATCATATTTCCTTAGAATTCAAAGATAAGTCAAGTGAGTAGGACACTTCAGCCTACATTGATGGTTATGTCAGGTTCCTGTCACCATGAAATTATGTCTAATTTCGTCGAATTCATGATTCTTTCTCAAACTTTCATCAGTAATGTCATCACGTGGGATGTCAACTCTCTCTTGAGGGATGCTCATTTTCTTCACGTAATTTTTTTCAACCCCTAGGGAAGAAAGTTTAATTTGACCATTGAACTTCCACCATTACATCCCACCTCAAGAAAATATTTAATCAAGATGTAGAAACAAAGAGTGATTTTAATGAATGTCAATCTAACCTATCTTCTTCATCATCCATCAAAGAATCTCAGTCACATGACATAATGGATTGTGGTCAGCCTGTTAAAGTTCCTTATGATGTGGATTTGTCTTTGATCAATTTTTCCTATTGTAATTTCCCTAAAGGTTGCTTCCATGATCCTATTGTAGAGTCCCTCAAATAATCTTATTAGTCTGGGCCCATGTCTTGTGGCATGCACTTTCATTTGCTTCATCGAGTCTTGTATGGCCATAGGCGGAGTTTTTCATTTGATAGTGTAGTCGATTGTATTACTTTGTTTTGATTGCACTTCCTATTTCTATACGTCAGTGCATATGTTAGCATGATTTATCTTTTTCACTTCACCACATTGCACTCTGGCCTTACACGATCATATCCTTATACTCAAAGGTCGGGAGAAACTTATATGGCTGCATTGGAAGTTCCATTTCACATTACCCGACCTTGTATTGTTTAGTTTAGTATAGGATGGCCTACATTTAGTTATATGCATTGCATTCCTATTTTGTGCTTTCATCTTCCCTTATGCTCCTTTGGATTTATTTGTCGTCGAATAAAGTTGGTTTTGAGCTTCAAGATTATGTGGCTAAAATTTTGTGAAATGCAAGTTGTGGTAACATACAACCCTTGGCTTATCTGTTACCCTCTTCTTTGCTTTGGTTTACATCTTTCGAGTCAATGATTTTCTGATGGAAAATGTGATCCTTTAGCTAGGAAGTTGTACGCAAACCATGATGCTCATATGTGTTTAGGATCCTCATTCCTACACTTGGTCCTTTTTATGAATAGTGTATTCTTGCTTGTCTATCTTAGTAGAGAAAGATAAGGGGAAAAATTTTTAGCTATCAAAGCATCAGAGGTCTAAAACTTGTCTATGAAGGAACAACTACTTATGCTCTCAATAAGTTGGGATCCCTCTTCTGCGTGTTAAAAAATAATGCCTATGCACAGTCCTATTGAAAAGAAAAAATAAAGGGTGAAATAAGAGAAAGGCTTATTTTGCAGGGAGGTGATGCAAGCAACTTCGTCGAGGTACTGTCTAGGCTAGCTGGCAGCAAAGCAACGCTTGTGTTCTTGAAGCAACTCTGCTGGGGTACTATCCGGCCTGTTGGGAGTGGAGAAATGCTAGAGATGTAAAACTCATACTCTGATTGTTTCAACTCGTTGTACTATATTACCCTTACTTACATCAATAGGATAATGATATGGCTTGCTTTATGTTGTGTTACGCCGAGCAGTGGAACTGGGAAAACCATATCTTTAACTGGGTAAGAGTGGGGAGCTAAGGTAACTCACTGATTGAATCATACTTCCTAGAGAATTAAGAATTTGTGGCTAAATAAAACCATCTCAAAGAAGTTAGGGTTCTCCCAGTGTGTTGCCATCTGTTGTTTCTGCGACAATGACCCTCCAAAATTTTTGCCTATGTCAATTTTTGAGCCTACATGAGCTGTTGTTTCAAGCCCCCTAGTGTTGTCATGTTGTTTGATTTGTTATTTGTGTGTTTTATCCTAGTGTTGTATCCTCCTCTAAGTCTATGTTTCGTAAGTGTCATCACCTAACCCTTAGAAGCGTTTGTGACATCTAGTCCATGGTTAGGTGAACTAATGACTTGTTTTGACTTAGAAATTAGCCTTTTCTCTATGCACACACTCTAAAAGCACTCAAAAGCACATAAAAGCAAACAAAAGCAAGAAAAGTGCTCTTTAAGGAAAAAGCGCATTCCATGTTGATGAAAACACGTGCTTGAGTTGAGCACACTCCTTTGGGCTAAAGAAGTGCACCCTCCTTGAGCACACTCCTTCGTGTTGAATATATGTGCTAAAGAAGTGCACCCTCCTTGAGTGCACTCCTTCGTGTTGAAGATATGTGCTCTTCCTGGATGCATGCATGAGCCTCTTTATTGCATGTGGGTGCACTCCTAGAAAATAGGAGCCCACTTGACTTCCCTTAACTAATATTTTCACTTGTCGACAAGTGGCGATCATGCATGAAACAATTTTGCATGTAAACTCTTTTAAATTAACCCAGATAATCATTCATTTGCATAATCATTCTCATCTAGGTTGGACACACAATTGTGGAAAAATAAACTCTTCATCAACCTGCATTACAAGTAAGTTTTTCATGTCAAATCTATTCATTGCCTTTCATGATTTCACTATACATCTTGCTCTTCTTGTTGGTTTTTCTTTGTTTTGTAGTTTATTTGCTGGCGTTTCTATTCAATCTTTATTAAGCAAGTGTTAAGTTATTGTCACATGCTGAGACTCTGCACATTCCTCAACCTTTCACATTTGACCATGAATGCGATAAGATTCATATAATCTTGCAGATCATTCTTCTTCTCATTCCTATAAAGAAATCTTGTTGTCAAACTTGTTCTTGAGCTTTCCTTGGGTAGAGCGCACTTTTGTAACTCGATGCCCAATCAACCTTAAAAAACTACACCCAAAATAGTTAAGTTTCCCTCTTGAGAGCACTCTTTTGTCATGAAGAGTTGTGCCTCCCTTGAGTGCATGAGGACACCATAAAGGCCTGAATTATTTCCCTTCGTCCCTTCAGCATGTGCCAATGCGCCCTCATTTCCTTTGAGCACACCCTGAAGGCCTGAAGTCCTTAAGATATTTTCCTTCATCCCTTCGGAGTGCGCCATTGCGCCCTCTCTATCTCCTTGAGCGCATGATCTCACTGTGAAGGCCTGAAGGCCCGAAAACTCACCAATTTGTCCCTTCGAAGTGCACCAGTGTGCCCTTGATGGTTTTCTTCTATTGCTTGAGCTCATGAGCGCACTACAAAGCCTTGAATGATCCTTGACTCTCCTTCACTCTTTGGAAATGTTCCCTCCTAGTTTGCATGCCTATTTTCTTATGCATGCAAGTAATTATGTATTGTCGTTGATATATTTTCATGATCAATTACATTTGATGTCTCTTTGTACATGTTTTATGACATATTGTTGCATATTTAGGTTGCATTAATCTAATCTTGGCATTATGAGTGTGCTTCCACAAATAGGTGTTTGAGCTACAATTATTGTCACCCTTTGACAAAGGCACATATGAAAAATTGGTTGAGAACTTCTTTGTAGTTAACTTTCATATGATATTCGAAATTGATCCTCCTTGCATCACTGAACAAATGAAGGAGTCACTCTGGGATATCGTAGATTCGTTTGCAGCTCCCAAGGGTACATACATCATATTTTTTGGTTTTCAGGAATTCGTTTGCAGCTCCCAAGGGCACATACATCATATTTTTTGGTTTTCAGGTATCCCCTCATCTCATGCTACGATATGTGACCAATAAGGTGGTCATGCAGGAAGTAGAAAATCAATTGGACAGGGATTGTCAGGAGTTCTTCACAGGAGGAATAAATCCCCTTGGCCAACCTTCTCTTTGAGGATCAGATTATATGAGTTAAAGAGCCACAAGGAATTTAAAGATCCATGAGGAAAAAAAAGAAAAAGAAAGAGTTGGATTGCTTTGACTTCCCTTCTAAATACTTCCACGGTTATGACCCTAGGAGAGTGTGCATGAAACATTGTGAAAGGATTGGTTTCAATACGAGGTAATCATCAATGTCCATAGAAGTAGACGAGAAAGTGAAGAACTGGTATAATGCAGTTAGAAAGACACATCCAACATAAGAGACCAGTTCACCCCAAGATCCACCAACTCAAGATATGCAGGTCCAGGAGGAAGAATAGATAACCCATCGAGCAAGGAAAGTATCTCCTAGGAAGAGGATCATGTATGATTCGACAAGCGAGAGCAGTAGGAAGTGGAAAGTTGATCCTTTGAACACATGAGCTATTCAAGCAGAACATGAGAGAAAAGAAGCAGAAGAAGAGGAGAAGAGGAAGTAGGATGAGTTGTTGGAGAAGTAACAAGAAGAAGAAGAAGAGAGAAGAATAATAAAAGAAGAATAACAAAGGTAGTCCCAGGAGGAAGAAGAAACACAGAGATTGAAAGAAGAACAATTGACATAGGAGAGAAAAGAGGAAGAGTTAGAGGAAGAAGATACCATCCAACCCATGGATGATGAACTAGGTTCTCTAGAGGAACCTCCTCTCACAGGTGGTCATATTCCATTCAGAGAAATGGGAATCACACTTCCACTCGCAAACATAGTCATGGATGTGTGCAGTGTAACATTTGATCAGCTTAAGAAGGGGATCATGCAGTAGAGGCATAAATACTTTCCAAATGATCCTCAAAATCCACTCTTAGTTTCTACAGAGAAGGTGATAACTACCAACACTAGAAGGAATCCTAGAGAAATCATGGCGGCAATTGTTGCTTTTGCTGCAGCGACACAGGATAACTTTGAATGCTTCTTGAATGAGAATGCTAGATTGAGGAGAGAACTTTTTTGTGGTGAAGTAATAGGAGGAACATCTTGCGACAAAGAATAAATGGTTATCATCATAGAGAATTAACATCATAGAATGACAGTCAACCATGAAGGAGGAATTGGGGCTAATGGAGGACTCCATGGCATTGGGGCTAATGGAGGACAACAGATGGTGGCTCCTCTCATTGGAATTCAAAATAAAGCATAGGAACTGGTAAAACTCCTGAAAGTAGCAAACAAAGTGGTTTACCATCTTCAGAAGTGGACTGCCAAGTATTTGAATGCTCTGTAACATTTGGAAAAGAAAGACAATATTGTCACACAGATAGATAGAGTTCAGCTGAGACTCCACCATGAGAACTACATGTGTCTTGGAGAACATTCTATTAGTACAATTGATGGTTATAATTAATTGCACAATGGTTTTGAGTCTGTAGCACAAAATCATGGGATGTCTTCAATAGGAACAATTGAAGCAATCAGAGGCAGAGAAATCATCTTCCAGGAGACTAGGCAATACATCAAGTAGATCAAGCAAGCAACAAAACAGGAAGGCTCGGAGGTCACCAAGGACATTGTTCTATAGTATTCCATTGAACCAGTCAAAGCTCATATGAAACTTTCATGGCTATGGAATAATGTACAGTCAAGCTCCAATACCATATTGATGGAGGCATTAGAGGTGAAGATGCATTACATAGGGGACTTGCCAGTTTGGGTCAAAGCCATTTCAACAGAGTTTAGGGCATGACAAAATTACATTACAAATGATTTCCATGAGGAAGCCAACGATGTATCAATTTTATAAGCATTTGTCCCATTATCGGTTTTATCTTATATAGCCATTGTCTCATATGTAATTTGTCTTATGTAATAAATGGTATGTAATGAAGTCCAAGGGACATATGTGGAATGTGAATAGTCACATATAGAATGTAATAAGTCATGAATAGAATATTAATAGTCATAGGAGTTGAAGAATCAGAGGGAAGTTCAAAGGTCATTATTATTTGTTATAAATAGATCCTCATAACTCAAAGAAGGGGCGTGGGTTCTTGGAGTCTTTCCTTTGCTTCTCTTGTAGTGCATAGGAGATAGATCATTCTTTGGAGAAGTGAGTTATGGCTTCATGTTCCACTACTGGATATAGTGTTTCATTCATGTAACAATGTACTTGCGATCTTTCACTCTTAATCAGAAGCTTTATGAGCTGACACTTCTTCAAACATGTATCGTAGATATAGTGGGACTATTCTTGTTATGTTTATGGTATATGTTGCTTTAATTACATACTAAGTGAATGAAATAATTTGCTACTTAGTTATGGTTGTTATTGAATGAGTGTTATTATGCTTTAATGATTGTTGTTTTTTATGTGGACTAATCTACATGTAATCAACAAGCCTTCCTCTTCCTTCCCAAGTCTCCCTTTAGGATAGTATTATTAGTTTTCTAACCAGAGGCTCGTTTTCCTTTACCATCCGTGGATGTTCCCTCATACACCTTACGTTGGGTGTCTCACATAGCTTACATACTTGCTGCCCCTAAGAGGTGTTGTGTTCTCTTATGCGTAATCGTTACCAAGGCATATCTTTGAAAACCTTTCCAACAATGGTCAGACCGTATGACCAGATGGGACTCCTACACCAAACAATGTGAGGTCTAATTGAGACTTCATATCAGGGAGATCCCCTTACAATGTTGGCGGCATCCAACAACGTCAACAAGTTTGCATTATTTGGTTACTGGTGCACTCAAGTTCACTCTGCTCTTGCATGGATTTGGAATTATTTGAGAAACAAAACTCTATTTATTTTGTGTAAAATTAAGTATTAAACTATTTTTTCTCATGAAGATAGCTCATTGTCTTCCTTTCGTTCTACATGGTCCATCGTGAACTTTTAGCGAAATGAACTCTATTAGTAAAAGATGCTCATTCTTTGGACCTGATTGAGTATTTTTCACTTTCTTTTAATGCTTGTAAATCTAAGAAAGAGAATATGATCTTCCCTATATATACCCTTCCATCATTTTTGATATAATTAAATAAAAATCGTAAATATAAAACATATTTAAAATGAAAAAAGAAAAAGAAATTAATTTATCTTTTGATATTATCGCATTTTGTAAGTTCTTGAGAGGTCATATTTATTTTCACCTTTCCAATATCAGTACTATGTGTTACCTATATTAGCGACACATATATCTCAATTTTCAAGGTGGATCTATTCATGCATTTCCTTTATTGTGTTGGCAGTGGGTTTCTAAACAAATGATCACTTATTAATTTAGTACACAAGCCTTTTTGTCTTCATCTTCCTCACATTTATGAACTAAGATTAAGATGGTCATTTATACAAGTACAAATGAGAAGAGTATTAAAAGAAAATATACATTAGAATTATTGCAGAAACAATTTATATCATATTAGAGCACATGATTACTTATAGGTGTCACTTAATACTATTCCCTTGTAGTTAATTAGCCCTCAATGAATAGTGAGGGATTCATTCTTTGGGCTTGTAGAGAGGGATTTTTATCAAGTCCCTTAGAGAGGAAATTTTTATCTAGGACCTTAGAGAGGGGCTAAATATTGGTTTATGGAGTCCATGGAGCACTATGTGCAACTTGAAGCTAACAGGAAATAGAGAAGAAACTACTTAGTGACTAGAACATTGACTCTTATGATTGTGAAGTCTATTAGTAGTAATGAGGAGCTGATATTGTCTCCATATTGTAGTTTCAATTTTTTGAAAGGATCTTATGAATCAATGGAATCATCACACAAGCTAGCATATCCATCTTTATATGCCTCCTTAAGTGTTATTACCAATAATATCCTTGTGGCATATTCATTCTCAGTGTAATTCTCATTAGTGACATTCATGGAAGCCCTCAAGTGGTTTTCCTAATTATAGCATTGTTTGCTTAGAACATATGAAATTTTGTAGTAATATCTTGTGGAATAATATTTTGGACTCCAGGAATGAAGGAGAGATCAAGAGGTTTCTATCTAGTTTACTTCATCAATGAGTGTGGTATTTTTGATTTGTAAATTGTTTTGCCTGACAACCTACATGGAATTTCCATTATGAACAATGCATAATAAGGTTGTGGGTTATGTGTTTAGTCCAAATTTGTTGGGTTGTTATTACTCGCCTTGTCCACATTCTCTATTAATAGTTCATCATAGCTAGATAAGAAAAATTAGCAATCGTTGCATCCAACAAACAGAGAGAAACTAACGTTATAGGTGAAAATTTCCTAATGGGATTAAGTTGAAGATCTTGAAACGAATAGGTGGTTGGGACAATATTGTAAGGTGCCAAAAGGTATATAAATTCAAATGGCCATATTTTGCACCATTTGAGAGATGTATAAATCCAAAGCATCTCACTCAAGTCAATTTATATTTTTGTCAATTTCTTAGAGCATCAAGGTTCCTTGGTCAAAATCTCCTCATTGGAAGAAAGATGATGAGTGAGTGGGGATTTTACCAATACCAATTCCAGTAATGATCCTAGCCTAGATGAAACATTGTTGGATCCATTTGGAAATGATAATCTTCAGTGGACTCAAGGTAATACTGACAAAGAGAGAGTTCATGTTGTAATATTTAGGGAGCATGGTTTACTCTGTGTGTATTTATTGATAATCTCATTAACCCTAATGCTTGAGATTAACTTCTTAACGATGTATATGTCTCAAATTATAAAATTTGAAAGCATTGATTTGGGGTTGCCTAAGATTTGAGAACCCTAATATAGAAACTAAGACTAAATAGTTGACGAAATTGGAAGAATTACACAACCATAATTTTGAACAAGTTTCTGTAGGATTTATGAATCTATGATGGTAGAGAAGATTGGAAATAGTGATGGTGATTATTATAAATGGGAAGCAAATTCAAGCTCAAAACCTTCCATAGAGAGGGCCTCCCAAGGCTATGATAAAACCACAAGCAAGGCCAAAGATAGAGTAGGAAAATGTAAAGCTAAAAGGAATGTCAAGAAATGGAAAGAGGGCTATAGGAAATGGACTTCCAAGTTATCAAATATCAACAACATAAAATTAGAGAGTGAAATAATGAAAACTAAAATAGGATTTAATGCACTTGACCCTGAAAATCCAAAGAAATCACAACAAATGTAGTGCAAAACCAAAGAACACAAGAGAAAAAAGATAAACCCTAAAAAACATATCTTGTATCAATGATATTAAAAAATATAGAAATTTGTTCACTTACTTTTTCAATGGGACAATCTCCTACAACAAAGATCCAAATATAATAACAATTATTGAAAAAAAATTACATAACCTTATACTCAATATATAGATATCCATATATAATACTAACTACCTCCATGTCCACTTACAATGAGTGATTACTAACTGATTTGGATTATTAATAAATAAGACCCATTTTACAATGATTTATTATTAACTAAGTATTTAGCAGGCGTTATAGAAGGAAAGTGGCCTCATACAATAATAAAGTAAACTAAGTAAGGGAGTTACGATACGACCCTAACATAGCCTCCCCGCTTCTAGCTACAGCCAAGTGTAACCTGTTCCATCAAACTTTGATAGGTATGGAAATTCAATCCCATAATATTCTTTAAATAAGACACATGAAATATTGGAAGAATCTTGGAGTGGCTAGACAACTAGCTCATAAGAAACTTATCCAATGCATTGTATGATCTAATAGGTATCATATAAATTTGTTGCTAGCTTATGGGGAACTTTATCCTTATGTAACCTATATTTATAAGGTTGTGGGGGAAGAAACACTTGATCCCCTTCAACAAAAGAGTATTTAGATATATTTTAATCAATGCCTTCAATTTCACACCATAACTGAGTTGTCCTTGAGGATATGAATGATGGCTTCTCTAGCATGGAGCTTTTAATCTACTACATGAACCTTGGAGGTGACTAGTACACAAGATGTCATTGACAAGGGTTTGGAGCCATAAACAACTTCATAGGGTGTCATTTTGGTAGATCTATGATAAGTGGTATTATGCCACCATTTGATAAGGGGAAGCCACAATTCCCATTGGTGCAACTTTTCAGAAGCAAAGAATCTTAATGAGGTTTTTGAGAACTTGTTTATAATTTCAACTTAGCCATCAATTTAGGGATGATATTCCATACTCATATTTAGTTGTGTTCCTTGAAGTTTAAGTAGCTCCTACCAAAATTTGTTGGTGAATCTAAGGCCCTGATTTAAGATAATGGAAGTGGGAATATCATGTAGCTTAAAGATTTCATGCATGAAGACTTGACAAATTATATTAGGATAGAAAGGATTATCTAGAGCACAAAAATGAGCATATTTTGAAAGATGGTTGATAAGCACCATGATGACTCATTTTTCATTTGTTTTTAGGAGTTCCATGATAAAATTCATTAATAAGTATGTCCAAATATCTGTTGAGATTGGTAATGGTTGCAATGACATTGGTATGTTCATCGTCTCTCACTTGTTTATTTGGAAGATGTGAGAAGATGTTACAAAATCCTGGATATCTATTTTCATTCCTTCCCAAAAGAATGAGTGCTTAGTTATTTCATATGTTTTATGAAATTTAGAGTGACTTGCTATTGGTGATGAATGTAGTTCCTCTAAGACTCATTGTTTTAGTGTTGAATCTTTTTATATAACAATGTGCTCTTCATATCATATTGTAGCTTGTCACCATGTATAACCTTTCTATGGACTAGGATTTGCCTAAATTCATTGGATGGGTTGCCTTAAAGTATTATTTTCTTGTCATTCCCTACAAGCTTCCTCAATATATCCTGTACTTGGTAAGGATAAGGCAAACAGTGATCAATCATCCTTAAATTTTTTTGAATAAAGCATCAAACCCAACATTTTATTTACCATTCTTATATATGATATCACAATCACATCCCATCATCTTGGTGACCCACTTATGTTTCTATAGTGAATAAAATATTTATTCAAGGAAGTCATAAAACTATGGTCAATATTGATTTCAAAATGGCTCCCTATGAGATATGGCACCAAGTCTCCACTACATGAAGGATAGACATAAATTCCTTCTCATGTGTAGATTTTCTCAAATCATAGTCACACAACTACTTTGTAGTGGATGCCAAAGGTGTCCTTCTTACATTGAGACTGCATTAAGACCTTTCCTAAGGCGTCACATTCTAAGATAGTAGTCATAGTAAAATTAGGCACTACTAATACTAGAGTATTTCATATGGAATACTTTAAAGTGGTGAAGGATTGTGTTGCTACCTCACTCTAGAAAGAGGCATTCTTTTTAAAGAGTGAAGTGAAAGGAGCTAAATTTTTTCCATTAATTTCCACAAATTTCATGTAGTAGCCTCTAAGTCCTAAGAATCCTTGCAAGATTCTTATTCTTTTAGGATGGGTAAATCTTTCATGGTCATCACTTTCCTAGGATCAACTCGTACTCTATCATGACTTATAATGTGACCCGAATATTCTACCTCAAAAGACCCAAAAGCACACTTGGAGTGCTTCATGAATAATTGATTTTCCCTCAGGCATTGCAAGGACTTATCGACCGGTCATATGTGTGATTCCCATGGATTAATGTATTAAAGATGTCATCAAAGGAGACTAGCATAAAATTGTGTAGGAAGAGTTTGAAAATTGTTCATGAGGCTTTGGAAAGTGGATGAAGCATTACAAAGATCAAAAGGTACCAATAAAAACTCATGATGACCTTCACATGTCCTAAAGACATCTTAGGGATTTCTAACTCTTTCATCCTGATATGGTGGTTGGTATCTTGAACACAAATCAAGATTAGTGAAAAACTCAGCTCCATGAAGTTCATTCAGGAGATAATCAATAATTGGGATGGGAAATTTGTCCTTGTTTTTCAAATGATTAAGAACCCTAACATTAGGAAGCATTTTCCATGTTCCTTCCTTCTTTAAAACCATGACCACTAGCGATGAGTAAAGGCTTGTACTAGGACGTATGACCCTTGTCTCTGATAGTTCCTAAATTATCTTTTCTATTTCATTATTTTGTGCAAAAGGGTGTTGATAAGGCTGTAGATTTTGGTTAAGTTCCTAAAATAAGGAGATTATCATGGTTAATATCTCTATGAGAAGGGGTAAGCCTATAGTATCTCAAATATTGATGATGTTTGTTGAGGACCAACTACAAGTCTATTTAGATTTCTTGTTTCAAACTTTCCATAACCCACATGGCATTAAATTTGGAAATAATGTCAGAGTGGAATTCCTTTGATAACATCTCCATATGATGAGAGCTAGCTATTTCAAGAGGGCCTACTTGAAGCCTTTGAAGGTGTGTAGATGACCTTCTTTAGTGAAACTCATATATAGTTCCTTGAAATCGATGGTGTCCGGTCCCAAAATGTGTACCCATTCTACCCATAATATTGTATCACAACCACACATATTGATGGAAAATAGGTGGGTTTTGAGTTGGTAGTCATCCATTTGGAGCTTTTCATTTTCACATATGCTCCCACATGTCATCATACCTCCATTGGCTATCATGATTTCAAAATTGTGCCTTGGGAGGACAAAACAATGGATTTCTTCTGCCACTCACTTGTGAATGAAATTATGAGTATTGTCACTGTAAACCAAGCTATGATTTGTCAATGCTTGATGTATCCCTTAAGTTTCAAGGTTTTTGGAGTTGAAATGCCTGATAATGCATGCAAGGAGATTAGGTGTTATTATAGAGGGAATTAAGGTTTGCTAGTTTCTTGAGTAAGAGTGTTGGTGTCTTTAATTGGTAACTATGGTGTCTTTTTAATAGTTGTGTTTTGTATCAAGGTTGGAGTGGCCATATGAGTTTCAAATAATTTTTATTCTTTAAATCTATAACCTAGAGAATATTTTCAATCACAATTATAATAGAGTTTGCATCTTTGGTGATCTACCAATTCTGTTGGAGACAACCTTTGTACTTTCAAGGGATGAATCGGGGTTTTGCTTGGAGAAATAACCTAAGAATGGAAGTGTGGATGATAAAATATGATTTTTTAGTTTGTGCACAGATCATCATCTTTACTTGTCGATCCTTCTAATATGCTTCTAAACATGTTGTGGGATGTTTCATTCTAACTTGTGCTCAAATATCCTCCTTGAGGCCAATAATGAAACATTCTTTACAAAAATTAATATATTAATTTATATGTATGGATGGTTAATTGCTCAAAGGATTAAGGCCATTTGGTGTAACTTGTAAATCCACCACAAATAGTGAGTATCTCTCTCAAAATGTGCATGGATAATTTTAACAAACTGACTTTAGGCAATGTACCTGCATAAGCTTTTTTATGCCATTTACACCATTGCCATTGTTTTGGATCTAGATCTAGGACCCCCACTATAAATTTCATAATGTCATCAGTAATTCCATGGAGGGTGAATTAGTTTTCCATCTAGGTGACCTATATTGATGGTTTAGAAACATTAATCTTGTTTAAATCCACCTTAGGAAATTTATGCCAAATGTTGTCATCCATTGATTTATAGTTGTGATGACCCAAAGAGGGACGTTGGTGGATAAATAGCCTCAAGTTAGAAACATTTTCCCAGTGTGGTTCAATATGTTATGCATTCTAGGGGCCTTCTTTGGGTGTGCCTTTAGGCACCAACTTCTCCAATTTGTCATCCAACTTATGATACCAACTATTTATGGTCTACAAAATTCCTAAACATGGCCATTAACATTCTCTTGTTGAGTGTCTAGGTTATCCAACTTATCTATATTAGAGTGGGTGGTCATATTATCCAAGGTGTTAATATGAGGTGGTTTATATGGCTCCACATGGGTGAGCTCACTAAAAATGGTAACCAAATCCCGAGGACAAGGGATTTCTATGTGTTACAACTCTCTGATATACATTTAGGGTCCAATAGTAGCACTCAACCCAATATCTTAAGACATTGACTAAGGAGGCTCAAACACGCCCTTAGCCATATTACTTGACTACCCGGCTACTAAAGAGTTATCTCTATGAGTGTTTTATTGTTGTACTATAGTAATAGGATGACCATTTAGTTTATCTAAAGTTGGTTTCATGTATACCTGTGGAATTTCTATATACCTAAGGGTACATGCAAGTGAGATCTTGTATACAAGTATCGTTTCATGTGGTATTACTTGAAGAGTCTCCAACAATGTGATTCCACTTCCATTCCTGCATGTATTTTTTTTCCTACTATAACTTTACCCCCTAAATGATAGACCCTTGTGTTATTTAAAGATTCTAGAACACAACTATAAAAGAAATTTCAAAAATTTAAAATCTTGCTAACCCTAGAAAAAACTTTTAAAATCACTAAAAAAATAACTTACTTTTTCAAGGTAGGGTTTCAAGCCAAAAATTTCAAGTGTAACTCCACTTCCAAACTTTACTTTGGACGATTTTTTTTTATTGAACTTGGGTATTTTTCAGAGGAATTGTATGTGGTTGGTTTATTCAAAAGAAAGAAAAAAAAAAGAAAAAAAAAAAATTATATATATATATATATATATATATATATATCGATTCAAATGTTGTCATCCTTTTTTCCATTAAAAATTTGTTAAATTATTTTAAAATAATAATAATAATTCCATTTTGTGGCCCAAGAAAGAGATATGAAACCACTTGTAATGTACTTAACCTTAGAACTTTAGACAAATCACAGAAATGGTTGTGAACAAAGAAAGAGCACAAGAGAAAAAAGATAAACCCTGAGAGCTATCCTTTGACAATCAAAAATAGAATTATGTTCACTTGCCTTTTCAAGAGTGCAACCTCTTAGAGCAAAGCTTCAAACACAATAATAATTATTGACAAAAATTAGATATCTTTCTAACCAATATATAGATATCCATAAAATATATTTATTACATAAAGGCCCACTTATAATGTGTACTACTAAATTCATGACTTGTTAATAAAAATAACCCTTTTACAATGAGTATTTAGAAAGCCTTATTCAAGGAAATTCACCTCATGGTAGGACCCTAATAGATATCATCCATAGAGAATAATTCCTAGAAGGAAAAACTATAATAGAAATCAACAAGTGATTGGATTAATTTATAAGGCTACCTTATTCCATAACCTAAATGGTTGCGTGGGAGATGTATCATCCAAATAATAAAAACACAATGGCTTAAGTATTGAATGGTTGCCTCGATTATTGAAAGGAGTCGATGGAGCTGGTTCCCAAGGAAGAAAGGAGTTAAAATGAGAAGAATACGTCAAACTTGTTGAATCTCAAATAACAATGTGATGTTGACGTGTTTCAAATACTTCCTAGTTTTGGATAAGTTTCATAAGTTGTTAGGGTTATTGCATTGAAAGCTTCATTAGTTGTGTTTCTTAAATTATTTTTTGTATTTCAGATACTTATTCTTTAAATTTTGTTGTTACCAATATCTTGTATCATGCCGATGAATGTTTCTTCTTTATTCATATAGTAATTTTCTCTACCTTGGAAATCTTATTTCAAAATATATTATTTATTTTAATTTTTTCATCACACATATATATTGTTTGGAAAATATTGAAATTTCAAAATTAGTTTTCATCATTATTGTATTTTCAGCCTCTACACATCAATTCTCTATATATCATATTATTTGATATGGTTATTGCATTTAATTGCATATTGTGCAATTGTATTAAAGAGAATGTATCTCTGCAAGTCCCATTTTTTGGGCCATTTAGTGTTTTTAATCAATACTTAAGCCTAGCCATAAACACCAACCAATCTCCTTTGTTTTAGCTTGTTTATAAGATTTCTTCTTCATATCACTACTCATTATTACTTCTCATTTGATTAGAATTAAATTCTTGGTTGTCTTGTGATTTTCATGTATATTTTGTTTTTTTGGTGATTCCTTTGAATGTATGTGTTCAATTTGTTGTGTTCATTATATGTTTATTTTATATTTGTCATTGGACCCTCATATAACAAGTTGTAACAAAAGTTGTTAAATCCCAACTATTGAGCTTAACTTGCAATATGTTTGTCCACCTCCATCCAAATTTTTGGATTTTAACAACTTGAAACTTATAAATACACCATTTTAGGAAAATTATACATGTTGTCCTTATTGACCCTAGTCTCAATGTTATTCAATTTTATATTTAGTTGAACATATATTTTTAAATAATGGATTACTTCTCATTTTCACTTACTCCTTTTTTTTTTCGTTTGTTATAAATGTACATTGTTTTTAGCTCCAATTGAATTTCATATTCTATTTTATATTATCTTTGAATTCATGTTACATTGGAGAGTAATAAGAATTTAATACTTGAGAAAACAAATGAGATAATATCCATAAATGTTCGACCTTGTACAAAGGACATGTACGAAGTGTATAAAATACATACAACAACCATATTCCACAAAGTAAAAGAACTAAATGTAAACCCGCTTTTCAAGTTTACACTATGCGAAGTATATACACATAGTATATATGTATATAAACACACAATCATAAGGTAGACCAAGTAATATTGGTTACAAGTATAAAAAAAGGTTGATGATCCATGCCCCCCATATTCTCCCTACATACTTGTGAGCCCTCACATATTGAATTGTTTGCTCAAATTCAATGGCAATGTTAGTTGTGCAACTTGTTTCTATTTTTGCCTCCAAAAGCTAGTTTTTTTACTATTGCTACAACCCCTAGAACATCTTAGACGAATTGTAGCTAAAAACCCTTGAATATAGAAAATATTCACATTATTCTATATAATTATTTGTAGTAACCTATTTTTTTTGGACTCTAGAGGCCATTTAGAGCTTCTTTGTTTATGTATTATGGTTCATTTATGGATCACACTTTTGTATTTATAAACCCTTACTTGCTATATACATGAGAAAACTTTATGCATTTGTATATATGTTTTGTATTCACGAGGAATTCCATGAATATATATTTGTTAATCAAAATTTGAATATTTTATGTAATTTTTGGTTATTTGTTTTCATTCCTAATTTTTTCCCTATTCCAATATAGTTTTAACCAGTTTCCAATTTAAGGGGTCCATGGTGTCAGTGACTATTCTAGTTTTAATAACATTGGTGTAAGCACCATTCTGAAGATGGGCACCATCCAAGGAAGTTGAGGTTGATACTGTGTGTTTGTCTTGGGAATTATAAGCACTTCCCACTTGGAATCACCCCAGTGAAAACCCAGGGATGGCTACTAAGGTTATCAATTCACAAAATTAAGATGGATGAAACAATTGTGTGATAGGTGTCTGCATATAAGAAGGGAATATGGGACATCATACTACACCTAGAACTAGAGAAATCGTTCAATGCCAAGGACTTGCCAATTCTACCACAGTGCATAATGCAACAAATAAGCAAGAGGGGATAATATCTATACTTGCTTATATTAACTCATGCTTAATGCATGTGTGATGCACACTTTCTCAAAAAGTGTCTTTGCTACTACTGAGTTTTTAGCACTCTTTAGTGGTTCTACTTTTTTTTTGCAACATTGGAGAATCTACTCTCCACCCTACACCAAGGCCCTAATACTCAACCATGTCTTACCTAAAAAAAGTAATATATTTTATTTTAGATGTTAATGGTTACTTTTAAGGCTATTGTTTACTCAAAAGGGAAATATTAATGAAATTTGTGATGTTTAAAGACTTTAAGAACATTGACAATTTTAAGACATTAATAAACATTCAAGAGAATTAATTACAACATTTAAATAAAGCTAAGCACTATTTAAAAACCTTGAAATGAAAATAACTAAGAGATCAGCTTCACCATGAATGAAATACAATGTTCATTTTCAATCTAATCAATGTACCATGAAAATTAAAACAGTCTAGAAATGCAAATACAAAAACTATAAAAAAACCTAAAATGTAAATAATTTTTTTTTTTGTTCGCTTCTAATAATCAATGAAAAACATGGTCAGATACCTAATGCAAATAATCCAAAACCCCAATTTCAAAAAGAGATTCAAAATTGGGCCAGTACATTCTATGCATGTAAAGATTTTTGAAATCTATAGGAGATGCTTACAAGTTGATGTGGAACAACCTGCATGAGTGCATATGCTTCTAGTAAAGGAAAGTCATGGGGACCCACATTTGTAATTGAAGCCAGTGCGCATGCAGGTTAAGAAAGGTAGAAAAAACCATTAAATAAGCTAAAAAATGTAATGTTTGGGAAAATGACAGAGATAAAATTCAAACCAAGATTCAATAAGTTGGAAAATTTTGGGGAGAAAAAAATCTAAGAGGAAGAATGTTCTCCTAATAAAATTCTCATGATAGAGTCACCAATTCTATTTTAGGGAAAAATCCTTAATGACATAGGGTGAATCATTGATCTAGCAAAATGAAGGCTAAAAAAAGAAAAAAGAAAAAAGAAAAAAAAGGGGGAACAAATAATCAACCCAAATTGTGAAAGTATCTATATTAAAACATAATAACAACACATCCATCTCTTGTTAACACCATGGTGGGATATCTCATGTAATAAATACTCTAAAACAAAGTAGGTTTTTAAAATGTTTTGAATAGGGTGATCACTAGTGATCTCTTTTCATTTGCATTATTTTTCATGCCAACCACATTTAATGGAAATTTGTATAATTTGAACTTTGGAGTCAATTATATCTTTTTGAGACAAGTTTACTAGGATTTCATGTTTAAAAGATGCTCAAAAGATTCAAGAGACTTGTAAGTAAATGAAAAATTGATTTTCCTAAGATTCTTCAAAGTAAAAAAAGTCATGATTTATTTTCAATGGATTAATTAGGACGAAGTATTTTCAACATTTCATTGTTTTGTATTAAAAGGTTTAATAAAAGGGTTTTTTTCCCTAATATTTACAATGTGAAAATAGTGAAACCTAGTTTAATTAAAAGGTTATTATTTGTATTTGGGGTATTATAACTTAAATAGACAAATAGATAGAGACTTGTAAGATATCAATTTAGAGGAGGATTCATTCAAGACAAATGATCTTATACAAGGGTCCATCAAGAAAATTTGGTGTTCTTATATTAATGTTACCTTTAAAAACAAACCTAATAAGATTAATCGAATAATGGACAAGCATTTGTCTTGGGCTCTTGTTTTGAACAACAAGTAGGTTATCTCAAATTATAAGTTATCATGGATCATCATATCAAGCATTGTTTAGTGCTACAAGTTCTTTATTATTTTGGAGCATTTACATGGTTAGTGATTTATCAAGGCCTACCCACCTAGTTTTAGTTGAGAAAATATAGATTTATAGAGTGTTAAACTACGAAATGAGACATGACATGATATCAGGCAGAAAATGCTTTCACCATATCAATGATATATCCATCTACTGATATCAATATATAGTGCATGGATGTAATCACCTCATGTATTGAATAGTGCCAATACATTAACGACACATCAATAAATAAGGACGACACATCATCAAGATATGTAACACCCTAGTTCTAATCCCTAAATTGGCGATGTATGTTTCTAAATATGATGAATGACCAAGGGCTAAGAAATGTAGTATGCAAACATTATACATTGAAAATAATAAAATGAAATACATCACTGATTGTAAGAAAGTTAAGGGTTGAGTCATGGGTAGTTATGATTCCACAAGGGAGGGGTTAAAAAGAGTCTTGAGAGAATTTCACGTCTAGAATCCTATGCCATTTTTCCTAAATCATTTTGTAATGGGCTAATTACCTCATTTAACTTGTTAAAACCCAATCATTGAATGCACGCAAGAGGATGGTAGAAATTTTTTCTCATCTAGTTATGATAGCATGGGTTGAGAACAATCAACATGGGGAATTGTGAAAGTCAAATATGCATGGGAGAAAAAAAATTTGAAGTAGAGAAGGTTCGTATTTTTGTAGGACGCATGAAGAGAGGAAAAGCGGAGTTTGAGGCGCTACAAGAAGGGCTAGCCATACTGTGTGTTGAAAACTAGTTTTTAGAGTTGGGATTTATGCCAAGAACTATGTTAGGATGCCTCTAAGGAGATCTTGTTGAAAAATCATGAAATATACAATGCAAAGGTTGTTGTGAGCACTCCATATACAGTTGGATTTATTAGATCCCAAAACTAAAATATTCTTAGTTAGTCTATGCTAGCGCCTTGGAGGGGATGGAGACTATCCAAGGGATTGCGGTGCAAAGAAGCATATCTCATTCATTGGGTTGTACAAACTAATGGAGAGGAGAGTGTGATGGTTGGAATTGTTGTAGGAGTCATGCCACTATTAGTTTACTAGGTATTGAGCTATTTGTGTGGTCAATCAACATCGAAAGGAGCATGTCCATCTTTGTGAACTCATGGCTTCATCTTAGGAGTGACTTGTTACAAAGAAAATTGGTGGAACAATGCCCATGGTTAGGTGGAATGTCTAATGTATACTACTAGTTACCTAAATGTTCACAAAGATAAGTATTTTGTCATTGTGTTTACTTATTGTTTAATGATGTGTTAAATTGTTGAAATTAATTTTGTGTTAGTGTTCCTAAATGTTATTATGCATACTTAAATGATTGCATTCAATTTTTTTATGATTATTGGAAGTTGTATGAGTTAATATTTCATGATGTGCATATTCAATTTCTTGAATCATATCAGAGCCATATTTGTAGGTAACATGGCTCAAAATAGAAGCCTAGGTAAGGTTCAATAGTGGACTCATGTGGGCTAGAGATCAATGCAATACAATAAAACATGCCATTAGCGCCAAAGATAGCGTTGAAAATCAATGTATGGATCCTTTGAATTGGGTTCAACTGGAAACACAAAACTTAACGCTACAAAGAATTTTCACTTGTGCACTAGAAATAACGTTGGAAATAGTGTTGGTAATTGCGTTGGAAATATCGTCGGGTTTAGCATTGAGAACTGTTTCTTCCATTCTTACTTCCATTGTAGCGTCCATTTGTACTTCTAGTTTTGATCCCAATTGTGCTTCTTGTTTTGCTTTTGGTATGGCATCAAAAATAACTTTTTTTTGGCTTCCTAATTTATGCCAAGTTATGCTTCTATTATAATGTTGTTTGTTGATTCATTTTTTTGCTTGCAATATGGCATCACTTGTTGCATCTGACTTTGCTTCCATTATGGCATATTCTTTAGATTCTATTATAATGTCTTTTGTTGCTTCTAATATTGCTTCCATTATTACTTATTTGTTTGCTACCTAAATCGATTCTTTGTTTTCTTCTTATGGAACACCAAGTTTGTCTTATAGTATTGCTTCAATTATTACTTCTTTATTTTCTACCTAAATTTATTTTGTTTTTTCTTCTCAAGTAACGCCGAGTTTGGCTATAGTATTGCTTCCATTATTACTTCTTTGTTTGCTACATAAATTGCTTCTTAGGTAACACCAAATTTTTCTTCCAAGATTGCTTCTAGTGTGCTTCTAGTTTGGCTTCCATGGTTTGCTTCCTTTTTTGCTTCCAGAATTGCTTTCTATTAGCCTCATGGTTTGCTTCCTTTTATTTGCAAGGTTTGCTTCTTGTTTAGCACTTAGGTTTGATTCTTTTTTAGGTCCAGAGTTTGCTTTCTTTTAGTGTTGGCATTTTCTTCTTAATTAGCCTTCAATTTTGCTTCATGTTGAGGAACTAATTTAGCTTCCTATTTAGAGCTAAAAATAGCTCCAAGTATGGATTCAAATTTAATTTCGAATTTTACTTTCATTTTAGAGCCACATTATGCTTCCATTTCAACACTTCATGTCACTTCCTTTATAGCTTCCATTTATTAATTTTATTAATTTATTTATTTTTTTAATTAAATTAGTTAAGCATGTCATGTCTCTTAAATAACTTATACAATTATAGAGTAAGTCATATTGCATTTGAAATATTTTATAGCATATCATTTATAAAGATTTTTTCAAGTAAATGGAAAAACATGCAAACTAACAACATCATTATACTTATTAAATCTCCATCAAAATAAAATCTACAACATCCATTTTTTTGTTTGAAGTTCGTCACTGAATTTTTGGAATAGAGTATTATAAAGAGTAACGAGCTTGTTATCGGCCGGCCCGCTGGGAAACCAACCCAGTCGTGATTAGCTACACATAATGCATGCCCATATTCACATGATAGAGATTTCCATAGTAGATCTATTTCAAGTTTCTTATAGTTACAAACCACACCACAACATTGGAATAAAATAACAAGATAATTTTATTTTTTATCTGTAACCGATATTTTTATATTATTAATAACAAAATTGTTGGTCTATGATCAACTAAACATAATGAAAGACCATATAATACATATTAAAATGTTATAAGTCAAAATGATACAACTCAATGTAGTATTGTAGGTGAGAATTATACATATGATAATAAACATGAAAAAGAGACATCATAATGATTTATCAACAATTATCCACGATGGAGTCTATATGATCAATGTCACTGGATACTATCAGAAAATTGTTCATCATCATTATCATGTCTATCATGATTATCAACATCATGATAGACATCAATGTCATCATCATCTTCATTTTCCTCGATGTTCTCTCCATCTACTTCATCATCATCATCTTGAATTCTTGAACCAAACCCAACATAATCTAGATTGAGCTCGGGATCAATTGGATCTTCTGGAAGACCCATGTTTTGCAAAAAAAACATTCAAAATGAAAAGTTATTATTTATTTCATGCAATATTTAATATTTATGTTATATTTCTAATATTACAACATGTGAAACAAAACCATAATCATATTACATCATACCAAAGTGCACATATATATCATAATAAAATTTCAATTAATTTACAGCTAATATGTCATTCCAATGATGTAAAACATGCAACAATTCTAATAAACGTTAGTAAAGATCATAAAAAGATGTGTTATATAATTTGACTATCAACTATAAATTTTATTACATAACCTTAAGTGCCAACCCCCTTCTGTCAATATATAAAAGTACTTTGTGTGTCAACATTAATGTTGTATATAAGTCTACAATCAAATAGAATTATACAATATGTCATAATTTAATTGACAAAATTCCATAATGCAATTGTGTCTTCATAATTGTGTTGAACAAGGGTCTAGGCACTATGGCTAGCTCGCCCTTGACTAAACACACTTGCAAGATCAGATGGAACTAAATTTTTGTAACATCCCACCCCACGTTTACCTACTTTAAATTACTTACCAAGGTAAACATGAGCTGAGAGTTACTATGCATGACCCAAATTCCAAGGTGAAATTATGGAAATGGGGTCTAACTTGCTAGTGCATGCTATTCTTTTTTACAAACACTTTGTGACTATAGTACCTGTAAGTCATGGATGCATATTTTGGTCACTATTTACATCAGTTTCATCATATGTTCATTAAGAAGGCTTTCTACCCTCACATAGTTTTTGCAACAAATACATATTAGCTCAAGCATCCATATAAAATAACCAAGAGCCCGTCAAACCATGAATTAGATCTAGATCAAGAGCACATTGTATAATAATAAATACACCATGCATGTAGCATATACTTAACCAACAATAAAGCCATGAAAAATCAGTCATGTAAACAACAGTAAATTAGCAATTATTCTCATTGATAATCAATAAAGAATAATACATTTTAATGTGTGCAAAGTGCCAACTAAGTCAGGGACTTTCATGTACCACGCGACCATAGATTGGGATGAACTAAATCTTTCTTTCATCCAATCACCCCCACGCCATATTCCAAGCATGAATGTGGTATCTCATGGAATAAACCAAGACAAAACCAACCAAGGCTTCCAGAGGCCAAACCGCCTCAACCCTCAATGACAGTGATTCCATCTCTACGATATGAAAATCACTAACCCCAACCAAATCGGTCTCTACCCAAGTTGTTGAGGGCTCCAAGAACTAGTAACTCAACCTCCATCCTTCTAGGGCTCCATCATGTTTGTCTGACCCAACTCCAAGGACTAGTAACTAAACCCACCAAGGGCTCCAAAGCGTTTGTCCCAACCTAGGCTGTAGGACTAGTAACTCAACCCAAGTTGTACCCAAGCTTCTAGAGTATTTGTTCCAATCCACAACCATAAGGAACATGAGAACCAATCATAAAAATAAAAAGTGGAAAAACCCACAACACCATGGCTATCTTGGAAATGGCAAGGTAAGGCTAAAATCACTGTCAATCTAAACAAATATCCATGCCAATGACATCACATAATGAGAAAATCACATGCATATACCTTGCATCCAAAAATCAACAAGGAAATCACACATGCAACCTGTTACCTGCAAAGAAATCTAGTAGTAGGTGCTAATCCAATTGTTCCCTTATGCTTTCCTTCTTTCCTTTGCGTTCTTTCTCCAAATCCAAGTGAATACTAGAGTGTTCCATGCATGCTCCAAGAATTCTCTAAGTGTGCAAGAGTGTAAGAGATGAAAGAATGGAATGAGAGCTCCAAAAATAAATGGACAAAAGACTGTGGACTGATCCTCAGAAGTATTTTTATCATCGAGGCCTCTATTTTCTTTATTTTCCCTCTAAGTTCCTTAGCATGAAAATATGTGTCTATTCAACTTCCTTTTCTCCTATTTTCCTTTATAAATAAATGCCAATTTTTGCCACTTTTCCTTTTCCAATTTCCTTAGCCATAAATAAATCTAAAATGACACCCACTTGGATGTTTTTCACAACATTCCTCTTAGAATAGGTGTCCCATGACCTTGGCCTTATATATATATATATATATATATATATATATATATATATATATATATATATATATATATATATATATATTACATGGAAAATCAACCAGGGGTTGTTACAAACCCCTCTCCCTTGGGGGAACACTGTCCTCGGTGTTCTATGACACCTATGGCTAACAAACCTTTGAAAACAAAACATATTGCCTATGGATATTTATAACCCAGCTCGTTGCAGTATTTATAATGACCTTTGTTCAAAACAAAACAACATACCATTTGGAGCTTTATAACACAACTCATTACGGTATATACAATAAAAACCACATATAATCATTCACATTTTCTTCAACCAACAAATAATCATACTATATATGGAGCTTTATAACCACAACTCAATACAATATTTACAATAACATACACATATACATATGCAAAATTTATCTAACCAACAAATAAAATGATACACCTCCACCCTCAAAATTAGTACTAGGATTCACCTCCTTCCCAGGAAGTCTAGAATCCACTACCAATTTCAAACCTACATCCAATGTCTAGCACTACGATCATTGCGCTACTTGTACTCCTAGTGAACAATTAGTGGCTCATTGTTCCAGGGCACACTCCCAATGTGCTTTTGATTCCATTTGGCAATGATAATGACCAAAAAAAATTCATTCCTCAACCTTCCCTTATCTACTACAAAATCCTCTGGGAAATCCGGTCACCCCCTTCCATGAATTCACACACCTTCCAAGTTCTGTTGGCATCACCTTCTCTGCTACACAGTCCCTCAGGTGACCATCCCTTGGAAAGGTTTCCTCGCATTGGAAGGTCCAAAAACCAAGGCATATCTCTGCCTCAAAACCATCATACCAGTCATAGAATGCTCATGGAAATTAATGGACACTATTGGTATGGTGTCCCACAATGGCCCTGCTCCTGAAGTGCTTTACCAACATACTATTGCATGTTCCAATTTCTTTCATTGTTGCTACTAACATTCTTGTAGCCAGTTCCAACCACCCAAATCGACATTTCCTTTCTTTCCTATACCAAGCATATAATTACCATTAGACTCAAAAGCAATTGAAATAAATTCAAATCACACCTCATTGATATCTCGTCAATAAGGTACACCTACAATTTTTTTTACTTCCTGTCATTGCAAGTCAAACTAAATCTTTGATAAAATCATCATGTATAAACATATCACATATGATTAGCTCAAACATAACCATTAGAAATCAGAACCATAGATCACATGCATAATTAAAACTGAAATAAAACATTGATACTTATCTTTCAATCGGTTATTTTCTTCTACCTTTGTCCTTTATCCTTTTCGTACACACGCTAAATTGCTTGTCAAACCCAGTAAGCACAAAGTGCCTTCTCTTCTCTTCAATCATGTACACATACACACAATCTACATCACAACACATACACCCACACATGGTGTACCACACAATACATACACCTACACCCAATGTACAACACAACATATACACCTACACTTGGTGTACAACACAATACATACACCTACATCATGGTATACAACACAACATAGCATCATGTGTACAAAATGTACACAACACCACATGTAAAACATGTACACAACACATGTACACACCGCCGCATGTATAACATGTACACAACATCACATGTACAACATGTACACAACACCACATGTACAAAACACCACATGTACATAACACCACATGTACAACATGTACAAAACACCACATGTACAACATGTACACAACACCGCATGTACACTGCAACAATATTGCATATTCAGAGACCACCTTGTCTCTACCAAGAAACCTTGCTTCTAGTGTCTTTCCACTATCCATGCTTGTCTCAGAATGTCACAAATCACACTTCTTTAATTCCATTGATGTATCCCTTAGCATAGCTTGTCCATAACATAAACATAGGCATAGTATAAGCACACAATATCAATTCATATCCACACGATACTAACCTCATATATCTGTTAGGGATACTCTTCCCACTTGATTCCTCATATGACCAGAAACATCTTCATGCCATTCACCTACATAAGCAATCATTCCTCCATAAGTATGATTCTTGATGACCCTGTTAGACAACAACATACATACATACATGTATACATATATAAACATCAACATACTCATGATCACAACATAATTACCAGATACCATAAGGTCTAAGTTAAGAAAACTACCTTTATCTATGCACAACATGCACAACATTGAGAACACCAGTTCCCAACTTAGCCAAGGCATCTATTACCTAATCCCATTTGCTTTACCTTTCCTGATACCTTTCTCATGATTGCCTTGCCATTATCCATTTACCTCAATGGATGTAACCAGCCCGACTAGTTTTCGTATTCTTATCTTTAACTTCCTTTCATTCATGCATTGGGCTTCATCCAGGTCTTACTAGTTGGGTTTCAGTTAGATCTCACCGAGCTCCATTATCTTTCCTCTTTCCAAAACCAATTCCCAAGACCTTCAAAACATAAAAAGCAAGAAAAGATAAAGAAAACATGGAAAACCAATCAAAAATACAACACCACAGACAAAGTGGCATGGCCATGCACCAGACATAATCAAAACCACAAATCAAGAACAAAAAAATCACAAAACACCGAAAGCACAAGAATTCCAACAAAGACCGTGACTTAACCCCCATGGTTTCTTGATGTTTCCAAGGATTCATGAGTGAAATCTTAGCCCAAACCTTCTTCAAGATCTATGACAGTCTCTTTTGCCTTGTGATTCCCTGTATCATGCAACATTAGCTCATGCCCTTATTCATTCCTTTACAAGATTAGAACTAAGCCTCTTATCTCAAATATCAACCTTAAGATAAAACCATGTCAAACACATGTTCATGAATATAGCATATATCCACATAATGCCAGACAAAATCAAGGTTAAGTAAACTTCCAGTATTCATGGAAAGCACTCATTCATTTGGAATTGCGATTTCCCAACGTAGCCAAAGGAAATCTCACCCAATTCCTTTCTTTTCCCTTTTTACCTTGTTGCAGTTGAGCCTTATTATGTGCTATCACATTGACCCAATTGTTAGTTATATAAACAAATCAATTGTTACCCTGTCATGCTAATACCAAGCATGTTGCCCTGCAATTGTTTAGACATGTCAATCACATGTTCCACATGGTGTCTATTAATTTGGAATCAGCCTTTACCAAGACTAATAGCCATGTCATATTCTTCAATCAACTCATAGTCATTAGCCACAGTTCTATTACCAACACCCACTTGCACTCAAGTGCATATCAGTTGTCTCGGCACGTATTGTTTTAGTACAATTGTCTTAAAACAAGATCATTCCTTCACGAAATTTTATATGCACATACTCATACAATGCACTCAATCAAGCATTCAAACAACCTATAAACATTACCCCTTACTATCCATGGTCCTGTTGTGCTCTACAACAACCCCCCATTTCATATCATTTTTATTTACAAAATTATCATATGAAATGGGTCCCTTTAGAAGTTAATTGGTATCAATATTGTATTGTTCAAAAAGGTCCGATAACCAAATGAAAACATTATATAAAAACCTTTTGAAAAACCCATTTTGATCAAATAAAATAATCTTTTATCATTGCGATAAAGCGATCGCAAGATCGCATATCGCAATGACATAGAGAACACAAATAAGTGGCATATTGGTTTCCGCCGATGCGATATCGCTATCGGATATCGGCGATATCTATACGCAGTCTGAAAGCACCCCAAGCCTTTCACCCCGATGCGATGCGATATCGCAATCGACAATCGGCAATATCCTATGCACATTGTTAAGGCGCCCAGGTGACCCAACCCGATGCGATGCGATATCGGTGATTGGCGATCGACGATATATAATGCATATCTCATCCCAGATGATGAAAGCAGAGAGGGCGGCTTCCTGGTAAAGCCGCATACACAGAGAGCCGCCCTCAAATTCCTAACAGATGCAATCGAGTATATGATTCCCGATATTCAGGATGCCACCTATGCCGCCCAGCTCAGCTCGCGCCTCAAGAAACCTCCTGAAGTAGAGCCAATGCTTGCGATAAGTCAGCTCAGATATAAAGGCAAGTAGCCTACCTGATGAATCATGCCACCGACTGCCAGATCGCTGAAAAAAATCATATCAAGATTGATTGATACCAATTTAATAGGATTTCTGTTTTATAGATAGGTAGATTAGTTAAGTATTTATAGACCCTTTCATTGTTTTGGAAAGGGTCGTAAAGTTTTGTACCAGACTTAAAGACTAAAGTTTGCACTATTGTGCTTCAGTCAATATTCTTTTATGAAACTGGACCAGTTGTTCTTAATTCGACAAGGAAGCTTTTATGCAAATTGTGCACTATTGTCTTTGTTAAGAATGTTTCTGCGTTGAAGGAAGAATTACAAGTAGCGATTAATATTGGGAGTGTCAAGTAGCTCATATGGTATTTCTATCTATGTCTGAATTCATTCCTTTCATATGAATTGTTATGTGATTATTCTTGCTATCATTGATTATATGCATGCGCTGTAACAACAGATCTATATTCATTCCACTATTGGATGTTTTATGATGTGCCTTTCTTTTTAATCATGTATATGTTAATGATATAAATGATAAGTGTGGTAATATCGCTTCAATCTCTTTGCTTAACTATTTAAGCATAGTAATCATGAATGAAATAATGTCTATGTCTGTTAAATAGAGTCATCTATATGCCTGTTTATAGACACAGATCATCAAGCGCTGCACTTTAAAGCTCAATAAGTTCCCGGGATAGATCATAGTTTATGTATTCTTGTTAATAGTTTTAGTTATTCGCTCACCGTTAGCCTAGTTTATAAATCATCCATTCATCCCGTTTATCCACTTTTGGGAAACTGGTCCCATTATCCCCAGTCGGAGCCACTATTCCAAACGGAAAAGGAGCTGTACTAAGGTCCGGACCGGGTGGTTATCCCCAATGTTGTTGCAGTGATTTTCGAGGCATCAACAGGTCCACACTAAGGTAGAAGGAGGCAACTACTATAATTGCCCGACCTCCAATGTTCAATAATGGAAATGGGATCTCCAAATCTCTACTAAATTTAACCACACTTACCAAAACTTTATTTTCATTTCTCATATATTTCGTATGATATTAAATAAATAAAATTTCAATTATTCCACTTATAATATACTAACTAAAAACATGTGACATAATCATGCAACTTTTCAACTTTCTTGCATGCAACCTTTCAAATTATTTGCATGAAACTCTTCAAGTTATTTGCATGCAAATTGGCATAGATAAACTACAACCGTATTATCATACTACAATACTATCCCATCCAAAAAAAACATTTTATTCAAACAATTACCATACTATTACATTTTCTTCAAACAACTACTATACTATTACATTTGCAAGTAAGAATTTCTTCAAACACTTTACATGAAAACTAATATAGAAAACTCTTTGCATACAAGTAAGCATATGTCAGATACAACAATATTATTACACATCAATACTATCCCCAACCATAAACAACATACTCATTGGGACATTTTATCAAACAATTTGTATGCATTGGATCATTGAACCATTTAAGCATTTCATCAAATGCTTTGCATGAAACCTAATATGGTGAATGATTCAATGCATATATCCTAAATCTCAGCAGTACAAGTTTTGGAACTGAACCATATGATTAGTGAGAGTATCCTTAACTATGGTTCAAGTCTCAACTTCTAAAATTTCATAGATGAAAATTTATAACAAAAATACCAACACAATCCTATTTGGTGAAAAATTCTAGGAGCATTCAGGAAGTTCAATTTCCATTGGTCATATCTACTAAAATATAGCAACCCAATGTCTAAATTTTTTTAGCAAAATATCAGCGGGATTTCCCCTCACAGTGGACAAATTTCCATCTCCTGAGGCCAACCAGAAGAAAAGTTATAACATAAATTCCAATGTGACCTGTCTGAGGCCTGATTTTAGGAGCATTTAAAAGGCTCGACTTCTTTTGCTTATATCTCCTAAAATATTTCAACCCAATATCTAAAATTTCTACCAAATGATTAGTGGCATTCCCCTCAATGTATACAATTTTCCAGCTTCTAGAACTTAACAGAAGATAATTTATGACAGAAATGCCAACATGACCTATTTAAAGATGCTTTCAAGAGGGTCATCTTCCTCAAATCATAATTCCTAAAATATTGTGAAGCAATATCTGAAATTTTAACCACATTATAAATGGGATTTACCCTCAATTTGGAAAACTTTTTAGCTACTAAAACTCCACATAAGAAAATTTATAATGAAAATGAAATCAATTGTACTCATTGATCCCTTTGTTCTTCATTTCATCTATGATAGAGCCCATCTGGTCCAAGTTTTTGAACTTAGAAGCAATGATACCACTCTATAACACCCCACCCTACATTTAACTACTTTAACATACTTACCAGGGTAAACATGAGATGATAGTTACTATGCATGAGCCAACTTCCAGGGTGAAATTACGAAATGAGGTCCAACTTACCAGCACATGTTATTCATTTTTACAAACATTTTGTGACTATAGTACCTGTAAGTCATGGATGCATAGTTTGGTAATTTTTCACATTAGTTTCATCAAATGTTCATCAGGAAGGCTTGCTTCCCTCTCATACTTGTTTCAACAAACACATATTAGCTCATGCATCCATATAAAATGACCAGGAGTATGTCAAACCATGAATTAGATATAAATCAAGAGCACATCGTATAATAATAAATACACTATGCATGTATCATACACTTAACTAGAAATAAAGCCATGAAAAACTCGTCATGTAAACAATAGTAAACTAGAAACTATGCCCATTGATCATCAATAAAGAATATACATATTAACATGTGCAAAGTACCAACTAAGTCAGGGGCTTCGATGTACCACATGACCATAGATTAGGCTGAACCAAATCTTTCTTTCAACCAATCACCCCTGTGCCATATTCCAAGCATGAATATGGGACCTCATGGAATAAAATAAGGCAGAACCAACTAGGGCTTCTAGAAGCCAAACCACCTCAACACTCAACCATAGTGATTGGATTTCTGTGGTCTGAAAATCACTCACCCCAACTAGTTCGGTCTCTACCCAAGTTTTGCAGAGCTACAAGAAATAGTAACTCAACACGCAACCTTCCAAGGCTCCATAGAATTTGTCCAACCCATCTCCAGGGACTAGTAACTCAAACCACTAAGGGCTCCAGAGCATTTTTCCCAACCTGGGCTCTAGAAATAGTAACTCAACCCAAGTTGTCTCAGAGCTTCTAGAGCGTTTGTTCCAATTTACAACCATAAGGAATATGAGCACCAATCATAAAAACAAAAAGTGGAAAACCCACAACACCATGGCTATCCCGGAAATGGCAAGGAGAGGATAAAACCATTGTCAATGCAAACAAATATCCATGCAAACAAATATCCATGCCAATGACAACACATAGCGATAAAATCACATGCATATACCATTCATCTAGGAATCAAAAAGGAAATCACACATGGAACTTGTTACTTGAAAAGCAATCCAACTATAGCTACTGATCCATTTGTTCCCTTGTGCTTTCCTGCTTTCCTTTTCCTTCTTTCTCCAAATCCAAGTGAATACTAGAGTGCTCTAAGCATGCTCCAAGAATTCTCTAAGTGTGCAAGAGAGTGATAGAAAGAGAGAATGAAAGGAGAGCTCCAAAACTAAACTGAAAAAAGACTGTGAATTGATCCTTAGAAACCTTTTTATGATTGAGGCCTCTATTTTCTTCATTTTCCTTCATTTTTCCTCTAATTTCCTTATCATGAAAATATGTGTCTTTGTACCTTATTTTTCTCCTATTTTCATTTATTTTCATAAATAAATACGTATTATTTCCACTTTTCCTTTGCCAATTTCCTTATCCATAAATAAACCGAAAATGACACTCACTAGATTGTTTTTCCCACCATTCATCTTGGAATACGTCTCCCATGACCTTGGTTTTATATTTTTTTTACATGGAAAATCAACCATGGGTTTTTACAAACCCCTCCCCCCTGGGGGAATACCGTCCTTAGTATTCTATGGCACCTATGACCAACAAACCTTTGAAAACAAAACATACTACCTATGGAGATTTATAACCCAGCTTGTTGCAGTGTTTACAACAACCTCTGTTGAAAACAAAACAACATACCGCTTACTAGATATTTATAATACAGCTCATTACGATATGAACAATAACAACCACATATACTCATGCACATTTTCTTAAACCAACAAATAATCATACTTTTTATGGAGCTTTATAACCACAACTCGATACAATATTTACAATAACATACACATATACATATGCACAATTTCTCTAACTAGAAAATAAAAGGATATGATGCCAGTATCAACCAACAAGGAAATCCAGTGGCTCACACCTCCACCCTCAAAATTAGTACCAGGATTCACCTCCTTCCTAAGAATTCTAGAATCCACTACCAAAGTCAAACCCGCATCCAATTTCTAGCGCTACGATCATTGTGCTACTTGTTCTCCTAGTGAACAAGTTACTGACTCATTGTTTCAGGGCACACTCCCAATGTTCTTTTGATTCCATCTGGAAATGTTAATGACCAAAACAAATTCATTCCCCTACCTTCCCTTTGTTGCTACATAGCCCCTCGGGCAATCCAGTCACCGCCTTCAGTGCAGTTACACACCTTCCAAGTTATGTTGGCATCCCCTTCACTGCTACATAGTCCCTTAGGCGATCTATCCATTGACAAGGTTTCCTCGCATTAGAAGGTACAAAAACCAAGGCATATACCTGCCTCAAAACCATCATACCAGTCATAGCACGCTCATGGAAATTAATAGACATTTTTGGGTACAGGTGTCCCACAATGGCCTGCTCCTAAAGTGCTTTACCAACATACTGTTGCATGTTCCAATTCCTTTCACTACTACTGCTAACATTCTTGCAGTCAATTTCAACCACCCAAACCAGACATTTCCTTTCTTTCTTGTACCAAGCACATAATTTTCATTAGACTCAAAAGGAATTGAAATAAATTCAAATCATACCTCATTGGTATCTCGTCAATAAGGTACACCTACAATTATGTTTACTTCTTGTCATAGAAAGTCAATCTAAAACTTTGATTAAATCATCACGATAAACATATCACATCTGATTAGCTCAAAAAAGACCATCATAAATCAAAATCACAGATCACATGCATAATTAAAACTGAAATAAAACATTGATACTTATCTTTCAATCGGTTCTTTGCTTTTACCTTTGTCCTTTATCCTTTCCGTACACACACTGAATTGGTGGTCAAACCCAACAAGCACTCAGTGCCTTCTCTTCTCTTCAATCACGTACACATACACACAATGTACATCACAACACATACACCCACACATGAAGTACCACACAATACATACACCTACACCTGATGTACAACACAACACATACACCTACACCTGGTGTACAACACAATACATACACCTACACCCTGGTGTACAACACAACATAACATCACATGTACAACATGTACACAACACCACATGTACATAGCACCATCTGCACAAAATGTATATAGCACCGCATGTACAAAATGTACATAGCACCACATGTACAACATGTTCACAACACTACATGTACATCGTAGCAGTACTGCACATCCAGAGACCACACTATCTCTACCAAGAAACCTTGCTTCTAGTGCCTTTCCACTATCAATGCTTGTCACAACATGCCACAAATCACACTGCTTTCATTCCACTGATGTATCCTTTTGCCACTTTGCCTTTGCCAATTTCCACTTTTCCTTTTCCAATGACTTTGCCAATTTTCTTATTCATAAATAAACTGAAAGTGACACCCACTAGGATGTTTTTTCCACCATTCAGCTTGGAATAGGTGTACAATTACCTTGGTCTTATATTTTTTTTTTTTACATGGAAAATTAACCAGGGGCTATTACAATTATGTTGCTTAGTACGTGTACAATGACCTGCGTGTGTCCCTGAATGGCATTGTGTTTTCACTTAGACAAACACCCCCCAAAATTCTTCTTACACATGAATTTTGGAGCATACTAAGGATCTTGTGATCTTTCGTTTTGTGGTCACTTCATGGTCATCTAATGTTTTGAAAAGTATTAAGTATTCTTCTAAGTGTCAAAATCACTTGCTCACGTACACTTTGTCCGCGATGAATCTAGAAACACACATCCTTCTAGGCAAGTTGAGATATGCATTGCGCATCCCTTGAAGGTAAGGCTTGAGAAATCACTAGTTACAATGACTACGTAATCCATAAGAACAATGTACTGCACAATACATATCAATAGTTAGGGCATACTCTCTATTGATAGTCTCCCTCACTTTGATTACAATTGCATATTCATTTCGTTGAGTTTTCTCAACTGTTGCTCCGGCGCACATTTTTTTCTCAAATGTCACTTTCACGTTCGCAATTGTCATTTTTTACTTGCATTCACTTTGATAAGTGTCATTTTCATGTTATCTTCGCTCTAGCATGTGTTGGTTCCACTCTCTCGACTTTCTTTAAGCCTTTGAAAATGTCGTTTGCACTTTTCTCTTACTTTTGTAAGTGTCATATTTTAGCATGGGAAGTGTTGCATATCGAAAAAGTTAGAGTTATGGTTCATTTCAAGGGGAAAATTTGGTGTGAATGGGTCATTTTTATCATATAGATATGTATTATATCCATTTTTAAACTTTCATGCATTGTCATACTAGTGCCGTCACTTTTGCCGCAAAGTGTATCTTAAGTGTCAGACCTAGTCAAAGGGAGTCAAGTGTACATTCTTGAAGGGAAGTTTTGATGCATTATCCTACACCATTGTGTTCTATTCATTGTAAATACATGAATTATACATATTCTGAAAGTATTGATCGATGTCGTATAAGCATCTTCACTGTCATTGTAAAGTGTAACCTAAGTGCCACACTTGGATGAGAGTATTGTTTCGTTGTCGCATTAGGTGGATCATGTTGTTTCTTAGTGTTCAGTGTTCTATGTTGTGTTGTTGATTGTTTTGAGTGTGTGATAATGTCCAAGTGTTACCCTGGTTTCATATCTGCTTCATCGATCCCACACTTTGTCAAATTCTGGAAGATCCTCTTCCCAATCAACTTGACATCACTCAGCCTCCTTGAACTGTGCATTGCGCAGTAGTAAGCCTCAAGCTAATCCCTTGCCTTATGGAACCACCCAATATGTAGTTCCTGCCTTCAAGGGTTGTGCATTTCATATTCACAGTGCTTAAGGATTGCCTCAATACTCCTAGAAACTACATAATCATGCCTCCCATCTAGTATCTTGATGTGCATTGCACAGCCTCAGTCATCAAGTTGTGTCCTTGAACTGCGCAATTTCTCAATCCACTGAACAGTCTCCCTCTATAATTGCACACTGTGAAGTATTAGTGGAAAATTCTACCTCACTGAGCTCCTCAACTGTGCAGTCTTCCTTCCTAGGCCTCTAGTATTGTGCATTGCGTAGTCACAAGATTCAACACCCCACTCTTGGCCTCTGGAACTGCACACTATGCAATCCCTAAACCTTCCTCTCGGTTCAGTACTTAGTTCCAACTCCTTTCCTGATTTTTAGGAAGTATGTTGTACTAGGATTTTTTCGTACTAATGTCGTCTTGTCATGAGTAATTTCCAGTTGCATATTTTATATGTTTTCATGACATGATGATGATTTAAGAGAATGAGGAGGAGACCATACTAGAAGACACTTATGAAGTTGTAAATACAGGTTGATCATTGCACAAGAAGATGAAGGGACACCAGATTGCGATAGAAGTTGGAAGATCAATATCATAGTGAAGACTCCCTATTTTTAGCCTCTTGGAGGGTGAAGAAGAAGAACAAAGAAAATATTTCATGAAGATGAAGTACTGAATAGACCTCTCATGAAGATTGAAGACAAAGCAACAAGAGGAACAACTTGGCATTTCCACTTCATCATGAAGTCCATGTCATCATTGTCAAGTTGTGAATTGTATCAGTGCCATCACAATGTCATGCGTGTCCATGTGTTTTGCCACATATTTTATGGATGTAATGATGTAATTATCAAAAGGAAAGGAAAAAATGTAATGTGTGGAAGTCCAAGAGTCATATGTGGAATATGAAAACTCACGGACAAAAGAGTCTTTAGGAAAATTCCAAAAGCCATATAGAAGTCCAAAGGTAACATTAGAAGTCTAAGAGTCATGAGGGAATCTCAAGAGTCATGGGGATATGAAAGGTCATTCCTGTTTTTACAAATACACCCTCATAACTCCAGTAAATGGCTTTTGGAGGCTTAGCCTTTGGAGAGTTATCCTTGGCTTCTATGACTTAACATAGGAGAGAAGATCATTCTTTGGAGAATCAAGAAGTGACTTAATGTTCCACTATTGGAGCTAGTGGCAAATCGTTGTAACTGTGTAGTTGGATCTTTCACCTAATAATCAAAAGCTCATTGAGCCAACAAATTTTCATGCATGTATCATGATTATTGTAAGACTATTTTGTATATTTTTGAGATATATGTTTTGTTTGTTTGTACCAAAGAAATTGAACTACTTCGTTGGTTTTGGTACTTATCTTGTTGTATGTGTGTTGTATTTTATTTAATGTTTGTTGTGTCTATGTGAACTACTTTGCTAGATAACTAATGAATATTTTCATGCTCTTTTGTCTCTCTTAGGTTAGTAATATTAATTCCTTCCAAAGACTCACTCCTCTCTCCCCCCTCATGAAAGCCTCAGTTTACATCTTGAAATTGGTGCTTCATAGTGTCAACTCACTTATTATTTTAAAAGGTTATGTGCATACTTTCTTATGTTATCCATTGCAGCTAAGGCAAACCTTTGAGTTATGGTGGTGGGGTCAATACTCCAGATGGGGCTCCTACTCCAAATGATGTGAGGCCTAATTGGGAATTCACATCGAGAAGACCCCCTTGGTTAATAGATTTCCAGCACCCTCAACACGTTGGGAAGCGAGATGAAACTTACCATAACCGAAAAGTCGAGGATGAGTTGGAAAAAACATTAGTTTCATTGGAATCATAATATTGGATTAACACCAGGGACACCCCTCTCTAGGGAATTCATGGACCAAATGTTGTCTACATCGATGGTTTTCACAACTAGGGTTCCACTAATTAGCATGGAATGCAATTTCTCCATTATATGCTCAGATGTTGAGAATTGTGCTAAACAAGGGGCTTGGCACCGTGGCCGTCTCACCCTTGATGAAAACATGCCTGCAAAAACTGATGGAACATAATTCCATTGCTTGGTTTGGTTTTTATGCCCCCAATTTAAATTTTCCACATGTCCCTAAAAGGAGTTGGGAAGCAAATTGAAACTCACCATAACTGGAAAATCGAGGCCTAGTTGGAAAAATTGTCAATTTCGTTGGAATAGTGACATCAAATTATCCTATGTAATTTTTAGGTACTATGAGTACATGAAAATATCTTAAGTTAACCATTGCAAAGGAAAACCTATGAGTTAAACCTAATGATGGGCATTTTATATGTCTTAAAAATCATTGGAATCTACTCCAATTATGGATGGGGGAATCGTAGGCTTCGAGGCATAAACACAGTAAGGTTCGGTTAAAATCTATCTTAAACTCAATACTATTTTTCTATTAGGTATTGGAAGTATATAAAACTATCCTAAATTAAGAATTGAAAAGGAAAACCTATGAATTAAACTTAATCCATCTTAAGGAAATTATTTAGCAAAATTTTCAAAGTAAACTAAACTCTATTCTAATCTGGTTTGAAACGAAGTATGTCCAAAGATTAGGCTTATGTCTTTAAGTTTGATGATAGAGATGTTTAATAATTGCTTAAGGATTAAAACTTTTGGGGGTTTAATAGAATGAAGGAACTTATGGGATTCACTATGAACTAGGGTATTTCTACTAGCATTTAGTATTTAAGATTAACTCGGGTGCTAACATGCCATGATAATACCTTAAGAAAATACATAACGTTTCAATGTTAAGAAAATATCAAAAGATGAAAACTTAAAACCAATCTCAGAAACACGCATAGTACCTCGTAAACCAGCAAATGTCATCATCATGAGCATCAATTCCACAACAGTGCTACTTTTCCTCAATAGTAGTAGAATTCCAAACAAGAAAAATCAAAAGGTAAAATATAGTGAACTCCTTCCTCTTTTCACCAATGTGTTATGATTTACAAATTAGAAGTCTCTTCCTATTTATACATGACCTAAGAGACCTTTGAAATGTGTGGGAAATGTGCCTTATCACATGGAATTAACTACATCCTCATTATTTTTTTGTGGATAATAACTCATCCTCATTAAATTTCTATTATGCATGAATACTCCAAATTGGATCGATTTTATAGTGTAAAACGCAGGGATTGTGTGCCTCAAATAAATGCACACTAGGACTTATAATTAATTGACATTACAACAATGATAATTCCATCCTAAAGATACAAACATTTTCTACAACATATCATACTCATTATCCTGAAAGAAATCTTACTCACTAAAATCCAAGTCTGTCAATGTAGTAATTCATCATATTTTCCAATGTTCAAGTTTAAACAAATGTGCACTCCTAGGCCAAACCAGTTACACTCTTGGTAATGAAAACTGAAATGGGACATGATTGAACAATACCTAACCTTAGGATGTAACCTTTCATCATGTCTCAAAAATATCCTACATAACTGTGTTTCCCACTTATACACAATTTTCACATAAGGCAAGTCGAAGCAAAACTTAGAATGCTGTATGAAATTTGAAGTATTAATGTTTAAGCTTAAAGTAAAGATATAACAATGTAAAATTGTGTAATATCATTAAATAAACAATCTACAATTGAGATTGGCCAAGAAATGACGCTTGGGCATGCATTTTAGTGAAGCAGGGAAATTTTGGGCCGCTTCACAAAAATGCATGCCCAACCTTCATTTCAAGGCCAACTTGAATGATTAAATTGCATTGCTTCACAAAAATGCATGCCCAACCTTCATTTCAAGGCAAAATTGTATGATTCAACTTGGAGAGTTTGTTTTACTAATAAGTAACAATAATACAAGTAAATTTTTTTATTTTAGTCATCTGAAGGTTGAAGTTAATGTAAATGAAATTATTGCAACAATTGTAGTTCATGGTGTCACCCCAAAAGTGTCAACATACTGTGAATAACATAAACTTACTGGAAGAAAATTAGTGTGTAAAATTAGTAATTAAATAGTATACAATTTGAATCAAGAATATTGGCCAAGAAATTAAGCTTGGGCATGTATTTCAGTGAAGCAAGGAAATTTGGCCTGCTTCACAAAACTACACACCCAACCTTCATTTCAAGGCCAAATTGAATTATTCAACTTTAAGCGTATTTTTTTACTCATAAGTAATATGAATACAAGTAAATTTTTTGAATTTAAAGATCTGAAAGTTGAAGTTAATGTAATGTAAATGAAAGTGTTGCAGCAATTGCAGTTCAAGTGTTGCCACAAAAGTGTCAACGGTTTGTGAACAACATAAACTTACCGATCCCGAATGCGAGTGCACACAACATATATTAAGAGGGAGGCAGAACGGGATGGAAAGTGGCCATGCCACACGGCCTTCTGTAACCATACACTCCAATCTATAAACTGTATTAACACCAACCATAAATGGCATTTAAGTTGGCACTGCCTTCAACCCGCCTGCATCTACCCGCCTCGGCTCAGCTCAATGGTGACCTCTGGTGAAATTAACTCCACCGCCCCTGTCTCTTATCCTCTGCCTCTGCAATGCCATTGTCCCCAGGCTGCAGCAGCTCCATGCTCTCGCACCGCCACGGGTAGGCGATGTAGCATCCTCTGTTGCACTGATCTTGGCCCGGGACTTCATTATACTCAAAGCCTGCTCTGCAATCTCATCCTCCATTCGGCGTCTATAGCTAATCCTTCCTCTGGGCCAAACTCTGAACCTTCTGCACCCTCTCAGCACTCTGAGTCGTCTACCTACAGACAGTCTCATACCCCTGGTATCAACATGACCAGAACTCGCCATAGAATGCGTAGTCACAGAGGCGGCAGCAGAGGCAGATTGCCTCGCTCTCCTCCGTCTCCGGCCTCTGAAACCACCTCCTCTACGGCTCATTTGACTTTAGGCCACTACCCAAATATGCGTAGTGGCAGAGGCCGCTCACGGCCTCTCCGCCTCCATCCGACGCACTCTGCTTCACCTCCCAGTGGAATTCCCTCCATTCCACAGTCGCCCCTCCACTTAGCTCAATTCGTCCACCTCTATTCCTTAAACCAGCCCATGATCACTGCCACCATTTCCATCACCTTTCACGAGGAGATGCAAACTACAGAAGGTGGTTGCCACTCAAGCGCGACGCCTGCTAGAGCCGAGAGGAGCACACATTCCATTACCTCCAACGAAGGGGAGCAGGCCACAGAAGGTGGATGCCAAACTGGCACTGCGCCAACCATGGTCAAGGAGAGCACACTCTACGCTCAGCTGAAGCAGGACACTCCTCCTCCACAGAAGGATCAGAATAATCAAGCCGACGAAGACATGGACAGATGTTTTGTTGTGGAGGCACACCAGGCGAAGTAAGATGAGGACATGAGAGCATCACAAATGGAGGAAGATGACATGGATGATTACAGATGCTTCATTTTTGAGGAACACCCGTCGCCTCCGCGTCACACATGATCGGCCACACACCTTGCCACGTGTCCGCGAGACTCAGGTTCTGGGAATCAGGATTATGTTTTCTATGGTTTTTTTTTTTGGAAAACTGTTGTCATATGGCTACGTGGATGATTTTTTTGTGTGTTTTTTTTGAAAAACTGGTTAAATTCTATGCGTAATTGCTGGTTTTCCCTGCGTGGGCAACAAGATAACTCATGCAATCTTATTTTTGAACTGGACTGGTTTCCCATTCTGGGCAGTCCATACCCTGTTTTGCTGATTATTGCCCTAAACTATGGCAAGGACATGCAAAGGCAAAAGCCTCAGTGTATTATTATTTTACAGTAATAGAATTTAGCTTAATTTAGGAAAAAAAATAAAATTAAACTTACCAAAAGAAAAATAGTGTATAAAATTAGTAATTAAATAGCATAAAAAATGAATCAAAAATATTGGCCAAGAAATGAAGCTTGGGTGTGCATTTTAGTGAAGCAAGGCAATTTTGGCCCACTTCACAAAAATGCACACCCAACCTTTATTTGAAATCCAAATTGAATGATTCAACTTGGAGAGTATTGTTTTATTCATAAGTAATATTAATACAAATGTTGTTTTTTAATTTAGTGATCTGAAGGTTGAAGTTAATGTAAATGAAAGTGTTGTAGCAATCACAGTTCACGGTGTCACCCCGAAAGTGTCATCAATTTGTGAATAACATAAAATTATTGAAAACAAATTAGTATGTAACATTACTAATTTAAATAGTATACAATTTGAATCAATGATATTGGCCAAGAATGAAGCATGGGCGTGCATTTTAGTGAAGCAAGGAAATTTTGGCCTACTTCACAAAAATGCATGCCCAATCTTCATTTCAAGGCTAAATTGAATGATTCAACTTGGAAAGTATTCTTTTACTCATAAGTAATATTAATACAACTAAAGTTTTGTAATTTAGTGATATGAAGGTTGAAGCTAGTGTGATTTAAATTAAAGTGTTGCAGCAATCACAGTTCACGGTGTTGCCCCAAAAGTGTCAATAGTTTGTGAACAACAGAAACTTACTGGAAGAAAATTAGTGTGTAAAATTAGTAATTAAATAGTATACAAATTGAATCAATGATATTGTCCAAGAAATGAAGCTTGGGCATGAATTTTAGTGAAGCAAGGTGTTATAGGACATTTTGTCGCATCTAGTCAATAGGCCTACAAATCGGATCATTCATCATCTGTGAACATGTTGTCATCCTACCTACACAAAGCCCTAAGAATGAGCTTTCTAAATAACTGAGTTTGTTGGTCTAATTACTTCAACTTAGTTATTTTAAGCCCCATCGCACCTTGCCCCTTTAGAGACCTATGTTCAGCAGCGGGTTGTTCCCTTATGTACTAATGCTTATCAACAATAAATTTCTCCTTTTTGGGGGTGCTTTGATTCTAAAAATTTGGGAAAAATAAAAATAATCTGAAAGCTTCCTCTTTCAGAAGATTCCAGGGGATGTTTTAACCATTTACCTTGGATAAGAACCTCGAATTGTATTTGATCCTACGTTGGAGACTTTGCCTCTTATCCTTTAAGCTCATCCTCCCATCTTAAGTGGATCTCAAGCCTAGATTGGTAAATGGATAAGAATTCGTAAACTACTATCCCTCTCCTATAAATTTATTGCCATCTATAACATCAAGGTTGGATTTTGGAGACTGATATGTATTGAATCTAAAGGATTCATCATTTTCATGCATTAGGGTGACATTGAGGTGTGTTTTGTGACAAGGAAGGACAAGTCAACTTGGAGAGATCTCTACAAGATCAACTATTATTTTTGGTTCTAAACTCTCTCCTATTATTTTAATACAAAGAGTATATTGTTTTCCTATACGTGTTATGTTACATTTACATTCATGTATTTCAATGCTTCACTGATCAATTGAATAGTATAATTGAATTATGCTACATAGATGTTGTGGATCTTTGGCTTTTTGTGAATGTATGTGCAGGTTCTAATTATAGAAATTGGAGTTATGATTGGAGATTACAAGCCGGGAGGAAAGTAAATATTGTGATGGATTCCAAGTAAGCCTCTTTCCCATTCTTCAATTTCTCTAAGGGAAACTCTATATTGATTTAAGAGTAAAGTTTTTCGGTAGAAATCACATAGGAGAATCTTTTTCCGATGCGTTTCGAGCCATCTAGTGTGGTTCATCGTCAGGACAATTCAGAAACATCGTTATGGATCACAAAAGCCCGAATTCAGAAACTCTATATTATTTTCTTTATGTTGTTCTAGACCACTCCACTAGGTCTAGGGAAGATACTTTTGTCTGCAATCGTAAATTATGCATAACAAATTGGTGACTCCACTAGGGATCATTTCTTTCCCTCAATGGTTTCCTTTACCTTAGCCCTTGTTTCACCTCTTGAACATACCTTCATTTCCTCATTTAGCTATGGATTTAACCCTAGGAAGACCTTTCCCTGAGCTTGGATTTATTTTGTGTGATGCAATCTGGCCAGATCTGCATCAGCCCTCCCCTGTTATGGAGACAAAGCATTGCAACACACCCTAGCCTTCTTTACACCTACATTGTAGAGCATTGGTGCCTTTTCTACACCTATGTTGTAGAGCATTGGTGCCTTTTCTGCACCTGCGTTGGCCCCTATTAGATGCAAAAATTTTCATTTTGTGCCTTGCTATCTAATTTTCTTGGTTCCAACTAGTTTTTTGTTCTATCCCTGAGTGTACCTTGGTCTTTGAAAATCCTTCACTTTGTTTTCTTTTGGTTTTTATAGCCTTTGATAAGGATTTGTTTGGATTTTTCTTTATTCTTGTTAGTTAGGTCATTAGAAAATTGTTGCTTGATCATTGATTGTTTGAAAGAATTGTTATTGCAGTCATCATTCTGTATAGTTTCTTTTGTCAGTGATTTAGCAAGTATCTTAGTTTTCATCTCATTTGAAAATTAAGTGGATCGAAAAGAAAAATCTCATGCATTTTGCATTGCATTTAGGGTTTTGTGTGTGAAATTGGAAATTGGAACAATTGTGTTAGGGGAATTGACTTAACAATTTTGTTTGTTGCATCTTGTATGTTACATCACTCTTTGTTCTCTTCCCTCCCGTACATAGATTTTCATTGAAAATAAGATTTCATTTCTTCATTCTAGATTGCATATTTAGGATATTCAGATGAAATTCGCAGTGAGCCTTGAAAATTGAAACATAATTCAAGATAAACTTTAAAATTTATTGAATCAATCTTAAGGATAATTTGAAACATTAACGCAAACATCTAGATATCTAGGCCAGAGACATGTCCCGATGTCTATAAACATAGGAACTGTCATTTTTTCCAGCGTTGCATTTCTCGGGTGATATTTCATTCCATGTACATAAGTGTATCAAACCGTTCTCCATGTACCTTTAGGTATATCGAATGTCGCTCCACGCATGAAAAGTATATGGGAATTCTCTCATTGTACGGTTACACATTAGAAAACACTAACACAAACTACACTTCCACATACCTTTGAGTATATTTTGGAAGTCCACCACAAGTTTCTATCCTCACCTTAGGTAACTGAGTCACCCTTGTATATTGTGATACAACATACACACATTGAGGGAGATTGCTTGCCTGTACATAAATCCTTGGTTTTCCAAGGTGGTATATTGCAGTTCATAGTTGCTTGGTAAACCTTTACGTGTATATTACCCTATTTGATTTATTTATTTTTGTTAATTTCTACAATTTATTAAACCAACATGGAAGAACAACACCCTACACTTTGTCGTTCATGTAGAATGCAAAATAAGCCTCTTCTTCCACCTGAGGCAACTCTTGGTCGTTGTTAGAATCACTCAAAGACACAAACTACCAAATCGATTACTTCTGGAGTTACTACTTCTCATCCTCCACTTGAAATAGATCCACCATAATCATTCTTTCCTATGAGTACTGAACCTGAGATTGCCTCTTCATTGGCCAGTGAGTTCGACACAATCGAAACAGAAGCACTTGAAATTTCATTACCTAAGGTTAATGAACCTGACTATACTTAATCAGAGATGATGTAACCTGAGGTTATACAACCTTAGGCACCTCATTTATCTACACCTATTACTTCATGACCTTCCTTTTCTCTTCCTCTACCACAGACCCAACCACAAACTATATATATCTTGGACTAGATGGTGAACCCCTTCCACCTAGTCTTGTGATATCGAAGATATTTCTCAAGAAGAGACTCAAACCTACTTTACTATCCAAGAAGGGACTCATTTTTATCAGGCCCATCCTTTTCCTACCCCTCATACTCCATCACAATATCCTTTGTCTAGTTCTTTTCCTTTCAACTTACCCTTGAGTTTCCCTCAGCAACCCTCTTTGGGACAGTTAACCATGACTAAGTATGCTTTGGTTTCTCAGTAAGTATCTACTACTATGACTGAGACAACCCATGTTGCAACCTCATCCATGTTTGTAACATCACTAGAGACATATTTGTATGGTGTCCCATCCATCCCGCCTAGTTACCAATCATTGTCTAGTACTTTCTCTAGTGCAACATCCAATCCATGGACCTATCCCATATCATCCTCTTTTGGAATCCTATCTAGAACTTCTTTGATAAGTGATACAAATTTTATCTTCCTCCATCTACACCTACAATTCAACAACAGACTTGCCCTTACGTAAGTGGGTATGGACACATACAACAACCCAATCCACCTCCTATTGGGAACCCTCCTCTTGGGGGGGAGTTGCCTCTATATTCCCCTCCTCTGTCGACAGGGGGGCAACTTATTGCCAGAATATTTCCATCTCCTCAAGCTAGTTCTCATCCTCATTTGAGTCCTCCATATTTGGGAATGGTTGCTAATGTTTTCCAACCTATCTCGCCCATACAACTTGGTTTGGTTGTGGCTTCATCTTTAATCTCTCAACTTGTTCCATATGCATCTCAGATTTCCGATCATCAACCTATACCTCAACCTATTCAAGCTCAAGTTAATGTAAGCCAACCTCCACTCACTGCATCTTTAATTCCACCTATTCCATTGGTATCTGGCGCCTGTCAAGCCACGTATACCCAACCTTTCAAGGTAACTTACAATCACTATCGCTTGGTCATACCATTCCTCAAATTCAAGTGGGTCAGAATGTATATGGTATGGTGCAGGCACAACCTAACCAACCTTATGTTAGGATGATGCAAAATCCCACAGGGAAACCATATCAACCGTATCAAGGTATACCTCAAATGCCTTATGGTCAAAAAATCCAAACCCAGTTGCTTCAACATTTAGAAGGTTATCCTATAGATGGGAAGCAAGGTTATGTGTGTTCTGGTTATCAAAATCCTCCCTATCCTAGAGCATAGATACCTGTTGCTCAGGCCATCCCATCTTACCCAGGGTATCCTCGACCAGACCTCAATAGGCAGTTTCCATTCATAAAAAATCTTGAATTTCCATATTTGACCAGGCTCACCAATGATCCCATTGCCCATTCTCCTTGGTGGTCATTTATTCCCACCAAATTGCCTAGTGATATCCCAAAATTCAATCGAAATCCTAGAGAAGACCCATATGCACATGTTATGACTTATCATTTGTGGTGTTTTTAAAACTCTCTCAATTATGACTATGTATGTTTGTGTCTTTTCCAGTGCACACTCACCAGTATGACAACAAAATGGTATATTGAACTACCACGAGATTCATTCGATAATTTCAGTGCTTTTGCTACCATATTCCTATCACATTTCCAAATTTCCACATTCAATATGAGAGTAGACCTGAACTTTTAACCAATTTCAAACAAATGAATTCCACTCACATTTATGATCACATCCATGAGTGGCGACATCATCGTTGTTTGTTCCTGATCCGTTGTTAGTTGAATGGTTTATTAAGTCTTTGTTACCATCCATCACAAAAGATGAGGTTAAAGGCGAAGTTGTGAACAAAGAGAAGGTAATTACTCGTGCCTAGTATTTGGATCTTATTTATACCCAATCCGACACGCTTTATGATAAAATACCAAATGCTCCGCAACCTTCCAATACTGTTTCTCAACCTTCGAGTAAATAATCACATGTCATTGATGGCATGAATGGTTCTGTCAGCCAACAGTCAATGAGTAAACCATCTGGTTCGAATCTTGTTGTGGCTATCCAAAACCCTCCTTCCACTGCTCCTATGACTTCTAATTCTGAGATCAATGTTGTCTAATCTTCCAAAGGAAAATATCAGCAACCAAGAAGTAAGATAAAAATCAAAGGTAAAAAGAAGAAAGATAATCCCTCGGAAGATAAAAAAAATAATCATTCTTTTGAAGAAAAGTGAAAACCTCATTATCTATGCTTTATTTGTAATGAGGAGAATTTCACTCACAATTTTCCACATTGGGTGCAATTCAATCAATTCCTTAAGTCAATTATTGCTCCCGATGTGTTGATAGATCCATTTCTGAATTAGGAGACCAATATGGTTGCTCGGGATCCTGCTTCCTCTAACTTGGTTTTGATGCTTTCCTCCGTTAAGCCGAAAAATGATGTTATGGTGGCCACCCGAAATAAATACTATAGTAATTTGAATCCCTAGAATGGTTAGGCTACTAATCAACCTACTAGTTCGACTGAATCTCCATCAGATCCTGCTCCAAATGTGTTTCCTACCGAATTGGAAATTAAGCCTCCCAAAGGCGTTATCCATAAATCTACATTCAACCCTCGTGTAAGAGCTGCTCATAATTATAACATAGTTGAGGATCTAGCTCAAGCTCCTTCAACTATGTCAACTCTTGAGGTGTTGCAAAATTGTCCCACCTAGAAGAAGGCTTTGCTTTCTACAATTGGATGTATTGATCCTTCAGATTCCAACCTTGTAGTTTTTAACCATGAGAATCATATGCCTTGACTTCCAACCCAATTAGATTTCATGATTCAAGTTGTTATTCGCGGTAAGAATATCCATCATTTCATTGTGGACGAAGGAGCCTCAACCTGTATCATGTCACTCTCTTGCTGGAAGGTCATTGGTTCTCCCCAATTGAATCAGTCACTGACTACTCTAAAGGCTTTTGATGGAAGAGGCTTCAAGCCTTGTGGAATTATGAATTCATTACAAGTAGAATTAGGCGACAAGACAGTGTCAGTGAAAGTTGAAGTTATTGACAAACCGTTAGATTATAATCTTCTCCTGGGTCATACGTGGGTTTATGCTATGGTTGTTATTGTTTTGGCATATTTCAAAAAGATTTCTTTCCCTCATAAGGGAGGTATAGTAGTCATTGATCAAATCACTTTCTTTGCCACCAATTCTTAGGTTACCAGAGTTGTCCCTCTAGTGGGAGAAGCCCCACATCCATATCAACATGTCGCGGTGGGATTGCTTAAGGATTCTTCCCTCATGGGAACCTTTTCTCTTCCTCCTCCTTCTCCTGAAAACTCTAATTTGGTTTCCCATGTCAACATGATATCTTCTTGTACTACTCCATCTTATCCTTGGGTAGTAACAAATGAATCCAATATTAACACTTTTGGTGACCACATGTCACTCAATCCCATTGAGGTTGACTATGACACCATTTATTCGCCCTGTGAGGCACATTCTATTCTCTCCTCTTCGATCAATTGGGTTGATCATTCCTTAGATTATGACATGTCCTCTGATTCCTTCTCTCATACATTTTCTACTGATGAGAGCATCATGGAGATCATGATGTCGGATGATGCTCGTGGGATGATCATCATCATCATTCCTCCTTGCCAAATTATTTTGAGGATAATCTTAATGAAATATATCGGCCCAATGTTGTTGAGATGTCTGTGAATTCCGTATCCATCCATGGTATCGATTCTGAGAACAATTTTTCAAATGTTGAAGAGACTATCCCTCTTAATATTTCAATTAACCCTGACTTTGTTGAGAATGCACATATTGGTGCATCTTTCTCTCTTGATGAGATCAAGACCTATAAAGCCCTTTTTTATGAGTTTCTAGACATTTTCACCTAGTCTTATGGAGAGATGCTAGGTATAGATCCAAATATCATTGTACATGAAATTAATATGTATCCTAATTTTAATCATGTTCGGAAGCACCTCTGTATAGTTCATCCCAAGAACGTTGTTGCTATTAAAGTTGAAGTTAAAAAACTTCTATGCACTAGTTTCTTCTACCCGGTACCTCTAACTGATTGGGTGTCAAACATTGTTCCAATCATGAAGAAATAGGGAATAATTCATGTGTGTGTCAATTACTGGGACATTAATCATGCTTGTCCTAAGGACAATTATCCTACCTCATTCATTGACTAGATTATTGATGATTGTGATGGTTGTAAAATATTTTCATTTATGGATGGATTTTCTAGCTGGAATCAGATCAACATTCTCTCAACGGACCAACATAAAACTACATTTATTTGTCCCTAGGTCACATTCTCATATTGAAATCTCCCTTTTGGATTGAAAAATGTTGGGGTTAAGTTTCAGAGGGAAATGAATTATGCCTTCCATGAAATCAAACACATCATACAACCATATTTGGACAACCTACCTGCTCACTCGAAAGATCATGTTGATCACCCGATTCATCTTAGGGCTATATTTTTACGTTGTTCACACTACAAAATTAGGTTCAATATGCACAAGTGTGTGTTTTTGTTAGATCTAATCGGATTCTTGGATTTGTTGTATCAAAACATGGAATTTGTGTTGACCCATTGAAAGCCTAAGCGATCATAGATCTACCTTCTCCTTCTTCCCTTCTTCAACTTCAACGACTCCAAGGGAAGGCTAACTTTCTACGGAGATTCATTCCCAATTACGCCAAATTGACCAAAGTATTTACTTGATTGTTAAAGAAAGGGGTTCCCTTCCGTTGGGATGATGCTACCAAAAAGGCATTCAATGTCTTGAAATATGTTCTGATTCAAGCATCCTTGTTGTATCCCCTGGATTGCCAACACGATTACTTCTTGTACCTCGTTGTTGCAATTTCTACCATAGCTATGGTATTGGTCCAAGAGGATGATGTAGGGACCTGTTATCTCAAAATCAGACCCTGATAGGCTGCTGGTCAGGTTGACTCTAAGTAACTATTTCAAACCTACTTTAGGCTGAGGCCTAGCCTCCTCAACCTGAGAGGGCTCTCTCTTGATGGATTAATGATTTTGATTAAAGATAAGATGGCTAATTCTTATAGAACAACTGTGAAAAATATGAATGCTGGAAACACATTAAACAACTATCCATTGGGCTTATGGAGTCAACAACACCTCAATATAACAGTGAACTTAACCTTACATGGAAGTCAGGGCATTCAGCATTTAGATATTCAGAACATCAACTCATATGGGACCACACGGTTTATAAATGTATACAGGAAATCAGAGCACATTCAGTGAATTCTGAGTGATTATACACCTATACCACTGTAAGAATTAAGAAAGGACAACATCACATATTCTGAACATAAGAAATCCTTCATGAATCCTGAGAAGTAAAGTCAAAATTATATTAATGAAAATGAGTCTTACATAAGCCAAATACAAGCTTTGTTATAAAGTTTTCCAACCCTGATTACATTTCTGTTTCAGCTATATATAAAGCTCTTATTCTAACTGATCGAGATTCCTCCTCCAGCATGAGGGGAATTCAAAAACTACTTCTAATGACACCTATTAACCTTTTAACTAACTAATAAATACAATAAAGTGTTGACTGGAGTTTTTTTAGAGATCTAAATCAGCTATGACTCTAACTCCATATTACATGCATGATGGCTTTAATTAAGATGATTCCTCATTCTTTGACATCTGGTTCCCTTCTAGTTTAGTTGTGATGGTCTTCAAGGCTCCATGATTGTCTTCAATGACACCTATTTTCCAATGCCCTGAAAGATAGGAAACTACCCCTGTTTACTGGTCTTTAGTTTTCCACAAAATATTCGAATGCAAATAAGCATGTCCTTTATCCTTTAATTACCCAAAATGGAGCAGACTGCCACGTCCTTGATGCGTTGTAAGCTTTTTCCCATGTACATGTGTGCAGGCAAAAGTTTCTTGTAAACTGTTTGATATATCCTGAACTGTGGTAAATGTGCTCACTTTACGACAAAAATTTAAAGTTGGATTTGAATATATATTTTCTCCACCTGTCTTGACCTGGTTGACTGTTGATAGCTTCAGATGATGCCTTGTATGCCTTTTAGACGTTTCCCTTTCAAAATTCCCGCTTATAATTCAAAACTGCTTGATTTACGTTGAAATCATCACTTTCAGCAGTTTCATAGCGCGCTACGAAACTGCTGAGTTATTTAAAACAGCTTGTTTTTAACCTGAGACTTTTATTAGCCAAGTGCTTGATTTCCAAAAACTTCTTTAGACTTTCCACAGGTCGAATAGGAATTTATATTTCTTGAGAAAGATAAGATCAAGCAAACTTGTCAAAATTTTTGAAACAAAATCTTACTTGAAATGAAAACTCATTTAGCAGGTCTTTTAAGCTGGCTTAGCTCTGCCTTCAGATCTTCAATTTGTTTCTTCATAACCTTATTCCCAGCTCTCAGTTGCATATTGATCCTTCTGATGTACTTGGCTTCTTTGATTGCTGGTACTATCCAGGTGTGAAATTGTGAATGGCCATCAACCACTGAATTCAACTGGGCTTCTACAGTTTCATTCCCTTTCCATAGAGCTTTATAATAGTTTGCGTGTATGACTGCATGTCTTCTAGCAGCTTTCTTCAATTTGGCGATCTCATGCTTAGCTGATTCTAATTGGCTCTTTATGGCTGCTATATTATTTTCTTTAGGCGTAATGACCGTTTTTCCTGCGTTTTTCTGTGTCTCTTCCCCTGTTTCCTCTGTTCTTGGCAGTACTTCCTATACTTGCTGGAATCTCCTTGTCATAGGTCTTCTAGGTTTAAAAACGAACTCTTCAACTGGCTCATCAAATTTAAGCCTTTTTGAGGCCTTGGATTTCTTGGTGCTTTCTTGTTCTGACTGTATTAACTCGATTTGAACTGGTAGAGACTGCTCAAATTCAATAGCCTGTAATAAGTCATTTAAACTTGCCTTGGACACTGGACTTTCTTCGACTGCTATAGCTTTACCTTTTTCCTTATTCATCTGGCTTCTTGTTCTTATCCTTGAGACTACTTCAGATGTGCTTGTTTCAGGTACAGTCTTTTTACCATGAGATTTTTCCTTAGTTGATTGCTGAGGTTGATCTTGGATGACGAGTGGTTTCACTTGTTTTCTTACTTGTGACTTTGGAACTCTTTTAGCTCTTACTTCTGTTTGGAGCTCAGCTATTGTAGAATCTCTAGCAGGTTGAGGAGTGAGTCCAGTCTGGCTTTTGAAGCCAGCCATAAAAATAAATGAATTCCAATCTCTGTCTACCTTTTGGAGCCCATCTAAAACCAGTAGTTTGATCAAACCATGATGAAACAAAGAGGTTTCACAATCCTCTTTCCTCAGCTGTACCTTATCACACATCTTACTCAAACTACGGAACAGATAAAAAGGTAAGTCTATGGAGACCTTCCCGGTGAAATGCAAAAGGAGTTTAAAATGGTAAGAGTAAACCTTGTTATACCTTCCTTCACAAGTCAGATATTTCTGTATGCAGGTGAGTAAGTGAGCATAATATTCTTTGACATAATTCCTGGGCACTGCCTTACTTAAATCTTCATTTACAAATTCATCCTTCAAAAACTCCTTACAAGGATTCATGTCAAATTTGAAGTTTTTAAACCATTCCTCTTGTCCTCGTGGGATCTCTGTCACAGTAGATATCACTTCTGGCGAAACCTGCAATTCTAAAATGGCTACTTTTGAATTCAAGCCTGTGAAGTTAAGTGCAAATTCTTTGGTTACCTGTGCGTGTCCTCCTTGTAACTTTTTGCAAAACTTCCAGCACCCGGCCTTTTTAAATGCTTTCTTCACCTCTTCATTTCTCAGCGTTATATCCAGGCCTTCAGGCTCAGTCCTTAGACATTTGCCAGATCTGTGCTCCTTTTTCTCCATTGATTCTTCCAAATCCTCTTAAACAATAACTACCAGCTCCGGTTGGAATTGTGTTTCAGCTTCTATTTGAATTCAGCCTCGCTTGATTATCAGCCTCGCTTGATTATCAACCTCGCTTGATTTTTAAAATTTTCCGTTTAAAATCTTTCAAGATGTAATCTTGCAGATTTGTCATTCATGCAAGACTTACGGCCATCATTAAGATTTATGCACGGTTGTCTTTCTTGGGAATGATAATTCGTGCGTATCAACAGATCTAGTGGTGGTGATAGTGGCAATGAGTGGTAAAATGTGATAAGAGAGGTACATGAGCTGACATGAGAAGACACGGCCTATGACTCACCTAACGGACTTGACATTTCGGGAAAGACTCGCTGCGAAATGTACGAATCCATGATTTCGCAGCGCTATTAGTTTTAAATTTTAATGATGCGCTGCGAAACTGCCTAATCATGATGCGCTGCAAAACTGCCTAATTATGATTGCGCTGCGAAATTGCAAATAGGCACGGTGACTGACATAAGATAACAAGTGGCTATAGAACAATGGTAGATGGAGGGGAACCAATGGGAGCTGAGAATAACTTGACTCAAAAACTCTTCAAAACTCCAGATTCTAAGGGAAAAAATTAAAACAAAATTAAACTAGCACCGACCTTTGTCATCGGGCTAGGATAAAAAGTTACATGTATCAATTTTAGTTCTAAGTGATAATAGTGGCTCCACTTGGGATAGTGTGCTCCTGTAGTACACTAAGAACTCGTATGTCCAGTGCTTTGTCCAATTTATGAAAACATAGATGAAGTTGACAAGCATCCTTCTCTAGCTTTGTGAGCCTTCACCTCGGGCTTGAGCTTCCTGTTCAGCTTGTCATTTATTTGCAACAAAGAAAGACTAATAAAACGGTTATATACAATGTTGTGAGAAACTTGGCAGAGATTTAATCAATTGTAATGCTTTACGAACCTGCCATTAATAGGTCCTCCAGCATATGGTGTTCCATCAATCTCTTGTAGAATGTAGGTGTTATTCCCATGGAAAGCAGAAATTTGATATGGCCCTTTCCACAAATTTTCAAATTTACCATGTTTACCTTTCTCTTCAATTCTAGCTTCCCATTTCAAGACTTTATCATGAATCTGGAATGTAACTTCTTTGATCTTTTTGTCAAATGCTCTCTTGATCCTTTTCTGGTTTTGTTGATGACTGTCAAACACCTCATTTCTTTTCTCTTGCAAAGCTATTAGCTGATTAATCCTTCGTTGTATAGCATTTGGTTCCTCTTCTAGTCCTTGAATCAACTTCATTACTGGTACTCCAAGGGATGTTGGAAATATAGCCTCTGCCCCATATACTAGCTCATATGGTGATGTTCCAATGGACCTCTTTGTGCAAATCCGGTCAGCCCACAAAGCATATCTCAGTTTCAAATGCCAGGCTTTTTTATTTTCTTGCAGCAACTTCTTAATGATTCTCACAAGGCTCTTGTTTGATGACTCAGCCAAACCATTTCCCTGTGGATAATAAGCAGTGGAATGTCCAAGGGAGATGTGATACTAATGACAAAAATTAATGATCCTTTTGGACTTGAAAGCTTGAGCATTGTCTGTAATGATCTTGATTGGGCAACCAAATCTTGATAATATATTATTTTCTAAGAAAGAAATAATCACTGAATCATTTGCTTGCCTTATGGGTATTGCTTCTATCCATTTTGTAAAGTAATCGGTGGCTGTGAGAATCCAACGATGCTGTCCTGATGAAGGAGGATGGATTTCCCCTATAAAGTCTAATCCCCACTGCTGGAAAGGTGCTTCAAAATAAATAGGAACCAAGGGCATTGGCATAAGCTTTCTCTTTCCTTCAAACACTTGACATTCATGGCATGTGGCTATCTTTTTATAGATATCTCTAAACATAGTTGGCCAAAAATAGCCAGCTCTCAAGACCTTGTTTGCAGTGGCTTTCCAATAGTGATGTCCTCCACAATCCCCTTTATGAAACTCATCAATTACTTTATCAACTTCTTCTTCAATGAGGCAGTTTAATAATATTCCTCCTGCATCTTTCCAAAACAAATTTTGGTCATACACAAAATATCTGAGAGATTTCAATTTGGTAAACCGAGCTTTGGATTTTGAAAGATTATCAGGAGCTCTATTATGCTGCAAAACAAATGCTATATCCTTGTACCATTCTGAGATCAAGAATTTCTCATTTATTTGGACCAATTCCTCTTCATTTTCAGAAATTTCTGAGATTTCTGTGCTTAAATTAATATCAATACAGTCCAAATTTGACTGAGTCAACAATTTGGCTAGGCCTTGACCCTTTACCAACTTTGTGGGTTTGATCTCAATGTCATACTCCAGCAGTTTTGCTATCCACTTTCCCCTTTTTCCATCTGGATCAGCTTGTGTAAGAATATCTTTTATAACAGCATTTGGGACGTAGGCAACAATGTGAGAGTGTAAAACATAGATTCTGAAATCCTTAATTGCTTTCACCAATGCATAGGCTTGTTTCTCTAAGATATTATATTTCAATTCAGCATTGGCTAATGTCTTGCTAAAGAAAGAAATGGGTTGTTCAGTACCTTGACTTCCTTTTTGCAATAAAACTCCAGCAATTGTGTCTTCAGAAGCGAATGTGAAGATAGGGAACTCCTTGGTAAAATCCGGGCTGATGAGTACTGGTGCTTGAGTAAGTGCCTTCTTGATCTCTTCAAATGATTTTTTTGCTTCAACTGTCCATTTAAAATCTGCTCCTTTCTTTAACATCTTTGTTATGTTCTTGACAACTTCAGCAAAATTAGGAATGAATCTTCTAACAAAGTTAACTTTCCCAAGAAAGGATTGAATCTCCTTCTTACTCCTTGGTAAATCTAATTTTTGAATTGCACTAACTCTATTAGGATCAATCCTAATTCCTTCTTCAGAAATAATATGACCAAGCAGTTTGCCAGAAGTTAGAGCGAAAATACTTTTGGTTGGGTTTAGAGAAATACCAAACCTCCTACACTTCAGTAGGACCCTTTCAAGGTGCTTTAAGTGGTCTTCTTCCCTTTTTGAAAAAACTGTGATGTCATCAAGATAAACCACCACTGATTTGTCCTTTTCTTCAGCAAAAGCAATATCCATTGCTCTCTGGAAAGTGGCTCCCGCGTTCATGAGGCCAAATGGCATTTTTGCATACATGAATGTTCCCCATGGTGTAGTGAAGGCCGTTTTCTCCTGATCATCTGGGTGAACAAGAATCTGATTGTACCCTGAGAAACCATCAAGCATAGACATCCTTTGTGAACCAACAATGTTTTGCAGAATGAAATCCATTTTGGGGAGGGGGTAATTATCTTTCAATGAAGCTTTGTTTAAGTTTCTGAAGTCTATACAAATTCTGATCTCTCCATTCTTTTTTCTGACTGGTACCAAATTAGCAAGCCAATTTGAGAATCTGATTGGGACAATAATTTTAGCATCAAAGAGCTTTTTCACTTCTTTTTCAATCAGTGGCATTAGAAGAGGATTAATTCTTCTTAGCTTCTGCTTAAAAGGCTTTTCATTCTGCTTAATAGGAATGGTATGCTGTATGATTGAAGAGTCATATTGTTTCAAGTCAGCATAACTCCATGCAAAAACATCAATGAATCTTTTCATCATCTCAACATATTTAGTCTTCATATCAGCTGAAAGGAATTTTGAAATCTTGACTATCTTAGGCACAACCGAGTCTCCTAAATTGCAGCTTTCTACTTCTTCTTCATTAGCTTGTAGTCTTGGTGCTTTGAGCACATCATTTTGATCAAATAATTTCTCAAGGGGAATGAGGCCTTTAGGAATTAAGTTGTTTTGTAATTGTAAGATTTCAGAGCTTTCCTTTGACTCTATTAACATATTCTGCTGATCTATCTGATTGTGTTCAAACTCTCCTTTTAATTCAATGAAGTTCCTTACATGCTGATCATCCTCAAAAACTTGCCAATTTGTGATATTATCCGGTATAACTGGTCTATGGCGAACCTCCACTTCGTAATTTTCAGAAGAGTGCTTAGGAATGATAAAGAGACTGGCCGAAACAGCAAGAGAATCTGCAATAGAGTTTTGATCTCTAGTTTTGATGCTAAAAGAATAGGATTGAAATTTTTCCAACATTTCCAACACTAAATTTCTGTATGCTCTCATCCTTGTATCCTTAGTTTGATATGTACCTTCTACTTGTTTAATTACCAATTCAGAATCTCCACAAACAACAATGTTTCTAGCTTTCAATTTTATCAAGGCTTCCAAACCTAAAATCAGAGATTCGTACTCAGCCATATTGTTGGTACAATCAAAGTTTAATTTGTATGAGAGAAACTTACTTTCTTCAGTTGGACTAGTGATCCAAATCCCAGCTCTTGCCCCTTCTTTTCCTGCTGATCCATCAAAGTATAATGACCAGCAGCCCATGATGTCTCTTTCATCTCCTTGCTGCCCTTCTTGACACTGATTTTCCGCAGGTTCATCTTGTGATTCTTTTGCAACTGATTCATTGAAAAGGATAGCTGACCCAAGACCAGTATCACATGAATAAATAGGAAAATTCTGAGGCTTGTCTTTGCTGCTTACCATGTAGGCCATCCTTGTCTCGCGATACAACCTCCTTTTTTCACCAAACACTGGGATGGTAGCATATGTAAGGTCCATCTGCATTGTGCCCTTGATTTTTGCTGCCCATGACCTTGAAATAAGCATCCCAAACTTTGGTGGAATGTCTGCAACAACAATATCCATAACAATTGTTTTTGCTGGAATTTGTGTGAGCCCCACAACAACATCTTTTATCAAACCAATGCAATGGACTCTTTTTGAATCAAAGGAAAATAAATCCTTATATGGCCTAGTTACCTCTAACCCCAGTCTTTCCATGATTACCTTAGGCATGAGATTATGTGATGCCCCTGAGTCTAACATAGCATTATGTAGAGTCATATCATGAATGCTAATGCTTATATAAAAAGGGGGAAACTCTTCATTTTGTTCATCCTCAAGTCTTGGACCCAAGTAGATAACAGGGTTATCTTCTTGTACATTTAGGATATCAGCCACTCTTGGTTGTGAATTAAGCATTTCAACAATTTTTCTTCTGTATTTGTCTACCTTGAGAATTTCATTAAAAGGGACTGATATCTTAATTTTTGCAATCTCATTCTCAAGATTAAAAACAGAAGTAGTCTTGTCAATTTCTTTAGGAGGAGGAAGAATTTGAATATCCTTTTTGACAAGAGGAGAATCATCCTTACCTTCAACCACCTTTGATTTTTCCTTTTTATCTTCAACTGTCTTTGAGGTATTCTTCTTGGGCTGTGCTTTGTTTGCTGTAATAGGAACATCTCTATTCCTAAGATTATACTGCTTTTGCATCTCAAAGATAGCGTGCTGATAGCCCTTTAAAAAATCTGAAGGCTCTTCTCCTGATTTTATCATACTGGACTCATCATGTTCCTCCTTAGTCAAGAAAATCCCTGACACTTCTTCATCAAAACAATGGATTGATTCCTCAGGGACTTCAGGTTCATCTTCTTCATCTACCAAATTTTGTTGGAAGGGAGGTCTCACTGGAGGATCTGCCTGCTGATTTCTGTTGTCTCTTGGCCTTTGCTGATTCTGAGGTCTTCTGAACTGAGGGTTCCTGAATTGAGGTTCCTGCTGCGCTGGAGGAGCAGAAGCATTCCCGAGAGCTAGTCGGTCCATCAATTTCTCCATGGTTTTCATCATTGTTTCAAACTTGTCTTCTTGAGTAGAGGTAGAAGGTTTCTCTTCTTCCTTCAGCTTAGTCTTTGCCATCTTTGATTTCTTAGCAGCAAGTATATTCACCTCTACCTTAATTGCATCATTGTGCATGTCAGCAAGAGAGGCAGACTCCCTTTGTCTGAGTAAAAGAGAGAAATCTGAATCAAATGATTCAGCATATCTCAACTGTGCCAAAGCTCCAGGAGGTTTCAAATGAGCTGGAATAGAATTGTATATTTTGTTAAACCTCTTAGAGAAGTTTTGGACAGTTTCGTCTGGAGCTCTTCTAAGATTGTTGTATTCGGTAAGGGCTTGGACAGGGTTGGTTCTGTTTCCCCATTTCCTTAGAAAGCTATCTTCAAATTCTATCCAACTATGAATGCTTCCGGCTCTAAGGGCTTTAAACCATTTTCTGACTTCCCCAATGAAAGTTTGAGCAAACAATCTTAGTTTTACATCTTCATCATCCACTTCTTCCTTGTCAACAAAATCATTGAACCTATCCACATGTTCCTCTGCTGTAATATCTTCATCTCCTCCCCATGTTGGAATTCAGGCAGCATATTTGCTAGGAAGATCATGTAAAACAACAGGGAGAGCTAAAGGAGCATACCTAGTAGGTATAGCCATAATGAATGGAGGAGTAGTGATAACAGGTATTGTATGACCGGTGGGAGCAGAACTAGTGTGAGATAGTGTCTGAGGACTATTTGGACTAGCAGAGGCAGAAGATAAAGTATTGATACGAAAAGGACTATTTGGACTTTGCAAACCACTGACAAAGGAACTCCAATTTGGGAGAGGTAAACCAGTTTTGGATTTGAGCAAAACTTCAAAAGGATCAAGCTCTTTGAGTTGATTCAAATCTTCTTCTTCTAACAGTAATTCTGAAGTAACAACCTCCCAAAACTCTTCCTTATCTTTTTGTGACACTAAGGATGAAGTATCAATGCCTCTTTTTTGTAAATCTAAAATAATTCCAATAAGTTCTTCTTCATTCTCAGACCTCAACAATACCTCATGAATTTTATCATCTACAATTTTATCTTCAGGACTTCTAGAAAATTCAGGGAACAAAGATTTTGATACGGATGAAGTACCTGGTATATCAGGAAATCTTTGCCTGCTCCTTGAGATGGTGTTTGGATTATCCACAGGGGTAGGTGGATCTGGGTCAGGATTACTCCTTGTATATCTTCCTCTCGAAGCCACCTTTTTAACTTTAAGATTGTATGGAGTCACCAAGGTAGAATGCAGCCTCGAAAACCTTCTGAGCTCCTGCTACCTTCAGAAGTTCAGCTTCATGATTTCGGGAATGAGTAATCTTCAGTCTCCCGGCAGACGCACCAAAATGTTATCTCAAAATCAAACCCTGATAGGCTACTGGTCAGGTTGACTCTAAGTAACTATTTCAAACCTACTTTAGGCTGAGGCCTAGCCTCCTCAACCTGAGAGGGCTCTCTCTTGATGGATTAATGATTTTGATTAAAGATAAGATGGCTAATTCTTATAGAAAAACTGTGAAAAATATGAATGATGGAAACACATTAAACAACTATCCATTGGGCTTATGGAGTCAACAACACCTCAATATAACAGTGAACTTAACCTTACATGGAAGTGAGGGCATTCAGCATTTAGATATTCAGAACATCAACTCATATGGGACCACACAGTTTATAAATGTATACAGGAAATCAGAGCACATTCAGTGAATTCTGAGTGATTATACACCTATACCACTATAAGAATTAAGAAAGGACAACATCACATATTCTGAACATAAGAAATCCTTCATGAATCCTGAGAAGTAAAGTCAAAATTATATTAATGAAAATGAGTCTTACATAAGCCAAATACAAGCTTTGTTATAAAGTTTTCCAACCCTGATTACATTTCTGTTTCAGCTATATATAGAGCTCTTATTCTAACTGATCGAGATTCCTCCTCCAGCATGAGGGGAATTCGAAAAATACTTCTAATGACACCTATTAACCTTTTAACTAACTAATAAACACAACAAAGTGTTGACTGGAGTTTTTTTAGAGATCTAAATCAGCTATGACTCTAACTCCATATTACATGCATGATGGCTTTAATTAAGATGATTCCTTGTTCTTTGACATCTGGTTCCCTTCTAGTTTAGTTGTGATGGTCTTCAAGGCTCCATGATTGTCTTCAATGACACCTGTTTTCCAATGCCCTGAAAGATAGGAAACTACCCCTGTTTACTAGTCTTTAGTTTTCCCCAAAATATTCGAATGCAAATAAGCATGTCCTTTATCCTTTAATTACCCAAAATGGAGCAGACTGCCACGTCCTTGATGCATTGTAAGCTTTTTCCCATGTACATGTGTGCAGGCAAAAGTTTCTTGTAAACTGTTTGATATATCCTGAACTGTGGTAAATGTGCTCACTTTACGGCAAAAATTTAAAGTTGGATTTGAATATATATTTTCTCCACCTGTCTTGACCTGGTTGACTGTTGATAGCTTCAGATGATGCCTTGTATGCCTTTTAGACGTTTCCCTTTCAAAATTCCCGCTTATAATTCAAAACTGCTTGATTTACGTTGAAATCATCACTTTCAGCAGTTTCGTAGCGCGCTACGAAACTGCTGAGTTATTTAAAACAACTTGTTTTTAACCTGAGACCTTTATTAGCCAAGTGCTTGATTTCCAAAAACTTCTTTAGACTTTCCACAGGTCGAATAGGAATTTATATTTCTTCAGAAAGATAAGATCAAGCAAACTTGTCAAAATTTTTGAAACAAAATCTTACTTGAAATGAAAACTCATTTAGCATGTCTTTTAAGCTGGCTTAGCTCTGCCTTCAGATCTTCAATTTGTTTCTTCATAACCTTATTCCCAGCTCTCAGTTGCATATTGATCCTTCTGATGTACTTGGATTCTTTGATTGCTGGTACTGTCCAGGTGTGAAATTGTGAATGGCCACCAACCACTGAATTCAACTGGGCTTCTACAGTTTCATTCCCTTTCCATAGAGCTTTATAATAGTTTGCGTGTATGACTGCATGTCTTCTAGTAGCTTTCTTCAATTTGGCGATCTCATGCTTAGCTGATTCTAATTGGCTCTTTATGGCTGCTATATTATTTTCTTTAGGCGTAATGACCGTTTTTCCTGCATTTTTCTGTGTCTCTTCCCCTGTTTCCTCTGTTCTTGGCAGTACTTCCTGTACTTGCTGGAATCTCCTTGTCATAGGTCTTCTAGGTTTAAAAACGAACTCTTCAGCTGGCTCATCAAATTTAAGCCTTTTTGAGGCCTTGGATTTCTTGGTGCTTTCTTGTTCTGACTGTATTAACTCGATTTGAACTGGTAGAGACTGCTCAAATTCAATAGCCTGTAATAAGTCATTTAAACTTGCCTTGGACACTGGACTTTCTTCGACTGCTATAGCTTTACCTTTTTCCTTATTCATCTGGCTTCTTGTTCTTATCCTTGAGACTACTTCAGATGTGCTTGTTTCAGGTACAGTCTTTTTACCATGAGCTTTTTCCTTAGTTGATTGCTGAGGTTGATCTTGGATGACGAGTGGTTTCACTTGTTTTCTTACTTGTGACTTTGGAACTCTTTTAGCTCTTACTTCTGTTTGGAGCTCAGCTATTGTAGAATCTCTAGCAGGTTGAGGAGTGAGGCCAGTCTGGCTTTTGAAGCCAGCCATAAAAATAAATGAATTCCAATCTCTGTCTACCTTTTGGAGCCCATCTAAAACCAGTAGTTTGATCAAACCATGATGAAACAAAGAGGTTTCACAATCCTCTTTCCTTAGCTGTACCTTATCACACATCTTACTCAAACTACGGAACAGATAAAAAGGTAAGTCTATGGAGACCTTCCCGGTGAAATGCAAAAGGAGTTTAAAATGGTAAGAGTAAACCTTGTTATACCTTCCTTCACAAGTCAGATATTTCTGTATGCAGGTGAGTAAGTGAGCATAATATTCTTTGACATAATTCCTGGGCACTGCCTTACTTAAATCTTCATTTACAAATTCATCCTTCAAAAACTCCTTACAAGGATTCATGTCAAATTTGAAGTTTTTAAACCATTCCTCTTGTCCTTGTGGGATCTCTGTCACAGTAGATATCACTTCTGGCGAAACCTGCAATTCTAACATGGCTACTTTTGAATTCAAGCCTGTGAAGTTAAGTGCAAATTCTTTGGTTACCTGTGCGTGTCCTCCTTGTAACTTTTTGCAAAACTTCCAGCTCCCGGCCTTTTTAAATGCTTTCTTCACCTCTTCATTTCTCAGCGTTATATCCAGGCCTTCAGGCTCAGTCCTTAGACATTTGCCGGATCTGTGCTCCTTTTTCTCCATTGATTCTTCCAAATCCTCGCAAACAATAACTACCAGCTTCGGTTGGAATTGTGTTTCAGCTTCTATTTGAATTCAGCCTCGCTTGAATTTTAAATTTTTCCGTTTAAAATCTTTCAAGATGTAATCTTGCAGATTTGTCATTCATGCAAGACTTACGGCCATCATTAAGATTTATGCACGGTTGTCTTTCTTGGGAATGATAATTCGTGCGTATCAACAGATCTAGTGGTGGTGATAGTGGCAATGAGTGGTAAAATGTGATAAGAGAGGTACATGAGCTGACATGAGAAGACATGGCCTATGACTCACCTAACGGACTTGACATTTCGGGAAAGACTCGCTGCGAAATGTACGAATCCATGATTTCGCAGCGCTGTTAGTTTTAAATTTTAATGATGCGCTGCGAAACTGCCTAATCATGATGCGCTGCGAAACTGCCTAATTATGATTGCGCTGCGAAATTGCAAACAGGCACGGTGACTGACATAAGATAACAAGTGGCTATAGAACAATGGTAGATGGAGGGGAACCAATGGGAGCTGAGAATAACTTGACTCAAAAACTCTTCAAAACTCCAGATTCTAAGGGAAAAAATTAAAACAAAATTAAACTAGCACTGACCTTTGTCATCGGGCTAGGATAAAAAGTTACATGTATCAATTTTAGTTCTAAGTGATAACAGGACCAAACACCCTATTTATTATTTTATTCGAAACTTGAATGATACTGAGATCAAATATACTCATGTTGAAAAGTTAGCTTTGGAGGTTGTTTAGGTTGTCTAAAGGTTTCACCACTATATCCTGCTTCGAAAAACCATGGTTGTTTATGTTTACAACCCCATGGCGTACATCTTATCATGAAAATTGCTGGGGGGAGCACTCCAAATGGATTTTCATCCTTCAGGAGTTCAATATGGAGTTCATCAAGTCCAAGTCGAAGAAATCTTTAGTCTTTGCTTAGCTAATCTGCGACCTTCCCACTGCTAAAACTGAAACAACATCTGGTGATTTTATTCCAGAAGATTTGTTGTTCCTAATAATTTCATCTTACCCATGGTATGGAGACATTATCATATATCTCCAAACCCATACTTTCCGGTCTGATACCTCTTGCTCTAACCAACGACATATCTGATATCAAGCTAAAAACTATATTATAATCAGCGACACCCTCTATTGTCATGGTATTAATACGATTTTATGAAGGTGCATCACCCATGAGGAGGTCAAAAAAGTCCTGAATGAATTCCATGGTGGGGCATGTGGTGGTTATATGTCTGGTTATGCTATCGCATAGAAGATTTTGCGTGTTGGCTACTTTTGGCATGCTACGTTTTGCAACTACATCCTTGTGGTTCAAAAGTGTCATGCTTGCTAGATATATGATCATAAAACTTGTGATTCACCCATTCCTTTACACCTTATTATTGTCATTGGACCATTTGAAAAATGGGGCATTACTTTCATGACATGTAACCCTCACTCAGTTGGGGGGAATGGCTATATCATTGTAGCGGTAGACTATTTTACCAAGTGGGTCGAGTTGATGCCTACATACAATAACATTGGTGAAACAACTGCCCTTTTCTTTTTTAATATTGTTATTGTGAGGTTTGGTGTACCACAGGCTATAGTTATAGATCATGGGAAATATTTTTGTAACCACATGATGTCTAAAATGACTGCTAAGTTGGGTCTCTCCCATGAGAGTTCAACTCCCTACTACCCTCAGGCGAATGGGCAAGTTGAGGCCATTAATAAAGTTTTAAAAATTATGCTTCAACGTATGATAGGGGTCCACAAATCGGACTGGAACCTTATCCTTTATGCATCCTTGTGGGCATAATGAACCTTTGTTCACACTGCTACCTGGTTTACACCATTCCAATTGGTATGGAAGAAATCCTTCCTATTGGGTGTGAAATTCCATCTCTAAAACTTGATAGCGAGCTCCTCCTTACCACTTATGGAAAATAAAAACATCTCTTACATCTAATGCGCTTAGATGAAACTTGACATGATGTCGTGATGGCTAATGAAGCTCATAAGAAATGCATTAAGGGACAATACAACAAGAATGTCCAGCTTCGTGTCTTTTTGGAAGGTGACCTTGTCTTGTTGTATGATTAAGAGTCTAAAAATTTGGGATCGTGGAAGTTCAAGCCAATGTGGCTAGGCCCATACATTGTTAAATTTGTTTTTGCTAAAGGAGCCAATGATCTTGTTGATTTTGATGGAGTTCCATTGGCACAACCTCAAAATGGGTTGTACCTTAAAAAATACTATGGTTGAGTAATTTTTGTGTATTTCACTATATACATGTTGTATATAGGTGTTTTGAGTGTGTTTGCAGTGTGATTCCCTTCTGGGTTTCTTATAGTTTTGTTAATCATGTTTACATTTGGTTTGCAGATGTCAGTATCCCTTCAACCACATGTTGGTTATGTTGATGGTGCTATTCGTAGTACTCATAACCTTTCCTCTACAATATGGGCTAGATATGCTTTGAATGCCAAGTTAGTGAGTTTACAAGGGATTTGTATCGATTGCTCTACAAATAATATCAATGAGTATAATGCAGTGATCGAGCTTTTTCCTGATGTTATTTCCCAAGGTATTTGTCGTATAGTTATCAGACTTGACTCACAAATTGTAGTACTATAGCTGAATAACGTCTATTCAGTTATAAGTCCAACTATGCTTCATATGTTCTTAAGGGTTTTCCTTCTAGAAAGACATTTTGATTATATCCAATATCAACACATTTCTAGAAGTCTAAACACATTGAAAAATGTGTTAGCAAATCATGTTTTAGATATACATGTGTGACACGTGTAAATTTAATTCAAGTCACATCACATACATTAAATGAGATAATAGAACATATACGAAACACCAATAGGTAAATAGTAAATATTTGTATGTGTGTATCTATATATATATATATATATATATATATATATATATATATATATATATATATATGTATATATATATATATATATATATATATATATATATCAAAGTTTGGTTTTATAAAAACTTATTCCCGAGACACATATGGTCGCACAACCTCTCATATAAAAAAATATACATGCAGTTAAAATATGGATACACATTGCCTCCTAGTAGACTAATCATGATGCTCATTATAGAAATCAACTGTACAAGCCATCTTGCACAGTAGTTGGCCGATACGACCAGGCATGCTAATAGTATGACGTTGTAGCCTCATAGGGATTTGGTTGACCCTAGTCTCAACTATGCCCTAGGTCAATCCCTCCATGTGTCACTCAACCTCTACAAGAGTCTCAGCCACATTAAGATCCTGCAATACCTCTCGTCCCCCTGTAGCAACATGTACTCCAATTGGTTCCTATTGTGGGTCTCCAACATGTTGAAGATAGGAGGAACCCACAAGTTGAACGGGTCCAATGTCTACATGCAAAAAAAATTGATAGTTTAGTCTCGAATACATAGAAAATAAAAATAAAAAATGTAAAACTTAAAAAAATAAAAAATGATCAAAATGATTCTTATTTTACCTATGGCACCCCATCGCTCTCCATTAGGAAGCACGAGCTTTGGGTCTATGCGGAAATCCATCCCAGCATAGTCTTCAATCATAATGAGTTGCATGCACAACCATTAGAAGAATGTTGGTGTGAAGCTCATCGATGACGGACCTACATGTCTGGACATGAGATCCACCCATATCCTCATCCATGGGACTTTCGGATCTGCGAGCTCGAGTAAGATATGCTATGGTTGAAGCAATGGAATCCTCTCCAAGGAAAATGAAGTCAACATCGAACCATAGCCAAATGTCTTCAATCATCCATCCCTTGCCTTGGTTAGTTGTTCCTTCATATTTTCCAGTACTCCCTTTCTCCAATTGAATATTGTCAGCTCTATACACTCTAGAGCATACTGCATATGATACCTATTGGCCAAATGTAGAGTAGCACTACTGGCCAATCTAGTAATGATAAATAGGATCATCCTCAAAGGTAAACAAACCACATCCTTTATCTCGATTTTCCCATCCTTGGTCAGTTGGGATCGAGGTCTACAATGTGTGTTGATGTAATCCTTGATTGTCTCTCCACCCCTCCTCAAACCAAATAATGAGATGGGGGAACCTCACCTCGATAGACCTATCAAGAAGTATATGTATTCCACCTGTATCTCAAGCATATGTGCTCCAAGTTTGAAAGCCTGTGCCTGAACATCCCATGCTCAAACAAGATACTCCAACAACTCCATCTGTTGCCTCATCCTAGGAAGCCAAAAGAATTTCAGGAGCCCACAATCTCTCAATGCCTAGATAGTGGCTAGATCATTAGATGCATTCATATCTTGTTCCTCATGTTCTCTTTCTCACCATATTAGATTCATTTTGTTTTGATGGAAACCTGAAACACAACAAGAAGAATCATTAGAGTGAGTTTCATGAAAAAATTTGGAAAATTTGGAACGAAACAGGCAAAAAAATTTGTGAATTTTTCCCAGTGCACCCCCCAAGGGCAGATAGTGTGCTACAGTGCCTTAGATAGTGTATTTTTTTCTTACCTAGCGTGCCTTTCGACACTATTGGGGTGTGTTGGAGATAGGGAGAAAAATGAAAGCCCCAGGTTCCTCAAAATTGGAAGAAACATGCATGAAATGACAAAACTGAACTGTAGAAAGAAATAAGAAGGTGAAATCTCCTACCTCGAAGTGATGCCACTCGTAATGATCCACTAGATTGGCCGCAATCAGTTGTAGAAGATCAGGCGCAAAAAGCACTCAGAACTCACTCACCAAGAGGTAAAATGTGAAATGGTAAAAATGAATTACTTTTTTGCCTATTTATGGTCATTTTCATAATTATTTTATTAATATTTTAATATTTTGACCTAAATGTGACTCAATTTTATCATGGATCAGGTATTTTTAATCTTTTGGTGGTGTTTTGAGTAGGTTAATAGTTATTTAACAAATTTGATGATGTCTGAATTGAAACAGATCATTTTGACCAAAGAGCATACTTTTATCACTTTTTCAAGCTTTGTAAACCTATGAAAAAGGAACCCCCTAGGGTCCTCTTTCATCTCTTTTCAGGCTCCTAAAATATGAAATATTGTCAAGCACTTGTATTTTCGAACTCATTAAAGTAAATGAAAATATGTCTACTCAGTATAAGTTTAATCCTTTTCTGGACTAAGATAGACTATTTATGAAAAAGGAATACCTTGGTCAAACATGGCTAAGAGGTTCTCTTGAGTATTGTTTTCTTCCTTTTTAGACTCAAGAGACTAGTTACCAAAAGGAACCTTTACATTTTTATTTTTTCCCTCTTTTTCAAACTCTCTAAACATGAAAAAGGAGTCTGGTTAGACCTACGTTGGATTTGTAAAAACATCAAACAACGATGGACTTGTCGAACATGACGGGACCAAACCACTCCTTCTTAGAGTTCATTAAAAATAATCATAGGGATTCATCCGAAGGATTAACTTACAGATCAAGCATATGTTATCCTCCTCAAGCTTATTAAAAATAAAGAAGTACTACCTAGAGATGGTTAGGGAAATTGGGAAAACGGGGCATTATACCTATTAATGGCACTGAGTTTCTCTTGAACATGACACTCTTCCCCTTCATCTCTGTGGTTGTTGGGTTGGGAAATCTGCTTATCTTCTTTGTTCATCACATCATATCAAAGCCTCCGCTTTCGGTTTTGGTTCAATGCTGCCAACTCCATTCAATGTCATTGATATGTTCAAGAGAAGTCATTCAATTGATATCTGCTATGATACTCTTAAGCATTCATTCAATGTTTGTTGTTCCTGAACTAGTTCCACATTAGCATCATTTTGTGTCAAATCATGATAGATTTTTTGTGTCATTGATGAGGGATACATAGAGGCCCTCCTGCAATTGGTCTCTTCCTATCGACATCAACTCATTATCGAGGAAGATGACTTAGAAACTCTCATTTTAATACCTTGAGGCTTGCATACATCAATGGAAAGGTTCCTCACTCTCGATGATAGGTTTTAATCATTGGCCTTCAAACAAAATATTTTGTGTGGTGTTCGACTTCAACTCATTCATTCACACCATATGGATTGTACTATTATACCTTGAGAGCCATCAACATCATCGGTGGTTTATCTCACGTCTGTTAATGAATTACATCATTAGCTGGTATTCAGATGGTGCCTACCATGTTCAACTCCAACTCTATTCGCTTGGTTAGACTCATATGTTGGACAATCAAGTGAACGAGATAGAAGACCCCAGATCGAGTTCCATCCATCCGAGTTGCGCTTTCAAGATTAATGCAAGATTACCAAGCATGATGTCTATGATCATATAGAAATTCATCCAATCATGGATACACACTTTTTCATGAGTGGGCATTACTTCTTGATCATTATACATGTAATGTTAGCTTATGTGCTAAGCATGGGTATGCCTAGCTAATCAAGAGATGTCATGATGAAAATGTATTGTAACAAATGATGATCTCGACCAATTTTTCTTGATCCGAACTTGTCATAGGGTAAATCAGTTTAGTCATCAACTATTGTTTCTAACTTTGTGCTTTAGGGGGAAATCTGTTATAGGCCATTTTTCTACATCTAGTCAATACGCCTGCAAACCAGATCAATCATCATTTGTGAAAAGTTGTCATCATCCCTACATAAAGCCATAAGCATGACCTTTTTAAATAATTGAGTTTCTTGGTCTAGCTGCTTCAAATCAGTGCTTTTAAGCCCCATCACACCTTTCCCCTTTAGATACCTATGTTCAATAGCAGGTTTCTCCCATATGCACCAACTCTAACTAGAAACAACTTTCTCCTTGCTTGGGGTGTGTTGATTCTAGAAATTCAGAAAAATTAAAAAGAATCTTGAAGCTTCATCTTCTAGAATCTTCCAGGGATTATTTTAAACCATTTACCTTGGATAATAACCTCGAATCCTATATGATCCTACCTTGAAGACTTTACCTCTTATCCCTTAGGATCATCCTTCCATATTAAGTGGATCTCAAGCCTAGATTGGTAAATGGATAAGAATTCCTAAACTACCATCCCTCTCCTATATATTTACTACCATATACAATATTAGGGTTGGATTTTCGAGACTGATCTACCTTGAATCTAAAAGAGTCATCATCTTCATGCATTAGGGTGACATTGAGGTGTGCTTTGTGACAAGGAAGGACAAGTCAACTTGGAGAGATCTCTACAAGATCAACTACTATTCGTGGTTGTAAACTCTCTCCTATTTTTTAATACAAAGAGTATATCATTTTTATATATGTGTTATGTTACATTTACATTCATGTATTTCAATTCTTTTTTGGTCCATTGAATAGAGTAATTGAATTAGGCTACATAGATGTTGTGGATATTTGGCTTGTTGTGAATGTATTCATGTTCTAATTATAACAATTGGAGCTACAATTAGAGCTTACAAGTCGCGAGGAAAGTAAATCTTGCGACAGATTCCAAGTAAGCCTCTTTCCCATTCTTCAATTTATCTAAGGGAAACTCTATATTCTTTGTTTTATGTTGTTCTAGACCAGTCCACTAGGTCTAGAGAATATACTTTTGTCCACAATTGTAAATTTTGCATAACACAAGGCAATTTTGGCATGCTTCACAAAAATGCACAATCAACCTTCATTTCAAGGCCAAATTGAATGATTCAACTTGGAGAGTATTTTTTTTACTCATAAGTAACATTAAAACAATTAAAGTTTTTCTAATTTAGTGATTTGAAGGTTGAAGTTAAAGTAAAGGAAAGTGTTGCAAAAATCATAGTTCATGGTGTCCCCCAAAAAGTGTCAACAATTTGTGAATAGAAAAAACTTACTCGAAGAAAATTAGTGTATAAAATTACTAATTAAATAGTATACAATATGAACCAATGATAGTGGCCAATAAATGAAGCTTGGGTGTGCGTTTTAGTGAAGCAAGGAAATTTTGGCCTGCTTCACAAAAATGTGCGTCCATCCTTCATTTCAAGGCCAAATTGAATTATTCAAATTGGAGAGTATTTTTTACTCATGAGTAACATTAATACAATTAAATTTTTCTAATTTGGTGGTTTGAAGGTCAAAATGAAAGTGTTGTAGCAATCGCAATTCATGGTGTCCCCCCAAAAGTGTCAACTGTTTGTGAACAACATAAACTAACTTGAAGCAAATTATTGTGTAAAATTAATAATTAAATAGTATTCAATTTGAATCAATCATATTGGCCAATAAATGAAGCCCGGGCTTTCATTTTAGTGAAGCAAGGCAATTTTGGCCTGCTTCACAAAATTGCATGCCCAACCACCATTTCAAGGCCAAATTGATTGATTCAACTTGGAGAGTATATTTTTATTCATAAATAACATTAATACAATTAAATATTTTATTTTTTCACATATATATTTTTCTTGTTCAAGAATACTCCAAATTGCATGGATTTCATAGGGCAAAAGGCAGGGTGTATGTGCCTCAAATGAATGCACACCAAGACCTGTAATTAATTGGCATTGATATAACAGTCATTCCATGCTATGGATCTGTGAAATTGTACCTCATTATTCTGGTGTAACAACATCCTAATGGGCATCAATATTGTGGTGTAACATCGCCCTAATGGGCCTAAATTCTTGGGTATGACAACGGCCTCTTTGGGACTTCTTATCTATGATATGATAAAAGATTATGACTGAGGTACAAAGAAGATATGCGGAGCCCTATGACAGAGATATCATGACAAACCTATTATTGTTCCATTGCATTGTTATTACTAATTTTTTCTCCACATAATTGCTTATGATCATATGGGGTGAATGCAATGTGAAAATGTTGAAAATGTTTTAAAATGTAATTATCTACAATAGAGACTTCTAGCCCTAAAAAAATTAACATTGTTAGTACTTTATTGGTTAATGGTTAATGATGAATATGCATGAGTAAATGTTGAAAAATGAAATAAATTATATGGTTGTCAAATATGGTCCATAAAATTGAACATCCATGTGGGGATAGAGGCAAAAGTATAGGTCTCCTATGGATGGTAATGAACCTATTTTCCTTGTTGAAAATATGGATAGGTTTTTAATTTAGTTTTTTGTTTCTATTTGGATTTTAAAGTTATTATTGAGTTGATTGGCCTTATAAAATACTCAAAAAGGCTTTGTCACTCCAATCCTCTTATTTTTTAATTTTAATTTTATGGTGGTAGTCTTAATTATGGCAATACTCTTGGATTTTGGAAATTCCTACATACAATAATGCCATGGCTAGCTATCCTCCTCCTAGAGGGTGTTATAATGACAAGATGCATGAGATAAGGAAGGAGATGAGACACCTATCTAGTCAATTGGAAGTCCTACATAAGGCCATGGTCTATATTAGTACCCAAATGGAATCCCAAATGAAGAAAAATAAAGAGTTGGAAGGGTAAAGAATTCAAGGACCCTAGTTATTTAATGCAATGTATGGTGGGAAACATTCCATATATATGGTGGGAAACATTACACTGATATATTACCCTAGGAGGATGCCATTTATCCTATCATGTTCCAACCATCATCCAACCAATTTTACAATTAGAATGTATAACATTTTTCATTGTCTAAATATGGCAAACAAGGGTTTGTTGCCTCGACTCTATGTTGCAAGAAATGAAAATTGGCATATAAACACAACAATATCCAACTAACTTATTTAAATTCAACTATTGATACCTTGTTCTCCATTCAGATAAAAAATTTGGTCCACTTTTTGTTTTGTAACATGTCCTTTTCGAAGTGTGTTGGATGATGACCATATTTGTCCTCCTATCAAAACTTGGCACGTGAACTAGTTAAACTAATTAATATGAAAGCATTTACTTTTTTTCTAGGAAATAAAAAAATATATCCTTTCACATATTAAATATACTTACAAAAGTACAAATAAAGGCTTGTACACCTTTCTAGCCACTGTAATGCATGGAACTTTGTTATGCAAGCTTGGCATTGGAGGCCTTGTCTTGAAACATATGCTAATTGAATTTAACTATGCATAAATAAAATATATACTTCATTTAAGAATTTAAGAATTTTGATATAATATTATGAGAAAATTCAAATACTTGGGTACTCTCCTCACTGGACGTCCTTTTTTTATCCAACTTATCATATGTTTTTACAATTTCTTTCTATACTTTTAAACTTACATCAACTGGCCTTCTTTTGAGCCTTTACTCAGGCAGGAATTTTTTTATCTTCTTTGTTTGATTGCACCTAAATCTCTTGCAGTTCTGAGACATTTGTAGTTTTAACTTTTTTTACATACCAACCTATGCCAAATTCAATCTACATGTCGTGAATTACTGATTTCTATAGGTGCAACAATATCTTTGAGAATGGAAAATGGAGATGGCCTTTGAACCGTTGAAGCCATGATTCCTTCAACCTGTTCATAAAAACTTTCCCAACATCTGATCTACGGATTTCGCCTGAAACCATGTCATATACTATCCTTTTATCATAGCTACCAATTCAAGATTCATAACGTGGTGTGGTTGAAGAAGAGATTTGTGTCCCATGAGTGGATTGGGCATTGAAAATCTTTGTTTCCTATTCCAAATTCCTCGTGGCTATGCTTAATGATTTCCTCCTTGATATTTTGCTCAATCTTGGAGTGGTTGGGGAATCAACTGATTTCGTTTGAAATGATTAATGGCCTTGCAATGTTTTAGTGGTTTTAGTTGATCGTTTTTCTATGTATCTATCAAGAATTTTCAAGTCCACACTGTCAAGTTTGTTAAGTGCCTCCATCCCTAATATTGAAGCCAATTCCTCTTTCTCCTAGTTAGTCTCATGTCCCTAGATATATACAAATAATTTATATTTTTATTTATTTTTTTCGAAAAAAAATTAAAGAAAAAATTTAAATAATTACATATCGATAATTTCACAATGACTTACCTCATTTTGTCCATTGTCTACTCCGTTCCTTCTACTTGAAATTTTCAAGTTGGGTTAGCAAGTAATGTTTGTGGAAGCAAGCCAAGGAAAATAGCGTGCAAGGAAGGAGATCACACTATGTGAAGGACAAAAATTCAAGCTGAGGTAAGCAATCCAACCATCACATACACACAATCTACCTAAATTAATACAAGCAAAACACACTGTGCCCATGGAATCTACGCGGCCATCGCATAATATATATCCCACATGAAAAAAAAGATCATTCATATTATAAAATTCAAAGAATAGGTTGTCCTTAGCATTCCCACACAGCCAACATATACACACAACCTACATAAAATAGTTAGGCCAAAACATGTGATCCCTTTAGCATCCTCGTGTGGCCATCACATACACACAACCTACAATTAAAACACATATATATTCATTCACAATGGCCAATCTACATTTCTTTCAGTGAAGAAAAAACATAATATTTATATTATTAGAAATAATTGATTACGTGTTCTCATATTGTCTATAAGGAAAAAAAAATCATTATCTAAGATAATGCTAAAGTGTAGAGAGTTGGGGAAAAATATAATCGTATGCGCTCCTTGTCATTCGCCAGTTAAAAGAGCATTGTGCATATTGTGGAATACACTACCCGAGAGATCACAATGTACTAAATGATGTAAACAGAGGAAATAAAAAAGTAATGAGAAATTGGAAATTCCGTTGCAAACCCAAGTAAAAATTCTAGCTCTTGCCCAATGATCAATCCATTTCAAAATTGCTTGCCATTAATATTTAAAACAAAATCCAACATGCAAAATCAGAAAAGAGGAAAAGTGTCTGAATTGTCGAGCACATCAATGATCAAATATAAATTTGTGAGAGTGATCCATACCCAGATTCTTATGCTTGTGAGAGTCATCGAGAGGAAGAGCTAGATGTCCCGGATTGAGACTTAGGCAGGGGCAGAGGAGCCTATTCTTTTCTTTCTGGGTATGGGCCTATCAACAATGAAAACATTTCTCAGAGGAGAAAGAAAGAGTCTGAATTCTTTTTATAGTTCAATAGTTGGTGGGTATTTAATTTTGAATTTTTTTCCTGCAAATTTTTTTAAATTTCTACTCACCAATCGTCGACTTTAGCACTTACTGGAGTCTCATAATGGATCCAGTTGAGGCACAAGATTGGGCGCAAATGGTGCCTAGTACAACGTCATCACGTTATTTTTTTCAGCAAAAAATAGACATAGGAATGTTACAAGAATATAAAATTATTTTCAAACAAAATCAAAGATTAATATAATACATTCAATAGAATAACTGTTAATTTCAATAATCCATTACATTCACTACATAATAATTTAATTAGCTCTAAAATGATTGCGTAAAGTAAGTTATAAATGAGGAATGAAACAAAATTGATATACACACTAGTGGTAAAGTGTGTTACACGGGGAAAAATGCTAATCTCAATTAATATTTATTTTGTAAGGACAAATTATAGTCTACCAATAATTATGCCCATACACTTATTGTTTTAATCGCTGATAATTGGATTTGATTGGTGTACTGAAAATTATTATCATTGTTGTGTATTACAAGATCCAAAGGATGCCATGGACATAAGATGTGGACGACGTAGAACTACTAAATTGAAAAAATGAAAGTGGGTCGAAGAAGATACGACAATGGAATCTGTAGATACAATACAAGTAAGAAGACAAAGCAATTTCAACCAAAGGAGGAAGGTCTTTATGAATTCACAAATACTACAATGTAGAGGAGAGAAAGTCATTTTTTTTCCATGAGTCCTTTCAAGTCAAACTTATTTGTTGGAAATGCATAGGAATGGTTATTAAATGTGATTATATGATCAAGGAAAATGTTTGAAAATTAGGATGGCCATGTGGGATAGGGATGTTGGAAACTTTTATTGTCGAAATTTTGGTTTAATGTATATACCTAGGGTCATAAAAATATTTTTTTTCACAACTCCAATTAACATGATATCAATATGTCAAATATATGACTAAATTGAAGTTTTGTGTTGGACATCATATTCATTAAAATTATATAATTGGTGCACTAAACATTATAGACTATGTTGTGTATTATAGGAGCCATATGAGGCCATGACAATAGATCATGTCATATCAAATGAGGACACAATGGATGATGTGGGACATCATGAACTCAAATTTTGACCTAACTTAGGAAAAATTGATATAACAACATTTTGTGATACGTCCATCTTTTTCACGATATTATTAAAATTTATAGTGTATTATCCAATCTTGACAAAAATTAATGCATGTTGTTGATTATTTTAGATGGAGATTGGAGCAAATGCAGAGCCTAAGCTTTCAATTACCAAAAGAAAAAACATATGTACATGGACGTGGACCTAAAACTATTAAATCACATAAAGGATAGTGGTTATAACAGGATAAGACAATGGATCCTGCAAACACAACAAATGACTGAACAAGAGGTTGGTCAGGACTATAGTACATGGGATGAATACTTTGAGAAAATTGTTGTTTGTGGATGTTCTATATGTCGTGGAAATAAATAATTCAAACGAGCGATTGTACAAAGACATTACATAGATGATGAGCTTCCAGTGGGTAGTATGCCTCCTACAATCGATTTGAATCCAATAGGAATTATGGTAAGGAATTTTCTAATTTGATATAAATAATATGTATTTTCTTTTAAACATTGTTCTATATTATTTGAATAATTATTTTTTTCTTAATGATTTCTTGTGAGATAAAGTTATTAGTTTAAAACATAGTTAACAATCAAATGGGAACTATTACCTCAAAACGGGCACTCGAGCCAAAAATCCAAAAAAAACATGAAAAAACAACCCAAAAATAAAAAGTGTTGATTCTTCATCACCATTTTTTGCAGAGTAAACTTTCAATATTTTTTAAAAATAACAGTAAAAAACAATAAAATCTATTTTGTTTGGTGTAAAAAAAACCTTGAAATTGAAAAGCGTTGATGTCAGAATAACATCTTTTTTTCAGGGTACATTTTCAACATTTTTTAATAATGACATTAAAATTAAAATATCGTGACTCTAAAAAGATTTAAATTTCCAATGATTTTCAAGCATGACATTAACGATAAAATATCACGTCTTTGGAAAGCCTTAAAATTCCAACGATTTTTAAGCATGCCATTAAATTTAAAATATCACTTCTTTGAAAAACCTTAAAATTCCAACAATTTTCAAGCATGGTGCTAAGAAAAAATATTTATAATTGTTTTCAACCATAACATTAAAGATAAAATATCACGACTTAAAAAAACATTAAATTCTTGACAATTTTTCAACCATGGAATTAAAACCAAAGATTATGACTACAAAACAATCCTAAATTTTCAAAATATTTCAAACATGACATTATGGAAAAATTTTATGACTAAAAAAACTTTAAAAATCAACACCTGAATGAAAGAGTTATTATACCAAGAGTAATTTTTTAAAAATGTTAAACTTATAGCGATTTTGAAATCTTAGCCTAAGACAACTTGATACATTGCAAAAAAAAAAAATCAACTATCAAATTGACACACAGTGTAGGTGAGCTCAACCAATTGTAATGAAAACTTAAAGTCCAACCATGAGATTAACACATTGTGGGGTAGACTCGATTCATTATAACGAAAAATTTAAAATCAATTATCAAATTGCACATAATGGAATCGGGTTGCTAGACAAACATCGACACGGACCTTGCACTATATATATATATATATATATATATATATATATATATAAATTCAAATATTGAAAACAAAAATAAAAAATAATAAACATAAAATACATGACAAAAAAAATCAAATATAAAAGATATATAGAAATGCAAAAATTCAAATATTGAAAAACAATAAAAATAAAAATAAAAAATAATAACAAGTAATAAATCATAAAAAAAAACATGACCAAAAAAATCAAATACAAAAAATATATAGTAATGAAATAAAAAAAAAAAATTAACCATACCATGTAAAAAAAATGGAGTAAAATAAAATAAAAAATTTACAAATTACAAATTACAAATTACAAAAAAAAAATTAAAAAATAAATAAATAAAAAAATAAATAAAAATCCTCAGCCACCCCAAGGCCCAACTAGCAAGGGGTGTCAAGGGGATGATTCATGATAAAAAATAAATTAAATTTCATAAAATATATAAAAATAAATAAATAAAAATAAATAAATAAAAAACCTATTTAAAATAAAATAAAAAATAAAATAAAATATTTAAATCAATATATATATATATATATATATATATATATATATATATATATATATATATATATATATATATATATATATATATATATCTATATCTATATCTATATCTATATATATATATATATATATATATATATATATATACATCCATGCTCGCTGGGGGGGCAATGACGGCTAGGGTTTGAAGAAAACCTGCTCAAGTTGTAGTCACAGTACCAAATCTAGAGGAGGACAGTGCCAGAGTGGCAGAGCTTCGCAGAAGAGGGCAGGTTCTGACCCAACAGATGAAAAACGCGGGGTCCAACGGGACCCCAACTTATAAACAGGCAATGATGCACAAGGATAAAACTGCACTAGACGGGGTGCAAATCTCAGGTTCGGAGAAGACAGGAAAGGAGGTTCTGCCCAATAAGGGAAAGCTAAACGGTGAGGGCAAAGAAACCCAGAAACTAAAAGAAATCAATGGCAACAACAACATAGTTGATAGAGACAGGAAAAACCCTTTTCCAGAATAGACATCACAAGAGAAGGAGCTGGGGGATGAGCGAACAAGGAAAAAGGAGGATCTGAACCAAGGTAAAGCAGAACAGGAAGGGACAACTACGGGTGCCAAAAAGAAAGAGAACTAGGGACATTGCAAGCCTAAAGCCACTAAAAACCTATGGGTAATAATCTCTGACCCAGAACTACAGGCGTACCGAGACCACATGGTAGAACATGCAGTGATCTGCAAGTTTATGGGTTTCTGGCCAACAGAACGAGCCCTGTGCTTGTGGATCAAGAAACAATGGAAACCCAGAGGGGATGTAAGACTCCACCTAGGGGCCAAAGGATTCTTCACGGTGGTATTCACCAATCTGGATGACAAGGATAGAATCTTCGATGGAGGCTCGTACTTCTTCGCCTCAGCAGGTCTATACATGAGACCTTGGAAGCCCAACTTCGCACTAGAACAGGAAACCTTCAAACAGGTACCAGTCTGGATTCGCTTGTTTTCTCTACCGATTGACTACTGGGGACATGCAGCACTAGAACAGATAGGCAATAAGTTAGGCACCTTCATCAAAGCCTCATAGGCAACTTTATAGAAGAGATACACCTCCTGTGCTAGAATCTGTGTCGAGATGGATGTTTCGGGGGCTCTGCATGAGGGTCTGTGGTTGGAATACAGAGATGAAGTGTATTTTCAAGCTATAGACTATGAGCAGATCCCTTTTCGATGTAGGAAATGTCATGAACATGGACATTTGATCAGAGAATGCCCATTGAACAGAACGACAAAGAAACCCAAGGAAAACATAGGGGGTAAGAATAAGGAGGCTTTATTCGACCTCATGCTAGACAGCGAGCAAACAAAAGGAAACATAATAAAGCAAGTACATCCATCAGAAGCACATGCAATGCATTTGAGGTGTTGGAATCAGAGATGGAACCAGAGGACACCAATCAAGAGCAAGAGCCACTGCAAGACAGCCAGACCACAATCACACCAAGGACACAAGACCACAATTCCAATCCATCAAGCAACATCCCACTTGCTCCTGGCCCAACAGAAGGACTGGAAGAAGACTCAGAAATGATGGCTAGCGAAATGGGGCTCGAGGATATGGAGCTAAGCAACATTCTAGAACAGGAAGGTATGGATCTGCCAAACATGGTAGAACAATGGAAAAAGAAAGGCATAGAACACATATCTGAAGAGGAAGTGAACAGAATCAACACGTTATTCATAGCAAGACAACAAGCAGAAATGGACATGTAGAGAAGAAGCTTGGGAACAACAAAAGGTCTAGGGGTGAGAGCTCAAGGACTGCATCAAACCACAACCAACCCAAAGCACCGGAAAAAATGGGGAAGAAGAACAAACAATGAAGCATTACAAGAGCTCGGTCAAATGCTCCTAAACTCAGGTAAGATGAAAGCCCTTGAGGCGTTCACACTCACTTCCTAAAAATTTGTTAATTATGAAAGTACTTTCTTGGAATGCTAGAGGGCTAAATAGCCTAAAGAAGCAGCGATTATTAAAGAAAAAAGTCAAAAAGGAACAACCAGATATGATTTTTTTGCAAGAAACTAAATGCTCAAGCAAAACAATGGAAAACATCAGTAAAAAATTGGGCAAAAGAATGGACTACCTAGAAACAAAAAGTAGTGGAATGGAAGGGGGCCTGGCCATTCTTTGGAATCCTTAGGTTCTCCAGCTATTGTCTTCAGAAGCTGCCAGATCTCACATCTCAATAGAATTCCAAATGGTAGGAAATCCAGATACCTATCTCTGCACAAATGTCTATGGCCCTCAGAAACTAGAGGCAAAATTGCTAATGCTTAGAAGTCTATCCAACTTGCAGCAGAGAAATCCCCAAGCAAAAGCAATTTTCGGAGGAGATTTTAATATGATCACTTCGCTTACGGAGAAAAAAGGAGGCATCAGAACACTCAACTAGGATGCTGAAGCTTTCAAAGATTTTATCAAATCAGCCAAGCTTGTAGACATCTTCCCCAGGAGCGGGGCTTTCACATGGAACAACAAGAGAGGAGGTGCTAGGCAGATCACCTCTAGACTGGACAGGGTCTTAGTGATAGAAACCATCCTTCTGGAAGGGATTACTATGGATTCGAACATACTATCAAGTGGAGGTTCAGACCACTGGCCCATAATAATGAATGCGGCCATCCTTGGCACACCAAGGAATAAACCCTTCAGATTTGAAAGTTTTGGCTTAGTCATCCAGAGTTCACTGCGAAAATAAAACAATGGTGGAACGAACCAACAGGTATAAGAGGAACCAAGATGTACATTCTCCAAGCTAAACTTAAACATATCAAAAACAGATTAAAATCCTGGAATCAAGAAGTCTTCGACAACATATTTAAAGAAAATAAAGTACTGGAGGAGCAATTGGAACAGATTCACAAGGAATGGATACAAGGGAATATAAATCAAGAAACAATGAACATCGAACAAACACTCATGCAGAATTGGCAAGCCAGATGCCAACAAGAGGAAACTCTGTGGAAACAAAAATCTAGAATTCAGTGGCTTAAGGAAGGTGAAAAGAACACAAAATTCTTTCATCGATCGGCCATTGATCACAGGAGTGCTAATAAAGTATTGAGAGTAAAGGATGAACAAGGGACCTCTTTTCAAACACATCATGAAATATCATCCCTCCTCATAAACCATTTTAGCCAAATTGCTTTGGAGCCCAACATTAACAGAGAGGATGCTATTAGGGATTTAACGACTTCTATTCCCAAGCTTATCACAGAGGATCAAAACAAGGCTCTAAATCGAGCGGTCACCTTGGAAGAAGTGGAAGAAGCAGAGAGAGATATGCCCAATGGTAAGGTGCCAGGACCGGATGGTTTCATCATCGACTTTTACAAAGCATGTTGGGAAATAATCAAAACAGAGGTTTGGGAAGTGGTGGAAGATTCCCGGTGCTCCTCATCCATCCTAAAATCCCTCAACTCTACCTTCATAACCCTTATACCAAAGGAGGAGAAAGAAAATACTCCGTCGAAGTTCTGGCCAATTGCATTATGCAATGTTCTGTACAAGATTATATCAAAAGTCATAGCTAACAAATTAAAGCCAATTCTTCCAAGGATCATTTCGGAAGAACAATCTAGCTATGTAGAAGGAAGACAAATTATGGATAACATATTGCTAGCTCAAGAGATGATTCACACTCTCCAAACTCAGAAAAAAGTTGGAATGCTAATGCAGCTGGACCTCTCGAAGGCTTATGATAAAGTCAGCTGGAACTACTTGGAGGCTATTTTGGATGCCTTTGGCTTTGTGAAGAGATGGATAACATGGATCCTAGCCCTGATTAAGTCCACTAGATTTTCCATCCTGGTTAACAGAGCTCCCATAGCCCAGTTTACACCGACTAGAGGTATACGACAAGGGGATCCCCTGTCCCCCTTTCTGTTTGTCATACTAATGGAAGGTCTTAGCCGGCTTATCAGAAAGGCTAAAGAGGATAGCGTAATTCAGGGACTCCAACCCTTGCCCTCATGCCCTGCAACCACTCATCAACAGTTTGTCGATGATACTATGTTGCATGGTACGCCTTCAGTCAAAGAAGCTCTTGGTTTCAAAAGCATTCTCAATCGCTTCAGCCTGGCTTCAGGTATGGAACTCAATCTCGCTAAATCTTCCATATTATTTTTTAATACACACCTAGTTGTCCAGAAGAATCTTTCTAATGTCCTCGGGTTCAAGAGGTGCAACCTCCCTTCCAGATACCTAGGCATTCCACTGATAGATAAACCCTGGCAAAAAATTCATTGGGAGAAAATGCTAGCCAATCTAGAGAAGCGGTGTTAGCATTGGACCCATAGAACCCTGAACTTTGCAGGTCACCTAGTCCTCACCAAATTTGTACTCTAGGCCATTCCGCATTTCATGTTGTCTATTCTCCCAGCACCTAAAGGTGTGCTGCAGAGAATCCGACTCATCCAGAAAGCTTTCCTGTGGTCAGGAAACTCAGTTAAACAGAAGTGGTCCTTAATGGCTTGGGACAAAATTTGCAAGCCCAAGCACCTGGGTGGGTTAAACCTTCAGGACCCTTACACCGTCAACCGAGCATGTGGAGCCAAGTTATGGTGGAGATGGGTTAAAGAACTGAACATTCCCTAGGCTAAACATTGGAAAGCCAAGTATGCAGCTCATTATAGCCCTCAAAATTTGAATAGGATGCAGGAACCTCCAGAAGGATCTCCAATCTGGAACCTTGCAAGCGCTAATCGAGGCATCATTCAGGAACACAATTTTTGGGAAGTCCATGATGGACAGACTGCTCTGTTCTGGGACGATGCTTGGCAACAATTACCTAAGCTTGAAAGCCCAGATTTCCTCACCATCCAGAGAAGATACCAGGAACAAGGGAAGATAACTGTGAATCATTACTAGAAGCCTAACACTACTAATCAAGCATGGAAACAATGGATCTTCAACGATACTTTGCAACCAGAAGAGAGGGACAACAATATGATGGCGCTACAAATAGAGTTGGCTAAAAGGAAAATAAGAAACGCTCATGATGCAGATCAATTACGTTGGGGTAAGCTCAAAGGGAGTACCTTCTCCCTCAAAGAAGCAAGAGTCTGTATTGAAGAAAGAGACCAAGGGGAAAAACTCAATTGGTATAATAAAGTACGGGATGCTGAACTATGGTCGAAGATTAAAACCTTTCTATGGCTCTTGATGCACCAAAGAACTCTTACCTGGGAGAACCTCCAGAAAAAAGGGTTCATAGGCCCGTCACGTTTCCCCCTATGTGGAAATGAGGAGGAATCAATGAATCACCTCCTCAATATTTGTAACTGGACAGAAAGTCTTTGGAACTAGATGGAAACCATCTTTAAGAGTACGGATAGGAACAAAGACTCAATACAGGAAAGCATAACAAACTGGTGAAGTAATTTTTCCAAATCCCAAACAGTCAATACATTATGGAAACTGATCCTTGGGTTCATAGTGTGGTCGGTATGGAAAGAACGAAACAGAAGAGTGTTTCAAAATGAAGCTAAAACCATTGAGCTTATCAAAGCCACCATATTGCAAAACATGAGGGAAATGACTTTAACCAGATGGAAAGCAGAACAGAACAAGGATCTTTCGGTGACTGACTTACAAATTCTCCAGATGTTTGGAATTGAGGCAGGTACCATCTCCATTTCGTCTGAACCGCGACAACAACAAGGCACCTCCATGAATGCTTGGCTACAGCCACCAATAGGCTTTCACAAACTGAACTTTGACGGTGCCTCTCGAGGCAATCCTGGACCGGCAGGTATAGGAGGTGTCCTCCGAAATTACAAAGGTGACATTCAACATATTTTCAGTCAATCTATGGGAGAAGGTACCAACAATGAGATGGAATTCACGGCTTTAGAGCAAGGGCTTCGAATACTAATTTGCCTAGGAACAGGAGCTACAGTGGTGGAAGGGGATTCTCTTTTGGCTATCAATGCTGCAAAGAAACTGCAGATGGGTTCGAAACCAGGTAAGGTAACAAAGCATTGGAGGTTGGCCAAGGTCACAGAGCTCATAGTAGAGCACCTCTCAAGTCTTGACGGAATCATTCTGCAAGCAGTAAGAAGAACGACAAATGCGATGGCTGATTGTTTGGCCAACTAAGGGATCAATCACCACATTACTTACCCGGACACTTGTTGGCATGATGTCACATGCACAGAACTTCAGGATAAGTGCTTACATCTTTCGAGAAAAGACATTCGGTACAGGGAGGAGGGATGCAGTAGTGCGATGGGACATGCCTTAATAATGAATGAAGATAGCCATTAAGGCTCACCTACTGGATCATTATACCCCAAATTGGATTGGGGAGGGCAGGTACCATCACCCGCAGTGGAAGATGAAGGAAATCCTACAGAAGAATGATTGTCAGAGAATGCTAGGCCCAATGGATGACACGTGGCCCATAACAAGAAACCCCAAGCATGAAAAATCTGTTGCTTTGGATCGCAGGCAGGGGAAGGCATGCTAGAAAAGAAAGAGAAGTAATGCTGCCAGAATCCGGAGATCCACGCAAACCTCACTCAACCTCTATGCTCATCCCTCCACTATAACTATAGTGTCTCACCAAAAAGCTCTCGCATCTTATACTCCTCACCCGACTCTTCGTCTTGAGCCCTCTGCTTTGTTCTTTGTCTGGTTCTCTGAAGTGCATCCTTATCCCGCTATCACCTTCAAAAGCACCATGTCAATTGGGGGTTGTCACAATGAGTCAACGAACAGAGAGTTGAAAAGAGCTAGGGAGGCTTATGAAACTCAAGTCTCGGCCAGAGGGAAGAAGATAATCGATGAGATGGAAGCCAAAGTAAATGAGGAGTAGGAGAAGCTAGATATGCAATCAATTGAGGAGGAAATTGAGTGGATTGTAGATCCAGGAACCCTGTCCACTAGAGCCACGTAGTTTGTTAGGACACAGGTTGAGGCTTGGAGAATGAAGACCATTCTGGCCAAAGCTCTCGTCAGGCAGGGGGAAGCCATGAAAGAAGCATACTACACCACTACGCTGGCTTTGGCTAAAAACTTTGCCAAACTTGACGCTTTGGAAATCTTCCTAAAGTTGTTCACAGAGGAAATCAAAATGCTAGCAGAGGATCTGAGGGCCTTCACCAAGATCTTTAAACTCTCTGTCCAACGAGGTATGAACATTTCTGTTGATTTTCTAGCGGAAGATACCAACGCTCCTATGGGGCAACGCCAGAATGCCCAGAAGGCCCCGAAAGCGGAACATGTTAAAGCAGCTGCTGGCCCTAGTGCCACCTTCAAAGATTATGTGGAACTTGAGCTGTAGAGTTGTCTGCCAGCCTTGAAGTCTTCTTGTCTAAATTTTGATCCTATTTCTAGGTCTCTCGTCATCCTAGTCACTCCCTAGTTTTGTCTTTGGTTTCTGGCAGCCCTGCGTGGCTAGCCCCTTATAGTTTTTCGTACTATATGGAAAATTTCAGTTAGTTTGTTTTGTCTGTATCTTGGTCAGGCCTGTCTTCTTAGTTTGCAGGCCAGTTCTCCTACACTTTCAGCACAACTTTTGATCGACCAAGCGATAAGCGGAATGGTCTGTCAGGTCTTATAGACCTTTGTATTTTATGTAACTTTGTGAATTAATATACTTTTACTGACTTACAATATATATATATATATATATATATATATATATATATATATATATATATATATATATAATATATATATTAAAATTTAAAAAAAAATATAAAATAAAAAAATTTTTTTTTTTTTTTCTTAATTTTTTTTTTTCTAATGAGGTTTTTATTTTTTATTTGTTTTTTTTTTATCATAAAAAAACTGTTTTTAGATTTTTTTGTGGTTCAATTTGTTTTTCTTTAAATTATATATATATATATATATATATATATATTTTTTTTTTTTTTTTTAATTTTTTTTATATTTTTTTTGGTTACTTTTTTATTCAATTTTTTTATTTTTACAAGTTATTTTTTTTTAATATTTTATTTTATTTTATTTTTTTCTTTATTTTATTTTATTTTTATTTTTTTAAGTATTTGAATTTTTTTTGTCATGTTTTTTTATTTTTATTTTTATGTTTATGTTTTATTACTAACATGTTTTATGTTTTATGTTTTTTTTTTTTTTGCCATATTTTTTTTTTAAACATGTTTTTATTATTTCTATTTTTGTCATGTTTTATGTTTTATGTTTTTTTACATTTCTATAGGTTTTTTGTTTTTTTAATATATTTTTTTTGTATTTGATTTTTTTGGTCATTTTTTTTTTTTACTTTTTTTATGTTTTATTACTAACATGAAAATCACCAACATTTAAAAAACATTATCCACACTTAATTTATTAGAAAATTTAAAGTATAAAAACTAAGCCCTTTAAACAAAAAGGGTTGATGCTCATCAACACTTTTCAAAATCAAGATGATAATCACTAACAAAAAAAAAATGCTCACACTCGATATGCTCCAAAAAAAAGGTGTATTCTAAATCACCATTTTTCAAAATCGGGTGATTTTTTGCTACCTCAAAAAAATGGGTACTAGGTCATTTTCTCATTTGATCGGTAACTATGTTTTAAAGTTTCTTGGAGCACTAAATTCTAGCCTAGAGGGCGATGATTATTTATTTTATAATACATATAGAAAAAATATGTGCACATATACCAGCTCAGAAGATGAGGAATTGATGAAAACAAGTAACATAACAAAAATTAATTTAAAGATGCATAATTTGCTTAAAGACAAGGGGAAGGTGGACTACATACCCTATGAGAATGAATGTGATGGAGATGATGACGTGCCCTTGAGTTTGAGATCAATTTACAAAGAGACATTTGATCGTCGATTATATTGCGCTTGGCTAGTGATCAACAACTACTTAAAGTGTATGAGGTGTTTCAATTTTAGGGATATAGCTACATGATACAACCCTCTAATATTCACGGAGAAAATATAGGCCTATTTATTCTCCAAAATTTCCACTTGGGATATAAACATAGAAACGATTCATAACAACCACTAGGAGATTAATGCCATCTTATAGTCCATCAATTTACAGTGGTGAATGGAGAAGGCTAGAAGAATATGCTCCTAGTGGAAAAAATATGCTCCAAAAAAAAAGGTGTATTATGAATCACCATTTTTCAAAATCGAGTGATTTTTTGCTACCTTAAAAAAATGGGTACTAGGTCATTTTCTCATTTGATCGGTAACTATGTTTTAAAGTTTCCCGGAGCACTGAATTCTAGCCTAGAGGGCGATGATTATTTATTTTATAATACATATAGAAAAAATATGTGCACATATACCAGCTCAGAAGATGAGGAATTGATGAAAATAAGTAACAGAACAAAAACCAATTTAAAGATGCATAATTTGCTTAAATACAAGGGGAAGGTGGACTACATACCCTATGAGAATGAATGTGATGGAGATGATGATGTGCCCTTGAGTTTGAGATCAATTTACAAAGAGACATTTGATCATCGATTATATTGCGCTTGGCCAGTGATCAACAATTACTTAAAGTGTGAGGTGTTTCAATTTTAGGGATATAGCTATATGATACAACCCTCTAATATTCATGTAGAAAATATAGGCCTCTTTATTCTCCAAAATTTCCATTTGGGATATAAACATAGAAACAATTCATAACAGACCACTAGGAGATTAATGCCATCTTATGGTCCGTCAATTTACAGTGGTGAATGGAGAAGGCTAGAAGAATATGCTCCTAGTGGAAAATATATGCTCCAAAAAAAAGGTGTATTTGAATCACCATTTTTCAAAATCGAGTGATTTTTTGCTACCTCAAAAAATGGGTACTAGGTCATTTTCTTGTTTGATCAGTAACTATGTTTTAAAGTTTCCTGGAGCACTGAATTCTATCCTAGAGGGCAATGATTATTTCTTTTATAATACATATAGAAAAAATATTTGCACATATACCAGCTCAGAAGATGAGGAATTGATGAAAACAAGTAACGGAACAAAAACCAATTTAAAGATGCATAATTTGCTTAAAGACAATGGGAAGGTGGACTACATACCCTATGAGAATGAATGAGATGGAGATGATGACGTGCCCTTGAGTTTGGGATCAATTTACAAAGAGACATTTGATCGTCGATTATATTGCGCTTGGCCAGTGATCAACAACTACTTAAAGTGTATGAGGTGTTTCAATTTTAGGGATACAGCTACATGATACAACCCTCTAATATTCATGGAGAAAATATAGGCCTCTTTATTCTCCAAAATTTCCATTTGGGATATAAACATAGAAACAATTCATAACAGACCACTAGGAGATTAATGCCATCTTATGGTCCGTCAATTTACAGTGTTGAATGGAGAAGGCTAGAAGAATATATGCATAACATGGAAACATATGGTCTAAATTTGAATATATATACACATCATCTCCATTTGGAAAGTGGAAAATGAATTAATAGAGGTCATCTTATGTATATATATGGACATGCATACACACATGAAATATTCCAAGATTTATTTATAGTAATAAGGCAAGGGATCCTACTATAAGATGAAATTCATAACTATCTATGAATCTAAAAACAAACAAATTGAAAAGCAATGAATCTATGAAATGAAAACAATAAAGTAAGCATTTTTTGTTGTTTTTAGTTTTACTCAAGCGCTTGATCTGCAAAGGAACATAAATGGAATGAGCAACAAAGCATATAATCAATGGGATTGAAATAAACATTACATAAAATGAGCATAAAATAAACTAATCTATCTTGCAAAAATGAAACCTTAAAATACCCCCCATACTCATCAGGTGGTCATCCTAGAGTGCATGAGAGGTGGAAATTTCAAGAAGAAAAACACTATATCTCATCATAAATGCATAACCATATCAAAGGATTGTATTAAACATCAATAGTATTCATAACATGAAGCATACGCGTAGTTTTAACATTCCCAAACTTAACATCCCTTTGAGAGGAGAATCCACTCCTATTTATACAAAAACTAAGATAACTAATTCATAAATGTAGATCCACAAATCTTTCCTAGATCCACAAATATCTCATGTAGTTACAACCATGTGTTAACATTTAACATCTCTTCATATCTCTCACAAATATCTCATATCTTTGATATGAGACACTTATGAAAACTTCCATGGTTCTTTTCCATGAAATGTTCTTGATTAATGATCTCAAATCTTCTTCAAATCTTCAAGATTTTGAAGAGGAAATTCGAATTTGAGACTTAAAGGCCAAATATGAATATGTTGGAATCTTCAAATATGGCTACACACATCACAAAACTCATCCAACTTTTAGATATAAGTGAATACATGTTATTTTTCTAATATTCACTCATAAATTTTCTCAAAATACTAAAATAAATGTATTGGAAAATAATATGTCTAAACCCATATTTAATCATGAAGATGGTCTTAGTGCATGGTTATGGAGCCGCAAAATATGGTAAATATTGAAGGAAAATGGAAGAAAAGAGGGTGAAATGGATGACATTTTAAAGACCCAACAATAGCCTCAGCCATTATCAATCTATCAACCTCTCTTTCCATATCTCCATCTTTCTCATTTATAACCTCAACAAATCGACAATTTCGTCTTATAGTAGGATCGCTTGCCTTATTACTATTTATAAATCTTGGAATATTTTTATGTGTGTATGCATGTCCATCTATATACATAAGATGACCTCTATTCATTCATTTTCCACTTTCCAATTGGAGACGATGTGTATGCATATTCGAATTTAGACCATATGTTGCCATGCTATGTGTATATTCTTCTAGCCTTCTCTATTCACCACTGCACATTGACGGGCCATAAGATGGCATTAATCTCCTAGTGGTCTGTTATGAATTGTTTCTATGTTTATATCCCAAATGGAAACTTTGGAGAATAAAGGGGCCTATATTTTCTCCATGAATATTAGAGGGTTGTATCATGTAGCTATATCCCTAAAATTGAAACACCTCATACACTCTAGGTAGTTGTTAATCACTGGCCAAGCACAATATAATCGATGATCAAATGTCTCTTTGGAAATTGATCTCAAACTCAAGGGCATGTCATCATCTCCATCACATTCATTCTCATAGGGTATGTAGTCCACCTTCCCTTTGTCTTTAAGCAAATTATGCATCTTTAAATTGGTTTTTGTTATGTTACTTGTTTTCATCAATTCCTCATCTTTTGAGCTGGTATATGTGTACATATTTTTTCTATATGTATTATAAAATAAATATTCATCGCCCTCTAGACTAGAATTCAGTGCTCTAGGAAAATTTAAAACATAGTTACCGATCAAATGAGAAAATGACCTAGTACCCGTTTTTTTGAGGTAGCAAAAAAGTCACTCAATTTTGAAAAATGGTGATTTAGAATATACCTTTTTTTGGAACATATTTTTTCCACTTTAAATTTTTTTGTGTATCAAGTACGAACAATTTTTTTAAATGTTAGTGATTTTCATGCTGATTTTGAAAAGTGTTAATGCAGCATCAACACATTTTTTAGAGGGCTTATTTTTGACACTTTAATTTTTAATTTTTAATTTTTTTATTTTTTTTATTTTTTTTTTTATGTATTGAGTGTGAACAATTTTTTATTTTTTTTTTGTTAGTGATTTTCATCTTGATTTTGAAAAGTGTTGATTGGCATCAACCTTTTTTATTTAAAGGGCTTAGTTTTTACACTTTAAATTTTCTAATGAATTAACTGTGGATATTTTTTTAAATGTTGGTGATTTTCATGATAGTAATAAAACATAAGTAAAAATTAAAAAACATGACAAAAAAAAATCAAATACAAAAATATATATTAAAACAAAAAAACAAAAAACCTAAAAAAATGTAAAAAAAAACAAAAAACAAAACAAAACATAAAACATGACAAAAATAGAAATAATAAAAACATGTTATTAATAAAACATAAAAATATATAACAAAACATAACAAAAATAAAAAAACATAAGAAAAAAAAAAAAAAAAAACATGACAAAAAATACAAAAAAATATATTAAAAAAAAACAAAAAACCTAAAAAAAAAATAAAAAAATTCCAAAACCAAAATTAACTAGTGTTGATTGGCATCAACCTTTTTTATTTAAAGGGCTTAGTTTTTACACTTTAAATTTTCTAATGAATTAACTATGGATAATTTTTTTAGATGTTGGTGATTTTCATGTTAGTAATAAAACATAAGTAAAAATTAAAAAACATGACAAAAAAAAAAATCAAATACAAAAAAATATATTAAAACAAAAAACCTATAAAAATGTAAAAAAAACAAAAAAACAAAACAAAACATAAAACATGACAAAACTAGAAATAATAAAAATATGTTATTAATAAAACATAAAAATATATAACAAAACATAACAAAAATAAAAAAAACATAAGAATAAAAAAAAAAAAAAAACATGACAAAAAAAATAAAATTTGCAAAACCAAAATTAACTTGTAAAAAAAATAAAAAATTGAATACAAAAATTAAGCAAAAAAATAAAAAATATCGAAAAATAAATAATAAAAAATGATTTTTTTTCAAAAACAATATATAATTTAAAGAAAAACAAATTGAACCAAAAAAAATTTATGTTAAAAAAACTAATAAAAAATAAAAACCTCGTTAAATAATAATAATAATAATTACCAAAAAAATTAAATTATAAAAATTAAAAAAAATTCAAAACAAAAAAATATATATTAAAAAATAAAAAAAAAAATAAAAAAATAAAACATAAATTAAAATTAAAAATTAAAAATTAAATTTAAATAAACAAACAAACAAACAAAACAAAACAAAACAAAACATTAACCCTACTATGCGCCACCCTTCCCCTCCCCTCCCCCCAACCCCGTGGGGGGGGGGGGGGGGGGCGACGGCGAGGGAGGGGTGCGGGGGAAGGGGAGGGCCAAGGGTGGGGAGGGGAGGGTTAATGTTTATATTTTTATTTCTATTTTTAAATTGTTTTAAAAAAAAATTGTAACTACATGAGATATTTGTGAATCTAGGAAATATTTGTGGATCTACATTTATGAATTAGTTATCTTAGTTTTTGTATAAATAGGAGTGGCTTCTCCTCTCAAAGGGGTGTTAAGTTTGGGAATGCTAAAACTACCGCTTATGCTCAATGTTATGAATACTATTGATGATTAATACAACCCTTTGATATGGTTATGCATTTATGATGAGATATGGTGTTTTTCTTCTTGAACTTTCCACCTCCCATGCATTCTAGGATGACCACGTGATGAGTATGGGGGATATTTTAAGGTTTCATTTTTTGCAAGATAGATTAGTTTATTTTATGCTCATTTTATGTAATGTTTATTTCAAGTCCATTGATTATATGCTTTGTTGCTCATTCCATTTATGTTCCTTTGCAGATCAAGCGCTTGAGTAAAACCAAAAATATTTACTTTATTGCTTTCATTTCATAGATTCATTGCTTTTCAATTTGCTTTTTTTTAGATTCATAGATATTTATGAATTATTCTAGTTTGATAATGCACACATTGACAATTTCAATTGATCTCACACTGCTTTTAGAATATTTTTCCTTTAAATTTCATAGTTTAAAAATTCAATGCTTTCTTAGTATAGGATTTACCACTTTCTAGATTAAATTTACTTTCATGTCACTAGAATAAATTTATTTTTATGTCAATATAATAAGTTTACTTTCATGTCATTTACCATTTCGATTTCATATATTAAAATATTACTTTCCAAGTTCCAAATTTGATACTTTTGAAAAAGGAAATGTGTGCTTACTCATATTAGACATCTTCTTAAATAGGTTTCATGTTAGCTTTGCAATCATTTTAAATAAGTTAATGTTATCTTAAAACTGAAATTTGATTGCTAACATATATTGTGCAAATGTAATTCACAAGTATACGAACCTAGATTGATAATTTAATGCTAAGTATTTTAACTCACAATTAAATTACCCAACATTTTCGGTGTCGTTGTCAGGAAAATATACATAGGCATTAAGTTTCAATCTAGAATGTATTTTTAGCTTTCAATCTCATTTTTAGTTGCATATGCAATGCATGATAAATAAGATGCATAAACTTCAACCAATTTTGATATTGTAAGAGTTTCCATACTAATCCATTCGTGGACAGGAGATCTAGAATGTTGTTCAAGCAATTGGAGGAGATCAAAGAGTCATGGACTATAGTTGATGAGGAGCAACCATTTGAGCCAGAAATTGAAGAATTTTTGGCATGTTTGCCTCCAAATCCTCAACACCCTTTAGAGAATGAATAGCTTTTAGAAGAAATTCGAAGCATGATAACTAAAGAAGAGAACCAAGAGAGCAAGGAATACACTGAAGATTGGTTTCAAAAAATGACTACACCAGAACATTATTCCATTTTTCAACAAATCATGACACCAAATCAAAATGTAAAGTTGGTTTCTCATATCTTGGTGAGCATTGAGGTGTATTTTCCAAACATGGATACAAGCACACTAGAGATCTTTATCCATAAATGGATTCATTGGAATTACTCATACACTTGAAAAAATCTTTTCTTTTTCAAAACAAAGTAGGATAAAATAGGAAAATAAAACCAGCCTTGGTTGAGCTTTTGAGTCTTTGTTTTTGAAGTTTGATTTCATTTATTTTCTTGGAAATTTTCATTTTGTGGTGTATTAAGAGCCACCTCGTTCACTAATTATTGGCATGAAGATCTATAAGGACCTTTGTGAAGAAAGAGAACGAGCAGAGTTTCAAGAGCTAAAAATTGAGGTTTAAGATCAATTCTTATTACTTTGTGTTCAAATTTTAAATTTCAAATTAATAACAAATCGACAAAATTCCAGAGTATGCTCTCTTCTCACACCTTGTTGCAACCTAGAAGATCAGAAAGGAAAATTGGATATGTTAGCCTTGAAAATGAAATTTTGCAAAAAAAACCATAGATTTGAAATAACTAGGACATCTAAATTTTCTATTCATTCTTAAAAAAATGGCTTAAATTTTGAATTCCATCTCAATCACTTTTGTCTCAAATCTTGTTAAAACAATATTTTTTTTTGTTGTTATTGTTGTTGTTGTTGTTGTTTTTTTTTTTTAATTAATTTTTTCTCAAACATTTCTAAATAGGTTCTTTATTTTTAAAATAAAATAAAAGAAAATTAAAAAAAAACAAACATTAAAAACAATTTTCATTTTTGCTTCGTCGACGTTTCGAGTCTAGACCAAGACTCATCATCGGGACTTGATTTACAAAGAAGAGAGACAGTAGTGATAAATATGGTTATGGTTGTGTGAGATGTCAATCATGTGAGCCGACTAACCTATGGTTTAAATGAACAATACAAAAACCACACCACAGAAATCTACAATCCATTATTAAAAACAATTTTTTTTTTTTTTTTTTAAATTAATAAAATAAATTAAAAATACAAACAATTAAAAATACAAAATATAAAAAAAATTAATAAAACAAATAAAAACCAAAACATATATAAAATAATTAAAAACAAAATAGTAAAATAAAATAAGAATATAAAAATTAAACTAAAAAAACATTAAAAAAATGAATGCATAAAAAACAAAACCAAATGCATAGAACAAAATACATGAAAAAATAACATTAAACAAAACTTATCTAAATTTCCCACTCCATCATGATACAACAATGAAGACTGGATGAAAATAAAACGAGGGTTTAAACAATGACGAAACCTATGAAATGCTTTAAACAAACAATAAACACTGAGCCTACAGCCAAATCACAAGTTCAAACCCAAACCCAACAGCGTGCTCTGGCTTCAACCCTCTTGATTGAAACCTACAACATAAGAGGAAAAAACTATGTTGCATTATGAGCCTTGTAACAATTGGGTTAAGTCAGTGAACGCTTGCATCTTTTGGGAAAATAAACAAGTTTGATTCAAATATGATGTCTCAGTGGACTTTAATATTATTATTATCCAATTTTAAGGTCATGGGCAATCCATACACCAAAGTGGTGTATGAGACCCCCTTGTTTGTGGGACAAGGGACCCACATCCGCGTAGCGATTTTGACTGCTAAGTCTACGAAGGCATACATACTCTACCCCCCTCTCCTTTTGAACCTGTAACCTCTTAGGAGGAAACACATGCTCTTAACCATTAGTCCCACTCAAGTTGTATAGATGTGGGCGCAATAATTGAATTCGTTGGAATGTGGACCAAAGATATCAGATCTATCCCACTGATCATTTGTCATTTTGTCGCATTGTTCTCTATTTTTTCTCATGGTTAATGTTTTTTAATTTAAATTAAGTTTTCATTAATTTATTTCACAAAGCACACGTATGGTCTATTTGTAAAATGTGGAATTTATAATATGTAGGTCATGAGTTCAAAACTAATGGAAAATGATTTCTTAATCATGTGACATTTTGACAACCATTAATTAACCTTACAACAATTTCGTCAAATTGTCGTTGCCATGTGACGACACAAGATTGGTCCACGTGGTAGCCCAACATTGGTTTGCCCCGTTGAGAAATCAAAAGGGAAATGATTATAGAGATTTTTCTTTACTTGATAGCTGCTTGTGATGTCTTTTTACTTATTAGCTTTGTAACTTATTATTATATGTGAATCATCAAATAGCTACCAAAACAATAAGAACAAGAACGCATGATATAGGTTGCAAGCCAAGGCAAAACCTCTCCACTTGAGAGGAAAACCTGCAAATATCTTCTCTTCCTTATAGATTCTTCAATTGACAAATTCCAAGACCTTAATACTGACTTCATAACCCTCCAAGACCAAGACCAACCTCTCTGGATGATGTGCTCACCTTGATCTTGTCAAACCCACTCAATTCTCTTCCAGTAACACTTATTTGACCTCCAACTGCAAAAATTTCGACCTCCATTTCAAATATGAAATTTCGGCCCCCCTAGTAGTGGTTGTTTCCACATGTGTGATCTTTGATATGCCTTATGAGCCCTCCTTTGACCTTCGCTTGACTTTCCCTCACTTTAGGAGCATGAGGACTACCCTTGGTGATATTCGCTTTACCTACTTGTCTCATTTTCTCCAAGATCGAACTTGAAGATAGAAACCCTAGGTATTGATGTACAAGCCCTAGCTCTCCTTAGCACATGTGAGAGAGAAATAACCCAAACAAATATCTTCTTCATCCTCTTCCTTCTTTGTTGCATTCTTCTTCCTTCTTCTTTGCTAGAATGAGAGATGAGTGAATATGTATCAAGGAGGACGTGTTTCCTCCTATATATATAGCCTCTTCAAGGTGGATCTGGCTCTTCCTTTTAGGTTGACTTGCCAACTACGAGGCCGACTTGGTATTGGAGGGTATCTGGACACTTTTTAAGACAAAAATAATTTTCTTTACAAGTTATAATGTGCCTGATGGGGTCTTCAACTTATGACAAAGACCCTTTTGATGCCTTGACCTAGGACAAACCCTAGAAGCACTCAATGGGTGCTTGACCTATAAAATAAAATACCTTGAGCATGAAACCCATGCTCCAAAGATAGTAATAATATTTTTTCTTTCATTTTACACTTTACAATAATCAAAAGTGCATTTCATCTATATGAGGACCGAACCTAGTTACACATTTTTCAACACTCTCTCTTAACTAGGGAGGTATTCATACATGGTACATGGACATTCTCAATCTAAAGAGATCTCATAAGAAGAGTCATATTGGTAACTCATTTGTAATAGCATCATACCAACCAACATTGTGACATAGCAAGGCCTTGACTAACAACTCTAGCTCTCCACAAGATCAGAGCACAATGCTGGCGAGACCAATGATTTATAGACACCATCATCATTGTCTCTCAAGGTACATACTACACATGGGTGTTCACAAAGTATTACCTTCTTTGAACTATTCTTATCTTGGATAGCCAGTCCTAAAAGAATATTGATCCACGACTACTCTCATCTTGGATTCCCTACCACATCATTAGAAAGTATCGAATGCCAGATGTTTACCCAATCCTCCATTTTGTCTTCCCAAGTGAAGACAAGAATTATGTGCCTATATCTCCCTCTCAACTAGTGAGGATATATCAACCAAACCAAACTTGTCTCTCAAATACACAAGCTTCTTATTAGGAAGATATTTCGTCAATATGTTAGCTATATGCTCATCAGTGGAGATATACTATAGTTGCAATACACCATCTTCTACTAGATTATGAATATAGTGATACTTGTTGTTGATATGCTTTGTCTTTCCATGAAATATGGGGTCTTCAGACAATCGTATACAATTGGTTTTATCGCAATGTATCATTGTAGGGTCCATTGCTCCTGTAAATAGGTCGAATAAAATCTTCCTCAACCAGACCGCTTTTCTTCTTACTTCACAGGTTGCAATACACTCACCCTCGACACTACTCAAAGTAATTGTATCTTGATTTCTGCTCATCCATGAGACCATGGAGGATCCCAAACTGAAACATCCTCTTGTAGTTCTCCTTCCATCTTGCTCACTGCCTCCCCAATCAAAATTTGTATTTCCAATTAGTTGGACACCATTCCTTCTATCATACTTCAGGAAGTAGTGGATGGTTCCTCACAGATATCTCAAAATATGTTTTGTTGCTATCCAATGATCATGCTTCGGCTCCACTTGTAATTGACTAAGAACATTTACAGCAAAGCATATGCTTGGTTGAGTATTCACCAAGTAAATCAATGAGCCAATTAGTTGTCAATACTTGGAAGGATCTGTCGGGCTCGATTTAGAACTCCTTAGTCTTTTCAATTTTTCGATCATCATATTTGTCATTGGTTTTTAATCCATCATGTCAAAATATTGATCACATACTTTCCTTAACCCAGATAAATCTCATCAGGTCCTTCCCAAACTTCTAGTCCCAAATAGTAATGCATCAACCTTAGATCCTTCATGTCAAATTTTGTTGCTAATTGCTTCTTACATTCTTCAATTAGACCTTCTACACCTATCAAGAGAAGATCATATACATGCAAAAAATGATTATCAGTTCACCTTTCACAACCTTAATATAAAGGTTTGGATCAGCAGAACTCTTTGTGAAACCTAACCTTCGAAGGTATGCATCCTTTCTAGCATACCATGCCCTCGGTGCTTGTTTGAGGCCATATAGTTCCTTCTTCAATATGCAAACATATGCCTTTATATCTTTAACTTCAAATCCAAAGGGTTTCTCTATCTAGAATTCCTTATCAATTGTGTCATTTAGAAATGCAGTTTTGACATCCATTTGGTGGATGTTCCATCCCATTGATGTTGCGAAAGCGACCAATGAACGTATAGTTGTATACCTTGTTGCCGGAGAAAATGTCTCTTATTACACAATATTTTTTCACACCTCTTGATCACTTCCTGTTCACATCATGAAGTGCCAAAATGTTGACTACTGTGCAGCATATCCATCATGATATACAAAACCCTCCCTTAAGAATCAAAGGAAATTTGCCCTGGATTCATTCTAAAGAAGGTTGACTAAAAACCCTAATTTTAGCATCAGCGTGTTTTGCTCCACTACCTGCCCATACTGATGGAAATTGTTTAGTTATAAACTCATGCTACTAGTGCGGGTTTTCATAGGAAAACTCGTGTTGAACCTCTTCTGGTAGGTTTTCCCAAACTAGAGGAGAAGCTTCGCCCTCTAGAACTTTCAGGAACAATGAGATAGATATTGGTTGTTGTTGATATGGTCAATCTCTCTCATTTGGGCCTCTTGATCTTATCATCATGGGCTTTCCCTTTGAGATGTGGACCTTCCTCCCTCTTTTGTGGATCCCTAACTCCCTCTCCATTCCTATAAATTCACTCCCTTCCAACCACAAATGGTTGGTCATTGATTGTTGCATCCCTATGTTGAGATTATGCTTACATGCTACACATTCTTGCTTGAACAAGGAGTGATTGAAGAGTCTTTTCTTTGACTTGGACATCCACCAAAAGGAGGTCTCCAACATCAAGGCATAGGTTGTATGCTTCCCTTTTTAGTTTCTTAATATATAAATTTGATGTTCACTTTCCATAATTGTGTAAATGTTTATGTTATTAGCTTAATGTTCCTTGATTTGTTAAGTAGTTTATGTTTGATGTATGCGATATATGCTCTTGTATCTTGCATAGTACTTTGATCTTCATTGCAGGTACCCGGACGTGAAGAAAAATTAAGGAGTGAGGCCTGGAGTGAAAGATTCAAATCCATCTCCAAGGATCAAGCAATTAGCATCAGAGCGAGGTAGGTTTCTCCTTCTCTCTCCATTTGTTAAAATAAACTAGGAAAGTGTATGTTAGTTAGTTTAGTTTGTTTCTACACCCACTCATTGGGCTAGAGGGATCACCTCTATCCACAGAGGGGATTTTCCTTCACAACAAAATGGCAACCCCGCTGGGGAAACTATACCTTTTTATCCTCATTTCTCAACTAATATCTTGATCAGTTTGACTGACCATCGTGTTCTCAGCTATTTTGGGTTTGTATAGGTCTACACAATCACTGGTTTCTATATTAGAGTGCTTAGTCTGGAAGTGTTTATGAAATTATTTTTGTTTTTTTCCTTATTCCTCGCCCAATGCACTTTTTGCTCTGACATACGCGCTGCCATCATGATTTTTATTAAAACGGTCGCATTGATCCCCTGTTCAACGCCAATTAAGCCATAATAGCCATGGTGATCCCTGAGGTTCGCAAAAACCTAGGGTTTCTCTGTTAAAATCCAATGTGTCTAAGCCCCTGAGTCTTGTTTTGTCCTGCATGACTGGATTTATTGATGTTTTGATTGATTACTTCATTTTATTAGCAAATATTTACTTCTTTGAACTTTCAAGTGTTTGAGTGCAATTTGATTGATTTTAAGGTTTATAGGTCGTTTGATTGCCACTTGCCTTTTGCCTCTTGTGAGTGTCATTGAGTCTCTGTTTTGTTGAATGATTAGGTTTGTTAATCTGGTACAATCATTTGAAACATTGATTTACATCGGTTTCAGTTTGCCTTGTGCAAAGTTGTTTTTCATTTGTACTAGGTCATCTTGCATTTGAAATCAATCTTTGTCATTTATCAAGCATAGATTACATTGTTTAGTTTACAAACTAAAATGAGTATATTTTATTATCTATTCGAAAAAGAAAGTGAAAGACATTTTCATTGAGTGATTTTGAATTTGGTGTTACTTTGATTGATGCCTTTTTTGCATTAGGAGTTTTTGAATCAAAATCTTCATTTTTTCTTTAGTTGAAGCTTAGTTGCATGTGAGCATCTAAAATCAAAGAGAACATCATATAGGTAATGTGCATCTTAGTAAAGTAAAAGTCATTTTTTCTTTCAATAGATTGCATATTCATTAGTGAAGTGAAGTTTGGTTTTGCTCCTACATTTTGCATTTGCAAAATTAGTGGAGGCATATTGTTTGATGCATTCTCTTGTTTGTTGCATTAATTGATTGGACTTTCTTCCCTCATTAGTGTAGAATTCATTGAAATGAAAGGTTTCCTTTTTATCATATAGTTTCATTCTAAGATTCACGTGACATCGTTTCAGCCCAAAATTAAAACATAATTCAAGACAAACATTAAAATTTACTGAATTAACCTAAGGAGCATTTGGAACTTAATGCAAACATTTAGAGGTCTAGGCTAGAGACGTGTTCCGGCATCTATAAACCTAGCAGTTGTCGTTAACTACCTGCATTGTATCCCCAGGATGAAATCTCATTCCAATACGGAAGTATATCTAAGGTTCTCTTGTACTCTTAGGTATATCAGAGGCACTCTAGTATGGCAAGTATATGGGAACGCTCTCACCGAACGGTATGCATTAGACATCGCTAACATGAACTTGTGCTCCCAATACCGTCGAGTATATATTGGTATACCCCACTAGGTTGTTATCCCTTAGCCATAGGTAACCGAGTCAACCGCCTTGTAAACATGATACACCGAACACAACATTCGAGGAGATCGGTCACCGTACGTTAAGTCCTTGGTTTCAGCTAAGGTGTATATAATGGTTCATGGATACTTGGTAAACACTCTTTCCTAGTACACCCTTATTTATTTATTTATTGTTTTTAAGTTCTAAAATTTAACTTCCCAAGATAACATGACTCACCTATGGAGTTATCCTTGGCTTCACATTGCTTGATTAATAATAAATTTTATTTGTAGGCTCAAATCAACCACCCCTTATTGTTTTTGAGAAAATTCCATCGTGGCTGAACCACCGAGTTCACCTTACATTTCTCCTTCATCATCTGATATTGAAGGGTCAACCCAAGGAGTTCATCTTGATATTTCACAGTCACTTGAAGACTAAGGTCTTGAACTTGGAATTATCTTGAGTATTCAACCCCTTGCTTCTCATCCTCCACCTCGAGACTCATCATCTCAGGAATATGATCCAAAAACTCCTAAGAGTCCACAGAGGTTTGTTTTATTCCCTTCGAATCCACTTTTTGATCCATTGGTTATATCTCCTCAACAACCTTATAGTCCATATGATAATCCTGGTGTGCCTTTCGAGTTATCTCCACGATCATCTCGGATTCCCCCTCGCCAATTGTTTCCACCCATGGCTTCAGAAGGTGAGTTTCCAGCCTCTTTTGAAGGTCCCCCAGAAGTCTCAACCACTCATACTCCTGGTGTTGATAATGATTTTGAATATGAATTCCCACCTGAAGGATATCCATATGTGGGAAGTGTTGCACCTCCACCACTGCTTGAAAGCAGTGAACCTTTGTTTCCAGCTGGTTATACCTCTTTAGCTCAATTGGTTTCAGGTACTCCAAGTGCGTCTTCACTTTATCACAATCCCATTTGGTCATCGGGTGCCATGCTTACTTCTGGTCTGTTTGTTTCAAATGTGGCCTCTCAAATTACTGTACCAACTGCAATTTCGTCAGTTCCTATACAACCGAAAATTACGGTTGGGGAAATTAATGTCCCTATAAGTTCCTCGAGTCCTCCATTAAGTGGACAATATGTGCCACCACCTATCCCACTGCATGGGGGGCAACAACCACCTCCGCCTTATGTACCTCTTATTTTGGGTGGAGCTTATGTGAGTGAACCTCAAGTTCACACTATTGGAGCTAGTCAAAATGTTTGTAGTGTACCTTATCCTAATGGATCATCAATTCCATATGGATCAGGCCAAATCTCGTAGCAACGACCTCTTTTGGCTTAGATACCCTACCAACGACCATACCCTCCATATGGCTCACAACAACCTCAAAATCCACCTTTTACTCAACAAGAAAGCCCCCAAATGCAACCTGGTTCAAATCCCTCATTTGGGGCATCTGGTCAAATTCAAGTTGGAACTTATCAGTATCAACATGGAACTCAACAAATTCCACTAGGAACTTTCTAACAACAACAGCCTTATGCACAACAACAACCTTATGTACAACAATGACCTTATGTGCAACAAGGGCTCTACCAACAACCATTGCAGCAGCAAGGACATCCCTTGCAACAAAAAAAACAACCCTTGTATCAACAAGGCCAACCCTTACAGCCACAAGGTCAACCCCTACAACAACAGGACCAACAATTTTACCACCAGGGTCAGTAGTTGCAACAACAACCTTATAATCCATATGCTTCACAAGTCGTTTATCCACCTTATGGTTCTCAACGGCCCATGGCAGGTCAATATCAACCTTACCCTGGTCAAAACCCACCTCTGTGGGGGAAAAATCCACCTTTGTATGGTCATAATACCCCTCAACGGGGACAATATGAAGCTCCTTATGGTGAAAATCTGCCACTTTGGGGACATAACCCATACAAACAAGGATGGAATCCACAAGATGGGGCCTATCAAATGCCTCCCATGCCTTTCAACCCACAATTTCCATTTTTAGCAATGTTGGAACTATCAAATGTGTAAAAACTTACTTATGATAGAATACTTCATTCGCCATATTGGCCTCTGATTCCTACTAAGATTCCTAGCAATTTTTCGAAATTTGAAGGAAAATCTGGAGAAGACCCTCAGGCCCATGTTATGACTTACCATTTATGGTGTTCATCTAATTCCTGGGTTGAAGACTATGTTCGTCTACATCTTTTTTAGCAAACCCTCATGGGTGGTGCCCTGAAATGGTACATCAAACGACCTCGAGGTGCTTATAAAGACTTCAATTATTTGGCAATGGTCTTCCTTACTCACTTCTAGTTACCAGTTCACTATGAAATTGTTACCCATCTGCTTACGTCTTTGAAACAGAATATTGCTACCCACATCTCTCTCATCATATCCATGAATGGAGACATCGACGTTGCCTTATCAAGTTTGAGATACCTGATGAGTTGTTAACTAAATGGTTTACCAAATCGTTCGTCAACAAAATTTCTGCAGACATAGCTATGGGAGGTTATGTAACTGGAGATCAATCCATTGCCCATGCCCAATATTTATATTTGGTGTATTCCCAATCTGGCACATTATATTATCTCTTGCCTGATGCTCTGAGACCATCTACAAATCCAACATCTTCTAAACCTTTGAATGTACCACCTGTTGATGACATTATTAGATCAGTAACTTAAACTTCTAGTAAAGCTTCTTCGAAGCAAAAATCCATCTTTAATTTTGTATCCAATCCTCCTTCGAATCCCTCTTCAAATCCTGGTAAAACCTATGAGGTTAATGTCATTAAGTCTACCGCAGCAGACAAAGCCTCCAAAGGTAAAAAGAAGGGTAAAGGAAAAGAAAAATCTGATACCCCAAAACAGGATCCTCCAAAGTCATATGTTGATGATACATCTAAACGTAAGCCCAAATATCCTTGCCTCATTTGCGAGGAAGATCACTATACCAAGGATTGTCCCTGTCATGCAGAGGTTGGTCATTTGTTAAAAGGAACTCAAGGGACACTGGATGTACTGAGAAAACATTTTCCATCACAGCAGACCCAATTGGTAGAACAATTGCAATCTTCTACATCTTTGGGTTCTCAAGTTTATATGAGTAGAACAATGCCTATTTCTATCACCACTCGGTCAAAAGACTATCTGAATCCTCCCAAACATATTGTGGAGAAAGAATTTACCTAGTAATGATTTCGTTATTTGACCACTTCCTAAGGGTGTCCTTCAGAAATCATCCTATAATATGAATGTGTGAGCTGCCCAGCCTTACAATATTGTCAAAGATTTAGCTCAAGCGCCTTCGAAAATGTTTTCCTTGGAAGTTCTCTAGAGTTTTCTATCGCAGCAGAAAGAATTACTATCCACTATATGAGGAATTGACCCTACTGGTTCGAGTTTGATTACTTTTGACTTGGAAAATTATGTTCCACGTCTTCCCCATAAACTTGTGTTTTTGATCCAATTCATTATAAAAGGAAAGATGATTCATCAAACTATGATTGATGAGGGTGCTTCTACCTGCATCATGTCTATTTCATGTTGGAAATCTATAGGCTCTCCCCCTCTCAACCAATCTCTGAACACCTTAGAAGCCTTTGATGGCAAAGGATCTCGTCCTTACAGTATTCTCACAAGCCCATCACGTTGGAAGGGAAAAATGTTGAATTAGAAATAGAATTTGTTGATGTGAATTTGAATTATAACCTTCTGCTTCGACAAAGTTGGACTCATGTTATGTTTTGTGTGGTTTCTTCTTTGTTTTGTGTGCTCTGTTTTCCTCGTGAGGGGAAAATGTTGATCAGTTAACCCTTTTCTCTTATGGTTCTTCAAATGGCAAGACACCATATGTTGGGAATACTGACATTCCTTGTGAGAGCATTGGGGCGAGTCTTTTTAAAGACTCTGCTCTTATGGGAACCTTTTCCCTCCCACCTCAAAACGACACTTCCATCAACATGATCTCCACTTCTTACGATCCTTGGATCGTTCCTTCCCTTGATTAGGTTAATTCTTTTGGTGATTTCATGTCGCTTAGTCCAATAGAACTGTTGGAGAGGCAAATCCCCTCTACGGATAGAGGCGATCCCTACTAGCCCAGAATGGGTCTAGCAACAATTAGTCAATGCTACTATGCAAGTTCCTAATTGCAATTAAAAGGTAGGCAAAGAACACCTACTTGGATTCCAACGCTATTGTTTGATGAAGAGATGCCGCTCTCGCTCCTTCGCTCTGGCCGGTCACGATCCTCCGCGATCTCCACGAACAGATACCTGCACACACGAAGAGAAAGACAAACACAAGCGTGAAATCTAATAAAAGCAATTATACATCAGTCAGAAAGGATGTAATTCACATTAACCATTACAGAGACAAACGAGAATGGAACCATAATAGTAGTCATCTATTATTAATCAATAACAGAGAAGAGTACAACCAAATGTTCTGACGTCGATATCCTTCTCAAGAGGGTCCAGTCAGCAAGTCTCTTAAGCATTCACCCTTAGAGATGGATCTCCCAAGACAAGAGCTCTCTCTCTCACACAAGGAACACTCCACAACCTTCCCTAAGCTATCTAGCACTTCCACACTTATCACACCAACTACCTATAGTAGCAGCAATCTGAGCACTATAAACTCCACACAATCCAAAACTAGCTGCTCATGGTAATGGTAGAGGTTTAAATAGGAGAAGGAGTCTCCTTGAATGGTGGAAGGATGAGCTTATCTTCAAGGGAAAGTGGTTTCAAAGGCCGAACAGACATGCCATAGAAGGGAGGCGATACTCACAAGGCCAACAACCAAGCCTGTAGTTATCTAGAAGGCTGGCTGTTGGAACAAATTCGCCCAAACTGGATCAGCGCGGGTGAAAAACTGGTCTGGCACGCTGACATCGCAAAGCAATAACAGTCAAGTCCATGTCAACGCGACTTAATACAAACCTAGGCTGTGCTGGTCATGAAAAGTCGTGTGCTTCCGCGCTGGCAGTGCATGAGGTCTGTTATGAAGCGCCAGTCAGTGCGGATATTTTAAAAACAGTCGCGCTGATGAGGAAAACTTTGGAAAAGTGGGTTTTTGGCCAGTTCAGAGGGCATGAACTTGATTATTGTGAACTCCTGACACAGTAGGGTGACTGACAGGGAGACAGTGACAAATTACTGTGTAACAGATGCCCCCTAAAGCATGAAGACCGAGAGAGTGGGAGGGGTGAAATGCTTTACAAAACTCGCCGAACTGGAACACCACCAGGAAGGACCGAATATCTCTGATAATCAAGTACATGCAGTCTAGGCATGGGCGCAGCCATCCAAAAGACATGCGAAGAAGGTCTGCGGAATGGACGCAGCCATCCAGCTAAAGAGACCATAGTAATGATAAGGTATGGTCGCAGCCATCCATGAAGACTCAGGTATGGGCACAGCCATCCATCAATGAGTCATGTAATGATCATCCACAAAATCGCAGCCTGGACCATAACAGACAGAGATCCAGGGTCTTGCGCTCCGTCCCGACCCGAACAAAGTACAAGTCCAAGCATGTGAATACATGAGCTAAAGTCGAACATGCATGAACATCGTCTGATTACCAGTCAATGATGAAAACTGTTAACAGACGCGAGAGGTACCACCAATAATGACAATGGTCCTCAAGGTACTATAGGTACAATCTGCGGCGTGTGAATCAATGAGCTGGTGTCGAACACCCGCAGAATCATTCGATCGGAGGCCAATGATGAAAACCTCGTGTCGAACACGAAGAACCTGCCATTGAGGCATGCAGGCTCTAAGGCACCTGAAGGGAGTCTCTAAGTCACCTTCCTGGATAATGAGTTGAAGTTGACAGGAAGTGACCTTGATCGAAGGTGGGCCATGATGTTTCCCACATCATCGACACGAGACAGAGGTAAAATGATTTGTGTGAGATAGCAGATGAGGTTGCACTGTTGCAGAGGTCAACTTCTCTTGAACATATCGGCGGCACGACAGTGGATTTGGCAGTATTTGACATCAAATGAGCAGAGGGTATGACGACGAGGCAATGAGCAAATGAGAGGTCAAATAGGATAACCCGTACCCACAGAGGCCAGTTGTGAAACAAGATGAGAAATCCCCACCCGACACGAATGCAGACCAGTGCCATGTTCAAGAGCGACATACTGCCGACACGACAATTATTACAGTTCCATTTTCCCCACCATTTCTGGCAGGTACCCCGGTTATTTTTGGATGACAAGCTTGACGGGGATAGCATATGCTTGGAGAGTGTCATGTTGACAACGCCCGATGTCATCAAGTTTTAACGAGTCTGACAAAGGAAAAACTCGGCGTCTTTTCTTGTTTAGAGAGTCTGAAAAGACAGCGAAAAAGAAAACTCCAGGGGGGTCCTTTTTCGTAAAGTTGTGTCTCTCGAGCCCGAAAAAGTATAAAACAATGCTCGAAAGAACCGCCCGACCATTACGATCGAGGAGTACTTTTCGTAAATAGTGCCTTCGACCCGAAAAAGTAAAAAAGCGGTCGGAAGCACGTCGTTTCGGGGCCAATAGCGAGTGCGAAACGACAAACACCCTGCAATCTTTTTAAGTTAAACGGTCGGAAAAAGAGCTTAAAAACGACCGCCTCTTGTTCCTTTTAACGAGCCGAAAGGAAGCTCGGCCATCTTTTCTTGGTTTATGTCGGAAAAGAGCTTAAAGATGACATTTTTGGGACCAGGTGTACGAAGAATCGTTATGACCACGCCGGTTACTAGAACCTGCACAAGAACACCACCCGCATAAACCTGTTCGATATGTGTAAAAACATAGTAAAACATGCATAAAGGCATAATACAGTGACATTAGTGCTAAATCCATGGTGAAAAGATGACAAAAACCCACATTGATAAGAAATTATAGCTAATTATGAATTTTTTACCATAAATAGGGGGTAAAAGTCATTTTTTACCATTGTTACCATTTTGAGTTGTGAAGAACGTTGAGGAGCTGCAAGGTTGACAGAGCGATTTCCAGCCCGTGCGGACACCATTCATCCGGCAGCTTGTTCCAGGTAGGTTCTCCTCTCCCTGCGTTTCATTTTGAGCCTTTTTGAGAGCAATTCCACGGTGGGATTTGGCCGTTTGGGCAAATTTTTTGAGCGTTGGTGCGCTCTCGGTCAGCGCGGATTTCCCGCTCGGGTCCGCGCTGATCGATTTACATTTACACATACCACCTCATGGGTCAGCGCGGAAAACACGTGTGCTTCCGCGCTGACCCAAGGAAAAAACAACGGTGCGCCATTATCAGCGCGACTGTTTTAAAAACAGCCGCGCTGGCGCCGTAAAGATTTGTTTTTAAGAAAATGAACGTACAAATCTCAACGGTTAGCGTCCTAATATTTTTTCATGGTCTTGCAGGGCAAAATGTCTTTTGTTTGGCAAGAGAGAGCTCACGATGATGAGGATATAGCCGCTTATGCCATTGCCGAGTGCCGAAATGCAATGCGGGCATGCGGGTTCTTGAAATTCTTCCTTACTCCGCGCCTGAGGGCGCAACCTGACTTGCTTGAGCTCTTAATCAGAGCTTGGAACCCAGTGGATGGAAAATTCACGATCCGTGGCCAGGACATTGAGTTTGATTCCACGGATATTTACTTTTTGACTGGATTATCACGCCGGGGCCAGATGCCCATCCTGGAGGGGCAACGACCCAGCGGCGAGACTCTTGACCAGCTGATGGCTCGAGTGTGCCCAAGAGCTGTTAAAACACGGAGCGGGAAGGTTGGTATCCCGACGGTGAACGACATGCCTCTTCGCACTATACTCTTTCTGGTGACACGGGCAGCGGGCTCTTTGGCCAATCATGAGGCCTCAAAGACCCAACTACTACTGGCTCTTGAGTGCTTACAGCCCACCATTTTCAACTGGGCGACAGCTGTGACGACTAACATGAAGAGGCAACTGAGCAACTGCCGACGCGGAGAGTCGAAGCAGTTTGCATATGGGTCGCTTCTACTTCCGCTCATGCTGGAGCGGGTGCCGGCCCTACAGCTACAGACCATGGCCGTGGATCCACCTAGAGGTCCTCGGGAGACGAGGGCCAGCCGATGGGCCCGCGTCATGCCACGTGGAGGTGGCGGCCGCCCAGTGGCTTGGGGAGTGTATTTCCGAGAGTGGCTGGATCGGCAGGTTATTGTTGTAGAGGACTGGCCATATGCCGGTATGGACTTCCGCAACAATCCTGACATGCCACTGCCCACGGGAGAGCATTGGGACGATGGAGGTATGACACTTGATCTCATTTTAATATTTTTTGATGTTTTTGACTTTTCATGTACATGTCTTGATAAATGTCACGGTGTGCAGATGTGGGACCCGTGAGACCCATTGGCCTAGCCCCAGTGGCATGGAGAGAGGGGCAAGGAGCTGGAGCCCTGGCCCTAGTTCCTCCAGGAGTTGACACGACGGAGACTGTAGCTCGCAACCTTGAAGGTTTGCTGGAGGGGGTGCCAGATTACCAGGGGGTCGAGGAGGTCCCCATAGTTCATCAGATCCACACAGTGGGGGTGGAACCCAGGATGCACCGCCTTTTGAGGCGGGTGGCACGAGCAGCTGTATGCTACAGAGAGCATAACCCAGCGCAGTAGTCACCTAGATTTTATTTCCACTGATGTTTGAGAGACATATGTCTCGGATGTACTGAGGACACCGGCTTTATTTTTTGGACATATACACTTATTTTTTAGCGCCTCAGTGCGCCACACGATATATATATATACATACCGATTTTTGATGGATCTTGTTACATGTGATGATGTTTTTTTATATGTTATGCAAATGTTTAATACAAATGTGATCTAATGTATCAACTGCACAACACGCGACCCACATATTTTAATTTTTTAAATGCAAGCTTAAAAGCACACACGACACGCATGCAAACTATGCTTGGAAAAATATTTTATTTACATATGCTTTACTCTATGGTCTTATTATGCTTTCTATGTCTTCTTGTATGATGTTTATCTATTTCGCAAATGCCTGTCTAACACACGATTTGCCAATGCATCAGTCAACGTGTTTAATCGTCTCGGAATATGTTGATATGTGATATAATCAAAATTTCTTTCTAACAATCTGACACGTAGATACAACCTTAGAATGCGTTGGTCTCTGACGGAATATCGCCCGTTGAGTTGATGGACGACGAGCTGAGAGTCCAGGTTTACCATCATTGCACGAATGCCGAGATCAACTGCTTCGGCTAGTAACTCAATTACGGCACTGTATTCGGCAACATTATTAGTGGTACGACCGAGGCAGACTCCTTGAAGGTCTAGCAACTCTCCGTGAGGATCATAGATTGCCCACGCCGCAGAAGACAAATTGCAAGTACTACGGCAGGCGCCATCAGCGAAACCAACATAAGGTGCACTAGACATCTGCACAAGAAGCAGAAGACACAATAAGAGGCAAACACGCCTTCACACCAAAGCAAAACGTGAAATCATGCACACGCAAAACACACTAAAACACACGTATGTACAAGCTGAGTGCACGAAATCATGCATAATATTTCTTCAAATAAAGCCCATTGCGGGGCTTGTCAAGAGGGTTTCCTTCGTAATCAATCAACTCATATGCGCCCTTCTGCAAAACTCTCTTCACGATATAGGGACCTAGCCACATGGATTCGAGTTTTCCTGCCCCCAGCTTATCTTTAGCTTGATCATAGAGCAGTACTAGATCTCCCTCAACGAAGGAACGAGGTTGAATATTATGGTCAAAGTGAGCCTTGACTCTCTTCTTTTGCGCTTCGATAGCCAGAGAAGCTAAACGACGGGTCTCGTCTAACCGTTCTAGGTAAAGAAGCCGTTCCTCCACCGGAGTGGTGTTGGGAAGCAACTCGACAGCTAATTTCAACGAAGGAATCTCACACTCAACAGGAAGGGTGGCCTCCAGTCCATAAACAAGCTGAAAAGGAGTGAAACCGGTGGCGTCCTTCACAGAGGTCCGGTAGGCCCACAAGGCAGGGAACAGCATCAGATGCCAATTAGACTTGTGCGTATTGACGGTGCGTTGAAGCATAGTGATCAAAACTTTGTTCACAGCCTCGACTTGACCGTTGGATTGGGGATAGTACGGTGTCGAACTATCTTGATGCAAGCCTAGTTGGGTCGTCAGTTCCGTCATCATGTGATTACGAAAATGTTTTCCGTGATCAGTGACGATCGCCTGAGGGACTCCGAAACGAGTAATGACATGATTAAACAAAAACTGCGCCACTGTGTAACTGTCTTCGTTCAGTGTAGGCATCGCTTTGGCCCACTTGGTGAAATAATCCACGGCAATGATGATATACCCATGCCCCCCGGCCGAACGAGGGTTACAGGACGTATAATTGATGCCCCATTTGGCAAATGGACCTACGGTAACAACAGGGTGCAGTGGTGCAGGAGGTGCACGCATTTTCCAGTGGTACACCTGGCATTCATGGCATGCACGAACGGCAAGAATGCAATCTTTGAAGATAGAAGGCCAAAAGTAACCAGCACGGAGAATTTTCTGGGCGGTAGCGTATCCGGACATGTGGCCGCCACAAGCACCAGAGTGGCAGTCATTCAACACCCGCTCAGCCTCCTCGAGAGTCAAACATCGGTGAAGAACAGAATCAATGCCGAGGCAGTACAGGGTATCGCCCAAAATGCGATAGGGTTGAGATTGGTGACGAATTCGCCGTCGAGCATCTTTCGACACATTGGGACGGAAGGAAGACGTCTGCAAATATACTATAATGTCCCCATACCATGGGTCGAGGGTGCTGATGAGAAACAATGTTTCGTCCGGGATATGCTCCTCCGAACGAGATGGTGCAGAATGAGATGGCAAGGAACAGAGCAGTTCAGCAAAGACCAGAGATTTCTTAGACTTGGCCACAGTAAATTCCAAGTCGAACTCTTGGAGGATTACAATCCACTTCGAGTATTTGCCCCCCAGCAGTTGACGCGACAAAATGTAGGTCATTGGGTTGCAGTCAGAAATCACGGTCGTTGTGCGCAACAGGATATAATGCCGGAATCGTTGAACGGCGCAGACAGCTGCCAATGCCAACTTCTCAACATATGCGTAGCGAGTTTCCGTATCCAGAAGGTTGCGACTAAGGTAATAGATAACGTGCTCGATGCCGTCATCATCATCCTGCACTAGAACCATGCCGATGGTGGTATCAGCAGTAGCTAGATAGAGAGTGTAATCACGGTGGTAGTTCGGAGGTCTTAAGAGCGGAGCTGAGACAAGGAGGTCTTTAAGTCGCTCGAAAGATTCCTGGGTGATAGCATCCCAACGAAAGGGTGTGTCTCGCTTTAATAACCGTGTAAAACCCTTAGCCACCTCGGCATAATTCGGAATGAATCATCTGAGAAAATTAGCTTTGCCTTGCAAGCTTTGCAATTGCTGCAAAGAGGCAGGGGGAGGAAGATTCAAGATGGCCTCGACTTTGAGGGGATCCAGGTGGATGCCTTCTCGGGAGACGATGAACCCGAGCAGTCGGCCAGATTCTACGCAGAAGACACACTTATGCGGATTGAGTCGAATACGGTAGTGTCGACAGCGGAGAAAAATTTCGCGTAGATGAGATGGATGGTCTTGACGCTTAGCTGAATGAGCTGGAAGGTCATCCAGGTAAGGTTGTACGATGTGTCGAATATCATGAAAAGCATACGACATCGCACGCTGGAAAGTGGCACCGGCGTTTTTGAGACCGAAAGGGAGCTTCTTATAGGCAAAGGTGCCCCAAGGACAAATGAAAGCTGTCTTATGCTGGTCCGCAGGGGCTATGTTGATCTGGTTATAGCCAGAGAAGCCATCCATAAATGAATAAATCTCACTTCCTGCGCAGTCATCAATCAGCTGATCGATGAAGGGCGTAGGGAAGTTATCTTTCGGACAGGCACGATTGATATCGCGGTAGTCAACACAGACCCGGATAGTGCCCTGCTTTTTATTCACAGGGACTATATTGGACACCCACTCCGTAAGGGGAATGGCGTAGATGAAACCAGCTCTAAGAAGCTTTTCGACTTCAGCCTTGATGGCTGCAGCCTTTCGAGGGTGCACTGGGCGTAAGCGCTGACGAACAGGCTTAGCATCTGGATATGTAGGTATTTCGTGCACCACGATACTAGGGTCAATGCCGGGCATTTCCTCGTAGGACCATGCGAAGACATCACGGAATTCGTGAAATAGAGCAGTATAGAGTTGAACTTCCTCAGGAGTGCACGTGACTCCAATGAAAATGTTCTCGACAATCCCTGGTTTGACAGAGATGTCGATAGGCTGGGTTTGCGTGATGTTGCCCATATTGCCCTCAGAAGACACTTGATACAGCTGAACAGGTGTTTGAAGGGGTGGGGATGGGACACATGAAGCAAACCGCTCGAGACATGCGACCATTTCCGAATGTGGAGGGAGAAACGAAGAGCGATGGTGGTGATCTGACCAAGGGAGCTCTTCGAGAGACATAGTCTCTATGATGGCCTCATCGGAGGGAAATGTTTCCTTCAGTGGATCCGAAGTGGCCTCATCACCCAACCAAGGGAAATGATCGTATGAATCGGGAACACTGCTTGGAAAAGCAGGTTCAGGAGGGGGAGCGGATGCAGCGACAATCTCGATGTAGTTGAGCTCAGCAGGACTCAACGGCATCATATCACCCCAAGAGTCTTCCTGATGCATGGGAGGAAGAACCCATGGATCAGAGCATACTGAGATCATGTTGACAGGGGCGAGATTCGGAGGTGGGAGGGGAAAGACTCCCATTAAAGCAGGATCTTTGAACAGTCCGACACCCACACTCACTAATGACTTGGAGGTATGCTCCACGAACGGCACATTACCTTCAGAAGAGGAAGCAAAAAAGGAGAGCTGGTCTACCGTGACAATCTTTCTCTGATGAGGGAAGCGAACGACACGGAATAAGGAGGAAGCCACGGCTTGCATGGCGTATGTCCAGCTCCGTCCAAGGAGGAGGTTGTAAGTGAGCTTAGCGTCAACAACTTTGACCTCCACCTCTACGGTCTTCCCTTCTAAAGAGATAGGCAATCGTTGGAGGATACCATATGGACGAGATTCTCTTCCATCGAAGGCTTCCAGGGTCGTAGGAGACTGGCTCAAAGTAGGAGAACCAATGGCCTTCCAGCAAGCAACAGACATGATGCAGGTTGAGGCACCCTCATCAATAACTGTACTATGAATCGTTTTGCCATTGATGATGACCTGTATAAGGAAAGCCACTTGGTGAGGCAGTCTCTGTGTAAAACCCTCGAGATCAAAAGAAATCAGATCCGAATCTGCCGGATCTATGCCACCAATAACTGATAGCAAGGACTTCCTCTGGGAGGGGCAGCTCTGGAGGACTTCTAACGCGGACATAGTAGACGGAGCCTGAGCTAAGTCCTCAACAATGCTATAATGCTGGGCAGCACGAGCATTAGGGTTATAAGATGACTTCCTGAGTACACCTTTCGGAGGGGGTCGAGGGATCGTCTCAGTGCTGGGCCGTTCGATGTGAAGGGGACCAGAACTGGACGGAGGAGCGCTGGAGGGAACCTCCGGCTCTTTCCCGGCTTGAGATGGATAATCTTTCGCTCGAGTTGAAACATGGATGGGAATCGTTCCAGCCATGAACACTTGAGAACCGAACGAGGAAGAGGATTGAGACGGATCTGCCACCATCTGAGTCTGCTGGGAAGGGAAAGGCTCTTTAAGCACGGCAGGAGGCCCCGGAGCTCCTTTCAAAAGTCGACTAACTTTGGACCGCCTCGGGCAGTCCTTAGTGTAGTGATCCTCATCACAGATGAGACAAGGATACTTAGGTTTTCGTTTAGCTCCTTCCTCGGAGAGAGGCTTAGGGGGATCCTGCTTGGGCTGTCCAGATTTATCTTTAGCTTTCCCTTTCTTTTTCCCTTTTGAGGATTTATCTGCCGCGGTGGACTGAACGACGTTTACCTCGGAGGTACTCCCAGAATTTGATTGGCCCTGAGAAGCATTCTCGTTAGAAGCGTTCTGTTTCTGCTTCCCAGGGTTCGCGACCGATTTCTTTGATGACAAGTTTACAGAGCCAATGACTCCATCAACAGATGGTTTCGGCGGAGCCTTGGACTGTCCAGGCCTCGGGGCATCTGGAAAATACTCATACAAAGTACCCGACTGAGAGTACACTAAGTCGAGGTACTGAGCTCGCACGATCGCTTGCTCTTCAGTTACACACGCTCCCATTGCGATGTCTTTTGCAATCTTAGGGACAAAGGAAGTCGTGAACCAATCGGTCAGGAGTTGATCAGGAATCCAAAATTTGATCAAGCGACGACGCCTTCTCCATTCATGTATATGATCAGATATGTGCGTAGCCGTATCCTGTTTGAGAGACGTGAGGAGATGTGTCCCAGTCTCGTACCGAATGGGTAACTGAAAATGAGTCAAGAACGCCATGGCCAACGAGTTGAAATCTTGAAACATGCCGCGATTCAGCTCAATATACCACTTAGCGGCTGAACCAGTGAGAGTTCTCTGAAAGAGGCGGAGCCGGATAGAGTCATCAAGCCACGAGTTCGATGAACACCAAAGGTGATAGGTCATGACATGGGCCTGAGGATCTTCACCAGCTTTGCCATCAAATTTTGGACAATCACCTGGTATTTTAGTTGGAACTGGTGGCCAATATGGATTATGCAAAATAGGATCATTTGTCAACTTGGACACATCAGGCAGTTCCAACGTCGCTAAGAAAGGCAACTGAGGGTTAAAGGACATTTGTGGCTGCGGATTCGAGGCAGTATTAGGGTTCCAACCAGGTGGTGGTTGCCCCCATGGGCTTTGTCCAGATGGACCCGGCCCAAAAGGACCTGGTGCATAGGGACCTTGCCCATAGGAGTTCTGTCCATACAGATTCTGGCCATATGCGGACAGTTGTCCCGGTGTCTTCCCCCCAGCTCCCCATGTATTAGCAACTTGCCCTGCAGGTGCAGCATACTGATAATTTTGGTAAGGAGTGACCTGCGGCTGTTGATAATTTTGATAAGGAGTAAATTGAGTTTGCCCCTGGGGTTGTTGGTAGCCATACATTTGCTGGGCTCCATACTGAGCCTGATAAGGAGGCTGCGTTTGGTAAGAAGGTTGAGGCTGTGGCCCACCTTGCATTTGATAACCCATTTGAGCTTGGGGCCCAGAATAATGTCCTTGAACCGGTTGGGCTTGGATCATCTGTCCGGAAGGTTGACCTGGGTGGGCTTGGGATGGACCTGCCTGCCCAGAAGGACGAATTTGCTGGGTGCCAGGTTGTCCGTGAGCCACTAAGGGTTGTCCTTGCGGAACAGATGGCTGAGCTGGCTGGACGGCTGGTTGACCCTGAGGTTGGCCAGCCTGTCCAGATGGATGATTAGGGCGGACAGCGGGTTGACCTTGCTGTATAGAAGGTTGGCCCGTCTGCCCCCCGGGGTGCACAGGCTAAGCAGCGGGTTGGCCTTGCTGTATAGCGGGCTGCCCCCCTTGCCCAGGAGGATGCATGAATTGAGCAGTGGGTTGGCCCTGTTGTACGTAGGGTTGCCCCCCTTGCCCGAGAGGATATCCCTGCTGGACTGCTGGTTGACCTTGAGGAGTGTAAGCTTGCCCAGCTTGTCCAGATGGGTACCCCTGCTGGAAACCAGGTTGGCCTTGTTGGATGTAAGGCTGCCCTAGTTGTCTAGTTGGGTAACCTTGTTGGGTACTAGGTTGCCCTGGGTAACCAGAAGGTTGACTCTGATAAGAAAACGATGGACCACCAACGGCCGAAGGTTGTCCCGGGTAGGGTTGTCCTTGCGGGCCCCCAGATTGTCCTGGGTAAGGCGGGCCATAAAGTGGCTGCCCCTGAGGGGTTTGCACATAAGGTGGCTGGCCTTGATTTGGCGGTCCTTGAGGCTGCCCAGGGATTACCTGGCGCCCTCGAAAAGTATGAGTACTGGCGTCGTAAGAGATGGACAACGGTACCGAGACTTCAACGAAATGTTGAAGAGGCGCGGATTGAGCGAACTGAAGGTACTGACCAGTAGAGTCATAATAAAAGAGGGGACCTTGGTAATTGGGGTCCACAATGGGCTGCCCCTGACTATCATACGGCCCCCCTCCTGGAGTAGGACCAGAAGAGGGTTGAGCACTCTGTGCAGGATCAACGACTCCAGATGAAACTTCTGGCTGGCCCTGACTGTGGGAAGGACCAGCACCATCGTTCGTAGACGAAGACGCTGACACGGCACTAACGACTGGAGTCGAGTGCGCTACACAAACGGTTGGATTGGTAGGAACTGAGGTAACAGGCGTATTAAGAGGTCGTGAGACAAAGGGCCCCGTGGTGGCAATGAGACTAGGATCCCATATAGTCGTAGAAGTAGTTCTGGCAGCTATTCTATCCCTCATCGACTGATATCGTGGAGGGAGTGGAGAAGTAGCTAGGATGGGAGTTTCAATATTCGACACCACGGGTGTCTCACCTGTGCTGGGAGATGTCTCATCCATGTGGGAAGTGGACATCAGAGACGACATATCGGGAGGAGTACGAGGGGTATCGTCTTTGTCAGGCTCCCAGATAGGATTCCAATCTTCTTCGTAATCCTCGTCGCCCGGGGCACGTACGTTGATAGGCTGTATACTCGGGATAACAGGAAGAGTATCGCTTACAACAGGTACCTCAGGAGCAACAGAAGATGGAGAACCTTGACCACTCGGACCGGGAGTTGACGGGTCAGCCAGGATGACAAAACCCCTTAGAAAACCTAAAGAAAACTAACGATAAAGACCCTACTCAAGCTAACGCACACAAGATTTAACCAGGTAATGTTATCGTGGCCGAATAAATTTTTAAGACACAGGAACCAAACTTGACCTTTTCATGTTTCAAGAGTCGAGAAAAGGACGAAAAGATGACTCCAGTCTCCTTCGAATGTTTAATGAGCACGAAGTGACAAGACGCTCACAGGCACCTTTTCTTTTAGGGAGTCCGAAAAGGATCAAAAGTGACTGCTCTGGAGACTCTAGGTAAAGGGTTTACCAAGCAATCCGTAAAACTGCTTATACACCTTAGCAATCGTATGAGAGCCAAGGACTTTCCGTACTACAGTCAATCTTCCCGAATGCTGTGTTCGGTGCATTACGGTTCACAAGGCGGCAGACTCGGCTTCCTATGGATCAAGGATAAAAGCCTAGTGGGGTCTCCCTATATACGCGACGGTACGTGGGAGCACAGTCCGTGTTAGACCACTATCGAGTCACAGAAGGAGGAATCACCCAACCGTAATGTGAAACAATAGTGACTATGTTTAAAGACGCCAGAACATGTCTCTAACCTAGACCTCTAGATGTTTGCGTTAAGTTCCAATGCGTTTTTAGGTTTATTCAGTTCATTTTATGGTTGATCTTGAATTTAGTTTCGATTTCAGGCCTTATCGTGTGATCTCTCACAATTACCTAGATGCAAGCTATATGCCAAAGAACACCGTTTCGTTCGATGAATTCTAACTACGAGAAGGTTAAGAGTTTTCAAACAAAACGAACTCAAACGATCAAACAATCTAATGCAGCTAATGACAAAGAAATGAGACTTTTCTTTGAGAATGCAAATCAACAAAATTCTCTTCCTTTGATTAACTATTGAATGCAAAAGATACTAGTTCGATTTCCTTTTCAATGGCACAATGCACTTACAATGAATTTTGAGAGACAGCAACACCGAGTAAAGGAAACAAAAATCACTCAATGGAACACACAACAAGCGTGAAAAGAGCTGGTTGAACCCAAGCAATTGTAATCTATGTCTGGGTGGCGAGGAGTAACCGAAACAACCGAAGGACTGGTTCGAGAACAACCACCTAAACAACCAAGCAAAGAAAGCAAAAAGGAAGGTTTCCGCAGTAGCAAAGGCAAGCAGCAACGAACTTTTGCGAACAAGTGAACAAGCGAACAAAACAAGGTCAGTCCAGTGGAAACTGGATGATGGCACTAGGTCACGGGACACAAAAACGAAATTCGTTCGACAAGACTTTGCAAGCAAGTGTGTAACAGTTCAAACAATAAATATCAAGTCATAAACCAAGTAGAAAAAGCTGGAGATAGTCAAACCAACAGGCTCAGGAGGCAAAATTGAAACAAATTCAATTTTACAGGATCAGCGCGGGTAGCGCTCAGCAACTGTGCGCTGACAAGAGGTCACGCGTAGCAACTTGGCGCTGTCAGCGCGGAAGGACATGACTTAAGCGCGCTGGTTCGATTTCAGAACCGTCGCGACTATTTTACATACAAGCGCGATGACAACAAGTTTAAAGAAACAGCTATGCGCTGTCAGCGCAACTGTTTTGATATAAACCGCGTTGAGGCTAAAAAAGAGGCAAAATCAAGCCAAAAACTCCCAAACCAAGGCCAGAACTCTTTAAACAATTTATACACCTCCCAGACTGAACCAGGAAGTCTAAAAGCAGAGAACTAATCTCCAATTTTGAAAAGAGAGAACAATCAAACTCAAACACAAAAATGGACACAAGAGACAAAAGGCCAGATCCCCAGCGGAGTCGCCAAATTGTTGGAGAGGCAAATCCCCTCTACGGATAGAGGCGATCCCTACTAGCCCAGAATGGGTCTAGCAACAATCAGTCAATGCTACTATGCAAGTTCCTAATTGCAATTAAAAGGTAGGCAAAGAACACCTACTTGGATTCCAACGCTATTGTTTGATGAAGAGATGCCGCTTTCGCTCCTTCGCTCTGGCCGGTCACGATCCTCCGCGATCTCCATGAACAGATACCTGCACACATGAAGAGAAAGACAAACACAAGCGTGAAATCTAATAAAAGCAATTATACATCAGTCAGAAAGGATGTAATTCACATTAACCATTACAGAGACAAACGAGAATGGAACCATAATAGTAGTCATCTATTATTAATCAATAACAGAGAAGAGTACAACCAAATGTTCTGACGTCGATATCCTTCTCAAGAGGGTCCAGTCAGCAAGTCTCTTAAGCATTCACCCTTAGAGATGGATCTCCCAAGACAAGAGCTCTCTCTCTCACACAAGGAACACTCCACAACCTTCCCTAAGCTATCTAGCACTTCCACACTTATCACACCAACTACCTATAGTAGCAGCAATCTGAGCACTATAAACTCCACACAATCCAAAACTAGCTGCTCATGGTAATGGTAGAGGTTTAAATAGGAGAAGGGGTCTCCTTGAATGGTGGAAGGATGAGCTTATCTTCGAGGGAAAGTGGTTTCAAAGGCCGAACAGACATGCCATAGAAGGGAGGCGATACTCACAAGGCCAACAACCAAGCCTGTAGTTATCTGGAAGGCTGGCTGTTGGAACAAATTCGCCCAAACTGGATTAGCGCGGGTGCAAAACTGGTCTGGCGCGCTGACATCGCAAAGCAATAACAGTCAAGTCCATGTCAGCGCGACTTAATACAAACCTAGGCTGCGCTGGTCATGAAATTCGACCAGCGCGGAAAAGTCGTGTGCTTCCGCACTGGCAGCGCATGAGGTCTGTTATGAAGCGCCAGTCAGCGCGGATATTTTAAAAACAGTCGCCCTGATGAGGAAAACTTTGGAAAAGTGGGTTTTTGGCCATTTCAGAGGGCATAAACTTGATTATTGTGAACTCCTGACACAGTAGGGTGACTGACAGGGAGACAGTGACAAATTACTGTGTAACAAGAACAAGCCTATCAAGCTGGTGTTTTGGATTTGGCGGCCGCTTCTGAAAGTCATACTAATTTTAGTATGCATCTATACACGTATTCACAGTCTCATTGGCTTGGTTCTTGGGATTCTCTGAATCCCTTGAACTAGACATTTCCCACTGATGAGAGTATCACTGACGTTATGTCTCTTGAGGAAACTCCCTGGGATGATGCTTATCATCATTCCTCGTTTCTCCCGAGTCTCAGAAAGATTTCATCATGTTTGGATACCTTTGTTTCCCGTACACTCACCCATCCACTTCAAACTCACATTTTGGTGCATGAAGTTTTGTCTGAGGAGAACATGGGGAACATTACTGCTACCATGCCTATCAACATTTCTGTTAAACCAGGAATTGTCAAGAACATCCATGATGGGATTTCTTGTTCTCCTAATGAGCTCAATATTTACACTGCCCTTTTTAAGGAATTTCGCGATGTCTTTTCCTGGTCATATGAAGAGATGCCTAGCATAGATCCTAGTATAGTTGTGCACAAAATTCCTACCTATCTAGATGTGAAGCTTGTTTGTCAACAACTTCGTCCAGTGCACCCTAGAAAGGCAACCGCTATTAAGGGAGAGGTTGAAAAACTTCTAAAGGTTGGTTTCATTTACCCCATTCCATTGACAGATTGGGTTTTGAACATTGTCCCTGTGACTAAAAAACAAGGGACTATCCGTGTTTGTGTTGATTACCATGATATCAATCAGGCATGTCCCAAAGACAATTATCCAACTCCTTTTATCGATCAAATCATTAATGAGTGTGCTGGGAGTGAGATTTTTTCTTTTATGGATGGTTTTTCTAGCTACAACCATATTAACATTCTTCCTGCCGATCAACATAAAATTGGTTTTATCTGTCCATGGGGAACCTTTGCCTACAATAAACTCCCTTTCGATCTGAAAAATGTTGGCGCTACCTTCCAATGAGCAATGTCTTGTGTTTTCCATGACATCAAACACATGGTTCAAGCATATTTTGACGACTTACCAGCTCAGTCTCCTAAGCGTCATGATCATCCTGACCACCTACAAAAAAAAAATTATTCGTTGTAGACACTGCAATATTCGTTTAAATCTGCATAAGTGTGTCTTCTGCGTTGAATCTAGTCATATCCTAGGGTTTGTGGTATCGAAGGAATGCATTCAGATTAACCCCCTCAAAGTTGAGACCATTGTAATTTTATCCCCTCCATCATCTTTACATTAGTTGTAGAGCTTGCAAGGGAAAGCTAATTTCCTTCGTCATTTTGTACCCAATTATGTTGAATTTGCTAAGGGATTTACTCGTTTGCTAAAAAAGGGGATCCCATTTATTTGGGATGAGATTGCTCAAAAATCTTTCAATGCATTAAACAACACCCTCATTAGTGCTCCTTTGTTGCATCCCCCCAACTATCATCGTGATTACTTCTTGTACTTGGACGCAGCCAATAGTACTATTTCTATGGTACTAGTGCAAGACGATGATGATGGAAATGAACATGTGATCTACTACTTAAGCCATAATCTCATCAATATTGAAAATCGATATTCCCATGCCGAGAAACTTACTTTAGCAACTGTTCACATTGTTCAATGCTTTCGACATTATATTCTCTTGTGGAAAACCACTGTGATTTCCGATTGCAACCCCATTACCTACATCCTGACTCGTCAGTTGCTTGGGGAAAAATATTCTAAATGGATTGTTATCCTTCAAGAGTTTGATTTAGAGTTTGCTACAGTCAAATCAAAGAAATCGCTAGTTTTTGCTGAGTCAATTTGTGACCTTTCCTCCGCAACCACATCTTTGGCTTTTGATGATCTTATTCCTAAGGAGACTCTCTTTCTCATTAGCACTCTTGACCCATGGTACGGGGATATTATTGTCTATTTCCAGATCCAAACTTTTCGATTAGAGTTTTCCAATTATGAACGTCGTCACATTCGACATCAGTCCCAACCATATCGAATCATTGGTGATACTTTGTACCGTGTTGGTGTTGATTCTATCCTTCATAGATGTTTGACACTCGAAGAAGCTAAGAGAGTCCTCAATGAATGCCACTTTAGGGCTTGTGTTGGTCACATGTCAAGGTATGTTACTACTCAGAAAATCCTTCATGTCGGTTATTTTTGGCCTTCCAACTTTAAATATTGCATTTTAGCAGTCCAAAAATGTCACACCTGCCAGATTTACAACCATAAACAATGTGCCCCACTCGCACCCCTACAGCTAGTTGTTACCATTGGCCCCTTTTTTAAATGGGGTATTTATTTCATGACATGTAACCCTCACTCAGTTTGGGGGCATGGTTATATCATCATCGTCATTGATTAGTTCACTAAATGGGCCAAGGCGATGTCCACACGTGATGCTAACGGTAAAACTACTGCTCAATTTCTTTTCAACCATGTCATAGATCAATTTGTTGTCCCTCAAGCCATCATTACTGATTATGTATCCCATTTCTAAAATTACATGAATGCATAGCTTACTGCTCGATTGGGTTTGTGTCATGACAACTCAACTCCTTATTAGCCACAGGCCAATGGACAAGTTGAGGTAGTCAACAAAGTCTTGGTTACTATGTTTCAACACACCATTGGGATGCATAAATCAAATTGGAATCTTATGCTATTTTAAGCTCTTTGGGCTTACTAAACCACAACTAAGACTGCCACTGGATTTACACCCTTTCAGTTGGTGTATGGTTTGGAGGCAACTCTTCCAATTGAATGTGAAATTCCTTCACTGAAACTAGTCGTTGAGTTACTCCCTGATACATCACTTGAAGAGGAATGTTTACTTTACCTCGAGAGGCTCGATGAAACTCGTCGCTTTGTAGCATTAGTAATTGAAGCCCAAAAGAAACGAGTTAAGGCTCAATATGATAGAACCATTTCTCCCTGCGTTTTTGCTGAGGGTGACTTGGTCTTGCTATATGATCAAGCTAATGACAAATTGGGAGCTGGGAAATTCAAACTAATCTGGCATGGGCCTTACATTGTCAAACGAGTTTTACAAAAAGGTGCCTATGATTTAGTAGACTATGAAGGAAATTCTTCGGCTAAGCCCCAAAACGGGCTTTACCTAAAGAAGTATTATGTGTGATTATTCGTGTAAATACTTATGTACATTAGTGTGTTTTCATTAGTGTGCAGTGTCATTTTGTTGTGTTAGTTTTCTTTTGCAAAAGTTTTCTTATGCTTACCTCATGTTCTACTTGGTTTGCAGATGTCATCCAACTATTACGTTGGTTTTGCTGATGGTGCTTGTTGTAGCACACAGAATATATCTTCCTCTGCATGGGAAATCTATGACCCTAATGGTGGGTTGGTGAATTTACAAGGTATATGTTTAGGTCGTATGACTAATAACATTCTTGAATATAGTGTGTTCATCGAGCTTTTGTTTGAATCCATTGCTCTTGGCATTAGAGAGTTAATCGTAAAACTTGATTGATGGCTCATTGTACTACAACTTAATGGAAAATATTCAATTCGAAACCCTCAAATTTTGAGAATGTATTTGCAAGTTCATTTATTGGAACTAGAATTTGATTTTATGACTTATCATCACATTCCAAGATGCATGAACACATTAACAGATGCATTGGCTAACTATGTGTTAGATAGACATTTGCGAAACTTGTAAATGATATATATATATATATATATATATATATATATATATATATATATATATATATATATATATATATATATATATATATATATATCGAGTGTTTGCAAAAGAGTTTTCTACATCAAAATAACAAAATTTGTGTTCCGAGACACATGGCTTTATAAGCCTACAACAATGCAAAAAGTAAACTAGAGCTGGCTATTCGCCCACATGGTGCTCATGATAGCATGAAACAACCCTAATGACTCGGCCCAACAGCTGACGCAGTCTGGTGGAAACTCCTATGGTGTGCCTCTGGTAGCGTAATGGCACCTCATTAATTGAGGCATACTCTAGAATCCCCCTGGTCAAAACTTCCAGGTTATGCTCTACTTCGACGATAGGATCTGCTCCCTCCTCATAAGGAGGAGCCTTCTCAATCTAGTGTGCCACTCGCCTGGATATTAGAGAAACCCCTAGAGGTCTCTCTAGTCCCACATCTACACAACATCATAATTCAAATCTTAGTACACATAAAAAAAAAAAAAAACAATTAATTCTTCAAAAAATTCAAAAGGTATGGTAAATAAATAAAAATATAAATAAACTAGATGTATGGTAAATAAAGAAAACCTATTTTTATATTTGGTCCATAACCCTCTTTCTATTTATGAAGGCTCAAAAAAGAGGTTTTATTTAAGTGAATCCTATGGGTCAAATACCATATTTGTAAAAGAGGTATGGCAAATTAATAAAAATATAAATAAACGAGAGGTATGGTAAACAAATAAAACATTTTTTTATATTTACTCCATAAGTCACCTTATATTTACGAACACTCAAAAAATGTGTTATATTTAGGTGAAACCTATGGGCAAAATACTATGGGCCAAATACCATGGGCTAGATTATTATTAATACCATGCAAAAAAATTATTAACCCTAATATTAATATTAATAAAAATAAAAATGGCACATGGTATTGACCCATGGTATTCACGTGGAATGTAGCCTATTTAAATGGGGGAATTAAACCAGCATAGATCCATCTTTACTCTGGATCTACTAAGCCCCGAGAGGTATCAAATATCGTGATATGCAAACTAGCATAGAGTGAAAAAATATTTGATCCCTCTCGGGGCTTGGTGGATCAAGAGTAAAAATGGATGTTGTAATTTAATGTATGTTAAACATTTTAACTTGGTTAAAATAAAAATCAATTATTAATTTTATTAATTTTTATAAATTACTAATAGTAATTTTTAAGCTCCAGGTTTATGATAACCCATGGTATTGACCCATGGTAATACCATGGTATTCATGTGAGCATAGACTATTTAAAGGGGAAATTCTATCATCTTAGATCCATTTTAATTCTAGGTCTACCAAGTGCTCAAAGGGATAAATAGATTTCATCCCCCTAAGAGTGGTAGATGTGGAGTTAAGATGGATATAGGTTGGTTTTTATGATAATGAAGATATTAAATAGACTTAGGAAATTATATTGTAAAAACATCTTAAGGTGAATGGTTAAAGCTACATTTAGTCACTTCACAAAATTTAGTATTTAATATCTCCATTAATATTGGTTTTTAACTTTTTCTGTTTTAACAAAAAAAATTCAAAACAATGAAACCTTATCACTCTTTCCACATCACCCTCGCAGAAGATTTCTCACCATTTTTCAAACATTCTCAATATGATATCTTCATGAAAAAGTTTAGGTACTAATGTTGGATTAGTTGTTTGAAAAATAAGTTGGTTTGTACAACCTTTCATCTTCTCTGCTATTCTTAGTTTGTTCTAATGATCTGTAGGGCTTGGAGCCACTGCACCATATTTTCCTAAAAGGTGGAGATTGTTCACCAAAAAGGAAATTAATCTACATGTTACAACGCTGTTAAAAAATGTGAGACCTATGAGGGTAGTGAATTATGCTAATAAGCAATTTAGATTGGGAGAGATGTAATTAAATTTTATTATTTAATTGAAGATTTCCAATTAAAATAATAATAAATCTACATTTATATATTCATATATTGATTGGAAGGATTCTCACAATGGTCACTTCTTTCAATTATATCCCCTTCAAGCCCTTGGGATACCTAATACTTTCTTATATAATATAGTTGGGGCTTGCTACTTGTTGGCGTGTTGGGGTAAACAAACTTGATGTGTTTTTTTTTTATCTCACAGTTGGAGTCTATTGAATAAGAAAGAAATTTGATAACTTGAAAAAAGTGGTAGCTTGACAAAAGTTGTCGAGAAAACATTAATCTCTCCTACCTTGACAGAAGTCGTTGTCAATATCAACGCCTACAAGAACTTTGTTGTGGAATATTATCAAAACTAATAGAAGGATATGAAAGAGTGTATTGTAAGAACCTTGACAAACACGGCCACTGAAACTTGGAACATTGTTTGTAGGAAGAGAAAATTATGTTTCTTTTTCCAAACATGTGTGTTAGTATATTACAATTTAATGAATATGTTTTCTTATTATCATATATGGTTTCATACTTTAACAAAACATTCGCCAAGACTTCACAATGTTTTATTATTCAATAAAAGATTTGCCAAGATCTTACAAGATTTTATAATTCTGTGAAAGATTCTCCATCACTATACAAGATAATATAATCTGGTGAGAGATTCTCCAAAAAAATTATATATACATATTATATTATTGATAAAATCACCTCCCATTTTTCCTATGTATCATGGGGATTAGCCCATTTATTATACATATAAATTTAGGGTGGTTCTTAAAATTTTCCCTGTTGGCTGCCTCCATGTCGAGGCATCAACTCTCCCCATCTTGGTAATTGTGGATCTCTAGGTGCCGGTGGATCCACTTCCAATCACTGGTAACAGAACAACGACACACATTCTAGGATGAACGTCACCAGAATAGATCTGAAACCAAAAATTTTTAGATTCCTTGACTTGCACTTGGTTAGTTGGCACTTCATGCACATCAACAAACCTTCTCTCCAATCGAAAACCATGGGATTTAGGCACTCGATCATATACATGAAATGAGACTTTGTTGCCTCATGCAATGTTTGTGCCCTAGCTACTTGAGCCATGGTGTGTAGGATTTTTCGTAGTGGGAGGTTGATAATGGTATTTATGTTAATTTTCCAGCTATGAGTCTTCTTGGCCCTCGAACAATGCCTCGCAATGAGCATATCCGTGCTCTCTCCTCCAGTGCGTGACCCTGACAACTGCACTTGTTGTCCCTTTCTGAACAACCCAGTGATGAAATAAATGTCGACAACCTCTATCTTGAGCTCTTAGCCCCCGAACATGAATAGTTGGTGATCTACATCCCACCAATTGATTAGATGTTGCAATAACTTAGGATGTGATCTGATCCCGAGAATCATGAAGAACTTGAGAAATCCACATGCTCATAGGGCATCAATACAATCTGGATCCTACATAGCGTAATGGTCTTCGGCTTCATGATCCCTCTCTTTCCTTTCAGTCACCATTTTGGACTGGTTATCCTGCAAAAAATCAACAAACCAACATTTCATGAGCATCCATAAAGAGAAAATCCAAGCTTAATTATTTTATATGGAATATTTCACTTTAATTTTTTTACCTCGGCGTTAGCGTGTCTGTTTAGGAATTTTCTTGTGTTGCCAGCGCAAGAGCCTAACTGACCACAGGGTGAGCAGCGTGAGTCTGATGGATGAAACCCGTGCTGGTCACCCGTGATATGAATTTTTTTCAAGTATTCCTTGCAACCTACCATATGGATGAAAATGCATAAAATGACTACCAAAATGAAGGGAAGAGACAAATCTTTTAACAGCGACAAGTAGCACAACGAATGGTGTCTCAGATTGATCGTCCTCCTTGCCTGAAAATCGAGGTAAAATGAGGTAAAAGTTCTCTCACAATTGAAAATTGTAAAATGCTCTCATAATTGTAGACTCTCTCTATTTACTTGCTACCATGATCTGATTCTTCATCTTGTCCTGACGATGAACCACACTTGCTTGTTCGAAACACATCGACAAATGAATTTTGATGTGATTATGGCTGAAAACATTATCTCAAAAACTTGATATGGATCACAGAAGCCTTAATTCAATAATGGTAAAAATCATTTACTTTTTGCCCTATTTATAAGATTTAAATAATGTTTTTACCAAATTAGGGCATATTTCACTCATTTTTTATTATTTTTCCTCGAAATTGGTAATGTGTGTTTCTTTGTGCAGCGACAGGTCATATATTCTCGGTGACAGTGATTTATCTTGACTGATTCAAACGAGTTTTATTTTATCACTTTTTTGGACTCATAAAAAATAAACGAAAAAGGACCCCCTGGTGTCATTTTTCAGCTCTTTTATGACTCTCAAAAAATGAAAATATTGTCTAGTACTTGTCTTTTCGAACTCGTTAAAGTAAATGAAATGATGTCTAATCAGTATAAGTTTAACTCTTTTCCATACTGAGATAGACTATTGTACGAAAAAGGAATACCTTAGTCAAACATGGCTAAGAGGTTCTCTTGGATATCTTTTTCTACCTTTTCGGATTCAAGAGACGATTTACGAAAAGGGACCTTTGGAGTTTTCTTTTTCACTTCTTTTTAAAACTCTCTAAACATGAAAAAGATGTTGAGTTTCACCTCCATCGGACTCGTAAAACATAAATGATGCAGGACTTGTCACCATGACAAGACCGATTTTCTCCTTCCTAGGGCTCGTAAAACTTACTAGGATGGATTCATCCGAAGGGTGAACTTATATGGCAAGCATATGCTATCCCCTTCAAGCTTGCAATAAAAAATATATGGGGTACTCACCAGAAATGGTGGGGGAAAAAGTGAAAGTGATCATCTCTTGTATTCTGTAAAGGCAACATGTCGCTCTTGAACATGACACTCATATGTTGCTTGTGTCGGGTTTGAGACATCCTCACTTAGTCACTGTCATTCCTGCGTTTGGAAAATATGTTTCACCTATCATCTGATTATATCACTTCGTCATCATGGCCTCTAATCCTACGTTGAGTAAAATGTTGTCAAACTCTGGAGTCGTGTCACTGATATGTTCAAGAGAATTCCTATCTGCAATTCTTTACCGCTTATACACTGTCTAACTTCCTACCACGTTCTTAGATCACTTATTTACTCTACTACATCCTTTTGTTTTGTGTCGATGATGTGGGATTCATTATGGCCCTCCTTCGAGGGATCGCTTCCTGTCGACTTCATCTCATTATCTGGGAAGATGATCTAGAAAATCCCTTCCAGTACCTTAGAGCTTGCATGCCTCAATAGAAATTTCTTTGCATTAGACGACAAGTTTACATCATTGACCTTCAATCGGATGATTCCATGGGTGTTCGACTTCAAATTCACTCTTCACAGTCATGGATTTTGTTGATTGTACCTTGAGATTCATTATCATTATTGGTGGTTTCTCTCGTGCCTGTTAACGATTTACATCATTGATCGATAATCAGGTGATTTTCTATCATGTTCAACTTTGATACATCTATTCGCATGATTAGAATTCGTACATTGATGGGGTCGAGATGGAGAGAAAAACCCTAGATTTTGTCTGATAAAATCCAGTTTGCATGGATTTATGAGTTATTCATGACTGTATACATGTTTCTTCTAGATGAATGGTTGCAACCATACAGTGGGTCCATATTCATGATCCTTTTTATTTGGTTGGCTACGACCATACCGAGTATCTTTGCACATGATCCCTCCTATTCAAATGGTTGTGTCCATACCACGAATTCATGTATTATTTGATGCCTATTCATGTATCATTAAGCATGATTAGAAGAGAAGTCAGATATGTATATGTATGTGTATATGCTTGATTTGCAAGTCTCCTGACGGTGTTGTTCTCATCCTCGCACTGACTTGTAAAGAATCTCAACCATCACCCCCTGTTCTGCCCTTCATGCTTTAGGGGGCATCTGTTACATAGTATTTTGTCATACCTCCTAATCACTTCTTGTTCATATCCTGAAGTGCCAAAATGTTGACTACTGTGCAACATATCCATCATGATATATAGACCAAACCCTCCCTGAAGAATCAAAGGAAAAATGCCCTGGATTCATTCTAAAGAAGGTTGACTAAAAATCCTAATTTTAGCATCAATGCGTTTTTCTCCACTACCTACCTATGTTGATGGCAGGTTGCTCATTTATACACTCATGCTTCCAATGTGAGTTTTCATAGGAAAACTCGCGATGAACCTCTTCTAGCAGGTTTTCCAAAACTAAAGGAGAAGCTTCGCCTTCTAGAACTTTCGGGAACAACGAGCTAGATATTGGTTGTTTTTTATATGGTCGAGCTCTCTCATTTGGGCCTCTTAATCTTATCATCATGGGCTTTCCCCTTGATATTTGGACCTTCTTCCCTCTTTTTTGGATCCCTAACTCCCTCTCCATTGCTATAAATTCACTCCCTTCCATCCCCAAATGGTTGGTCATTGATTGTTGCATCCCTATGTTGAGATTATGATTCATGTTACCCATTCTATCTTGGAGGAGTGCTTGAAGATTCTTTGCTTGGACTTGGACATCCACCAGGGGGAGGTCTCTAACATCAAGGCATAGGTTGTATGCTTCCCTTTTTAGTTTCTTAATATATACATCTGATGTTCACTTTCCATAATTGTGTAAATGTTTATGATATTAGCTTAATGTTCCTTGATTTGTTAAGTAGTTTATGTTTGATGTATTCCATATATGCTCTTGTGTCTTGCATAATACTTTGATCTTCCTTGCAGGTTCTCAAACGTGAAGGAAAACTAAGGAGTGAGGCCTGGAGAGAAAGATTCAAAGCCATCTCCAAGGATCAAGTGGTTAGCATCATAGCGAGGTAGGTTTTTTCTTCTCTCTGCATTTTTTAAACATAAACTAAGAAAGTGTATGTTAGTTTGTTTAGTTTGTTGCTAGGCCCATTCATTGGGCTAGAGGAATCGCCTCTATCCACAGAGGGGATTTGCCTTCACAACACTCTTCATAGTCAATGCCTTCAAGTTGAGATAAACCCCTAGCCACAAATATTGCCTTATACATGTTAATACTTCTATCTGTTGCATGTTTGATCTTATAGATCCATTTGGAAGTTACCACAGATTTTTCATCAAGTCTAGGCACGATCTTCCAAACTCCATTCTTCATTATAGATTGATATTCTTCATTCATGACATCCTTCCATTCTTGATTATTGGTAGCTTCTTCAAAAGTTGATGGCTTTGCTTCTATTAGTTTTGACATGTAGGTTACATACCCAGAATATCATTTGGGTTTATTACTTTCCCTGACTGAGCCCTGAGTAGCTCCATGACCTTCTAAATCAAGTAGTGTTGACTTCAACCAATTAGGTATCTTTCTTGATTCAGGGATGACCACAGGTTGAATAGGTTCACTGGGACCTTCATCTTCATGGTGAGATTCTTCTTCTTCCCTATCAACTTCCTCTTCAAATACTAGAATTTCTTCATCGTCAGATTCCATGGGATATTGCTTTGATTTCTTGAATGCAATATTTTCATCAAATATGACATCTCTAATGACTTCTATATGGTGTCCTTCCTTTATGTATATCCTATAGGCTTTAGAGGAGTTGCCGTAGACAACAAATGTTCCTCTCATGTATGATAGATCCAACTTCTTTCTTTTGTCCTTCAATATATGAATATATACAGGACAACCAAAGATTCAGAGATGAACTACAATTGGTTTCTTCCTAGGGTTAATGCCAAGTCATATCACATCCATTATGTCATTGCTACTCATTCATTTTCCTCTTTCTAAGCTTACAGTCCATCCAAGTTGAAGTCCAAAATTAGACCATCTTACCACTATCAGATTATCTCTTCAAAACCATTTTAACTTTGCAAGTTTCATACTTTCCTTCCTCACTTACATTCAACCCCAACCCATGAATAAATTCATTCAACTCACTTACAACGTTGAATTACCTCATTGTCCTCTTTTATTTTTCCAAATAAAACCTGCTTTATAGTGCAAATATTTGGTCCTTTACATCATTACTTTATACTCACATTAGATGATGGGGGATTTATTAATGCCCTCCTTTTAACAAGTCTTGACCCATCGAATTCAACACATTATCTAGGTTTGAGACTAGAGATCTTCTTAGTACCTTGAGGCTTGCATGCCTTAATGACAAGTTATCTCGCCAATAGATAATGGGAATACATCAATGTCTCTTGTTTGTTGGATCTTCTAGGTGATTCGACTACAACTCATCAATTCATACCTAGTAAGATGTACTTAGGCATATTGACTCTCATTAACATCAATGGTGAGTAGTCTCGTGTTGGTTAACAACATTCATTAATGGCGAGTAATCCAACAATTTTTTTATGTGTTTGACATCAGCAAAATTCATTCACATAGATAATAATTATGCCATGATGCGGATATGAATGGAGACTATATGATTTTAGTAGCTTGCAGTAAGTCATAATAAATCAAGATTAAGTTTCATAGTTCAACAATAGTAGCATTAGTTTCAGCAATAAGAAAGCACAAAGATTCCAATTTCAGATTTCATCCACTATTCATACAACCAAGATATGAAGAAGCAAATCAAATTATTTCACTTCACATTACATGATCTAGCAATAACAACCAAGATCCCGCACATGCATAACTTATTGACTTTTTAGGTAGGTGAAGGTATGTTGTTTTCTAATCTCTAATCATTAATTCCTTGAATGCTAAAAGATATCTATTTAGAAAATTTCCCATGAAAAATACATTTCCTCATTTTCCAAGAATAGAAAACACCTTCAATTGGGGGGGGGGGTATTCATTACCATGGTCAATTCCATATTCCATAACCATGCATATTGTTGACAAACATGTTTTTTTTCAACTAATTGATTGTTCCCTCTTATTCAAAGATTGATATGTTTTAAAAATATTCAGCAATGATTGATTGAAATGTATATGAATGGGTCTTTATTTTGAATGCATTTTCAAGTATTCTTTGTTGCATCAAGAAGAAAAATAAGAGATAAGTGTTTTCACACAAGAACCAACACTTGAAATAATTATTGTTGCCACACAAGAACCAATGCTTGCAATACTTTTGGTTGCCACACAAGAACCATCCACAAGAGATGCCACTTAGATATCTCTCAAAGAAAGAAGATTCAACAATAGAAAGCTCTTGAGAAGAAGAAATAATTGAAGAAAACTTTGCAAATCTGAGATAGTATCTCAAAGTCACAAAATGACTAAATCTTCCACTCCACAAAAGGCTACAGAAAATAACATGACTTTAATCCATGGCAATGAATGCAAAGTTGCATGAGGACATGCAACATCTTCAATAGGGGGAACGTTGGGTCTCCAGAATGCCATCTATTTCACCCTCTTTTATTCCATTTTCCTTCAGTATTTACCATATTTCACGACTCCATAACTATTGCACTAATACCGTCTTCATGATTAAATATGGGTTTAGACATATTATTTTCCAATACGTTTATTTTAGTATTTTGAGTGAATTTATAATTAAATATTAGAAAAATAACATGTATTCACTTATATCTCAAATTTGGATGAGTTGTGTGATGTGTGCAGACATATTTGAAGATTCCATTATAGTCATATTTCACCTCTAAGTCTCAAATTCGAATCTCCTCTTCAAACTCTTGAAGATTTGAGGAAGATTTGAGATCATTGAACAAGCACATTTCATGGAGACGAATCATGGAAGTTTTCATAAGTGTCTCCTATCAAAGCTATGAGAGATTTGTGAGAGAATATGAAGAGATGCTAGATGTTAACACATGGTAGTAACCACAAGAGATATTTGTGTATCTAGGAGATATTTGTGGATCTAGATTTATGAATTAGTTATCTTAGTTTTTGTATAAATAGGAGTCCCTTCTCCTCTAAAGGGATGTTAAGTTTGGGAACGACAAAACTATCATTGTGCTTGATGTTATGAATATTATTGATGATTAATACAATCCTTTTATATGGTTATGCTTTTATGAAGAGATATGGTGTTTTGCTTCCTGGACTTTCCACCTCTCATGCACTCTAGGATGGCCACTTGATGAGTATGGGGTGCATTTTAATGTTTCATTTTTGCAAGATAGATTAATTTCTTTTATGATCATTTTATGCAATGTTTATTTCATGTCCTTTGATTAGATGCTTTGTTTCTCATTCCATTTGTGTTCCTTTACAGATCGAGTGCTTGAGTAAAACCAAAACAACCAAAAAGATTTACTTTATTGATTTCATTTCATAGATTCATTGCTTTTCAATTCGTTTTCTTTTAGACTCATAGATAGTTATGAATGATTATAGTTTGATAATGCACATATTGAAAATTTCAATTGATCTCCCACTGCTTTTAGAATAGGTTGCCTTTAAATTTAATAGCTTAAGAATTCAATGCTTTCTTAGTATAGGATTTACTGCTTTTTAGATTAAATTTATTTTCAATTCTTTACTTTCATGTCATTAGAATAGATTCAATTTCACGTTCATAAGATAGATTTACTTTCCTCTTGATAATACAAATTTACTTTCATGTCACTAGAATAAATTATTTTCATGTCAATATAATAAGTTTACTTTCATGTCAATTTCCATTTTGATTTCATAGATTTGAATATTGCTTTCAAAGTTCTAAATTTGATATTTTTGAAAAAGGAAATTTTTGCATACTCATCTTAGAAATATTCATAAATAGGTTTCATCTTAGCTTCACAATCATTTTAAATAGGTTAATTGTCTCTTAAAATTGAAAGTTGATTCCTAGCATATAATGTGCAAGTGTACTTCACTAGTATACGAACCTAGATTGATAATTTAGTGCTAAGTAATTTAACTCACAATTAAATTACCCAACAACTATTATGAACCTTACCACTTGGGGATGAGTTATTGATTAATTACCTCCTCTTAAAACACACTCCTAAGTGAAAGAAAAGGGAAGAAGAAGGTCTCCCTAAAGATGTTCTTAAGGGCGGAAAACCAAAAAATAATCAATGAGTGTGGACTGGCGTTTTATAAACTTTTTTGTCAAAATTGTATTTTATTTTAAATTATTGTATAAAAAAAGAAGTCTATAAAATAATGTTTTATTATTCTATATATATATATATATATATATATATATATATATATATATATATATATATATATATATATATATATATATATATATATATATATATATATATATATATATTTGTTAAGACATATTTGATTATATTTATTTTAAATTGATAGATTTATGATTTATCCAATTGTTGCCTAACATTAAATAATGCTTGTGTTTGTTGATAGCTAGAATATATTGATGATATACATACTAATACCCAAGATCAAACTAGGTTATAAATATTTGTACAGGATTATCCAAACCATCCGTTAAACCATACCAGGGTGGAAAGAGCAAGATTGAAGATAATGCTGGCAGCTAAGAAATTTGAGGAGCTTATGAGAATCACATACATTGATGACATGCCACCTAGCCTTGATGATGATGATGATGATAGTGAAAATACAATGCATGAAGAAATATTAAAGGAAATGCTTACATGTTTCTTTAGGGATGGAAACAATGATGGTGATAATGGTCATATGGTTGACAATAACAATGATAGCAAGGGTAATTACCACCTACGTAATCTTGATGATAACATCCTGAAAGACTCAATCAAGCAAGCAACTAAGAACCCCATTTTCAAATCAAGTGCAAGTAGAACCTCAAAACTTTCATGCACATTAATATTGTTAGCAATCAAGTCACTATTTGGTTGGTAAAACTAAGGATTCACTACCCTACTAAAGTGAGTTAAATCTATTTCTTACTTTTCATTTTCAATTGGTGTATGTAATTCATAAACATTCATCAACTTCGTTTATATTTCTTTAAGGGGATTTTAAAACCATATATTGTATATAAATAGTCCTAGTATAGATTGACATATCAAACATGTTCATCATAAGTCAAACATTCAATTGATTTAATCTTGGGAAATCTTACAGGGCACTAAAAACTAAAATATTCCTTGAAGAGAATGTGTTTCCATCAACTTGCAAAGAAGCGCGTCAGTTGTTGGTTGAGTTGGGGATTGAATATAAGAAAATTCATTCATGTAAAAATGATTTGATTTTATATAGATATGAATCTAGACATGATAGAATGTCCTATATGCAAAGAGAAGAGATATCATACAAATGTACAAGGTCCTACGATTCTAATGAAGGTTTTACCTCATATGCCAATTATAACTAGACTTCAATGAATGTTTCGTTGCAAGTCACTTTCACAATTGATGGATTTCCATGTAAAGAATAGGAGTGAAGATGGATTCATGTGAATTCTGGCCAACTCCAAAGAAATGAAATACATAGAGGAAAATTGACCAAGAAAATTCAAAGATGAACCCCATAGTATTAGGTTTGGTCTTGCAACTGATGGAGTGTGCCCATTCTCTTCCCTGGGCTCAAACTAGTGTTTGGACAGTCGAATTGGTAGGATACAATATTCCCCCATGGATGAGTGTTAGAAAGGAGCACCTTATGTTGACTCTCATTATTCCAGGAAAACACCAAGTAAAAAAATGGAAATTTATATTGCGCCTTCTATTAATGAGATGAAACTACCATGGAAAGGCATAAGAACGTATAACATATTATGTCCTCCATCAGATAGGTCCTTCATGTTGTATGGTGTGCTATGTTGGCCTATTCATGATTTTTCCTGAATCTTTTGGATATGAACTGTGCAAATTTTTTCCCTTTCTGGTGTTTTGGGTGGACACTCCACTCATCATTAGGCCAGAAAGCAATCATATGGTAAGCATGAGAGTTGATCAAACCTTTAAATAATGAGATGATGAAGACTTGGAATAATAGTCACAAGCATAAAAAATATATTAAAAGATGGAAATGAATGGACAAAAGATGAGAAAATTATTTATTTATAATATTAAATAAAAGAAATCGAGGATGTAGTCAAAAATAAAATGAAACAATTTATTTAAATAAAGTTTATATTAAATGGCCCATAATTTAAAAAATAATAATAATAATAAAAATAATTGATTTTTAATTTTTAATTTTGATTTCCAAAGACTTGGTGTTTGTTCTAGTGAGATAAAATATTTACGTATTTACTCTCATAATTTATTTTCATCCCAACTTTCATAATTACATTTATATTATTGTTTTGATGTTATTAACATTACTTATTGAATTGTAAGGCTTCAACAAAGGGGATATTTGCATGTCCAAGATGTGGAGAACAATTTCAAGGGCATTGAATTTCATATATACATAAATTTATTTATGCAAAAAACAAGGTTTTTCTACCACCAAATCATAAGTTTAGAAATCGCTAGAAGAATCAATTTTATGGAAAATTTTAAAATAGAGGCGCTCCCATGATTATGGGTCCAAGTGATTCACTTAAGATGTATGAAGATGCTGAATTGAAACCTTGGGGGGGTTTTTTTGATCGGGGTGATTCAATTGAAGAACCTGAACAAGTTATAGTTAATATACCTGAATAAATGAAAAGGAAATCCATATTTTATGAGCTCCCTTACTGGAAGGATCTATTAACAACTCACTTATTAGATCCTATGAACATCTTCAAAAATGTCCTGATTCTATATTTCAACATATATCAGGCAAAGAGAAGGACACCTTGTCTTGAAGGAGAGATATTTCTCTTTCATGTACAAAATTTGATAGAAGACATTTGTGGCCAAATAGAGAAAATGAAACATATGCAAAAGCTCCATGGATTTAAAAAAAAAGAGCCAGGCCAACTAAAAAAATTCATTTGTTCAATGAGGACACCTATTGGCTATGGTTCATCATTGAAAAAATCTTGTACAGTTGATGGACATGTGAAAAGATTTAAAACACGTGATTTTCATAATTTCATGAAGGTATTATCATCATTTAACTTTTAATGGTAACATTGATTAAGTACAAAATATATTTTGATATTTTGTTGTGTGAGAAAAATCACTAATGACATTTGAGAAATTTGTTTGATAACATATCATGCCATTGGAAAGTATAGGGGATTCATGTCTTATCGTTGAATTAAGGAATGTCGTAAGTTGATTGTCAGCGTTTGCAAGGTATAAGATATGAAATTTTCATGTGTGAGAGACATAGATATATTATGTTTCTTTTTAATTTTTTACTAAAGGTTCATACTAATTTGTTTCTTCTTATATTCGGTGGGTGACCTCCAAAGAGATCCATGAATGTAAAGTGCCAAAATGGAAGAAGGAAATTGCAGAAATTGTATGTGCATTTGAGAAGGAGCTCCCTGCAAGTCCATTTACTTGTACACCTAGTCAATGACATTTTATTGGCGAGTGTCATATCAATGAGGTGGATGTTTTTCTTTGAGAGGTATATGAAAACTATAAAAACATATGTTCGACAAAAGGCACATCTATAGGGTAGCATGGTTGAAGAGTGTGTATTGAATGAAGCTTTTTTCTTCGTATGTGAATTCCTTGGTAAGGATTTTGAATATGGGCCACGCTTCTGGGATGAAGAATGAGCATCAGATATTATTGATGGATAAAAACCACAATCTAATGGTGTTAAAGTAGAAATTAGTAAGTAAATTCATGATCATTATGGTTTTTTTCCTTGCAATAATTAATTTCCTTTGTATATATTTGTCAAATTAACAACATGACATTTGGGGTTTGAAATAAACATTTTGACATGTAATAGGTGTCACGAAAATGTTGTACTAGACAAGTTCATTATGTACCACATGTACTCTCTTTAATATGATAAAAAAAGAGAAGAAGTGTTAGAAAAAAGGAATCCTTTTAAGAGATTGAACCCAAGGAATACTCAACTTCTCACTGATCTGTTTAGGGAATGGGGCAAATATTGCACACTACAATGGGTTACTGAACAAATTCAACATCAAATAGAATATGCAGGTATAGATTCAAACATAAAAGAAGATGAAATCAACATGTGTAGAGGATGCGAAAGAAAGGTACAGTTGGAATTTTACAAAATGTTATTTCCTTATAGTTTTGACACTATTACTATTTTAATATTTGCCATTATATTTGTTTTCACTAAAATAATTGGTCTTTCAAAGGCAATGAATTATCTTACAATGTGGGCATATGGTCTATATTATCATGTAGAAAGTGTAGATGTAAAGAGATGATATTCTGATTGTGGCATCATGGTTGATTTCAAGCTATCTAGTTGATCATGTCAAAAGAAAAGAATATTATTGAAGGGAATCTACAATATGTTGGGAAAATCCAAAAAATTATTGAGTTGGATTACCTCTCTTTTAAATATTGTATCTTTTAAGTGTAGATGGAATGAAGCATTTGAGAGGACATGGATACATGATACCCATAGTGGATTGTTTTCTATATATTCCTCAAGGTTCCTACTAGAGGATAAGGAGCCTTATGTTCCACCAATTCATTATGAGTGGGTATTTCTTTAACTCAAACAAGAAGCGATGGTGATCATCATTAATCTATTAATTCATAGTTTATATATATATATATATATATATATATATATATATATATATATATATATATATATATATATATATATATATATATATATATATATATATATATATATATATATATATATATATATATATAGATATAGATATAGATATATATATAGATATATATATAGATTCATGCACATATCTATGTGTGTGTTTATTAAGCAATAAAAATATTATAACATAGGTCTAATATGTGTATGTCGTTCATGTGTAAGTATTTTTCAATGAAGATATTTTGGAACTTCAAATGGATATTTTTCAACATTATGATCCAAGATTAAGGAATGTATTTAGTGATGCATTAGTGGATACTAAGAAGAATAATGATGACCCACAAAATGAGAGAGAGGAATTAGAGAACATTAAAGAAATTGACATCCATGATGATGTTGAAGATGGTTATGTTTAGGCACAAGAAGACAATGATCCAAAATTAGATGATGTTATAGAAGACAATAATATGGATGGTATAGAAAATGATGATCCAAATACATCTGGTAACAATATAGATGATCTACAGCCAAATTTAAATGATGATGAAGACGATGCAGGTAAAGATGAGGATGATCATAATATTAAATACTTGAAAGAACATATGAACATTAGCAATGATAAATTGGATGCTATTGTTGCAGACAATAATGTTAATGAGCAATACTTCTAAATTTTCTGATTATTTGTAATCCATGTTTAAAAAATGATGATTTTATACCCCAAACTTTGAAATGCTTCATTATTATTTGTGTTGATACAAATTACCTATTGCAATATCCTTAAAGTGTTCAATATTTGGTATGAATTATTGGCAGAAAAAATTAGGATTACTTGGATAAGAGTTAACATGGTTAGTGGTCATTTATTGGTTGATAATGGTTCAAAGGTGTTGTCAGCTTATTGGTTAGACTCAAACTAAACTAGGATGAAGAGCCTAATGAATAACAATGCATTAAATATGAAATTGTTAAAAAATATAATTAATATATCATATAAGTGGAACAATGTAAATCCAAACCATTAGGCTAAATGTATGAAAATATTGTTCATTAATTTATATTATAAAACAAATTGAAATATTTCACTAAGCCTAAGCAAAATTCTTTGCTATGTGCAAAATTAGAAAAGAAAAAAAAATTGTATTAATGTTCTTTATGAGTAAAAAAATACTATCTGAGTTGAATCATTAAATTTGGCATTGTAATGAAGGTTCAACGTGCATTTTTCTCAAGTAGGCCAAAATTGCTTTGTTTCACTAAAATGCACACCCAAGATTCATTTCTTGGACAATATGGTTGATTCAAATTATATATTGTTTATATACTAAGTAAAGACATTATGTATTTTGCTTGATATTTTGGAATGCTAGAGTTGGAGTCGATAATTTCTTGAGACTCAGAGCCTTATTTTTGTACTATTTTGTCAGTCTTAGAAGGATATTGTATCTGGTGAGTTAAGGATATGTGAATTATAATCCTAGTGATGTTGATATATACAACCTTATATGCAACTATTTTGTTTTGATGCTGCTAAAGTTGTATCTCATGTAAGCTTTATGCAATTTTATTATTAATAGAAACTAAATTTTCCTTTGGAAAAAAAAGATTGGAGCCTCTCACTACAACAGTAGACTTAAAACCATGCCCAAGAAGAATGGAGAGACCTTTCCAGGTAGCCCACATCTATGCCTGATTAATTGAGGCATTGCCAATCCCCTAGGTATAAGACATGGTTTTTTTACCATTTTGATTAAAAATTGCACCTCCAGCTCCAGCAACACCCAGATTTCCTTTTGAGGCACCCTATGGTAAATTTTGCCATGTGATGCATTAAGTATATTGTAAATTTGTTCTACTATGGAAAGAATACATATTTTGTATTTCAAATAGAAATTTAGTACATTCCATTGCACCAATTTCTCAGCTTTGTAAGTTATCTGCCTATAAAATTCCATTACATTGTCCAAAAGTAAAAGAGTAACTAGATCTCAGTGAAACCACAACCAGGTAAAACTCCATGAAGGAGACATAAAAGAAATTCCTAAAAAAAGGCTAGAAATTTATTCAAAAATGAATGTTAACAAAAAATATTATGATATATAATGCACGTTAATAGAAAATAATGATATATATTATATCTTGAAATGTGTCTACATAGATACAACACCTAAAAATTACTATTTTGGAACTCGAGGGTGCTTGGAAGGATTATGCAAGCACTCCTCTTGAGAAGAAGAGTGTCTCTTTCCTTCTATGGATACATGTGATTGTTATGGCACTACAATAGGCGCATCCTTTAATTTTTGTTGAAACTCTCAAATTTTCTTTTCATAATTTTCTCTCAAATTGGCATTTCTTGTCTTAGAATGTTCAATAATTGCACATTCTTCATATATTTCTAGTTATGCTTGGTTTCTTTCCTTTCAAGATCTTCCTGTTAACTTCAATTTATACGTAAAATGGACCAATTCACCAGTGAGTTGTTGTACTTTAACCTCAAGTTGTTTTTCCCTCCATTGTGTATTGGCAATAGACATAGTGGTATTACCTCACATGTGGGGCTCTGTAATTGTCGCTGCAAATCTGAAATATCGGATTTCAAATTTTGTATCTCCATATCACATCCCAAATGTTGTGCTTTTTGACTACTCATGAGATCGTTGTGTAGCTTTGTAATTATTTTCTCTCTCTCAACTACATTCTTCTTCAATTATTCAACAAGTGGTGGTGAGTCATATAGATCACCCACATAATTCATGTTGAGATAGTGTCCTCTAAAGCCTTCACTCATTCTTTTAACTAGGATTTCTCCAGGTCCATTAAAGGAATTTGTTTTACTCCTATATCCTGACTTGTATCTTTACCCTTACCCTTACCTTTATCCCCACTCTTAGTACCAACTTCTTTACTATGCCAATCTTTTTCCTTTTCAAGCTCTTTAATCATGTGTTTTACCTGGATAATTTCAAGATCTCTCCCTTTCAACTTATTAACCTGCCTATCACAAGTTTTCTCCAACTTAATCACTTATTTCTTATATTATTAACCCTGTGATTCATGCTTTTGTTGGTCCTCTTTAGATTTACTTGCAAATTCAGCCATTTAGTCTTCAAGAAATTTATCTTTTTTAATATCCTGACTAATTTAGCCTCAGAAGTATCTAAAGTTTCCAATGGAGGTATATTGAGAACCTTTGGTCTTCTTCTCAACTCTTCTTCAAGTTCACTATTTTTTTTCATCACATGTCTAAATTTCTTTGAACTTTGTTTGCAGTGCATCTATCTCCCTCATACATTCGTCTATCATTATGGATACCTGATTAAGAAATTCATCGATAATTTTATCCTTGGCATTTATGTCTTTCATTGATTTGTGTGTTTGTTTCACAATTGATGATTGCAACACTGCAATAATCTTCATGCATTCAACAATATCCTTCTACTTTAGTTCCTACTTTTCCTTCCAACTATATATAGAGGAAGAATCCTACATTGCAACTTGTTTGTAATGGGTCATTCTATCATATACTAAGAAAAAAATTTGTTATCGAAACTATATGTTGGATTGTGCACATTTAAACTTGGAGATGTAGATGTTAAATCACCCATAAAAGGGGAATTATATTAAAGTGTCAATTGTTCAGAAGAATTTTGTCTATTATAGAAAAATCAGCATTACATGTTTCCATATAATGTCCCATACCTATTTCTTATATTCTTAATCCATACTTACGTGTAAGTTTGCCACAACACTAGCAATTATATCTTCAACATGGAAAATTGTATCAGCAAAATTATTCACACCTTCAACCAAAGTTTATTTAGATTCTTCCTCAATGTTTTTCTTTGGTTTTGATCTCCTAATGTAAGTTTTAAGGGGCCTTGTTTGAACACTGGGTCAATACAAATCAATAATTTTCTACAGTGTTCTCAGAAAACTGAACTTAACCTTCTAAATTTTACTTTATTGCAAGGCATAATGTAGTTTTTTAGCCAACATATGAGGGACACTTATGGCCCTGCCTTCAACCCAATGAATAAATAGCCTCATGTATGTTATAGACATTTTTGTGCCCTACAACCCCAAGCATGAAATGTCCATAAACCAAGGGCTCCTAAGTCCCTAAAAGTGTTGTTCTAACCCCTAAAGGAACAAGGTCAATATATTACAGCTTCTCCCAGAAGTTCTCCATGAGAAACTACTCAGAATTGGTCAAAACAGGATCATTGCAGCTGCTCCATTGGCTAAGTGCGTTGCATCTCACCTAAATACACTGTGAGGGTGCGTTGCATGTCAAAAGTCCCTTCTGTGGGGTGCGATGGGCGAGAAATGACAAATGGCAGTGTCATTCCGCGAGGTGGAGAGGCAATGGAAGCTTCCAGAATCTTCTCCTGTGACACTTGCCTCACTGAATTCGACCAAGGATGAGTAAGAGGCCCTCAGCCTCCAAGTGGAAGAAAGAATTGTCAGAGAGAAGACACTAATCAAATCACAAGCTGACTCATCCCCCTTACAGATATCTATATATGGATCCCTCATCCCAGAGATCCAGAGGCTGGAATTTTGCATATTGTAAGGAATTGTTGTTGGTTTCTAGAGACAAACATCAGATTGTTGGGTGATCTAAGCTTTGTTTGAGGTGAAGAGGGCTTCTTTGCTGGGAGGTTGATGCTGGGTCAGAACAACTGGTTGTAACTCCTCCTGGATCTTTTCTTGTTTTATCAATAAAAGCTATTTGAGTTTTCCTCCATGCTTTTGTATCATTGATGCTTGTTACATTTGTATGGTCAATTTACATATGATCCTAGATTGTTTATGATTATAGATCCATGTCTTTGTATAGTGCTATGCTTCTGTGATCTTACAGGTACTTTGTGAAGCTGGGCGTGCAAGGGAGCAGGTAGTTGGGGACTATCAAAGAAGAGAGGGATCGAATCGAAGGATTAGCGCAACACAGAGATTGGTCTTTCTGTTCCTCTCTATCTGTAATTCATAAAGGAAATACAAAAGTAGTTTTTCTCTGTTTGTTTCTAAGGCAGCTATCACACCTTAGTGGGATAGAGCAGTTCTAAATAGACACTTTTCCCTGTAACAATGTAGTCATCAGAAATATCGAGCTTGTGATGATTCATAATTTTCCTAAGGACAACTTCAATCAATTATTTATATAGTCCTTGGAGAACAACTTGCATTTTTAATTCATTCCTAGGAACAAATACTTTTCCCCACATATTTTACTACCCATTTCAATCTTTTCTAGCTTAGGGATCTTTTTAGAGTTAAATATTTCTTCCCCTTTGCGTGGAATTGTTTTTGCTCTTGCAACTAGATTAGGGTCCAAGTAAAATCCTCTACCCAAATATTTTTAAATTCATGGCTTTATCATCATAATTTTCTATGGCCTCATATATCTCATCATTTTGGAAATTGAATTACCCAAATATATATTTATGAACCTTTGCTCTTCTCAAGATATGTATCTAGCATACCTAGTGGAAAATTGTTTATATATCTCCATGTATCGACACCCTCTTTAAATTTTTTGACTATGAAATTCTCCTGGGAACCACGTGTGTCAAATGTTTGCAGGGAAGAGGATACCCCTATTTCAATTGAGGCCATCATTATTTGGGTTCAAGGTACGCTAGTTGAATGCACAATGAATGTAAGAATGCATGCTAAATAAACTGAGGAATGCACATTGAATAAATCGTGAGGAATGCATGTTGAATAAACCATGAGGAATGCAAGCGCATATGAGTTTTTTTTAACTTATAGCTTTATTTTTCTATAAATAAATTTTATAAATAAAATGAAATTTTATTAAGTGAATAAAATTGTTTATAAGGTTCTTTAACTTTGTTCCTTTACTCATATTTTTTCTCAAACACAGAATTAAAAATTCAAATTTAATATTTAGATATAAGATACAATTTATTAAAAATAACACTTTTAAAAATAGGGCTGCAAGATTTTGATGGCATGTAAGATGGCCATCACTTCTTTCTCATAGGTAGAATTGACCAAATTTCCATCATGCAATTGCTTATTGATAAATGATAGTAAATTTCCTTTTTGCATTAAAATGGCACCCAAACCTTTTTATAGTAAATTTCCTAACTAGGTCACTTGACCTAATCTTAAACTTAAAACCCTAAAAAATATGTACAATATAGAAAAACCCTAAAATAGACCTTGCAAACCCTAGGTGCTTATATCTCTTTATCTATCCCTTGGAAACATTTAAACCTAATTACTACTAAAATAAGGTCATCCAACCTTACTTATAGGGTTTTAACTAAGAAACTACAAGTTTCAACTATTAAAATTCAAGTTTGATTTTTCTTAGTCCATCACCTTGTTCCCAAACATTTCCGATGTGCATTTATTTGAGGCACGCAAATTGTACCTTTTACCCTATGAAATCCATGCAATTTGGAGTATTCTTTAACAAAAAAATATACATATATGTGAAAAAAAAAATAATAATAATAATTATTATTATTATTATATTAATGTTACCTATGAGTAAAAAAATACTATCCAAGTTGAATGATTCAATTTGGCCTTGTAATGAAGGTTGGGCATGCATTTTTGAGAAGCAAGCCGAAATTGCCTTACTTCACTAAAATGCACACCCAAGCTTCATTTCTTGGCTAGTCTCATTGATTCAAATTGTATACTATTTAATTACTAATTTTACACACTGATTTGCTTCCAATAAGTTTCTTTTGTTCACAAATTGTTGACACTTTTGGGGTGACATTGTGAACTACAATTGTTGCAGCACTTTTATTTACATTAACTTCAAACTTCATATCACTAAATTAGAAAACTTTAATTCTATTAATGTTACTTATGAGTAAAAAAGTACTCTCCATGTTGAATCATTCAATTTGGTCTTAAAATGAAGGTTGGGCATACATTTTTGTGAAGCAGGACAAAATTGGCTTGCTTCACTAAAATGCACACCCAGGCTTCATTTATTAGCCAACCTGGTTGATTCAAATTGTAGATTGTTTATTTAATTGTTTTACACACTTTTACATTGTTATATCTTTATTTTTAGCTTAAATATTTATACTTCAGATTTCATACAACATTCTAAGTTTTGCTTTGACTTGCCTTATGTGAAAGTTGTGTATAAGTGGGAAACATAGTTATGTAGGATATTTTTCAAACATGATGCAAGGTTATATCCTAAGGTTAGGTATTGTCCAATCATGTCCCATTTCAAATTTCATTACCAAGAGTGTAATTGGTTTGACCTAGGAGTGCATATTTGTTTTGACTTGAACATTGGCAGATATGATGAATTTCTACATTAGCAAACTTGGATTTTAGTGAGTAAGATTTATTTTAAGATAATGAGTATGATATGTTGTAGAAAATGTTTGTATATTTAGGATGGAATGATCATTATTGCACTACTAATTAATTACATGTTCTTGTGTGCATTTATTTGAGGCACACAATCCTTACCTTTTACCTTATAAAATCAATCTAATTTGGAGTATTCATGCATAGTAGAAATTTAATGAGGATGAGTTATTGTCCACCCAAATTTAATGAGTATGTACTTCATGCTATGTGGGGAGGAATGTTCCCCACACATTTCAAAGGTATCTTAGGTCATGTATAAATAGGAAGAGACTTCTAATTTGTAAATCGTAACACATTGGTGACAAGAGGAAGGAGTTCACTATCTTTTACCTTTTTCTTTTTCTTGTTTCGAATTATACTACTATTGAGGAAGAGTAGCACTATTGTGGAATTCATGCTCATGATGATGTAATTTACTGGTTTATGAGGTACTCTGTGTTATTCTGAGATTGGTTTTATGTTTTCACCTTTTAATATTTGTTTAACATTGAAATGTTATGTGTTTTCTTAAGGTATTATCATGGCATGTTAACACCTAGGTGGATCTTAAATACTAAAAACTAGTAGAAATAACATAGTTGATAGCGAATCCCATTAGTTCCTTCATTCACTTAAACCTTAGATTCTAGTCACGATTTTCATGTGTGTTGGGAATTCCTTTTCATGACTTTTCCAATTGATGACTGGCATAAACCCTATATCTATTTAGACTTCACTGTCAAACAAAAACATAAGAACTAATCCTATTTGTATCCATTCTCCTTATTTATTTATCTTCAAACCCTAACTAGGTCACTTGACATAATCTTAAACTTAAAACCCTAAAAAATATGTACAATAAAGAAAAACTAAAATAGATCTTGCAAACCCTAGGTGTTATCTTTTTATCTATCCCTTGGCAACATTTAAACCTAATTATTACTGAAATAAGATCATCCAATCTTACTTATAGGGTTTTAATCTGGAAATTATAAGTTTCAACTATTAAAATTCAAATTTGTTTTTTCTTAGTTTGTCCCCTTGTTCCCAAACATTCTTGGTGAGCATTTATTTGAGGCACACAATCCCTATATTTTACCCTATGAAATCAATGCAATTTGGAGTATTCTTGAACAACATACATATATATGTGAAAATCTAAAATTATTTAATTATATTAATGTTAGCTATGAGCAAAAAAATACTCTCAAAGTTGAATCATTCAATTTGGCTATGAAATAAAGGTTGGGTGTGCATTTTTGTGAAGCACACCAAAATTGCCTTGTTTCACTAAAATGCACACCCATGTTTCATTTCTTTGCCAATATGATTCATTTGAATTGTATACTATTTAATTACTAATTTTACACACTAATTTGCTTCCAGAAAGACTTTGTTATTCACAAATTGTGACACTTTTGGGGAAACATAGTGAACTATGATTGCTCCAGCACTTTCATTTACATTAACTTCAACCTTCAGATCACGAAATTAGAAAAAAAAAAAAATTATTAATGTTACTTATGAGTAAAAAAAATACTCTCTAAGTTGAATCATTCAATTTGGCCTTGAAATGAAAGTTGAGCGTGCATTTTTGTGAAGCGGGCCAAAATTTCATTGCTTCACTAAATTACACACCTAGACTTCATTTATTGGCTAGTTTGGTTGATTCAAATTGTATATTATTTTTTTAATTATTTTACAAACTTTTACATTCTTATATCTTTACTTTGATCTTAAATATTTATACTTCAGATTTCATACAACATCATAAGTTTTACTTCGACTTGCCTTATGTGAGAGTTGTGCATAAGTGGGAAACATTGTTACGTAGGCTATTTGTTAGACATGATGCAAGGTTATATCCTAAGGTTAGAAATTGTCCAATCATGTCCCATTTCAAATTTCATTACCAAGAGTGTAATTCATTTGGCTTAGGAGTGCATATTTGTTACGACTGTGATCATTGGCAAATATAATCAATTGTTATTTCGACAAACTTGGATTTCAGTGTATAGGATTTTCTTTATGGAAATGACTATGATATGTTGCATAAAATGGTTTTACATTTCGGATGGAATAATCATTATCGCACTATCAATTAAGTAAAGTTCCCAGTGTGCATTTATTTGAGGCACACAAAACTTAACTTTAACCCTATGAAATCGATCCAATTTGGCATATTCTTCCACAATAGAAATTTCTATGCACATAATTAAAGTTAATTATGAGTAAAAAGGTACTCTCCAATCTGAATCATTCAATTTTGCCTTGTAATGAAGGTTGGGTGTGCATTTTTGTGAAGTATGCCAAAATTTCCTTGCTTCACTAAAATGCATGTTAAGACTTCATTTATTGGCCAATCTAATTGATTCACATTGTAGATTGTTTATTTAATTATTTTACAAATTTTTGCATTATTATATGTTTACTTTGATCCTTAAATAATTCTACTTCAGATTTCTTACAACATTCCAAGTTTTGCTTCAACTTGCATTATGTGAAAGTTGTGTACAAGTTTTGCTTCAACTTGCTTTGGTATTTTCCTGACCTCATGGAAGGTTATATTCTAAGGTTATGTATTGGATAATTATGTAGAATTTATGTATGGTATTTCACTACTCAAAATCTCAATCAACTCTTTGATATATTAGTCTTTAGCTATGAAAATGACAAGAAGACTTTTAAATACCTTGGTATTCCAATATCTTTGAAAGGGACACTACTAAAGATTGGCATAACATAATTTCAAAAATTCAAAAGCAAATGGTTTCATGGGGTGCTAGTTGGCTAAATTTGGTTGGCATAGTGGTCATGATAAAATCCACCCTATTTTCTTTGTATATATTCCAAGGATCAATCCTCTTTGCCCCCAAAGGAATATTGGATCTAGTTACTAGGTGTATAAGAAAGTTTTTGTGGAAAGGTGGAAAAAACAATGAAAAAAATCAACTTAGTTAATTGGAGCATGGTTAAAAGCTCAAAAGACGAAGAGGGATTGTGTTTAAAGGACTTTGTTTGCATGCAATTAGTTTTAGGGGAAAAACTAGTTTGGAGACTATTAACAAAACCCTCTTAATGGTGGTCCCAAGTTCAACAAAAGAAATGTCTTCCTTTCCTTAGAGAGATCCTTCAACAAAACATCAAGGCCACTAGATGGATTCCACAAGTGCTAAGATCCTCTTCACAAAGTATTCCAACAAGATCACAATCGAAAGGTTGATCCTCTCACTATACCATAGAATAGATCAAATGTCAAATCAATATATATTCCATAGATCTTAAAGAATAAATTATATTTCAAACCAATATATGTGCCATAGACCTTAAAGAAATAGATCAGATCTGGAACCAATATATATGCCACGGATCTCAGAGAAATAGATTAGATCTCGAACCAATATATATGCCATTGATCTTAGAGAAATATATCAAATCGTGAACCAATATATATGTCATAGATCTCAAAATTTAGATCAGAAGTATTATGATAGATCTCGAACTGAGTTCATATGATAAGTATACTAAGAAGATCTTTAATCACTTATTTCATATCATAAATGTAATTAGAAGATCGTTTAAACCACCAACTAATGCACATAGAAGAGCAAATAAGTAATATATGTGTGTTTAAATGTCATCACAAGGAGAGAAAATTAACCTCTCTATATATCCATCATGTGATTTGAATGAGAGAGTTTCAAGGAAAGATTTTACAATAAATGAGGAAGAAAAATAGTACATCAAACAGGAAGCTAAAACGGAAGCTAAAAAGCAGGCTAAAGTGGACGCTAAAAATAATGCCATAACGAGGAGCAAAATAAGACATTAAACGAGAAGTTAAAACAGGAGCTAAAAAGGAATCTAAAGTGGATGCTAAAAAAATGCCATAATGAGGAGAAAAATAGGTCATTACACAAGAAGCTATACATGAAGTTGCGTCAGGATCTAAATAACAGGTTGAACTGGGCATTTACATTGGCACTAAATTCAACGATATTAGCACATACTAGATGTGATCGGTGAAAAAAATGCCAAAAAATAGCACCATCCCAATAACAGCACTAGTTTTTTTCAAAAATGTGGAGAAAAATACACTATAACAGTCAGTGGAAGAAAAAAAGGAGCTAAAGAGGAAGCTAATCATAGGGATTTGTTGCAGTGGTGTGAATTCGACAAATCTATTGTAGTAGAGTCTTAATTTACAACAAATATGCAGAGATGTGTACAATGGGAGAGGAAACCCTAAATTTCAGAGAAAATTCAAGTCTAATTTTCACTTAGAACCATTGAGGGGATGATTAATTGTATCAATAGACAATTTGTAGAGATAAATTTGGCCTTGAAAGTTAAATTTCATGTTTTCATGGTGGTTGTGAAGTTTAACAAAATCAATGTCGAGATCACATTTGATCTTGAGATCAATGATCAAGATTCATCTTGAATCTAGTAAAAGAAATTCCTTAAGTTAAATGAGTTCGGAGGTGTGAAAAATCCAAGTCCACTTATGAGAAGAAATTTAAGTTCATTCATGAAGAAAAAATCAAGTTTGGTGATGATAAAATTTTGTAGCTCAACTGTGAGAGACATTATAGTTCATCGAAGAAGAATCTTGAAGTTTGATCATGAGAAAAATTTTGAAGTTCGACGATGAGAATAATTTCAAAGTTTGGTGATGTGAGAAAATTATAGTTCACCGAAAAGGAATTTTTATGTTCAGTGATGAGAAGTATTTGATGTTCAATAACATGAGAAAATTATGGTTCATAGAAGAAAAACTTTCAATTTCAATGATGAGAAGAATTTCAAATTCGATGATGAGGGAAAATACTTGCTCTCCTAAAGAAGAATTTTGTAGTTTGAGGATGAGAGCATTTTCTAGTTCATCGAAGTATACTTTGTACATCAATGATGAGAAAAAACAAATGTTGTTGTTCATTGAAGAAGAAATTTTGAAGTCAACAATGAAGGGTATTATGTAGTTAACTAAGCTGCATTTTGTAGTTTAACAATGAGAAAAAAAATATCGTTAAAGATGAAGATTTAAATCTTACTTGTCATGTTCGTTTTAAATGATATTCCTCAACATAAAATGTAATTGTTATGTGAGTTGTTTGATTATTAGTTAGCTAGATTTGAGAGATTTAGTCCAACTAAAATATCTCCTATTTTAACGTTTGGTTGAGATATTTTCTCAACTAATTGAATGTGTGGTTAAGATACATTTCTTTATGAAACCAATACTTGATGTTTTTATATGTGATGTTTAATAGAATACAATATAGTTTGTGTGTGCATTTTTGTACCAAAGTTGATATTTTTAGGTATAAGTCCCTCACAAGAGTGCCCAAGACTACCAGGAAAATGTAAAATTAATCTGTTGTAGATGTAGATTAGATTATTTTAGGTGTGTAAGAGTGTTTTATTTTGTGAGTGTTTTTTGGTGTGAGTTTTAGCTGCCACTACCCATAGCATTATTGGTTTTTTCATCATTTGTGTTGAATGCAAATGAGTGTTGGTTACATTCACTACTAGACTATAGAAACTTGGATCACATTTTTCATATGTAATACTAAATTCTAAGTTTGTAGTTAAAGTGTAAGTAGGCAATGGATTCAGAGAAATGTTGGTTTATGTACTTCATGATCAAAAGGACCATGCAGATATTACTCTTATATTAACCTTACTGAAGTGTACAATCACTATTTGAAATTCCACCTAAACAGCTTGTGGTCTGCAAAGAGCTCGACATCATTAAGAGTTGTTATTGGCTCTTTTTTGTGTGACGTCGTAAGTTGAGCAATGTTGTCTCATTTACCATGGACAAGGCCATCATCACAATGATTTTCGTCTTGAACCCCTATGCATAAATTACCAACAACACATTTGAGTTGTCCTCCATTATGGCCAAGTGAAATCCTCACCAAAGCAAATACATGACTTGGTGTCTGTAGAAAAGGCCTACCATGGGAATACCAAGACCTATGTTGTATTGTATTATGGTGGGTATGATGCAACAACATATGGACAATACTTTGAAATGAATGATGAGATGTTACTGGAAAGAATCTCAAAGTGAGGACCATATGCTTGCTCAGTCTCATTCACTACTTTACGAACAATTTATTTGCAATATAATGTCGAGGCAAGCAAAATCATGAATGGTTTTAGGAAGAACGGTATTACATGTGTCTTCGTATGGAAAGAAGAGAAAATTCACACTTCCTAATGGTGTCAATGCCATGGGAATATTTGCATTGTCTGTGGACAGAGTTTTGAATGTTATTATGTGAGATGTTGTCTTCTATGAAGTTTAAGATAATTGTTATATTTGTTGCTATAATTTTGTTATCGGTCATAACAAGATTTGGGACCTTTCTACTTTTCGTTTTTTTTTGGGCATCTACTTGTTTATTATCCAAGGTGTTCAAAGATGATTTAAATGCTCTTGGTAGTGAGGTTATATTATTTCTAGTGAAAAATATTGTATCTTTTGTTTGTGAAATCATTATGAAGAATTTATGAACTTATATGAAAGTCTTGTTCTATCATTGTCTAAAGTACATTCAATATCTAGATTGTTTTCCTAGATAATTGGCGAGTATAATAGTTGGCACCTATGTATCTCAGTAGATGGAAGCACGTGCATAGAATGACTAGTAGTTCAGTGATTGCAAATAGGTAATTAATTATGGTCTCATGCAATTGTATCTTCAAGAGATCGGGTGGAACTAAAGCTCGACATGGATGTTTGGCTAGTTAGTTTGGAAGTTGTGGATCTAGGGAAAGATCCCTCATTAGTTGTTGAAGACATAAAAGTGGTCTGCTAGTGAGGTTATGTAATAGCGTGTGGATGTTGTCCAGAAATTGAATTTGAGAGATCCATAATTTGGGAGTTCATGAGTAGAACTCAGTGATTCAACTTACCAACTATATCTTGATGAAGGTTGCAAGACAACTTGATGGAGTTCACTCTACATGATTTCGAAAATGATTAGAGATGCTAATGAATATTTAATACAAACAAAAGATCAAAGACAAATACTCGCTAAGGGAGGGCGTTGGAGATTTAAATCCTACTTGTCTTGTGCATAGGTATTGCTCAACACAAATGTAATTTTTATGTGAGTTGTTTGATTGTTAATTAGTTGGATTTGAGAGATTTAGTCCAACTAAAATAGCTCCTATTTTAGTGTTTAGTTGAGATATTTTCTCAACTAGTTGATTGTGTGGTTAAGATAGTATTTCCATTTAAACCAATAGTTCATTTATTTATATGTGATGTTTAATAGAATACAATATAGCTTGCTTGTGTGTGAAATTCTTTTATTTAAAGATGAATTTTTGAGCTCATTGAGAAAATATTTTATAGTTCAATAATGAGAACTTTTTGTAGTTCACCAAGCAAAAACTATTGGTTATTCACCGATGAAACAAAGTTAATTATCCATCAATGGGACAAATTCTGAAGTCCATTGATAAAACTAAATTTGAAGTCTATTGATAAGACAAATATTGAAGTCTGATAATGGAAAATTTTGAAGTGCATCGATGTAACAAATTTTTAAGTTGTCAATGTGATAAATTTTAAGGTTCATTGATGGAGGATGAATTTTAGCTCACCAAGGTGGAAGGTGACATGGCCATATTAGGGGCTAACAAGTGGACATAAGTGTTTCCTCAACAACCATGTGCCATGCATGTTGATAAATAATGGTGTATTAGAATAAAATGTTTGGATCCAAAATCTTATTTTATTCATAACAAGAAAAGAAAAAATTATAAACAAGTGAAAGTTAGGGGTATATATGTAGTGGGGAGGAGTACAGAACTACCAATGAGGGGCACTAACCAATTTTTCTTTGGATTTCCAGAAACTACAAATTAGTAGCTTTAAAGAACAAGGTGGTACTCCTTGATACATGCCCTATTGTTAATGCAATGTTTACAACAAGAAATGTAAACAAACATGAGAAACCCAATGGAGATTTGGATAAATTTCAAGGGGTTTAGGATGGGGACACAAAAAAGGGCTAAAATCCACCATTCTAGGTACACCGTTGGGGGATTTTTGAGATTTTAAAAGGAGGAAAAGTGACCATAGATCACAAAACTAGAAAAAAATATTTACTCAATATTTTATCTCCTTGAAAATCTAGACTGAAGTCCTCCCAATTTTGCTCCATTTGATAGATAGTAGGTTTTGCTAAAAATTCTAAATCTAGAGAAAATGTAAAAAGGGAAAACGTGACAATTCCAAATTTAAGTAGATTTGAATAGTGCATCGGACCACCAACGTAAAAGTTGTCGTGTACTCACAATTAGGAATAGTATATGTGCCCATTATAAAAAATTCCTAGTTCATGACATATTTTCTCCTACATGTGGCAAAATTTAGCCTCCAAGAATAATTATACCAATTAGACAAGTGTAGAAAAATAGTAAACTTGTTAATTTCAAAGAGCCATAACTTTCAACTTAAAATAAAGAATGAGACACGTGTAAAGTTGTTTGAAAGTTTATATAGTGGAGATTATGTGTGGAGGCTCAAAACTCAAAATAGTGCATTAGTATTCGTCATAAATTGAAATGAAGAATGACTTGTGGCTTAATTAATGAAATCATTTATAATATGCATAACTCAAAGAATAATTGTTGCATGCACATTTTTGCAAAATTAAGGGTATTGGAAGAACAAATCCAGACTAAAAATGAGGAGTAGAGAAATGGATGATGCACAAGACTCTTATAGCCATGAATATGAAATTAGGGTTGTAAATATCATCTTAGGAAATGTAGAAATAGAGTCCAATGGACATAGAAGTAGGGTGGAGCATGAGAGTTGGTTGAGATAGTGAAGAGCTTATAGAAGGAAATACAGAGCCATAGAGTAGATAATGAAAACTTATAATATCTTAGGAGGACCATAAACCAGACTAATGCTCAGTTTTTATAAACTATGAATAACTTGCAAAGATAAATTAATAAGGATTCCATCATAATAATACAAGCAACCAATGTAGGACATTTAGCAAATTACGAGTCTCATGAAATAGGAAATGAACATAGAGGTCTAGGCACTCAGAAGTGTTGATAGACATTATTATTACTACAAAGAAATTAAACTATAAGATCTCCTTTGTTTTTAGGATCAAATAGAAACTAGAGTTTGTCCCCTATAAGGCATCAATGAATAAGGTCTGAGTTGGATTGCTTGCAAGGGGAGCACAGGAATCTCAAGCCACCTACATTTGATGGAGAGCACAAGAAAGGTGAATATGTTGAAGCATGATTGTTGGGTATGAGAAAATATTTTTAGCTACATAATTATTCATCTAATCTAGAAGCAAGGATTGTCCTATATCATCTTTAGGGTAAGGGTTCCATGTGGTGGGACTAGTTGAAGTAACTCAACCATATTGATGAGACGAGAGCTTCCTAGAAGCATTTCACAAAATTCTTCCAACAACAATATTTGTCAAAGCATTATTTTGGATGAGAAGATGCAAGAATTCTTTGAACTAGAGCCAGGGAACATGGCCATGGAGGATTGTGAGAATAATTCTTGGAGTTTTTGAGGTATGTGGATTTCATCAAGGATGAAAAGTTTAAATTTAGATATTTTTAGTGGACTACCATCATTCCACAAGGATAAAATCCAATTTAATGATCCTAATACTTTGGGAAAATCCATAAGGAAATCCAAGTATTTTTATGTGTAAAACAAAGAAGGATAGTTTTTTTTCAGAAAGCTTAGCATCATAATAATAAATCAAGATGAATGAAATGAGGAAATGATTTAATCCACCTTTCTTTGGGAACAACTCTCAATTATATCAGCAAGGACAAACAAGCACAGAGTGAACCCAAGATAATAGATTCCTTAGGGAAGAGGAAAGACACATAGCCATAAAGTGTTGGGGAATGTGGAGGAGACCAGTGTATAAATATATATCATCGCGGTGAATATAGGATGAGGACTAT